>CM057452.1:913832500-915082500 GCA_016271365.2 Neoceratodus forsteri | reverse complement strand
ATAAAATACATTTATTTTATTAATAAAAGCCATTAAGAGTGGTGCTTTTTAAACTGAGGTGGTGAGTGCCCGATTCCCTTTGTTGTGTTTTATGTTTTTTTTTATTATGAGCACCTTATGCCAGTGCAGTTCCTTTTAGTGAACAGCTCTGCTAACTAAACTGTTTGCTAACAGGGGCTCAACCTACCCAGTAGTGGCTGGATGTTATTAGCTAGGACCATAACAGACTGGATAGACCTTTGATCTTTTTCTGACTGCAATTATTTCTATGTTTGTAAGTCTTCTTTCCTTTATTGATAGTTTTATATATTTGGAACCCAGCACACTGTAGCTGTAAATATATTAGGAATTGGAGCTTTGGCTGAAAACATGAGGGAATTATAGGGGAGGTTGTAAGTAGCCTAGTCTTTGGGGTCTAACCATAGGACAGCACCCAGGACCTTTCCCAGTCCAGGGGTAGCACTGCTTGACAGGAGAGGTTCACCAGCAGTGAATTTCTTTTTTACTCTAGATTCCTGGATTCTTAGTGTTACCACCTTACTTAGACACATGGCCCCACTGATAGTAACCATACTAATCAGATCTTGGGCACACGCTTAGACTTACTTCTTTTAACTGTGCAAGTTCATGTTACAATCATTGTGGGTCCAGAGACTCTATTTCATTGTATGATACATGTGACTTGTTACTATGTTTGCCTGGATAAATAAAGATTTGATTGATTGATTGATTGACTTTATCTCACATATACATGAGCAAAAAGACCTATGGAGCAAGAACTTGCTCAGTCTTGGCTCCTAGTCACACCAAGCATCCTTACCACCATCCCAGGTAAGTCCCCGGATAGTTCTCGAGTGCAAGTTCATGCTTTCAGTCTCACTAGTTTGTCACATGTCTGCCCCTCTTTCAGGGATCTGGACTAACTATCTGACTTCCATTTACTAGTGATCCTACAAATCATTGCCTTTATGAGGCACCCCTTTGTGTGTGTGTTTGGTTGACAAAGTCAAGTCAAGAATTACAGTTCCAGGGCTTCCAGATCTTCAGGAATTCCTGTATGTTACAGGGACATGGAACAATTCACAAGGACATTGTTCCCATAGTCCTGCATTGATTATACAGTACAAAAGAGCAATAAGTTTCCATACAGTAGGAAATAATGTTTCTTAGAGGAAAACACAGAACTAATTCCCTGACATTACATGGAAAATATTATACTGATCTTGGAACCCTGAAGTTTAAAACATGTAGACAAAGAAGCTTGGGTCTATGATACTTCGCTCACACCAACCTCTCACTAACTCTCCCCTCAACTTCCCATCAACTCTCCCTTTATGAGAACTTCAGAATTCCATGCGCAGCTAGTCCAGCACTGGCTACTGTAGCACTGGGACTGACCACCCTCATGTGCCACAAAGCCCTTGCCTTGATCTGGCCATAGGTGGTACCAAAACCCAGATTCCTTGTTCCTGGGGCACCACAGGTTACTTGAACAGTTGCATCATCTCCTATCTTGCCACCAGTACCTCTGTTCCAGCCGCACTAATTGGTGTCCTCATGTGCCTCTTCCATAGCATGGGCACTGCACTTAGAATTTGTTGAATTTGTGCTATAACATGCTCACTAGCTTTATCCAATGTCAGTGACTGTTTTTTTCTCTGAAGTCAAGGGATAGGTGAGTTGTCCTATTTTTGGCCTCTATTAGATTAGGGTGCACTATGGAGCCGTTGAAACACTCATTCTTTTTGTTTGCTCTTATAAACTGTGCAAGTTCATGTTACAATCTTTGTGGGTTCAGGGACCCTGTTTCATTGTAAGATGCATGCAATTCATTGCTCTGTTTTACAGTACATATATGTGATCACAGAAGCATGTTTAACTAGACCTTTCCCAGACTTGACTCTCAGCAGCAATAAGCATCCACACCACTGTCCCAAATGAGATCCCCTGATGGCTCCCAAAGTTAATGTTCACCCTTTTACACTTACTGGTTCTTTACATGTCCTCCCCTCTTTCTGGGAGTTGGAATATTTCTCTCTCTGAGTTTCATTTGCTGGTGATCATTCAGATCATTGCCTTTATGAGGCATCCCTTAATGGGCATCTGTCTGTTACAGTCATGAATCAAAGTTCAAAACATGAAGGCAAAGCAGCTGGGACCAGTGATGCATCACTCCCACTGACCTCCCACCAACTTTCTCCTTATGAAAACTCCAGTGTTCCATGCCCAGCTACTCATGAACTGGTCACTAAAGCACTGGGCCAGAACTCCCTCATGCAACAGAGAGGCTGTTGTCTTGCCCAGGACATAGGGGGTACACAATCTTGGCTCTCTGTCCCTGGGACACCAAAGGTACCCTGAACAGATTCAGCATCTCCTAACTTGTTGTCAGTACCTCTGCTCCAGGCACTTCAATTGGTGTCTTCATGTGCCTCTTCCATGGCATGGGCACCATCCTGCCCCCCCCCCCCACACACACAAGAGTCTCCATCCATTTCTTCAGGATGGGGAAACCTCACTGTCACCCCCCCCATTTGACCCACTGCCTACTAATAATTAGGGGGATCACTAATAAATATGGGTTACCAGGTCTGAGGCAAAATTAGTTCTCCATCCATCTATCTGTCTGCTGGGTACTAGTCGTACTCCTAGATCACATTCCCAGTCTCCTCCTCCTGATGGTCTTCTCCCTCCTTTTATACACAAATTTCCTCCCCTCTCCTGTTCCCCTGAGACTTGGTGTTGAAATTGTCAGTCTCAGGATAAACACCTGGAGGTGAGCAACTCCCCTGTTCTGTACTGGTTGTGGTGGGGGTTGTTACATGTAAATTAATAGGGATAAAAAAAGCTATTGGTCACCCCATACATAAATGAATTAGGCAAACACTCCAGTTATCCATCTCTAGTCATATATTTTCATTACTAACGACAGCCCAGCTGGGTTTTATGTGATAATGGTGAAAGCCTAAAAGGCGATAAGCTGTTATCAAGAAGTCTAGAGTGCTGGCGTTTTCGGCACTCTGACGCAGTGCACAGGAAAATAGCACTGGGGACTTACTTTAATGTTTTCGTGAGGGGCTGTGCCCGCACATCCCCATGGGGGAACTCACCACCCGCAACCTCCTACTAAAGGATTCTCAACTCCACGGGGGGTGTCGGGCGGTGAAACATCAAAAATAAAAGGTCAGGCTGGGCACAAAAATTGCACCAGTGCCCAGACCGAACACAGTACCACACCCGCTGCAGTCACGGACCAACCCCTGATGCCACGATGCAGCTTGGCAGCCCACCACTGTGCCACCCCCTACAGCTCCTCTGTCCCCTCCCAGCCCACACTCAGCATACTCACTACCCCTTCCCGCGCATGTATGTATAGTGACATCCTGTCACTATTTTTGCTGACCCTTCCATTCGGCCCCCCTACCCTCCCATCAATGTGAGGGATTCGCGGGGAGTGGGTCGCCCTTACGGACAGCGCCCTTCCCCATGCACACTCCTCGCAGGTTACCACCCAGCTGAGATGCAGCATCTTATCTGCAGTATGGATCACCTTCACAACAGATTTACAGCCATAGTAGGAAGACTGAAGCCCATGGAAGGGTGTACAGGGTTTTGATCAAGGTCACAAGTAAATAAATAAATGACTCCAGTGGTGAATTTGGTGCTGAATCTGATGTTTCACAGTTCTATGTTCTAACCACTGGGGTACCATTGTGCTTCCCTGTATGAACACAGACTGAGCGAAAACAAAACCACCAGAGGTCATGCATTTAAACTCGAGGGGGACTGATTTAAGGGGAATGTAAGGGGGTGTTACTTCTCAGAGAGGGTTGTACAACCATGAAACAGGCTGCCAGAGTGGGTGGTGTAGGTGGATATGGTGGAGAAATTTGAAGGAGCGTGGGGTTTCTATATAGGACTAGGAAGGGGAGGTGGGAGAGGGGGCAGGGTGGGAGATACAGAGGTGATGAGGGAGCTATTGGGAAGACTTGGGCTGTAAGGTCCATTTCTGATGACACAATTCTATGAATAGCAGCAGGGAAAGGAGGTTTGTTGATCGGATCACAGCCACCAAGTCCAAATATTTTTGTAGCATTTTTTAGTTCCTTATATACCTCTAATTGTACAATGCCTCGCCATCAGAAACTTACAGACTTCTTTTTTAGGTGAGTTGGCATTCTCTGTGGGCTGCACTGGCAACTGTTATTTAAACCCTCAACAACAGCCATGATCATCTCTTGCTCACTAACAGTTGGTTATAACATTTCAATTTAGTCATCTAGTACTTCACTGCACTAGATTTTGTGGTTGGCTTATATTAAAAAAATATGATTTTTTTCCTGTCCTTGACATTTAATTAGATAAAAAGCTAAAATAGTAACGGCTTTTCCTTTAGCTTTTCTTTTCTAGAAATTGAAAGTTTCTTAGTCATCAAGACAAGCGTAGGTGTGCATGCAGGGGGATGCTTGACCCTGGCCATGGCCCTCTATTCACCACTTAATGCCCAATGAATATGGGGAGGGGCAGGCCATTGCACTCCCTACACTGTCAAAGACTCAATTAGAAGTTAAAGAGCTAGTAGAATCAAAAATAACACACAAGAAAATGTTACAAACTTTAAGAAATAGTTGTAACTTTTCATTTCTGAAGTATTTTTCTATTTCTGTTTGCTCATTGGAGAGTTTTCTATGCAAATATATTATGCTGGATGTGTGGAATAGTACTCTGGCAGTATTTATTTTATTTTATTTTATTTTAACATCAGTTTAAAAACCTTTGAGCCAGAGGCTCATTTACAAAGGTACCTCGTCGAAAGGAAGACAGAACATACATACATGAAGCAATCCAAAAATACTGTACAGTAATAAGACACCGGCAAATTGCAGGCAAGGCGAGACAGTCAGCAACACAAATTAACAATAGGCAAAGTCACATTGCAGGTGATGAGTGTCATAACACCATTGTCAGTTAAACGAAATGGGAAATGCAAACCCCAAATTATCTATCTTTTTTAATTTTGTTTTCCATTAGCTTATCATCGAGGATGGTGGGGACAGGTGGGGGTTCGGGGCAGTGGCAGGAGTGTGAGGCGAGCAAGTGATTTTTTAGGCAGTATTTGAAACTAGCGAGTGAGGGAGCATCAGTGATGTCTGCTGGGAGGGAGTTGTACCAGGAGGGGGCTCTGTAGGAGAAAGCCCTTTGGCCCTGGGTGGTCCGTACCCTTGGGATGACCAGGGCAGTTTTGCTGGAGGCGCGGGTGTGAACTGTGGGGTTGGATCGGCGAATAGAGTTGGCAAGGCATGGCGGGGAAAGACCATGGAGGGCTTTGTAAGTAACTTGGCAAGTTAGGAACAGGAGGCGCTCATCGAGGTTGAGTAGGGAGGCCATGGAGTAAAGTTGACAAGTATGGGTGAGTCTATGGGCACTGGTAATAAGTCTACATGCTTTGTTAAGCGTTAGGCGAACCTTTTGAAGGGCTGTCTGGTCAGCTGCGCCATATACAGGAAGGCCGTAGTCAACTAGTGAGAGCACCGAAGAGGTGACAGCCAAGCAAAGAGAGTTTTCGGGGAGGCATTTTTTGTGCCAGTAGAGGATACCCAGCCGAGCATTGGAGGCAGAGGTCAAAGCAGAGATGTGGTTATGAAAGGAGAGAGCAGGATCGAAGATTATGCCAAGGTATTTATAAGAGTGCACAAGTTCCAAGGGGTGATTCCGTGTGGAGTGAACAGAGAGAGGAAAGTTGCTGGACTTATTTTGGGGGTGAGTAAAAAGCATAGATTTAGTTTTCTTAAGGTTGATGACAAGACGGTGATCAGAGAACCAGTTTTCAGCTGAGGTGTAGGCACGCTGGAGGGAGTTTTGGAGTGAGATGGGGTTACTGTCAGAGGCAAAGAGAACTGCGTCGTCTGCATAGAGAAGGATCTTTCCAGCGCATGCATTGGGCAGGGAATTGAGAAAGAGAGAGAAGAGTAAGGGCCCAAGAATGGAGCCCTGGGGAACATCTGAGCGAATTTGGCAGGTAGAGGATAGAGTGCCACCAACCCGACACATTGGGAGCGGTTGGTCAAGTAGCTAGCGCACCAGGAGACAGGACCAGAGGCAAAGCCCATACTGGCAAGGGTGGCTAATAGTAGAGGGTGAGAGACGGTATCAAAGGCTTTCGCTAGGTCTATATATACCGCACCAGCGAGGGAGCCAGCATCAAGTGAGTTATGAAGGAAGTTAGCAAACTCCAGGAGAGCAGTATTGGTGCTATGACCAACTCTGAAACCATGCTGTTCAGGACAGAGGACCTCATATTTTGTGAGGTAAAGTGAGATTTGGCTGGCAACTATTTTCTCCAAGGCTTTAGAGAGGGGGAGAGGATGGAGATTGGCCGGTAGTTGCCTGCGTGTGTTCTATCACCACCTTTGTGAATAGGGGTAACAGTGGCAACCCTCCAGATGGTGGGGAATTGCCCCAAGCAGAGGGACTTATTAAAGAGGCAAGTAATGGGTGAGATGACCTGATCCAGGACCTGACATAGAGACAGGATCAAAGAGTCATTGCCGATGGAGTTGCACCTAGGGCTTTTGTAAGTAGGGCCTAACCTCATGGGTGGTCACAGGCGAAGGAGGAAAGGGGCGGGAGATGGAGGGGCAGACATGGGGAGGGGATCAAGAAGTTGCACGGAGCACTGCACTAAGGTCAGTGAAGGAGTTGTTGAGGTGTTGCAATGAGAGCAGGGTCGGTGGAGGTAGTCCCATCAATGTTAAGATGCGATGGGGGGAGTGGTGCGCCACCGTTTAGCTGCTTGATATTGTCCCAGAGACCTAGGGTTGCCCAGGAGGAGGTAAGAGTAGCATTGTAATAATCTGCCTTTGCTTTGGGACAGCCCACGTACACTTTATTCCGGCAGCTACGAGGCCAGTCTGTCAGCTGGGCAGCCAGTTTCAATGGCCAAGTGCACAGGTTGTCACGCTGCTTGAGAAGTGTCGTGGGGTAGGGGTAATCCAGGGGTGTGCCTTACTTTAGATCTGATGGGGTAAATGGTGCATAAGTGTCACAGACAAGGTTAAGGTGTGGGACAAAGAAGGCAGCGCCTTGTCAATATCAGGGGTTTTAGTAGTGGGACCAATCAGTGCCAGCTAGGGTGGTGTTTAAGTCTTTTAGCCCACCAGGTCTAAACCGACGACGGGCGGGTGGTGAGACAGGGGCTTGGGCAGGAGGTTGACCAGAAGAAAAGAATGGGGAGTGGTCACTAAGGCAATCTGGGAGGATTTGAACATTGTGGACGCGGCTGGGCCTGTTAGTGAGAACCACATCCAGAAGAGTGCCTGTGCCCGTGCTAGGATTTAACCTGGTGGGTTGCGAGACTAATTGTGTCAGATCAATGGCAGTGAATGCCTCACGGGAGGTAGACCCCTTAGGAGATAGCCAATTGACATTTAGATCACCTACCAGGATTTGGTCAGAGGGGTTAGGTAGGGAGGTGATGTAGTCAACAAGGGGGCCCAGTGCCTGAGCTTGATTTTTTGGTGGTATGTAGGCAGTAGTCAGGAAGATTGGGGCCCTAGCGGGGTCAGGAGACAACTTTAGGGTTAGGGCCTGGGCATTGTAATCAAGGATGGGGGGGAAGGGCTAGACTATGAAGTGGGTCTTTAACAAAGATGGCACAACCACCACCCCTCCTACCGATTCTGTCCAGCCGATGGAGGGAGTAGCCTGGGAGAGAGACCTGGGCATCAGAGGTGGAGCTGGACAGCCAGGTTTCAACTAATGCAATCACATCAGGATTATGAACAGCCACCCAGCATTGTAGGAGTCCAGTTTTTGAGGAGGCTACAGATATTAATAGATGCGCTGCAGTCAGTTGATTTCAAGGGAGACATTGGGGACAGGCCCAGGATTGGGATGGATATTGCCAGAGGAGCAGAAGGAGGAGAGCCGCCTAAGAAGGAGGTAGCGGTGGAGAAATTTACGCTGGATGGGGAGGGGTAAGGGGGGCAGTACAAGGGATAGGCAGGGAACCACAGACGGGAATGCTAGCATGAAGTGATAGAAGAGTGAGCGGGGGGTGGGAGAGGGGGAGGCCAAGGTGATGGTGGGGATGTATGGAGAGTGCAGGGTGTGTGTAGGAGGCTGGGGGGGCTGGGGGGGCAGGGGGGCAACTGGGGACACAGGTATAGCTGTGTTGTGGGCAGAAGGTAGTCATAGGAGAGGCAAGGAAGATAATAAGGAGGAGCGGGAGAGGGGAACAAGCCTGATCAGGGAGGATAGTCATATTAGGTGTGGAGGGGATATAGCAGTGACCTGCTGAAGTGGACTTGGAGCCCCCGGTGGAAGCACACAGTGGCAGTATAAGGAGGAATGAAGGAGAGCTGGGAAGGGAGTAGAGGAGACAAGCACCACCTAGAGGTCACCCAGTATAAACTGCAAATGGAAAAGTGGGGACTTAGGCTACATGACAACACAGGAAGTGACGTCAGCGTCCGGAGGCAATAAGCAAGGGCCCCTGGGTGGGAGGGGGTGGGGTGGGTGGGCGTATTAGCACCCCACAGCCGAGTCCACGGAAACAATCAGTGGGCTGTGGAGCTAGGTAGCCAGGAGTCCAACACAAAACGGTCCAAAAAATAAGACCAGAGCCACGAGGTGGGAGGCCTGTTTACCTGAGAAAGATTAGAGCTGAGGTCCCGAGACGCGCTCCTGATCCTGGACCCGCCGTTGTCGGAAGCGTTCGGGGGTTGACCTGCTAGAAAAGAGGTAGAAGGGCAACAATTAGTATGGAGTGGGAAAAAATGTAGGGAGGCTAGCTGGGACAGTGATCTTAGACATGCGCAGTCAGCACAGAGCAGGACAAAGCCCAGTAAACCCCCACCAAGATGTATTACCCAATAAACATAAATTTTTTTTTTTTTTTTTTTACATAGCGAGCTTGCTACATGAAAAATGCTACAGGCAATGCAGTTTAGTAAATAACCCTCATAACCAACAGGTCACCTAACAATCACATACAGCCATTCAAAACTAGCCCTGAAACGAACTAAATATGGCACTAGTGCAAACAGGCAAGGAACGGCAAACTCAGTTCAGCAGCAAATACTTGCAGGTAGATCTAGGACGAACAGGTGAACATGGAAGGCAGCAACACAGCAATATGGCACCAGAGTAGTCCAGTAAAGGTGTGGTTTTGTTGCTTTCGATCCAGCCACCCTTTTAGATAGCACCCCACAGCCGAGTCCACAGAAACAATCAGTGGGCTGTGGAGCTAGGTAGCCAGGAGTCCAACACAAAACGGTCCAAAAAATACGCCCAGAGCCACGAGGCGGGAGGCCTGTTTACCTGAGAAAGATTAGAGCTGAGGTCCCGAGACGCGCTCCTGATCCTGGACCCGCCGTTGTCGGAAGCGTTCTGGGGGGGGGTTGACCTGCTGAGAAAGATTAGAGCTGAGGTCCCGAGACGCGCCCTGATCCTGGACCCGCCATTGTCGGAAGCGTTCTGGGGGTTGACCTGCTGAGAAAGATTAGAGCTGAGGTCCCGAGCGCGCTCCTTATCCTGGACCCGCTGTTGTCGGAAGCGCTCTGGGGTTGACCTGCTGAGAAAGATTAGAGCTGAGGTCCAGAGACGCGCCTGATCCTGGACCCGCCGCTGTCGGAAGCGTTCTGGGGGTTGACCTGCTGAGAAAGATTAGAGCTGAGGTCCCGAGAGCGCCTCCTGATCCTGGACCTCCGCTGTCGGAAGCGCTCTGGGGGTTGACCTGCTGAGAAAGATTAGAGCTGAGGTCCCAGACGCGCTCCTGATCCTGGACCTGCCGTTGTCGGAAGTGTTCTGGGGGGGGGGTTGACCTGCTGAGAAAGATTAGAGCTGAGGTCCCGAGACGCGCTCCTGATCCTGGACCCACCGTTGTCGGAAGCGTTCAGACATATCTAGTTCTATTCCCTCCACTACATCAGCAGCAGTGTGACCTTGCTGACTGGGGCATCACAGGTTACTGACCTGACAGCTACTGAGTGGCTTATGCTGAGCAACTGTGATGTCATAGTCAGTGAGGTCACAATGCTGATGATGTAGCGGAGGGGGAATAGAACTAAATATGTCAGCTCTCAGGCAGAGTGCTGATCCACAGACCACGCATACCAACATCAGGTAAAAACATCTTCTAATTACCCAAAGGGAAAAGAAAAAGCATCTCAGATATAAAAGGTAACAGTTGACGGCTTTTAAAAACTAATGTTAATTTTAAAAAGTGTACTAGCTCTTTAACAGAGTGGCCCACATCTGGGTTGTGGACGGGAAGGATGCTGGCACCATACCCACAGTACATTTTGGGACTGTCTGTTGTCTTTCAAAACCATAAGATCTGTGTTATAGTGTAGATTCTGGTGGAGGGGCTGAACATTGGACTTCGAGGCTCATTCCACATTCCCTGTTAAAACAAATAAAAGAAAAAAAAGATTTTGCACAAGATCACATTCATGTGCTCAGGCAAGGCAAATTTTGTATGGTATTCAAGCAGCAGTGACGCAAATGCAGAGCCAGTCCTGGACTGAAATTCTAAAGGCTAGCATTACTACCTGGTTGGTACCTCTTCTGGCAGCACTTGACAAGCTGCAGAGGTTAGTTTTCTGGCAGTAAGAAAATGATGCATAGCTATGCAGACCTGTGCTCTTACTTTGTGTGACTTTTTATTTTGGTGTGAGCAGGAAAATTGGCTTATCTTTAAATAAAGACTCAAAATCAAAAAAGGTTTAAAGTGATGGGGTTTTATAGAAAGTAAAAAATTAAAAAATTTGCTTTTCTTTTATTTCACAATTGTTGGCCAGGAAAGACACATTAAGCTGAAGTTTGTTTCTAGGTGCATCCTGGAAGCGCAAGGAAGTTTAAGCGACTTGCTTATGGTCACACAGTGCTGCTTGTAAGTGGTGGTTGTGGGATTCAAACCCAGTTCTCCACATTTGCAAGTCAGTGTTTTGAACCACTACACTATACTGCCTCACAAAGCTTTTTTGAAGTAGAGACTGGCAACATTATTAGAACTTTAAAATGTGTGAAAATGAACCATTTACAATTAAAAAAATGCCTGGGGGAGCATGCCTTCAGAGCTCCCTAGCACTGAAGACTCTATCCATTATGTTATTGACACCCTTGTTTACAGACTCTGCACGCACCTCTGAATACTAGTAGGTAAAAGTCTTCTTGCACAGATGATCATTCCCCCTTCCCCAATAGATTAGTCGTCCTGGAAAGTGGTGTAGGCTGGTATACCGTGAGCAGTGTCCATGATTGTGTTGTTTTCCAAGGTTGATATTAATTTTATGACATGTGGGTTGTTGATGGTAACTGAGGGAAACAACAAGCCTGTCTTAGGGATTAGGTTACACGTGTATATGGGAACAGTTTTCACAAATTTTGGGGACCCCCAGTTGATAGAGAATGATAGTCATAGTTGCTGATTTAACTTACAGTACATGAAAGGTGTTGTTTATGGGAAAAAGGCAGTCTGTGCAAAGCAGTGTCATCTAGTGATGAAAGCTATAAATAATATACTCACAGAAAATGTTGCCTTCCCCTAGCTGGGAGGGTAGAGTGTTACTTTGACTTTCATTCTTGCTTTCTGATGAACTACCACTAGATGGCTGTATTGCTTTTGCTAATATTCACTGCTTTCCCTACTAGATGGCACTGCTCAGCGCAGGCTGTCAAGATTGCACTGAACTTGGGTTTAGACCCTGATCCCAGCAGAAGCAGTAATATGCCAGATTTCAGTAATTATTAACTTTCTTGTGATAGATTATACCATTTGTAAACTGACATTACATGAGGCAAGCTGTTCAGGTGACTAGCTCATACAGTGATATCCACCAGGATCAAATGATCTTATCACTGTTTTTGGAGTGACATTTTGGAGGATGCCACAGGAACTCAATGAGGCAGTTTGCATAGGGCTGACAGACATTGCCTTCAGTCCCTACTCACAAGTCAGATGTTGCTGACGCTGTGGTGACCAACACTGTCAACCAGCCTACCAGAAAAAAATGACCATGATGCCAGTAAACATTTGATGATGTACTGTATGCAAAAGCTTTTGTTTTTTGTTTTAGTTTTTGTTGCAGGCTGCATTGCAGAATTGTGCCTATTTACATGGCAGTGGTAAACAGTGATGCCTGCTAACGATGGAAAAATCAATCACCCAAGTGTTGATTGCCAACAGCTGCCATTGACAAACACATGGTGGAAGCACCCAATGGGGGAGCATGGTGACATGTCCCTGATCCCCATGTGCTTCCCCCATCAACATCAACAAGTGGCTTACCCACATGGAATACAGAATGGCATCAACACACAGCCCTCTGAAAGAGGGCAAAACACAGAAGAGTGTGACACATGCAAGTATCTAACAGCTGCAAATGCAGTGCCAACACGGCACACCAGCCCCCCATTAATTCCGTGACACTTGTTGAAGGTGGACATGGATCGGACTTGTTATTAGTACTTTGTGTCTGTCTAATAGAAAACATGTCTGACCCCCACCCCCACCCCCATTGTCAGTATAATGTACATAAGCAGCAATTCATCAACCAGCACACACCCACAAAATGGCCTCTGAAGCAACAACATACTGGTGGACAGATTCAGACTGCAGCATGCTGTTAGGCCTCACCCATGACCTGCAGGTCATGGATGAACTGGGCAAAAAGAAGCAAAAGGACCAACAGATCTTCCTAAATCTGAAGAATGCATTGTAGTCAATGAACATACATTCCACATGAGTATTGCAACATCATATGCAACCACGTGTCCCCCTCTACTGTCCGATACATTGTGTATGCAACATATCCCTGTAGTCACAGTGCTGTGCATGTTTACAGTAATGTTTAGCACAGTCAAATGGCAAGGAATAAGAGTAGCAGAGATAGTGTACATCACATGTGCTGTATGAAGGACTGTGCCATGTAATGTAAGGATAGTTTGTGCCCAGATGGAGTGGTAACCCTAGGAGGAATGACAGCAGTTGCCAGGATGGTAATGAGTGCAGTACACAGAATGCCACGAAGACTACATTGCAGGAGGTAACTATGAATGTAGCTGCGCACATGTGAGTATGTGCGTGACCATGAAGTTGCATACACCATGACCACAAGCACAGGCAGAGTGGTGCAGGATGAATGTTCCCCCTATAGTGTGTCAATAATAGCTGAGGGCAGTGGTGTTGAAGCGTGTTCAATGGGCCAACCTGCTCCCCCCACTCTCCATCTCACACTGAACCTGACACCATATTCTCAAGTCAGCCCCGCAGGATTCAACATGCATTCCAAACAGAAGGACCTAAAGTTCCTATACCAGACAATGCTGCTGGATACGCAGAGGAGTGGGGACTGTGGACCCAAGGTAATGAGGAAGGAAATCCCTTACTTTGAAAAGCTGCATAGGATGCTTGAAACACAACCATTATCCATGGCATCTACAGGAGGCATTTACTCCACCCCCTCCACCAGCACAAAAGACCACGGCCAAAGGTAGGTATACTAGATGTGTGATACAAAAAATGAAGTAGTGCATACACTAAATACTTAAGACTGTAAATGTATTCGTGTATATTCAGAAACCACAACTAAGCATCCAGGGTGTTTGATCATGGTTCCTGAATATGCACCATTACATTTATAGCCTTAAATATTTGGTGTGTGCACTGTTTTTAATTTTTTTGTATTTCAAGTCCAGTCATATAGTTCCACCTCTGAGAGCAGGAGTGCTACAACCTTTACCTGCTCTGTACTAGATGTGTGCAATGCTATGTACAGTACAGGCACCAGCCCTGTGATAGGATGCACATATGTATATAAGTGGTGTACATGTAAGGACACATGATGACACTGTGCATGCGGGGGCCTTGTTGCATGCCCAGCCTAATGACAGATGGCCTTGTAATGATAGTACTCGGAGGAGTCTAACCTCTGGTGCACATAAGCACAAACAGGTAATTGCCTAAGGGAGACTCTTAAGTCCAACTCAATTAATAAATCACTTTTCATTACAAATAGGAGATATAAATGAGTCACCTAATGTCTCAAGCCAATGTTTTGTGGCTTAGGCACCACTTCTTCAGGGCCCACAGTGGTCCTATTTTCAAAACCAGGAAAAGACCATTTAAATTATGTTCACATAATATATAAAAAAAAAAACAACAAAACATTCTAGTTAGCCCCAAATCCTTATTTTTTCAGGCTAAACCAAACTGTCTACATAGTTAAGAAATTAAGAAAATGAAATATTAAGTATAGTCTGAGGTCAATCTGTTAATCCATATATAGGTAAATGAAAAAGAGTCCCAGCATCCCACTGTATTCCTCATGTCAAAACTTTACAGTATTCACTCATAGGCCCCGATTCAAGAAGCATTACACCTGGCGAAACAGCACTTGCGCCAAGTAGAATAGCTCAAGTAGCAACTTACACCAGCAGTTGCAACATGTGCGATTCTACAATGTGGTCTGTGACATGTCACAGGCCACTTGCGCCAAAGAGCTGTTACACCAGCAGTTGCTCCATAAGCCCCCTGCAACATGGCATTGGGGGATTTACAGCAGCAGTTGTACTCCATTCCAGAAGGGCAGCAACAAAGTACCCAATGTCGGGATTCTACAAGAACCCCCTGAGGAGAAATGGCAACATTCCCCAGGGGTTCTGTAGAACTGCCAGCAGCCCAGCATGCAATCCACATGTGCCCTCCCCCATGCCCAGCATACCCCTGTAGGTGTTCTACAGGGCTGCACACTCCCCTGCACCCGAATCCCTGAACAGTGAATGCCACACAGCGCTGCACACCCCCACCCCAGAAACCCCCGAACAGCGAATGCCCCGCTGAGCTGCACACACCCCTGCCCCTGAACAGTGAATGCCCCATAGGGCTGCCCACACACCCCATGCCCCAAACCCCCCACCCTCCACCGCTAAATGCCCCACAGGACAGCGCTGTAACCCCCACCTGTGCTCAGACCCTGAGACACTGCTGCAATCGATTACAGTATCCACACCATCCCTGGTAGTCTGGTCCCCCACCCAGCTGTGCCAGTCACTCAGCACCCCCACCCATCCACAGCCAGCGACTGGCACAGCCCACCTCTCAGCTCCAGCTCAGCGTCCGACTGAGTTCAGTAGGAGCACTTACTGTATAGACGTGCTCAGAAATTAATTTCTGAGCACGCCTATTCAGTATGTGTGCCTACTGAACACAGTCGGTGGCTGGCCGTGGAGGTGAGAGATGGGCTGTGCCAGTCTCCGCTGGGGATGGGTGGGGGTGCTGGGTGGACTGACACAGCTGGGTGGGGGCCACTAGACTACCAGGTACCACTACACACATCGGACTGCATGTACTCTACATACTGTACAGTACACCAGTCACATGGGACCCAGGATTGGTGTTGGAGGACTCATGGTGGCATGACTGTGGGTGGGGGTCTCTTGCCCTGTAGGGCTCCGCTGAGGTTCAGACATGGGGGGTACTTGCTCCTTGTGGCATTGCTGTTGCGGCTTGTGACTTCCTCGTCAGGTACACCCTCTGTTCTGCGTACTTGGCCGTATGTCGCAAGTCACAGGACTTAGACGCAGGGACCCTGCCCCATCTAGAATAGGGCACAGGGTCCATGTCGCAACATCGATTGGTGCAAGTCATGTTTGGCGGCAACTTGCGCCAACCTTCTAGAATTGGGGCCATGATGTTATATGTTTAACATTAATTTATAAATACATTCAGAAGAATACAGTATATGCAAATGCAGGTTTTATGTTCACTGTAGTGAGCATTCTCTGCACCAACAGTAGTGTAGGTAGTAAAACAAATCCCTGCTACCCAGATTATACTTACTAGAAGCTTATGGTTTCTCTGCTTCCCCAAAAGCTTGGTGGGTCAGAAACCTTGATTTTCCATAGGAGCATTTAAAAAAGATGACTTTTGCTCACATGTTCTAAATATATTAACTATCATACACTAGTGTTGCAAAGCACAATACCTTTGAATGTCACAGGGTTTGCTCAGCCGTGTCTGCTATCCTAATCAGATTTTGCTTGGAGTATCTAGAACAGAGAGATATATATTTGTTCAAGCAAACCAACTCAGCCAAAAATTTAAATAAAGGATTCTTGCAGTCTTGCATTTGAATAACAGTGATGCAGCGATGCCATTCTAAATTTTGTCTAGAAGTTTACTATTTTCTAATAACATAAAAAAATAACCACTTTTTGAACAGAAAGCATCAGATACTTTCACATACTATGAACTGAACCCTGGCTCGACCCGTCTCCTAGTGCGAAGGACCAAGGCCATTGCTCGCTCTCAGAGGGGTGCTTCCCCAGTGTCTTGAAGGACGCTCTGGTGAGGGCCCAACTGAAGAAACCGCCGCTCAACCCAGACATTGTGGCGAATTATAGACCCGTCTCCAATCTCCTAT
Organism: Neoceratodus forsteri; assembly: GCA_016271365.2. NCBI lineage: Eukaryota > Metazoa > Chordata > Ceratodontiformes > Ceratodontidae > Neoceratodus > Neoceratodus forsteri. The sequence continues at coordinate 915,066,073 of CM057452.1, read as the reverse complement.
TTGTAGGGAAGGCTATTGAGAAAGTAGTGGCTCTGTAGCTCGTGACACACCTCTCAGCTTTTGACATCTACGAGCCATTCCAGTCCAGTTTCAGAGCTAGGCATAGCACTGAAACAGCATTAGTTTGGGTGCAGAAAGACCTCCTCAGGGCAAGGGATAGAGGAGAATGGTCAGTTCTCGTTCTCCTCGATCTCTCCTCAGCATTTGACACTGTGGACCACACTGTGCTGTTGGATCGCCTTAGAGATTATTGTGGACTCACCAGAACAGTCATCAAATGGTTTGAGTCCTAGCTCTCTGACAGGAGGCAAAGAGTGGTGATGGGGAATTTCTCCTCCTCCTTGAAGCCCCTGTTATGTGAAGTGCCTCAAGGTTGGATCCTTTCACCGATGCTGTTTGTGGTGTACATGCTGCTCCTGGGTGAGCTCATTAGACAATACAGTCTGGGGTTTCACTGTTATGCAGATGACACCCAGCTGTATTTGTCATTTGCCCTTGGAACTGGAAATGCAGTTGAAGTGCTAAACAAATGCCTGGCCAAGATACAGTACTGGATGTCCTCTGTCTTGGCTGAGGCTAAACCCTGACAAGACAGAAATGCTAGTGATAGAACCTGGTCAACGGCATGATGGGTGGGCTTCTGGAGTGGTAACAGGTTTGGTCTTGGGATCCACCCCATTGATGGCCACCTCCAGGGTGAAAAATGTGGGTATTGCCCTTGATGACAGACTGACTTTGGAAGCCCAGGTGTCATCTGTCATCAAAAGTGGGTTCTACTACTTAAGGAATATCACCCAAATTAGAGCCCTGATTCTGCCTGAAGGCTTGCCATCGCTGGTACATGCCTTCATGACTTCCAGGCTGGACTATTGAATGCTCTGTACTTTGGGGTCAATGGAGTGGTCCTACCTTGACTGCAGCTAGTGCAGAACACAGTGGCCAAGCTGCTGGTGGATCTAATGAGGTCCTGCCATGTGACCTCAGTCCTGTGGGATCTGCACTGGCTGCCTGTCAGGTGGAGGATCATCTTTAAGGTGGGCTTGCTCACCTACAAGGTCCTATATGGCCTGGGCCCTAGCTACCTGTCTGACCTCCTAACCCCAGCCTTCACAGTATGTTCCCTCCACTCCTCCACTGAGAGCCTCCTGGCAATTCCAAGGGTGAGGCTGAAAACCTTGGAGGATTGCTCCTTCGAGGTGGCCAGCCGGGCCCTCTGGAATTCGCTGCCAATATCTTTAAGGGAGGCCCCAATGATGGGGGCATGTAAAGGGGACCTGAAATCCTATCTTTTTAAGAAAGCATTTTATAACTGATTTTATATATATTTGATTTTTAGTAATTATTATATGAATATTGTTTTGTACTGTCCGAATCTTTCCTTAGCTGTAATGGCACCCAATGACCCCAAAATTGGGTGCCAAAATATAAATAAAATATTACTTATTTACTTACTTACACTAAAACATGATACAGTATTTAAATGTTTCTAGTTTAAGAGGGGCCTCATGGTGGTCCTGCAGCATATATGCCAGGGAGTGGAGAGTTACCCTTTAAATTAAATATTTAACATGATAAAAAAAAGAAAGGGTGAGCCAAAAAAAAGCAACATTACACTGCTGTAACATTAGGCAGATCGAGAGCAGTACTGTACCACCAGTTTTATATGGGCAGATCATACTTGTAGCCAATTACTGGTAAGTTTAACTTAATGAACACTAGCTGTTCAACATGTTGAGGGTCCAGCTTGGAATGGTGTGGTTCAACAACTTCACCAGCAGTGCTAAACATCCTCTCAGACAGCACACTTGTAGGAGGGCAGCTTAGGTATTTTAGAGCAAGTTGTGCCAGGTGAGGAGAGGAGTTCATTTTCTGAATCCAGTAGCCCAGGAATCAACTTCAAATGGCTCAACTGATTCTGTAAAGTAGCCATTAAGTAAACTTTCTGCAGAAAGAGGCTGAGACTGTGAGCATTTGTGTTGCTGTTGATGCAATGATGTGCTGGGTAATGCCCAGTCACTCTCCTCTGCACTGCCACTGTGCTGTCTTTCCCCATCTCCATCAGTACCAGCCGATTCCAAACCACCCCATGGCTGTTTCTCTTCCTCAGGAACCTGAACTGGAGCATCTTCTTCCCCTTCTGAGTGTCTCATTGCCTGCATGGCACTATTTCACTCTTCATTCAGCTGTTGACTAAAATGAGTCACCCTGGTGCTGTCCATGGCTACATGAAGGATCTCGCATTTGAACCTAGGGTCCAACATGGTAGAAAATACATGGCGGTTTTTATCCATGACTGTGGTGAACCTTGCATCATGTTCTGCATCAAGATTAATAACAAGCTCAGTGACCTCTTGTATACTGATTGTGCCCAGTGCATCTGTGTGGCGTCACTACCTGGCCCTAAACTGTGGGCGGTGGGAGTGCAGTCAGCTGACTGCCCTCCGAGACTGCTGGCTGCTACTGACTTTTGTGAAACCTGAGCCCAACCCCAGATTACAGCACCAATATTTTTAAAGACAGATTTCTACATCAGAACTACTGTAATACTTTTTTATTTTTAAATGTAAAGAAATTCCAATTTATTTTAGCTCAAAAAAATTATTGCTAACAGCATGCAAGGCAAGCAAAGGTGCAGAGCAATTGGGTGGCGTCACTACCTGGCCCTAAACTGTGAGCTGTGGGAGCACAGTCAGCCGACTGCCCTCCGAGACTGCCGGCTGCTACTGACTTTCGAGGAACCAGAGCCCAGATTACGTGCTATTATTCAAGCCAGAACTAATATACTTTTAAATGTATAGAAGTACTGATTTATTTTAGCACAAAAAAATTCTTGCAAGCAGCATGCAGGCAAGGGTGTGCATGCGCCTGTGTGGCATCATTACCTGGTTTTAAGCTGCGGGCACTGGCCTGGGAGTGCAGTCAGTGGACTGCCCTCTGAGATTTCTGACTGCTGCTGGCTTTCATGAAACCTGAGCCCTCCCCAGAATACTTATTATTTACACCACCAAATTAAAGACAGATTCTTTTTAATAAGTATGCAGTCAAGCTAGAAGTTGGAACTACTGTAATTAAGAGATATAAAATAGTTTTAGTAACACTGTCTTCTTCTCCTTCTCCTCCACAGAGCACAGAGGCCTGTGAAATCATGGTAGTGAAATTGCAAGTCTCTCTCTGCACAGCTCCTTGCAAATAAATCACTAGGTCAGATAATTTATCTGGGAAAAAAACTCCCACTAGTACCAGGCACCAAGGAACACAGTACACTCCTTCACCTCCACAGAGCAGAGCACAGAGGCCTGTGAAATCAAGGTAGTGAAACTGCAAGTTTCTCTCTGCACAGCTCCTGGTAAATAAATCACTAGATCAGACGATTTCTCTGGGGGAAAAAAACTCCCACTAGTACCAGGCACTAAGAAACACAGTACACTAACAAAAAGCAAAGGTTTTATGCTGTAAATATAATTTTCTAGTGCTTAATTTCTCCCACTCTCAGAGCTCTCTCCACTACGTCTTTCTCTGCTGCAATGTGGCAGTCACACGATCTGGCTTTGGCAAATGTTCAGCGACTGGCCAACAATCCTGTGAGATCTTAAAATCCTGTGGGAAAGCCAAACTGAATACTGGCCAAATAGTGCTGTTATTTGGTATTCAGGCTCTGAATCCCAAATAGTGTATGATTCATGGTATTTGGAATTTAATATTCCTTATTTGTACACCCCTACTGTTGGATGGGCTCATGCAGTCACACATGGTGTGCCAGAGGTATCAATGCATGTGTAGTCATAATAACATATGCATAGCCAGCACCCACAGAGCATATGTTGCCTCAACACATGTGCACTACTGGTATTGTAGACCTGCATGCTATCCATCACACACCATCGGGTACAGACATATTGGTAACACACATGTCAATAATGCCTGCACATGTATCCAAACAGACACTCATGATGGTCAGAGGTGTGCAGTCTTTGGAACCTGCAACAGTACAATTATGTGTACACTGTACATGTCAAGGGTGCACTACCATTTCATGGTACAGATGCCCATGCCACCCAAGATGCCTCATATCCTGAAACACACAACAAGCTACACTAGGATCAGAAGCACTTGACAGAAGGGTATCATATCCACATACATGGCCTTATAAGCTTGCACAGTCTGCAGCACACCTACACAGATCACATAGTGAACATATGTAGGTTGGGAATGGTAAAAGCAATGACCAGCCACCTATAGTTCCCAGCGTGTGTTCATGATGGGGCATGGGTCGGGGGATGACAGGGTGGTGGGGAGGAGGCTTCTCCAGTTGGGTGGGTGGTCCAATGTTAGTGGTGGGGCTGGTGGACTGGTTTGGACAGGGGGGCCAATGTTGGTGGTGGGGATTGGCTGATTCTGTTGGGGGGGCTGGGGACTGGGGGGCTGTGGGTTGTGAGGGTTTGGGTGGCAGTGGGATGGACCACCAAACCTCTCAAACATACAGCAGTCCAATGTGTGAAGGGAGAATGCTAATCTTCCTCATCTCAGGCCAGTTATGCATTACCCCAGGGCTCCACTCTGGAGCCCTTGTTGTTCAGTGTGTACAGTACTGCCTACTAGGATGAAATGCTCTTGTCCCAGAACTGCCAATGAGATCTTGCAGGATACTGCAGGAATACAATGTAATACAATGACAATTACTCCTATTTGCTGGAAACAGTGACATCTTTATCACAGAGGGTTTCATCCTGGTAGGTGGCATAGGAATAATTAGGCTAGCATACAGATAATTTAATTATTATCAATTAATCAGAGATAATACTTTGAGTTGTATTATTTTATTTTATTATTATTTTTGTATTACTATTATCATGCTTTATCAAAAGCTGCATGATGAAGAAATACAAGTACATTTCCTGGGTTTAGCCTGTGAAAGGGCCAAATGACCCACTGCTATCTACCTGGTAAACACAATTTTAAATAAAAAATAAATATGTGAATTTATGCAATCAAGAAGAGAATGAAAAATAGCAAAATAAACATGCTTTTTTACAGTCATGACATGCCTGGAGTGTAAGTAAATCATTTATTTACACTCAAGGCATGTCATCAGCATTTATGGTTAACCCCTCACCATGGGGGCTTACCTTATTTGCCCTGCTTGTTCTCCTATTCTCCCATCTGCCTCTCGACACCTTGGGTGTTCCCTGATCTCCCCGTGCTTGCACTGCCGCCTGGCCCAAATGAAGGTGTTCCCCAGGGCCCCAAATAGCTCCTGCATCTAATTTCAGCCCACAATGGGGTTTGGGAACATAGCAGAGCCGCCGGCATTTTCCCCCCATCCTCATCAAGGCTGACTGACAGCTCACGCATGCACTGGGATGCTCCCAATCTTCCGACTGTGATCATGGTCAAACAAATGGCTCCCCGGTAGTCCTGGTCCCACTGTCAGGCTGAGTGGGGACTGGTAACCAGAACAAGGCCCCTAAGAGCCTCCTTTCTTTTGTAAATAAACAGTACCAATTGCACTGTGTTATGTGTCATGAATGTTAATAAGGGCAGCATTAATATTCATGAGCAAGCCTGTTATAGTGCTGGGACCTTAAATATTAGTGCGAGCGACAGGCACCGGAATGTAAATAAATGTAAACAATTGGGAGTGCTTGAAAGGGCATAAGGGGGGCTACTGAACTGTGAGGAAATTAAGCAAATAAAATATGTCTACTGGCTGCACCAGAACAATGTTGTTGGGACTTCTATGGACTGCAGGGGGACTGCGTACAAAAGCAGCCATATTTACAGCACAGCAGCCAATTGGAAGCCAGGATATTACAGGTAGGACTCTTGGGACTTTGCCAGAGACTTATAGGACAGTGTCAAGGACTTGTGGGAAAAAGGTTGGGACCAAATTTATGTGCCTAAACAGGGAGCCTATCAGGCATCAAGGAGGCCTAATGAATGTTAATTTTGATGAGGGACAGTGGGATTCGGCCAATCAGGAGCTGTAGAGAGCTCCCAAAATCAAGAGACTTTTCTGACTGAGTTTCAGTTTTAATGCAAGCCCCTCCACAGGGAGGGGGGTTTTGGCCCTCTGCTAGGGAGAATGGGCCTAGTGTGTTCAGCGTGAGCTCTTTCATAGGGGATGGGATTTCTAGCTCTTGAAAGAAAGTGGCTGCCAGACATTGGAGTCTCTGGCCTGGGGGTTGCCAGAATTTGTCTCCCCCGGGCTAGAATTTGCCTTTCCACATTTTGGGGAAAATGTTGTAGAACCTGAATTTGTCTTCAGCTGTGAGAGAGCTGCATGAATGTTCTGCCTCAGCAGTGAGAGTGCTGATGAAGCTGCAACTTTAGGAAATGAAAAGCTTTCTAAATAATTCTGAGTGAGTAAACTTCTGCTTAAAAGTTCAAGTTGTTGGGAGACCTGCTTAGGGCCAAGAAGCCCAGCAAGCAAGAGGTGCTCAAGTTCTATCTGCACCCTATGATTGATCAGCCTCTGCGATAGGGTGAACATCTGTTTGCCAGAATTACTGTGAATGGTCCAGTTTAATGCTTGATGTGGCTGTCTGAAAGTGCCTACAGGACTGGAAGGGGAGTATCCTGAGCACAGAGCTTTTCCTGACTTTGCCTGTGAGGACAGTGAATGTCCATTCGGAGCTGCAAACGCCAGCATAGCCAAGAGGGATTTTGCTATTGTGTACTGTGCTTTGAGAAGCATCTGTGAATGTGCATTTGCTAACAAGTAAAGGCTAAAGTGGTTGAGAGCCATGTCTCAAGCTCCGTCTGTAACACTGAGAGAGAAAGAGAATTTTCCTGTGCATGGACTGTGCAAGTTTGGGTCCAACCTAGCTTTAGGGGAAATCACCAATCTGTGAGAGGCTGTGTCTTAAAAGCTAAAAGGACCATGCCTGCCACACTGGTGCATGGATGAAGGGATTGTGAGCACTTAAAACAACAAGAAATGTGCTGAATGTAAAGATGTGCTGAATAAGAAAGAGGCTGTGTTTCCAGATCAGCCTGGGACTCAGCCTGGTAGTGTGCCAGCTATGCACTGCCATATGTGCTTCCTCCTGAGGGGCATAGCCTAGACGTGGGGGTCCGAAGTGTGCTGGTCCCAGTCCCGGCCTGATCTGTACCTAATGTGACTGCAAGCCTACAGAGAAGGGGCAACCACCCAATGCTGAGAAAGTTCCAGTCTGCAAGCTGCAAGAGCCTGGTAAAAAGGGGGTCAGCCAAACCTCCTGCTTGCACCTCAGCTACAGCTTCTCTACACCAATGATGACTTCAAAACTGTGAGTAATGGCAGACCTGGTTCTGCACCATCTGCCGAGAACTGCGAATAGTTTTCCAAAGTTTCTGCAAGTACAGTGAGGAAGTTAAAATTGTAAAAGCTAAAGCTACTTTATCAAGATCAGTCAGAATGATTAACAGTAATCAAATAAAGAATGCTAACTTGATTTTCTTCTAAAGGGCCCCCAATGCTAGCCAACTCAGCTGCAACGTTATCAGACCTGCAACTAAGAACTCAGAACTGGGTACCCAGGTTTGAAGTCTAGAATTGTGGGATTCTATAGTAGTTTGGGCCTGGTACCAGTGTGGGTAGCTGGCAATGTGTCACCTAATTTTTCTAGTGCAGTTAGTCAGATAGTAAGCCTATATTGAAACCATCAGAAGGTTGGTGGGTGGCCACTATGATTTATGTTTAAATGTATGAAATGCAGAAGGATTGTTTGATTGCAATAATAGGAGTGCCAACTTGATTTACCTGATGCCAATTTAAATGCCAACCAATGTAAATATCTAACCTCTGCTTCTAACTCATCATTTCCTAACCCTCACCCCTTGTAAATAAATTGTTGTTTGCTTGTTTCATATATATTGAGTTATGAGCATATTATTAGTGTGAGCCTTTAATTCCTGAAATGTTGAAATGTGGGGTTTTGGCTATTGGGTCATGTTTGGAGTGACAATATGGTAATGTGGGTGGGTACAGCATCCCAGGGGGTTGTACCAGGTTTGATTCTGACCCACTTGAAAATGTATACTCTGGGTGGAGGCACTGTGCAATATTATGATCTATGGGAAATAACCAGTTTAAAGTTATAAATAGGAACCCAGGCCCCTCAATCTGGTTTGTGGCCACCCAGTCGGGGTAGTAGCCCTTGGATAGATGGCACCAAGGTTACATATGTACACTGAAGCCTCATCATACTGATTCTAAAGTTCTCTGCAGAGCATTACTGAAGCCTTATACTGTGCCAGACCTTGATCTGAATGTCTGTTCAGCTGCACGAGGTGTAGAGATTCTAAAAAAAACAAAAACAATTGTTTTCTTGAAACCGCCATCAGAGCTTCACTGACCAGTAAATTAGTCTTTGAACGTAGACTGACACTGGGATCGCTATGTTTCTCCCTCCCTGCTTTATCTTTACCTGAACCGCAATCGCACTCCTTCCTTGAGTGTTTCAGAAATAGCAATTGTGCTGTTACTGGAGTACTGTGTGCAGTTCTGGAGACCCAATCTCCGCAAAGACATAGACAGGATGGAAGCTGTCCAGAGGAGGGCAACTAAAATGGTGCAGGGTCTGCACCGGAAGACATATGAAGAGAGACGAAAGGAGCTTAATATGTATAGCCTCGAGGAAAGGAGGGAGAGGGGGGACATGATAGAAACGTTCAAGTACCTCAAGGGAATCAACAAAGTCCAAGAGGGTAGCATCTTTCAAAAAAAGAGGTGTGCAAGAACAAGAGGGCACAATTTGAAGATAGAGGGGGGGCGGCTCAGAGGTAATTTAAGGAAGTATTTTTTCACAGAGAGGGTTGTGGATGCATGGAACGGCCTTCCGGAGGAGGTTGTGGAGTCAAAATCAGTGGTGGAATTCAAGCATGCATGGGACAGTCATAAGGCAATTCTAGGGGTTGGGGGTAGGAAGAAGTAGGCTGCTGGTTAACTAGGATCTGCACCTTATCCAGTAGGTAGGGAAATGGGCAGACTGGGTGGGCCAAGCGGTCCTTATCTGCTGTCAAATTCTATGTTTCTGTGTTTACCAGTAAAATACCCCAAAAAACCTGTGTTCCACCTGACACCCACCCCACTAAAATGCTTCATCATTATGTGAGGCCTTCATGACAAACCAATGTTTCAGCCCCAATGTCCAAATGCTTAATGTCGATATGCACGCGCATTTGCTGGCTTGCATCACTGTGACATCAAACTTATGTTTCATTTCTTGAGACGGCCACAAACGGTGCAAAGGTTTCAGCCCGAGTGAGAAAATAATCCTGATATCTAAGGTAAAAGGGGACTTCTAAGTAAACTAATCTGATATTTAACGTAAAATGTCCCCCAAAAATAGTAGTTTGCACATTGTATAAACGACATATGCCATGGGCAGTGTGAAAAATAAATGATTATTTTTTGCTTCAGGGTTTGTCCTTTATAGGCCTCACTCATGGCTCTGCCACTTGTGAAGTCAATAGAAGTCAAAACCTGAAGCAAAAAATAAATAGTTTTTTCACACTGCCTATGGCATATCCCCTATATTTGAAATGGAAATCCATATACAGAATTGGCTATTACTGTATATGAACACAGGCTACAGTACTAGAAAGAAACTGACTATGTCTATGCAAGATAAAAGGAACCAGTTAACATATAATGAGGACATTACGGAAATAAAACTGAAATTAAAGCTTAGTCATGGACCAGACAGAGTATTGGTTTTCTGTGGCATTTTGCGCCAATTGCTCTTTAACATAAGAAACTTTATTTTTTATCATGTAATGGTTTCTCACCTGCAGCCACCATCCTGCTCATGCCCAGCCACCGCCAACCCTGAAGCTGTCATGCCCAGCTGGCAGAGGCAACTACACCATCGAAAGAGGCTCCCCCCATACACCTCCGTGCCCGGCAAGAATCCAGTACCAGTACACGCCATCCAGACATCGTTGGCCGGTGAAGCTTGCGGCCATCAAGCTGCCATGGACTAGCGCTGCCATTTTCCCCAATTCTGTTCCCTGATGGGAGCACGGACGTGCAATGATGTCCATGCACTGATGTGCAGACGTCTGCCGTGCTCCCCCCTCAATTTGGCACCCACGCTTCTGCAGTACCTCTGGGCATCCCCAGGGACCAATAGAGTGCAGTGTGCACCCACCCTGTTTCCCCAGGACTAGGAGACCTGTCATTGGATGCTCAATCCTAGTCCTCCCCTACCGACCCCTGACGACCTGGGCTCATTTCTGAACCCGGGTCGCCGGCGCGGAGCAAGGTGTGGCATCCAGCGCCTCAACCCTCAGCACCACCGGGCTGGCCAGAAACTTTAAATCATGAGGACATTTGACACTGGTATGTTTGTTCAGCTTGGAGTGTATATCCAGTGGTGCAAAATAAAGCATCTTTAAAATAAGAATGACACCAGCCAATGATCGTTTGCATTTTATGAAAGAATGCCAAATATTATGGTCACTGATTGTATATCTTCATGTAAAGAACATTTTCAGTGACCAAAGGACATGTTAAGAACTCTATAGAACCTACAGGAAATTAGATATTAGTGAAAATGTTTTTTTTTTTTTTCAGAAGTGTTCATCCTACAAACTTTTAGTTTTGGTATTTTAAAAGCTCTTGCCATGACCAGTCTGAAGATGTAACTTGCAAAGATGTGTCATTACATTTGGAGCCGATATAAAAGTTTGTATAAAGTAGGGCAAGTCTGCAATTCCAGAATAGAAAGCGAGCGTCATAAGTCAGAACTTGACAAATATGCAACCTTCATGAATAATGTATAGTGGCCCAGATTACTTCACTTTAAGACACAAAGAGTTTTCATTGTCTCTCTGGATACCTGCATAAAAGTGCAACACATGAAAAGTAAAACAGCTGAACCTAACCCATGTGACACCCATGTGTAAGGAAACAAAGCCTGGAAATGAGTCCTAACCAAAGATGTTTTTCAAAATATAAGGTACCAATAGAAGATTACAACAGGAGATGAACCCAACATCCTGGACAGTGAAATCAAACTGACAGATACATTTTCCAACCTGGAAAACATATGGGATACATTCCAAAACCAAGCTATGATTTTTTTTACTCAATTTGCAGTTATATAGCATATTAATTATCACTCACAGCAGTATGCATATTTCAAAGAAATTGAGTAACCGACAGAAGCTGACTGATTCAGTACTGAGCAATTCTGGAGGAGCAAACCCTTTTTTTACCAGCTGAGTCAGAATCAGAAAGTACACTCTAACACTAATGGAAGCCTAATACAAATCTGACAAGTATTTTTGTAATTTGAAAAGTCTAACTTAAAGGGAAGAAGATTATTTTGGCAGATCTCTGTCTATGCTTATGTAGCGGTAGACTGAGTCTTGAGGGCTGAGATAGGAACATAGAAAATGCCAGCAGAAATAGACCATTGGTCCTTGCACTCTGCCCTGTTATAACCTATCCTACCTTGGGACCTATTGCCTAGTCGTGGCTTTTGCCTTTGCCTCCTTCCCTCAGCCCCTGCCCTTCTGTTATCCCCCTGAGTAACTATTAAGCCTTTCATCTGGTCCCAGCTATGTCTGAAACCACTAATGTTTCTGCACCCACCACCTCTGCTGGTCCGAGGTAAGCAGTTTCATGGCTCAGTCACTCTCTCTGTACAATAAAATATTCTCATGTCCCCGCCCTGCCACTCTTATCCCTGTATTTTTGATTTATCATCCCTGCTGAATATTTCTTTTCAGTCTACCTTGTTCATTCCATTTAGAACTTGAAGGTCTGTATCATATTCTTCATCTCCCTTCTGGTCTCCAATGAGTACATGTTCAGAGTCTTAAGCTAATCCCCTCATATGATCTGCTCTGTTAGCCCTGAATCATTTTGGTTACCCTGTGGTACAGTGTCACCAGCCTGTCTTTGTCTTTCCTTAGGTAGGGACTCAAGAACTTGTCACAGTATTCCAGATGTGGCCTCATGAGTAATCTATCGGTGATCTAGAGAGAGTTAGTATTACCTCTTTCCTCCTGCTGTTGAACCCCCTCCAAATACACCCTAGCATTCTGCTTGCCTTGCTGTAGGCCTTGTTGAATTGGCTAGATTGTTATATGGAGTCGTTTATAATGACTTCCATGCCGCTTTCCTCTAGTGTAATGTCAAGTTTAACCCTCCCATCAAATATTCTGTCCTGGGGTTCTTGTTCCCTCTGTGTATCAACTTGCACTTCTTCATGTTGAATTTCAATTGCCAAACCTTGGACCACCTCTATAATCTTTGCAGGTCCCTCTGCAACTCCTGTACCCCCTCCTCGATGTTTACCCTGCAACAGAGCTTAGTGTCATCTATGAAGAGACACATCTTGCATTGTATTCCTTCTCCTACTCTATTTCACTGATGAACATATTGAAAAGGACCAGACCCAGAACTGAACCCGGTGGCACCCCACTCGTGACCTCCCTCTCCACTGACTTAACCTTGTTTCCTACCACCCTCTGCTGTCTCCCACCAGGCAGGCACCCACCCATCTTAACAGGTCCTTCCCTATATCCAGATCCTCTAACTTCTTAGGCAACCTTCTTTTTAGCACTGAGTCAAATGCCTTGCTGAAGATGAAGTAGAGTAAACCCACTGCTTGTCCCTTATCCACTGCCCTAGTTACCCAAAGAACATTATCAGGTTGGTCTGACAAGACCTCACTGCCATGAACTCATGTTGCTTACTATCCTGGTGCCCTTGCTTCTCCAGGTAGTCCACTAGATCTTCTTTGACTTGTATCTAGAGATGTTATGAAATAAAATTTTGCCAGCAAAACTGCCATGAAATCACCAATTTTGCCATGTGAAATATTATGCAAAATTAGTGAAATATTTCACGGGTATGAAATGCAAAATTTTGCCCAAAAATTGTGAGAGTTCGCATTTTTGGCAAAATTTTGCCATTTTCAGGCAAAATGTCAATTTTGGGACGAAATTTCAAATTTTAGGGTGAAATGTTGCATTTTGCCCCCACAAAATATTTTGCAAAATGTACAAATTTTGCAAAATATTTAGTGTAATGAAATTTCTCAATGTCACACAACACTACTTGCATCTCCATTAGTTTACCCACAATGGAGGCAAGACTGACAGGCCTATAGTTTTACGGTTGCTCCATGTCTCCTCACTTGTGCAGCAGAACTTTGTCCATCACCCTCCAATCTTTTGGAACCGCCCCTGTCTGCAGTGACCTGTTGAAGAGCACTGCCACGTGCTTAGCTAGTTCTGATGCCAGTTCCTTGGGCACCCTCTGGTGCATCTCATTCTGCTCTGGAGCCTTATCTGTTTTCACAGCTGCAAGCTCTTTTGTAAGCTTTTCTCCTATAATTACCACCCGTATGATTTCTAGGACCCCCCCTTGCAGCAGCCCTTATGCCACTTTCAGGCAAGGGCCAGCTATCTTCCACTGTGAACACTAACAAAAGTAGTCATTAAGAATGTTGTCTTTTGCTCATTCTTTTCTATTACCCTGCCCCCCTCTGTCAGCCTAACAATTCCCGCTCTCATCTTCCTTTTTGTCCTAATGTATCTAACAAACTGTTTCCCGTCCTTGATCCCCTCCACACTACACAGTTGTGTGCCTGCTTTTGTGTTTCTGACTCTCCTCTTGGCCCCTCTCATCTTTAACTGGTATTTGCTCCATTCCCCTTCTCCCTGTTTCTCCGTGTATCCTTTTTTTGCCTTCACTACTACCCTGATCTTCTTCCAGGACCAGGATAGTCTCTTGTATCTGTTACTCCTGGTAACCATTCTCATGCATGGCTTTTATCTTAAAAATTGCTCCTTTAATTACTCCCCAGCTCTCCTCCACTTACCTGAATAAGTCTGTCTGTCCACTCCCTCCCTAACTTTTCCTTCACTAATTCTATAATCAAGCGAAGAAATGCACGGCATTCACCCTTACAAGGATTTACTGTCCACGCTGAGTACAGGTTACAGAGACAGGCTTTATTCAAACACTCGCAGACAGGTCACATTAGCCGTGGTGATGCTAAAGGCCCCAATGTTTCATCATAGCTTTATCAAGGAAATGGATGACACCTGCTGCCTAACTCCTATTATACACCCAAATATGCTAAGTAAAATAAAATGACAGCAAAATATGTGCGATCAAAAAACATGCAAATGTCCATATTGAAAAATATGTATATTACTTTGGTAAATCCTTCCTAATTTATTAAAAACAATAGCATTTGCAAAGCCTAATACCAGTGCACACAAAAGAAGCAGCATGTTCATAATTAGAAGCTTGCACTGAAGATGTAAAGGGAAAAAGTAAGCATATACAATTGCATACCCCCAAAAGCAGCAAACAATGCTTACACATAAAAGTGCTACAGTAATTGCAAATTGTAAACATATATGAAGTGCACAACACCGGTACAGCTCAAGAAATAATTTAATGTGCTAACTTGCAAGAAAAAGTCAACCTTTATTTTGTAATTTTTTTGGCCAGGAAAGACACACTAAGCAGAGTCTTGTTTCCAGGTTCATCCTGGGAGAATAGAGAAGGGACTTGGGCAAGGTCACATGTTATGTAAGTGGTGGCTGTAGGATTCAAACACAGTTTTTCAAGTTTGCAGCTCAGTGCTCTTAACCACTACTGCCTCCCTAACTGTGCTGAATACATCAAGATCCATAGTAATGAAAAGTAGATGGCTGGGCTCATGAACCCTCCCTGACACAGGTAACAAGCATTTGTCAATGCTGAATGTTTGGTTGCTGGCAATAGCAGTAGAAGTGCAGGAGTTAGACAGATGCAGTATAGGAATGGCAGTGAAGTACTGAACTGATGCCAACTCCACCTCCACCCTGCAGAGATGGACAGGCATTGGGGTGTGGCTTTGGGTCATCGCCCATGACGGTCACGACATTTCACCTCACCCAACCCTGCAAACACTGACAAAGGTCGAGATGTGCCTTGGGGTGTTTGGGCTTTATATTCACCTTATTCCATAAGGAAACACACAGAAATGGGTGCAGTATATGAGAATGGGGTGAACTATGGGGCTAAAGGGTCCAAGGTGCACCGCGATGCCTGTCACTGGCTGCAAGGTGGGGGTGGGGGTGGAATGGCATGAGCATTATTGTCAACAATCCCAAGTCACACCCCTGACACCTGGCATTCCCTACAGGGTAGGGCGTTATGGTCAAAAACCCTAATGCCCTGGACGTTTCTTGGTATTTTTACTCCAAGTTTTCAGCATGGGCTTTTTATGACCCCACCGCATGAACAGTGACACTAGCAGTTCATTAGCGGAAAGGTGATTTTACACAGTAACTGCACCATTTGGCGCCACAGGTGCGAAAACAAATTTCAAACAGGATGTGAAAAATGACAGCTGTACTGTTCATGAAGAGGTGTAAAAATGGCAATGTTGAAAATCTGGAGCGAAAATATAAAAAAAACAAAACGGTGAAGGCATGAGCATGCATAGAAACTGCATAACGCACACCTGTAATGTAATTAGTTTGTGGATTTTTGACAGCAAATTTTCAACACAGGCATTTTGGGACCTCTGCTCATGAACAGTGTCACTGTGATTTTCTTAATGTGTCCCGACCACTGATTTCCCACAGCAACTGTGCTATTCTGCGCTGGAAGTGCGAAAACACATTTGGTCAGGGTGTGAAAAATGACAGTTGTACTGTTCATAAGGTGTGGAAAAATGTTAATGTTGAAAATCTGGACTGAAAATATTACAAATTCGTGAACTTACGAGGGTGTGTGGAAACTGCACAATGCACGCTTGTAACACAGTCATTTTGTGGACTTTTGTCAGCAAATTTTCAATATAGCCATTTTAAGACCTCTGCTCATGAACAGTGTCACTGTGATTTTCTTAATCTGTCCGAACATTGATTTCAAGACATCAACCGCCAGCCATTGTGTGCTACGGTGTGAAAAATACATTTTGGTGAGATGTGAACAATGACAGCTATACTGTTCATAAGAAGGTGTGGTAAATGGCAATGTTGAAAATGTGGAGTGAAAATATTAAAATTCTCAAAGTTCTGACGTGCATAGAAACTGTAAATGCTGCGCTTGTAAAACAGTCATGTTTTGGAATTTTTTCGCCAAATTTTCAACATAGGGTTTTTGGGGACCTACCTCATGAACTGTGACACTGTCTTTTTGTTAATTGGTCCCGAAAGGTGGTTCCATGCAGTGTCCACGAGATCACCTTTCGGGACTGAATAACCAGATGACAGTGACTGATTCCATGAGATGGGGTCCCAAGAACCACATGTTGAAAATTTGGTGCAAAAATATGAAAAAATTACTGCGATGTGAACCAAAGTTGAAAAAAACCCTATTTATGCCATTATACAGCTTACTAGCATTTCTTCAGTTCGTGGTCGGCTTTGAAGTGTGCAGACGTGTTCCCAGTACACCGAAGATCGTCGCGCCTGTCTCCAGAGGTAAGTATGGGATGAGGGGGTTGTGGAGAGGTGGGGTGCACAGATGGTGGATGCGGGTTGGGGGGCAAGAGAGTCAATGAGGGACAGTTTTCTTTTGTTACAGGGTTTAAAAAAAAAAAAGACAATGCAGTACTTTTGCCACACTGGGGTGGGCTCCCAGTGCGGCACCTGGAAGTTTGTTTGCAGGGGGGCAGTGAAGCCAATGGGGGATTGGGCACCCCGTTGGCCATACAGTGTGCGGGGGAGTGTGAGGTGTGGGATAATAAGGAGGACACTTGATCAAGTTTGCAGATAATCCAGAAATCAATTTAATAACGAAGTTGATTTTACAACCGAACTTTTAGCGAAAAAGAAAATAAGGCAACAAATAAATCAAATAACTTTGTCTTTCGACAGCACTAGAATAAGCTAGTGTAGTTCACTCTTGGAGGTCAGCACTGGTCTGAACCTCACAGACTATCTGACTCACTAAGTTAGAGTTTCAGAAAATATACAGGGCAGGGGTCAGGTAACTATCAAGCCCCACCCCTGTGTCTCATTTCAAAGTATATTTTGCTATTTACAACATATTTTATTTCATTGAGAACAGTGCTACACCTTTAAATGTATGAAATAACATTTATACCATTTTAGATATTATTTTCCTAAAGGTTTTGGGTTTTAATATTGTACCAAATCTTAGGAAGCACCTCCCCTTCTGATAACAACATAAAAGCACTCAGAATATGGCCGGCCAGCTCCTAGGGCCTCCTAGTAGAAGCAGCAGGACACATCCCAGTATACGGATAAGCCAGCAAATCCCTTGTTTTCTACAATACCTTAAAACTGACTGTAATCACACTAGAGTGCCTTCGGGAGGTATGTAGACTGCAGCAAAATTCTCTTCAGCAGGGAAACCTTTTTGTAAAGAAGTTTATGGACGAAAACTACCTTCGCGATCGTGCGCACATTCGCGAAGATATACCAAAACTAGCGCTAGCGTACGCACGGTCGTTTACTGTGGGTAGTAGCAATACTAATGTATTTTAAAATGAATTGGTTCCCAAATATCAATTTGTTATTTGTTTAAATGGATGTTCCATTTGGTCTAAATAAATATTGGCATCAGAAATAAAAAGGGGATGACCGTAGATTGAGAATGCTTCTGACTCTTCCTATGCGCTTCTATAGTCAAAACAGTTATTCTTCACACCAGAATATTTATGCGCACTTAATATGTACAAGCCAGACTATCTGGTAAACTGTGTGTGATACTATACCATAGTACGACTTTCTTCTACAGTTATAGAGATTTAAAACTACGAGTAGAAGCCGTAGCACCGAGAGGCATTAACCTGAAAACTAAATGCAAACTCGGGAGGTGGCTTTGTTTTACTACTCAGCTTTCCTTATGTTTAGCGATTACCACAGGTACCGATACCAACTAAAAAATCTTCTGAATTATATTTATATCTCAAACTACATTTTCCTTTAAATCGCTACTAATTTGCATATCCTCGGGGGGGGGGGAGTCAAACCTAATGTATCAGAGTCACAAAGCAAGAAACGAGTACTGAGAGGTACAGAGATCATATAGGTGGCCAGCCTATATGAAGGAATAGGCACAGTTAGAGGAAGAACAAGAGAGGCAAACATAGGGTGCTGTTGCAACAGACTTTTCAAAAAAAAATATAAAGTAAAACAAAGAGGAAAAAAAAAATGGTGTGGTCTGATATATTTAAGGCTTGTTCTTTACAGGGAGCACATGACGATGCGGGACTTTTGCCACGCTGGGGTGGGCTCCCAGTGTGGCACCTTTAAGTTTGCTTTTTTGGGGGGCACTGGAGCCGACGGGGATTGGGCACCCCGTCGGACATACAGTGTGCTTGAGGGGGAGTGTGCATGTGCCAAGTGGGATTGGACACCCCCTCAGCACACAACAAATGGGGGGGCATCATGCTGGGAGATGCAGTGGCATGCAGCTGAAAGAGAACGACTGCTAAGGTGGTGACGTTTAGGCAATTTACATACTGCTGACGGCACAGCAACATGCAAATTGCCTACATGTTACCACCGCTGATTGTAGCGGTCTTTCTCTTTCAACTGTATGCCACTGCATCTGAACTGCTGTCATAGATGGCTTGGACATTCATTGGTGCCCTGCTGCTGCACCTGCAAAAACGATCAGGGCATTGGAAGCGGGGGTGCCACACCTACAAAAACTCATATGGTGGCACAATGTTTCTTGCACATGCGTGCAAGCAAACATAAAAATGATCTGGTTCCATCGTGGGCATAAGCTGCAACATATCCTGGGATAAAAGCAGAAAAGAGATATTGCACCAGGGAAATGGGTGATGCTGAACAAAAATACTGAGCAGAAGAAGAAAAAAATCTGCAGCACTCAAAACAGCAATGCAGTGCTTAATTGCTGGTTCTGAATACTTTATTGCAGTGTTGAGAATACAAGGATAATCCAGGCTCCACGCCTCCACCAGACAGTCTGTCCGTTTGGTGGAGCCTGAACTTTTTTAGCCTTGTATTCTTAACATTGCAATGAATTATTCTGCACCAGCAATTTAAAATAGAAACATAGAAGTTGTTGTCACGTAAGAACCACTTGACCCACCTAATCTACTCTAAATTCCTTACCTATAGTGCCACTGGAGATCCTACTTGAACTCCGGCTTACACCCATCTCTTGCTTCTAAGATTCCGTTGTGTCTATACCATACATTCTTAAATCCTGTGACCCTTCTAGCCCTCACTACTTCTACTGGTAGTCTGTTCCAAGTGTTCACCTCCCTTTCTGTGAAGAAGTACTTCCTCATGTTTCCTCTGAGCCTCCCCCTCCAGCTTTATATTGTGACCCCTTGCCCTTGAGCATCTTTTTCTTTGGAAAATGCTCCCTTCCTGTACCTTGTTTATTCCTGTGATGTGTTTGAATGTCTTTCTCATATCTCCCGGTTCCCTGCTGTCTACTAGGGAGTACATATTTAAATCCTTAAGCCTTTCTTTGTTGGGATTTTGATGCAGGCCCTGCACCATTTTGGTTGTTCTCCCTTACACCGCCTCCACCCCATCTGTGTTCTTTGGAGATGGGGCCTCCAGAACTGTATACAGTACTCGAAGTGGGGTCTCACTAGCAGTCTATACAGGGGTATTACTACCTCCCTCTTTCTGCTGGTGATACCTCTACCTATGCATCTGAGAATTCTGCTATCCTTTCCCACTGCTTTGTGATTGTCACACTGTTTGGCAACCTTCAGGTCATCAGAAATTATAACCCCCAGGTCTGTTTCCTATTTTTTGACTGCTAATACTTCCCCCTAGAATTGGTATGTTGCCCCAGGGGTTTTGTGCTCTAAGTGCATGATTTTGCACTTTTTTGCATTGAATCTTAGCTGCCAAACTTGTGACCATTCTTCTAACTTCTTTCGATCTTCCCTCATTCTTTCAACCCCCCCCCGTGTGTTTACTCTTTTGCAGATTTTGTGTCATTTGCTGATAGGTATACCTTCCCCTCCTGTCCTTCTGCAATGTCACTATCAAAGATATTGAAGATGATTGGACCTAATACTGACCCCTGTGGCACCCTGCTAGTCACCTTGCCTTCCTCAGAGTGCAACCCATTTACTACCACTCTTTGGCTCCTACCACTAAGTCAACTCTCCACCCATTTTATTATTTTAGGACCTACTCCTAGGCTACTCAGTTTGTTAACCAGCCTTCTATGTGGAACAGTGTGGAAGGCCTTGCTGAAATCCAGGTAGGCCATGTCAATTGCCCCTCCCTGGTCCACTTCCTTTTTTACCCAGTCAAAAAACTTGATCGGGTTTGTCTGGTAGGAACCCCCCATGTTGCCTCAGATCCTGTAGACTGCTGGTAACAAGGTATTCTCCAATCCTTTCCTTCCATAGTGATTCCATTACTTTGCCCACTACTGATGTCAGGCTGACTGTCCTGTAATTTCCACCTCCTCCTATTTTCACTTTTGTGTGGTGGGACTACATCCATGATCTGCCCTACTCCAGTTCCCTGTCCCCCCGTTTCTAGTTACAGGTTGAACAGGGCTGTCAGAGGTGCAGCCAGCTCCTCCCTGAGCTCCTTCAGTAACCTAGGGTGCACTGCACCTGAACCCATTGCCTTGTCTATATTTAACTTTGATAACTCCTTTAGGACTCTTTCCACTGTGAAAGGGCTAGTGTCTACCTCCTGACCCTTTACGCCCTTGTCTTGTAACAAAGACTCATTTCCTCCACCTTCCCCCATGAATACTGAACAAAAGTACAGTATTTGTTTACTATGTCCACTTTTTGGGTGGTCCTCTTCCACAGAACCCCCCCTTCCCCTTTCAGTCTTACTATCCCTCTCTTGGTCTTCCTCTTTTCACTAATGTATCTAAACATGTTTTATTCCCTTTTATATTGATTTGGCTACATTTTCCTCTGTTTTCATTTTTGCGCTCTTGATTGCCTTCCCTGCCTCCCTTTGTTTCTCCTGATAACTCTCCCTATCCTCCTCCTTCTGTGTTCTTTTGTATTTTCTGAAGGCTAGTTTTTTTGCTTTTACTTTTTCTGCTACCTCTCTAGAGAACCATAGTGGTCTCTTTTTTCCCTTGCCCTTGCTGACCTGCTTGACACAGAGTTTAGTAGCCTTTTCAGTTCCCTCTATTACTATAGCCCACTGTTTTCTACTATCCCTAGTTTCCCTATCCCTGCCAGGGCGTCCAGTGACATTCTACCATGTTCTTAAAATCGACCCTCCTGAAGTCCGGGACCCTCATCCTCATGTGGTTTGATTCTGGCCCTGTTCTTACATTAAACCACACCACTCTGTGATCACTGATCCCCAGGTGGTCCCCCACTGTGACGTCAGCAATGCTATCCCTGTTTGTCAGTACTAGGTCCAGCAATGCCCCCTTGTGAGTGGCTTCCTTAACCAGCTGCCTGAGGAACACCCCCTGAAGGGAGTCCAGGATGTCCCTACTCCTGGTAGATTTGCTACTAGAAGCTGACATGCACGTCCCCGAAGCACTGCTGCCCGAGCCCGGAATCCAGAATGCAAAACAGTGGGATTTTGTTTCTTTCCCATGTTTTGGAGGGCTTCACCCCCCCCCCAAATTAATATCACAAGCTCCTGTGGGGGGAGGGGGGCAAAATCCCACCGTCTGGATTTTTTGGTTCGGGATTCCGGGCTCATGCAACAGTGTGTGGGGGAAGCGCATGTTGGGTTGAAGTAGTGATACCCTCCTGGTTATTGCTGCAGTGGGGAGGCTCCAATCCATGTCCAGCAGATTGAAATCTCCCACTATTGACATCTGTCCCTTGCAAGCCATCTTTTGGGTCGCTTCCAACATTTCCTTATCCATTTCTCCGCCCTGTGATGGAGGCCTGTAGACCACCCCTGTGCAAAGAACTGTCCCTTTCTCTCTCTTCCCGGGTGCTCCACAGCATTTCTCACCCTCCTCTTGGTGCATGGATTTCATCACAAGTCCTATGAGGACAGGTTGAAGGAACTGAACATGTACTCCCTGGAGGAGAGGAGGGAGAGAGGGGTTATGATAGAGACATACAAGTATTTTACAGGGAGGAACAGGGTGCAGGAATACACTATTTTTAAGTGAAAAAGATGTTCCTGGACTAGAGGGCATGGGATGAAGTTGGAGGGATGATGATTCAGAGGAAACATGAGGAAGAATTTCTTCACAGAACGGGTGGTGGACAAGTGGAACACCCTGCCAGAGGAAGTGGTGGGGGCTGAAACAATCACGGGATTTAAGAATGCATGGGATAGACATAAAGGAATTCTGGAGGTCAGGGGTAAGGGGCAACAGACTTCTAGGAAAACATAAACTGAACTTACAAGCTCAAATGGGCAGACTGGGTGGGCCATAGGCCCTTATCTGCCGACACTGTCTATGTATCTATGTATCCTTCCTCTCCTGTATTTCTGTAGACTTTAT
This sequence comes from Neoceratodus forsteri, assembly GCA_016271365.2. Lineage (NCBI taxonomy): Eukaryota > Metazoa > Chordata > Ceratodontiformes > Ceratodontidae > Neoceratodus > Neoceratodus forsteri. The sequence goes on along the minus strand of CM057452.1, from coordinate 915,043,701 downwards.
GTTGTTTCTTATATAAAGAGCCACTCCTCTCCCTTTTCTTTCTACCCTGTCTTTTCTAAACAGATTATATCCTGGTATAGCCACATCCCAGTCCTGGTTTTCATTGAACCAGGTTTCTATAATTTAGCATTTACTGCAGTTGTGTTCTGGTGGTGAGTGCAATGTATCCTGGACCAGTATCAAGGCAGATTTAAGTACGTTGATCGAAGCCTAAAAAGATACAAGCAAAAGAAGTCACAACAGTGGAAGAAACATATAAACACATGTCTGAAAACATACATCATTAGTATCATATCCGCCAATGAAGGGAAAGGGAAAATAAAGAATAATAGATAAACAACTGTGTGTTATGGATTTTTTTTGCACACCCAAGGTGTGTGATGACCCATAAACCTCAAGAGCGAAGCTCGAGAGGTTTGAGGTCATCACACACTGAGGGTGTGTGTAAAAAAAAAAAAAAAAACCATGAACACACAGTTGCTTATTTTTTATACTTACTGGTGCAGGGTTTGTTAGAGTCTCAGTTTGTCCCCTACCTACAGACACACACACACACGCACACACACACACACACACACACAATGTGTCACAGTAGACACTGTCTCTCACAGACAGACACACACATGAAACTCTCTTTTTTTGTATATTTTTGTTAATGAAATGATACTGCAGACTGCAAGGAAGCAGTCAGTTTTGTGAGTGCGGCAGGGCAATCACAAGCTCCAATGGAAGTGCAACAACGGCCGTCTGTGAGCATGCTTGGTCAGCAGAAGCCTTGACCAAAGCGCGACCATTTCAGGATCAACCAGATAATTTTTTTTTGTAAAATTGTTTGCCCCATAGGCAGGATTAACCTGATAAAAATAACTTATTGCAGCTGGGTATGATTACAGTACTTGACACGGAGTAGGCTGTTGATCGCGAAGGGAAATTTTGCCGCCATGTTTTTCGATATGTTCGGCCCACCCACAGAAGGAGCAAGGGCCAATAATGTTGCACGCAACAGATGAGTGACAGCGCTACTGAGCGGACGTTTTAAGAAATGCCATAATAACTTGATTTCAAGTTATTACGGCGTTTTGGAAACCCTGAAAACAAGTTGATGAAGGGGGGGCACCAGTAATTATAGACTGTTAATGTTCATGGAAGGCACATATGAAAGTGGAGTTCAAGTTGGGGGAATCATTGTTACCATATTAGAAAATCTCAGAAAGTACCTTAAATTGACATCAAAAAGTGTACCAGTTCCACATGGTCATTAAGACCTGGCCACTTGGTGGCTTACATCTTGAAAATCCCAAAGTTCTCCCTTTGGGCAAGTTTTAATTCCCTATCACCATATCTAGGGTCCAATATAACATTTTCAATACCTGTGAACCTCACTTGATGGTTTGCTATGAAACTGAACGCATTGGCATGGATAGTGAGGACATATGCATTATTATTGGGGCAATAGCCCTCATATGGTTGCCAGTGCAGTATTTGAATATCCTCTTAGTTTTACCCACATAATACACACTGCAGGTGCACTTTAGCACTTCAAATAATTTCTTGAGTTGTACTGGATTATGCACTTCATTTATGTTTACAATTAAGCGATAATGCCCAACAGGGTGTGTGTCGTGCTGGGATAACGTCACGCCTCAGGTGGTTTAGCACGAGGCTGCAGACCGAGTGCATTCAGCAACTGAGGCGTGATGTTATCCCAAACAACACACACCCTGGAGGGCATTATTGCTATTATACAATGGCTCATTGTTATAAATAAAATAAAAAAATAATTTTAAAGAATGTTTTTTAGTGTGGAAAAATATTTTTGTTTCCTAAGAGGAGATGCAAAAAAAGAGATCATCTAGCTCATCATATAGCTCATCTGAGGTTCACAGTGAGGCTGAGACTAGACCCATGATGTTGTGCTGGGATAACATCATGGGTCCAGCCCAAGATTGACCAATCAGAGACCAGGACATTTTCTTGCCATTGTATAATTTGCAATTAGCCCTTTTATGTGTAAGCATTGTTTTCTGCTATTGGGACTGTGCAATTCATACATACATACTTTTTGCTCTTTATACATTCAATGCAAATTTCTGATTAAGAAAGTGTTGCTTCTTTAGCTTGCACTAGTATCAGACATTGCAAATGATGTTGTTTTTAATTAATTAAGATTTTTTTCAAACTTATATGTATTTTTCTATGTGGGCATTTGCATTTTTTTATCTCACATATGTTGCTGTCACTTTAATTATTTATTGCACTTAGCACTTTTGGGTGTAAAAAAGGAGACAGGCAGCAGGTGTCCCCCATTTCCCTGATAAAGCTGACCACAGTGAAATGTTGGGGCCTTTAGTATCACCACTGCTAATGCGAACGTTGGGGTCTTTAGTATCACCACTGCTAATCTAATCTGTCTGTGAGTGTTTGAATAAAGACTGTCTTGGGAACTTGTACTCAGTGTGGACAACAAATCCTTGTGGGGGTATCATGCAGTTCTTCTCTTGATTGTGCACAGTTCTGTCCACCGGCACCTGGATTTCAGAGCGGCTTCTTTACTTGACTTTGTGTCCCTGACTAATTCCCTCATCTGGTCAGTCTGCTCTTCTGAAATCCAGAACCAGAGCCTTTGGCAAGGGTATACTGCTATCCAGGGCCAGTTCAAACCATATGGTATTATTGTCATTAGACCCCAGTGGTTCCCCAGCCCACACTCCACTTACCATTTGAGTCAGTGAGCACCACATCGAGAATGCCAGCCTGCCATGTGGGTTCCCTGATCAGCTGCAGTAGGCAATTTTGCAATGTATCTACAGTAGCAGGGCCTGACTTCTTGCGCTCTTAGCTATTGGAGAGATCCCCACAATCACTGCCTCTTTCTTTGTGGGTCAATTTTGAGTTTCTGCCCTAGTCCCCCACTACCCTTGTCCCACTGTCTCAGCAGTCTGTAGACTGCCACCATGACCAGCTTTTTAATGGCTGTGGTTGAGAGCTGCACTTATAGTCATTGTCTCCCCTTTCCCTCCCTTGAGGGTCCCTTCTCTACTGCCTCTATGCCTTCCTTGACATAAAAGGTTACCCCACCTCCTTTTTCCTCACCCCATCTCACCCATAGATGGTGTACCCTGGCACAGCTAAGTCCCAGTTACTTTTTCCCAGTGGTCCAAGTTTCTCTGCCACCATTGCCTGAAGGTCACTAACATTGTTTCTTAGGCTCCTCACATTGGGCAGACTGCCTTCCAGCATGTGCCAATACCCCTCTGCTTTTTGTCTGCACATACCTCTTAGTACTCCATTTTCCTCCTTAATTTGCTGTTCCTTGCCTGTTCTGTGTGCCCCTGCTTCCTGACTCCTCTTCTTACTTTATTATGGACCCCTGTCAGGATGCATCCATCCCCCCTCGCTTCTAGATCCCATTTCTGGGGAGTCCTAGCTAGATTCCCCTTATTTTCTCCTTCATCTGTGGTTCCCACAGCTCTGGCGTCCATCACAATCAGTTTAACTGTCCACCAATGTAGATATCAAACTTGTGCTCCATTGCATTAGCCCCCGCCCTTGTTATGTAAAGGTCAACACCCTTGAAGAGCCACCAGTCCCAGAAGCCCTCCCAGTCTCCCATTAAATAGTACCCTTTCTCTTGACAGTGACACCATCCTTTCAGCTACCCATTATACTTCTCAATCTCCTACTTCCTCACTCTTCCCTTCTCCTTCCCCCCTACCACACGCAGGGAGGACCTCAAAAAAAGGCCAAGAAAGCTGAGTGTGCATTCTGTCCCCAAGTCTTTGAAAAACATGCTTCACTATCTCAAGGAGTGCTGTGCACACACCGAGGAGTAACATAATGAAGTGCAGACCCAGCTTGAAAATTGCAGTGCAAAAATCATAAAATGCCAAAGTGTTATAAGTGTCAATCAAGTGTAGTCCATCAAATTGACAACTACATTTCGCCAAGGCAATTATGGTGCCAGAACAAGGGCGACAGTGAAAGGGGCAATCTTGATTTTAGATCACCCCTCACTCATGTCGCCCTTTGTGCTCAAACAGTTTCCACCCCCTCCTGGGCATGCCTGCCATAGAGGAGGTTATATTTAGTTTGGGGGTGGTGTGGGGGGGGCAAAGCCCCCCTTAACAGAGACCATTTCCTGAGACGGCACTTTGGCACTGTAACTTCCGGGAGACTAACTGCCTGGTGCTGTAATGCTAGATGGCATTTTGCATGCGCCGTAATCAGTGTCTGCAAAATGCATGTCACTGCAGCATGGGTGAACCTAAATCCAGCTATTACAGACTGCAGTGAATACATCTGGAACACAGTGAAAATCACAAAATTATCAAACAAACAATAGCTACAATCAGGCTGCAAACCTGCCGGCTAATTCTTATAAGTGCCCTGGTGCTCTGACTTATCCAAGTCTTCATCAGGGGACAGGCTCATTAAGGATTTGCCAGCTATGAAATATTTTACAATTGAAAGACTCAGGGCCAGATATTCAGAAATGCACCAAAGACAGGCGCAAGTCTGGCATAGCACAATTCAGATGTGCCGCGGCACCATGGGTGCCATATTCAGAAGTTGCACAGGCTGCACTGCGCCAGCGCAAATCGGCTGAATGTGGCACACATGTGCCATGGCACAACCAGAGATGTACCGGTGCAACCGTGGAAGTGCAGAGCAGACCTGTGCATCAACACTGATGGGCAGCGCACATAGAAGAGACCCAGGGACACAGCCGGGGAAGCACAGTGACAGTGGCCACAGGCCTCCAACCAGCAGGGCACACTAGTGCACACACAGGCACCCAGGAACCATACCCCAGAACACAATGGTGGCACAGCCAGCAGGTGACAGGAGGGGCCAATGGCCAACGCAAGGCTTCCATGGGTGCCCCTTTAGCACCCAGCCAGCCTGCCATGCCCACCGCCATGTGGCATTGGCAGTCTACCCTCAGAACCATGGAGCCAAGCACACACATGCCCCACATGCACACACGTAGCCCACACACCAGGCAGTGAATGAACCAGGCAGAGTGCCAGACCACACGGGACGGGTGCTCAACAAGGGATGCAGAGATGCCCACCCCAGTGTGCAGACATGTTCAGAACAATGACCATGGCTGTGTGCCACCACCATGCACACACCTTCTGCCCACCCCTGCCTACCACCTCATGGAGACCCCAATGCCACACAGGACACCCACTGAACCGGGGGATGGCCCCCACCAAAATGTGATACACCACTGTACACAGCAGGGAACTATGGTAGTGCCCCATGTGCCCCCCCACCCCTGTACATACACCATGGACAGATACCGAATCACTGCAGCATGGCTCCACATACCACCTGCAAAGCAGACATGGACACAGGCATGTAGGTGAAAAAGGTTTATAACAGTAATACGTGGACAACAATAGAAACAGGGGTCAGGGACAAGGTAGGTACAGCGATGGATGGGGACAGGGAACAGGGTCTGTACAGCAGGAAGGAGGACTGTAGGGGAACTGGGGCAACAGGGATAACTGGGGCTATATACATCCGACTCAACTTCGACCACGTCCGGATGCCCCATCATGCCTCAGTTCACGCCTGTGCGCAGCTGTCATACGTCTGATGGTGACGACCACTTCCAGCATACTGTATATGATGAGCAGGATCTGCCTCTGGAGCCTCATCTGCACCCCCTGAGGCTGTTGGGCCACTGGCTGCCTAACACCTATGGCAAGGAAAAGGACAGGTGATCAGTGCAATGGCCCAGGGAACCATGCCCACCCACAGTGTGCAATGGCAGTGTGAGCACATGCCCCTGGAGAGCCCAGTATGGACACCCACAGGGGGATACAATGCCAGCCAACAACACGGCACACCACAGTGGTGCAGAGAGGTGGGCATTGCCATGCAGTGGCCACACGTTTGCACAGTGATGGTCACATGGCACACTGCAACAGCAACACCGCAGCAGTACCGGTGGCATCTGTGTGCACGCCCACCCCACCAACAGTGGTCACACCAGTCCAACGAATGGGCCACAGTGACACACACAGCTGTCATGGCACATGGCACAGGAGGCCATGGCCGCACCCACTCCCAATTGCTACCCCCCATGTACATTGGGAATGACCATGACTTTGCTAACCTTCCCCCTGTGACGCAGCTGGCACTGGTTGTCCACCATCAGGGCACGCCACCCTGTTGCACTCCGCCTCTGCCCAGGCCCGCCTGCAGTCCTCTAGCCCTAGGAATGGAAAGAAGAGAGGTGGACATCAGTACATGATCACACCAGCTGCCCCCCACCACACAGCCTGCTGTGCACTGGGTGTGCCCTTGTCCATTCTGTGACCCGCACACCAGCACAGCTGCAATGCATGCAGCAGCATGGCGTGCAGCAATGGGCATGATGACAATGTACCCAACTACAGGACATGCCAGGCAGCAATGCTAGCACCACAGTACTGCACCAGGGCAGACATGCACACCTACCTGGCTGTGGCACTGCGCCATGCCGGATGTGTGCCCGCAGCCTCTGGAGTCGGTCAGGGTCTCTCCTCTGCAGGTCACCACAACGGCACTTGCACTGCTCTGCTGTTCATGGCACACCCATCCTCTTCGCCAAGGCCTCCAATATGGACTGCCAAACCAGGCTTCTGGCCTGCTGCAGGGGCACCTGCCCAAAAAGCTGGGCCTCATAGGGCTGGACAGCAGCCACGAGGTTCACTACCTCGGTGTCCGACCAGTTGAATGCATGGCATCTGGTTCCCTGCGCCATGGACAGCTTTCTGTGTGGCACTATACATGGCGGTGAAAAGTGCACCTGTCTGCCACAGGTGCAGGATGTGCGATAGGATATGAATGACCACTATTGTGCAGCACAGGGATGCGCGCCAGGATGCGCAGAGCGGGACCATTGCACAATGATGGGCATGCGCAGTATACCATAGCCTAGTGGGGTCATGGGGTCATATAGGTGACCCATGGGTCACAGGTCAGCACCCACCACAGGGTGCACATGTGCATGATAGGGTACATGCCAGAATGCATGAGCGTGCGCGATGCCGCACCTGTACCACATGCGCAGTGCTGATGCATTGTGCAGACCACGTGTGTTGTGTGATTGCACCATGGGAAGTGGCGTGCACATGCGCACTGCAGGCATGCGCACCACTCATGCACAAGTATTGGGCCTCGGGGTTGACCAGCGCAACATGAATGCGCATGGCACATGACTGTGATATTCAGCTGCGGTATGCAAATAACCTCATGAGCCAATGCATGGCACAGTGGGGAGCATTAACATATCATTACAATTGTGCTTGCCCTCATTTGCATGTGTTGAGCCATAAAAGCACCAAAGAACAGCACAGGCCACAGACCAGTATTGCAACCTTTCAGGTAAGTGACTAGAAACATGGATGAACAGTGGCCTACTGCAACTGTGCAACTGATAGCTGTAACATTCATTGCTTCCACTAACACACACTGGTGTGCATTCCCACAGGTGGCATCATGTCGGATGAGGAAGGTGCAGAGAATCAGGGGCCTGCATGCTGGAACAGGCCCAACTTTACGACATCAGAGACCTCTACCCTGTATGAGGCCTACATGGACAGGGAGGCCCTTCTCAGTGGTGCCACAGGCACACCGCAGGAGCAGGTTGTGGGCTGCAATGAGGTGGCATGGTACATCAACACCCATGGCCAACACCATCGCACCCACAGGAGTGCAAGAAAAAGATTGGCACCGATAGGAGGTGCATTAAGGAGAAGATAGCTGCCATCCGGACATCCCGCAGGGCGACCGGTGGTGGCCCAGCAGCAGGGCCTCTGCTGACAGCCTCAGAGGAGCTGGTGGTGCCCAGCATTAGCCAAGCATTGGTGGAGGGTGTGCCTGGTGGAGGTGTCCAGACAAGTGGCAGCCCCTCACTGCTTGGTGAGTACGAGCGGGCCTGTGTGTGTGCTATGCATGTATGCTTGTTGATGTGCCACTTGCCACTTGCAAGTGTGTCTGTGGCCGCACAGTGGACTGCAGTGCTGCTTGGAAATGTCTGCATGCCAGGGAGGCATGGTAGGAGGTGACCGTGGGGGGATGGTAGGAGGGGGCAAGGGTGGGGATGGTAGGGGGGCCATGGAGGGTAGCTCTGGACAATGTAACAATACTGACCCTCTGTTCTTGTCTTGCAGCACTGGCACGCCTCTGGGCAGGGGACGAGGTGGAGGTGGACGCTGACATGGCTGCCCAACCATCAACATCAGTGGGTATCTGGAGCAGGGACAGGCCCTGCCTTGGCAGTGTGGAGCATGTGGACATGTTGGACATGGAGTCTAATGACGGCCTTGCTGGGATCCTGTACACTGACAGATCTGGAGGTGCTGTGTGTGGTGACCCAGCTAGGGATGCTGTCAGACACTGATGATGACATCACGCTGATCATGGACAGCGTAGGGCCATTGGTGGCAGAAACACCCCTACCCACTACACAGGCACCATCAGGGCCCGGTGCTGTCCCAGTGGCTCCACAGCTGCCCCCCAGCCACACCGTGGCTGCGGTGTGTTGCACCACTGCTATATCTGGTGTGGGTGGTGGAGGTGCTGATGGTGCAGTGGAGGCATGGGGCACTGACCAGCAGACAGTCAGGGGCGCAGTGGCTGGATGCAGGTGACACTGGTCAGCGAGGCACACTGCACACTGCCAGTGCACCTGACACAAGCATATCCCCTGTACGGCTCACTGTGCAGTGTCCACCTGAGTGGGAGGCTGTGCAGCATGCTGTGATACCTTCTGCAGCTTGACAGATGGTCCAGGTGGCCCAGGATGCCGAGCGTCTGGTGGAGCACACCCTATTACTGCGGGCATCTGTGGAGAACCAGGTGTTGCTTGCCTCTGAAGTGTGCGCACTGTGGGCTGATGTGCGTCTCATGGCCAAGCGACAGGACAGAGGCACTGCGCAGATCATTGATGAGCGCAGACAGATGTGGGAGGCCATGGCTGTAGCTTTGGACCACATGACCGGTGTCATTGGCATCGCTGGTGGCCACTGGGCTCGGCCGTGCAGAGGGGACAGCCCACAGTGCACTCTCCACCCCACAATCCCAGTGTCTAGTGACCCCAGCACGGCGGATGCCGGGGTGTGATATCAGCATCCCAGACACCCCTGGAGCAGGCCTGTTTGGCTGCCTCTACCCCACTGCACAGACACAGTAATGGTCTCACAGTTCAACCCCTGGGGGCATCAGACACACCCACTGGGGCTGATGTGCAGCATGCAGCTGCTGTTTGGCAATGGTACAGCTGCCCACATGGCCGTGGCAGTCGTGGGACTGTGCAGTCATAATGCTATGTGTGCTGCCCTGCCCTACCATCTGCTGCTGTTGCTACACATGCACATGGGCGGTGCTGGTACAGCATGCATGCGGTGGTGAGCATGTGTGTTGTGCCCCATGTGCCCTGTGTGTGTGGACTGTGCTGCTGGGACATGTGGCATGCAGGTGATGAGGGCTGCTCAGCACTGGTGGTGCCTGTACACCGGTGCCATGCTTCTGATCCATGCCATGTCCCACAACGTGTGTGTGTGTCTCCTTGTGTGCATGCCAGTGCTACATGTGTGTTGCCATGCACCTGTGTGCCAGTGGCCCCGCTGTGTGTAGTGCGCACTGGTGTTTGCATGCTATCCACTGTGCACACCCCTGCCACAGTGTGGAGTACTGTCCTGTGATGCCCATGCTACTGTGTTTGTACACCCATCTGCGTTGACCAAAATGCTCCCTTGCAATTGTGTCCCTGTGCCATCTTGCCTTCTGCACTGCTCTGGGGTCCCTTCTTCCAGGGGGCAGCTGCCCACCACCCTCTGGCCCTTCATCACCATTGTCCTTGCTACTGTCGCCCTCCTCAGCCTCAGCAACTATTCCACGGTCAATGGCCATGTTGTGCAGGATGCAGCAGGCCAGGAATATGCCACAGGCCTTTGATGGGCTGTATTGTAGGACACCATCTGACCTGTCTAGGCAATGGAATTGTGACTTAAGCATGCCAAAGATATGCATGATGATATTGCACATGCTGGTGTGTGCCTCGTTATATCTGTCTTTCATGGGGGACGATGGTCTCCAGTAGGGGGTGAGTAGCCATGTCCTTAGGGGGTATGCGCTGTCACCTGGGTGGGAAGAGACATTTGGTTAGTCCACTGCTGTGCTGCCCCATGCTCACTCTTTGCCATGGTGAAGGCCTGCCCTCCCACCTGCCACCCCCCCCGTGGCTCACAGTCACAATGGCACATGTCCTACTCACCGACAATGTGGCCTGTGAAGATGTTTCCCCACTTGAACCTGTGGCACAGCGTGGAGCTGTGCATATGAAGGCATCATGTGCACTCCTGGGGTGTATGGCGCAAACATTGATGATGCACCCCATGGCATCGCACACCACCTGGCAGTTAATGGAAGGATACCCCTTCTGGTTTATGTACACTGGACCCTTTGGGCTGGGTAGTGTGCGGATGCTGATGTGAGAGCAGTCAATGGCCCCAATCATGCCTGGCATGCATGCCACCTTGTAGAACTCCTGCATGTTTGCTGTATGCACTGCCTGTGTGCTGGGAAAGTGTATGTACTCTGACACATATGACAGCAGATCGTTGAGAAACTGGGTGAGGAGGCGGGACGTGGCTGACTGGGTGATACCCATGGTATCCCCAGTGGGTCTTTGGAAGGTGCCTGTGGTGAGCAAGCACATCACAGCAGTCACCTTGGTCTCCACTGGCATGGCATGACTATGTCTGGTGGGTGCCTGCATCTCCTCACTGCACAGTTCACATACTGTAGCTGTCTCAGAACTGCCCTGTTCAGGCAGTACTGGCCTACTATCTCCATGTCACTGAAGTTCTCGAGCATGACCCTGGCATGGTACTTCCTGCGTTGGGCATACCGCCACCGAGCCCTTCATTGGCCATGCAGGTGTTCTTTCTGCTTCCTCACACCCCTCATTATGGTGTCCATTAGGAATGGGCCACTGTCCATCTCTCAGTCACTGTGCCTGTTCCTGGCTTCCTGTGGCACACTGTCCCTCTGCCCATCCATCTGTCTGTGTCTGTCTCTCTCTCTCTCTCTCTCTCTCCCACTCTGTCTGCCTCTCTCCTACTCTCTCTCTTTCTCTCTTGCACTCTCTCACTCCCTCTCTCTCTGGGCACACTGTTGCACATCTGCTGTCTGTGTATTTGAGCCTGTTTTTTATATGCTCAGGTCTGCCTGACACAACTTGGTGTTTGCTCCACACTTGCACCTTGCTTTCCCGTTGAATATGTCATTGCACCATATATTTCTGGGCATGCCCCCATGCACTTGCACTGCATACATTACAGTTGTGCATTGGCACAATGAGATTTGTGCTGTTCTGCATGTTGCTTTCAATATCACCCAGCGATGCAACTCAGGACTTGCGCCGGCACAACTAAGTTGCGCCATGCACAACTGCTTTGAATATCTGGCCCTCAGTATCTAATAAATACAAAATGATTAGCAGAGCTGACAGTTTTTGATATGAGTTATAAGTAAATCAGTGCCTTGTGAATATGCTTTAACCAATATTTACAAGTCCTGTAAACAATGTGCCCCTAGTATTGGATCTGTGTGTGGGGAGTCCTTCCTTTTTGAAATGTTCCTGGAGTCTCTTTTTCAGTGTGTGTACAGTTCTTCCTACATGAAGTTTTTGACAGGGATGTTGACTTACATAAACTACAAAGGAAGTGGTACATTAGAAAAACTCATTTACAGACACTTTGAAACTGGATGTATAAATTCATCCCCAGCTGCACACATCGGCATATGTTGCAGTGGCCACATTCAAATAAGCCTTTGGGTAATGGAAGAAGACAATTCAAGGGATGCGCAATCTTTCTCATGTTGTGGCTTCTGACTACCAAATCTTTTCCACTTTTACCCTTTCTAAAGGGTATGGGGGGGAGGGCGGTCAGTGGTTCTGTCAGTAGTTTATCACGCTATATCATTTTTATTTTATTTTTTATACTTGTAAGCTGATGAGCAATTTTGCCTGTTTTCACAAGTGACACATTTTTTAAGTCATATAACATGAATACAATACAGTACAGACCCATAAAACAGAGTATACAAATTATGTCAATACTAATAAAACAAACAACAAACATTAAGTGCATGTTCACTCATTTCTTAATAACAACCAATGCTTAAGTTTAGTATTGAACGTTCTAATGTTTGTGTAATTGGCAATTTCATTTGGTATAGAGTTATAAAATCAAGATGCCCTACATAACATTGACTTTTGCCCAATCACTTTAAAAAAAAAAAGGAATTTTATACACAATTAGCCAATTGCTTCTGATAGTATTGGCAATGTTGCCTACCAAGGAGCTCAACACTGAACGCAATTCTATATTTATTTATCCCTTTAGTTTTAGGTACCAAAAGGTTTTGTCTATTGAGGTTTCATGCTGTCTCTAATGTTGCAGTTAGAATTTCTTCCCTATAGCCCCAATCTCTGAACCATAGTTTCATTTCCTCTGTCTGTATTTCAAACATTTCTATTTCTGAGCAATTTATTTAAAGGCCGGTAACCAGGAAAGGCATGCTGAGCCAAGGCTCGTTTCCAGGTGTGACCTTGAGGAAGGGAAATAAGGAGGAACAACATACATAACAAAATATGGATACAGCTTAACAAAATATGGATATAGGCAAAAATACAGTGGTAGCAGCAAATGGAATGGCATAATATAACAACAGTATAAATTTGGCAATGAGAAGATGGACAATCATAAGATAAGGCAAAATACACAGTGCATGTTGAGATAGGGGACTATGATAAAGAGTCCCAAGAGAAGGGGGCCGAATAGGAGAAGGTCAAGGGAGAGGGATAAGAGATTAGGAAGGGGATAGACAGGAACAGGACGGTGCAGGAAGTTGCCTTAGTTAATGTCTAGGAGTAGGAGTAGGAGGCAGTATGGCGCAGTGGGTTAAGGCTCTGAGTTGCAAATCTGGAGACCTGGGTTTGAATCCCACAGCCCCCTAGGTGCATACTGTGTGACCCTGAGCAAGTCACTTAACTTCCTTGTGCTCCCAGGTTGCACCTGCAAACAAGCTTTCAGCTTAGTGTGTCTCACCTGGTAAAATAATTGGTTGGTTAAAAAAAAATGTCTAAAGGCAGAAAGGGAAGAGGAGAGGTGGAGGGGGAAGGGGAGCAGAATTCAGAGAGGGGGGGTCAGTAGGAGTAATCAGATTGTCCAGCAGGGGAGTGAGGGATGGGGAATGGAGAAGGTGTGGTAATCTCTTGAGCAGAGAGAGTAAGAAGAGGAGGGAACAGGGAAGATGATGGATGATTGGTAGGGGAAAAAGGATCTGAGAACATTTTTGGCAATGAATGTGGCACAGTGGGACTGGTAACATGATGAGACTGAGAGGATGGAAGAGGGAGGAATAGAGGGGAACAGTGATGAATGCAGAGGGGAGGGTTGGTGGCAAAATGGCAGAAGACATTACAGAGGGTATCCAGTCTAGCAAGGAAGGAGGAAAGGGTGGTGCTATAGATCATGTCAGCATAATCAAAGACTGGATGGACCATTTTGGTTACCAGCTCCTGGCAGACCTGGAGGGAGAGGCAGTTCTTGTTACAGTGCAAGACATTGAGTTTTGGGCAGAGTTTGGCATGAATTGTGTCTGTGTGGGTGGAGAAGTCGGGCTTGCTGTCAAGCCAGAATCCAAGGTACTCTAGCAAGGAGAAAGCAGCAGGAGGAGGTGAGAACCTAGCTAGTTTCTTACTGATACCAAAGGTCATAGAGACAGTCCCTGAGTTGGTTGGTGTGGTGGCTTTATATTTACAAGTCCCATAAACAATGTGCAACTAGGACTGGATATGTGTGCCTGTTCATAATGTACTGTTACTGGAGAGTCCTTCCATTTTGTGTACAATATCCCTGAAATGTTCCTGAAATGTTGCATCTGATTATCAGAAAATGACAATAGAGAACTAAATCTATCAAATGCCTTGGATGAGATGATTCAGCACATAGAATAGTACTGGTTGCAGTACTTTTTCTGTACCCTGTAGGGCTCACTATTCCAAATCTGGTACTGTAAAGAGTGATGTTCATACTGAGGTAGTAAGGAGCTTAGGGGGATGAGCCTACAGACAGCTCCATAGTACATTTATAGTAAGACATTCTGACATTTATTAAAGATAATGTCCATAAAGCTTATTTCAGCAATGGATTTCAAATTCATTTCATTCTCATTTAACCATTCCACTAATGCTTTTACTTCTAGTATGGAGCTCTTTCAGAAACAAATAACATCATCCATAAAACAACATAATTTTACAGTTTCTCTCTCTAATTGATTTGAGTCTCTGTTTATTGTTTAAAAATGCAGTTCTCCTTCCATAAACCTCAAAAAGGTTAACATAGGAGGAGGCCATGCTGGTCCCCATTATGGTACCATATATCTGAAGCTGAATTAATTTTTAAATAGAACAAAGTTGTGTGCCAAAACAAATTGCAGGGCTGACAACACAAAATCAATAGGAACGTCATCTTTCTTCAGGTCCCTCATTAGAAAGTGTTGCACAGCACTGATATCATCATTGTGCCTGACTGAGTTACAAAGGCTGGTTGTAGCTCCACAAAAGTTGGAGCAAGGCAGAGGCAGGAAACTACAGACCTATTAGTTTGACCTCAGTGGTAGGGAAAATGATGGAATCACTTCTGAAAGAAAAAATTGTTGAGTACCTAGAGGCCAGTGGGGCACAGGACCCAAGACAGCATGGATTCACAGTGGGAAGGTAATGTCAGATGAAACCAAAAGATTTCTTTGACTGGGTAACCAAAGTAGTAGACCAGTTAGGGGCTGTGGATATGGCCTACCTAGACTTTAGCAAGGCATTTGATACAGTCCCACACAAAAGATTAATAAACAAGTTATCCAGCCTGGGAGTGAGTCCCAGGGTATTAGCCTGGGTAACAAATTGACTGGACAACAGGATGCAGAGGGTAATAGTAAACAGAGTACACTCTGAAGAAAGGGGGGTTACTAGTGGGGTACTGCAGGGTTCAGTACTGGGACCGGTCCTCTTTAATGTCTTTATAAGTGACACTATGGAGGGACTAGAAGGAAAAGTATACCTCTTTGCAGACGACACAAAGATCTGCAACAGGGTTGATACACAAGGAGGGTGGAAAGGATGAGAAGGGACTTGGCAAGGTTGGAGAAATGATCAAAAGTATAGAGTCAATGCAAAGAAGTGCAATGTAATGCACCTGGGAAACAAAAACCCAGGGAAGAGTACACAGTGGTGGGGGGAGGTACTAACAGCAACAAAAATGGAAAGGGACCTGGGGGTAGTCATATCAGACAACCTTAAGGTAGGCAAGCAATGTAAAAATGCAGTAAGGAGGGCTGGGGGGATACTAGGATGCATAGGGAGAGGCATCACCAGTAGAAAACAAGAAGTTGTTATCCCTCTATACAGACAGTTGGTGAGACCCCATCTGGAGTACTGCATGTTGTTCTGGAGATCCCATCTCTGCAAGGACATAGACAGGATGGAGGCAGTCCAGAGGAGAGCAGAGGAGGGCAATGAAACTGGTGCAGGGTCATATGAAGAGAGACTAAAAGAGTTTAATATGTATACCTTTGAGGAAAGGAGGGAGAGGGGGGACAAGGGAATCAACAAAGTCCAAGAGGGTAGCATCTTTGAGGAAAAGAGATGTGCAAGAACAAGGGGGCACAATTTGAAGATAGACGGGGGGATGGCTCAGGGGCAATGTGAGGAAGTATTTTTTCATGGACAGGGTGGTAGACACATGGAACAGCCTTCCTGAGGAGGTCATGGGGTCACAAACAGTGGGGGAATTCAAGAATACATGGGACAGACATAAGAAATAAGGCAATTATAGTGGGGGTAGGAGGAAGTAGGCTGTTGGTTAACTAGGATCTGAAGCTTATCCAATAGGTAGGGAAATGGGCAGACTAGGTGGGCCAAGCAGCCCTTATCTGCCATAAAATTCTATGTTTCTATGTATCTGTCCCTAACCAAACATAATCTGACTCCCATGCATACTCTTCAGATTTAGCTAGCAGGTGTATTGCATCTCTCATGTATGAATCAATGCTTGTGACTTGCTCTTGAACTTGATCTTAACCACATTCACCACACTAATCAAACCTTTCCCCCCTTACGTATCCCCCCTCACTATCATTAATCTGTTTTACTTCCTCATTTCCCTCATCTATCCCACTCTCCTTAAATATTTACCCTATATTATCTTGGTTTGATTAGTAATACAGTAAAATGGCTGCAATGGATAGCGAGTTGTTTGTCATAAATAGCTGTATAAACTGTGTAAACAGTGATTGATTGTTGATTTACTTACATTTTTTGTATTTTCTCTATTGTTCCAGATTATCACATTATGAACCTGAATTGTCTCTGTATAGTCACCTCCAGTGCAACCAAAGGACTGATGAAGCATGCACTGTGCAGATCTCCTGAAATTACTAGTGCCTGGAGATACTATTGAGGGTGCTCACAGCTCATACCCCTGAAGGCAATTCTCTAATTCTTATTTCTATCTGTACTAGGATGCAACTTTTTCTTACTCATGCCTCCTTTTGTTTTTAGATAATGGTTTTTGTATTACATGTTTTTATGAAATATTGGTTTGCACTGTTTCACAAAGTACTGATTTATAACTTATACCAACAACAATTAGCTCTGCTAACCATTTTGCTAACCCTGTCAAATCTCTGTGCAAGTATACCTTGTTTGCAACCCCAATGTCTGTACTTGACCTGGCTCCCCTTGATTTGGTGAGATCTTGTAGTATATCTTACCTATGCCAATTTACCTATTTGTCACTAATGTGGTTCATGTGTCTCAGTGTTTTGTATACCTGTTTGTAACTGATGTGGAACCTTTGGAAAAGAGCATTTGTGCTCAAAGGTGTTATCTGATCTTCAAATAAATAAAACAAATACATTTTGTATTGATTAGACACTGTTTTAAATTATTAAATATTTAATGGCTGGCAAATCTTCAATGAGCTCTTCCCCTGATGAAGACTAGGTTGAGTGAAAACATGGGGGCATTTGTGAGAGGTAGCCATCAGGTTTACAACCTGATTGTGGCCACTGTGGCTTTGACAATTCTGCAGATTGCACTACATTCTGGAATTATTCATCTAGCCTTTATTAACTGGATTTGCACTTACAACACTTCGGGATTCTATTGCCTGGAAAATAAAACCATTTCTGCATTGCAATTTTTAAGCTGGGTCTGGACTTCACTCTCTGTTACATCTGGCTTCATGTGTGTGCAGCAGACCTTCGAGAGTTCTTTAAGACATCTGAACATCCCATCTCCTTTCCAGCACTTCTCACTACATTCTCGACCCCTTCAGATTATTTAAATTGACAACATTATTAAGGGACTGTAGTGATTTCATGGATGGCCTGAATGCAGTTTTATTGGAGGCGTCTATGAACTGGATTAAGTGTATATTGCAAGATACAAATAACAGATTAAATCTGAGACAAAGGAACTGAAGACAAAATAGATGAGTTTAAGCCAATTTGTGGAGGAAGGTGATTTTAACATTTAAGTGAAAGAGTCAAAAAAGCACTCGAGAGATATAATCAGAAGATCACAGTAATTAAGTCAAAGCAATCTGAAAGAGATACAGGGGACTATGCGAAGGGCCACATTCTCGAGAGGATAAAGAAAATCACAGTGATAATTGTGAGAGTGCTGAGGTATACACGGATGTCCACAATTCCACAAATCCAAAATCTGTTTTAAAAAGAAAAGTAATATACTCCACATTGGATTACGGCACAGAGGCCAGTGAAACAGATCAGGAGACCACCAATTCAGAATCTCTTTTTCTTGAGCAGGATGATCAAAACAGGTAAAACCCAAATAAGTTCAAGGTTCCAACAAGAGCACAGATACAAAAGCGCACAAGATGGAAGATGCAAAGGGAGAGGAAAGGGACGTGTCAGAGGACATCCCTGAGAGAGAGGGGGTAAATGATGTAACTAATTTTAATATCTTCTTGAGACAATTGATGGAAACTGAAGTTCAAGTTTGAAATAAAGATCTCACTTTTTTATATTTAAGTTTATTTCACACTTATTCAGGTACAATATAACAAAAACTTGGTACACTCGGTATTGTCAATACATTTAATCACTTTAACACACTCACAGACTTGCAATGGTTTATAAGAACTCTGAATTTAAAATTGGATTATACTAACAGAAAGGTAACTGAAACTATAAATGTTAGCAACCAGCAGAAGAGAAATATGCCTTCACAGTCTGAAAGTGATACAGTACAGTAGGAACAATAATAGTATTTAATAACAACCTTGGTGCTTTAAGAAAGAAATCAACCTTTTCGCCGCTTCTTAAACCTGCAGCAAAGGCTTTCTTAAACATTTATGAAAATCACTTGACAGAGCTAACAGGATTAGAGGTCCAGAAATTTTCAAAAATCTAGCAAGAAAAGAGAAAGAGGCAGTGAAACTATTATGTAAGTACATGGCTATCACACCAAAAGCAGACAGAAACGTTGACTCTGTAGTTGTAATAGACATTGTAAATATAAGAATGAAGTCTGCAGACGATAACTCAATGGACAATATTATGAAGTACTTACCAGTGATCCAACATCATACTTTAAGACAAGAATTACTGTAGCTCCTTCTTGGAGTATTTGTTGGAACACAAAATTTCATCGAAAACAGCAATTGACTAACATAAGGTGGAGGACCCCAGGAGGACAGTTTTTTATGTTCTCCTAAAAATAAAAAAAATGTACGCCCCCCCCCCGATAGTCCCATAGTCTCTATAATAGGCTCCCTTATGGAGTAATCATCTAAATTTGTGGACTTCTACCTGGGGGTTCTAGTCAAGAATTTCTGTGCTCTTGCGCAAGATAGGGGAGATATACTTAATGTCCTTGGAAACTTTGCTGTAGAGAAACAAACATGGCTAGTAACATAAGCTGTCCCCTCACGATATACCAACATCTTTCATAGTGTGAATTTGGAAGTTATGTCTTTCTTACCTGATGAAAGGGTAGAGGTTACTCCTGCTACTGAAGTTTTAGTTGGGTTGGCATTTTTTGTATTGGAATGTGATACATTGTTTCCTTAAAAAATGGGGATTACAATGGGGGGCTTCATTAGTTCCTCATTTTGCCAACCTTTCATGGGAAGATGGAAAGTTGAAGTAGTCCTCAATTAAGAGTATAGTCCTTTTTATAATAGGATAGACATTTGGAAGCACTTCATAGGTGACATATTGATGTGTGGTGGGGGAGTGAGTCTGAATTAGCTGTGTTTACAGAGCATTCAGAAAATGTCCAGGGCGAAAGATGGACAGGTGCCTTCAGGAAGGAGAAGAAGAGCAGGGAGGAGGGGAACACAGATGTAGTGATCAAGGAGGATGGAGTGAGGGTTATTAGTATTTAAGATGGACAAATCACCAGGCCCAGATGGAGTACATCCAAGGGTACTGAGGGAACTGGCAGAGGAGCTTGCAGGGTTACTGGTATGCCTGTTCAATAGTTCACTGGAGTCAGGCATGGTACCTCAGAACTGGAGAATGGCACATGTGGTGCCCCTCCACAACAGTGCCCCCAAGGATGACCCAGGGAATTACAGACCAGTCAGTCTGACCTCGATCGTGTGCAAGCTCATGGATATCATATTTGAGGAAAGGTTGGTAGAGTATCTAGAGAAGCATGTTCTCCAGGATATGAGGCAGCATGGATTTATGGGGGAGGAGGGGAATTGTGTTAAATGAATCTGATCAACTTCTTTGACTGGGTCACTAAGATGGTAGATGGGGCCAAGTGGTAGATATCCACTATCTGGATTTCAGCAAGGCCCTTGAGTCTGTACGCCACAAGAGGTTGATCAGGAAGTTGTTAGAACTCAGGGTTGGGGAGAAGATGGCCAGAAGGGTGGGAAACTGGCTGAAGGATAGAACCCAGTTGGCAGTAGTGGGGGGAAAGTTGTTGAGAACCAGAGAGGTCACAAGTGGGGTCCTGCAGGGCTTGGTGCTGGGACCAGTGTTTTTCAATGTGTTCATCAATGACATTGGGGAATGGCATTAAGGGAAAAATGTGCCTATTCACATATGACACCGAGTTCTGTGGTAGGGTGGACACAGCTGAAGGGAAAGAAAACCTTCAAGACAATATGAAGAAGCTTGAGAGGAGATCTTGGATCTGGCAGCTTGGCTTCAGTGCCAAGAAATGCAATGTTATGCACACTGGAGCAAAGAATCCCAGGACAAAGTACTACCTGGGAGGAATCCGAGTATCTGCAACAGGTGAGGAGAAGATCCTGTGTGTGATGATCACTAGTAACCTGAAGCAATCCACGCAGTGCAAGAAAGCAGCAGCAGTGGCAAACAAGATGTTGGGATGCATAGCTAGGGGGATCAGTAGTAGGAGAGAGGAAGTTATACTGCCCCTGTACACATCACTGGTAAGGCCACATCTAGAGTATGGAGTTTGGTACTGCTGCCAACACCTCAAAAAGTACATTTAACTGCTAGAGATGGTCCAAAGGAGTGCTACAAAGATGATAGCGGGTTAGCAGAGTAAGGCATATGAGTAGAGGTTGAGGGCACTGAAATGTGCTCCCTGGAGGACAGGAGGGAAAGAGAGGACATTACTGAGACCTTCAAATGCTTGAAAGGGATAAATAAGGTGGATAAGGAGGGTCTGTTTAAGCTATGTGGCAGCCATAGCATGAGTAAGTAAGTAAGTAGTAAGTAAATGTTTATTTCTATAAGGTGCCCTTCCAAAGCTCAGGGCGCCTTTACAATATCCTTCATGCAATATTAAAAACCACAATTATAAATAACATTATATTCAAAACAGAATCCAACATAATTCATGTCACTAAAAATGCTTGATTAAAAAGAAAGGCCTTTAGAGCTTTTTTAAAGCTCTCCACAGTCAGGCTATTACGATATGTCACCTATGAAGTGCTTCCAAAGGTCTATCCTATTATAAAAAGGACTATACTCCTAATTGAGGACTACTTCAATTTTTCATCTTCCCATGAAAGGTTGGCAAAATGAGGAACAAATGAAGCCCCCATTGTAATCCCCATTTTTTAAGAAAACAATGTATCACATTCCAATACAAAAGATGAAGGGACACAGTCTTAAGCAGGAGGGTGGAGGTTTAGGAGGGAGGTCAGGAGGCACTTTTTTATGGAGAGGGTGGTAGCCAGTTGGAATACACTGCCTGGAGAGGTGGTCTCCTTGAAGACGGTAGCCAGCTTGAAGACAGGCTGGGATAGACATAGGAGGTAGGTAAGGGTCATGGATGGGAAGGATGGGAGGAGTGTGGGGGGAAGGGTTAGTAGCTCAAGATATGGGCGGTGCAATATGAGCAGACTAGTTAGACTAAATGGCCTTCTTCTGCTGGCAGTATGTTCATATGTTCATACAAGAGCAATGAAAATTGGAAATTCACCATGGCAGCAAGCCTTGAGGAAATAAAGCGTTTGGATCTCAGAATAAGGAAGGATGGGGTTGGGGGGAGGTGTTAATATGAATTTGTTCAGGAAAAAAAAATGACTATAACAGCATCCTACAGGCAAGTAGCTTCCACACTCACTACACCATCAAAGAAATCCCAAAAGGCCAGTTCACAAGAGTACCAAGGAATTGCAGTTAGAAGAATAACTGTTCAGTAAGAGTGGATGAATTAGAAAAAAAAAAGTTGCACGCTAAAGGTTACAGCGAATAGATTGTTAGACAAGTACAAAATCAAGTGGAGGAAAGGACTAGAAGTAAAATTCTAGAGTGAAGTAGGAAGATACAGCAAGGTCCTGAAAAAAATAATATATGTGACAACATAGTCTCCATGAGCTACAGAGATGCAGACTATTTAAAAGAACTGGTTAATAATAAGAGTGTATAATTCCTTTAAAGAAATATTATCTCATCCCTCCCTAATGATACACAGAAGAGGCTGGCTACTCTCTAACCCTAACTTAAGGAAAAAGTATGGCAACTGGAACTGTTGCAAGGTATTACTGAATACCAGCACAGTTAGTAACCCACAAACAGGAAAGAGTAGTCCAGAAATGCACATTAAAGCCTGGGATATTCAGAGCACTTATGCATGGCACAACTGAGTTGCGCCGGCACAAGTATGAATCTAACCAAGCAATATTCAAAGGGAGCGCGTACTGGCAGCAAATCCCATTGCACCAATGTGCAACTAAAATGTATGCAGTGCAAGTGCAGGGGTCATTCCCATGAATATGCAGTGCAATGGGATATTCAACTGTGAAGCCATGGCGCAAGTCTGGAGCAAACCCAAGATGCACCACCCAGACTTGTTCCTATACAAACAGGGCTCAAACACACAGACAGCAGATATGCAACCCTGCACTAAGAGAGAGTGAGAGTGAGAGAGAATGAGAAAGACAGAAGGAGAAAGAGAGAGAGACACGGGGGGTTGGGGAGAGAGAGACATACAAACACAAACAGAGGACTGGAGAGGCAGACAGGCACCCAGCCACCCAGGGAGACACACACAGAGAAGGAAGGATGGAGAGTGCGCTTTTTCTAATGGAAGCAGTAATGAGGGGTGTGTGGAGGCAGGAGGAACAGCTATGTGGCCGACAAAGGGCCCGGCGGCAATATGTCCAACACAGGTGGTATCGTGCCCGCATCACATTCAAGAACTATAGTGACACCGAGATCATGGGCAGCTACTGCCTGAACAGGGCCATTCTGAGGCAACTCTGTGAGTTATGCAATGAGGAGATGTAAGCATCCATCAGACGTAGTCATGCCACGTCCGTGGAGACCAAGGTGATCGCTGTCATGTGCTTGCTCTCCACGGGCACCTTCTAACGACCAACAGGAGACACCACAGGTATCACCCAGTCAGCCACATCCCCCCCCACCCAGTTCCTCAACACCCTGCTGCCAAGTGCTTCGGAGTTCATTTGATTCCCCAGCACACAGGCGGAGCATACAGCAAACATGTAGGACCTCCACAGGGTTGCATGCATGCCTGGCATGATTGGGGCCATTGACTGCATCCACATGGCCATCCACAAATCACCTGGTCCCAAGGGTATGGCATACATAAACAGGAAGGGGGACCCAACCATCAACTGCCAGGTGATGTGTGATGTCACGGGGTGCATCATCAATGTCTGCACCACACACCCTGGGAGTGCACATGACGCATTCATCTAGCACAGCTCTGTGCTGTGCCACAGGTTCAAATGTGGGGACATCCCCATGGGCCATCTTGTGGGTAAGTATGGCATGGATCATGGGCGAGGTTCATGGCAGACCAGGGGATGGGGGAAGGCAGGGTGTGCATAGTAGAGTGGGCATCAGGGACAGAGCAAGGGGTGCAGAACAGTATAGTGCAGGGCTAACCATCTCAATCTCCACACAGGTGACAGCTCGTACCCACTGAGGCCCTGGCTGCTCACCCCTACCGGTGACTGTTGTCACCAGCAGAGGAAAGGTACAACGAGGCACACGCCAGCACATGCAACATCATCGAGTGCATCTTTGGCATGCTGAATGCGTGCTTTCGCTGCCTACACAGGTCTGGCAGTGCCCTACAATACAGTCCTTCAAAAGTCTGTGGCCATTGCTGGCCTGCTGCATACTGCACAACATGGCCTTTGACCATGGGATAGCTATCGAGGCTGATGAGGGTGACAGTAGTGGGGATGACGGTGACAATGGGCCGGAGGGGGGCAGGCAGCCACCCCTGGGAGGAGGGCTCCCTTGACTCCTGCAGTTGGCACATTGCCACCGTGACACGATCGCACAGGAACACTTTGGCAAACACAGATAGGTGGTGTGGGACACATGCATGGGCCACACAGACCAGCACGCCACACACATGCAAGATGCACGGTGAGATGCATGCACAGAATGTAGTGCACAGAAGAGATAGGGGAGGCAGTGGCACACACCTGCACACACACACACACACACACACACACACACATATGCCACACAGGCATGTGCACACACACACAGGCACTCACACAGGCAATGTAAATGGCATGGATCAGAAACATGATGTCGGCGCACAGGTGCAACCGGCTTTGGATTGCCCTCATCGCACCCACACCACACATCCCAGCAGCCCGGCATGCACACATGGGTAGCATGTGGCACAACAAGCATGCACGCCACCATGTGTATGCCACACCTACACTGCCCATGTGTGCACAGGGCAGCAGCAGCAGACTGTGGGCAGGGCAGCACACACCTCAGGCCAACCGTGCAGTCCCATGGCCACCACAGCCATGTGGGTGGCCAAAACAGGGCTGATCGGCAGCTGCAGGCTGCGCATTGGCCACAGGGAGCATGTCAGACACTCCTCCAGGGGTAGATGTGTGGGACCTCAACCATGTCCTCATGGGGGTATGTAGGCAGCCAAACAGGCTAGCCCCGGGCATGCCAGGGATGCCTACATCCAAGGGATGGGTTGGACAGCACACTGTGGGGGTGTCTCCTGCGCATGGCCGTGCCCAGTGGCAGCCAGTGACGTAAAGCCATCCGCAATGGCACTAGCAATGCAGTCCATTGCCACAGTCTTGGCCTCATGCATGCATTGCAGTTCTTCTAGGATCTGCTCAGTGCCCCTGTCATGCTGCTCGGCTAGCTGGCGCACCTCCACCTGCAGTGCACACACCCCAGTGGCAAGCAGCGCCTGTTGGTCAATGGATGCCCGCAGCAGACGGGTGTGCTCAGCCAGCCGGTCCACATCCTGCACCTCCTGGCCAGGATGTCGATCGGCTGTGGGTGACCTGCCATGCCACCCAGCCTCCCTCTCCAGTGGATGCTGCACAGTGGGGTCTACAGGGGGAAGGGGTACAGCAGGTGCACCGGCAGCGGAACCCATGTCTGGCTGACCAGTGGCATCTGCAGCCTGCCACTGTCCCTGTCCATCTGCAGGGTGTCACCCTGTGCCTGCATGGCCACGGCAGCACCACCACCCACACAGGGAATGGCAGTGGTGCCACACACTGCTGCACCCACAGTGCTGGCAGGTGTCTGTGCAACCATTGGCATGGCGCTGGGCCCTGATGATGCCTGTGATGTGGGCAAGGGTGACTCCCCCATAATGTTGCCCATGCTGTCCAGGATCAGGGTGATGTCATCCTCAGAGTTGGACCCCGCCCGAGCTGTGTCTCTGTGCACAGCACACCAAGGCTGGCATCCTGCAGGAACACATCCAGGGCCCCATCCAACTCCATGGCCAAGGACATCCATTGGCACCATGGTGCTCTGCCACAGCCTGTCGGGCCATGGATGCTGGTGGATGTTGAGGGTCCATCCACAGGGGCTGTGGATGTGGCCGGTGCCCCATCCTCTGCATGGCAGTGTGCTGGTGCTGCAGGAGAAGAAGGGAGTGTCAGTGGTGCAAAGGCCCCCATGTGCCTCCCCTGTTGATGCCTCTGGTGTCTGTGGCCAGTATTGTGCCATGTGCAGGGGTACGCACATGCAACTGTGGCATGCAGGACAGCAGCATGCACACTGGCATGCCTGTGTTACACACCCTCTGAGCCAGTACATGTGTGTGAGTAAAATGCATACCATGCAGTGATGTGCTGCCACCCATCTGGAAGCCCCTCCGTGCACACCCTCCACCGCAGTGTGGCGGATGGTGGCCATCACTAACTCCTCCGTGGGCATCAGTGTGGGTGCAGTTGATGGCCCTCTGCTGGTGGCACCATGGGATGCTCTTATGGCCGCCACCTTCTCTTTGATATACCGCCTGTCCGTCCCAACCTTCTTGCGGCACTCCTGTGCAGAATGCTGGTGGCTGCCATGTTGGTTCATGTAGGCCACTACCTTGCCCATCCGACAGACCTGTCATGTGGTGTGCTCATGGCACCGCTCAACAGGGCCTCCCTGTTGAGGTAGGCCTCAAACAGGGCATCAGTCTCTCCCTTGGTAAATTTGGGCCTCTTTGCCCTCCTCTTGTCCCGACATGTTGCCACCTGTGAACATTGACAGCACAATGTGTCAGTGCCAGCATGGCTCTAGGCAGTCCCGCCTTATAGTGCTGCTACATTTCTGTGTGTTCCTGGGGCAGCCTCCACTTACTTGTCATGGTTGCAATACCAGTCTGTAGCCTGTGTTGTTCCATGGTGCTTATAAGGTGCACCGCATGCAAATTATCTGTTGCACAATGGTAATGATCTACTAATGCACCCTACTGTGCCGCGCATTGGCTGATGAGGTCATTTGCATAGGGTGGCTGAATATTGTGAATTTACACCGTGCTCAATGGTGTTGCACCAGAGCAACTCCATGGCGCATGTTCTGCGCATGTGTGCACCCCATCGCTTGGGCCTATTGCATACATAGCATGTCTTGCACGATATTGTGCTATTGCACACATGCCACTATGTTGGCATCATGCATGCCCGCGTGCACTGTACCAAGGCCCAATCATGCATCTGTGCAATGCGGCATGCTGTACATCTCCTGCACATGCATGACACTGCACGGGGTCAGGACCTGTCACCTCCAGCTCGGGGTCATGACACCATGCAGGGGTGGGTCATAGAGTGGTGCGCATCATCTGGACATGCACTACGGACCTGCATTGCTCATCCACATCACACATCTCCATGATGCACAATTGTGTGCTGTTGCTCCCTTTCGCACAATGCACATGTGCTGCCACCATGAACGTGTTTCGCCGTGGATGCCCTGAACATCATTGCATATGGAAATGGCGAGCAGACAACACCATCGGGTGTGCAACTGGTCAGATATTGAGCTGGTAACCTGGTGGCAGTGATCCAGCCATTTGTGGCCCAGCTCTATTGGCAGCAGCCACTCCAGCAGGCATGGGAGGAGGTGTGGCAGAGCATGTCAAGGGCCCTCAAGAGGTGCACAGGTGTGGCCCGGTTGGCTAAGCAGTGTCACCACTGATATGAGAACCTGCAGTGCAGGAGTACAGGTGTGCAGCGCAGGCTGAAGTTAAGGGTGCAGTGTGGGGCTGTCCCACAGCCAAGTAGGTGTGTGATGCTTGCGTGCATGTCCATGTTCCACACCATGGTGTGTTCCGTTTTGCATGGCATGCTCTGCAGCTGGGATGGGACCGTCCTTGTGACCACAGTCAGCATGCATGTCCATGACACGTGTGGAGAGTATGCTGGTGTGTTGGCTGGGGGTTGTGCTGGGTGTCAGCCATATGCACTGCGGGCCATGGGGTGGCGGGGGACCATCCATGCATGTGTACTCATGGCCTCCTCTCTACATGTTATCCACAGGACCAGAGGACCGCAGGTGGGCCAGGGAGGCTGCAGATCACAAGGGGGCCCAGGATAGGCCACAGGCCGCTGCAGGCGGGGGTCGGAGAGGTGCAAGTAAGAGTGGTCACATTGGTGGTGCCTGTCACTGTGGATGGGCATAGGGTGCAGGGTATGGGCATGGGTGAACCAGCCTTGTGTCAGGTTGGCTGTGTGTGGTGCATGGTCCATCTGTCATTCTGCCTGGTAGTCTGGTGGTGGTGTGTGGCCAGCCATGGGGGGCTGTGCACCTGGCTACTGCCTTGTGTGTTGTGTCAGTGCTGCCACACTGTGCCATGTGCCCATGTCCATGTGCACATGGTGCCAGTGGGCTACACTGTCTGCCTATCTGCACCATTGTGGTGTGCCGTTTGGATTGCTGGGGTGGCTGTCATGGCACGGGTAAGCTGTGGACCCCCTGTGGTGCTTTCCCCCACTGTCCACTGCACGCTGTCAGTGGGTGGTGGACATATGTGCAGTGCACTGATTGCCTCTCTTGTCCCTTCCCCTAGGTGCACATCTGCCTGCTGTCAGGAGGACAGCCCTGCTGAGAACACTGGGCCTGGTGATGGTCATCGCACTCCAGAGGAGGATCCTGCGTGTGACAGTGGGGATCAGAAGCACACTGCAGGCCCTGGATAGGTCCCTGACTAGACGTTGAGGGGGTCTGGTCTACATATATCCCTTCCCTCCCATTCCTGTTCCCCAGCATTACAACCTCCATTTGTACAGACCCCCCCTCCGTCCCCATCCCCCTCTCCCTCACCCCCTCTCATGCCCCGCTTTTCTACTATTGTACTTCCTTGTGTGATATAAACATGCTTTTGTGATACATATTTGTGTCTGTGTCTGATCTGCAGATGGTGTGTGGAGGCATGCTGCAGCTGTTTGTT
Source organism: Neoceratodus forsteri (assembly GCA_016271365.2). NCBI lineage: Eukaryota > Metazoa > Chordata > Ceratodontiformes > Ceratodontidae > Neoceratodus > Neoceratodus forsteri. Next base: position 915,015,476 of record CM057452.1, on the reverse strand, counting down.
CCCTGTTTCTGGGGTCACCATGGGTGTAGGGCGGGTCACTGGCAATGCTGTGGCGGCTGTGGAGTTTGTGTTGGGTGTACCGCTATATCCCATGTTCTTGGTGTGTTTACCTGGGTGTGCATGGGTAGGGCATGCCAGCTCATGGACATGTTGGGGTGCTGTTCTGCTGTGTGCAGCCATGGGAGTGGGGGTGCCATAGTCGGGGTATGGGTCCCCTTGGTGGCATGGCCCCCCTGGGGTTGTTGGGATTCCACCTTCCACAGGTGCACTATCCTGCATGGGGGGGGGAGGCCTGCCTGTGGCATTGCGCAGGGGTGGTTTCACACTGGTGTGTGGGTGGGGACATGAATGTCATTGTGCCATGGGGTTGGGGGTCACTGTGTCTGGGGTGTGCTCTGCATGGGTCCCCTGTGCTGCCTTGGTTCTGTGTTCCTTCTGCCTGTTGCTTCTGCCCTGCTCACTGGTGTTGTGCTCAGGTCTGTTCCATGCATCCCTGGCTGCACTGGCACATCCTTGATTGCTCCATGGCACATCCTTGCCGTATTCAGTCGACTTCTGAATATGGCTCCTGGTGTGCCATGGCACACTTGACTTGCGCTGCACTGGTCATGTGCTGGGGAATGGCGCATTTCTGAATATCCAGGCCTATGTGTTCTACATAAGGAATTTTCTATTTAGCAACATGTCACTGCAATTATTATAATGCGGGAAAAACTGCAGACCAGTTAAGAGTAAGCATTTTTAATTTGTTTATAAAATTGCACACTGAAGCAGACTAGATAGACTGTAAGGTCTTTATCTGCTGACATAATTATTTATATGCTCATATTTTTAAAAATTCTGGCCAGAAAAGGCATGTCAAACTGAAGCTTGTATCCAGGTACATCCTGGGAGCCACAGAAGTTAAGTGACTTGCTCATGGTCATGGTCATACAGTATGCAAGTGGTTGCTGTGGGACTCAGACCTACTTCTCCAGGTTTGCAGCTCAGTGCTGTTAACCTACGCTATACTGCCTCTTTCAGCTGGGGATGCACATGAGGGCATTGCGAAATAGGAATGAGGAGAATGCCCTGGAAGGACATAGCCAAAAGAATAAATTAGGTTCCATACACATAAGTTGGCTCAGAGGAACAGAGAAGGTGGATGAGAGAGGATTTTGGCAAAGTCTTCCATCAGAGGGAGAATATGTTGATCGTTAGACTGAGGGCCACTTTGTAGCATGGAATAAATGAAAAACTGATTTGGTCCCATTCCACTAATTTTGTAATGTGTAGGAAACATTCAATAGGTGGCTTATTTGTAGGATGGGCTAAGATATTAAAAATACCTTGGAACATATAGTAGGGAAAATTATAATTATGTTAACAAATTGTCCTTTGCCAATTTCTGTCAGAGATATGGACTATTTAAAATAAGAAATGGTCAATAATAAGAGTGGATAATTCCCGTAAAGAAATATCATCTTGGAGCCGGCCCAGTGACACTGAGGGTTGAGGCGCTGGACGCCTTACTTCGCACTACTCCAGTGACCCATGTTTGGGAATGAGCAAGGCCGCCAGAGGTCAGCAGGGGAGGAGAAGGATCAAGCACCCCATGGCTGCTCTCCTTCTCCAGGGTGGGGAGGACAGCAGACCTCACTCCAATACCGCCACCTGGGGGAACTTGGGTGGAAGGTGCAGTAGGAGGCAGCCAGATGTGTTGGGAGGGCCGGACATCAGCCAAGGGCTGAAGCAAAGCACGTCTCACCATGCCTTTGTCTCATTGGCCCTCCAGTGTGCTGACATCCACAGGGGTTGGGGGAAAACCAAGAAACAACCCTCAGTGATGCCGGTAGATGAGTCCCAGTACTGGCAATCAGAGGAACCTAGGGAGAAAGTGCAAGGTGCATGCTCAGCTACAGGTCTGGGAAAGTTAAAGGGGACTCCTCCACCCCAGCTGGTGGGTTATCCAGTCTGCTCAGGTCCAGGAGTGGGGCACCCATGTGGGCTGAAGAACCTCAGGGAGAGCTCAGGCGCAGGGACGCATTGGGTCCCTGAAGAGAGGGGTTACTGTGAGAAGGTGGGAGCATAAAGATAGGGTAAAAAAAAAAGAAATATCATCTCATACCCCCAGAATGCTACACAGAAATCTTTTGTCCTTTGCTTTCCTTCAGAATGGACATCACAACAAAGTTACAGATATCGTAGAAGCAAGACTGATATAAATGGCTCCTAATAAATCTGTTATTTTTAACAGTTAAGGAATTTGGTAGATGTATTAATGGATTGAGAACTTTTTTTTTATTAGGACATTCATATTATAGTTATTGGTTTGCACTTTTTTTCACTTTTTGTAGTGGAGGACATTTAGATGCCCTGGAGTTTATGTAGACTCATTAATTAATTAAACTACACTTTACCTTTAAATCTGTACTATAAGAGAATGAACTAGCTCAGGGGCATTCACCTTCAGCAAAGTGATCGGGACTGAAGAGCAAATCAAGTGAAATGGCTTTTTATACAATATGTGCGTGTTCACTCCCTGTCACTCAGATGGTGTCTGGCTGAGGAAGATGGCATAGGGGCTGTACAAGACATTGTGGACCTTGGTGGTATCTATTTTTCTGAGTTATGAGGGTTGAATAGGGTGCCAACATTGGGTGGGTGTGGTGGGTGCTCAGTAGGTGGGTCAGGTAGGGGGATTTTGACAGCAATGGGGTGAAGGACCCTAGACTACCAGAGAATGGGATGGTCTAGTCAAAGAAACGTACTTCAGGATGGCAATTGGGTGGCAAAGAGACACAAACTAGGCAGTGACTGATGGCCCCTGCTGCCAGTTTGCTATTTGTAGATTGGCAGAGGAGCCAGCCAAGGCTCTGCACAATTCCTCTTTGCATTTGTGTTTGGCAGCTTTGTACGAAGATGATAGTGTGAACGTAATGATATGCAGCTGTACTTTTAGCACACTGCAGACCATATGTGCTCATTAGCGTGCTGGCCACTGAATGTGACTCACAGGAGCAAAGGCACTATCCCATTTGGGATATGCTATCTCGCTTTGCTCCTGTTAGCCTTTTTCCTACAGAGGGCTGTGTTACCACCACACAAAGTCACTGTGCAGCTACCAGCACAGCCTCATATTCACACAGGCAGTGCACTCCAATCGAGACACATTCCCTGTTTGAATATAGCCCCCATGCTGATCATGCACTATTTCACATGCGCTGCAAATGGGGTTACAGCACAATCACCTAGCTTTGAAAATAGGGCCCCTTCTCTGTGCTGATGAAGTTTTGAACCTATATGTATATGCTTTCCAGTTTATCATGCAGTTTTAGAGTCCCTGTAATGAGTATCATGCACAATATGTTTACCTTTTAATTAAGGCTTACTTTTATATCAATTTTTGATGACAATTGCAAGATGGCATTCATTGTAGAACCTTTTAAAAACTTTAGCTGTGAATAAGTAAAGAAGTTATAAAATTATTTTCTTAGAGTTCATCAGTCAAAAGTAAAATATTTTGATTCAAGGTTCCAGTCTAAAGTTACAGCAGCAGCACTGAGTATGTATCTGGGAGAGATCATAAGCAGGTACAATGTGGGCTGTCATTGTTATGCAAGTGAAACCCTGTTCCATTGCTCCTTCTTTTTCATTGGTCGGTGTCAGGATCCCTATGTGAGTGAATGCCTAAGAAACATTGCAGATTGTGTGGTAAAAATTAAGTTTAGGCTCAAGCCATTTTCTTTAGGTGGATCATCTAAGGCAGTAGTAGGCATGGATTCATCAGTGATGGTGAGAAATCTGGGAGTTCTTCTTGACAATAGGCTGAGTCTTCAGTATCTGCTGTCAACTGTGGTTAAGAATGGCTTCTAAAACTAGAAATATTGTGCAGTTTCAACCCTTGCTTCTGGCTTCAGACTTGCCCACTCTTGAGCATACCTTTGTTACATCAAGGCTCAAATAATGGAATTTGCTCTACTGTGACATTCCATTGATGTGTTCACATTGCCTGCAGCTAGCTCAGAGTGTGTCAGTGAAGGTCCTGTACAAGCCAGCCTAAGGAACCATACTGTAGCTTCTCTATTCTAAAGGGGCTGTAGTGACTACCAATAAGGTAATGCCTTAACTCCAAGATTATACTACCTAATTATGAATACATACACAGAGTGGAACCCACCTATATAGTGTATATTACACTTCCTGTCCCCACTAATCCATTCTATGACACTCAGGTATGAGTTATGGACTGCTTTTGTACCACACAGCATAGATCAATAGGGTTGAAGATTGGGCATTTATAACAAAGTCCCAGCAATGAGGAACAAGCTAATCTATCCATCCATCGATCCATCCATCCATCCATCCATCCATCTGTCCATCCATCCATCCATTCATCCATCCATCCATATATCCATCCATCTATACATACATACATTCATCCATCCATCTATCCATCCATCCGAATTGCCCCATTATTGGGGCTTTTAAAATAAGATTGAAGACCTTCCTTTTTGCAAGGCAATTAACTTCAAAAAAGTTGAATGTGTAAGTAAATGGCTGCACAATGAACTAGAAAAAGGGGTATGTCTCTCTTTAACAGAATATCAATAGTGCCGTGCACATACTTGACCCCAGCTACAGTATCTAGGGGATTGTAACTTTCCAATTTTTTGGCTAAGGGTCATGAAACGTTTGAGGCAGCATTTCTACTGGATCAGCTTCATAAAGACAAGATAAATTGATGCCTCAATATACATTAATACAGTTTTAACCATAATGTTATTGTCAAAGGTGTACACTATATAGTGACATCTATCAAACTGTATTAACTGGATAAAACCATGTTAACATGGTTCCAATCATTAAATAAAAAAAATCTAGCCCTAATGGTTCAAAAGATAGCCTTTTTTAAAGAAAATTATCATTAAAATGGGTACACTTTGAAAATGTTAGGGCTAGAAACTTAGTTTAATTCAATGAGCATATGGAGTCAGGTCAGCATAGGCAAGTTATAGTGTTACAGTTTTGATATACTGATATTTTAAAATATCACTGATAATGCTGAATATGTTAAAAATGTATTGATGTTGCCAGCCCAGTAGTTAAGTGGTTGCACTACTGTTCACTCAGTGGGAATCTGAGTATGGGAATGGACTCAGATTACTTGGGACTGGCCATCTGAGAGAAGATAGAACATCCAATGGATGGCTCTTTTCCCACAGTGAGGAGGAACACTGCATGCTGCTACTTGGCTACTTCCCTGTAGAGATCAATTAGCAACACAGAGGAAGCAACACTTGGAGAGAAGGCCTGCAACAGATGCTAATAGTGGGTATGCCTGCCTCTGCAGGCATGTATGTGTGTCACTGCATGTCAGTGGCCCAAAGGGTGATAAAGAGGATTCTTCAGCCTGCCATAGGCAATGCCGGTATCCCATAGTACCATGCACCACTGTCATGGCTCCCCATCCACCATATATATGGTTCTGGGTGAGTGGTGATGTGTGAAGTTGGAAAACTTTGCTCCATGGAATTCACCTTATTTAAGTGACTTCACGGAATTGCGAATTTGTGACTTCACCCAACATGTTAAGGGTAAGTCAGAGACAGGGCTCTGTGAAGTGTCTGACTTCTCAGACGAACTTTGTCACACTTGGCAAAGTTAGCACTGAACTATGGGATATAATGTTACATGTTGCTCTAGGGAGGTCACATGCTGCCGAAGAGCCTATAGAAAGCTCAGTAGGTCCTGTCTCAGAGCAGTGTTGTGGAGAGAGATAGCTCATTTGAGTATTCTGAGTAAGCTTGAAACACCTTTAAAAACATCATAAAAATGTTAATTTATCATCTCAAATTGATCCCAAAGTGTATGGGACTGTAATGCCTTTACATACATATTAGTGGATTTTCTTTGTTTTCCTCATTACTTAGTTTACGTTACTTGTTTCAGTTTAGGAAGTGAAGTGGAGGTTTCTGTGGCTTGTGTGGGGGAGGATAGCAGCAGTTAAAAAGGTTGTGCAGTTCAATTTTCAGCATTTCTGTTGTTTTTTGTTAGTTAATCAGGGGATTTCTGTTAGACTTAGATGCCTTTATACTTTCTTGATACTCTTTTACTTTTGGATCTGCACAGTAATTTCTGTGGTGTGTGTGTGTTGCTCTTGGTACATTTCCCCTGGTCAAAGAAATACCTGCACTGTGTGCATATTAATACTGAGCGAGGGTTCTGTTGCTCTTGGCACATTTCCCCTGGTCAAAGAAATATCTGTGCTGTGTGTATATAATACTGAGTGAGGGTTCTGTTGCTCTTGACACATTTCTCCTGCTCAAAGAAATACCTGTGCTGTTTGCATATAATACTGAGTGAGGATTCTGTTTTTCTTGGCACATTTCCCCTGGTCAAAGAAATACCTGCGCTGTGTGCATATAGTACTGAGTGAGGATTCTATATTTCTTGACACATTTCCCCTGGTCAAAGAAATACCCACTCTGTGTGTGTATTGTACTGAGTGAAGGTTCTGTTGCTCTTGGCACATTTCCTCTGGTCAAAGAAATACCAGCGCTGTGTGAGTATTATACTGAGTGAGGGTTCTGTTGCTCTTGGCACATTTCCTCTGGTCAAAGAAATACCGGCACTGTGTGTGTACAATGCTTAATGATTGTTCTGTTGCTCTTAGCACATTTCCCCTGGTCAAAGAAATACCTGCTCTGTGTGTGTATAATACTGACTGAGGATTCTGTTGCTCTTGGCAAATTTCCACTGTACAGAGAAATACTTTCACTGTGTGTGTATTAATACTGAATGAGGGTTCTGGTGCTCTTAGCACATTTCCCCATGTCAAAGAAATACCGGTGGCTGTGTGTATGTATAATACCGAGTGAGGCTTCTGTTGCTCTTTGCACATTTTCCCTGGTCAAAGAAATACCTGCTATGTGTTCATATTAATAATACCGAGTGAGGGTTCTGTTGTTCTTGGCACATCTCCCCATGTCTAAAAAATACCTGTGGCTGTGTGTATATTGATACTGAGTGAGGGTTCTGTTGTTCTTGGCACATTTCCCCTTGTCAAAGAAATACCTGTGCTGTGTGTGTAAAATACCGAGTGAGGGTTCTGTTGCTCTTTGCACATTTCCCCTGGTCAAAGAAATACCTGTGTTGTGTGCATATTAATACTGAGGTATGGTTCTGTCACTGTGTTGGAAGGAAGTGTGCACAGTTCCCCATTTGTCCTTCCAATTCCTCTATTGGTTTAAAAGAGGCATGATTTATAGCACAGAAGAATGACGGGTAAGAAAATTATAAGTAAAGGGATATGTGGTGAGGCAATAAAGAAGAGTTGCAAGTCAGTTGGGCCAGAGTGGTGCAGGTACCAAAAGAATGTCAGTGGGAGCAGAGGCACAGTGTTCTAAGGAGTCCATGGCTGGTACTAGCAGTAGCTCTGGAGTATTTGGCAGTGATGGCGGGATTACTGTATCTAAATTTTTCTCCACCAGATCTGTTGCAACCGTATTAGTAGATGTGCCAATTGAGAAGAGAAGCAGAAGTGCTAGTAAGCAAGAAACAGTGGTTAAGGAGACGGTTCCTGGTGAGCATGTGGGAACAGGTGTGGGTGTTACTGCTGATGACAATTATCCTAATAGTGTTGGGCCAGTGGTCGAGGTTAGACATCTACTAAAACCTCATCAGACTGATGATGAGGTTAGGGTGATAAAATCTGTAGTTGTTGAGGAGGACAGACCTATGGAGGAGGAGGACAGCATTGTCTCTGCTGATGATGATTATGATGCTTTAGACTTGGAGCCTTTATGGGAGCCTGAAAAGAAAAAGCACAAGAGTGCTTCGTATACAGATGGGGCCTATGATATGTATCAACTACTGATTCAATCCCAGCATCAGTAGCTCAGCAGGTTGCACTCTCACTTCTAAAGCTAGAAGATCAAAAGGTTGTGGGTTCCAGCCCCACACCGGCACTTGGCGTAAATCCCAAAACTGACACTGTAGTGCATAATGAGGGGGATGCTGCCCTCCTGAGGTGCTGTCTTTTGGATGAGACATTAAACCGAGGTCCCATCTGCCTGTTCTGGTAGTTGTTCAGGTGGGCACTAAAGATCCCATGGCACTTCTTGAAAAGAGTAGGGGAATTTTTTATTCAAACTTGAAAGAACATGATACAATACATTTTGTTATTGTAAAAAGAAAGAAAGCAAAACTTGTAAATCAAGGAAGTATAATTGCATACTATCCCCTACTGTAAAGTAAATACAAAATTCATTTAAATTGTTAACAATAAACAAAATAAACTAACACAAATTAAATAATTTGTAGCATACTATCCCAACCCCTCCCTACTCCAAAAGAATAGGGTACTTATTCATTATAACTTCACATGAAAAATTAAACTTGCAATGGAGTTTGGTTATATTCAGATATTGACATCAGTTTGACCCAAAAAGTGAGAGTTCTTGTACAGTTCAGCCCCATGAGAGGGGGCCAAAGAGTACTGAAAGCCTTATCTTGCAGTGGTGAGAGCACTGTGAGAGGGAAATAATCCAAGACTGCAATAGGAGACTATAATTTCTGCACTATAAACATTTTAAAATGTTTTTTTGTTAATTGGGGTTTTAATTTAATTTACTTTAGTTGTGTACAGTAGTTTGAGGTTTGTTTTAGTTTTATTTTATTTACTAATTTTGTTTGTTTGGTTTGCTATTTTGATTTTATAATTTTTGGTTGTTTATTTTCTAAATTTTTAGTATAATATTGCTTTGGTTGAGGGTTTGGTTCAAAGGGTATTTATTTGGTTTTAAGGAAGATTTTGTTTATTTATTGAGTCTCGTTGAATGTGTTGGATGCCTGCCCCCGCAGTTGTGCACTAGTCACCCTCCGCTCTCCATGCCCTCCACCCTTTTTTCACCCCTCCTCTTCAGTTTATAACTTACCAGTGTTGTAGAGCACTGGGTATTGTGCATAGGAGAGTGAAGGGTTGGGGGGTCTGTGAACAGTGGAGAGTGGATGTAGTGGGGCCATCGTATCGGGGTGGTAAGATCCAGGAGATGCTCTGTGGTAAAATGGAACCCAAAACGTGGTCCTCCATATCTGGCTTCCATACCCAAGGGCACTACTGATTGTGGTGGGCAGGTGGTTCAGGTGGCCTGAGAGGTTCATCCATCTCAGGTGGTGTTATGCAATGCCAGGTCCATTAAAAACAAGACTGCAATTATTGCAGATCTTGTTGAAATGGTGGACCTGGCATGCATCACTGAGACCTGGCTGGATGAGAACTCTGGCCCCATTTTGGAGGCTCTAACTCTAGCCAGGTACTCGGTGATTCTCCGCCTGAGATTGGACCATGGGGGGGAAGGTTGCAGTCTGTTTCAAGACCGAACTTAACCTCACAAGTGTACTAGATGAGAAGGCTGAGTCATTCGAGTGTGCCATAGTAGCAGGTGCAGGTTATCAGATCGCCCTCATCTACCGCCCACCCAGTGATGAGAAGCGATTCCTTCAGGAAGTGGTGGACTTCGTCGTCGACATGGTGTTTGAGTCACCCAGACTGATGATTCTGGGTGACTTCAATGCCTGGGTCAATGACGAACTTTCGTAATTTAGTCAGCACTTTCTCTAGTTGCTGCATCTCTGGGCCTCACACAGGTAGTTACCACTGCTACTCACAAACACGGACACTCCCTTGACTTAGTCTTCCTCCTAGGGATTGAAACATCTGACTTGGGATTGGAACCAGTTGGGTCTCGACCACACCATGGGGTTAGTTTAGCACCCTCGTAGGGCCTACCTCGTGAGATGTTAGTACTGCCCTCGATGTAAGTTTCATAGCCTGCGGGTTGTTGACCTGTCTTTTGTGCGAAGCAATGATCCAGAGACCCTGGTGGATGGCCTGTACTCTGCTGTTCAGCGGCCTGATCCATTGTCTAGTCGACATTCATCCTCTCCCTTCACCCTCGATCCCCATGGTTTTATGGGACTTTGAGGGAGATGAGGAGACTAGGATGAAGATTAGAGCGTTGCTGGCAGAAGTCTGCCCTTGATACCGACCACCTTATATTGATAGACAATTATCAAGCCTATCAATCTGCAATCACCCATAAGAAGGCAGAATTCCTGTCCGGGGAGATTGCGGCAGCTCAGAATCGACCAGCTCAGCTTTTCTGAACTGTGGACAGACTGTGCAACCCAGCCTGTCTACAAGACTGAAAAGCCTTTTGGCAGTTAGAGTGCGATGAACTTGCTCGATTCTTTGCTACTCAGGTGGCTGACATCAGGGTGGTATTCCTACTAGCACACTCTATGGGGGGTTGCTTTTGATCAATACAAGATCACTGCTCCTCAGCCTTCCTGGAGTACCTTCAGCCGACTAGAGTTCATGGATGTCATGCGAATCATCCAAGGTGTGTGCCCTACGTGCTGTAGTTTGGACCCTGGACCAACTTCCCTGATTTTGAGTTGTATTTATGGCATCAGTCCAGTCCTAGCGTGGATAGTCTGGTGCTCCTTGAAATCTGGAGAGTTTTCTAGCTCCCTGAAAGAGGCAGTGGTGACACCACTCTTGAAGAAAGCTACTTTGGACTTAGACTGCCATGCAAACTACAGACCAATCTTTAACCTTCCCTTTTTAGGGAAGGTGATTGAGAAAGTAGTGGCAACACAACTGGAGGACCATTTGACCATCCATGACATCTATGAACTGCTCCAGTCTGGTTTTCAAAAGAGACATAGTACCGAGACAATGCTGGTTCGGGTGCTCAATGATCTTCTGATGGCTAGAGATTGGAAAAGCTGCTCCATCTTGGTTCTTCTGGATCTATCATCAGCATTTGACACCGTGGACCATGGGGTGCTGCTTGGTCACCTGAGGCACATCTGTGGACCGTTGGAAACAGTTATCAGGTGGTTTACATCATTCTTCATGGGAAGAACACAGAGAGTGGTGTCTGGGGTCTTTTCCTCAGGCCCTACTTCTCTGTTGTGTGGGGTTCCTCAGGGCTCAGTGCTGTCACCCATGTTGTTCACGGTGTACATGCTATCCCTCGGAGACATTGTAAGAAGGTATGGGCTGATGTTTCACTGCTATGCTGATGATACCCAGCTCTACCTTTCTTTTGCACTTGACCAAGATGGAGCTCTCTCAATCTTTAATAACTGTCTGAAAGAAGTCCAAGAATGGATGGATTCCGGCTGGCTGAAGTCGAACTTGGAAAAAACTGAGGTGCTGGCTGTGGACCCAGGTAGCCAGATAGGGAGGTTGGGGGTTGGTTTGCCCTCTGGACTTTTTCTTGGTGGTGTTTCACTCCTGACCTATGAACGGGTGCATAACCTGGGGGTAAATTTTGATGAAGGGCTGACCCAGCATTCGCAGGCATCGGCTGTCATCAAATCCTCCTTTTATCATTTTACGAATATTGCCAGGATTAAGCATCTGGTTCCATCTGGTGACCTTCCTACTTTGATCCACGCCTTTGTGTCCCTTTACCTAGGGCTTTCTGGGGTGGAAATCTGCCGCTTGCAGATGGTGCAGAACGCAGCGGCCCAGCTTTTGATGGGATCTGCTCAGTCCTGTCATATTTCGCCAGTGCTGTGTGAACTGCACTGGCTTCCAGTACAGTGCTGGATCACCTTTAAAGTCGGTTTGCTGATTTTTAAAGCCCTACATGGACTGGGCCTAGATTACCTGAAAGAGCTCCGGGTTCCTAACTGCCCTGGACAATTACTCCATTCAGCTGATAAGGGGTTGCTAAGGATTCCAAGGGTATGTTTGAAATCATTAGGGGTGAGAGCATTTATGTATGCAGCCCCTACCCTTTTGAATTCTCTACCCCGTCAATTATGGGAGTGCACAACTGTGGAGAGGTTCAAGCAAGCTTTAAAAACTTTTTGTGGCACCAGGCATTCAGTGATTGATTTTCTTTTTGATAAATGGTATCCTGCTATTTTAATGTTAGTGTATTGATGTCTGATTTGATTTTAAAATGGTTAGGTGCCTTGGTTTTTGAAAAGGCGCCATATAAATAAAGCTTATTATTATTATATTATTATTATCATAGTTAGCACAGTGTTATAGTTATACCTATGTCCACTGGTATGTTATTCTAATGAATAGTGGAGTTGCCAGATACCCATTTATGTGGCTCAAACCTATATTATGCAATTTAATAATGCATGTTGGTGTCACATGGAGTACACCACAGGGAAAACCAAAAAAGAGTTAAGAAGTATTGCAGACATACTCTTTTTATTCTCAGATATCACTGTAAAGGAGAGGAGGAATCTCACCATATAATACCCACCTTGAAAGAAAAATCAACATATGCATCAACTTTAATCAAAAAATAACCCATGTTATCACATGTTCCTGCTTTAACCCCTGGCATCCATGCTGTTGTTCATGTGGTCTATTTTGAACTTCCCTTTTTTATTAGATGTTAGAAACTGGAGAAGACTAGGTTTATTTACAGCCCCTGTTTGTCAAGACGTAACAGGACATTTGACATTAACTGTACTACCCTTCCTGTGATGCCACTAATCCAGGTAATGGCCCCACACCATGCTTGATACACCTGTAAGGAAACAATGAGTTTTCCCTGATTCCTTATTTTTATAATAGCAGTTTCAATCATGTTAAGTAATTGTTCTTCAGATAAAATGTTCTGTTGAATTTAAATTCTACATCTGACATTCCATATAAAATATTTGAAACAAACTAAAAATAACCACATAGTCTGCTTCTCATGTTTAATCCATTGGTTTGGAAGAGTGCCAAACAAACAAAATAGCTGGGGTAAGATTGAAGAATGGAGAAGATGGCCATCTCTTTCCCAAAATTTCCCAAAATTTTACTATATAGGGGTACTCAAAAAGTAAACGTGTCATTAATTCTATTGTTGTGATAAAAGAAGGTCTGGGAGAATACCTTTCCTCCATCCCCTTGTGTTTCAGGTTCCCCTTTACATGTAATTTCTCATATACCGTAAACCATGTAACAGCCCATATTGGTGGGGTATGTGGGGTGAAGTATGCATTTTCCCTGTACTATCTTTCTCATATTTAGGTCTTAATTCAAAATGTGTGGGTCCTTCAAAATATGTTATCATGATGTGGTTATACAATTTACACCTAGTAAAAGAACACATTTGATTTATTTATTTATTTTTTAGGAAGTACCTTTGAGCCAAAGGCTTTTTTACAGAGGTTCCACGTCGTAGTAGTACATGGGCATTACATCATTTACAATGGTTACAAGTACATAAGCAGATACAAGGTGGTTCCATGCCTAGAAAGACATGAGTACATCAGGTTACAGAGGTTACATAATTACAATAACAGGGAGTACATAAGTAAAAGTATACAGACACATATTTTAAAGCAGGCTAGGCTGACAGGTTGTTAAGTGAACAACATGAGATTCTACAGGATATAGAGTGAATCAGGTAGGGAGCAGAGGATGATATAGTCTGTAAAACAATTAACTAATACTTTATGCAAAGAGGCAAGAACTTGATGGGCAGCAGTTCTTTTGTCGTAAGTGCTAAAGAGTGTAGTCGTAAAGGAGGGCTAGGCTCACTGTGGGGGAAGTGCTGAGGCGGGGACCTGGAGCCTACTAGGGAAGTGTTAGTTAGCAAGAAAAGAGGAGAGGCAAGTGTGCAGGTTAGAATGAGGGTAGCAGGAAAGAGGAAGGGAGAGTGTGGGGGAGTTCAGGTCTCACAGTCACAGTTCTTGTTTGTGGCGAGGGCCACTTGGAGTTTATCTTTAAAGGGACCTATTTTGTCCTCTTTTGTGATGCCTAGGTCAAGCACATTAAGCCAAAGTGGTGCCCGGTATTCGTAGGACCGTTGGCCTTGTGTGGTTCTATGGAAACGGATGAAGAGAGCTGAGTTGTTTGTACCCCTAGAGCACCTCATGGAATTAGGTTGGCTAAGGAGGCTTTGCAGGCCTGTGGTGGTAAGTCCTAACATAGACTTCTTGGCGAGCATGCACACTTGATACTGGAGGCGACTGTCAAGGTTGAGCCATTTTGTTTGTGTACAACTCGCAGGTGTGAGTGAGATGGGGTACACTTAGGACTAAATGACACACTTTATTTAGTGTCGTTTTGATATATTTCAAAGCAGTTTGGGAGGCAGCCCAATATACTGCTAGACCATAGTCTATCACTGAGAGGACTGAGCTATTTACAGCAGTTTTGAGTGCCTCAGAGGTCAGGTCTTTTCGGTGTCTGTACAGTAATCCTAGTTTTGCATTTGATGACTTTGTGACTGTGTCTATGTGTTGGCTAAACGAGAGGGTGCAGTCCAGTGTCAATCCTAGGTATTTAAATGTTTAAACCACCTCCAGGGAAGTATTCTGATTGTTCTGAATGCAAAGTTGGTAAGTGCGATGTTTGTTATGTGATGATGCGAATAACATAGTCTTAGTTTTTTATAACTGAGGAGCAGCTTTGATGGAAGGAACCAGTGCTCAGCCACAATGAAATTAGCCTGCATTTGCTTTTCCGGTTTGTAGGGTCGGAATTACATGAATATAGGACTGCATCATCTGCATACAGTAGTAGCTGGTCATTTACCGAATGAGGGAGGTTGTTTAAGAACAGGCTGAACAGTAGAGGGCCAAGGATAGAGCCTTGATGAATGCCTGTGTTAACACTAAGGATGTCGGAGAAGGTGTCCAGGATTTTCATTTTTTGGACCCTCCCATAGAGGTAGCTTCTGAACCATGGTACTCTTGCAGGGGAGAGGCCAGTATTGGAGATCTGATCCAGGAGCAGATTGTGATTAACGGTGTCAAAGGCCTTGGTGAGATCAATATATGTTGCCCCCACCAAGAGCCCTCTGTCTAGAGTTTTATGGATAAAGCTGGTAAACTCTACTAGAGTGGTTGTGGTACTGTGTTGTTTTCGAAATTCATGTTGTTGTTGACATTGTAAATGATACTTATCTAGATATTCTAGATTGTCCACTTAGGAACATAAGCAGGAGGCTGTTAAGGACAGAGGTTTGGGTTTATCTTCTGTTTTAACTGAAATACTTGAATAGTTTTGTACGTGAAATTAGTTCTGTGTGTTAAAAATTACTACTTTGAGTTAGAACTGTTACTTGGGCTGTAATATTGTAACTTCTGGGGCTTGGGAACACTTGTTTGGCAGTGATAATTAGAGAGAAATTTAAATGTGATGAAAAGCCACTGGGGGTTGGGTTTGAAGGGCTGTGTATTTCTGTTTGTGACTGAAATTTGAAGCAACAGGAACTGGTGGGCCTGTGACATCATACGGTACCTGATGTCTGCATACACACACTGTTAGTGGGACTGGACACACACTAGACTGTATGTGTTTGTGAGACTTAGGAACTTTACTGGTGGGGTTGAAATTGGGTTTGTAAATAACTGCAGTCAGTATAGAGAGTGACTGTATTCCAGGGGGAAGGGACTGAGAAAAAGGGTGTGTGCCATTATAAACAGAGAGGGACAAACAGGGTGGCCATATTCCACCATGGCAGGCATCTTCGGAAGGGTTGTAGGCTGCACAGGCTGTGGGATGGCAATAATTCTCAATTGGGCCTGGAGCAAGGGAGGCTGCCCACTCTGTAGACAGCTATCTTGTATCAGGAGTGAAGTATATTGGTTAAGGAGTAAGCTGGGGGAGTTGGGGGGGTGTCCAAGGATAAGAGGTGTGAATATGGGCAGCAGAAGGGTGGGGCTGAGGGGAGGCTGGGGCAACGCTCAGAAATTACTGGACATTATGTTACAGCAAGCAGGAGGGGGGATATTGGGGACTTAGATAGGGATGTTGACGCTAAGGAGAAAGTGTACGGGGTAAACATTCCTAATATAAAGAGAGTGGAAGGGGACGAGTCAGGAGGGGCTGTTGTCGGGAAGCCTAGAAGAGCAGACATTGAAAAGGAAGGGGCTGTTGTGGGGAAGCCTAAAAGAGCAGACTGTGGGAAGGGAGCTCCTTAGGAGACAGAGCAAGAGGGGAGGAAGAGGGGCAGTTTAGAGGGGCAGTCGGGGGAAACTCTGGTTACTTGATGAGGCTGACATAGAGTGTCACAATAAATTTGAGCTACTAAGCAACCTAGAGGGGAAGGAAGGGGTTGGTGGAAATGAGGAAACTGATACAGAGGCCGGGGGGACGGAGTCGGATACCCATAGGGCATCACAGACCGGCAATGGAAAGGATAGAAATAGTCCCAGAGGGAGAAGGAGAAACATAAATGTTAAGCAGATGGGGGAGATGCAACATATTGCAGACATGAGGGAGGACAGCATGACTGGAGAGAAACTGGGAGACAAGGAGGCAGGGAGGAGCCCCTTCAGCGGGGGTCAGTACAGAGATGGGGCCCTAGGTAAAGGGACCCACAGAGGGCCTCTGGAGGTAGGGGTACTATTACAAGGGGAGGATGTCAGTGTGGGGAAGGGGGAAACCATCAGGGCCAGGGATAAATTGTCTGGATAAGAGAGGGTTAAAGGGGACACCTATTCGGGGGGGTCTGAGTTAAGTGGGCAAAATAACGAGGGAGGCAGAAAGGGGAGGGTGACAAGGGGTTCTCTAATAAGGCTGGAAGACTCCCATGGAATTGAGATCACGAATAAAAGGGGGGATGGGGGGTTGAGAGTGCATAGTGGAGGTAACCATAAGGATGATGGCAGTGTTAAGGTGCTGTTATTGGGAGACTCGATGATTAGGGGTATCCAGTGGGAGGGACAGGGGGGTGGATGCCATAGCCAGGTGAAGGTAGTGAGTATCTCTGATCTGACAGTGCACGCAGCAAAGTTCATGGTGTACGAACTGGTTAGGGATTGTGGAGGGAAACTGGATTTCCTGGTGCATTTGGGAACTAACGATCTAGAGGGAAATAGCGTTTTGGAAATACAAGCAAGGTTCCAAGAACTTGCCAGAGTCTGTTGGGATAATGGATGCAACACTTCCTTTTCAGAGATATTGCCAGTACCAAAGGCCTCAGTGGAGAAAAAAATGAAGATCATAGAGGTTAATGACTGGCTCAGGAAGTGGGGTGAAGAGAGTGGGTTGGGGGTGTTAGGGAACTGGAAAGGAGTTTGGGAGGATAAGGGACTGTATGCCAAGGAAAGGCTTCATCTTGCCCCATTAGGCAAGGAAAGAAGACCTTAAACAGGGGATGGCTGACTGCATTCAAGAAAGGTGGGGTTTAAACTTGTGGGGGGAGAGGGATAAGGGAGGGGCTGACCAGAAACCCTTTCCTTCAGATGAGGGGAGTAGCCTTCAAACCCAAGGGGGGTGTAAACAGATTGGGGGTGGAGGATTCAGGAGGAGCAGAGGGAGGATGGAAGTATAAGGAACCTGGGTGGGGTTTGACAATGGGGATCAGGGATAAGGGGTGGGGGCTGGTGTTAGTAAATGCCAGGAGCTTGGGAAGCTTGGGAAACAAGTTGCCAGAGTTCCAGACCATGCTGTTCGGGGGGGGGGGGTGGATGTGGCGTCGGTCACGGAGACATTGGCCAACAAAAACCATGACTGGGACCTAAACATGTGTGGGTACACTGTGCTTAGGAAGGATAGAAAGGAGGGCAGAGGGGGTGGAGAGGCTATGTTCATTAGAGATGACATAGAAATTG
Organism: Neoceratodus forsteri; assembly: GCA_016271365.2. NCBI lineage: Eukaryota > Metazoa > Chordata > Ceratodontiformes > Ceratodontidae > Neoceratodus > Neoceratodus forsteri. The sequence continues at coordinate 914,997,896 of CM057452.1, read as the reverse complement.
CTAGGGTAGAAGAGGCAGAGGGAAATGTGGAGGCCTTATGGGTCACCTTATGAACCCCAGCAGGAGATAAGGTCATGCTGGGTGTAGTACATATGCCCCCCAGGATGCTTGATGTTCTGGAGGATGGTTTGCTGGACAACATCATTGCCCAGTGTAGACCAAAAGGGGAAGGAGTGGTGTTGATGGGGGACCTTAATATGCCAGGTACAAACTGGGGAACCACGTCCTCTAAGGTGGCCAAGGAGCAGAGGCTGCTGGACAGCTTCCAGGATGTGTTTTTAACACAGCATGTGATGGAGCCCACAAGGGAGGGTCATGTTCTGGTCGTGGTTCTGGCAGATGGGGATCTGGTAAGGGACCTGGTTGTAGAGGATCCCCTGACTGGGAGCGACCACAATACTGTTTGGTTTCAAATAAGCATGTGGGTAGGGGGGAGATCTAGGACACTGGCAGTGGACTTCAGGGGGGCAGACTTTGTGGGCATGGGAAATATTCTCAAGGATCACTCAAAGGGGATTACATCAATGTCAAATGTGGAAAAGAGATGGGAGGTCATAAAACGGGGACTTCATGAGGCAGTCAGGACCTGCGCTAAGCTGAAACGTAAGGGAGCAAGGTCACATAAACCATGCTGGTGGTCCAGTGAGGTTCAGGTAGCAGTCAGAGAAAAGAAGGCGGCCTACAAAAAAATTTAAAACAACAAGAGGGGATAGGGATAAGGAAATGTACCATCTTGCTTCTAGAAAAGCCACCCGGATGGTGAGGGGGGCAAAGTCCAGTAAAGAGCAGCAGCTGGCATAGGGGATACATGGAGGGAAAAGGGGTTCTTCTGGTACATTGTGGAGTGGAGAAAAACTAAGGGCCATCTCAGCAGATTGAGATCTGAAGGAGGGTGGGTGGAAGAGGCGAGGGACCAGGCAGAGGTATTAAATGAGTACTTCGCCTCTGTGTTCACTAGGGAAGGGGATGGGATATCTACAAAGCAAGGCACAATGGGGATAGAAGCAGCAGTGAGTGGGATCAGGGGAGCAACAGAAATGGAGCAAGAGGGAGGGAGGGAGAGGTACCTCAGGGATGTCAAATCAGGATAAGGATAAAAAAGCCAGTAAGGTGGAGGGGACTGATGATGCTATCTCCACCGAAAGGGTGTGGTTAGACCTCATGTAAAACCAATTTTGTGGAGTCCTATGAATGAGTAACATCAGAACTGGACAGGGGAAAGCCTGTGGATGTATTATTCTTGGACTTCAGCAAGGCGTTTGACTCTGTCCCCCACAATGATCTGGGGGAGAAACTGATTGGGTTGGGAGTAGGCCTTTTGATGGTCAGATAGATTGAAAACTGGCTAGCTAGATGCACCCAGGGAGTAGTGGTCAGTGGGGAGCTCTCGAACCCCAGAGAGGTCGGTAGTGGGCACTGCAGGTCAGGTCCTGGGTCCGACCCTGTTTAATGCATACATATCGGACATCAGGGAGGGTATAGGGTGTGAAATGAGTCTCTTTGCTGATGACTCCAACATGGGAGCAGTAGTTGAGGGAGAAGAGGGGAAGCTGGCCCTGCAAGGGGACCTGAACACCCTGGAAAGCTGGGCTCACACATGGAAATTAAATTTCAACATCACCAAGTGCAAGGTGTTACATCTTGGTCAGGGAAACCCTAAACACAGGTACACCCTGGGAGGGGAGGCACTGGAGGCCTCAATAGGGGAAAAAGACCTAGGGGTCATGGTGGATGCATGTATGAATAACTCTGAGCAGTGCAGGAGAGCGGCTAGCAAGGTCTTGGGAGGGAAAAAATTACACTAAGATGTAAAAAGAGTGAAATTAGGAAGGTTTTGACCATGTACACTCTTTTTAGTTTAGTCATCCTCTATCTATTCCATGCCTTAACATTTGGTTGAGCTTTAACTATAACTTCTTGCCAGTTAAGGAAGGCTGGGTCCCCTTTCTCAAACAGGACTCCCAAAATTGAACTAGGTTCTGTGATGATAGGAATCTTAATAACATGATCTTAATAATTTACTGTATCACCTGTCGGGATACCTTTACTCTGGGCATAATTGATGGTACAGCCCGTAGTATCAAATAATTCTTATAATATTTTCCCTACTTGTCTACATGATTCTACATCAGCAAGAATTATACAAAGATAATCAGCATAAGTAAGGGTTCTGATTTCAGTCGCTAAGCTTGAAAAGGAAAGCCCTGTTAGACACTGTGCTTTGTGTAACCTATGTAACAGGGGGTCTATTGTCAGGACATACAACAGGGGGCTTCAAGGGCACCCCTGATAAACACCTCTACCCACCCTACAGTCTTGTCCCGACCACCCATTACAGTAGGGTGTTACTACCACGTCCTCATAACATGCTTGGATCCATCCTATAAAAACTTCTGGGATTCCATATGCTTCCATGCATTCCCTCAGGTACTGATGTGAAATCATATCAAAAGCTTTAGCCTGGTCTATGCTTAGTAGATATCCGGATAGCTCTCTGTCCTGTCCTCGTTCAATTATTTCTCATATTAAGATCAAATTTTCTGCAATTGTCCTGCTGGAAACTGCACACATCTGTAATGGATAGATGATATCCCCTGTGACTGCTGCTAATCTGTTACTCAATAATTTGGTGACTATTTTAAAAGCAGCAATCAATAATGTTATTGGTCTCCAGTTGGATAAATTATCTCTGTCCCCTGATTTATATAGTAAAACCACCAAACCTTTATTTATGCTACAAGATATCTACTTTGTTTGGGGGTATAGTGTTAAATACTATGCCCATTTCATCCAATAAGGTTCCTGCTATTTGTTTACATAACTCATAGGGCAGACAATCCTACCCTTGGGCTGAACCTATTTTTAAATTATTAAGTACTGCTAATAATTCCTGTTTAGTGATTGGTTGTATTAAAGTTTTGGATAACCGTGGTGAAAGTTGTGGGAGATCACAATCTATAAACCATTTTCTACTAGAGGGGAGTGAAGGCTGCGGTTCTTGGAACAACTGTCTAATATGATGATCAATTTCTAACAAAAGTTTAGTTCTTTGTGTAATTAAAACACCTTCTGATTAAGTAACGTGTGAAATAAATTTAGTCTGTTGTTGTTTATGGCAGAATACAATGGAGTTCACATAATCTTGGTGGCCTTGTGTCCCAAATCTCTGCTCTACTTCCAAAGATTTTAATCTATTATATTGAATATCTGCCATTTTATTTTTTAAATCAGTAATCTGATCAGTTTAATCTATCCCAGTTTTGTTTTGTGCAGATATAAGATTATGCAAATGTTTTCTGTATATTTTGTACTGATCCATTTTAATTTTTCCATTTAATTTTCCCACTTTCTTGAAGTATTCCTGTATTGCAAGACAAAACAGCTCAGAAGAGTACGGAATGTACAGTAACAAAAATGTCAAGCAAGAGGCAGCAAGAAGCCACATCACTCGGAATGGACTTCTATAAAACAGCTTTTAATGAAAATAGTATAAAATTACACCGCCAATAGTGCAGAATGCATCAGAGATGCAGCTACAACCCTCTACCGGTTTCGCATTCAAACATGTGTCATCAGGAGGATAGCAAATCAAACATATGTATCCTTTTTATACAGAACAAGCATCGTGAATTTAAACTGGCAGTGTAAATACATACATCTCATATTAGAAAACAGAATCCATACCCATTTAAAAGCAGTGGTAAATCTCATATACTGCAGGAGAATATATGTCAGAATTTACTAGCAGAGCAGAAAATATAGCATAGCATGATTATTGAGTACGTTGCCTAAAAATATAAAACACAGGCATAAGACATCATTTAGAACACATATATGTAAATTGATGCTATATCATTTGAAAAAGCTCTAACTTTTCAAAAAGTTTACTTAATGTTTAGCATTACCACCACACTTTCAACATGAACTCTATGTTCTTTCAATTAGAGAATATGGTGTTGCATGTATGCAGATAAAAATTAATCCTACAACCTGGAAAGCAAACATAGAAAAAATCAGAATGACACATTGGTAAGGAGAAAACAAGTTTGACTTAACAAAGACAAAAAAGATTATGTCTTTCTCTTAATGCATGGTAACAGTTCAGTTCTGTCATTGAGTCCTGGTGGTTCGAATCCCCCTAGTGTAAAGATCCAAAATGACTCATGGTGGAGTAATTTGTCATCAAGGTTACCACCATGTGGTCCTAACGTTACTGTCTCAAGAGCACAGAACTTAGAAGAATGTCTACCTCTTCTATTACTGTTCACATGAATTGCTGGTGCATTTTTGGCATCTTTATTTGTAATTGAACAAAGATGTTCTCCTATTCTGATCTTCATAGGCCTGCTGGTCTTACCAACATAAAAGGAACCACATTCACATGAGGCAAGATAAATGACATTCCCACTACTTCAATTAAAGAATTCCCTAATCTTAAACAATTTGGTGTTGTTATATGTAGTGAACATATCAATTCTAAGAATGTAAGGGCAAAACTTGCAATTGCCACAACTAAAATTACCAGTAGGTAAAGGAGGTAATCAAGTGTTACCTAGTGTGGTCTCTTCTTTATCATATAGGTAGCTATGCACCAATTTGTCCTGCAAGTTTCTGCCCCTATGAAAAACAAACCATGGTTTCTCTTTAACATCCTCGAACAGTAGTTGTTCATGTTTCAGAATGTGCCAATTATCATTTACGATAGCTTGTACTGCATGTGTATGCCTAGTGTAGTTAGTAATAAAATTAACTCTGGGTGGTCCATCTTTTTTAGGTTTTGCAGTTAAAAGGGTCTCTCTCTGAGTGTCTAGGGTCTCTAAAAAAGCTTGTTCCACAAGCTTAGTAGAATAACCTCTCTCAATGAATCTATTGCACATATCATTGCCATTTGCAATGAAATCGCTGACCTCCAAAAAAATTCCTGCATGCTCTTAATAACTGGGCCTTGGGAATAGTGTTAATCAAATGGTGTGGCTGGCAGCTGGATGCATGGAGAAGAGAATTACGGTCAGTTTCTTTATGAAACAAATCAGTTTTTAGAGTCCCATTGGAAAGTTTAGAAATCTTTAAATCCAAAAAAGAAACACTCTTTTGGTCACTTTGTACCATGAATTTAAGGTTTTGATCAGTAGATTCAAGATATTTAACAAATTATCCCAATTCATCCAGTTTGCCTGTCCATACCATGAATATGTCATCAATAAAACAATGCCAGATATCAATCTTATCACAAAAAGGATTGTTCTGGGTGTCATAGACTGATATTTTCTCCCACCTGCCCAGATAAAGGTTGGCATAACTGGGGGCAAAAGTAGTTCCCATGGCCATACCTTTAATTTGCATGTACATCTCCTTGCCAAACATGAAAACATTCTTAGATAATACATGCTCGCTACATGTTAGAAGAAATTGTTTCTTTTTTGGTTCCTCTATACTTTCATCCAGGGACAACCAAAAATCAAGGGCTGAAATACCTCCCAAATGGGGGACTTTAGTATAGAGGGACATAATGTCCATAGAGACAAGGTACCACTCCATCTCAGTCTGCATCTCCTGTAATATATCTAACATCTGGGTAGTATCCCTGTTGTAGGATGGTAATGCCATAACATAAGGTTTAATGTGTGCATTCACAAATTTTGACAAAGCACAATGGGTCTCCCAGGTGGATTATAGAGATCTTTGTGGATTTTGGGCAGTGTGTAAATACTTGCCCTAACAGGACTGGAGACGGTCAGAAAACCTATTTTAGATGTAGTGATAACTCCAACCAACTACAGCGGTGTTATGCAATTCCAGATCCATTAAAAACAAGACTGCAATTATTGCTGATCTTGTATTTGGTGGTTCTGGCTTGCATCACCGAGACCTGGCTGGATGAGAACTCCAGCCCTAAATTAGAGACCACAATTCCAGCCAGTTACTTGGTGATTCATTGCTCGAGATTGGATCACGGAGGGGGGGGGGATTGCAGTCTGTTTTAAGACTGAATGGGGCCTCAGGAGTGTACCAGTTGAGGAGACTGAGTCATTTGAGTGTACTGTGGTAGCAGGCGTGGTTGTAGGATCATCATTATCTACCGTCCACCTGGGGATGACAAACAGTTCCTTCTGGAAGTAGCGGATTTTATCATCGACATGGCGTTTGAGTCCCCCAGGCTGATGGTTCTGGGTGACTTTAACACCTGGGTTGATGATAAACTCTCACAATTTGGACAACACTTCCTCCAGTTAATGTCATCACTGGGCCTTACAGACAGTTACCACTGCTACCCATAAACATGGCCACTCTCTTGATTTAGTCTTCCTCCTGGGGATCGAAGCCTCAGATCTGGGGGTGGAACCAGTCAGAAGGTCCAATAATTACACTGTGGGGTTCAGTTTTGGTGCCCTCCCTGCATAGGCCGACCCTTGTGGAGATGGTCAAGTATCGCCCTTTACGAGATGTTAGCTCTGATGGTCTAATGGTGGTACTTGACCTATTGATTATTCCGGTGGCAAACAGCAACCCAGAGGATTTTGTGGTAGCCTATAATATGGCCATCTTGATGGCCTTGGACATCGTTGCTCCTGTCTGAGTTCATTCTCTCTCCCTTCACCCTCAGTGTCCATGGTTTGATGGGACTTTGAGGGAGATGCAGCAATTAGAATGAAGGTTAGAGCGTTGCTGGCAGAAATCTGCCCTTGATGCCGACCACCTTAGATTGATGGACCATTATCAAACCTATCAATCCGCAATCACCCATAAGAAGGCAGAGTTCCTGTCCGGGAAGATCGTGACCACTCAGAATCAACCAGCTCAGCTCTTCTGGACTGTGGACAGACTGTGCAACCCAGCCTGTCTGCAAGTCCAGAAGGTGTTTTCGCAAATAGAGTGCAATGAACTTGCTCGATTCTTTGCGACTAAGGTGGCTGATATCAGGGCAGCTATCTGAACAGTACACTCTATGGGCACTGCTTCTGATCAGCACTTGGTCACTGGCCTTCAGCTTTCCTGGAGTACCTTTGACTACCCAGAGTTCATGGATGTCATGAGGATTATCCAGAGTATGGGCTCCACATGCTGTAGTCTTCACCCAAGACCAACTTCCCTTATTTTGGGTTGTATTGATTCCATCGGTCTAGTCCTTGTGCAGATAGTTTGGTGCTCCTTGGAAACAGGTGAGTTTCCTAGCTCCCTGAAGGAGGCAGTGGTAACACCTCTCCTGAAGAAAGCTTCCTTGGACCCGAACTGCCATGTGAACTACAGGCCAATCTCCAACCTTCCCTTTTTAGGGAAGGTGGTTGAGAAGGTGGTAGCTGCTCAGCTGGAGAACCATTTAACCATCCACGATATCTATGAACCGCTCCAGTCTGGTTTTTCAAAAGAGGCATAGTACTGAGATAGCATTGGTTCGGGTGCTCAATGATCTCCTGATGGCGAGAGAGAGGAAAAAAAAGTTATATCTTGGTTCTTCTGGATCTCTCCTCAGCGTCTGACACTGTGGGCCATGGGGTTCTGTCATAAAAAGATTAACTGCTAAAATAATAAATCAGATTCATTCTATATCTACAATGTTAGCCAGAGATAACACTCACAAGTAGTGTAATAAAGTATTCTTATTATTCTCACAGCCAAGCAGGATAATAACTCACAGATAAGGGTCACTTGCCAGTCTATTTGTACGTACAAAGCTTCTAGAGAGAGAGAGAGAGAGAAACTGGCAAGACAGTGTTTTATATACTAAGATAAGAACTACCTTTCTGAAAAACAAAACCATATGTATTGGTTCTGAACAATAAACAGTGCTACACAATGCAATCTCTATTGGATAATTACTTACGAGACAGAATACTAAAGAGTATAAGAAATTGCTTCTAGAGCATAAACCTTAGACAAAGAGAAATGCTGACACTTTCAATCTGCATGTGCTTAGATGATAGACTAAACAAGGGGTCTGTCTCTTATTAGAAATAGAGAATCCTTACAATGCTATATTACACATGGCATATATGCCTGAGTGTACATACATATAATTATATGAGAATATAAGTACATAATAATCACTGATGATCCTTCAGAGACATCTAAACAGTGATTAGGTCAATTATATATGGAATATATGAAAAACAAACATAATCTAGATAAATGTAATATAATGAAGTATAAATGAACCATGCATAGTACATTAGCATATATTAACAGCAAAACACATTCCTAGCACTCATGCTTATACGATGTGTGCTAAATCTATAATAAAAGTGCAAAATAGCAATATCACAGTATAATAGACCAGAGATATAGTGTAAGACATATATGGGGTAACAGGGGCATACCCAGGCGCAACATTCCCCTCATTGTTGCCCTAATTGCAAAAGTGGCAACACAACAAAAAGATGACAGTTAGGCACCATTCATCTACAGGCCCGAGGCATGAGCCTGGTAGAGGAATTTTAACTGGTCACGATGGTGTTTCAGGGTTTTCCTTAAACAACAAAATTTAATTACAAGCACTAATGTTAGTAGAAACTGAATCACCAGAAATATCTGAAAAATAAACTTCACAATTGGTTTTCCAATATCATAGCAATATCATCACTAATCAGATCATCAAGAGCTTTCTGAGCCTTAGTAACGTTATTACTGATATAAATCAGGTGGGTATCTGTTCTGTTGAGCAGAGATTGGAGAGACAAACTTAAGTTGCCAATATGAACGTTAAACATAGGTAAAAATTGAGACAAAGCATCCCAATAGTCAGGACTGGACTCAATTGTATCTGGTTCCGGGATATGTGTTAAAAATTATTACCTTGAGTTAGAACTGTTACTTGGGCTGTGATATTGTAACTTTGGAGGCTTGGGAGGAATTACCTTGGCTTTCATTGTTCACTTGGGAACATAAGCAGAAGGCTGGTAAGGACAGAGGTCTGGGGTTATATTCTGTTTTAACTGAAATATTTGAATAGTTTTGTAAGTGAAATTAGTTCTGTGTGTTAACAATTATTATCTTGAGTTAGAACTGTTACTTGGGCTGTGATATTGTAACTTTGGAGGCTTGGGAACAGTTGTTTGGCAGTGATAATTAGAGTGAAATTTAAATGTGTTGTTTGCCTGGTGTTGGTAAGAGCTCCTACCCTGTTTTGTAGGCTTTCTTAAATACTGAAAAGCCACTGGGGGTTGGGATTGAAGGGCTGAGTATTTCTGTTTGGGACTGAAATTTGAAGCAACAGGAGCTGGTGGGCCTGTGACATCATACGGTACCTGATGTCTGCATACACACAGTGTTAGTGGGATTGAACACACACTGGACTGTATGTGTTTGTGAGACTTGGGAACTTTATTGGTGGGGTTGAAATTGGGTTTGTAAATAACTGCAGTCAGTATAGAGAGAAACTGTATTCCAGGAGAAAGGGACTGAGAAAAAGGGGGTGTGCCATTACAAACAGAGGGGATAAACAGGGTGGCCATATTCCACCATGGCAGGCATCTTGGAAGGGTTGTAGGCTGCACAGGCTGTGGGATGGCAATAATTCTCAATTGGGCCTGGAGAGAGGGAGGCTGCCCACTCTGTAGACAGCTATCTTGTATCAGGAGTGAAGTATATTGGTTAAGGAGTAAGCTGGGGGAGCTGGGGGGTGTCAGGATAAGGGTGTGGATATGGGCAGCAGAAGGGTGGGGCTGAGGGGAGGCTGGGGCAATGCTCTGAAATTACAGGACGTTATGTTACAGCAAGCAGGAGAGGGGATATTAGGGACAGAGGACCCTTAGATAGGGATGTTGACACTAAGGGAAAGCATCTGGGGTGAACATTCTGAATACAAGAGAGTGGAGGGAAGAGTCAGGAGGGGCTGTTGTGCAGCCTAAAACAGCAGATTGTGGGAAGGAGCTCCTAAGGTGAACAGAGCAAGAGGGAAGAAGAGGGCAGTTTAGAGGTGCAGTCAGGAAACTCGGGTTACTTGATGAGGGCTGACATAGAGTGTCACAATAAATTTGAGCTACTAAGCAACCTAGAGGGGAGGAAGGGGTTGGTGGAAATGAGAAACTTATACAGAGGCCGGGGAGGAGTCGGATACCCATAGGGCATCACAGACCGGCAATGGAAAGGATAGAAATAATCCCAGAGGAGAGGGAAACATAAATGTTAAGCAAATGGGGAGATGCAACATATTGCAGACATGAGGAGAGAGCATGATTGGAGAAACTGGGAGACAAGGAGGTGGGAGGGCTCCCCTTCAACAGGGGTCAGTACCAAGGATGGGGCCCTAGGTAAAGGGGACCCACAGAGGGCCTCTGGAGGCAGGGGTACTATTACAAGGGGGGAGGATGGCGGTGTGGGGGAAGGGGAAACCATCAGGGCCAGGATAAATGGTTCGGATAAGAGAGGGTTAATGGGGACACCTATTCAGAGGGGTTTGAGTTAAGAGGGCAAAATAACGAGGGAGGCAGAAAGGGGAGGGTGACAAGGGGGTCTCTAATAAGGCAGGTAGACTCCCATGGAATTGAGATCATGAATAAAGGGGTGAAGGGGGCTGAGAGGGCATAGTGGAGGTAACCATAAGGATGATGGCGGTGTTAAGGTGCTGTTATTGGGAGACTCGATGATTAGGGGTATCCAGTGGGAGCGACAGGGAGGTGGATGCCATAGCCAGGTGAAGGTAGTGAGTATCTCTGGGCTGACAGTGCACACAGCAAAGTTCATGGTGTATGAACTGGTTAGGGATTGTGGAGGGAAACTGGATTTCCTGGTGCATTTGGGAACTACCGATCTAGAGGGAAATAGCGTTTTGGAAATCCAAGCAAGGTTCCAAGAACTTGCCAGAGTCTGTTGGGATAATGGATGCAACATTTCCTTTTCAGAGATATTGCCAGTTCCAAAGGCCTCAGTGGAGAAAAAATTAAGCTCACAGAGGTTAATGACTGGCTCAGGAAGTGGGGTGAAGAGAGTGGGTTGGGGGTGTTAGGGAACTGGAATGGAGTTTGGGAAGATAAGGGACTATATGCCAAGGACAGGTTTCATCTTGCCCCATTAGGGAAGGAAGTCCTTAAACAGGGGATGGCTGACTACATTCAAGAAAGGTGGGGTTTAAACTTGTGAGGGGAAGGGATAAAGGAGGGCTGACCAGAAGCCTCTCCTACAGATGAGGTAGTAGACTTCAAGCCCAAAGGGAGGAAACAGACTGGGGTGGAGATTTAGGAGGAGCAGAGGAGGATGGAAGTATAAGGAATCTGGGTGGGGTTCGACAAAGAGGATCAGGGATAAGGGTGGGGGTTGGTGTTAGTAAATGCCAGGAGCTTGGGAAACAAGTTGCCAGAGTTCCAGGCCATGGTGTTCGAAGTGGTGGATGTGGCGGGTCGTCGGAGATGTGGGCCAACAAAAACCATGACTGGGACCTAAGCGTGGGGAAAGTATATGCTTAGGAAGGATAGAAAGGAGGGCAGAGGGGGTGGAGAGGCTATATTCATTAGAGATGACATAGAAATTGCTAGGGTAGAAAAGGCAGAGGGAAACGTGGAGGTCTTATGGGTCACCTTACGATCCCTAGCAGGAGATAAGGTCAAGCTGGGTGTAGTATATAGGCCCCCTGGGATGAGTGATGTTCTAGAGGATGGTTTGCTGGACAACATCATCACCCAGTGTGGACCAAAAGGGGAAGGAGTGGTGTTGATGGGGGACCTTAATATGCCAGGTACAAACTGAGGAACCATGTCCTCTAAGGTGGCCAAGGAGCAGAGGCTGCTGGACGGCTTCCAGGATGTGTTCTTAACACAGCATGTGATGGAGCCCACAAGGGAGGGCATGTCCTGGACGTGGTTCTGGCAGATGGGGATCTGGTAAGGGTCCTGGTTGTACAGGACCCCCTGACTGGGAGCGACCACAATACTGTCTGGTTTCAAATAAGCATGGTGGGGGGGGGGAGATCTAGGACACTGGCAGTGAACTTCAGGGGGCAGACTTTCAGGGCATGGGAAATATTCTCAAGGATCACTTGAAGGGGATTACATCAATAACAAGTGTGGAAAGGAGATGGGAGGTCATAAAACGGGGACTTCATGAGGCAGTCAGGATCTGTGCTAAGTTGAAACGTAAGGGAGCAAGGTCACATAAACCATGCTGGTGGTCCAGTGAGGTACAAGTAGCAGTCAGAGAAAAAAAGGCTGCATATAAAAAATATAAAACAACAAGAGGGGCTAGGGATAAGGAAATGTACCATCTTGCATCTAGAAAAGTCACCTATATGGTGAGGGGAGCAAAGTCCAGTAAAGAGCAGTGGCTGGCACAAGGGATACAAGGAGGAGAAAAGGGGTTCTTCCGGTACATTGGGAAGCGGAGAAAAACTAAGGGCCTTCTCAGCAGATTGAGATCAGAAGGAGGGTGGGTGGAAGAGGCGAGGGACCAGGCAGAGGTATTTAATGAGTACTTTGCCTCTGTGTTCACTAGTGAGGGGGATGGAATATCTACAAAGCAAGGCAGGAAGGGGATAGAAGAGGCCGTGAGTGGGATCAGGGGAGCAACAGAAATGGAGCATGAGGGAGGGAGAGGTACCCCAGGGGTGTCACATCTGGATAAGGATAAAAAGGCCAGTAAGGTGGAGGGAACGGATGATGCTATCTCCGCCAAAGGGTGTGAGTTAGCCCTCAAGCCCTAAAGAACAAATCTCCTGGGCGGATGGCATTCATCCAAGAGTACTATGGGAATTGGCGGACATACTGGCTGCACCCTGGCGGAGCTCTTCAACAGGTCGCTTGAGACAGGGAGGGTACCTAGGGATTGGCGAGAGGCACATGTGGTGCCAATCCATAAAGAGGGGTCGAGGGAAGTACCAGGTAACTATAGACCCATCAGTTTGACCTTGGTGGTGGGAACATTAATGGAGAATATACTAAAGGAACGATTGGGGGTGTACTTGGAGGAGGTGGGAGGTCTGGATAGTCGGCAACATGGGTTTGTGCCAGGTAGATCATGTCAAACCAATCTTGTGGAGTTCTATGAATGGGTAACATCAGAACTGGACAGGGGAAAGCCTGTGGATGTATTATTCTTGGACTTCAGCAAGGCGTTTGACTCTGTCCCCCACAATGGTCTGGTGGAGAAACTGATGGGGTTAGGAGTAGGCCCTTTGATGGTCAGATGGATTGAAAACTGGCTAGCTGGATGCACCCAGAGAGTAGTGGTCTGTGGGGAGCTCTCGAACCCTAGAGAGGTTGGTAGTGGGGTACCGCAGGGCTCGGTCCTGTGTCCAATCCTGTTTAATGCATACATATCGGATATCAGGGAGGGTATAGGGTGTGAAATGAGTCTCTTTGCTGATGATTCCAACATGGGAGCAGTAGTTGAGGGAGAAGAGGGGAGGTTGGCCCTGCAAGGGGACCTGGACACCCTGGAAAGCTGGGATCACACATGGAAATTAAATTTCAATATCACTAAGTGCAAGGTGTTACATCTTGGTCGGGGAAACCCTAAACACAGGTACACCCTGGGAGGGAAGACGCTGGATGCCTCAATAGGGGAAAAAGACCTAGGGGTCATGGTGGTTGCATGTATGAATAACTCTGAGCAGTGCAGGAGAGCGGCTAGCAATGCAAACAGGATGTTGGGATGCATCATAAGGGGGATCACCTCTAGGAGCAAGGAAGTGATTCTGCCACTGTACAATGGACTGGTTAGACTTCATCTTGAGTACTGTGTACAGTACTGGAGACCACACTTGAAGAGGGACATACAGCTCCTGGAGAGGGTACAGAGGAGGGCAACTAAGATGATACGAGGGCTGGGGATTTGTGTATGAGGACAGACTTGAGGAGCTCTGCCTGTTTTCATTGGAGGAGAGGAGACAGGGGACATGATTGAGGTCTTCAAGTATCTCAAGGGAATAAATAGGGTAAACATGGAGGATCTTTAGACTAAAGCAGGAGGTATCACCAGAGGCATGGTTTGAAGTTTGAAGGTGGAAGGGTGAGGGGAAGGAGGAGGTTTTCACTGAGAGGTGGTGGACCCTTGGAATGCACTACCTGGTGAGTTGGTTCAGAGATCCACAGTGGAGGGCTTCAAGAGAGGGTGGGACAGACACAGAAAGTGGAAGTATCAGATGATGGCCTGTCCAAGGGGGGTGGGGATGGATGATAGGGGTTTCTGGAGCACAAGGGATGGGAGGGCCTTGGCATCCAACTAAGGATCTAAGGTTACAGCAGACTCGATAGACCATAAGGCCTAATCTGCTGGCAAATAGTATGTTAGTATTTTCCATCAGCAGAAAATACCACTTTAGACAAAGGCAGTTTCCAGTTGGTAAGTCGAACAGGACAGGAGATGTCAATGTCCACAAACCATAATGCACCATCAGTTCCAGGAGTAAATCCACGGTTTCTTTCAGTGTTAGATGAAGTTTTAAAATTCATGTTTGAGCCCTTCAGATTTTTCAATAATGGATCCAAAGAGGAGGGCCAGTCTCAATCATTGGGCCAATATCCACAAATCGGCATGACTACTTCGAAAATATTTCATCTGCATAAAAGGTGATAGCCTTTCCATGTACAGCAATCAATGTTTGGAGCCAAACAGGAGTTCAGATGCATATGGTAAACCAACAAAGGAGGGAGTTCAAACCTTTTACGAAAAATGTTTCCATTAAGATGACCAATAGAATGGACGGTTGCCAGACGATCAAAGATGGAGGTTGCTGGATCAAACTGCGGCAATGACACTGTAAGAGTCACAAACTTAGTGTCCTTGATTGTGCAGGAGTACATTTTGAAATAAGGAACAATACTGGTGTGTGTGGTGACATTTCCACGGTTCCTTGCCGTTGACAAGGGAATAGTATTAGCGTCTGATAAACATTTGTTAACACATTCAGTAGAAGTACATTTGAGGCAGTACCACTGACCCATATGTCTGTCATGTATGAGATCAGGAATATGTCCTAAATTCACATCCTGGAAGAGATTACCAATGGCTGTTAGAACGTAAGAGCCATAAGCTGAACGAAGGACTTTTCTGGCTACGTGTTGCTTGTCTGCTTCCTGATTATTAGCTGAGATTAATTCATTAATCTTGTCCTTTGTCAAGTCAAATCCCCTCACAATATTCTTCATATTATAGACTGTAAATTGCTCTTTTTGAGTGAGGCCATCTACACCATGTAACAGGGGAAGTATTATGTTATATTTCATGCTATCATGAACCTTTGCCATTTATGCTTGAATACTGACTATATCAGCCCTATTTCAAATTGACATACCACAATCAAATAGGCCAGAGGCCATACCTGTTTCTGCTATAAAACGCTTAGTGCGTTTGGGTTTTTTGCTTTTGTAAGTAGTACTATCAGGTTTAGGGAATGAAAATCCTCTATGTGTGGTACTGCCAGCTCTAGCATAGGGGTCATTATTGTGTACCTTGTATTCCGCTAAGGCATCCAATAACATAATTTGAAAGAAATGAGAAATGTTAGTTGTTGAACATAGGCCAAATTCTTCTAGATTCCAATGGGTAAGATTCAAAACCACTGGGATGTGCATGAACTGCACATTATTAACAAGTGCACCTGGCTAGGAAGTGGCAAGTAAGCCACTGGGTGGGCCAGGGTTCTGTTTTGGGCACTCATTATCAGGTGTCTCAAATTCTGGGACATTATAAGGTAAAACCTTAAGGACAATGGCTTTTGTTGCCATATAATTCTGAATACAGTATTCATGTTGATCAACCATATGTAAACAAGAGTCTGGATCAATCTCAGCAGTTATGTTGTATACTCCAGTATTTGTGGAGTGTACTTTTTGTATAGATAATGTACCAGTAGGGTAAATTTTGACATTGGGCCAGCTTTGGAAAGTATCTTTGTAAAGGCTGACTCAGATTAGATTTTTATCATAAACTGCATTTCATGTAGTTTCAAGACTTGATTGATCTGAAGCGATGATCATAACATTCAGTAGGGCTCACTACCCTCCTGGATGATGACCATATCTTCTGGGACTTCAATATACACTCCATGGGATACCTTCAGATCTCGTGGGCTTGCAAGGTATTCTGCCTCGGCAAGCTGTTTAGGTTTTGGGGTCACTGTTTTTTATCTGCATTATGGTATACAATTTGGACTTGTAAGAAGATCAATATTTCTAAAAAGAAAAATAAGCACAAAGCAGACATCTTTCTCAGGAACCTAAAAGGAAAAGAGAAAAGAAAACAGTTCAGTACTATTCCTCCCATTGGGGTATGGAAAAGTAATTAATTCTCCTTTAAACAGTTTCATTTGATTGGCATGTAGCCATTTATCAATGGCTTTCTTACTGTGAGGCAGTCTAGCTTGGTAGACTGCTGGACTGAGTTTGTTTACAATGGGATAAGGCCCTGCCCATTTGTTTACAAATTGGGTGTGCAGGTTGTGCAAATCTGAGTACCATTACCTGGTCCCCAATTTGCCAATCTACAGGATGTGCAGTTTTGTCAAATTGGATCTTGGATTGTAGCTGGGCCTTGCCCAGACATTGTGCAGCAAACAAGTGTACCTTTTGGATATCTTGTTTGAGTTGTTTGACATATTTGTCCGCTGACACCCTATCTGCAGTGGGGGCACCAAGGTCCAGAAGCAAGTGTTATGGGAGTCTCATGGACCATCCCGTCATGACTTCAAACAGGGTACACTGTGTACTTGCAGAGGGTGTCCCTCTTATTGCCATAAGGAGCAATGGCAATAATGAATCCCATTCTTTGGGGTTTTCCTGAACAAATTTAGATAACATAACTTTGATCTGTCTATTAGCCTGTTCCATCTGTTCTGATGACTGTGGGTGGTAAGGGATATGAAACTTTTGTCTTACCCCTAATAAATCCAGAGTTTCCTGCATTACTTCAGCTATAAAGCTGGCTCCCTGATCAGAATTTACCTTTAGAGGTAGGCCCCACCTGGTAAACAGCTGGTTTATCAAAACCTTTGCAGTTGCTTTTGCTGTGTTATTCTTTGTTAGAAAAGCCTCAACCCATTTGGAAAACAGGCCAGTGATCACTACGGCAAACTTATTGTTGTTCTTAGTCATTGGCATAGGGCCAATGTAGTTAACCTGGATATTGTTCCAGGGGCCTGAGTGCCTCTGGGGGTATAATTTAGCATTTTTCCTAGCTGGTATAGGATTATTGTGTGCACAGATCAAACAGTAATTGATGTGATGTTCCACATCATTCTCATTGTGGCCACCAGACAGAGGACTTCAGTCTGTCTAGGGTTTTATCGACTCCCTGGTGTCCACCAGTTGGAGTATCATGTACTTGGTAGATAAAATCTACCCTCAGGTGTTCAGAAACTACCCATAACTTTTCAGGAGTTTTATGGCAGTGATACCAAATAAGTAGGCCATCACTGGATAGGTGAAGGTCATTTTCCACTTTCTTGTAGGGACTTTCTTCTGGGAGTTTTTCCTCAGTTCCTTTATCAAGGAACCTAAATACTGCTCTCAAGTGAGGATCTTTTTTTGTGCGGATGCTAGATCCATGGGCTCAAAAGAAGTTATGCCTTTATTTGTTGCAGCAACGGATAGTGTATCTGGGAAAAAGGGAGTTTTCATTTCCCATATATCTTCTCCTTGAGAACCATCTTTTTCCAACGAATCGGCATGATTGTTATATGGAGCTTAAGGATCAAGTTTACAGTGCGCTTTAACCTTATGTATCTACAATTTGTATTTAAACTGGTTAGCATTGTGATGTACACAAACAAGTCTTTATATTTTACAGGGGTACCGTCAGAGGATTGGAAGTTGGTTCTCTCCCAAAAGTGCAAAAATTTAGTCAGGGAGGAACAGACCCAATCAGAGCCTATAAAGAAAACAGTATCTGCAGTGCCTTGTTTCAGCACTTCCAGAGAGCATGCTACAGCAGCTAGTTCAGCACACTGTGCAGAAATGATGGTACACCTCTTGGCTATGCACACTTTGTCATCATTAGGATGTGCAATAAGAATTCCAAACCCTGCTATCTGACCCTCTTCGGTGTGTGACTGAGCCATCAGCAAAGTCATGACACCCTGTGGTGTCATTTAGCACTTCCTGTGGTGCTGCCAGGAAGGGTCCTGGGTTAGGTAGGTCAGGGAGTTGGAGTACACAATCATGTGCATCGCCTGTAAATAGTAGGTTATGGGCCAGTAGGGATGGTGTTTTAGCAGGAAGGACAGTGATGTCACAATCTTGCAACAACAGAGACCAGTGTGTAAGTCTAGCATTTGAAACAGTCATCTTTTACTCTGTCTGACAGTAGAAAGTTTGTTGGCATATGATCAGAATATAACATAATAGGGGTATATCCAATGATATACATAAAGTGTCTCACAGCCCAATATGTGGCTAAAAGATTCATTTTACAAGGGTTGTATTTTAGCTCTACTGGGGAAAGCATGTGAGATGCATAGGCAATAGGCCTAATATGTCCATTGAATTTTTGTGCTAAAACTGCTGAAATTGCAGTAGCTGATGTAGCAGTTTTCAGATGGTACCCTAAAGCTGGGTTAGGATTAATTAATGCAGGGGCTGTTGCCAGTGATTTTTTAAAACTG
Organism: Neoceratodus forsteri; assembly: GCA_016271365.2. Taxonomy (NCBI): domain Eukaryota; kingdom Metazoa; phylum Chordata; order Ceratodontiformes; family Ceratodontidae; genus Neoceratodus; species Neoceratodus forsteri. The sequence goes on along the minus strand of CM057452.1, from coordinate 914,979,370 downwards.
GTTACAGCTTTGGTATGTAATGGACCCCATGTCCATGGTACATCCTTTTTTAGTAACTCATACAGAGGTGCGGCCTTTTGTGCAAAGTCACAAATAAAATCACTAGAGTAGTTTACCATACCCAGAAAACATCTCAGTGTTCCTACACTGGTTGGCAGGGGTAAATCCTGCAGTCCCTGAATCTTGTTAGTATCAGGGCTTCTTCCTTTTTCTGTTATGCAGAGCCCTAGGAAGAGAACCTCCTTCTGGCACAATTATGCTTTAGAAGGGTTACACTTGAGGCCTGACTTCTGTAGGATAGTCAGTAGTTCTTCTAACAGAACTAAGTGTTCTTCTTTTGTGTCGGTTGTCAAAAGCAAGTCATCCAAGTACTGCAGTAGACATTCAGGGGTTGAGAATCCCTGTAATGCATCTTTCATGTGTAGGTGAAAGAGTGAGGGGCTGTTATGAAATCCCTGGGGGAGGCATCTCCACGTGAACTGTTGTCCTTCAAAGGTGAAGGCAAATTTGTACTGGCTGTCTTCAGCCAGCGGTAAGGACCAAAACACATTGGAAATATCCAATGCGGTGAACCATTTATGGGTTGTGGTCAGCATTTTTAGGACATCAGGGGCTGATGCCACTGTAGGTGAACAGCTTGGGGTTGCCTGATTGAGCCTTCTGTAGTCAAGCATTAGTTTCCAAGCTCCATCTGGCTTTCGGACAGGCCAAATAGGTGAGTTGACAGTCGAAACACATGGCCTTATTACCCCCTGTTGAAGCAGAGAATCTATAGTCTGTTTTAAAGATGGAAGAGCCTCAGCAGGAAAAGGGTATTGCCTCTGCCTGACAGGATCTGGTCCTGTTACTTCAATGGTGGTATTCATTCTACCACAATCATGCTTATCCTTTGCAAACACATCCTTGTGTCTGACAATTATTGGCTGTATGTCTCTGTATCTACCATGATCCTTGAAGAGGTCTATGACATCATACTTAGTGTCATTGTGTGTGATAGCTTCAAGGACATGTGAATCACATATCTTGACTATATGGTATTGTCCTAGTATTTGGATCATGAATCTGTTTGCCAGATCTACAACATATCCATGTTGTCCTAGAAAATCAACTCCCAAAATACTGGGATGATGATGTAATACCATGAGGTCAAAGGTGAATTTTGTGGTGAGGTTGCCCACCACTACAGAGATGGGTTTGGACTGATAGGTCTGTAGGGCTGTACCATCCACCCCTTGTGCACCAGTCTCCCATCCAGTAGACCAGTGTGAGAATTCAGGATTCTCATCATGTAATACTGACATGGCTGCTCCAGAATCAAGCAGCATTACTAGTTGGCGGCCCCCAACTTTGGCCTTTATGCATAGCCTACCACTTAGATCCATTATAATAGAGGATATAATGTGGACTGGGGCCTCTAATTGTTGTTGCCCTTTATCAGTGTTCCCTTTCTCAAGTATCTTTACAATATCTTACACCATCTTGTTAGAAGGGCCTGCTGTGGGGGTTGCCCCATGCAGTTCCTGTTTCTTGCCTGATACTGCAGCCACTATGTGGGATGGTCACAGAAGCACTGGTGGAGGTGATCTTACAGGTGGTGGTGCATATGCAGAGGGTTCTGCATGTCCTGGTGGTAATACCTGTAAATGTGGTGGTGCATGTACAGGTGGTGATGGTGTGTGTGCAGCTGATGCTGCATATGTGGGTGATCTTACCTGTGCATGTAGTGGTTCCTGCATATGTGGTGGTTTATATACAGATGGTGCTGCATGTGTTAACAGTGGAGTGAAAAATGCATGTACTGCTTCAGCTATAGTTTGTGGCTCGCAGTATGTTCTACTGAAGGGGATGCTGCTCTAGTGATTGGCAGTGCAGCAGCATATTCAGTTGGAGAAGCTACTGCTCTGGCAGTTGGCAGTGCAGTAGTATACTCAATTGAAGGGGGTGCTGCTCTGGCAGCTGGCAGCACAGCAGTATATTCAGTTGGAGGAGCTGCTGCTCTGGCACTTGGCAGTGCAGTAGTATACTCAGTTGGAGGGGGTGCTGTTCTGGCAGCTGGCAGTGCAGCAGTATATTCAGTTGGAGGAGCTGCTGCTCTGGAAGTTGGCAATGTAATAGTATACTCAGTTGGAGGGGCTACTGTTCTGGCAGTGCAGCAGTATATTCAGTTGGAGGAGCTGCTGCTCTGGCAGTTGGCAGTGCAGTAGTATACTCAGTTGGAGTGGCTGCTGTTCTGGCAGTGCAGCAGTATATTCAGTTGGAGGAGCTGCTGCTCTGGCTGATGGCAGTGCAGCAGTGTATACGACCGGAGGAGGTGCTGCTCTAGCAGCTGGCTGTACAGGTTCATAAATCAGACCTGCATTCCCCCCCCCCATGTGGCCTGTGATGATGACATTATTGCAGCCACATGGTGTTCAGGAATAGGGTTGCTAGAGCTCCTAGACTGCATGTCTTCACGGAGGTTTTTATTTTTCTATGCAATCTCCCTGTAGGATGGACCAGTACATTGATACTTGCCACTCTGTCTATTCCCTTTGTTATTACACTTTCTTTCCCTCCAGTTTTTATTGCTTTTTCCATTTTTGGGAGCAGAAGCTTGTTTACTCTGTGCCTTCCCTCCTTCCACTTTATAGTGGGTTGCCCTTCCAGAAGGCTGCTGAATAGCAGCAACCTTGTTTTTAGTGTCAGAATTAAGCATGCGTAGGTACACCTGAAATGCTCTTTCAATCACTTTCAACATTTTTGTAAAATTATCCTCCTCAGGAAAAATAGAACACTCAACTTTTTCAAGTAGACCTGGGCCCAGATATTCAAAAGGGGTGTGCCCCGGCGTGATATTGAAAAGGGAAAAGTGTGCCTCACAAATCCCGATGCGCTGGAGTGCATCAGTAATGTATGCAGTCACAGGTGGGGGGGGCATGCCCATGCATAACCTGCACAGCACGATATTCAGCCCGGGTTGTGCAGAGTCATGCATGCGCAACCCCTACCTGCGCCTACACAAAGTTAAGCCAAAAAAAAAGGAACAAGTGATGGCCACCCACAGGTGAGCTGCCACATTTCAGGGTGCAACATGGCAGCTGCCACCTGTGGATGGCCACCTGAGTTCCTGCTGCACCTGGTGGTGCACCCCCATGCCCCATTGCTGGCATCCCTGGAGCAAAATCCCCCCATCCAATATCCCTGGTGGTCCAGTGGACCTCTATGTGCCCAATCACGGGCATCAGTATAGTCCCCCCAATATCCCTGGTGGTCCAGTGGACCTCTATGTGCCCAATCGTGGGCATCAGTATAATCCCCCCCATGTCCAATATCCCTGGTGGTCCAGTGGACCGATCGTGGGCATCTGTAACACATAACAGACCCCTACCACCCTGGTGCTCTAGTGTACCCCCTCCCCACCCACTCACTGAGCCCCACCGCCCTGGTCCCCCCTGTCAGCCGGCGGGCAGCAGCATCCCACCTGCCTGCCACCCCGCTGCCCACTGACTGACAGCTCAGTAGGGCTGCACACCCATTGGTTCACAGCCTGAGCCAATGGGCGTGCAGCCCATACCTTACTACTCAGTCCAGATATGTGAATGATTCATTCACCAGGGATATTGGATGTGGGAGGGGACTATACTGATGCCCACGATCGGGCACATAGAGGTCCTGTGGACCACCAGGGATATTGAAAATGTTATTTTTATATTACAGGAATGGCCGCGATCAGGCTGCAGGGGGCATCGGTCCCCGACGGCTGCTGCCTGGCAGGGTGCCAGGTGCAAGTCGTCGGGGATCGGCACACCTGCATGCTAATGGGGCCGTAATGAGATGCAAATGGACCCCTGTGCACCTTGCATAAATTATGGCCCCATTTGCATGTCCCCTTTTGAATATCGCAGGTGCTGTGCATGGCACTTGCTCCAGCACATCTCCAAGCTCCACTCTGGCCACTTGCACTGCCCCATGCACAGTGGGGGTGGCCAGGGTGCAATATTCAAAGCTGCTGCACCATAGCGCAGCTCCATTGAATATCGCCCAGGCCACACCCCAGCGCAACAAAGTTGAGCTGCGCCCAGGCTTGCACCACAGCCTGGCGCAGTTTGAATATCCGGGTCCTGGTGTCATGTTACATAGGAATAAATCTTTGTATTCCAAATTATCAGCTTTACATTGCTCATTTGCTAATGTCTTGCCTGAACAATAAGCCATCCACAAACGTCCATGATAGTTTGCAGGGAATTCCTTAACCCCTTGCTTTACATTGTATGCCAGTCATGCTCCAACTATTCCTGGGTACTGTGCTGACATTAAGGCTGAACAAATATTGTCCAGTCCTGTTTTGTACTGTCTCTTATGTCTGACAGAAGTTTAGACCAAAGGCTGGGATCTACAGTTAACCTTAGCACTTGTACACAACCATTGGGAGGCAAACCAAGCATTTCACAATGTGCTTTAAGCTTGGCAAGGTGACAACTCAAATTTTCAGATGGCTGCATGTGTCCCATGCTATCAGCCATCAGTTGTGCTGACTGTGCAGATTTCATGGGGTTAAGTAGCAGTAGTTTTGTTTCAGCTCCCTTTAATGCAGCCTCTGCTGCAGCATTTGCCAAAACTCTCACAATATTTGGCTGTTTACTAGCCTCTTTACTGATCCACTTCCAATCTAAATGCATCTCTCTGCTCATCAGTAACATCAAGTCTACCAAAAACTTTCATAATCATTGCTTCAATATCTTGCTTGTCCTTATTAGTTAAGGCAGCAATCACAGCTCCCTTTGAATGTGTAATCCGATCTCTGTGATGTGATGGTCAGCCATCTTAGTTTGATAACCCATGGGTGCGGCCATCTTGGATTATGATAGCTTGTAACTCATCACCATCAACATCCTGTCGGCCATCTTGGGGGTGGCATGGTGAAGTGATGTGATGACATTTGTGTCCACCATTTTGAGACATTAACAATTCTCCATTTTGTGCAACACCAGGAGGATGGACAGCCTTTGGGCTGGTCCACTCCACAGCATTCTGTGGTTCCTCAATCCTAGATTCCTCTTCACCAGAGGAATCAAACTCAAACTGCATATTGTCCTCACTGGCCCTAATATGCCCCACAAGAACTTGTTTCTGATGGTGCAGTTTCACCATCTTTTTCCTACATTTAACATGGTGAATGCCTGAATCTCTTTCAGACACTTCACAGATCAAATATTTTTTTGAAATACCTATACGCAGCAGTAACTTTGGAGTTCTCCCTGATCTGACGATCTAGCTCACCACTTACCTCATTCAGGTCTACTCTAAGCTCTTTATTTTCAAAACATAACGTATCATTAGTGTTAGACAGAACATCATTCATTTGCAGTGTCTGCCTTCTGTCCAAAACAGTTTATCACAATTATCTCTTAGACCATGCAGCTCTTGGCTATTGCTGTGAGCTGAGTCATGTAAAAAACATTAATTTTGAGTTTGTAGGGACTGTATTTGAAATTCCAGTCTCTCTACTCTCTTTATATGGTCAGCTTCCTGCAGACCCATTTCCTGCCTACACTTAGAATTATCTAGCTTGCATGCAGCATAAGCAGATTTCAAAACTGACAATTTGTTTAAAGCAGCATCTAAACCTGCAAATATTGTCATGAAAAGTAAGCCCTTTGGGTTCACTTTCTTGGTACCAGATTTAATGCATCATAATGCTCAAAGATTGCCGTAATTGGGTCTTCTTTGTCTTTTGCCACAGTGGCAAAATCCTCGAACCCTCCATGAGCTGCAAGGTATAGTGAGGCTTCCAGCCTCAACTCAGCACTGATTAATTCAGAAATGGCAATATTTAAATTAGTAACCCTTAGCTAGCTGTGGATTAAGAAGTACGTTCCGGACCGTAAATCTTGAAAGCACACAGGCAGCCTTTGGCTGATGTGGGTTCCTAAATGAGTATAACTCACTAGGATTCAGACCCACAGGTGAAAGCAAAATCTGTCTATTCAGTTCTTACTTTAAACTGCCCAGACACACACAACAACAAAAAAAAAATAATTACTACAACTCTGTCTGCCTATGTGTCATGCACTGGGAATCAAAGCAGACCAAATAGATTTAAACACAAAAAGCATTATGCTACTTGTCACTTGGGTTTTAATTGCCAAGTGTGTTAATTTACAAAGGAAATTAACCTGTCACTTTGACTAACATTGAAACATTAACCACGGTCGCCATATGGTTTTGTTTATCAGAAAGTTAGTTCTTATCTTAGTATATAAAACACTGTCCTGCACGGTTGCCATAATTTTTTTTAATTTTATTCATTTTAGTCTTTGGTAACTGGGTAAGGCCCACTAGGCACAAGTGCCTGTTTTCAGGGGTGACCTGGGAGCACTGGGTGGTTATGTGACTTGCTCAGAGTCACTCAGTATGCAAGTGGAGATTGTGAGAATCAAACTTAGGTCTGGTCTGCTCGATGTACAAAGCCTGTTCACACCTTGTTCCTCTAACCTCTAGGCTATACTGCCAGCCCTGTATGTCATAAAAAGACTAACTGCTAAAATAATAAATCAGATTCATTCTATGTCTACAATGTTAACCAGATATAACACTCACAAGTAGTCATAAATGAAGTATTGTTATTATACTCACAGCCAAGCAGGATAATAACTCACAGATAAAGGTTACTTGCCAGTCTATTTGTACATACAAAGCTTCTAGAGAGAGACAAACTGGCAATACAGTGTTTTGTATACTAAGATAAGAACTAGCTTGCTGATAAACAAAACCATATGTATTGGTTCTGAACTATAAACAGTGTTACACAATACCTTCTCTATTGGATAATTACTTAGGAGACAGAATACTAATGAGTATAAGAAATAATGCTTCTAGAGCATAAACCATAGACAAAGAGAAATGCTGACACTTCCAATCTACATGTGCTTAGATGATAGACTAAACAAGGGATCTGTCTCTTGTTAGTAGAAATAGAGAATTGCTTACAAAGCTATATTACACATGGCATATATGCCTGAGTGTACATACATATAATTATATGAAAATATAAGTACATAATAATCACTGATGATCCTTCAGAGACATCTAAACAGTGATTAGGTCAATTATATATGGAATATATGAAAAAACAAACATAATCTAGATAAATGTAATATAATGAAGTATAAATGAACCATGCATAGTACATTGGCATATATTAGCCTCAAAGCACATTTCTAGCACTCATGCTTATACGATGTGTGCTAAATCTATAATGTTAGTGCAAAATAGCAATATCACAGTATAATAGACCAACGATATAGTGTAAGACATATATGGGGTAATAGGGGCATAACCCAGGTGCAACAGTTCTTCTCAACCATCTGAAGTTCATCTGTGGCCTGCGGGGTACAGTCCTCAGGTGGTTTACATCTTACCTCACTGGAAGAACTCAGAGGGTGATGTCCGGGCCTTATTCCTCGGACCCAATCCCTCTGTCATGTGGGGTTCCTCAGGGATCGGTGTTGTCCCCCATGTTGTTCGCAGTGTACATGCTGCCCCTTGGAGACATTGTAAGGAGGTATGGACTGAGGTTTCATTGCTATGCTGATGATACCCCGCTTTACCTTTCTTTTGCACCCGACCAGGATGGAGCTCTTTCAATCTTTAATAACTGCCTTGTATAAATCCAGGAGTGGATGGACTCGAGCTGGTTGAAGTTGAACTCAGGAAAGACTGAAGTGCTGGTTGTAGACCTAGGTTACCGGATAGGGGGGGTCGGGGGTAGGTTCACCCTTGGGGCTTTTTCTTGGGGGTCTATCTCTTCCAGCCTCTGAACAGGTGTGAAACCTTGGGGTAATTTTTGATGAAGGGCTGAGGCTGCATACACAGGTGTCAGCCATCATCAAAACTTCTTTTTATCACCTTAGGAATATCTCCAGGATTAAGCACCTTGTTCCGTCTGGTGACCTTCCCACGTTGGTCCACGCCTTTGTGTCCTTGGGCTTGGATTATTGCAACTCCCTTTACTTAGGGTTTTCTGGGGTGGGAATCCACCATTTGTAGCTAGTGCAGAATCCGGCAGCATGGCTTTTGGCAGGAACCTCTCGGTCCTGCCATATTTATCTAGTGCTGCACAGTCTGCACTGGCTGCCAGTACAATGGCAGATTGCCTTTAAAATCAGTTTTCTGACTTATAAAGCCCTACAAGGACAGGGCCCAGACTACCTGAAAGAGCTTCTGGTTCTCTACCGCCCTGGGCGATCACTTCACTCAGCTGGTGAGGGGTTGCTAGAGATTCCTAGAGTATATCTAAAATCATCTGGGGCCTGGGCTTTTATGCATGCGGACCCTTCTCTTTGGAATTCTCTACCCCGCCAGTTATGAGAGTGTGCAACTGTGGAGGGATTTAAAAGAGGTCTAAAAACTTATCTTTGGTATCATGCTTTTGGTGACTGATTTATTTGTTTTATTTTAAATGTTTATTGTTGTATTTAAATCAAGTATATTGATTTGTTATGTTTTTAAATTGTGAGGCGCTTTGGTTTTGGAAAGGCACCATAAAAATAAAGTTTTATTATTATCATTATTATAACCCCTGAAAGTAAAGCATCATTAAGGAATATATCTAGCTCCTGTTTAAACTTAGAGGTAGGGTCACTTTTTAAGGGGATGTAAAAATCTGCATTGCTAAGTTGTCTAGTAATCTCTTTTGTATACATTTCTCTTCACATGATTACCACTGAACCATTCTTGTCAGCTGGCTTAACAATATTGTGATTCTTTTCCAATTCCCTCAAAGCAGCTGCCTCTTTACCAGTGATGCTTACATAGCTTGCTGCTGAACTAGTTTCAAACTTTAATTGAAATCCCTTTTCACAGGCCTTCTCAAAAACATGCACAGTCTCATTGTATGGGGGCATATAATTTGATGGTGTGTGGAAAATACTTACCTCCTTCTGAGGACTGCTTCCCCCGATGATTCTGTTATCAAGTTGCCACAACACATATTAGCTCTTTTGAAAAGTACCTTAAGATTTAAAATCCTGGTAAAGTGATGCAAATCCACATAGAGTTCAAAAGGCTGTGAGTCCTGAGTCGATGCAAAGGATAATCCCTTCTGCAATATTTTATGTTGGTTTTCTGAAAATTCCTGTCCAGAGATGTTAATAACAAGGCTCTCTTCCTTATGTCCCTGTTCAAATCCTAAACCAGTCATCTCCCTCGGACCCTGCTTCTGATGTTTATTTTTTTCCAACTATTTAACCAGGTGAGACACACTAAGCTGAAAGCTTGTTTACAGGTGCAACCTGGGAGCATGAGGAAGTTAAGTGACTTGCTCAGGGTCACACAGTACGCAAGTGGGGGCCGTGGGATTCAAACCCAGGTCTCCATATTTGCAGCTCAGAGCCTTAAACCACTGTGCCATACTGCCTCCATGTCAGGTTGTCTTCCTCTTGGGTCCTTGTGGTTCCTTATGTCCCAATACTTCCCCCGGCCTCTGGTTTTGCTGCTTCTGTTGACATATGTAGTTGGCAGTTGGAATTGGACAGTCCCTGTGAATCTGCCTACTCGGGCTGTTCTTTGTCTAAAAAAGGGTCCTCCACTTCAGACCACTATTATCAGTAGTGTAGGTGGGCAAATTAGTTCTATTTCTGAGGACTGATTTAGGAGAGTAAAGCTATGGGCCCATGTGCTTTCTGCCACCACACTTTCTGCTTGGGTCTTGTGAATAGTTCTGCTTAAGATTCCAATCAAAAACCCTATCGTTGAGGTAGTCTAGCCTGTCTCTCTCAAATTTCTGGAGTCTGATCTTTTTAATTTTGTTATCCTCTCTCCTTACATTATCCTTTAACTTTTTTCTGAAAGGACTCAAACTCAAAATAATCCTTAAATTCCAAAACCACAGTGTCTTTACTCGCAATGTCAGTAGTAACCTCTGGTTGCTGGGCCTCGTAATCATGTATTAACACTCTCATAAATTCATCAGTTGCCAATTGCTGTGCTCGTTTGCAGTCAGTAACGAGCAACACTCTGTCCCAACCATACCCAGGATGTTTAATTACCCTCTGACTGAGAGGTGAACAGCCCACCTTCAGATATGCTTCCAAAGTTATTTTTCTCCAATAGTGACATCTTTCCCTTACAATTGCCATTTCCAATACAATAAATGCAGCCTTAATGTCCAGAGGACATGAGTTTGAATCCATATCAGTCGGGTTGTCCCTCTGGTGAGTGTTGCTAATATCACGTTCAGAATCCTGAAAACAATCCTGTTCTCCTGCAGGTAAAAAAAACACTGTTAGCATACGAGCCTGATGCTCCCCCCAAAATCGTGTCCGTAAAGTGCATATTAGACATTCCTTGGACTGGGGAAAAAGTATCTCAAACAGCGACATAACAGAAGGTTTAATCCACAAATGGGAAATAAAAGACTAACGCTGCGTACTGTCAAGCCAAAACTTAACTTATTCCAAACTGCATAGTCATATCCGTTGGTTGCCCGAGAGTTGCAAGCAGTGTAGAACTAGTATAAAACAATTACTGCTGAAGAAGACTTCCCCTGCAAGCACGTACAATTGATATGAATACTGCAAAGCAAAGAGTGTGTGGTTACAAAAATGTCAAGCAAGGGGCAGCAAGAAACCGCACCACTCGGAGTAGACTTCAATAAAGCAGTTTTTAATAAAAATAGTATAAAATTACACCCCCAATAGTGCAGAATGCATCAGAGATGCAGCTACAATCCTCTATCGGTTTTGCATTCAAACATGAATCATCAGGAGGATAGCAAATCAAACATATGGATCCTTTTTATGCAGAACAAGCATAGTAAATTTAAAGTGGCAGTGTAAGAAAAATACATACATCTCACATAAGAAAACAGAATCCATAACCATTTAAAAACAGTAGCAAATCTCATATATTGCAGGAGAATATTTGTCAGGATTTACTAGCAGATCTGAAAATATAGCATAGCATGATTATTGAGTACATTGCCTAAAAATATAAAACACAGGCAAAAGACATAATTTAGAACATATATATGTAAATTGATGCTATATCATTTGAAAAAGCACTAACCTTTCAAAAAATATACTTAATGTTTAACGTTACCACTGCACTTTCAACATGAACTCTGTATTCTGAATTAGAGAATATGGTGTTGCATGTATGCAGATAACAATGTGTCATTCTGATTTTTTCTATGTTTGCTTTCCATCAAGCTGGTCTTGCAGTTTTTTTGGTTTCTTCTCCCTCCCCAGTGGCACCATGGAGCAGGTGTGCAATTGCGTCAGTGATGACATCACACACACTTCTGTAGATGGTGCATTGGACACTTGCCACTACACAGTTGCTTCTTGCAGAACCTGTGCCCTTTCCCCAGCCACCCCTAGAAGCCAGGCTAACACCTGATTCTGAACCACCCCTCTCCAATGGAGGAGAGCAGTCTGCCAGATGCTCAGTCCTCCTCCCCTAACTGACTCCCCAACAACCCGAGTTCACTCCTGAATCCATGTCATTAGCACTACATGTGATAGCGCTACTGCTGTGCCAGCAAGACAGCCAACAGTGATCATTTTAGCAGAATCTAAGTAATTTTCCTTTGCCTTCATAGGTCTCCTGTCCTGCTGTCTTCTCATCCAGAAAGCAAGACTTCTCCTCCTCTGCTTCCTCTGTCTGCGGCACCTTCATGCCATTACAAGGCAATGCCAACACTAATGTAATGGTAGGTATCCTTTTCTTTATTTTTGGTTTTCTTTCACAGGTGTAACATAATAGAGAGTGTACTACAGACTAAATTTCTATATTGTATTCACAGCAGGTCTGTATACATTCTCTCATCATGATGAATACCTCCTACAGGGAGCAAGCCATTGCCATCTTCGCCACCACATCGTTGATGAGGCCAGCATTGCCGATTCATGCTTGGACCTCCTCCTGCAGCTTCTCCACTGCTGCAAGTCAACATGTCCTTTGCATCCAGCATAAATAACAATCATTCACCTGATGCTGCTGCCTCATTGTACATTGTCATACAGCTGAAAAACACCTGAAACAAAAAGATACAGGAACAGAAAGCAAAGAGTGGCATAGGGATACAATTTAAGAATTTAAAAACAGAATGACAGAAAGAAATTTAACTTCCATGATAGAAACACTGCTAAGTTAATGAGATGGTTTGAAATACAATGGTTCAAATTCCCCTCCCACATACCACAGCCTCCCAGAAAAGGTGCTATGCTTACCTTTGTTGGTGGTACATAACAAAGCAATACTTGAGTCCAAGATTATCATCTGGATCCGAGGCACAAAGCAACCAAATCATTTTGTTCATTCAGTTGTTGTAGGCCAGATTCACAAAGTGCAGCAGCTTCAGCATGCGAGTTCCTGGTTCCCATCTCGTTTCAGGATGTCATGAGAGTATTTCCAGCAATGAGAATTCACTTTGATTTTCCAGTCATTAAAGTGCATCATGACACTTGCTGTGGTTGGAGACTCGCACAGTTTAGCACCAGCTAGCAGCAGCAGCATATATTAATTTTGGTAACACATCTCATATTAGGGTGTCATAAGAAAAAGCAGCATGACTTATTTATTCTATCAGGTGCCAAAAAACATTGAAATACCTAATTTATGTATACTTGCTTTTCACACAATTTCTAATAAAGTACATTACAAGAACAGTGCTGTGGGCAGTAACATGCAGAGCAGTACCGTATGGCAGCATGTAGCAACCTATCAGATTTTGGGGAATACATATGAAAAATTTGGGGAGAACAGTATTAATGTTAAGTGTGAGTAACACACAACTAACACAAAGTGCATGACAACAACAGTAGTGGGGGCAGTTACACCCAGTGCACTACTGTGTGGCAGTATATAGCAACCTTTCAATTTGGGGAAGTACTTGAGAAAAATTCTCGGAGAACAGAATTAATGTTAAGTGTAATTAATGCACAATTAAAACAAAGTGTATTACAATAGTATTGGTGGCAGTTACACAGTGCACTTCCCTATGGCAGTATGTAGCAACCTGTCAAATTTTGGGGAATACTTCAGAAAAATTCTGGGAGGACAGAATTCATGTGAAGCATGATTAATGCACAGTTAGCCGAAAGTGCATTACATGTGTTTGACACTGTAACACACAGCTCAGTACCACGTGGCACTACTTTTTATACTTTTATTAGTTTTCAAATATGCAGACTACATATCAAAAACACTTGGTTCCAAATACAGAAATCTATAGTACATAAAAGTACTAATAAAGAACCATATTATAACGAGAACAGTGTCACTTATCTTCCTTTGTAACTACATAAGAGGGTCCAATAAGTAAGATAAAGAGAATAACCGATAGGCTTGTGTCTATTACCAGGGAGCAATACCATCGAGAGGTTCTGGACACAGAGATGGTAGGACTCCCTGATAATGGAGACAAACATACTGGTCATTTTTTTTTTTTAATATATGGATCCGAGTTTTAATTTTTTTTTCTGTAATGGGTGGTCGACCACTTCACTGAAGGACTGACTTTGTGCTGGTTGACCGCCGCACAGTCTCATGCTGTGTGGTTGAGCTGCCTGCGTCTCACTCATTCGTGACACTTCTCACCACCTGCCCAGCTTTTCAGTCCCACATGTCCTACCTGTCCTTCATCAGAGGACAGCAGGATGAACCACATAATTCCATTTTCTAGTCCAAAAAACAAGAAAAAACAGAGAAGTGCTGAGGACTCAGATTGGTCTCGTTAAGCGAGAGATGGTCTGCCATGTTTTCCAAACTGTTCTGCCCACCCACATAGGGAAAGTGGCCAATCAAGAGGCACACTTTGGCAGATGTGGGGGAGACAGATTAGTGCATGCGCTGTTCCCATTCTGTGATAATTCTATCGTTCAGGTCCCAAACTCTACTATTGCAGGTCCTGAATGATAGTATTATCACTCTTGAAGTGTAGTATTATCACTTCGGGAGTGATAATATTACCAAGATTTTTTTGTATGCTTTTGTGCAGTATTAAAATGCAAATCCATATATTAAAAAACAGTACTCAGTCTTTCCAAGATAAGCCTGCACAGCAAGACCACAGACTGTGAAATGAAACAGAGTCCAGAAAAAGTCCATCCATGCTTTAGCACACTTAACGTCACACTAGGTGATGATAGAGTCTGTGAGTTCCTAAAATACAAAGTAGAGATCCGAACGCATGCTTGAAAACTCCTAACCCTAACCAAATGTTCCTGGAAAAAAAGCACTATATAATTGTAACCCCCCTACCAATCTGGGGTTTACCTTAATGTCTTCCTGGGCTCCACCCATGCCCACTGCCAGGTGGAAGTCCTCTATAGATGGTGAATCCAAGGTTATTTGTTTGATCCGGTTAATTTACATGAGAGTGTCATGCTGTGCCTCCATGCCTGTCCCTTTTAGACTTTGGCCTGTATCTGTATAGTGAATAGTTTGGGCTGGGTCTGAGTGCTTCAAAGCTTGTGACCAACCAGAAACCACTTTACTTTGCTCCACTCTACTGTCAATGGTAAAGCAGAGGGAGCTTGAACTAGTACTGTAATTATTTACTGCTAACTTGCTGTTGTATTTGCATTGGAGTGTTTGTTCTAACCTGCCTTCTTGCAGCTTGGTTTATCTGAATGGAAGCCACCATGTTAGGTTTGGGACTTCCAGCATTTGGACCAATGGGACACAGGGGACCTTAAAGGGTCCTTAGCTCAAATGTCTCATGGGAAGGAAAACTGTGTTTTTTGTGATTTTTAGGTTGACGCCTAAACTGAACTGAAGGGGGCATCCAAACTGTGACTGACAGCTCCCCCAGCCAACCAGAACTCTGGAAACCAAAGGAAATCCCAAAACTGTTAAGAGACAGTTGTTCAGCTGGAGTTAGAACTTAAAGAGTGAGCAACTCAAGCTACTGAGAAGCTGCTCCTAGTAAGGAACTAGGAGATTCAGTGGGGAAAGGCCTGAGTTGCCTCCCTGCTACTGTTCTCCTGCTTGGGACTGCCTGATTGCAGTAATTGGAATAATCTGAATAGGAACTTTTACTTGTGGCAGAAAGCTCCAAGATACTTGAAGGTACAGCCTGAGATTTGGGCCTAGTGGAAGATCCTGTGAAGTGTTCGACCCAGAGGTTGTGCTACATGATTTAATGATCGAGAGGTTTGCTCAGTGAATCTACTGCAATAGCAACCGGCCTGAATACCGAATCAAGAGTTAGAGAAGTTAATGTTGTTCCTGTTAAACGTGCTGAATGTTTATTGTGGATTGTGCCTGTTTTGCCAGTGACTGAACTGTGTTGCCAGCTGGAGGCCTCCACCAGCAAACAAACTGAACTTTGCCAGAATTGTTTATTCAGCCTTGGGCCTATACCAGTCTCAGCCCAAGCCAACCATTCCTGCAGCAGAGACTGTTCTTTGGAGAGAGGCCGGTTTTGATCCAGCCCCTTCGCAGAGACAACTCGCAGGTTGCGGCCACCTGGAGGGAAAGGCTGTGAAGTGGACGTGTGTTGTGTCGGCCCTGCTTCCCCATGCTCTTCGGTGATCTACAGAAGGTCCCATAGCTCCACCTAGGGGTCACATAATAGCACCAACTGTGTCAGCTTACAATGAAAACAGAGACTAGAAGGGTCTGTAACAGGCAACAAGTTAGAATGAATTACAACTTCTAGATGGTATTGCACCTTTCCATTTTTCTAAAATGTAATCAGCAAGCTGCAGTGGCATTTACTACACTCCACTGAGTGAGCTCCATACAAGGGAGTCAGCTCATGCCTGCCACGAGGCAGCAGCCATTTTGCAACTGTTCAGTTTCCCTCACAGTACAAAGCCTGTGCACCATCCCATCCAATGTAGTAGGCAGACCCCTCACATCCATGTCTTGAATCAAAAAGAAAATAAGCAAAGACTGGAATGAAAAGTCTGCCACTGCATAGACATGCCCACCACATCAGAACCCTTAAAAAAGTAATAATGAAGGAATATAGCAGACCTTAACAGCAAGAACAACATAAAATAACAGGAAACATTTCAATCAGTCCCCTCAGAGTCACTCACAGGTTCAATTCTGTTAAAGTTAAGTTTTATAGTTTCCAGCCATTTACCTACCTCTTGAGGATTTGTACACAAGTAGGTTTTACCTGCATATGACATGCATATCTGAGTTCGAAACTGTAACACATGCTGTACCCCTAATGCCTGCAGGCCCGATCTAACTGTATCAAAACGTTCTCTTCTTTTTTGCATTGCAAAACTTAGATCAGGAAAAAAGTAGAGTGGTGTCCCATCCAAAGAAGTAAACTGTCCTTTCTATTTCACTGCATTCAAAATTAAATCCTTGATGTGCACACTGGAGGTGACAATGAGAATTGTGCGAGGTTGCTCCAACTGCGCTGTCCACCTCCATGGTGTAAATCTGTAGTCCCTGTATGTTAACATCTAAACATTTAGAAATTAAGTCTCCCACAAACTCCGGTAAGTTGCTGTCTTCCAGACCTTCACTAATGCCCAAAGGTATGATGTTAGCCAACCTTATTATGTTTTCCACATGCTCCAGCCAAAGTATGAGAAGTTTGTTTTCAGCAATAAGCTCCATAATTGCCTGGGCTAAATCCATGGATTTTTGTGCTTTGGCAACTATAAGGTTCAACTTCCCATCCATAGCTGAACATGTATTAGTGAGGGTCTCAATTTTGTTGTTGAGTTCTGATGGCCTGTAGCAGAGCTGAGTTGATGGGTTCCATGCTGCTGTGCGCCTCATGGCTGTGGCCGCCATTATCTGCCACCTCTCCTGGCTTGCCTGGTTTCAGTTTACTGATAAGTTGTGAAGCGGTGTGTTTAGACTTGCCAATCTCATACTGCCTCAGTTTTTGAACAGCCAGTGCCTAAAGGTTACTGGTACCAAAGGACTATGCAACAACGTAGGACAAATTGGTTTATAACATGAATTTTTAGAGTTGTTTGGTTGTAGGGACAGAGCTCCTTTACCCTGCGTCCTATTCCATCGGTTGCTGGCCACTCCCTCCCTACCATGTGGAACTACTAACAACCTTTAATGGCATGATATTTTTATTCTGGTACTTGAGAAAAACTCAGGAAAAAATACAGAAATAGAGAGAAAGGAACAATATGAGTCTGACATGTGAGAGCATCATTATAAAAAATATAGATAGAAAATATAACTTTTTTGGAGGTTTTTTGTGTGTTTTTTTAAGGTAATAGCAAGAGTACAGAAATACAGACAGAAAAGATGTAAGGGGACCACTATTTGCATAGAAGTGATCTACAGACCTCCAGCACAGGGGGAGAAGTGGATGAGGACATGATGGACACCATGCAAAGGATGGCACACAAGGGGGAGGTGTTGCTTGTGGGGGATATCAATCTACCAGCCATGGATTGGAGCCTACCAGCTGCAGCAACAGTCAGAAGTAGGGACATCCTAGACTCCCTGCAAGGGGCATTCCTCAGGCAACTAGTTAAGAAGCCCGCTCGTGGGGTGGGTAGTACTGGACCTGGTACTGACAAATAGGGACAGTGTTGCTGATGTTATGGTGGGTGACAACCTGGGGTCCAGCAATCACCATACAGTGTGGTTCAATATAAGGACTGGGCCAGAACCAAGCCACACTAAGATGAGGATCCTGGACTTCAGGAGGGCTAATTTCAGGAAAATGGGAGAATGCATCAGGGAGACCTTGACAAATAAAAATAATCTGGGGAGAAATGAGGCACTATGGGCAAAAATAAAAGGGGCATTGAAAAAGCAACAGATCTTTGTGTCAGGCAGGTCAACAAGGACAAGAGAAAAAAGAAACCGCTATGGTTGTCTAAAGACATGGCAGAAAAAGTACGAGCAAAAAAACTAGCATTTAGAAAGTGCAAAAAGACGCTGAAGGAGGAGGATTGTGAAAACTACCAGGAGAAACAAAGGGAGGCAAGGTAGGCAGTTAGACATGCAAAAAGGCACAAACAGAAGAGAATATTGCCCAAGCAGTAGAAGAAGGGGATAAAACTTTCTTTAGATATATAAGCAGGGAGAGGAAGACCAAAGGGGGAATAGTAAGGATAAAAGGGGAAGAAGAGATTTGTGAGGAGGACCAAAAGAAGGCAGTCATATTGAACAAATACTTCAGTATTTACAGAAGAAGGGATATGTGACAGGCCAAGGATAAAGGACAAGGGCATAAATGGTAGGGAGGTGGAGGCCAGTCCTTTTACAGAGGAGAAAGTTCTCAAAGTACTAGCACAATTAAAAGTAGACAAAGCAATTGGACCTGATGGGGTGCACCCCAGGATACTGAGGGAGCTCAAAGTGGTGCTGGCTGCACCTCTGACAACTCTGCTCAATTTATCATTAGAAAAAGGGTAGGTTCTGAGGTACTGGAGGAGGGCAGATGTGGTTCAACTTCACAAAAGTGGGAACAGGGAGGAGACAGGAAATAACAGAACTGTCAGTCTAACTTCAGTATTGGGCAAAGTAATGGAAACACTACTGAAGGAAAGGATAATGGAATACCTTGTAATCAGTGGATTACAGGACCCAAGACAACATGGTTTCATGGGGGAGAGGTCTTGCCACACAAACCTGATCGAGTTATTTGATTGGGTGACCAGGGTAATGGATCAGGGAGGAGTGGTAGAGGTGGCCTACCTGGATTTCACTAAGGCCTTCAACATCCTTCCACATAGAAGACTGGTGAACAAGCTGGCCTGACTGGGAATGGGTCAGAAAGTTATAAACTGGGTAAGAAGTTGGTTAAGCTACAGAAGTCAAAGGGTGGTGGTAAATGGTATCCACTCTGGAGAAGGCAAGGTGACCAGTGGGGTGCCTCCGGGATCAGCACTATGCCTGGTCCTCTTCGATGTCTTTATTAACAACACTGCAAAAGGGCTAGAAAGAAAAGTATGCCTGTTTGTGGATGACACAAAATCTGCAACAAAATAGACACACTAGGTGGGGTTGGAAAAAATGAGGGATGATTTGAAAAAGTTGGAAGAATGGTCGGGCTTGGCAGCTGGGTTTCAATACACAAAAGTGCAAAATCATGCACTTGGAGCACAGAAACCCGTAGACTATGTACCAATTGGGAGGGGAAGTACTGGCAACCAACAAACAGGAAAGGGACCTGTGGGTAATAATTTCTGATGATCTGAAGGTAGCCAAGCAGTGTGATAATACAGTGGGGAAGACTAGCAGAATATTTGGGTGCATAGGGAGGGGTATCACTAGTAGGAAGAAGGAGGTAATATTACCACCATGCAGATCACTGGTAAGACCCCACCTCAAGTACTGTGTCCAGTTCTGGTGGACGCACCTCCTGAAGGACATTGATAAGGTGGAAACAGTATAAAAGAAGGCTGCCAAAATGGTGCAGGGACGGCATCAAAAGCCCTACAAAGAGAGACTCAAGAAACTGAATATGTACTCTCTGGAGGAAAGGAGGGAAAGGGTGGATATGATAGAAATATTCAAATACCTAACAGGTATTAACTCTCTAGGATGGAATCTTGATTGAGTGCTGTATTCCTGTGTAAAAATGGCTGTATTCCTGAGCAGTCAGAAAGTCAGACTGTTTGGAACTAAAATGGTAACACTCTGACTTGGTGTATAAATAACTAAAAAAGTATAACTCCTATCACAAAACTTACAGCACGAAGTTTACTCACAATAAAAACAATCTTTAAAATGAGGGGTCACACATGTTAGTAGCATTAACCTTTTTTTTTTTACAAAACATGAAACAATGAAAATTTACATTTTTTTCTTAAAAAAAAAAAACTAAAACAAAACGCCTTAGAAGTGGCAACTGTCTGTTGTATGATGGTTTTCTATCACACCAACATCTGTGCATTACACTGCCATAGTTTAGAGTATTTCTGAGCTGTTTTACATAATAAAACAGACTATAAACTAAGGCATGTGCCAACACATAACGCCAGTAAACTGACTGAATTCGGAAAAATGTTCTGCACAACTGCCCACATGATGCACAAACTATGATAACTAAAAAAGTATGCCTCCTAGCCCCTAGACACCTGCACAGAAAATGTTCACAATACCAAGAGGTTTAAAATGATGGGTCACTCATGTTAGTGGCATTTGCAGATATTTTTACAGTTCCTGAAATGATAAAAAAAGAGCATTGTTTTACATTTGTTCCCAAATAAAAACCTACATCATAAAAAGTATACCTCCTAGACCCCAGACACCAGCATGAAATTGTCCACATGAAAGAGACCTTTCAAATGATGGGTCACACACGTTTCTAGCATTTACAGTTTTTTTTTTTACAGTACTTGAAATGGAGGAAAATCACCTTTTTACACTTTTTTATCCCAAAAAATTAAAACAAAGTACACCTCCTAGCTCCCAGACACCAGCATACTAATTTTTCATCATGAAAAGAGCTTTCAAATCAGGGATCACACATTTCTAGCATTTACAATTTTTTTAACGGTACCTGCAATGGAGAAAAATAGCATTTTCTTTACATTTTAACCCAAATTAAAACCTAAAAAAATCTGAAAGGTAGCAAATGTGTCCAATATAAAGTCAGTATTCTGGTAGGCAGGAATGTTTCCTACCGACCTGCACTTACCGATAACCTTATTCCTGATTGGTTGATCCAGAAAGTGCATAAGAAGTGCAGGATGCACTTACATGCTCTGAGGATGAGAGGAAGTGAATACCTGATGCATGTATGTGCTATGGGGACTAGAGAAATTTTCCTGATGATGCACATATGCGCTATGGGGCTGAGTGAGTTAATAAGGTAATGGAAGGTAGCATTTTCCATAGAAAAAGAAGCTTGAGGACAAGGGGTCACACTGTGAAGTTGGAGGAGGGGAGGCTCAGAGGAAATTTGAGGAAATAGTTCTTCACGGAGAGGGTGGTGAACAGCCTTCCAGCAGAGGTGGTGGGTGACAAAACAGTGATGGGATTCAAGCATGCATGGGACAGATACAAGGAGACCTGTGCACATGCTGTGAGACCACACTAGTGGTGGTGAGACAGTACTGACAGATGGTGGCGAGCCTTGCATTTGTGCGAAATAACTGAAAAGAACTAATAGCTCTGTAGCTAGGCAGCACTATGCTGATACGGGAAGTAGTCTGGGAGTTGTAGTGTGGACTTAATCTCCCAGGACTACATCTTCCTAAATCAGCAAGTGCTGCACTGGGTAACCTGAGTGGGATAGTGTGTCTTGTCTGTATGTAATTATTGCAGTGTTGTACTGTGAGGGGACGTTGGATCACAGCTCCTGTGCTGCATTATTTTAGCTATTCTGTCACCTGCACCAGGCATTTCCAAGTTCCTGCACTATTTTAGGGCATGCTCCATGAGTGCTCGTTTGAAACCTCTGTGCACATGCTGTAAGACCACACTAGTTGTGGTGAGACAGTACTGACAGAGGGTAGCGAGCCTTGCGTTTGTGTGAAATAACTGTGTAAAGAACTAATAGCTCTGTAGCTAGGCAAGACTATGCTGATATGGGAAGTAGTCTGGGAGTTGTAGTGTGGAGTTAATCTCCCAGGACTACATCTTCCTAAATCAGCGAGTGCTGTACTGGGTAACCTGAGTGGGATAGTATGTCTTGCCTGTATGTAATTATTGCAGTGTTGTACTGCAAGGGGATATTGGACCACAGCTCCTGTGCAGCATTATTTTATTTTAGCTGTTCTTTTAAGAACAGTAAACTACGCTAGCTGGGAGTGTGACATGACCTGCACTAGGCATTTCTGGGTTCTTGCACTATTTCAGGGCACACTCTGCGAGCGGAGCGAGCGTGAGCATGCAAGCATGTGCAAAGACACATGCTAAGATGTGCATCTTGCACGTGTCAGCAGTGTCTGCAGGGACAGCTGGGACTAAGGTGCAGCCTTTAAGGTGTTGGTTTTATTAATGTTTGGTGTGTCTGAGTTTAGCCTAGTATAGCTACGTATCTGTTACTTCAGTGTTAAGCGCTACACACCTAAGGGTGTATAGTGATTCCAATAGTAAATAGTACCCGTGATTCAGATGCTAGTATTGTTGTTTTAGCTAAACTGGATGCTGGACAATAGAATAAGAACTATGGGTGGAGACTGGGTTATTAAATGTAACAAATGCATTATGTTTTCACTAACTGAGAGTGAAATCTCAGAAACCGACTCTGTAATAATTGTAAATATATAACTAAGCTGGAGCAAGAATTAAAATATCTCAAATGCAGATTTCAGGAGGCGGTTGCAAACCAAATGGAGATGCAGCATATGATTAAATCACCAACAAATTCAATAAATTCCCAACCCCAGCTTCAGTTCTCACTAACATCACAGGTTGTAGCTCCTATGGGGTTATACCACATGCAGCTGATTTTATATTGCAGCAAACTGCAGGAGGTGGCAGCCTTAAAAGGCGAGATAGGGAAGAAGAATGGTCAGATGATGACAGTGAAGAATGGACAATAATTAAAGACAACACATCCAAAAAAGGGAGTAGGGCAATGGAGTTTAGTCTACCATTTACAAACTACTTTGCACCATTACTTACACATCAAGATATATGTGAAACCGGAGTGGTACATAGTCTAGACAATAACGAACTACCCTTAGTAGCCAGCCAATTACCACAAGTAACCCAGATGAATTTTGATTTAATTAGTCCGGTACAAAATCAGAATGTCACACAGGGGACTGCATCTCCCAAACAAAACAAAGCTTCATGTAGTATACGAAATTCAGAACACAATGTGAATCATCTAAATGGTGTAAGTCCTGACCCAGTATCAAATGTAGGTCCCATCAATATTATACCAACTACACAAGAACAGGAACGGCAGGTGTTCAGATTGGTTGATTCAATGATCAAGCACATTGATAGACAAGTATATAACCCTGATAAAGCTAATAGAACGTGTAGTAGTTTTAAAGGGGCAATTATTTCAGATATAACAATAATGGCAAATGACATTCTGGATAAATGTGGAATGAACCCTGTGGTTATAATTCATGTAGGGACCAATAACATCAATAGATCAAGCACTGAAGATATTAAATCTGATTTTTGTATCTTAGGCGAACTCTGTTGGTCAAAAATTGTCATATTAGCTTCTCAGAAATACTACCTGTACCACGAGCTACACACTCTGTGTCTCAGAAACTCAAAACCATAAACTGGTTGCGATTATGGTGTTTACAAAAGGGGTTTAATTGTATTGCCCATTGGGAAGAATTCCAAGATAGAGAGTATTTGTTTGCATGGGATGGATTACACCTGAGTAAAAGGGGTTGTAATTTATTTGGAAAAAAATTGAAAAGCTTATTTCCAACTATTTAAATTGAATTGGGGGGGAGGTTATAAACTTAAGTGTAAACAACCTCGAATCTCCCAACATGCTGGTTGTAACATCCTTACCACAAATGCTAGAAGTTTAAATCTCAGTAAAAAATTAGAATTGGAAGCTTTATTAGGTCAAAATAGTGTTCAGATTGTCGCCATTACTGAGACATGGTGGGACAATGACTCTGAGTGGATGAATGATATAGAAGGCTTTAAACTATATACATGTAATAGACAGAATAAACAAGGTGGTGGAGTATGTTTGTTTACAGAGAATTCCATCACATCACATTTAATAGAGCCATCCCTGGAGATCGATACGAATCTAGAGACAGTCTGGGTTAAGCCTGTGTTCCCAGATAGAAAATCAGTAATAGTGGGGAATTGTTATAGACCACCAGTGTCTACCAAAGTTTATAATACAGCATTAAATAACAAAATCTCTGAAATGGCCTCACTCAGAGATATTATAGTACCAGGAGATTTTAACTATCCTGGAATAGATTGGGAGACCTTCTCTAGTGGGGACTCCAGTGAGAGACTGTTTATCGTTTTATGTATACATAGTGGACTGCATCAAGTTGTTACTTATTCAATCAGAAATAACATTTTAGATTTAATCCTAACAAATATGGAGAATGAAATTATAAAAATCAACATTTGAGCTGCATTAGGAAATAGTGATCAACCTGCCAGTTGGTGCAGGGGATATCTAAACACACCTGTAGCACAACTATTAAAAACTACCATAAGGCTAATTATGAAGGTATATTGGAAAGTCTTTCTCAAATAGATTGGGACATAACCCTTAGACACATGACTGTAAACAATGCATGTGACAGATTTAAGGAAATAATTCAGGAGATTGAACACATACACGTACTTATTTAGAAAAAAATATTATAACAAAGGTAGGGTCCCATGTTGGTTAAATCAAAAAGTCCAAAAACTAATAAAATTAAAGCAAAATGCATACAAACATTACACAAGCGTACCAGACCAGGTTAATAAAATAAAATACTACCATATAGAAAAAGAATTAAAAAATATGATATGACAGGCCAAAAGAAATCTTGAATTTAACATTTTGCATACAAAAGATAGGAAAGTACTATATTCCTATATAAATTCAAATTGTAGAAATAAAGGAAAAACCATAGGACCAATATTGGAAGACACTAAACAAAACGAAAGTGACAAACTGGTAGCACACAAATTTAACAATTATTTTTGTTCTGTTTTTTCACCATTCTCTCATTCTGCTCTTCCAACTTCATTAAATAAATCACCTGAACCTCCATTTACATTAAAGGAAGTATTTTCTGTAGTGTCACAACTGAATGCTAAGTCTAGTCAAGGGTCTGATAATATAAATACCATTTTTCTTAAAAAAATCAGCTTCAGTAATAGCCTACCCTCTTGCAATTATCTTTTAACCATTCACTAAGGGACGGTATTGTACCCATTGATTGGAAAACTGAGACAGTGGTGCCAATATATAAGAAAGGTAACAGAGGAAGAGTTGAAAATTATAGACCAATAAGCCTGACCTCTCACTGTTGTAAACTAATGGAAAGATTAATTAAAAACAGACTTGAAATACATCTAGACTGTTCCACTATAAAAAATGAAAATCAACATGGATTTAAAAAGGGAAGGTCTTGTACCACAAACCTACTCAGTTTTTATAACAACATCAGTAACAGTATGGATAGTGCTTGTCCATCTGATGCTATTTTGCTTGATTTCGCAAAGGCTGTTGCTAGAATACTGCACAGTAAATTAATAAATAAATCATTGAAACGTCATGTTAATATTGATATTGTTAGCTGGATTCAACATTGGCTCTTAAACAGAACACAACATGTATGAATAAACAATACATTATACAATGGCAAGAAAAAATCCTGGGCTGTGATTGGTCAGTCTTGAGCTGGACCCGTGATGTTATCCCAGCACATCACGGGTCTAATCTGAACCTCACTGTGAACCTGTAGATGACCTTGAGCATGCTTGATTGTTTCATCTGCTCTTAAAAAACAAATATTTTTCCAAACAAAAACACCTTTAAAATGATTTTTTTATTCTGTATAACAACGAGTCATTGTATAATAGCAATAATGCCCTCCAGGATGTGTGTCATTTGGGATAACATCATGCCTTAGTTGTTGGACGCACTCGGCCTGCAGCCTCGTGCCCAACCACCTGAGGTGTGACTTTATCCCAGCATGACACACACCCTGTTGGGCATTATTGCTTAATTATCAAATGAGGGTTTAGTTGGAAGTGGGGTACCTCTGGGGTCAGTATTGGGGCCTATACTTTTTCATCTTATATGTTCATGACATGGATAAGAACATAACTAATAGTGTCGTGAAATTTGCTAGCGATACTAAGTTAGGTGACGAGGTTAACACAATAAATAAACATCTAACACTGGTAGCAGACCAAGCTAGCATTGAGTTGTGGACAGTGCAAAATGATATGATACTTAATAACAATAAATGTACAGTACTTCATTTTGGTAGAAATAATCCTAACTATTCATACATTCTAGGTCAGACAATACTAAAATCAATGAATAAAGCACAGGATTTAGGTATATCAGTCAATAACTCCCTTTCTGATTCTGATCACTGTAGGACTGTTGCAAAAACAGCTAGGTCAGTGGTAACTAAAATTAAATGATCATTTGTAAGTAAGACTGAACAACTTATTATTCCAATTTGTACGATTTATGTTAGGCCAATACTTGATTTTGGATCTCAGTTCTGGTCCCCTTATTTAATTAAGGATATTAAAATACTAGAAAGTGTTCAGAGAGCTTTAACAAAAAATATCCCTAGGCTCAAAGGCAAAACTTATTTACCTAGATTGTCTGAAACTAGATTACACCCCCTTGAGACCAGAAGGCAGAGGGGTGACTTACTTTTATTGTATAAAATAATGCAAAATCATGACTTAATGCTAGAATATAATCTCCAATTTAGTAATGCATGAGCGAACCTAAGATCCCATGACAAGAAAATTAAAATAAGTTCTTCCCGAACAGTTAAAAGGGACCACTTTTTTATCATATGAGCTCCAATGGCATGGAATAGACTACCTAAAACAATAGTAAGTTGTGCATCATTAGGTACCTTTAAAAATACATTGGATAGTCTTTATTATAACCATCAGTTCTTGGTTTAATTACCCACATGTGTGGGGGACATTCCCGATGGGCTTTGAGCCCCTTATGTCCCTTAGCTCCTAGTAATCCTAGTAGTAAAACAAGGGGAGGAGATTACCAGTTATCAAGTAGGGTCTGCAGTAGCATAGTAGGTAAGGAAAACTGGGCAGACGAGGTGGGCCAAGAGGTCCTTATCTGCTGACAACTTCCGTGTGTCTATGTCTCTATGTTTCTATGTAGGAAACAATGCAGTGAAAAAATAAAGATGAATTACAATTTTTGTCATATTTTTAACCATTTTATTATTTTTTTTTCATTTTGTTTTAAGGTAAACAAACCAGTAAGAAAGTTTGAAGAAAAGACTGTAAATAGGACAGAAAGGAGTTAAAGTTGTATAAAAAAATTTGACAGGTTACTTATAAACCTCAAGTAAACAGTTCAGCTGCACTTTGGAAATAGGATCTGACCAAGTCATACAAAATGTGATTTTGCAGTGCATTTGTTTTATTGTCATTTTGGCACACAACAGCACATAACCACAGTATAGAACTAATGCCCGTCACTATGTGGAGGTCCAGTGTCCTGGTTCTGGACCTCCCAACTGTGTGTTATTAGTTCTACACTGTAATTATGTTCTGATGCGTACCAAAATGGCAAGAACATAACTGCACTGAAAATTTGCATTTTGTGTGACTGACTTTGTTCCTACTTCCAGACTGCAAATGAACTATTTGTTCTACTTCTCGTAGCCTTGGGGTTAGCCACCATGCTTAGCCACACCATCCTGGAGTTTGCTAGAGTGTGGTTGCTTTTGCTTGGATCTGTACTTCTACCTGCCACCAGCCCCTGCACTGCCATGGTAAAGCTCAGCTACGCCTTCAGGTATCTTTTCCTTATTTACGAAGACATGTTGCATTACCTCCTCCACTGATGCGACCCAGTGGCAGACGTCCCCCATTTCCTCCGTCTGGCAAGCTCCTCTGATGTTCTGGCTGGCAGTCGCATGGGTGCTGCTGGTTCAACTGCCAGAACCACTATGGGTGAAGATGGGTTGATAGTGTTTCATGCTGCCCTCTGTATGCTGTGAATGTTGATGATGCACAGTGCACAGCCTCTCTACAGGCATAGAAGGTGGACCATCACTACCACCACTCACAGTTTCTCTCTGCCATGGCTCCTACTGCTCCTGGTGCCAGATTTGCATGTGTGTTTGTTTCTCACCGGGATCCAAGTGGATCCAGGTGGGTGCATTTCTTTCCCCAGCTAACATGCATCTTACTTGGAATTGGTGATGCTGTCGTCATTTGCATCCACTTCAAAAATTCCTACACAGGGGAAGATCTTGGATGATGCTGTTTCGTCCTGTGACTGTGAACTGTTGTGGTGGAGGAGTAATAGAGAGGCTCCTCTACTGGGAAGGGGAAGCTAATGCCGGTAATGGAACCAAGATGGGGGGCACATTGGGATTCTGGCCACTTGATTCCAGGGGGAAATGGGAGCTGTCCTCATTATTTTTAGAAGTGATTTCCTACTTATGCTGCTGGTTGTAGTCCAGGGTATACTGTGGCACCACCATAGGTATGAACCTGTCCATGCTTCTCCATCATCAAAAAAAAAGGATAGCTACAGACAGAAAAGATTCAAGAAAAGGGGAAAATAAAACTAACAAAGAAATGAAAAAAGACATTGAAAATACGGTAGCATTCCTTAAGTAAAGTAATACAAGAAAGAACAGCATTTGTCAATGTTGGATGTTCGCCACTGGTATAAAAGTCCTGGGGTACTGGATGTGTTGTGGTACACTTTGTAGGTTATGTATTAGCAATGGTAGGAGCCTGCATTTGTAAATTTTAATGCAGGCTCATAACTTTGTTGTTTTAAATTGTCAACATATTCTTGCAGTGCAGTCGGTGGCTGTGGGGTGGCGGTCTTCAGAAAAACCTTCTGGATGCTGTGTTGCTGCCCCATCTGCAGGCACCTTTCTGAGCTGAGGGCAGAGGTGGTCAGTCTCTGGGCTAATTTGACTAGGATTCAGGAGGCCTCCTCTTGCACCCAGAGGCCACCATATCCACATCCACATTCACATCCACTACCACAAAGGTTGCAAAGCAGGTGGAGTGGTTGGACTACAGTGGGCTTGGGCAGGGTTAGGGAAGTGGGTCAGAGGCACATCCCCCTGCCAGTGCAAAATGAGGAACTCCTATGCTGTGTTGGAGGAATGGGAAGGTCCCACGGAGTCACCTGAAGTTGCACCCAGTGAAGATGAGCAGGTCCTCTGCAATGGAGACCCAAGGAGGGGTGGAAGAGGACTCCAAAGGAAGAGGAAGCTACTTCTAGTGGGGGACTCCATCATCCAGGAAGTGCAGTTAGGAGCAGGTAGCGAGGAGGAGAGGGAGGTAAAGTGCCTCCCAGGAGGCACAACTTGGAGGGATAGAAAGCATATCTAGAGGATCACTAGGGTGTGAATAGGGGAAAGCTGGATATCATTGTCCATCTTCTAGTAGATCCTTATCCATTTCCTCACTTTATGCAGGGGTTCTGTAGATTACTCCTGTTCAAATGGCTGTGCCATTACCTGTTTCCAGGGTGACCCACAGTACCTGTCTCCCCCTGTGTTCCTTGTGTCTCAGTTGCCTTTATACCCTCCTTGTTGTAAAGAGTCACCCTTCCTCCCATTTTAGCCTCCCAGTGTCTCTCCTGAACAAAGTATAACCTGGACTAGTTACCTCCCACTCTTGGTTCCCATTGTACTATGCCTCCATAACAGCTGCAATATCCAGATCAACCTCTGCCATCAAGGCCATCAGATCAGGGATTTTGTTCCCCAGGCTGCAGGCATTCACGCACATAACCCTCCATGTTCTGCAAACTTTCCTCCTGACCACTTTCCTATTCTCCCTTTTCCTCTTCTCCTCCTATTTTCTCCTCCCCATTCATTTCAGGACAAATGACCTAGCTGGGGACAAGGCAAAGATAACAAGAGTGCAGGAGGAGTTTGGGCAATTGGGGAGGGGCCTGGGGCAGGTAACAAACTCCATGACCTTCTTGAGGTGCTGCCTGTCCACAGCAAGTGGGAGGCTAGGGATCACTGTACCAGGGACTTCAATGCTTGGTTGGAGGGCTGGTGCAGAGAGGAAGGTTTTGACTTCACTGGAGAATGGGGATCCACCTGGGGGGGATGAGAAAATGTACTGGGGCGACAGCCAGCATCCTTCCAGAAAGGGGACCGATGTCCTCAGGCAAGCATTTAAACTAGCCAAGGGGCATGGATGAATGAACCAGGGTAAATCAAACTGCCCACCCTCACAGAATAAGGTAGCCAGCATGAAGGACAAAAATATCACAATAACGCCAGTAAGCAATGAACCGGGAGGAGAAAATAGGAGGAGAAGAGGAAAAGGGAGAATAGGAAAGTGGTCGGGAGGAAAGTTTGCAGAACATGGAGGGTTATGTGGTGAATGCCTGCAGCCTGGGGAACAAAATCTCTGATCTGATGGCCTTGATGGCAGAGGTTGATCTGGATATTGCAGCTGTTATGAAGACATAGTACAATGGGAGCCAAGAGTGGGAGGTAACTAGTCCAGGTTATACTTTGTTCAGGAGAGACACTGGGAGGGTAAAATGGGAGGGGGGTGGCTCTTTACAACAAGGAGGGTATAAAGGCAACTGAGACACAAGGAACACAGGGGGAGACAGGTACTGTGGGTCACCCTGGAAACATGTAATGGCACAGCCATTTGGACAGGAGCAATCTAAAGACCCCCTGCGTAAAGTGAGGAAATGGATAAGGATCTACTAGAAGCCATCCACAAGATGGCAACTAAATGGGAAGTGTTGCTGGCAGGTGACTTTAATCTGCCAGAAGTAGATTGAAGCATCCCAGTGGTGGTAACAGCCAGGGGCAGAGATATTCTGGTCTCCCTGATGGGGGTATGCCTCAAACAGCTTGTGCTTGAGCCAACCCAGGACGGAGTAATTTTGGATCTGATTCTAACCAATGGGGACAGAATTTCAGATGTTGGGGTTGGGGGAACACCTGGGGTCCAATGACCATTGCACAGTGTGGTTTAATATGAGTACTGCAACAAGGTCATGCCACAAAAAGGTGAGGGTTCTGGACTTCAGAAGGGCAGACTTCACAAGGATGGGGTTATATCCCAGGGAAGCCCTAGCAGAGGGGGAGAGAAAGGGGGGGAAGAAGAACTTTGGACCCATCTAAAAGGAGCCATTGCAGAGGCAACAAACCTCTGCATTCAGGAAATAGACAAGGGCAAAAAAAAAGAAAGCCACTATGGCTTTTGCAGGAAGTGGCTGGGAAAGTGAGAGAGAAAAAGATGGCTTTCAGGAAGTACTGTATAAGGAGTCAAAGAAGGAGGAGGACAGGGCAGTGTATCTAGAAAAGCAAAGGGAGGCAGGAAGAGTGGTCAGGAGTGCCAAGGGGAAGACAGAGGAGAAAATAGCAAATGAAGTTAAAGATGGGGACAATATTTTTTATAGATACATTAGCGAAAAGTGAAAGACTGGGGGGTGGGATTGTTAGGCTAAAAGGGGAGGAGGGACAGGGAGTGGAGGGAGACCAGTATAAAGCATCAATCCTGAACAAATATTTCTGCTCAGTTTTCAGAGTGGATGGTGAAGGGAAGGGACCACAGCTAAAAATCAGATTTGGAAGGGGTAAACAATCCATTCACAGTGGAAAGAGGCCTAAAAGAACTCACAAAAATGAAGGTGGATACGGCAATGAGGCCAGATGGGATACACCCTAGAATACTAAAGAAATTAAGGGAGGTACTGGCTACACCACTGACACCCCTGTTCAACAAATCACTAGATACAGGAGTGGTTCCAGGGGATTGGAGAAGGGCCAATGTAGTCCGTCTCCATAAAAGTGGGAGCAGGGAGGAATCTGGTAACTATAGACTGGTCAGCCTAACCTCAGTGGTGGAGAAACTTATGGAATTGCTGCTAAAAGACAGGATAGTGGAGCATCTTGAAGCCAGCAGAGCACAAGATCCAAGGCAGCATGGATTCACATCGGGGAGGTCATGTCAAACAAATCTGGCCAATTTCTTTGACTGGGTAACCAGGGAGGTGGATCAGAGGATAGTGGTGAATGTAGCTTACCTTGACTTCAGCAAGGCATTCAACATTGTTCCACCTAGGAGGCTTGTGAACAAGCTGGGTAGCCTGAGGTTGGGTCACAAGGTGGTAAACTGGGTTAGAAATTGGCTGAGGGATAGAATGCAGATGGTGGTGGTAAATGGAGCTAATTCCGAGGTAGGGAAGGTGACCAGAAGAGTGCCACAGGGATCAGTTCTTGGGCCAGTACTGTTCAATATTTTCATCAGTGACATAGCAGAAGGGCTGGAGGGGAAGGTATACCTCTTTGCAGATGACAGCAAGATCTGCAATAGAGTAGACAATCCAGGAGGGGTGGAGGAAATTAAATGTGATCTAGCTAAACTGGAGGAATGGTCCAGAGTGTGGCAGCTAAGTTTTAATGTGAAAAAGTGCAAAATCATGCACTTGGGGTGCAGGAACCCAGGGGAGGATTACATGATGTGTGAAGTGGTATTAGAGTCCACTAAACAGGAAAGAGAGCTGGGGGTGACCATATCTGATAACCTATAGGTGGCCAAGCAATATGCCAAGACAGTGCAGAAAGCCAGTGTGATGCTGGGGTACTTAGGGAGGGGTATCACCAGCAGAAGAAAAGAGGTGGTGATGCCACTGTACAGATCATCAGTGAGACCTCATTTGGAGTACTGTGTCTAGTTCTGGAGGCCACATCTCTGCAAGGACATAGATAAGGTTGAGGCAGTTATAAGAAGAGCAACAAAGATACTGCAGGTCCTGCACCAAAGGTCATATGAGAAGAGACTGGAGGAACTCAATATGTATACCTTGGAGGAGAGGAGGGAGAGGGGTGACATGATAAAGACCTTCAAGTACCTAAAGGGAATAAATAAGGTACAGAAGGGCAGCATCTCTCAGAAAAAAAAACTGCTCTAAGACAAGGGGGCATGACATGAAGCTGGAAAGGGGTAGACTAAGGGGCAATGTGAGGAAATACTCCTTCACAGAAAGGGTAGTGGAGACATGGACAGCCTCCCAGTGGAGATGGTGGGGGCAGGGTTGGTAGGGGAATTCAAAACTGCATGGGATAGGTACAGGGGAACCCTAGCAGTTCAAAAGAGAATGTGAAGCCAGATATCAATCAGGATCTAAGTTATTTTTTACTACATAGGAAAAACAGGGCCAGACTGGATGGGCCTGGTATTCCTTATCTGCCATCAAATTCTGTGTTATGACCCCACCTCATGAACAAGTGCAGAGAAAATTTTCAACTCATGCCTGAAAGGTGATTTCATGCAGGGACTTCAAAATCACCTTTTGGGATGCAAAAACACATTTTGGCCAGGATTTAAAAAATGACAGCTGTCACATTCATAAGATGCTGTAAAGAAATGGCTATTTTGAAAATCTGGAGTAAAAATATTGAAAATTACCGAAGTTACAAACTTGTATTCATAAAACTCAACATAGGCTCATAACTTAGTTGTTTTTAAATGTTTTTATGCCAAATTTTCAATAGATTCTTCTTATGGCCCCACCTAATGAACAAGGGCAGAAAAAATGTTCAGCTCCTGCCCAAAAGGTGATTTCACGCAGTGACCGCAAAATTACCTTTCACGACAGATTTTTCTAATTTCACTGTGGTTATTCATGAGGTGGTGTCCCAAAAAAGGAGTGTTGAAAATGAGGGGCAGAACTATTCAAAAATGGCCAAGTGGGGGTGTGTGGCCAGGCCCTGATTGAATATGGATGCCTGAATCTAGAGCTCCTCTGCTCTTCCTTCAATCTACCTTCATCCGCAATTTTTTTTCAAGAAACAGAAGGTATGAGAGTGAACCTTACATGAATTAAATCTGATATAACCTTTTTTAAGGATTATTTTTCAGTATTACCTTTGTATCTAGGCAAGTTTTAAAGAGATGTCATCTCCTCATTGCAACGTTCTGGCGCTCAATTATGGTTGAAGCTGCTAAACAATCAATTCCACTTGAACGTGTGGAGGCAATGTTTCATAAAATGCTATCAGATGTGAGTGATTTAAAAGCAGTAACTCAGCAAAACACAGAGACACTACAAATAACAGACATTCATCTGAAAACGACAGAAAATGAAACTCGCTCTAATGAATTGGCGGTCCAGGACCTACAGGCCATGATTAGACAGCAGGACTGAACCATTAATGAACTACAAATTAAGTTGACAATGTAGAAAATTGTAGCCTCAGGAATAACTTAAGATTTTATAGTTTCCCCTAAGACGTTGAACTAAATAATACTACAGCTTTTTGTTTTACATATTTTGCTACAAATCTTGCATTTGCCTGAGGACCACAGTGTTATCATTGAGAGCTCACACTGCTCACTCAGGCTGAAACCTACACCCGACCGAAAACCCCATCCAATATTAGCAAGATTTCTCAGTTATGCTCATACCGAACTGTTATTCCAAAAACTTGACAAATCAGATCACTAATGTGGCAACAACTTCGCATTTACATTATAGAGACTATTCTCGAGAAATGTCGACCAAAAGGTGTGCATTCACAGTTGCCAGACAAGTTATGCACACACTGGGTCTTAAATTCAATTTAAGATATCCTGCAGTCATGAGCATTTTGTACAATAACACCTATAAAGATTTTGATACTCTGGACTCCCTTATGGACTTTTTAAACAATACCTGGCCACAGACAACTCAAGGAATGGGGTAAGAAGTACAGCTATGGTACAACATATCTCAGAGGCTGTAAATTCTACTCAAGGTAGTACTGCAAATTTAATTTCCATGGTCTAGGGTATTTCCAACGCTAACACTGTGTCCAATGTGCAGTGCAAATGACAATCTTTGCCTTTATTGGAAAAGCCTTCAATATCAGACTCTGGCAGCAAAATCCATTGTTGCAGCCCCAATAGAAATCATAATTCTGCAGTCAGCTCTGCCCCCATAGTGGCCAATATCTCACCTATATCACTCCAAAACAAACACACCATTTTAAGTGAGAGTCCACCTGAACCACAAGATTCACTGCACAGCTAAGGCACTCTTATGGATGATAGCCCATCTACAGCTCCTATGTTAGACTCCCTCCCAGTGGACCTCTCTTTGGCAGATGTTGTTGCTAGTTCTCCTTCCAAAATATTGGAACCTCAAAAAAAACGTCGCAACAAGGGGAAAATCAAGCCTGACACTGGCTCTATGAAAGCAAATAAATCAAAGATTTCTACTCCATCCAGCACTTGATTTTATGTCGGGGAGTCATTGTTTCTTTAAGGATTTTCCGTGATGGCCCCCTATGAGGTACTTACCAGCTCTCTGTAGTGGTATCTGTGCCATATCTGTTTATGAGCGCTCTGTGTCTTGCAATACCACAGATTATATTTGGGGTGCCATGGTCTCTTTTATTGTGGATAGACTGAAGTTTGATTACTTCTGAAGGTGAGCTTAATTCCTACCCGATCTACTTACTACTGCATACCGCATGCACATAAGTACTTTTAGAAGCAGATCTAACAACTCTCGAATCATCACAACATTTTGAAAGCAATCGCCACATTTTTGAAAAATGTTCAGCTCGCTATTTGAAAACCACGTTACATACTAATTACTGTGTGAACTTTCCATAGCAAAACAGACTATTTTCAAATAATTATTGTACAATGTCCCACAATTTCACACTGCTCTTTTTCAATGATAAGCGGTACATACTTTTGAGACCTGCTGGTTTAGTTTGATGCTAGTTGCTTGACTTTGTTAGATTCTATACTTTACTTCATGTGCATGTGGTGGTTCGAAAGAGCAGGATGCATTTAATTGAACTGCTGCTTTGAACTAACATGATACACTGACTGCATCTACATTATTTAATACCGCTTGTCCAAAACTTTACTTTTAGAACATTTTAAAACAGCTTTTGAATAACCACAATACACTGATGACCGTCTTGCACTTTTGATAATTGTTTGTGTGGTTGTTCGAGAGACTCAATGCACCATATCAGTTGCTGATCTTTCAAAAGAGAACAGCTTATCTTGAGTTATATGGTGCACAGATGTACAATTTCACCTCACATTTTCCTGAGGCAAGGTAATATACACCTTTAGGTCATCTGCGATATCCTTGATGCTGGTCAGTCAGACCTGTTGATCATTTTACTATAAAATACATATAGTTCCAGGCATTGCTGCGGTACTTTGTAGCAGCATATGGAAAATATTCCTGATGGTCTCTGCAATTAATGCACCCACATTGTACTATATTATTATTTGTTTCTTTGCATTACAATAACTACCTTTGAATTAGCACTATGCTTCTGTGTAAGATGCCACTTTGTAGCATCACATGGTAATGTGGTATATACTACTGTGACCCGTCTGATCATATTTGACATTGCTTAGTTATCATTGCTGTTTCCACTGTTTTAAATTACATACTGCTTTCAATATGGTTATGATAATATGCAGTACCATACAGGTATCATTATATTAAGCTTTTGCAAACAAGAATAGCCACATTACCAATAGCTAATTTTGTATTTGGGTATCAAGACTTAGTTTGTTAATGCAATATTGAAGGTAATTTGTGCTGTTTAGTTAAGATATCCATATATCTAACAGTTTCTTTTAGTTTGCTAAACTTTGAAAATGTTTTAAAGACAGGATTCTTTTTGATGTTTGGCTCTGTTGTATACCTCATTACAGTGAGATGATGACAAATTGTGAAACAATGTTATTTTCTATACTACCTGATCAGTCTCTCAAGGTTAGATGTTTTAGACAATCTCTGTTGGTAGGAAATTTTTATATTTCTACTGCTACTGGCTTTAAAATTCCAGCATTTACTATCTCAGATATATATATATTTTTTTAGCAAGTTAACTTATGGACTTTTCTTTACCTTACTGATGTCTGTGTGTCTATATATATAATATGTATATGTGTGTAAGTATATGTATATATGTGTGTGTATATATATATATATATATATATATATATAATCAGTTATTTTGAGAAAGATTACAATTTTTACTTTCTACCTTCTACTTCGTAATAAGGTAGTTTTGTTGGATGACAGACTGCACTGTTTATATAATCTTATAGGTAATAGTGTGCATATTTTTGATGCTGTATTATTAGATCACTTATTGTGATATTTGTTTTTCTTGACTGTTAATGGGTTATACTATATAGTGTTTTTTAAGGAATAGTAGATACATCTACTCTCATTAATTTCACTT
The DNA here is from genome assembly GCA_016271365.2 of Neoceratodus forsteri. Lineage (NCBI taxonomy): Eukaryota > Metazoa > Chordata > Ceratodontiformes > Ceratodontidae > Neoceratodus > Neoceratodus forsteri. The sequence goes on along the minus strand of CM057452.1, from coordinate 914,942,591 downwards.
CCACGCCCTGATGTGTACAGAAGTGGTCTTGGTTTGTATATACTTTATAATCAACCTCTATCTCTCTGCTCATCCTAGATGGTTTTCAGTTGGTGTATATTAAGGTTCTGGTTGTTAATGTTAACAATTTTTGCATTAGATATAGAGAGATACTACAATTGGAGATTAAGCCTTTCTTATTGTTCTACCTCTATTAACCTTTTTAATTCCTGCCAGGATACAGCCTACAAAAGCTAATTCTGTCATTCTCTCTGGTATTTTTTATGTTGTGTTTGCTGGGTGCTTTGGGTCCCTAACAGTTCCACTAATAGTTGTTACTGGTCCTCTGTGTGTAAACCCACATGGCTGATATATTATTATACACATGGGGTGGGATATTCAGAGCAGATGCGCTATACGCAATAGGGCTGCGCCCGCGCAAGAGCTGATATGCACCAATGTGCGATATTCAGTGGGAGCGGCTGTGCAGCACAACACCCAATGTGCTGCAGTGCAACAAAAATGAATGCATGTGCAAGTGCAGGGGGAGTAACCAGGAATAATGTGTGCAGTGCGATATTCAACAGTAGGTAATGTGCGCAATAGCGGAGCAAGCGGAAGTTGCGCGACAGTGGAAATGAGCCAATACAAAAGGGAGCAAATGAGGGGAAGATGAATGTGCCACAGAGGATCCATAGTGGGGGAGTGTGGAGACAGTGGGGCAGGGAGACAAACCAAGAAGCAGGGGGCAGGTGTGGCCAGGAGGTGGAGGAGGGTCACTGGAGGTGTGTGCGAGTGAGTGAAGGTGTGTGTGTGTGCGAGAGGGCCTGAGCGTGCCACAGAGGATGGAGGGCAGTGGTCAAGAGGCAGGGCACACAATGGTGAAGAGCCAGGCGTGTACCTGGTGCAGGGGCAGCACCAGCAGCACAGAGCCGGGAGGGAACAGGTAGACAGCCACCCGGGGGGGGGGCACCAACCAGGGATATGGCCAATGCCACCTTCCAGATGGAGGCAGTAATAAGGGATGTGAGAAGGCAGGCAGCAGGGAGGCACGGCCGTGGACGGGCTCGGTGGCGGTATGCCCAGAATGGGCTGTATCGTGCCCGCACCACCTTCAAACAGTACAGTGACACTGAGATTGTAGAAACATAGAAACATAGACTTTGACAGCAGATAGGTACCACTTGGCCCACCCAGTCTGCCCATTTCCCTACCTATTGGATAAGCTGCAGATTCTAGTTAACCAACAGCCTATTTTCTGCAACCCCCCACTATAATTGCCTTATGTCTTTCCCATGCATGTTTGAATTCCCCACTGTTTTAGACCCACAACCTCTCCAGGAAGGCAGTTCCTGCCATCCACCACTATCTCCATGAAAATAATTTCCTCACATTACCCTAGACATCCCCCAACTTTTAAATTGTGCCCCTTGTTCTTACACTCTCTTTTTCTGAAAGATGCTACCCTCCTGGACTTTGTTGATTCCCTGAGGTACTTAAACATTTCTATCATGTCCCCCTGTCCCTCCTTTCATCAAGGGTATACATATTAAGCTCTCTCAGTCTCTCTTCATATGGTTTCTGATGCAGACCCTGTACCATTTTAGTTGCCCTCCTCTGGACTGCCTCCATCCTGTCTATGTCCTTGCGTTGATGAGGTCTCCAAAACTGCATGCAGTACTCCAAATGGGGTCTCACCAACTGTCTGCACAGAGGGATATCCACTTCCCTTTTTCTACTTGTGATGCCCCTCCCTATGCATCCCAGTATCCCCTGGCTCTCCTTACCGACTTCTCACATTGCTTGCCCACCTTTAGGTCATCTGATATGATTACTCCCAGATCCCTTTCCATTATTGTTGTTGTTGTTAGTACCTCCCGTGCTATTGTGTACTCTTCTACTGGAGTTTTATTTCCCAGGTGCATTACTTTGCACTTCTTTGCATTGAATCTAAGTTGCCTTATGTCTGACCATTCCTCCAACCTTGCCAAGTCCTTCTCATCCTTTCTACCCCCTCTTGTGTATCAACTCTGTTACAGATCTTTGTGTCATCTGCAAAGAGACATACCTTTCCTTTCAGACCCTCTGCAATGTCACCTATAAAGATGTTAAAGAGGACTGGACCCAGTTCTGAGCCCTGAGGTACTCCACTAGTAACCCCCTTTTCTTCAGAATGTGTTCCATTCACTATTACCTTCTGTGTCCTGTTGTGCAGCCAGTTTGCTACCCAGGCTACCACCCTGAGACCCACTCCCAGGCTGGCTAACATGATTATTAATCTTTTGTGCGGGACTGTGTCAAATGCCTTGCTAAAGTCTAGGTAGACCATATCCACAGCCCTCCCTGGTCTATTATGTTGGTCACCCAGTCAAAGAAATTGATTAGATTCGTCTGACATGACCTTCCTGCTGTGAATCCATGCTGCTTTGGGTCCTGTGCCCCGCTGGCCTCTAGGTACTGAACAATTCTTTCTTTCAGAAGTGATTCCATCATTTTCTCCACCACTGAGGTCAAACTAACAGGTCTGTAGTTTCCTGCTTCTGCCTTGCTCCCACTTTTGTGAAGGGGAATCACATCTGCCCTCCTCCAGTCCTCAGGTACCACCCCATCTTCCCATGATTTGTTAAAAAGTGTGGTTAGCGGTGTCACTAGGTCCTCCCTTAGCTCTTTTAGGATTCTAGGGTGAATCTCGTCAGGCCCCATTGCTTTGTCCACCTTGAGTATTGGGAGTTCTTTCAGGACTCTTTCTTCTGTAAATAGACTGGCGTCAACCCCACGACCCAGAGTGCTTCTACTGTTTGGTTTCGGTAACTCCTCCTCTTCTTCTTTTGTGAATACTGAGCAAAAGTATTCATTCAGCATCTCTGCCTTATCACTGTCTCCCTCTGCCCACCTCCCCTCTCCTTTATTAATCTTCAGTATCCCTCCCTTAACCTTTCTATGCTCCCTAATGTACCTATAAAAGGTTTTATCCCCCTTCTTAACTGAGTTGGCTATATTTTCCTCGGTTTGTGCCTTTGCTTTTCTGACTGCCTTCCCCACTTCTTTCTGCTTTAATTGATACAGTTCCCTGCCATGCTCCTTCTGTGATTCCTTTTACTTTTTGAATACAGCCTTTTTCTCCTTAACCTTCCCTGACACCCCTTTTGAGAACCATAGTGGTTTTTCATTCCGCTTTGTTTTCCTTATTTGTTTCACACAAAGGCTTGTTGCCTCCATGATGGCAGTTCTGATTTTTCTCCATTGTTCTTCCCCCCCCCCTCCTTTCTGGCCATTCGCTAATGCTGGTCGATGGGTGCAGATGGGGTGTGGGTGGGTGTGTGTGGTATGGGCAGGGGTGCCATGGGGAATGGCCAAGAAGGCTCATGGCACAGTGTCACAGACCACCATGCTAACGAAACCCCTCTACACACAGGTGGCAGTGGTTACCCACTATGGCCCTGGCTGCTCACACCATACTGGTGCCCCATGACCCCAGCACAGCAACAGTACAATGAGGCATACACCACAACACAGAATGTCATTGAGCGGATGTTCGGGCTGCTGAAGGCACGGTTCTGTTGCCTGCAAACGTCAGGCGGTGCCCTACAGTACAGCCCCTCAAAGGCCTGTGGGCTATTCCTGGCCTGCTATATCCTGCACAACATGGCCACCGAATGTGGGATAACCGTTGAGGTTGAGGAGGGGGACAGCGGTGGGGACGATGAGGATGCTGGTCCAGCTGGTGTTGGGCAGCCACCCTCTGGGCAAAGGGATCCCCGGCTGGCCCAGATTGCCCAGTAGCACTGGGACACCATCACAGAGGAGCACTTTGGACAACACAGCTAAGTCAACAGGGCCACATGCAACCACCGAGAGCAAGGGCACAGCCCACAGACAGGCAAGGGTGGACACCAGGGGAGGACAGCGTCAGCAGCATGAGAATGGGCGTGGGACTGCACACAAAGGCAGGGAACAGCAGGGCTGTATGCAGCAGGCACATACAGGCTCACACACCCTACCCATGCCCACAGGGCCACATGCACGCCCACCCCAACAGCTCCCCCCCCACAGGACCCAACACAACCACACCCAGTGGCTGGCACTGTGCGTGCCTCAGACGCTGAGCACCATTGCACAGTGGCAGACAGCACTACCCTGGCATCATCATGCACACAGCACAGTGGGCAGCAGCTGGGCGGGTGTGCACAGGGACCGTGTGTGTGCAGGGCAGGGCACCACACCCATGCAATGCACACAGAACACCACAGTGCACACAGGGCAGTGGCAGACAGTGGCTGTGGAGGGGAAAAGGTCAGTCATGCAGCACAGTAGCATGTCTGCCACAGATGCGTGGGTCACTCTGCCGAGACCTGCCAGCCATACCAGGCTGACCAGTGGCCTCATGGGGTGGCATCGATGGGCCCCCAGTGGTGACACTGTGTGAACATGATCATGTCTACACAGGGGTCTGCAGACCACTGAACATGCCCACACTGGGCATGCTAGGTATGCCCACAGCCAAACCTGGTGTCGACATGGCAGGGGTCACCCAACGCTGAGAACAGGGGGTGGACATAGCACTCTGCAGAGTGTGCAGCAGCCAGGCACACAGGCGGTCAGCCAGTGTTGCCACAACAGTTGCAGTTGCAGTGGTCTGCCTGTCAATGGCTGCAGTTACATCCACCCACTGTTGAGCCAACTCTGCCAGGAGCAGGACATGGTCCCTGCTTCACCACTCCTCTGCCTGACGCAGCTCCACACAGAGTGCATCCACCACTGCCACAAGCCGCACCTGCTGATCCACAGAGGCCTGGAGTAGACGGCTGTGGTCGTCCAATGGGTCATCTGCATGGCCAGCATGCTGTCCCCCATGGTGTTCCTGGCCCTGCTGCACTGTGCCCCTTGATGGTGGGCACCACACAGTGCTGCCTTCCTGGGGTACGTCCACACACGATGCACTGCTGCTGCCCCCCACCCCTGTCCCCACGTCGACACTGGCCAACTGCTGTTGCTGCCCCTCCTCCTGCCGATAACCAGGCACCACTGGTGCAGCCGCAGTGGCAACAACAGCCCCACCATCCTGGCTGCATGCCAGTGCTATCCCACTGGAACCTGCAGACACAGCCTGGACAAGGGCTGTTGTGCAGGAAACCACACCAGCACTACCTACAGACCTGCCTGGGCGGATGCCATCTGTGGGATCACCCAGTGTCCCACAGACAACACTGCATCACATCATCATCGGTGCTGGAGTCAGCCCCGATCCATGTCTCAGCACACAGGACACCGTGGACTGCGTCACGCTGGAACACAGCTAGAGAAATATCAACATCTGCACCACAGACATCAGGGTGGACAGATGTGCAGGGCTGCAGATGGTCAGTCCCTCAGACACCTGTGGAGGTGGATGGGTGCTCCACCATGTCCAGGGCTGCCCCCTTGGTGGACACACCTACCACCGCTGCCCCATGCAGATGCTGAGGAGCTGTAAAGGAACACAGTACTGTTAGTGGTTCCGCCTCACTCCCCCCTGCCACTCATACACTGCTAGCACTGGTCCATGTAGTGATGGGTTGCCACTCTTCTGGAAGCCTCCACCTGGAACACCCTCAATGGCACTACACCACATGCTGCCGGCCATCTGCTCCTCCAGTGGTGTCAGGCAGGGAAAGTCCTGCTGGCCCCCACCAGTGGCAGCACGTGCCACCCTGATGGCAACCACCTTATCCTTGATCTGCCTCCTGTCCATGCCAACCTTTTTCTTGCAATCCTGAACAGAACGCTGGTAGCTGCCCTGCTAGTTGATGGCTCATGCCACCTCACCCCACACCGCCACATGGGCCTGTGGTGTGCCCCTCTGTCCACTGAGCAGTGGCTCCCTGTCGAGGTAGGCCTTGAACAAGGCATCTGATTCTGCCCTGGTGAAGTTTGGCCTACTCTTCCGCACCCTTCCCTGCTCCTCTTCATCCTCTCACTTGGTCATGCTTGTGCCTGGGGAGATGGACAGGTGTTACCATGGACTGTGCAGTCCCATACAGCCCTCACAGACCACTGCCCCCACGTCTCAACTGCATGGCACCTACCTCAAAAGATTGTAATACCTATCCATGGCCAATGCATTCCCAGGTCACTTTTATAATGCATCGCATGCAAATGGGGGCAGACGCAACTGTAACGGGATGCAAATACAGTGGATGCACTGTGGAATGGCACATGAGCTGATTAGCATAACCTGGCTGAATACTGTGCTGTTGCATCTTGTGCAATGATGTTGAGCATGCTCAGGCTGTGGCACACCACTGTGATGTGCGCAATCGGCACCACAACACTCATGCCTGCTGTGCTGACGCCTACGCTAGCGGTGCTGCTGATGCACTGTGCATGGGAGGCAGTACAGGGCATAGAAACATAGACTTTGACGGCAGATAAGGACCGCTTGGCCCATCTAGTCTGCCCATTTCCCTACCTACAGGATAGGCAGCAGATCCTAGTTAACCAACAGCCTATTTCTTCCTACCCCCACAAGAATTGCCTTATGTCTGTCCCATGCATTCTTGAGTTCTCCCAGTTTTAGACCCCACAACCTCCTCAGGAAGGCTGTTCCATGCATCCACTACCCTCTCTGTGAAATAATACTTCCTCACATTGCCCCTAGACCGCCCCCTCTATCTTTAAAATTGTGTCCCTTGTTCTTGCCGTCTCTTTTCTGAAAGATGCTACCCTCTTGGACTTTGCTGATTCCACTAAGGTACTTAAAAGTTTCTATCATGTCCCTCTCTCCTTCTTTCTTTCAAGGGGTATACATATTAAGCTCCTTTAGTCTTTCCTCATACGGCTTCTCTTGCAGACCCTGCACCATTTAGTTGCCCTCCTCTTGACTGCCTCTATCCTGTCTATGTCCTTGCGGAGATGGGGTCTCCAGAACTGGACGCAGTACTCCAGATGGGGTCTCACCAACTGTCTGTACAGAGGGATAACAACTTCCAGTTTTCTGCTGCTGATGCCTCTCCCTATGCATCCCAGTATACCCCCAGCCCTCCCTACTGCCTTCTCACATTGCTTGCTAACCTTAAGGTCATCTGATATGATTACTGGATGGCTCGAGAGCGTGGAGGTCAGGACGTCGCTGGTGGTGTGGCCATGCAGGCAGGGCACAGTGGTGGTGCTGGGGGTCAGCAGTGCTCTGCTGACCGGGATGCAAGTGAGTGCTATGTTTCCCTTTACAACTGTGCATGATGGGTTGCAGGGGTGGTGGTGAGGCATGGTTCCCTGCACTTGGCCCCTACTGCCATGCATATTCCACGGTGCCCTCAGCACTGTCCTGTGGGTCTGCACTTGTGGGTGGGTGCCACAGTGGCACTGCCACTACTGTGCCGGTGACGCTCGTGCACTATATGTCTAAAGGAGTGCAAGTGCCATGGTGCACAGTGGGTGCCATGGCACCTCAGAGTGGTAGGCCACTGCTTGGTGTCATACATGCGCACCCTACCGTGCTCCATGCAGGGGCCTCCCAATAGCACTGTGGTGCTCTGTGTATGGACAGACCCTTGACCCTGTGGCTGCCCTTTGCCCTCTAGGCACCATGCATCCTCATGTTTGCCCCTCTATTGCACAGATGCATGGCTGCTCCCCTATTGTGCAGTTGGTGCCAGCGCGATTGCAACTGGCAGCGCATTACCATGCTGCCTCTGCATGTAGGGCGCCATTTTGAGCTCACCAGTGTCTGCACTATGCTGCACACCAGAGCACCAGTGTGGACCTCTGTAGAACTGGCAAACCTGGTGGCCCTTGTGGAGCCCCATGCATGTGCCCTGTTTGGGCAGGTTCCACTCCTGAGGCCACGCACAGCGGTGTGGCAGATGGTTACAGAGGGCCTTGAGGAGGCCACAGGGAGCAGTAGAACCACATAGCAGTGTCACCACCACTATGGGGACCTCCAGCTGTGTGACCCTGACCGCCTAGGGAGACTGCAGGTGCATGCCTGGCAGGGAGCCATGCCATGGCAAGATAGGTGATCCTTTACCACCCTAGTAATATCCATCTGTCCTGGTGGTACGGTGTTTGGCAGGCCATGCCGGCGGTGGAGTGGGGCACTGGTACCTGTGTTGCCAGTTGTGGGGGTGCATCGAGTACACTCTGCGCCACCGTGGCACAGACAGGCTGTGCGGGCATGCACACTGTTGGGGGGGCTATGGTTCAGATGTGTACTGATGGGACTCTCTCCATGTTTCCACACTAGGCCCGGAGGATCGCCGCAGGGCTCAGATGGCTCGAGAGCATGGAGGTCACGATGTTGCTGGTGGTGTGGCCATGCAGGCAGGGTACAGTGGTGGTGCTGGGGATCAGCAGTGCTCTGCTGACCGGGATGCAGGTGAGTGCTGTGTTTCCCTTTACAACTGTGCATGATGGGTTGCAGGGGTGGTGGTGAGGCATGGTCTCCTGCACTTGGCCTCTACTGCCGTGCATGTCCCACGGTGCTCTCAGCACTGTCCTGTTTGTCTGCACTTGTGGGTGGGTGTCGCAGGAGGGCTGTGTGTGCACTGGGTGCCTGGCTGTGCCACTGCCATCCCACTGCATTGCCATGATACCAGACAGCCATGATGGTGCTGTGCGGTGCATGGACGTTGGGGGTGTGCAGCAGCTTGCATGACTGTGGGTGACCTGGTAGGCGGCTCATGTGTGCGCACCCACTGTGGGCGGTCACATGCCATCCCAGGGGCACAGGCCACTGAAGTACGCCAAGCACATTGGGTGGGCTGCATTGTCTGGCAGGTCACTCATACTGATTCTGCTCCCTTGTCCTAGGTGGACCACGCTGGATGGCCCTAGGACGCAACATCCAGGAGATCCTGCAGATCACCCAGGCCATGCTGGAGCTACTGCAGGGGATGGAGTGGGGTGAACGCTGGTGACACAGAAGGCACCACAGGGAAGACAGGGATGACAGGGCCCACCAGTAGGGCCTGCAGCACCTGCACAGTACCAATCCCTCCCTGGACTGTACCCCGCACCCCTATGTCCCCCACCTTTGCCTTTCCCATTGTCCCCTACCCTCCGCCCTTGTTGTAGCCTTGCCTTCCCTCCCCACTCTGTGTGTGTGTGTGTGTGTGTGTGTGTGTGTGTGTGTGTGTGTGTGTATGTGTATGTATATATATATATATATATATATATATATGTATATATTTGTACATAGTTTCTGTTGATGTTTCTTGTTTCTTAATACATGCTTTTCCTACTATGACTGTGTCAGTCTCTGATTTGCAGCGGGCGTATGGTGCCTTGCTGCAGTGGTGTGCATGGCAACTGTGGGGTGGTGCTGGCCTGGCCATGGGTGTGTCTGCCAGGGATCCTCCACTGGTGTGGGTGTGGGCCATGGGCTCTGTCTGGGGTATGTGTGGTGTGCCCTGTGCACTTTTTGCCTGTGCGTAGTGGGCTTTAGTGCATGTGCTATGTCCCAGCTGCCCCTGGCTGTGTGCGCTGAGCCCATGCGGCTGTGCCCCTTGCATGTCTATGGTTCACACGGTCATGCTGACCCCACCACCGCATGCATGGATGCTGGCATGACATCGGTGGCAGTCCATACCAGCCACCTTCCAGGCACGGCACCCTGGCAGCTGGCATACCGATCCGAGGTCTATTGCACATCTGCCTCTGTTGCCACTGTGGGCAGTGCTGTTGTTGTCCCCCTCCATGCATTCCATGGTGTCTGGGGCGGTGACTGTGGTCTGGTGACTGTTACTTGGGGTCCTGCTGCATGCAGGCAGTGGCCTAGTTCATGGTGCGCACACCACATGTCAGGCTCACTGGCGTCATGGTGGTGTGCAGGCTGTAGGTACATGGCACCATGGGACTCATGACGGCAGCTTCTGTTGCTCTGCTATGTGTGGCTGTTTGATGGGGTACCCTTGGGACTATGTTGGGGGGGCTTTGCATGTGCCCTGTGTTGCCTCCAGTGTGGTGCATGCCTTCTTACGCCACAGTAGGGTGCTGTGCTGTCTGGTGGGTCCAGTGCTGGGTCGGGGTGTGTGCAAGGGTGGGTGTTCAGGGTTCCTTCCTGCTGCTGGTGGCATCTGGGGCAGGCCTTGTCACATGAGGGGACCCTCAGGTGCTGATGCCAGGTTGACCTCCTTGCTGTGCCTCTGTGGGGGGCCATGCAGGGGGGCCTTGTATATGCTGTGGATGGTGTCACCACATGCGTGGAGGGGTCATGGTGGGGATGTTGTGCATGGCGCCATGGGGCATCGGGTTGTATTGTCATGGTGGTGGTGGCATGCCTTCGATGCCATGCACTGTTTAGTCATGCTTCTGGGCTGGGTGTCTCGGGATCACTGTACTGGGGGTGGTCAGCATTGGTGTGGTGCCGTGGCATGGGTGGGTCCTGGCCATCCTTGGGTTATGGTCTCTGTTTGCCAGGGGACAGTGCAGGGGTGCCTTGACCAGTGAGTGGGGACTGCTGGCCCACGTCTTATGTTGGATTGGTGCCAGGGTTCATGGGCTGGTGGTCCGTTCTGCTCACGTCTGGTTGTGCAGCTCATGGTGGCCTTGCCCTGGCAGGGGGGTTGGTCTGTCTGTCCTGCTGCATACCCCTCCGCACATGGCGCATCCATGGATGGTGCACAGCTGCTTCTTGTCTTTGTCCTTGCGCATCCCTAGGGGTGCTATTACGCATTGGCCCTGCTCCATTGTGCATCCCTCATTGTGCTATGGTGCATTGGGCATGATGTTCAGCTACGTTGCACAGGCGCACCTTGGCTTGCACCTGGTTTGAATATCATGCCCGATGTGCCATGGCACACTGAAGTTGTGCCTGCTCCTGCTATTGCGCATCTTTTTGGCGCAGTCTGAATATCCCACCCATGGAATGTCAAGGGGCTCAATGTGCCTAGCAAACAAAAGCAAGTTTTAAACCATCTTAAAAAGCATAACACACTAATTGCCTTCTTACAAGAAACCAAATTACTGGCCAAAGGCAATGACAGATTCAAAAAGGATTGGGTTGGCCAGGTTTGCACAGCCTCAGCTTCATCAAAAAAGAGAGGGATTGTGATTCTGATACACAAGAATCTGAAATGGACCCTGTTCACTAGATTCAAAGACCCTAATGGTAGATGGGTAATTGCTTCCTTTGACACAACATCAAGGCCATTAACTTTGGTTAATGTCTATGCCCCAAATACTGATGAACTTGATTTCTTTCATAATCTGGCTCAACAACAAACTTTGTCACATTTATCTAACACTCCTATCTTAATAGGCGGGGACCTTAATCTTGCACTTGAGTCACATCTAGACAGGAGTAATTCCTCTCCTGATGCTCATCCAAGAAGCATAGCTGCTCTATCCTTATTAATGAAAGAGCTTGGTTTATCAGACATCTGGAGACTCTTTCACCCCCGAGATAGAGAATAAACATTCTACTGTAGTCTTCATCAGTCATACAGTATAATTGATTATTGGCTTGCTTCCCCTTTAATAACTGAAAATATAATTGACTCTACTATACTACCTTTACTCATTTTGGACCGCTCTCCTGTCAAGATACATTTATCCTGGGGCTCCCCTCCACTTAAATCCCCTTCATGGCATTTAGACCCTCTTCTACTTAAAGATCCTGAATTTTTACCTTGTATCAAACTACAAATACAGGACTTTATCTCCCATAATGATCTCATAGAAACTTCTATGGGTACGACGTGGGAAGCACTTAAAGCCACACTTCACGGCAAAATCATTAGTTATGCAGCACATAGGATAAAAATGAGGGAGCATCTACTTAATAGCTTGAAAAATTATTTAAAATTAAAGAATCACAGTACTTAGTGGCTCCACATCCTGATCCTCACCCCCCCCCCACTATGACATACTTCAGCTTTGCATGCAAATTAATGAGCTAATCTCATGCAAAACTGAAGTAGCACTATTAAGAATTAAATGTAAGTAATGGGAGGGTGGCAAAAAAGGTGGCAAACTATTGGCTTACCTCCTTAGATCACAACAAAGGGAATGCTATATTGCTGGCTTGAGGGATACTTCTGGTCATATACACACTGATAATCCCTCTATTAATAAAATTATGACTGCTTTTTATACAAAACTGTACTTATTGTCCCCTCCCTTGCAATTCCCTTCTATAAATAATTTTCTGGAGAAACTAATTCATCCCCATCTCCCCCCCCCCAATATAGCAGTCACTCTGGACAGACCTTTCTCAGTTGAAGGGATTCACTGAGCCCTCTCATCTCTTAAATCTGGGAGGGCCCCCGAGGGTGATGGGTTCTCCATAGAATTCTATAAATCATTAGTCAACTTACTTTGCCCCCTGTTACATAAGGTTTATCATGAATCTGTTCCCTTAAACAAGCTACCCCAAACTATGACTGATGTGGTCAGTACAGTACTCCCCCAAAAAAAGATAAAGATGCTACTCTCCCATCCAGTTATTGCCCTATTTCTTGGCTTAATACTGATGGTAAAATATTTGCCAAACTTCTAGCTGCATGTCTGGATCCCTTCATTCCCTATTTAGTTCATTGATCTCAGGTGGGGTTTGTTAAGGGTAGGCTAGGCTCTGATTATCTTCATTCTTTGCTAAACATCATGCATAAAGCTACATCTCTTAAGTCCCCTGCAGCAGCTATTGCTGTTGATTTGGAAAAAACTTTTGATTCTTTAAATTGAAACTATCTTTATCATGTGTTATCCCATCTGGGTATCGGTGACCATTTCTGTTCTTGGATTAAATTACTTTATACCTCTTCCACAGCTAGGGTTCTCACAAATTCTATGCTATCCCAACCCTTTAGCCTTGCTAGAGGGACTAGACAAGGCTGTCCCTTATCCCCACTTCTTTTTATCTTGGCCCTTGAACCCTTGTCTGCTATGGTACATCAGTCTACTGAAATCAAAGGTATTTCTATTGCCAGTATACAGTACACCTCATGTCATATGCTGATGATTTATTAATTATACTTGAAAATCTAGAATCTGCTGCTCATCCACTTAGATTGTTATTAAATAAATTTACTGAAATATCTGGGCTTGTCGTAAATTATCAAAAAACTGAGATTCTGCCCTTAAATGTCTTCTGCAAATCATATATGAATAACCCCCTTGATTTTTGGTGGACCCTGCAAGGCATTTCATATCTAGAAACTAAAATGTTATCTAAATATATGAGATCTGGAAATAAAATCTGCCCCCCCTTACTTAGAGACATCAAAGCAACATTTGATAAATGGAAAACCCTTAACCTATCCATAGCTGGCAAAATTTCTGCCATAAAAATGACCATTACACCTAAAATATTATATCTATTCTCTAATATTCCACTAAACTTACCTTCTTTTTTGTCAAAAATAGATAAATTATTGGGGAATTTTATTTGGAAGGGCCATATTCCAAGGTTCAGCCATGTTAAACTGTGGGTCAACTAGTCCAGAGGTGGCTTTGGGCTCCCCTGGTTTACTGTATTTCTATGGACCTTTCAAGCTTCACAAACTATTAAATGGTTTATCAAACCTAGTTCCAAGACTCTTCTATGGGTGGACATGGAATCATCTCTAATTCCGAGTAAAATTCCTGCTAACTTTATATTCAGTGTCCTGACTAAAAAAATAAAGAAACATCCTACTATCGCCCCATTGGTTCATTACTGGTTTAAACTACATAAATGTTTAAAAACTAAACCTGCCTCTGTCCTGTATGCCCCCATTTAGGGAAATTGCAATATAATCCTTGACAGTCAACCATTATTTTGCACTTCATGGGTACGTAAAAGTATATTATTCCTGAGTGATATCTTAGGCAATAATTCAAGTATGTTAAACTCCTTTGCCTGCCTACAAGCTAAATGGGGCATACCTAGACAAGAATTTTGGAAATTTTTACAAGTACGCTCTGCATTATTACCATTATTACAACAAATAAACATGCAACCCTCCTCTGCTACTCATATTACTTCATGGATTAAAGCTACATCAAGCCTAGTCAGTAAAATATATAAGCTGATTAAAAATATTTTCCTGGATCAGTCTCTTTCAGCTAGAGCTAGGTGGAGCTTAGCTCTGCAGTATAATATAATTGACTCCCAATGGAAAGGATGCTGGATTTGTTGTCATAGCACATTCAAGGATGTTTGCAGTATGCTCATTCAATATAAGATTCTCCATCATTTGAAAATGTTTTAACATGTTGGCTGTTTCAGAATGTTTTAATTCCCCTTCTCATACCTGTGACAGAAACTGAAAGGAAAGAGTTAATGGTTTGGATTCTGTAGGTGCCTTATTTTTTTAGCAGTTTGAAAAAAAAATACACTCAGGCTAAAATCCTCTGTCCAGCTGCATCCAGCTTGTGGAATTCCTAGCTGCTAGATAAGAACTGGGTTATAAATCTCGAGTGGGCATCTCCATGCACACACAGACCTGCAGACATGTACACAGGGCAGTTTGAATGGATTGGATCATTCAAATATAAACTTAAGGTGAAAAGGGAATATAACTGGTCACTGATAGGTGTTCACTCTGATTGGGGCAATTAAATACATACATGTTAATTGATTGGTACATTCAAAGGGAGAATAGGAATGATCTATTCTTCAGATGATATATAACCTTCTGAAAGACAGAGAAGGCTCTCTCTTGCTTTGGGGAAGCTGGAAGGGGAAACATAAGTTTGGAGCCTACCTTGTAGCTACGTCTGTGGAAACTGGCAGTTAGAACACGGTCCAGTGTCTCTTGTAAGGACAGGGAAGGTTAAGTTTAGTAATAGAAAATTTCAGTAATAGCCTTCTTCTTTTGCCATCTGTTATTTAAAAACATTTGTTTACTTTTCCTGTATGAGTGTTATTCTCTCGTGTTGTAAATATATATCCTGTACATGCTCAATGCATTTTCTGGTAAGTAAAAAGCTATTTATTTGCTCAACAGTTGTGACTGTGATGTCATTTTTCTAAGGTAATATTTGGTTTCCACTGGCTGAGGTAAACTCTGTGTAGCATCCGCCACCCGAGAGAGACACACTACCAGACTTTAACTTGTGCAATTGCACATTTGATTGTTCAAGTTTGTGAACTTGAAGGTTGGCACTGGATGAATCCAGCTGGTGGCAGTGAACACCCAAGGACAGACACCTCTCCAAAAGCTGTTTCAGCCCAGAGGGAGAGGTGGGTTGTCATGTATTGGCTGGCAGTGGTGGGGTGATGATAGTGGACTGCGTAGCACACTGAGATACAGAGTTTGCCAGTGGAACAATTACCTTAGCATTGTAAAACAGGATATATAAGAGGATACATTTGTACAACAGTTTTATTTGTTTCTAGTTAGCACAGTAAAGTGTAGCAGTAGAGAATGAGCTCCACAGAGTATGACTCACTTAATGTGCCACAGCTTTTTGAAAGGTGCCAGGAAAAGGGGATTTAGCCTGAAGGTCTAAAGCAGAAGAAAAAGGCAGACCTCATAGCTACTCTCTTGGCACATGATCTGAAGCAGACAGTCACTGGGGGTGAGTCAGGAACTGAGGCAGCAGACCCCCCCAAACCAGCTTGAGGCACTACGACTGCAGCTGTTGCTGCAAGAAAGGGCGTTGGAGGTGAAAAGACTGGATGCTGAAGCAGAAACAAGAAGGTTGGATGCAGAAACGAAAAGATTGGAAGCTGAAACAAAAAGATGGGAAGCAGAGACAAGAAGACAGGAAGGAGAAAAAGAACTGGAAGAAAAAAGATTGGAAGCAGAAAAAGAACTTGAAGAAAAGAGACTGGCAGACAGAGAGAAGGAATGCAAAGAAAGACAAAAAGAATGACAGCACGAGAAGGAGATGACTATCCTGTGCAGCCAGGAAACCATGAGTAATGGTGGAGTGAATTTGCCTCATGAAGCCAAAATTAATTCTAAATTGTTCCCTCAGCTTAGAGAGGGAGATGACCTTGACTTATTTTTAAGGTCATTTGAGAGAGTATGCAACCAATTAAAATTGACTAAGGCTTCCTGGTCAGCTTATCTCACACCCTTACTTACGGGGAGAGCTTTGCATGCATTTGCTAAAATGAGTGATGAAGACTATGCTGATTATGATAAAGTTAAAACAGTGTTGTTGAAATGTTTTGAATTAACTCCTGAGGCTTATAGAAGGAAATTTAGGGAGTTAAAGAAAAGCCCAGAAGACAGTTATGCAGAGCTGTATGTTCAACTGCGTACTTACCTTGATAGGTGGATGGAAGGGGGCTAAAGCAACTACTGTGGAACTGATTAAAGATGTATTGGTGGGAGAACAATTCCTTAAAATTGTACCTGAGGACATGCGTGTATGGCTCATAGACAGGGTATGCGCCTCTTCCACAGAGGTGGCAGGAAAGGCAATCTTGTCTAGCCGACCATACACACAGCAATCTTATGGTGAGGCGAGCTCATGGTTATGAGGGATACCATGGGGGCAGCCCAAAGGAAACCAACTTGCACCTGAGCCCAAATTAGAGCCCTCTGGTTCCAAGGGGACTCAAGAAATAGGACCCAAGAAATGTCATATTTGCAATCAAGTGGGTCACTTGAGATATAACTGCCCTCAGAAACTGGTTAAGGGGCAGAGGTATGGGGGAGGCGGTGATCAAAAGAGCACTGTTGTGTTTGTAGGGTGTGTTCAGCCTGAAGAATCACTCTCCTCTGATGAGAATCTGCATCCCATTACAGTTAATGGAATAGTAACACAGGGACTGTGGGACACAGGCACTGACATCTGCTTGGTAAGGCAAGATCTCATTCAGGCAGAGCAGATGGTGACTGGGAAATACTCCAGGGTCCGGGCATTCACAGGGCCACCAGTCCAATTATCAATGGCTAGAGTCTGCCTGAGCTGGGAAGGGGGCCATGGAGAAAAGGAGGTGGGTGTTGTAGAAGACCTACCTGTAAATATGATTGTGGGGGAGGATTTGGACCCTGGGAAAAAACTGATGTGTGTGTTGTAGCTCATAGTCAGGCACAAGGGCAAGCTTCTGAGGGTGAAGAGGGGTGATTCTAGGTGGTCCAGCCACACCCTTAGCAGCTGAGGAAGTGTCTAGCACAGGGGAGGGGCTGGCTAGAAGCAGCAGTCCAGAACCCCAGTCACAAATAGAAGAGCCCATAGGACTTCCTTTTGGAAGGGGCACTGGGAAGGGTCAGACGAGGGCAGCTGAGTGCTGCACAGCGAACTGAACCTACCCTGGAAAAACTGAGGGAAATAGCTCATAAGGCTGAGCATCCTCAAGGGAGTAAAGAGTCCATTTACTAGGACAATGGGCTGTTGTACAGAGAATGTACAACAGAGGAAGGGCTAGATGGTGAGGTACTCCAGCAGCTGGTAGTCCCTAAGGTTCACCATCAGCAGCTTTTGGCCCTCACCCATGATATCTCTTTTTCAGGGCACATGGGGGTAAGGCACATGAAAAAGCACCTAACCAACAATTTCTTCTGGCCTGGTATTGGCAACAATGTGGCAAATTATTGTAGGACTTGTCCACAGTGCCAGCGAGTGGGGAAAATGGGGGACAAGGCCAAGGCAGTTTTGGTGCCCCTGCCCACTATTGATGAACCCTTCAAGAGGGTAGCTGTGGACATAGTGGGGCCATTGAGCACCCCAAGTCACACTGGCAAGTGGTATATCCTGGTAGTTGTAGACTATGCCACCAGATACCCAGAGGCAGTGGCCCTAACATCCTCTGAGGCAGAACCAGTGGTGGATGCACTGTTGGGAATATTTAGCTGGATGGGCTTTCCCCAGGAGATACTGTCAGACCGGGGTGCCAATTTTATGTCAGGGTTAATGAGCAGTTTGTGGGAGTAGCATGGGGTGAAGCAGCTCAAAACATCCCCATACCATCTCCAAGCTAATGGTCTAGTGGAGCAATTTAATTCAACCCTTAAGACCATGCTAAGGACTTTTGCTGACCAGCATAAGAGGGACTGGGACAAATATTTGCCTCATCTCCTATTTGCATACAGGAAAGTCCCACAGGAGTCCTCAGGGTTCTTACCTTTCAAGCTCCTGTTTGGTCATAGGGTGCGGGGGCCCCTAGATTTGATTCAGGATGAATGGGAGGGTGACCGTGCCTCCTGGGGGAGTCTGTTGTGGAGTATGTCCTGAACTTCAGGACCCACCTTAGGGAGCTCATGGGGTTTGCTCAGGAGCACCTGGCCACTGCACAACAGTGGCAGAAAGTCTGGTATGACTGTGAGGCCCAAGCCAAAGAATATGAGGTGGGACAGTGAGTGATGGCACTCATCCCTGTCTGACAGAATAAATTACAGGCAGCATGGGAGGGGACATTCTCCATTGTCCAAAAGGTTAGTGATGTCAATTACATGATAGAGCTACCGGACAGGAGATGCGAACGAAAGGTGTATCATGTTAACATGCTGAAGCCCTACCATGACAGGGAGGAAATGGTCCTCACTGTATGCAGTGCCCCAGAGGAGGAAACCGAGATAGATCCACTGGTGGATCTGCTTGGGGAGGCCCGGGTTGCATCCTCTGTGGACAACCTTACCCTCTCTGAACAGCTGATGTCAGCCCATGTGCAAGAAATTAGGGGAGTGCTGAGAGAATTTGAGGACATGTTCACAGGGAAACCAGGGTACACCACGATGGCAGAGCACCATGTGGATACAAGGACCCAGGTTCCCACAAAACAGTCCCCCTACAGGGTACCTGAGCATGTTAAGCAGACTGTAAAAGAGGAGCTCAAAGACATGCTGGAACTGAGGGTAATCCAGGAATCTAGTAGCCCCTGGGCATCCCCCATGGTACTGATCCCCAAAAGGGATGGCACCACACGATTCTGCATGGACTACTGGAATTTTAATAGCTGCACAGAGTCTGATGCCTATCCCATGCCCAGAACAGAAGAGACCTTGGAGTGACTGGGGGTAGCAAAGTCTTTGACCACAATAGACCTAACAAAGGGCTATTGGCAGGTACCTCTGACCCCTGCGGCCAGGGAAAGATCAGCTTTTGTTACCCCATTTGGCTTATACGAATTTAAGGTAATGCCATTTGGAATGAAGAATGCACCTGCAACCTTTCAGCAGCTTGTAGATCGCATTCTGTCTGGGGTAGGTGAGTTTGCATTGGCTCATATGGATGATATAGCCATATACAGCCAGACCTGGGATGAGCACATCAAGAATGTGCGGGATGTGTTCCACAGGTTAAAGAAGGCAGGTCTGACAGTCAAGGCAGAGAAGTACCAGATAGCTATGGCAGAAGTATCCTACCTTGGGCACCGGGTGGGTAGTGGACACATCCATCCGGAGCCTGCTAAGGTTGATGCCATCCTCGCCTGGCCTACTCCTACCACAAAGAAACAGGTCAGGACATTTCTAGGGACAGCAGGGTACTACCAAAGGTTTGTTCCCCACTATAGTGATCTGGCTAAGCCCCTGACAGACTTAACCAAGAAGGGAAAGGCAGATACAGTGAAGCGGTCAGAAGGCTGTGAGGTCACTTTTCAGGAGCTAAAAAAGGCCTTAAGAGGCCCAGCTGTATTGGCTAGCCCTAATTATAGTTTAAAGTTTATGGTCCATGTGGATGCCTCAGATCATGGGCTGGGGGCTGTGCTGAGCCAAGTTACCCAGCAGGGGGAGGAGCACCCAGTTGTGTACCTCAGCGGAGGCTTTGCCCAGAGAGGAGGCATACGCCACAATCAGAAGGAATGCTTGGGGCATGTGGCGCCTTCTCGAAGCTGCAGCCTTACTTATATGGGAGAGAATTTACTGTGGTCACAGGTCATAATCCCCTGATTTGGCTTCATAGGTCAAGTGGGCAAATTGGAAAACTACTATGTTGGAGTTTGGTACTGCAGGCATACAACATGACCACCCAGCATTGCAGTGGCAAACAAAATGCAAATGCGGATGGGCTATCTAGACAGGGCTAATGGCCTGGCTGGATACTTTTGGGCACTTACCAGCAATTGTATGAATGGCTGTGTCACTTGGGGTGGCCCAAGGGACATGCCTTCATTATCTGGGGGGGGGGAGATGTGACACAAACGGGAAGGAAAGAGTTAACGGTTTGGATTCTGTAGGTGCCTTATTTTTTTTTAGCAGTTTGAAAAAATATATACTCAGGCTAAAATCCTCTGTCCAGCTGCATCCCGCTTGTGGAATTCCTAGCTGCTAGATAAGAGCTGGGTCATAAATCTCGAGTGGACATCTCCATACACACACAGACCTGCAGACACGTACACAGGGCAGTTTGAATGGATTGGATCATTCAAATATAAACTTAAGGTGAAAAGGGAATATAATTGGTCACCGACAGGTGTTCACTCTGACTGGGACAATTAAATACATACATGTTAGTTGGTTGGTGCATTCAAAGGGAGAATAGGAATGACCTATTCTCTAGAGAATATATAACCTTCTGAAAGACAGAGAAGGCTCTCTCTTGCTTTGGGGAAGCTGTAGGGGGAAACATAAGTTTGGAGCCTACCTTGTAGCTATGTCCGTGGGAGCTGGCAGTTAGAACAGGGTCCAGTGTCTCTTGTAAGGACAGAGAAGGGTAAGTTTAGTGATAGCATATTTCAGTAATAGCCTTCTTCTTTTGCCATCTGTCATTTAAAAACATTTGTTTACTTTTCCTGTATGAGTGTTATTCTCTTGTGTTGTAAATATATATCCTGTACATGCTCAATGCACTTTCTGTTAAGTAAAAGCTATTTATTTGCTCAACAGTTGTGACTGTGATGTCATTTTCTAAGGTAATATTTGGTTTCCACTGGCTGAGGTAAACTCTGTGTAGCATCTGCCACCCGAGAGGGACACACTACCAGACTTTAACTTGTGCAATTGCACGTTTGATTATTCAAGTTTGTGAACTTGAAGGTTGGCGCTGAATGAATCCAGCTGGTGGCAGAGAATACCCGAGGACAGACACCTCTCTAAAAGCTGTTTCAGCCCAGAGGGAGAGGTGGGTTGTCACAATGCCATTCTCCCTAACCTTGTTAACCCTATACCTGAAATGCTTGTTATTGCTCTGTGTATTTTTTTTCTATTTCTGAATAATTATGTCTATTTATTAGCTTTACATAAAAGTGTTATTCTTGACCATGTGTAACGCAGGTCCACCTTGTAAATAAGCCTGCTCAATGGTGTTCACCTGGATAAATAAAGGATTGATTGATTGATCTGGGGTATAGGAATTTGACATAGTCCCACACAAAAGATTAACACACAAGTTAGCCAGCCTTGGAGTGGGTTCCGAGATGGTAGCCTGGGTAAAGAATTGGCTGGAAAACAGGGCACAGAGGGTAATAGTAAACAGAGTCCACTCTGAAGAAAGGGGGATTACTAGTGGGGTACTGCAGAGTTCAGTTCTAGGACCAGTCCTCTTCAATGTCTTTATAAGTGACATTGCAGAGGGACTAGAAGGAAAAGTATGTCTCTTTGCAGATGACACAAAGATCTGCAACAGAATTGATACACAAGGTGGGGTGGAAAGGATGAGAAGGGACTTGGCAAGGTTGGAGGAACAGTCAGATGTATGGCAGCTTAGATTCAATGCTAAGAAGTGCAAAGTAATGCAACTTGGAAACAAAAACCCAGGGGAAGAGTACAAAATGGGGGGTGAGATACTAACAACAACAAAAATGGAAAGGGACCTGGGGTAGTCATATCAGATGACCTAAAGGTGGGCAAGCAATGTGAGAGGGCCATAAGGAGGGCTGGGGGGATACTGGGATGCATAGGGAGAGGCATCACCAGTAGAAAACAGGAAGTTGTCATCCCTCTGTACAGACAGCTGGTGAGACCCCATCTGGAGTATGGAGTGCAGTTCTGAAGACTCAGTCTTCACAAAGACATAGACAGGATGGAGGCAGTCCAAAGAAGGGCAACTAAAATGGTACAGGGTCTTCACCAGAAGACATATGAAGAGAGATTTAAGGAGCTTAATATGTATAGCCTTGAGGAAAGGAGGGAGAGGGAGGACATGATAGAAACTTTCAAGTACCTCAGGGGAATCAACAAAGTCCAAGAGAGTAGCATCTTTCAGAAAAAGAGGTGTGCAAGAACAAGGGGGCACAATTTGAAGATAGAGGGGGCACGGCTCAGAGGAAATGTGAGGAAGTATTTTTTCGCGGAGAGGGTTGTGGATGCATGGAATGGCTTTCCTGAGGAGGTTGTAGAGTCAAAAACAGTGGTGGAATTCAAGAATGCATGGGACAGTCATAAGGCAATTCTAGGGAGAGGAGGTAGGAGAAAATAGGCTATTGGTTAACTAGGATCTGCAGCTTATCCATTAGGTATGGAAATGGGCAGACTGGGTGGGCCAAGCGGTCCTTATCTGCCATCAAATTCTATGTTTCTATGTAGAACACCATCAATCCATCACTGTTTAGGTTTAGCACCAAACAACCATTGCTGTCATTGTAACTTTCCGGGCGGAGACCTGTTGCATATTATATGGTCTTGTAAACCAATTCATGCATTATGGCAGGAAGTTCATCACATTGCCTCCAATATTGTCGGTGGTGCTATTCCTTTTGGCCCCAAATACATCATATTGGGTATCAGAAATCTGAATAGTATGCTTTCAAAATATCAACACAGGTGGTTAAATATATTCTTTATGCAGATAAAGCGTTTAATCTTAATACATTGGAAATCCCCCAATGTACCTACTTTTACAGATATTTTGAACAACTTAACTCAAATCGCAACCTTAGAGCAACTTTCCTGTTTGGCCTTAGACCATATGAATGAAGTTAGGCTTTTTGGCAGGATTATTTTGATTTCTTACAATTTACTTGATTTGAATTACCTTTTGGGCTCTTTAGACTACTATTCTTCCTTTAATGTGTTATTATTTAATGTTATTATTGAATCTTTGTTATTTGTAACCTTGATTGCTGTTTTACTTTACTAGTTTGTTTGTTCATATGTACAGTGCGGAAAAGTGCTGATCTATACATTATGGCCTGGATATTCAGACTGTGCCAGGCAGTGGCGCAAGCCTGGGTGCAGCACAACTGTGATGTGCCGGGGCCAGGTCCAGGTGATATTCAATGGGGATGCACCAGCACAGTGGCAGTTGTGCTAGGTGCATCAACCGTGATATTCAGCAGAGGGCATGCAAATGAGGCCATAATATATGCAAGGCATAAAGGGATCCATTTGCATGTCATTATGGCCCCATTTTCATGCCTTGCACAGAGCAGCCTGGCAACTTGCGCATGGCGCCCTGCATAGCATAACATGTGTATAGTCGGGGTCCCAGGGCATCCCCCTCCCCATAGTCATGATCACGGTACAGCTCCGTAATGTAAGTCCCTGGCAGTCTAGTGGTACCCTCCTCCCTCCTGATTCCACGTTAAATGTAAATGAAGTCATTCACATATTTGGGACTGTCTAGTACAGTATGCCCTGCAAGCCCATTGGTCCACACTCTGGACCAATGGGCTTACAGCTCAAACTGTACCTGCCATTCAGTAAGCGGCTGAATGGTATGCGGGAAGGTTGCAGCTGCCTGTCGATGATGGGGGGAGCGGGGTGGGCATGGGGGTCTGTGTGGGTGGGAGGGTGGGGGTGCCACTGGATCACCAGGGAATTGTATTATGGGGTTGTACTGTAATCGTGGCAATGGGCGGGGGGGGTACCACTGGACTGCCAGGGACTATTAATATGGTGGATAACTGGTGATCAGGGACACAGGAGGGTGGGGGGGCTCCACTAGACTACCAGGGAGTTGACTATATGTCATTTATCAGCGATCGGGAACATGGGTGGTAAGGGGTTCCGCTAGACTACCAGGGAATGTTGTCTTATACATATGCTGCGATCAGGGAAGTGGGCAGGAGGGGGTCCACTAGATCACCAGGGTGTGTTTTCATTTACATTTAAGGTGGAATTGGGAGGGAGAGGGTACCACTAGACTGCCATGGGGATGTGGGTGCTTGTGGACGGTGTGCTGGGTGGGAGGGCGGCCACCCACGGCTGGCGGCTGCTGTGTTGCACCCTGCAATACAACAGCCCACCTGTGATTGGCCGGAATTTGTTCCCACATTTCATAGGCTCAACTTTGTTGAGCCCCCCTATGCGGCGCAAAGCTTGGTTGCACCAGCATATGTGCTGCACGTCCCGGGCTGAATATTGTGATGTGCCATATATGCATGGGCATGCCCCCTGCAACTACACCGCATATGATTACATTGCGCCCTGGCACATCAGGATTTGCACTGCACTGAGCAGCCTTTTCAATATCCTGGCATGGCGCAATGCAGGGTTGGGCAAGCGCAACTCTGTTGCGCCATGCACAACCCCTTTGAATATCCGGGCCTATGTGTAACTGTACATCAACTATTATATTAAGTATGTGCATCCCTTTTATCCATGTCTTTTTTTACTTCTTTAGATCAGGAATACTGGCTATAGATCATAGCATATTGTTTCACTCAATTCCTGTATTCTCTGCACTGTATTTGTGTATTATTCAAAAATGTTTCAATAAACAAATTAACTGCAAAAAATGGCCAAGTTTTGCCACTAAGTTCAAAACCCCACTGAAATACATTGAACCGCATACCTGTTTTCCTCAGTTCATGGTCCAGCTTTGAAGAGTGAAGATGTATCTGTGGTCCATAGAGGATTACGGCATTGGACCCCTGGTGGGTAAGTAAGGTCCTTGGGGGTTGGGGGTGGGTGATGAGTGGGAGGGTCTGATGGAGGACTAACAATGCAACAGACATCAATTGATGGGTTCCTTTTTTACAGGGTTAAAAAAGAAAGAAACAACAAGGGAGCAGTTCTTTGTTTCACATGGTGACAGCAACACTGGCTTTCCCAGTGTCAGTGTTATGTTTTTTTGGGGGCAGGAGTGGGTGCTGAGAGGGAGGGTCAGGTGTGCGGGACAGTTACGGGGCAGCAGCAACAGACACTGATAGATGGTTAATGAAATAAGGGCTTAAAGTAATAGAAATCAGGGTATTTTAACTCAAGCCGTGATACTGGGCATACATGAATGCGTATGCATATTCCTGGAATATGCATATGCATTAGCACATGCCCAGTATCGTGGCTTGAGTTTAATACCCTGATTTCTATCACTTTAAGCCCTCATTTCATGTCAGCTTGCACTGTCCTGAGCTCGGCTTTCTTCATACTTTAAAAAAATCTGTTTACCTGAACTTGGGTGTGCTGAGCTGTGAATGAGCCTTCTGGTGCTTCAGTACCATTTAGACATGTAACTGCGCATTAGGAGTGGTGCAGTAGACTCCCATGGGCCACGGGGGTTTCACTTACAAGGTGGCAACTCTGGGGGATTGGGCGCTCCCAGTGTCAGCGTTATGTTTGTGGGGGGTGTGGGGTGATGGGTGCTGAGAAAGAGGGTTGGGTGGGGGGACAGTAACAGGGGTGCCAGCAACAGACATCGATGGACAGTTTTCTGTGCTACAGCTGGTGTCTGCAACAGACAACTGAATGAAAATTCCTTAGCAGGACGATCATGACAGATCAGCTCTGCTTGCTGGGATATGTATATCAAATGAAAGAGCCAACCCATGATTGGGTCAGCTTTTTCTTTTCAAGTATAGGATGTCTCCACCTAGCAAGCCAAAACTGTGTCATAATCAGCCTGGCTGATAATTTGTGTGGCACCGATGTGCCCCTTGAAGACTGCTCTGAATTGGATGGACAGTGTCACACCTCTCAAAACCCCACTCTCATAACAAAATGTTCGCTGTGTGCACATCCATATGCTGAACATAAAAAAAAAAAACTAGAAAGAAATTGCTGCAAAGCAGCTTTTGGAAGCCATATGTTCTTCACTCTAGTACAGGCTCCTTCATGTGTCTTAGTCTGACTAGCAATGAAAAACAGGAAGTGACTAAGGCACAGTCAGTGTAGACATATGAACCATGTGACCTGCAAAAGCTTTTCCATGTGACCTTGAGACAAACTGTTTACCAAAAGCTTAATTTTCACAAACATTTGCTATGGTAACCCCAAAAGTAAAGTTAAAGGAACAATTACAATATGAGGTTGCAAAAACACAAACAAACAAAAAAAAAACACATGTTTTGGATTTAGGGACAATCCAACTTAAATTCACCAAGATAAAACTTCACAACATCTCTACTGAACACTTGACCTCTGCTATCTGAGATACTTCCATTTCTGCTCAGTATTTATTTTATTGATTTATTAAATTTTGATAACCGGCTAAGCCCACTGGGCCCCAAAGGTCCCTTTTTCAGGGGCGACCCAGGGAATTACATGGAATAATACATGGGATAGCATACAGCACAAGTACGTTATATAAGACAGCGAGGAACATAGTACATAGTAGTTTTTCAACAGTTACATTTAAGAGGTAATGCGAAGTAGCATTTCAACAGTTAACGTTTCCTTGGTAGGCTATGCAGGTGGGGTGCAGTGCTATTAAGGTGGGGTGCAGTGTTGGTGCTATTTCCATCAGAGGGAGAGGGATGGGCTTCCACTTAGGAGCCTCTCACTTTAGCCGTTGCATTTGGAGGACACCATCATGTGAGCCTTAAGCCTTGTGCAGAAGGTGTGGATAGAGGTAGCATTCTGAACACCAGGGGGTAATGAGTTCCATAAGATGGGCGCTGTAAAGGCGAACGACTTACCCCCCACCTTGGTTCTAACCCTTGGTACTGCGAGGAGGGTTCTGTCCGTTGTTCTGAGGAGTCTAGGGTTTCTCTTTAGGGCAGTGAGGCTGGGAGGGGGGGATGGGCTAAGTAATTTGTGGGTGTGGCAGAGTAGGGGCCTCCCAGGGGGGTCAGTTTAGATGGGATAGAGTGTCACAGTGGTGAGTCCGGGAGCCAGCTAGGGTGGCGAATAGAGCCACCTTGTAATAGAGAACTTGTAGTCTGTTCATCTCTTGTTTGGCAGCTCCCTGAATCACCGGGGGCCGCATAGGAGAGGGTCGGGAGGAGGATGCTTGTGGTGATGGAGGCCCTGGCCGCAGGTATCAACTGGTCTTTCAGCCTATACAGGGTCCCGAGTTTGGCATGTATATTTTTGGTTACCAGATCAACATGCTCCTTGAGGGAGAAGGACTGATCCAGGGTGAGGCCAAGGTATTTTATGGATTCAACCACCTCAAGTCTTTTTTCTAATTTGGTCATCAGCCTGAGGTATGGGCTTCTGTCCTGGCCGAGGGATCTTGGGCCAAACCACATGGCCTTGGTCTTGCTAGGGTTAATGATCATTCTGTTGGTGACAAGCCATTGCTCAAGGGAACCCAGGTCTTCCTGTAGCCCAGAGCAGAGATCTCCCAGATTAGAGGAGGGACGGTATACGACTGTGTCATCCACATACTGTACAACTGCGCTACCCCCACAGTGTTTACTGAGATCATTTGTGAAAAGGGAGAAGAGAAGGGAGCCAAGGATGGATCTTTGGGGCACCCCATCCATTAGGGGGAGAGGTTCCGACAGTGTGTCTTTCCACTTTACCCTCTGTGTCCTCCCTGTGAGGTAGCTGTTGAACCATTATAGGGAATGGCTGTCTAACCCGACCTGGCTCAGTTTTGTAAGAAGCAGGTTGTGGTTTACAAGGTCAAAAGCCTTGGAAAGGTCAATGAAGACTGCCCCAGTGGGGGATCCCTTGTCCAGTTCTCTGAGAACATCAGTGGGGAACTTGATAAGCATGGTGTCAGTCCCATGATTGGTTCTGAAACCATGCTGGGAGGGAGTAAGTAGATGGTGAAGCTCAAGGTAGTCACGGAGTTGTCCGTAAAGTAGTCTCTCTTGAATCTTACCAAGGCTACATAGCAGGGAGATGGGCCTGTAATTGTTGGTTGTCTCCCTGGTACCACCCTTATGGATTGGGACCACATGGGCTAATTTCCATTGTTCGGGGATGGCACCTGCGATAAGGGAATGGTTGAGGAGCCAGGTGAGGGGCCTGGCGAGTGCAGGGGCCCCTTCCCTTAGTATCCGGAAGGGGATGCCATTGGGTCCCATGGATCCCGACATTTTGAGGGACATTAGTAATGGGAGTACCTCGTTAGGTCTAACTAGCCGGATGTGGAAGGATGGACGGTCCAGGTTATGGGGGTTGGGTTCATTCGAGACTGGGAGGGGGATTGGCAGGTCCGATTTGAGCAGGTCCAGGTTTGTGAACTGGCGGTTGAGGGCCATGGCGATGCTAGGGTCATCGTTGGTTAATTGCCCATTGATCTCTATGGGGCAGTGAACGGTCTTCCTGCTCCCCTTTAATAGCCCATTTATATGTGCCCAAAAGAGTTTAGGGTTGCCTAGGTTCTTTTTCTGTAGATCTGTGAGGTAGTATCGTTTGGTCACTTTGATGGCCAGTTTGTTCTTATTTCTAAGCATCTTGTAGCGGGTTAGGTCAGACGAAAGGGAGGAGAGCTTGTATTTTTTCCAAGCAGTGTCCCTAGTTTTCATCAGTGATTTCACTTGAGGGGTGATCCACTTGTAGCATCTCCCCTTGATGCGGAGTTTATTCAGAGGGGCCAGGCGGTCAGTGGCCATAATAATGGCTCCCTGGAAGAAGGCAGTAGCTCTTCCAGTGAGGGGAGTAGTTTGATTGGGCTCCAATCAATCCCATTTAGGCAGCCAATCAAGTGTTCAGGTTGATATTATGAGTAGTCCCGTGTCGCGAGTATTCGTGGGGGGACTCTGGGGGCCCTGTTATTCCAGGAGCAGAAGATTGGGGAGTGGTCACTCAGGGCATCCGCTAGGGTGCCCGCCGCCTTTATATTAGAGGGTTTGTTAGTAAGCAACCAATCAAGTGTGGAATGGTTTTCCATTTTGTAGTTCATACGGGTGGGCCCTGTAATAACCTGAGTAAGGTTAGCTTCCTGGACCAGCCCTATTAGGGAGGGATTTTCTTGCGGGACCCAATTCAGATTGAAGTCCCCCAGGATGATTAGCTCAGAGGTGACCTCATCGGAGATGTCACTTAGGACCACCTCCAGAGATGAACGCGCATTAGTTGGGGGGTTGTATATGCATCCAATGTTGAGATGCTTACATGGGCCCAGGGTGATGCGAATGAAGATCGATTCACCTTCCATACTAGTGGACTGTAGCAGGTTGACCTGCACTGAGGTAAGGGTGTCTTTGGTGTAGATTAGGACACCTCCACCCCTTTTTCTCAATCTATCTTGTCTATGGGAGAGGTATCCTAGGGCTGCAACCTCATGGGTAAGAATGTGAGGCTTGAGCCAGGTTTCCGATACGGCCAGGATGTCCGGGTTGTACCGGTCCAGCCAGGCTTGAAGTTCCTGCAACTTGGGTCTCAGGCTACATATATTCATGTGCTCAATCCTCCGGCCTTTATTGGCCACCCAGTGCGGGTCCACCGGGGAGGAGACCATCGTAAGGAGGGGGACCAGGATTTGGATGGATGTCCCCTGCCATGAGCAGGAGGGTAACTAGGAGGCAAAGAGATGGAAGTCGACTGAGGGGTGAGGACTTAATCCAAAGTCTCCATTTAGCAGTGAGTAGGGTTGAGTACAAGATGTCTCTCCTGCAGAATACATGAGCAGTCAGAAGCATCTCCATATTTTTGTGGGGGAGGGTGTAGTGGTCCCAAGGCTGTCGTGGGGGAATGTCCAGTTTAGGGGGACTTCTCTTGTCCTGATCTCCTGTGCTTATAGTCCTATCTGCCCAGTGTAGGAAGAGGAGGTACAGGATGGCCAGTAGGAGCCCTCTATTTGAGCAGCCAAAAGAGGGGGTCCTAGAATGGTGGGCCTCATGCTGGCAAGGAGGCCGGGTGGAGGGGAGGGATAGTTGGGCGGTGGGGATGGTTGGGCCCCTGGGAGTAAGTTTCCCAGAGTCAGGCATGCACAGCTTAAGAGAAATAACCAGCCTCGTGAGATACCGAATCCGAGGCAGCTCAGGACAGGGGTCTGGCCAGGAATTACTATAGTGTGCCGCTAGTCAGCAATATCCACACTGATGGGGCCACTGGGCATCTGACATCTTGCCCCTGGGATAGATGCAACTGCGTAGTTGGAGGGAGGTGGTCTCTGTTGCACTAGTTACTATAGGGTCCTCCAGGTGATGAGATTGAGCCCCGCTACCCCTTAGCCCAGCAGGCGGGGTGTAAGCAGGAGCTGTCTATGGCCCAAGGCCATGCACTCTTGTGTTAAGCAATAGGGGGGAGGTAAATTAGCTGGGGATCCAGAGTTAATTAGGTAATCAGGCAGTTAAGGGTGGACCTGAATGTGTACTGAAATCCACGCCCCTGAGGTAAAGTTGAATTCACATTTATACAACACCTGGGAAGAATGGTATAACCAGCAGGAGTTCCAGGACGTCACTGGAGTTACAATATCGCTTAATAATCACTTAGATGCTGCAGGTATAACAGGCAGGAATTGCAAAAACATAACTGGCAGGAATTGCAAGATATATCTGGAATTACAATATCTCTTAATAATCACTTAGATGCTGCAGGTTTCTGCCACCCTAAAAGTGAGTCTAAAACAATATTCCAGCGGGAGAATTGACAGACAATCAGGCAGTGCAGATTAGTACTGAAATTTAGTTAGTCCCTGTAGTCAGAGTATAGAGAGCTAGGAGAGACCAATTATGGCCAGTCCCAAGTGGTTATTGTCTCCTAGCTGTCCTAAGGTACACAGCAAGGCAGACAGAGAGGGGGCGTATCCCTGGGATGTGCTGACCCAGCCCTGATTTGCTCCCTTACAGCAGTGGGAGTGGCTTGGGGGCATTTAATGGGAGGAAGGAATAGGATGGTGGTGGGGGCGCAAAAATCATAGCCCCAGTCCACAGCCCCACACGAGCAGTTGGTGCAGGGAAGAAAGTTCAGTATCCCGGTCGTCGGGGGAGGGCCTCGTGGTAAGCCGCTTGCTAACCGGTGCCTTGACCCCATAAAGTGTTTTAAGTTTTAAAGTTTTCACAGACCTGTGCAGACTGAGAATTGTCTGAAATGTATCTAAACCACAAGTTGCAAGAGGACAATCCCTTCTGCAACTGTTTTATTTCAAAGTCACTAAGCTGTGGTGAGTAAAGGTTGACCACAATCAGCTTCCAAAACTCCTCCTCCCCTTTGTTGACTCTGATGATTGTTTCTGCTCTTGCTGCTCTGCCCTCTACCTCTTCCTGCAAACCTTCTTGTCTTCATTCATCTCCCAACTGTTGATCTTTCCCTCTGCTGCTGTTGTTCCAAAGCTGCATGGTGGTGGTGGGGTCACATGGGATGGGGAGGTGTCCTCTAAGAATAAGAACTATGTGAGGTTTCCTGTTCAGATTTGCTCCCTTCTGCACTAAAGCCCGTTTCACTTTTTAGTTGTACTGCACATTTTTGTTCGCATTTACTTTTTAGTTGTGCTAAACATTTGATTTCATTTTCTCAGTTGTGCTAATATTTTTTTAATTCGGCAGTTTTAGATGCACTTTACTGTTTTGTTTTGCATTTGAGTTTTTATTTGAAGTATTCTTTTGGTTGCAATTTACATTTGTTTTGCTTTTGTTCCTTTTTTTGTGGTATCATGCTTTACATGTCATTTTGGTGCTTTTCTGTTTGCATTTCATTTTTGGTTGTTCATTGCTGCTTTCCTCATTTGCTTACGTTTAGCTTTTCTGTTTATGTTTTGCACTTCAGTGCTACTGTATTTAAAAGACAGGCTTGTGAAATCTGTGAGCGGCATATTAGACAATGGCTTCCTGCTGTGAAAAGAGCTAGCTTTAAAAAAAGCCTCAGATTTACAGCCATTACTCAGTTTAGAAAATGAATAGCTATTTTGGAGAATGGTGCTGGGTGGTGGGGGTCTGAAGAGGAACTGTGTGAGTAGCAGTCAAAAAACAGTTGCCCTAATCAAACGTATGCCTCTCAGCAGTAGTTTGGGAAAAGGGCTTCTGGTGTCAACCAACCAGCAGGGCATGACAAAATGGGCAGTGACTCAGTCAATTGCATAATGGAATCTTGGGGCGTGTGTCCTTAGAAAAAGTGAATGAAGAGAATCACTGCTTTTTATGTTGCTTGCACGCATGTGCAAGAAACATAGTGCCATCATGGGAGATTTCGGAGGTGTGTCACCTCCTCCTCCAATTCAGTCAGTGAGCTGGCAGGCGCAGCCCCTGTAAGCCAATGCATTTTGGAGCTGTGACACGCTCAAAATGCAGTAACCTCCCCAGTTGAAAGGGACTACGCTTCAGTGAGCACTGATAAGAAGCGTAGCTCCCCCACACGTGAGGCGCATGTGTGCCCCTCACTTCGTACCGCTGTAGCCGACAAGGTGCCCAATCCCCGCCGGCTGAGTTGCGCCGTCTCCCCCATAGTTGGTGCCACACTGGGAGCCCACCCCAGCGTGGCAATCAGTCCTTTGACCGACGGGGTGCCTATCCCCCGTCGGCTGAGCTACCCCGTCCTTGTGCCACGCGGAGCCCACCCCAGCGTGGCAAACATCCCACGAAGTCTTTTTTTTTTTAAACATATAAAACAAAACGTTCTCGCGGCGGCTCCGACCCCTCTCCCACAACCCGCACCCACCCACTGCGCCACCCAGCTCCCACACCCCTCACCCCAAACTTACCTCCAGACTCCGCTGATGATCTTCAGTGGACCGGGAACACGTCTGCACTCTTCAAAGTCGACCGCGAACTGAGGAAATGCCGGTAAGCTGTATAATGGGCTGGATGGGGGGTCAACTTTATTGCATATCTCAGGCATTTTGAATTTTGCCAAATTTTCAACATGGGTTTTAGGACCCTTCTCATGAATGATGTCACTGTCATGGCGTATTGACCCGAAGGGTGATTTCCGCGCAGTGACTGCGAAATCACCCTTCGGGCCTGAATACTACCATGCAGTGACATCATTCATGAGAAGGGGTCCCAAAAACCCCATGTTGAAAATTTGGTCCAAAAATTCCAAAAAATGACTGTTTTACTAGCGTGCATTGCGCAGTTCCTACGCAGGCTCGTAAGTTCGCGAAGTTCAATATTTTCACTCCAGATTTTCAACATTGCCATTTTACCACACCTTCTTATGAGTAGTACAGCTGTCATTTTTCACATCTCACCCAAAATGTGTTTCCTGCCTATGTAGCGCAGAATGGCGCAGTCGGTGTGCGAAATCAATGTACAGGACAAATTAAGAAAATCACAGTGACACTGTTCATGAGCAGAGGTCTTAAGGTGAGCTATGTTGAAAATTTGGGAAAAATCCTAAAATGACTGTTTTATTGAGCGCGTTACACAGTTCCTACGCAGGCTCGTAAGTTCACAAATTTTTAATATTTTCACTCCAAATTTTCAACATTTCCATTTTACCACACCTCCTCATGAGCAGTACAGCTGTCATTTTTCACATCCTGCCCAAAACATGTTTCCACCCATGTAGCGCACAATGGCGCAGTCAGTGTGCAAACTCAGTGTATGGGACACATTAAGAAAATCACAGTGTCACTGTTCATAAGCAGAGATCTTAGCATGGCAATGTTGAAAATTTGGTGACAGAATTCCTAAAAATGACCGTTTTACGGTGTCGTTGCACAGTTCCACACACGCCTTTCGTGGGTTGCGAATTTTCAATATTTCCACTCCAGATTTTCAACATTGCCATTTTACCACACCTCCTTATGAGCAGTACAGCTGTCATTTTTCACATCCTGCCCAAAACATGTTTCCGCCCATGTAGCGCACAATGGCGCAGTCGGTGTGCAAACTCAATGTATGGAACACATTAACAAAATCACACTGACACTGTTCATGAACAGAGGTCTTAAAATGGCTATGTTGAACATTTCGTGAAAAATTTCCTAACAATGACTGTTTTACGAGTGTGCGTTGCGCAGTTCCTACGCACACTCGTAAGTTTGCAAATTTTCAATATTTGCACTCCAATGACTTCCAAATACCTAAACAGCACATAGAAGCAAGCAACATTTGGCACTGACAAATGCTTGTTTTCTTCATCCCAGCACTGAGACACAAGACTTGGACCAACTGTGTGTCATTGTATAACCCTCTTCCCCCAGGTTGTACTTGGAAATGAGCCTCTGCTCAGTGTTTTTTTTCCTCATCACCAGTTTTCAAACAAATAAATGGTAGAAAGAAGGGCTAATGCAGTGTGAATTGTTTGCTGTGTGTGGTAACTTCTAAGATATTAGGATAAGACTTAGAATTTTAATCAGTTTAGTTTAAATGTTTTTATTCTGTTCATTTGTGTTCAAACCTGTTTATTTTTTTAATTTTCTAGTGTGTGTGTGTTCTCCATAATGCTAGTACTGTATTTTTGTAAATTGTGTGTAAATGCTCTCTATCCCACTCCTCCTTCAAGACCACACTTTTCCTCCTACCTACATGCAGGGTCAATGAACAACTCGGCACAATGTAGGAAGGCAGCTGCAAAGGCCAACAAAATGCTGGGTTGTATTGCAAGGGGTATATCCTCGAGGAGGGAGGAGGTGATTCTGCCACTGTATAGGTCATTAGTTAGACCGCACCTGGAGTACTGCATGCAGTACTGGTGCCCGTATCTGAAGAGGGACATTAAGTTACTGGAGGGGGTGCAGCTCAGGGTGACAAAGATAATCAAGGGGTTGGGGGACTTATCATATGAGAGGAGGTTGAGGAAGTTGAACATGTACTCTCGCTGGAGGACAGGAGGGACAGGGGCGACATGATTGAAACCTTTAAATACATGAAAGGATTAAACAAGACAGGTACAGAGGGGCTGCTCAAAGTAAGGGAGGGGAGAGACACCAGTGGCCATGATACGAGACTGGAGGGAGGAAGGTTCAGGAGGGAGATGAGGAGACACTTTTTTACAGAGAGGGTGGTGGCTGGGTGGAATGCGTTACCTGCAGAAGTGGTATCCAGTAAAACAGTGGACTGCTTCAAAAGGGGATGGGACAGGACAAGGGGGAGGGTTAATGAAGGAGAAAGGTGGAAGGGAGGGGCAGCTGCAGAATAAGGGGTGCTGGCTGCACATTCGAGCAGACTTGATAGACCTCTAGGTCTTTATCTGCTGGCAAATTTCGTATGTTCGTATGCACTTGATTCCTGTGTCTGTACTTAATCCCCCCCTTCTCTTGCTTTCCTTAAGCTAGCTGACCGTTGTCTCTGCATTTATTAACTGCTTTGCCTTGTTTCCCCTCGCCTGCTTCCTTCCATCCCTGCATGGATGGCCACTGCCACATGTGTGTTTTGTTTCTACAACTATCCCTGCGAGGATATCTACTGGTTCTGATTTATTCGCTGCTTGTTTTTTGTATAACTGTGGCCTGCTTCCTTCCTTCCCTGCATGGATGGCCACTGTCACAAGTATGTTTTGTTTCCACAACTATCCCTGTGAGGATATCTACTGGTTCTGTATTATTTGCTGCTTGTTTTTTGTAAAACTATATGTTGTACTCTCCCTGGTCGTGCTTGAAAATAGGCAGGGTTTTGCCTAGTGCATCTACCTGGTCAAAAAAAGCTAATAAATAAATAAGTAAATATTAAATATTTTATATTAGATATATATGTGGCTATAGCATTTTAAGTGCAAGTAATCTATTTCCTAGGTAATTTCATAATCTGCCCATCGAGAGAGCACTATCAATTTAAAATGTAAACCTGCATCTGATACAGGCTAAGGTTAAGGTGTACTTAGAGTGACAAGGGTGATACCGATGTCCGAGAGGCCTTGTACAATC
The DNA here is from genome assembly GCA_016271365.2 of Neoceratodus forsteri. Lineage (NCBI taxonomy): Eukaryota > Metazoa > Chordata > Ceratodontiformes > Ceratodontidae > Neoceratodus > Neoceratodus forsteri. Next base: position 914,907,011 of record CM057452.1, on the reverse strand, counting down.
TGAGTAACAGCCTGACCTTGCTCTGTGTGAGCAGAAGCCTGTGGTGAAGCAGCCCCAAGTGAGCTATGATCAGTCTGGTGGCAGCATGATTAGGTAAGCAAACCAGTTCACAAAGATTGACTAGGGTGTCCTGTGAGGTGTCATGGCAAGACCCAACAAACAACACTTAAGACAGTGGTATAGAACATTAGACTTTACTTAAACTGTAAAAGTTCATCTGTATTTACAACCAGGTCCAGGGACCCAGTTCATTGTGGTACAGTATGAAACTCATCAGTACAGTCACATCGGGTGTACTTGCAGTGAGGGTGGCTCCATATGTCATATACCTCATAACAGCTCAGGTTTTTGGCTCTGCCAGCCATGGAATTATTTGTTTTCAGGAGCCTCACTGGGACAAGTGAGATCCATGGATGAGAACACATGTTTATCCTGTCTCATCCTAAAACCCCCACACATCACTTGCTGGTACTTCCCAGCAGGAAATCAACAATATTATCACTTGGCCAATGACCTTCAGAATGATTCACTATTCTTTCAGTCTTTAAGTCAGATTGTTGAGATCTCATATGTTTATTACATACCCCATTAGGGCTTAAGGCTGTGAAAGCAGAATCTGCATACTCATTTGACATAAAGGTGTGAATCATTGGGTACCACAGTGCTCCACTAGGAATAGTCTCCATCCCAGCTTTTTTGGACACTACATGATGAAATCATCAGTGTTACCATACAGATCTGGCATCAGATAAACTCTTCTTTTAAAGTCTACAGTTCTCTTTTGTTTTATTAAGGTGAATTACAACCATTCAGGCTTTCTAGAACATATTGCTGTTTTCTGACATTAGACAGGTCAGGCTTGCTTGCCTCTATACCCCACCATAGTCCAAATCATAAGGCAGTTTCATGAATTGTGGTCCCTTTGCATATGAGTCCTCAGGTTTGGAGATTGAGCACCTCTTACCTTAAAAAGGGAGTCCAGCCAAAAGTATTAATTTACAAAATTAGAATCTATGTATCACCAATAAGCCTTATAGCAAAAATGAGATCTCCACGTTACTCCGTTTAAAAGTTACAAGCTATTTTGTAACTCTGATTCCACTGCCTGTTCAAAAAAAAGCTGTTTTCATTGAAAAGCTACTGATAATGTCATAAGCAGAACTGAGAGGCTAGTCATCCCTGCCAGCAACTGTATAGGACTTATTTCTCTAGTGTGTAAGAAAATGAAGTTCTAATCATTAAAAAAAACTGACACAGGGTTGAGTGCTGTGCATGCATTTCCAGAATATACAGATGTAGGGTACTATACTTTGTGGCAGGGAGGTGATTTTGGAATGCAGTGGTGGACGTGGATTTGGAATGCCTAGGTTGTGCATAATTTCACAATACTGCAGTAATGAGATTTTAGCATGTCAGCATTTTGCAGTGCAAGTGAGACTTAATTTCTGAATGCAGCTGGAATGTAGCAGGTGCAATTTCAGACTGTGGGGGGCACAATTTTAGAATGAGGGACATAGAGTCATGGAATGTGAAGGGGATGCACAATATTTTAATGTGTTAGAGAATTCAGTTTCAGAATGCTCTATAGTATGACACGCAGGCTCAGAATGGGGGGAACACATCGTTTTGGAATGAGGTATAGGCAATCTCGGAATTTGTTGAGGATTTGCAATCGGTGGTATGTGGTGGGGATACATAATTTTGAAATGAGTGACTTGTAGTCTCAAAATATGGTGGGGATGGACAGTCTGGGAATACAGGGGGAATGCACAATTTCATAAATGTGGCAGAGACATGCAATCCTGGAATGTGGCAGGGATGTGCAATCTTGGAATGTGGCATGAATACGCATCTAGGAATTTGGTGGGGTGGACAATCTCACAATATACTATAGTGAGGATGCACACTGTCAGAATTTGGCTGGACAGACTTTTTTTTCTGAAATTGGTGACACCTTCCATATTCCAAAATTGCACACAACCACCACATTTCAAAATTGCACATCCTCGCCACATTCTAGCACTATGCATCCCACCACATTCTAAAGTTGTATGTCACTGCCATATTTTGAAATTGCACATCCCTGACAAATTCTGAAATTGCATGTCCCCACTACATTACAAAACTGTTTGTCAATACCATATACTGAAATTGCATCAGTGCTTCATTCCAAAATTGTGCATCCCTACCACATTCTGAAGTTGCACATCATTGCTAAATTATATAATTGTGCTTCCCCCACCACATTCCAACATTGCATGTCCCTGCCACATTTAGATGTTGTGCATTCTCACAATATTCTAAAATTGTTTCCCAGCCACATTCCAACACTGTTTGTTCCCACCACATTTCCAAATTGTACAACCCCACCCCATTCTGAAATTGCATATTCCCACCAGATTCCAAAATTGTGCATCCTTTCTACATTCAGAGATTGTGCATTCTAGATGCATTTCAAAATTATGCATCCCTAGTCACATTCCAGCACTGCGTGTCCCACCAACCACATTCTAGCACTGTGCATCCTTGCCACATTTTGAAATTATGCATCCCTGTTGAATTCCAAAATTGCATGTCTTCACCACATTTTGAAATTATGTCATCGCCACATTTTAAAATTGCACTGCCCTGTTACATTCATAAAATGCACACCCACACTGCATTCAAAAAAACTGTGTGTCCCCACATTTTGAAATTGTGTGTCCCAGCCACATTCTGAAATTTTGTTGCTCCACCACATTCCAAAATTGTGCCACTTCAGAATTCCAAAATTGCCTCTCTCCATCACATTCCAAAAATGCTCATCCCGGCCACATTCCAAAATTACACATCACTACCACATTCTGAAAATGAATGTCACTGCCACATTTCAAAATTGTGTGTCCTTGCTGCATTTTGAAGTTGTGCACCCCTGCCACTTTCCAGAATTGCTTGACTCCACCACATTCTGCAAGTGTGTCATCATCATCACCACATTCTAAAATTGCTCATCCCCATGCATTCCAAAACTGAGTGCCCCCCACATTCTGAAACAGTGTGTTCCAGTCACATTTTGAAATTTTGTCACTTCACCACATTCCACAAATGTGTCACTTCCACATTGCAAAATTGCCTCTCTCCATCACATTCCAAAATTGTGCATTTCTGCCCCTTTCTGAAATTGTGCGTGCTTGCCACATTCCAAAATTTTGCATCTCTGTCATTCTGAAAATTGGTGTTCCTACCACACTCCAAAATTACACATCCCACTACATTCAAAAAAATGTTCAGCACTGTCAAAAACAATGGGGGAATTCAAGAATGCATGGGACAGACAGACAGGCAGTTCTAGTGGGGGGGGTAGGAGGAAGTAGGCTGCTGGTTAAGAAGGATCTGCAGCTTCTCTAAAAGGTAGGGAAATGGGCAGACTGGGTGGTCCAAGTGGTCCTTATTTGTCATCAAAATCTATGTTTCTATGCCATGTTCCAAGACTGCATGTCACCACTGTATTCTGAAACAGTGTATTCTCTCACCTCTATCACTCAGTGTGACTGCTTCTCTGAACAGAGATCTCTCTAACCACCTCCCAACTCACTCATGTCTCACAGCCCGCCCTTTCTCAATCTCATTCCCTCTGGCACTGGGCCTTCCTTGTGACTCCTTTCCTGCTTCACATCTCCACTGGTACAAGACATTTTCCACCACCATTGGACAGTGGCCCATTAGCCTGCCAACTTCCTCTTCCGGTCGCATGCCTGCAATACTAACTGCCTATGGTGCCCTCTATCTCTTATTGTTACTGCAGCCAGCTGCCTACTCAAGCTACTCGTTTTATGAATATTATCTCAAAGTATGTTATCTTTATTTTTTCTTTTAGTTGTTTTGTTTGTTTATTGTGCATTCTTTTACTACCTCTGTATGTATGTTGACCCTCATCCTTTGACATGGAACCTTTGTAAACGAGCAGTTTCTGCTCAAAGGTATTTGTAATCCGAGAATTTAATAAATAAAAAAAAAATTCTCACTTCGTTCTGAAATTCTGTGTCAGTGCCACAGTTTGAAATTGCATATCACCACCACAATCTGAAATCAAGCATCACTATCATATTCTGAATTCAGCATCACCACCACATGCCAAAATTATACATCCCAAACACAATACAAAAGTAAACATACCTGCCACATTCTGCAACTATGTGGCCCCATATTCAGAAATTGCATACCTTTGAAACATTCTAAAACTTTGTGATACTACCTTCTTTGAATTTTTGCAGCCCTGTCGCTTTCCAAAATTGTGTGCCCAAGCTACTTTCTGATATTCTGCACATGCTGCATTCCAAAATTGCAACCAGGTGGCCTTCTGAAATCTCATCCCTTCAGTAGTCTGAAAATGCACACAACCTTGAAATTTTTATGCCATGTTTGTTGCTGCATTCCAAAAGCACCTCCCCCGCCACGTTCTTGAACACCTTGTAGCTGCACATCCTGGAAATGTATGCAATCCACCCACCCAGTGTTGGCTTTCCATTTTCAAATGTTTACTACAATTTCAGTTTTACGTAATGGGAGATAAATAAGCCATACGTGATTACTGGAAGGAAGGACAAGGCTGTGAATTCTGGCTATGACATCATCAGTATCACTTTGCTGAAACCAGATTTGTGGACTAGCAGTGAAATCAGTTACAAAATAGCTTGTAACTTTTAAACAAAGTAACTAAGATATCTCATATTTCGGTATTAGGCTTACTGTGGACATGCTGATCCTAATTCTGTATTTGTTGATGTTAGAAATATTTGCTGAACTCCCGCTTTAATGCAGACTGTCTTCCTCTAGGCTCTCACATGCTCTTTGCGTGACATCTTTCTTGGCATGGGCACCAACCAAAACCTTGTCCTCCGCCAGGGTCTCCCTTCAAGATTCAGGGAAACCAGTATCAGGCAAGCTGGTCATCAGCATGCTCCCCCTTAGGGAATCCCCTCATGGACCCAGTTGGTGGTCCCACTATATATTAGCTATAAAGTAATTTCCAGCTGTGGGCCTGAGTGCCACAGCCCAAGATGCTGCTCCCCCTCCTAGAGGTCTGTTCTAACTGTCTGATCTCACTGACTCCCAGATCTGGATCTATCTGTTTGAGCTATATTTACACTGCTGCTCCCACTGACACTAATCCCTGCCAGGCTGAAGCACAAATGCCAGTCTTAGCATGGCACCTTCTAGTAACCAACCACTTCCCTCTACTGGTAGAAGAGGGATGTTACACATTGAACACTGATGCAAAGATAAAGCCCTGAGGCAAGAAACCCCGGTTCTTAATATAAAATGGTCCCATAATAATAAACCTTGAGGTACAGGGAGAGATATATAACAGGAGATAGTAGGCAAGTTAAGGAGAAGGCTAGTAGCACCCTATCTAGAGTAGGGCGATTAAAGTAAATACTCATACAGGGTGTAGATGGGAAAGGAACAAACATAGGAAGGGGATAACAGGTATTAAGGTACATTTAAATCCAGAGGTAACAAGCAAGTAAATGGGACAGAAAGTAACACCCTATCTAGAGAAGGGTGATAAAGCAAATACAGATACAGTGTGCAGGTGGGATAGGAACAAACCCAGGAAAGGGACAACAGGGTAGGGTTCATTTGAAAGCAGTAGGTAGTGATAAATAAAGTCAATTACGGGAGTGGTACAGTGCAGTGGATGCAGTTTCAGTATTCTGGGAGATATTCTGGTGACTGAGGTGCTGTCCCATCTGCATGCACCTCTTTGGGCTGAGGGAAGAGGTCTCAGGTCTCCAGTCTGACCTGACTAGGATGCAGAGGACCTTTTTCCCCACCCAGGGGTCTCTGAGTCTACTGCCATTTTTCCCAAGGTTGCTTATTAAAAAGGAGGCTGGCTAGGCTATGTGGGCTCTGGGAGGGTGGGGGTGGCAGGACAGGGACACATTCCTCAGCCTGTGCCATTATAACATTTCTTTGTTGCACTGGTGGGATGGGACTACTGAGAGGAGGTACCTGAAGTAATCGCAAGGAGGGATGTGGGGTTCCCCCCAAGAGGAGGCCCCAAGGTGGGAGGAAAAATACTCCAGCAGAGGAGGGAGCAGCTTTTGGTGGGGGACTTACCTTTGGGGGTAGATTTGGGAACACCACAGCTTAGAGGAATGGACAGTAGATCCTAAGGATTGCTATGGCAGAAGGGCATGGGGGGAGCTGGATGTCATTGTCCTCCTAGGAACTATTGACTTAGTAAGGAACAGGGCTGGAATTGTTCAGGGAGAGTTCAGGGAACTGGAGAAGGAGAGGTGCTGCTAGTGGGGGACTTCAATCTGTCAGATATAGATTGGAAACTCACAACCATGGCCTCAGCTAGGAGACTCCATGCAGGGGTCATTACTTAGGCAACTAGTCAGGGAACCCACGCATGCTGGGGCAATACTGGACCTGGTACTCATAAACAGGGACAAAATTGCAGATGTCAATATGGGATGCCACCTGGGTATCAGCAATCATTGTACAGTGTGGTTTAACATAAGGATGGCAAACCACACAAGGAGGAGGAGGAGGAGGAGGGTCCTGGATTTCAGGAGGGCAGATTGTTAAAAAATGGATGAATGCCTTAGAGATGACCTGGGAGGAGATTGCCTGGGTTGGGTAGAGCAACGGGAGTATTATGGCATCCCAAAATGCCAAAGCTCGACAGCAAGGAGTCCAAAAATTATATCCCAAGAGTTGGTATCCCAACAGTCAGGAATTGCCCACAGTAGAGTTGGCAATCAAAAATAAGGGGTTGCAGAGGGCAAAGCCCCTGAAATATAGAAAAAAGCTCCACCATGGGCTATTCCCACTGTCTGAATACCGAATGTCGGGATATAATTTTCAGGCTCCTGGGTGTCAGGCTTTGGCATTTCGGTATGCTGTAGTATATCCGGATGATCAGTGGGCCAAAATAAAGGAAAGCACAGTGAAGGCAACAAACCTCTTCACTAAAGAACTGAGAGAAACAGGAAGAAGAAGAGACTAATATGGTTCTCAAGCAAAGTGATTGCGAAGGTAAACGCTAAAAGGGTAGCATTCAGGAGGTACAAAGAGACACAGATGGAAGAGGATAGGGAGGTCTACCAGGAAAAGCAGAGGGAAGCAGGGAAGGTGATGAGGGAAGCAAAGGCACAAAATGAGGAAAAAAATAGCCAGAGGGGTAACTAAGGGGTAGACACAAGTCCATTCACAGAGGAAAGAGTCCTGAAAGGACCTGTGAATCTGAAAGTGGATAGGGCTATGGTGCTGGCTGGGGTACACCCAAGAGTGCTGAGGGAGCTCAGGGAGGTACATGCTGCACCTCTGACAGTCCTATTAAACAACTCACTGGAAACATGAGTGGTTCCAGAGGACTGGAGGAGGGCAGATGTAGTCCTGCTTCATAAAAGCAGCAGGGAGGTGGGTGGCAATTATAGGCCAGTCAGTCTGACAGCAATAGTGGGGAAGTTAATATAGACACTTTTAAAAGAAAGACTAGTAGGATATCTTGAATTCAGTGGGTTACAGGACCAGAGGCAACATGGATTCATTGGGGGGGGGAGTCATGTCAGATGGGCCAGATCAATTTATTTGACTGGGTGACCAGGGAAATAGATTTGTGGGTGCCAGTGGATGCAACCTACTTAGACTTCAGTAAGGTCTTCAACACCATACCACATAGGAGGCTCATAAGGAAACTGGGCAGTTTGGGGGTGGGGCCCAAGGTGGTAAACTGGGTACAAAGCTGGCTGATGGATAAGTGATAGAGGATGGTGGTAAATGGCGCTCACTCTGGGAAGGGGAGATTGACCAGTGGAGTACCTTGGGACTTAGTACTGGGACCATTCATCTTTAATATCTTTATAAGTGACACTGAAGAAGAGCTGGAAGGGCAGGTACTGTATGTCTCTTTGCAGATGACACCAAAATCTGCAACAGGGTAGACACTCCAGGGGTGTGTGGAGAGAATGAGTAGAGACCTGGTAAAACTCAAGAAGTGATCAAGGACATGGCAGCTGGGTTTAATTTTTTTTTTCAACCAGAAGAGACACACTCTAGCTGAAGCTTGTTTACAGGTGTGACCTGGAAGCACAAGGAAGTTAAATGACTTGCTCAGGGTCACACAGTATACAAGTGGGGGCTATGGGATTCAAATCCATTTCTTCAGGTCTGCAGCTCACAGCCTTAAAACACTGTGATATACTGAATCAGTTTCAATGGTTTCAATGTGAAAACTTGCAAAATTATGTGCTTAAGGCACAGAAACCGAGAGCCAATGTGTAAAATGGTGGAAGAGGTATTGACAGTCACTAAACAGGAAAAGGACCCTGGATTTATGATGCCCTCAAGGTAGCGAGGCAGTGTGACAAGGCAGTAGGCAGGGCCAGTGGGATGCTGGGGTGCATAGGGAGGGGTATCACAAGTAGAAGGAGAGAAGTGGTGTTACTACTGCATCAATCGTCAGTAAGACCCCACCCGGAGTAATGTCCCAGTTCTGGAGACCACATTTCAGGAAGGATATAGACAGGATACAGGCTGTCCAGAGGAAGGCAGCTAAAATGGGGCAGGCTCGGCATCTTAAGCCCTATGAGGAGAGACTGAGGGATCCTAGTATGCACATCTTGGAAGTGGGGAGGGAGAGGGGGGACGTGACAGAGGCTTATAAGTACCTCACAGGGGTCAAAGAATTGTTGAGTACCTAGAGGCCAGCGGGGCACAGGACCCAAAGCAGCATGGATTTACAGCAGGAAGGTCATGTCAGATGAATCTAATTGATTTCTTTGACTGGGTGACCAAAGTAATAGACCAGGGAGGAGCCGTGGATATGGCCTACCTAGACTTTAGCAAGGCATTTGACACAGTCCCGCACAAAAGATTAATAATCAAGTTAGCCAGCCTGGGAGTGGGTCCCAGGGTGGTAGCCTGGGTAGCAAGCTGGCTTCACAACAAGACACAGAAGGTAATAGTGAATGGAACACATTTCGAAGAAAGGGGGGTTACTAGTGGAGTACCTCAGGGCTCAGTACTGGGTCCAGTCCAGTGATGAAAGTGAACAGGAACGTACCTGTATCTTTTTTGCAGCAGAAACGGAGTTCCTGTACTTCTTCAAACTGACACTGGAACTGAAATTCTTAAACCAACAACATAATGATAGTTTCTGGCCCTGTGACCTAAAATCAGGGTTTCCATAACAAAATTTGACTTGTACAACAGTGCAATTTTGCTAGACATACTTCAATATCTCAAACTGAACCTACTAGTGTCTAAACAGATAGACGTGTCTTCACACAGCTATCCTTCAGATTGAAGATCTTCATTCTGCATTTCATATTTGACAGTGCCTGAGTTCCTGTACTTCTTGTCTACCACTTGCACCACTGGTCCAGTCCTCTTTAACATCTTTATAGGTGACACTGCAGAGGGTCTGGAGGGAAAGATATGCCTCTTTGCAGATGACACAAAGATCTGTAACAGAGTTGATACACAAGGGGGTGTAAAAAAGATGAGAAGGGACTTGGCAAGGTTGGAGGAATGGTCAGACATGTGGCAACTTAGATTCAATACAAAGAAGTGCAAAGTAATGCACCTGGGAAACAAAAACCCAGGAGAAGAGTACACAATAGCAGGGGAGGTACTAACAACAACAAAAATGGAAAGAGACCTGGGGTAGTCATATCAGATGACCTAAAGGTGAGTAAGCAATGTGAAAAGTCAGTAAGGAGAGCCAGGGGGATACTGGGATGCATAGGAAGGGGCATCACAAGTAGAAAAAGAGAAGTGGTTATCCCTCTGTACAGACAGTTGGTGAGACCCCATCTGGAGTACTGAGTGCAGTTTTGGAGACCTCATCTATGCAAGGACATAGACAGGATGGAAGCAGTCCAGAGGAGGGCAACTAAAATGGTGCAGGGTCTGCAGCAGAAGCCATATGAAGAGAGACTGAGAGCTTAATATGTATACTCTTGATGAAAGGAGGGACAGGGGGACATGATAGAAATGTTCAAGTACCTCAAGGGAATCAACAAAGTCCAGGAGGGTAGCATCTTTCAGAAAAAGAGATGTGTAAGAACAAGGAGGCACAATTTAAAGATAGAGGGGTAACGGCTCAGGGGTAATGTGAGGACATTTTTTTTCATGGAGAGAGTTGTGGATACATGGAACAGCCTTCCTGAGGAGGTCATTGGGTCTAAAACAGTGAGGGAATTCAAACATGCATGGGACAGACACAAGGCAATTATAGTTGGGGGTTGCAGGAAGTAGGCTGTTGGTTAACTAGAATCTGCAGCTTATCCAGTAGGTAGGGGAAATGAGCAGACTGGGTGGGCCAAGTGATCCTTATCTGCCGTCAAAGTCTACGTTTCTATGTTTCTATGTTACTAAGGTACAGAAGAAGAGTATTTTTCAGAAGAAAAGGTGCATGAAAGCAAGGAACCATGCAATGAAACTGGAAGGAAGGAATTTAAGAGAAATGTGAGGCATTACTTCTCTGAATGAGTGGCGGATGCCTGGAATAGTCTTCCAGCAAAGGTGGTGGGGCAAAAACAGTGGTGGACTTCAATCATCCAGAAGACAGGCACAAAGGAATCTTGGTAAGAAAGCTGGTGGGGGGGGGGGGGGGGGGGAACTGGAGATCAGATAGGGTCTGCAGTGGCAGCATAGGAAGGGACAAAATGTGTTAACTGGGTGGGCCAAGCAGTCCTTATCTGCTGGCAAATTTTATGTCTCTGTGTTTTAAACAGAGGATGTACAATTGGATCCATTTGAGAAATGTGCCAGAAGTCCAGTACCACAATACAGTAGCCTTATGGACACTTCTGCAGCACCAGATTTTCCACAGTATCAAATGTCATTAATAGAGCTAAAAGAATCAGTATGGACAGCATACCATTCACCATTCCTAGTAGAAGGGCATTCAGCATCGTTATCAGCACTGTTCTGATGTTGACGTATTGTAAAACCAGAGTGAATCACATCAGAAATATTCAATGAGTCTAGGTGTCTATGCAACTGGCCCACAAGTATCTTCTTCAGAACCTGCTCCTAGAAGAATAAAGAAATGAATCTTGTTTCAGGCATATCTAGGTTGTTGATAGAAGGGCTCTATGGCTTGAGTCCCCTTGAGATAGGAGTCTTTTCATTTAGGGGCAGAAGCTCCATAAAGTAACTTAAAGCAGGTGTTGGTAACCTTATCCATAAGTTTCTCAAATTTGCAGCACTTTGCATAGTGTTCCCTTTTGCAAAAATATTTGCTTTCTCTTTCGAATCCCAGCAGGTGGTAGATTTCTGGAAAATGGCCCATGTTGCTCCCTTGTACAAGAAAGAAAATATTTCCTTGGTTGATAATTGCAGACCAATTTTGATGCTATCAGCTTTAAAAAAACTTTAGAAGAAAAGTATTCACGAACAACAGACATCCTCAGAGTATCTTGAAATATATTGTGCCATGTTTACTATGTTTTGTGCAATAAGAACACAAGTTCAGACAGGATCATGGGACAGACATTGCCTTGGTCAAGTTCACCAACACAGTATACGAGGCCATGGATAATGATCCCAAGACAGGTGCCATGTTCATGGACCTGGCCAAGGCATTTGATCTTGTTGATCATAAACTTTTGATACAACAATTGTCCAAACTAGGCCTGGGAAATAGTTATCTGGTGTGGGTGGCGTGGTTTCATGTCTACCTGTTGCATAGAAAACAGGCTGTTAAGCTTGGATCTACTTCCTCAGTGAAATGATTGTTCCTTGGGGTGTGCACCAGGAGTCAATACTTGGGTCTCTTACATTTTTGTAATTCATTAAGGAAATCCCTAAAACTTGTACTTTGTCAAGCATCTTTATGCTGACAATACTGTATTATTTAATCACTCAAAGAACATTTCTGAAATTAAGAATGGCTACTGTAAGTCAAGATTGTCATAGTCTGCACAGATGGATAGAGGCAAACACATTGGTCCTGAATACCAGTAAAACCCAAATCATGTTATATGGCTCTGTCCCTAAAATTAAGAAATTTTTTTTTCATAGATGTTATTCTCCCTTATGGGCGACTGCAGGCAGGTACTTCCACCCCTGCTCTGCCATCTATGTCTGTCCACTGCTCCCCCTGGTACTGTTGAGCCCCATGTCCTCCACAGATTTCCCTCCATGGCAGGGCCGGGAAGGTAAGGCCAGTCTCCCCCCACCCAGGACTCATCATCCAGACTGGGGCTTCGAGCAATCCAGGAATGGAGCAGGATGCTGGTCGGCAGGCAGGGCTTTATATAGCCTGTGGTTGCCTCCCTTTTTCCATTTTATGTCCTTCCCCCCTTCATGGCCATGAATGCACATGCATGGATGCATGCACATGCCACATAGCCACACTCTTTGCCTCCCTAACTCCAGTGCTGCCCACTGATCTCCACCAGGAGGCAGCCAAGGAGTGGGATGACCTTCCTTCCCTCCCCAGGAGAGGAGAGCACTCCGTCGGACACTGGATCCTGTCCTTCCCCTGCTGACCCCCAGCAACCTGAGCTTGCTCCCAAGTCTGGGTCATCGGCATGGTGCAAGGTGTGGCATACAGTGCCTCAATCTTCAGCACCACTGTGCCGACTAAAATTAAGAAATTTAAACTGGATTTTCATATTGTAACTTTCCAAGGTACATCACTTGAGATTGTTGAGTCCTTCAAATATCTAGGGCTACACCTAGATTGAAGCATGACTTTTGAATGACATACAAAACACATTACTTCCAGTTCAGATCAAAAACTGGGTCAGTTTTATAGATTTAATAAATTTCTGACACCTGAGTCAAGAAAACAGATTGCACCACACAGTCATTTACCAATAATTGACTCTGACACTTTAGTTACTGATGGGGCTTCATAAACTATCATTGACAAAAAAAAGATCTTTCTTACAAAATAGGTAAATTTGCTTCATTTTCATTTTCAGGAAACAGGGTGCATCACTGTATTAATCTGAGTAGCTAAAAGTGGCTACTTCCAGGACTCCGGGCAACTTTGAACATTATTCAGTTTACATTTTAAATCCTACAAAAGCAGCATCCACAGTGCCTGGCAGATTTGTTAAAACCTGACATTTACAGTTTTAGCCCCTGATCCTCAGGAAACAATTGTTTCACTACTCCTCGTATGCAAACCATTATGGGTCAATTAGCTTTTAGCTATTGGGCAACTTTCTTGTGGAATAATTTGCATGTAGCTCTTTGCACATTGTCTTCTGCTGGTACATTTTGTGATGCTTTGCATGAATATTTAAAATGATTTTAATGTTTGTTCTTGTTTTTAATAATGTTATGTTTACTGAATTTTTTTTTATTGTTATTGTATCTTTATTATTCATGATTGTACAGTACCTGTGGTACAGTGGATTGTACCTATAAAAGGTGCTTTTGCACCACTGTATTTACCCGGATATCAAACTAAATGAAAATAAGCAAAACTAAACTATTCCGACCCTAATCTCTATGTCTGCCTCCCTATTACTCATTACAATACACTATTGATCTGGCCTCAGTCCTAAGGTTGCTAACAGTGGTCTTGTCCTGGACCCTACAAAGTCACACTCATACCATTGACTGCAAGGGTGCTAAAGTGTGATGTATTCTGACATTCCCCACCCAGATAAAAGGCACATCATTTATGGGCTGTGCCTTCTGCACAAGCCCAGTGAGAGAGAGAGAGAGAGAGAGACCCAAGGTCACTGCCAGTCAGGTCTTCATAGGCTAAACAGATGAATACTTGTTTGCACAGTGGTGCCCACTGCCCAGCATAATTTTCCATCATGTCTAGTTATGTCAGTCAGTATCTTGAGTGAAGAACCATTGAGAATAGTCAAGGCAATCACTTTGCACTTGCCTGTCTCCTTGCAATTTGTATCTGACTACTAGAGCCCGCAGGCTGAAGGGCTTGTGGAGGAACCCACATGTGCAGCATTGTTTCTGTACCATGCTGCCTGATAACTCTAACAATCCTGTGACGCCAGGCTTTACAACTAGTGTGTTGGGACTGCAGCCACTGTGACAGTAGTAGGGCTGCAGCCACTGTGACAGTAGTAGGGTATCTTTAGTAATGATGGAACCTGAGACTGGACACAACTGTAAGTGGTAACACAGCTGGCTAGCAATGTCAACATTGCAGAGATGGGCAGCAACTTTTGAAAGCAAGACTGTCAGAGTAGGACTGGGGAATGAGGGCATGTAAAACAACAGGTATAAAATAGGAAAAACTGCAGTGTGCATAAGGCTCTAAGTGGGTATCACCATTGTAATGTATATCTACTGACTAAATAGAAATATGTCAGTGACACAGCAAAGCATACAGTCCCTGCGTTCTGGGTATATACTCATCTTACAGCTTTTCCTGTTCACCACAGCATACAAATGAGTGTGGCTAGGTAGGAATCTAAGTCCATGCTTAGAATCTTTAATTAGAGTTGAAACTCCATTTGGTTTCTCTCGCAATTTAGATTCATGTTTGATTGGTCCTGGGAGGTTTTGCTGAGTCGGGGCCAGCTCACTAATCATTAATGCTGAAGTCTGTAGTTCATAATTCAAGGTAGTAGCAAGAGATCAACTCTACAAGCCGTTATGCTCGATATACATCATTTCCAAAGAGCAGCAGCATGTATGTGAATAAATTTAGGATTTGCAACTGCATTATGCAAGGAGGGTACTCTTTTCAGAACTGTTTTAAGAATTAGTTGGACATGGCAGAAGATCCAAACTCATTTACTTGAAAAGCAGCAGTAGCAACTCACTGTGAATTTAAAAGAACTTCTGGCTCGGCCACTTTTTTATGCTCAGCCTCTTTATTCCCCATTGTTCTGTATGGCAGGGGAAGCTTAGCCAAAAAAATCACTGAGCCAGTATAAATCCTTTTGACAAATCCCAGCCTTCTTGTCTAGCATGGCTGATTATATAAACTTGATGAGGTCTGATATCCACATGCCTGGGTTTATTAAACTCTCTTCAATTTCAGTATGTTGCACAGTTAAAGCAATGGTATTTCAGTTCATCTTAACTTGATGTGCCTATATATAAAATAGAAAGATAGAGTGTACTGGCAGAAAAGGAGTAGTCCTAATGTTCTTGCCTGTTCTTAATTTCCTTGCCTATTACTATACCCTGGACCCTGTTTGGTCACAGGTGTCCCTCCATCCTCCCTTATACTCATGTGCCTATCCCACATGAGTGAAGCTCCCCTCCGTCTTTGCCCTACCACCTCCTCTGGAAGGCTGTTCCAGGCATCCACCACCCTTTCTGTGTAGAAGTATTTCCTCATATCCCTCTTAACTCCCCCCCTCAACATAGAAACATAGATTTTGACAGCAGATAAGGACCACTTGGCCCGCCCATTCTGCCCATTTCTGTACCTATTGGATAAGCTGCAGATCCTATAGTAGTTCACCAACAGCCTACTTCTTCCTAACCCCCACCAGAATACCTTATGTCTGTCCCATGCATTCTTGAATTCCCCCATTGTATTGACCCCTCAACCTCCTTAGGAAGGCTGTTCCATGCGTCCACCACCCTCTCTGTGAAAAAATACTTCCTCATTTTTGCCCCTGAGCTGTCCCCCCTTTATCTTCAAATTGTGCTTTGTTCTTCTTGCACATCTCTTTTTCTGAAAGATGCTACCCTCTTGGACTTTGTTGTTTCCCTTGAGGTACCTGAAAGTTTATATCATGTCCCCCCCCCCTTTCCTCAAGGGTATACATATTAAGCTCCTTTAGTCTCTCTTCATATGGATTCCGGTGCAGACCCTGCATCATTTTAGTTGCCCCACCCATGGTCTGCCTTCATCCTGTCTATGTCCTTGCAGAGATGGGGTCTCCAGAACTGCATGCAGTACTCTAGATGAGGTCTCATCAACTGTCTGTACAGAGGGATAACAACTTATTGTTTTCTACTGATGATACCTCTCCCTATACATCCCTGTATCCCCCCAGCCCTCCTTACTGCCTTCTCACATTGCTTGCTTACCATTAGATCATCTGATATGACTACCCCCAGGTCCCTTTCCATTTTTGTTGTTGTTAGTACCTGCCCCCATTGTGTACTCTTCCCTTGGGTTATTTCCCAGGTGCATTACTTTGCACTTCTTTGCATTGACTTTAAACTGCCATACTTTTGACCATTCCTCCAACCTTGCCAAGTCCCTTCTCATCCTTTCCACCCCCCCCTTGTGTATCAACCCTGGTGCAGATTGTGTCATCTGCAAAGAGGCATACTTTTCCTTCCAGTCCGTCTGTGATGTCACTTACAAAGACATTAAAAAGGACCGGTCCCAGTACTGAACCCTGCAGTACCCCGCTAGTAACCCCCCTTTCTTTGGAGTGGACTCCGTTTACTATTACTCTCTATGTCCTGTTGTGCTGCCACTTTTTGACCCAGGCTACCACCCTGGGACCTACTCCCAGGCTGGCTAACTTGATTATTAATTTTTTGTGTGGGTCTGTGTCAGATGCCTTGTTAAAGTCTATGTAGGCCATGTCCACAGCCCCTCCCTGGCCTACTACTTTGGTCACCCAGTCAAAGAAATCTATTAGATTCGTCTGACATGACTTTCACACTGTGAATCCATACTGCCTTGGGTCCTGTGCCCCGCTGGCCTCCAGGTACTCAACAATGCTTTCTTTCAGAAGTGATTCCATCATTTTCCCTGCCACTGAGGTCAAACAAGCAGGTCTATAGTTTCCTGCCTCTGCTTTGCTCCCACTTTTGTAAAGGGGAATTACATGCGCCCTCCTCCAGTCCTCAGGTATCACACCATCCTCCCATGATTCGTTAAAAAGGATAGTCAGTGGTGTCAATAGTTCTCTTCTCTCCTTAGTTCTTTTAGAATTCTGGGGTGAATCCCATCAGGTCCCATTGCTTTGTCCACCTTCAGTTTCAAGAGTTCTTTTAGAACTCTTTCTTCTGTGAATGGACTGGTATCGACCCCCCCTATCCAGAGTGCTTCTATTGATTGGATTAGGCACCTCCCCTTCCCCTTCTTTTGTGAATACTGAGCAGAAGTATTTGTTCAGTATCCCTGCTTTTTCACTGTCACCCTCTGCCCACCCACCCTGCCTTTTATTAAGCCTCATTATCCCTAATGTACCTATTAAAGTTTGTATCCTCCTTCTTAACTGAATTGGCTATCTTTTCCTCAGTTTGGGCCTTTGCTATTCTGACTGCCTTCCCTGCTTCCTTCTGCTTTAACTGGTACAGTTCTCTGTTCTGCTCCTTCTATGTTTCTTTATTCTTCCTGAATGCTATCTTTTTGTCCCTAATCTTCTCGCCACTTCTTTTGAGAACCATTGTGTTTTTTTCCTTCATTTTGATTTGTTTATTTACTTCACACAAAGGCTTGTTGCCTCTGTGATGGCAGTTTTGATGTTTTCCAATTGTTCCTCCACCCCTCCTTCTTGCCCGTTTGCTAGTGCTTTTCTGAGGCACTCTCCCATTTTGCCAAAGTGAGCCCTCCTACAGTTCAGTACCCTCACATTTGTATGGGTTGACTCTACGGCTTTGTTTATTGTGAACCACACTGTTTGGTGGTCACTTGTTTCCAGATGGCTCAAGCTTCAAAGCATGCCTCAGTGATCTGGTGCTTCTCCTCCTGTGATAGAGTCTCCCCTCCTGTATCTTGTTCACCCCACTGAAGTACTTATAGGTCTCAGTCATGCCATCTCTCACTCTCCTCGCCTCAGTGGAGTACATGTTGAGTTTCCACAGCCTTTCCTCATATGATTTCTCATGCAACCCCCACACCATTGTAGTAGTCCTCTTCTCAACTGCTTCCACCCTATCAATGCCATAATGGAGGTGCAGCCTCAGGAGCTGGATTAAGTACTCCAGATAGGGTCTCATTAGTGAGCGATACAGTGGCAATGCCACCTCCTTCTCCTTCTAGAACCCCACTTCCTTATGCAACCCAGCATCCAGCTTGCCTTGCCTACTGCTTTGTTGCACTGCCCTGCCACCTTGAGATCATATTGCTTAGTAACTTTAAATACCTACCTTCTTGTATATAGCCCCCAGATATGCCTGCCCCAAGAGCATGACTTTGAACTTTTTGGCATTGAAACCCAGCTGCCACACCCTAGACCAATTCTCTAGTTTCCTCAGATCCCTTTGTAGTCTCTCCACCTCTTTCTGTGTGTCCCCCCTCTTGCAGATTTTTGTGTCATCTGCAAAGAGATACACCTTCACCTGCATTTCATCAGCAATGTCAGTTAGAAAGACATCGAAGAGGACAGGACATAGGACAGATCCCTGTGGTACTCCACTGGTCACTATCTCATCCCCTGAGTAACTGTCATTTACCACCATCTGCTGCCTCCTACATCCTCAACCAGTTAGATACCCAACTTATCACATTCTCCCCCACCATCAGGTTGCTAAGTTTCTTAATCTGCCTCCTGTGTGGTACAGTGTCAAAGGCCTTACTGAAGTCCAGATAGGCCACATCCACTGCCCTCCCTGATCCACCTTTCTAGTTACCTAGTCAAAGAAATTAATTAAATTTGTTTGATATTCTGAGCAGTTTTAGTTTCCCTAGATGCAGAGAAAGCATCTGACAGAGTCAACATTACATTTCTTTTTGAAACCTTATCAAAATTCAGTTTTCCCCCATGTTTATTAATTGGTTAACAGTCCTACATTCCTAGGTCTCTGCTAGGATCCATGTTAATGGTCTTTTTTCTTCTCCCATTTACTTGTATTCTGTTACAAGGCAAGGTTACCTTCTTTCCCCTATTCTTTTTAATTTTTATTTGGAACCTCTACTTTTTTATTTAAATCAAAACCTGAATATCAGGGGCATTAAGATAGATTCTCATATATTAACTTTATCTGCTTATGCAGATGATATTTTGTTTCATGTTGCATATCCAAATATTTCAATTCCAGCCATTCTGCATACCACTGACAATTTCAGTAAAGTATCTAATTATAAAATCAACAAAAATAAAACAGTAGTGATGTGTTTAAACATGAAAGTAACTACGGCTGAAATTACATAATATGGTCTACCATGGTCCCCTCAACACTTAAAATACTTGGGTTTATACCTTTCACAAGATCAAGATCTAATGAAATCTTTAAACTATACTAACCTTTCTACTATTAAGCAGGATTTAGATAGGTGGAGGAAAATGTCTCTTTCTCTTACAGATAGGATTAACATTATTAAATTGAATATTTTTCCAAAAATGTTCTATCCTTTAAGCATGCTGAATATTTTCCTACCTCTCTCTTGGTTCAAAAAACTACATTCTATTATAGCTAGATTTATTTGGCTTAACAAACCTCTTAGAATAGCTTACAATAAGCTTACTCTTAAATAAAAACAAGGAGGTTTTAAATTGCCAACTTTGCCTTATATTAGTTGGTTAACCATGTGAATAAATACTTTAGATGGACTCCCCTCAACAATATTACACTTCCTTACCAACCTATCTGGCTGGATATCGAATATAGGATGTTGGGTAATTTTGATATTTCTATGCATTCCACATTGTATATTAAATTAAAAACTCTACCTAAAGCTCTTAAAACAGTGGCGGCTCTACACCAGGGCCCGCCAGAGCACGTGCCCTGGTAAAAAAATGCTGTGCCCCAGTTGGTGCCCCATATGGTGCAGAGCTTCCCACATGGTAACAATATATCAGTGCCCTGGCTGCCATCTGTTGTGCCCCAGCTGTGCCCTGGTAACCATTTGTGGCTAGAGCTGCTACTGTCTTAAAAGTTCTGTTTTTGGGGTCTCTTATAGAATACATGATTAATTCTGTAATTATTTGCGTATCTCCCTATTAGATGATATAAATCAGCCATTGATTAATAATTGGAATTTTAGGTTGAGTAATAAACCTATACTTAATCGATGGCTCCGTGCCATAAAGGGTATAACAGTGAAAATGTTGCTAAATGAAGGTCGACTTACACCCTTAGAGGAGATCAGAAATACACTATATCTTGGTAAAGGTTGTTTTTAAAAGTTATTCACCTTAAAACATTTTATTATCTCATTTAGGTCCCTTACATTTGGTTAAACATAATGGGTGAATTTTGGAAGCTATTCCAAACAGAGTTAACATACTAATATACTAATTGCCAGCAGATTAGGCCTTGTGGTCTATCGAGTCTGCTCGAACCTCAGATCCCTAGTTAGGTACTGAGGGCCTCCCCCCACCTTGTGTTCTAGAAACCCCTATCAATACTAACATACTAATCAATTTCTTTTAACCTAGTTGTCCTCCTCAGCACCACTGGTCTCCAAATATTGGTATAATTCTCAGGTTCATAGGAATGTAGACTGGTCTATAATTTGGGCAGATTTATATAAGTTCATATCTAATGACAAGCTAAAGCTGATCCAAATTAAAATTTTGCATGATGTGTATTATACATCACTTAAGCTGTATAGTTTTGGTCTCATATCTTCCTGGACTTGTTTCAGATGTGGGTAAGCTGATGGCTGTCTTATTCACATTTTTTGGTAATGCCCGCTGGATACTCCCTTTTGGATGATGATTAAAATTAAAGTAGGAGGGTCTCTTGATTTGGACTCTCATTTTACACCGCAAACCTGTATTATAGGTGATCTTAGCCAATTAACCCCATTAGATGCGAAATACCAAATGTCTATGATAGCTCTATCAGCTAAGAATATCATTTTGAAACACTGGATTGACCATAATATTCCTTCAGTGATTGAATGGAGGAATAACATTCTAATTAATCTATGAATGGAAAAGATGGTAGCCAGTATGAAACATAATTTGGCATGCTTCACCATGAAATTAGGGAAATTATATGATACAGTTCTCAATATTAAGTTGGACTAGCACCCTGGAACATAAAGTTGCTATTTCATATTTTCCTAATTTTATTATCCTGATATACATTTTATCTCTGTATTTTGTTATTAAACGTTCATAGCATTTATTACTAAGATTGATTTAACTAATTTGTATTGCTGGGTCCTTTTCCATATTGTCCTATGTTTTATGACAGTGGGTCATAAAATATAAGTCTCTACTGGGGGTTATTTATTTTATTTTTATTTTTATTATTGTGGGTGGGTGGGATAGGTAGGTTTGGTCATTCTATGTTATTTTTGTTTTGCTATATGTTTGGGTTATTCAGTATACTAATGATATTATTTCAAGCTGTATTCTTGCTCCCCATGTGTATATACTTTTTGTGTGCTATTAATATCTTTGAATTGAATAAAGAATAATGAAATTTGAAAAATAATTGTTTGACATGACCTCCCCATTTGAAGCCATGCTGGCAGTTGTCCTGCAGCCCATTTTTCTTCAGGTACTCCATCAGTCTCTCCTTCAGCGGGGACTACATTAATTTCCCCACAACTTATATGAGACTGACTGGTCTATAATTGCTAGCCTCATTCCTGCTGCAACTCTTGTGCAGAGGGATCCCATAGGCCCTCCTCCAGTTCTTTAGAACTACCCCGAGATCACGTGATGCAGGATCACGAGTAGCAGTTCTCCATATGTCTCCTATTCGCTCTGTGTCTTAATCTTCATTAAACTTTGCTACCTTTACTTCAATCTTCCATAAACAAGCCTTTTTCTAGAGTAGAACAGCTCTACAACACATTTCTGCAGTTTGCTGAATTAGTATGGATTCAGAGATGAGGCAGGCACTGCCGAAACGCACGCCTCCTACAACGCCGGAAAAGCCCAGCAAAAAAACAAGGCTGCAGGCTACTTCAGATGAACGTACCTCCCCAACGCAAGACCCAAATGTCCTAACTGTGGAACGGTTTTTAATAGTGTTTAAACCAATTTGTGAGGAACTCAGTTCGCTAACTGCGGAGTTCAAATCTATGTTGACAGCGATGGAAAGTGTCTCGACAAAAGTAAGTGATAATGAAGTGTGTATTGTGTCTCTAGAAAAACACTTAGAGAGAATAGATCCGGAGTTGGTGCAGGTTAGACAGAAGCTGGCTCTTCTTGAATCTAAAGTTGAAGATTTGGAGGGGTACGGTAGGCGCAACAATATTGTCCTCATCGGTCTGCCTGAGAAAGAAGAAGGAGTGGATGCAGTCCTCTTTGTGCAAAAACTAGTTGCTAAGCTGGTGGGTCCCTCTCCGTATGGTACTTCTTACTCGATTGAAAGAGCCCACCATTCTCTGCGACCTACTCCTAAAGCAGATGCTCCTCCCAGACCTTTCGTTGCCCACTTCCTGAATTTCTTAGAAAAGCAGCATTTTATTGTCTAAGATTCAGAGCCTGGATCAAGTTAAATGGGGAAAAGCTCAACTCCGAGTGACTCAAGACCTTCCAGTTTCAGTTAGGCAACGCAGGACCTTATTTCATCCCCTCGTGAATAAGCTCATTCCAGCAGGGATAAAGTTTAAGATGCTCTATCCTTCAAAGTTCCAAGTCTTGATTGAAGGTGTCTGGACCAGCTTTGAAGACCCAAAGTTTACAGAAACCACACTGAGAACCGTATTCCCAAATTTGTTCAAGGATCGCTGACTCAGCAGAGAATTAAATTGTGTCTTTTTCTGTGAAGTTGTTATCAGCTGTTGGTCTGATAGCAGTCTTTTGATTGCTCATAAATGGTTTGTTTCAGTTCCGTAATGGACCTGAAGTGAAGAAAAGACAAGATTGCCTAGTGATTTTCCCGGCAAAGGTTTTACAAGACTTGTTTGTGCATTCTTATTAAATGGCTGCATGAAGTCGGACTCCTAGCGATGTTAATGCTCATAGGGAATTTTTCTGTTCAGCAGTATTGAAGAGTAGGGGACTAGGCAATTTATTTTTTCAGGATTTACGTATTAGCCTGTCAAAATCCAGGTTGATTTTGTAAAGAAGTTATATTTATTATGGACACATGGGGTCACCCCTACATAGGAAATTTGTTGTTGCCAAAACTGTATAAGTTTGTCCGTGACTAAACTGTTCACATATCTGGTAATGTTTAGTCCTAGGGAGAATCTTGACAGGTTAAAGATAAGTTAAGCTTTGTTTCCCTAATTGGTAGAAGACATTATAATACTTGTTATTCTATGTTTAGTTGCTATAGAGTTCTAAGCTTAGAATTTAGGGTTAAAGTAGTTCAATTTTTAGTAAGGGCACGAGTGAGTGGGAGGGAAGCAGCGATTGTTATCTCTGTTCATCACGTACCTGGAGATTTTTAGGGTGGTGGGAGGGGGGTACTTGGCTTTTTTTTGTTTTTTTTTATTATAATCAGAATTGGACAAAAATGTGTGTTCCAAGGATTTACACCACATTGTTTTGGGTTATGCTTTGTATTTTCTAATGGGATTAAAAGTGTGGGTATTGGGGAGGGCAGGGTGGTGACCTCGGCTTGATGTCATTAATGATGGGTGGCTGTTCCTGCATACTGATCTATATTTCTATGTACAAGCAATATCAGATGGGGTAGTATAAAATTGCTTACATGGAATGTTAGGGCATGAAAAAAAAGTTAAGCTATCAGATATTGAAGCATGTCAATTGTCTAAAAGGGTTGTCACATTTCTACAAGAAACTCACTTATTAGTTTCAGAGGGCTCACTTCTTAGAAGGCAATTTATAGGGCAGGTTTTTAATGCAGGGGACAGTACTCAAAGTAGAGGGGTAGCTATATTATTTTCCCGTAATGTACCCTTTACATGTGAGCTCTGTATACAAGACCCAGGAGGGAGATATTTAATTTTGAAGGGTTTATTGGACCGCACAGACGTGGTGCTATGCTGTATATATGGTCCCAATACTGATTCTCTGGCTTTTATTTCTAAGTTACTTATGGGCCTACTTCCCTATGTTTTCTGTCTTCTGATCATAGGAGGGGATTGGAACCTGCCCTTCACTCCTAACCAGGATAGGTCAGGAATTAAAAGATCTGGTCTTTCTCCAGCACAGGGAGCTCTCCAAGACCTGTCTGACCAGTTGGAATTGATCCCTGGAGGGTGTTATATCCCTCTTTGGTGGAATATACGTTCTGATCAGCTGTCCATGGAACCTCTACTAGAATTATTTTTTACTTAGTCATAGTTTTTTACCTGCGCTCATCAATAGTGCCATAGAACCAGGAGTTATCTCAGATCACACAGTAGTTTGGTGCTCATTAAATTTGATCCCTAACATTCCCAAAGAAACCAATTGGAAGATGAACAATCAACTATTGCATGAAGAGGCAGTTCTTAAGGATATTTCAAAGGTGATTGACCATTATACTGAATTTAATCTTGACTCGGTAGGCAGAACCAATCTGGAATGGTGTGCCTTGAAGTGTGTCATACGTCGGGATATTATTAAAATAGCCTCCTATAAGAAAAAAGCTAAACAACAAAAAGCCCTTACTTTATTAAACCAGATTCGTCAATTAGAAAAGGTGTTATCACCTTCTATCCCAGAAGATGATAGAATCAAACTACTGGGCTTAAGAGCCCAATATAGCTCCCTTTTACTTGGCAAAGCTGAGTATGCTATAATGTGCACTAAAATTAATTATGTGGATCAAGGGGAAAAATCTGGCAAGTTGTTGGCCCTACGGTTGAAATCTCAGGAAGCCTCCAGAATTATTAAAGGTATTCGATCCAGGCAGGATAACAAGATACAGGTAAACCCTAAACGAATAGCTCAGGAGTTTGTTACTTACTACCAAGACCTCTACGGCTCTATGTCTAATCCCCCCCAAGAAACCAAATCTGGATAGTTATTTGGACGCACTCCCATTGCCGCAATTATTGGAAGAACAGAAATTAGGGTTAGTGACTCCCATACCTGAGGCAGAAGTGGAGAACATAGTGGGATCTCTTTCTTCTGATAAAGCTCCGGGGCCTGATGGGTTTTCTCCCAACTTTTACAAATCCTTTAAGAAGCAATTAACTCCCTGGTTAAATCAGTTGTTTAAGTAGTTTCTGGAGGGGAAAGAAATGGATGACAGTTTTCTAGAAGCCCATATCATTGTTTTACATAAATCGAGAAGGAATCCAGAAATGGTAACTAATTATAGACCTATCTCCCTGTTAAATTATGATATGCAAATTATTGCCAAACTGTTAGCAAATAGATTGGCGGTGGTTTTGCCCTCCTTAATCCATCTAGATCAGGTAGGCTTCATGAAGGTAGGAGTTCCTCGGATCACTTGGAAACTGTGATATATTTTCTCTTATAGGGACTCAGAGGTCCCAGCTGGATTGCTGTCCTAGACACGGAGAAAGCTTTTGATAGGGTTAATTGGGATTTCCTATTCTCCACAATGGGCAAATTTGTGTTTCCAAGGGTATTTATTGATTGGGTTGCCTTTTTCTACAAGAATCCCAAGGCCCGTATTTACTGTAATGGAAATTTTTCAGAGAACTTCCTTCTCCACTCAGGAATGCGTCAAGGGTGTCCACTGTCTCCACTTCTTTTTAATATCTATTTGGAGCCTTTATTCCTTAAACTTCAGAGTACCCCCTAGATTCCGAGAATTTCTATGCATGGTTTTGATTTCAAACTGTCTGCCTATGCAGATGACATTTTGTTGCATTCCATTAATCCTGTTGTGGTGTTTAAGGCTGCTCTGCAAATTATCATAGAATCTGGTTCTTACTCTAATTATAAAATTAATTTGGACAAGAGCATGGTTTTTCCCTTAAATTATAGGTTACTGAAAACTTATATTTCACACTTGGGGTTTCAGTGGACTCCTAAATGCTTGAAATACCTAGGCATTTATCTTACTAGATCAGACTCCCTGATGAAAAAACTTAACCTTGATGATACCCTCCATGTTATTCAGCAAGATTGTTCTAGATGGTTATCCTTCTCTATTTCTCTTTGGGGGCGCATCAATATAGTAAAAATGAATATCCTGCCTAAGATATTCTACCCATTGAATATGCTTAATGTTTGGCTACCCATTCGTTGGTTCAGGAAAGTCCACTCCATCATTTCTTTCTTTACTTGGGCTGCCAACCCCCCGAGAAGAGCTTATTTAAAATTGACAGCAACCAAGACCAAAGGTGGTTTGAGACAGCCACATATTGGGGGCGATTATTGGGCCAGTCAGATGTCTAAATACATGAAATGGATGTCCAGTGAAGAAATGCTATCCTGACAGCCATATGTACCACAATGGTTAATACTGGAGAAGAGAATGTTGGCTATGGAGCATTTATCCACATCAACGTTACTATATAGCACAGTTAAAAATTTACCGGTCAGTATTTCCTGTTCTCCTATAGGGATTTCTGTAAGAGACCATACTCAGTTGTGTGTGTTTTTATGGTAAAATATAAACATACCCAAGACTGGAACCAACCTTTGATGGATAATCCGAACTTTAAAATAGGTAGCAGAAAGATTCCTAAATCATGGATCCCCCAGCTCCAGAATACGAAGATTAAGGACTTTCTATATTCTATGGGGAAACTTATTCCTGTTTCTACTGTTTTTAATAATTACTCTCTAGGTTCAGGACAGATGTTTAAGACATTCCAAATATCTCATTTATTAGGCCGATTCAATAGACGACTTTTCACAGAGGATAAGTTCCATGATTTTTTTTAACTCCATGGTGGAAGTAGTATATCTTCCTCATGCAATTGCCCAGGTGTATGATTCCTTTTTAGATTTTTCTTCTACCAACCAGGAGAATGGCCCCAAATACTGGGCTGGTCAATTTCCAGACCTTAGCATCAACTGGAGTAAGATTTGGGAGGAGACTAACATTTATATACAGTATATCCCAAGGCAGATTCGTCTTACACAATTTCAGTTTTTACATAACTTGTATTGGACACCCCTAAAACTTTTCAAGATTGGTAAGACCCCTACTCCGATCTGTAACAGATGTAATCAAGGAGAGGGTTCTCTCCGGCATATTGTTTGGGACTGCCCCCCTGTTCAGAACATTTGGGTAGAAATTCGGGATAATGCTGATTCTTTGCTAGGTCTGGAAGACCTTTTTACTCCAGAGATATGCCTTATTGGGGACTACTCCAAGGTTAAGGTTAGAGTGCATAGATATCATATAGCAATGATTGCAATGAAATTGAAGAAGCTTGTATTAAGGCACTGGATTGACACACTAAAGCTCACTTATACAGATTGGCTCCAAGACCTTTTGTTTATCTTGAGTGTGGAGCAGTTCAAAGTAGCTCCAGGGTATTCTTCTTCCAGATACAAAAAAAATTTGGGCTGGTATGCATTCAATTTACATGCTTCAAACTGGTGTTCACTTAGCTTAGGGAGTCTCAGGATTGTATCTCTCCTCATTGTATATGTATGAATACCACTTTTTGTACGAACCAGTATAATGTTCCTCTTTGTGAGCCCCTTGATTCCTGTATGGATTGTTCTAACATGCATCTAAGCCGAGGTGGGATGGTAAGGGGGGGAGGGGAGTTGGTAGATATTTTGGGGATTGTAAACGGGAGGGCTTAGGTAGAGGGAGGAGGGTGGAGAGAGGGGGGACATGTCACTGTTGTCCTTGTACTGTATTTTGTGCAACTTTGTAGCCTTCTCATTTGGTACCAGTGTCATGTCCTTTTGTAAATGATAAAAGTCAATAAAAGGCTAATTTCAAAAAAAAAAAAAAGAACTACCCCTGTCTCCAATAAGGTGATGAATAGTGCTGCCAGAGGCTCAGCTAGCAGCATGCACAGTTCATTTAGTAACCTTGGGCGGATCCCTTCTGGCTCCATCGCTTTGTTTTCCTTTAGAGCTTCCAACCCCCACTGGACGCTCTCTTATAAAAATGGGGTTGTGTCCACTCCCCCGGTGCCTGCTAATGCATGTTGGTCCATCCCTTCCCCCTACACTGTGAAGACTGAGCATAAGTATTTGTTTAAAATTTAAGCTTTTTCTTGGTCTTCCTCCACACAGTGTTCGTCCCTCTAGTCTCCTGATCTGCACTATGCCACCCCTTGCCGTCCTCTTTTCGCTCGTGTACCTGAAAAAAAGTCTTATCTCCTTTTTTGACCTAACAATCCTCTTCTCTGTCTGACCCTTTGCTGTCCATATCCTCCTACCTCCCTCCCTTTTTTTATCAATAGATATCTCCTGGTACCCCTCCATTTAGATCTCCTTGTACTTCCTAAAATATGTTTTTTTTCCTTATTTTACCACCTGAGCAGACTCATTAGGGAATACCAGTGACCTCTTTCTCCTTTTACCCTTGCTTATTTCCTTCAAACAGCTTGCTGTTACCTTAGTTATTCCCTCCTTTATCCTTTTCCACTGTGCCTCCACTTTTCTCTGGCCATCAACCCCCCAGCTAGGTATCTAATAATACATATGAACATACAAATTTACCAGCAGAAGCAGACCACCCGGTCTATCTAAGTCTGCTCGAATGTGCAGCTAGCACCCCTAGTTTGCAGCTGTCCCACCCCCTCTCATTTGTCTTCCCACTGCTACCCTCCAACGCCCCCACCCTCACACTCCCCTGTTCCCAGTCCCATGATCTTTTGAAGCTGTTCACAGACTTACATGATAGCACCCATTCTGGTAGGGCATTCCATTTTGCTACCATCCTCTCTGTGAAATAGTGTCTCCTCATTTCCTTCCTAAATCTTCCCCCCTCTATTCTTAGCCCATGCCCCCTGGTGACCTTCCCCCTCCTTAACTTAAAGACCCCATCTGCCCCATCCTTATTGATTCCCCTCAGATACTTGAATGTCTCTATCATGTCCCCGCTGTCCCTTCTGTCCTCCAGGGTGTACATATTCAGGTCTCTCAGTGTGCTGTCATAGTCTGTCCCTTCCATTCCACATACCAGCTTTGTTGCCATCCTCTGCACCCCCTCCAGTAGCCTGATATCATGCTTTAGGTATGGCCTCCAAAACTGCATACAATACTCTAAGTGCGGCCTTACCAGTGACCTGTAGAGGGGCAAGATCACCTCTCTTCACCTGGATGAAAACCCCCTCACTATGCACCCCAGCATTTTGTTTGCTCTTGCAGCTGCTCTCCTGCACTGGGCAGTGTTGTCCATGGTCCCTGTTATCATTACCCCAGGTCCTTCTCCTCCTCAGTGATTCTCAGCTTAACCCCTCCCAGCCAGTATTCTCTCCTTGGGTTCTTTATCCCAAAGTGCATAACCTTACACTTCTTTGCATTGAACCCCAGATGCCACCTCTCTGACCACTCCTCTAGCTTGCTTAGGTTCCCCTGCAGCTGCTTCCATCCCTCCTCTCCATTCACCAGTGCTCCGATTTTGGTATCATTAGCGAACAGACTTATCTTGCTCACCACCCCATGTGCAATGTCTGATATGAAGAGCCCAAACAATACTGACCCCAACACAGAGCCCTGTGGCATCCCACTCAGCACTGGCCTTGGAGTTGAGAGCTCCTCTCTCACCACCACCTGTTGCAGCGTCCCACTCAGCCAGCTTGTAATCCAGTTCCTCATTTTGGCCCCTACTCCTATACTAGTTAGCTTCCCCCCAGCCACCCATGAGGCACAGAATCGAAGGCCTTGCTAAAGTCCAAGTAAAGAACATCTACTGCATGACCCTTATCCAGCTCACCTGTCACCCAGTCATAATATTGTATCAGGCTGGTTTGACAAGACTTCCCTGAAACAAACCCATGCTGCCTCACATCCTGGAGGCCATTGTCCTCCAGGTACGACACCAGTCTTTCCTTTAGTACTGTCTCCATCAGTTTGCACACTATGGAGGTGAGCCTTACCAGGCGATAATTACCCAGTTCATCCCTTGGTCTGCTCTTGTGTAATGGTACTACATGTGCCATCCTCCAGTCCAGTGTCACACATCCCGACTCCAGTGAGGTGCTGTACAGATCTGCCAGTGGCTCTGCCAACACCTCCACCATCTCCCTCAGCACCCTGTGGTGGATACCATCTGGCCCTGGTGCCTTGTCTACCTTCAGTGCCCTCAGTCCCTCTAGGACTCTACTTGCCTCAATTCTTCCATCTGTTGCCTCCTGTCCCCCTGTCCCCACCCTCCAAGCCCATGAACACTGATCAAAAGTATTCATTCAGTGCATCTGCCTGCTCCTCACCCTTTTCCGTCCACTCTCCACCCCTTTTTATCCTCACTATTGTCTCCTTGTAATTCCTTTTCTCTCTAATGTATCTGAAAAAGTCTTTCTCCCCCCCATTAATTCCCTGCACTAATCTCAGCTCCTTCTGGGCCTTGGCTTCTCTCACTTTTCTGGTCACCTCCCTGGACCATATTGCATACTCCTCCCTGCCCACTTCCTTCCCCATCCTTCTATACTTCTGGTGCACCTTTCTTTTTGCTCTCACCACCTCCACTACCTCACTGTTCAACCAGCATGGTTTTCTTGCTCTGCTCCTCTTACTCTGTGTCTTGGTGCAGGCTTCTGTTGCCTCTGTAATCCCCCATTTAATAATATCCCATCTCTGCACTACATCCATCTCCTGCCTCATGCCCTCTAGTTTCCCTTTCAGTACTTCCTGCATCCTCCCAAAGGCTGACCCCCTGAAGTCTACTACCTGAGTAACTGATTTCTCTGACTCCCCGCACATTGTGGTATTGAACCACACTGTTTGGTGATCGCTGTGGGCTAGTGGGTCTTCCACCTTTATTTCCCTTACTGCCTCCCCATTCGACAACAACAGATCTAAAGTGTTCTTTAGCCTAGCAGCTATACTAACCAGCTGTGTCAGGAGACCCTCTTGGATTGCATCCAGGAGCACTTGCTCCCTAACATTGGAGGTCACCAGAATGCTCCAGCCAACCCCCGGCAAGTTGAAATCCCCCACAATGACCACCTTCCCTTTTCTACATACCTTTCTGATTTGTCCTGCTAATTCCCTGTCAAGTTCCTCAGACTGGGACAGTGGCCTGTATACCACCCCAAACCTCAATTGCCTATCCCTTGAGTCTAGGCACTACAGCCAGATTGCCTCTGTTCTCCTTTCTTCCCCCTCATCCCTTATGCATTTGATCCTGTCTCTCACGTAGACTGCCACCCTACCGCCCCTCCCTCCCTTCCTTATGGTTCTTCCTGTATACTTTGTATTCTGGGATTGCCAGATCCCAGTCCCAGTGCTCAGTTGCCCACGTTTCTATACTGTTTCTATACATTACTATACTAATACATTGTGAGGAATACCATATAAATATTTCAGTACTAATATATTGAGAGAAATGCTAAGATATAGAATTGGTGTATACTACAGAAGTAGTATAGAAATATTTCTGTACTAACATATTTTGAGAAATACTAATATAATTCTCACTAAATGTTTCGCACAATTTTCAATTCTTGATTTTGGTCATATATAGTTCACTGGTTTAGCAGTTAACATTGAATTTTCAGGAATGCTTATATGATGTAGGACAGAGGTCAGAAAATGGATATTAATGATTATACAGTACAATTGTGGATGTTCACTCACTCTTTTTCTCCAATAGAACTACCACCCTTTTGAGGTACCACAGACCTTGGTGATCTAAGCAAAGGTACCATCTTGAGGGGTGTTCCACCCACAGAGGTGCTTCAGGGGCAAGGTCCTCTTGGACTAAAGGTTCCTAAAGAAACATATTAAAACCTCCAAAAAGGGAAAAGCCATGGCAGCAATAAAGCATGGAAAAATACACCACACTCTCCTATGAAGAGGAGAATTGAAGAAGTAGCTATGGAAGATGTACAGTACTAGCAAACTATGAATACACCATCTAGGCCCAACTCACTGCTGAGTTTTATGACCTCCAGTGCGAAGTACAGCAAACACACTGGAAGAAACCTTTGGGGATCTAAGGTCTTAGGTCACCATCCTCTAGGAAAATGTCATTTTATATGTCAATAATTTATTTATCAGGTTGATGGATCCAGTGAGCTGCTTGGGCAACCAGAGATTCTGATGAGCCATATTTGTTGGGAGCTCCAGCAGCTTTGTTAAAACAGTGAAGTCACCCATAGTTTAACCCAATAACTTGCAATAAATGTCACGTCACAAAATACTGCATGACAAAAGGGCTTGGATTATGGAATATTGATGGGGGTGTATAAGTGAAATGCCAGACTCATGGGTCAGGTAGCCTCCTTGTCCACTGCCAGCTCTCTGCACCATGGAGAAACATCTGGGTACATGGTGCCTGCATGCCCCCAACCTCTTACCAACACTGACATGGTTGGTCATGTAGCAGTACATAGAAACATACAAAGAAGCCAGCAGAAGAAGGCCATTTGGTCTATCAAGTCTGCTCATATTGCAGGGTCCACAGCCTATGCTAATGTCCCTGCCCTCCCTCCCCACTCCTCCCATCCTCTCAACCCATGCTCCTTACCTTCGCCCATGCCTATCCCAGCATCTCTTAAAGCTGCACACTGTCTTCAATGAGATGACCTCTTTCAGCAGTGCATTCCAAGTGTCCACCACCCTCTCTGTGAAGAAGTGTTTCCTGACCTCCCTCCTTAACTTTCCACCCTCCAGCTTAAGACTGAGCCCCATGTTATGGCTGCCACTCAACTTAAATAGACTCTCCTTATTAATCTTTTTTTATTCCTTTCAAGTACTTCAAGGTCCCAATCATGTCCCCTCTCTCTCTCTCCTGTCTTCCAGGGAGTATATGTTCAGTGCCCTCAATCCCTGCTGACCAGCTATCATCTTTGTAGCCCTCCTCTGGACCTTATCCAGCAGGTTAATGTTCTTGTTGAGGTGTGGGCACCAGTACTGAACTCCATACTCTAGTTGTGGCCTTATTGGTGACCTGTACAAGGGCAGCATAACCTCCTCTCTCCTACTATTGATTCCCTTGATATGCATCCCAGCATCTTGTTTGCCTTTGCTGCTGCTTTCTTGCACTGCATGGAGTGCTTCAGGTCACTAGTGATCATCACTCTCAGGTCTTTCTCTTCCTCTGATGCAGATATTTGGACTCCACCCAGATAGTACTCTGCCCTGGGATTCTTGGCTCCAATATGCATAACTTTGCATTTCTTGCCATTGAAGCCACGCTGCTAGATCCTGGATCACTTCCCCAGCTTTTCCAGATCTTTCTGTAGGTCCTGTATTCCTTCAGTCATGTCCACTCTTCTACAGAGCTTGGTGTCATCTGAGAATAGGCATGTTTTGCCCTTAAAGCCATTTCCAGTGTCATTGATGAAGACACTGAACAACCCCAGCCCCAGCACTGAGTCCTGCAGGACCCCACTGGTTACCTCTCTAGTGCCATATAACTTTTTGCCCATAACCACCCTCTGGGTTCTGTCCCTCAACCAGTTTTTCACCCATCTGGCCATCTTTTCCCCAACCCCAAGATCCACCAATTTCCTGATCAACCTTTTGTGGGGTGCAGAGTCAAAGGCCTTGCTGAAATCAAGATAGAGGATGTCTACTGCTTGGCCCCTGGCTACTGTCTAAGTGACACAGTCAAATAAGTCAATCAGATTTGTTTGACACGCTCTCCTCCCCCCATGAACCCATGCTGCCTCGCATCCTGAACAGGTGAAGATATCTAGATATTCCACCAACCTTTCCTTTAGTATGGTCTCCATGAGCTTGCCCACAATGGAGGTCAGACTGACTGGTCTGTAATTCCCTGAGTCATTCTTGGGACCACTTTTGTGGAGGGGCACTACATGTGCTCTTCTCCAGTCCTGTGGTGCCACTCCTGACTCCAGTGAACTATTAAATAGGTCTGCCAGTGGCCCTGTCAGCTCCTCAGCCAGCTCCTTTAGTACCCTTGGATGTACTCTGTCCAGGCCTGGTGATTTGTCCACCTTCAATGCCAGCAGCCCCTCCCTCATTCTATCCTCCTCTATCACTATATCTGTGTTCCCTTCCCCAGCTCTCCGTTTCCTTCCTGAAGGCACTGGTCTGTCCATCTCCCTGGTGAAGACAGAACAGAAGTATTTATTTAGTTCTCTGCTTTCCCCCATTATCCTTCACTCACTCCACCCCTTTCTTCAGCCTAACAATCCATTTCTTCTTGTCCCTTTTCTCACTTATATGTCAAAAGAAAGCCTTCTCCACCTTTCTAATTCTGTCAGCTATCTGTAGCTCCTTCTGTGCCTTTGCTCTCTGGACTTCCTTACTTGACTCACTAGCCAACATTAAGTAATTTTCCCTATCCACCACTCTCTGGGTCTCCCTGAATTTTCTATAGGCCAACCTCTTTTCCCTTACTGCCTAGGCAACTCCAGAACTGAACCAGCTGGGTGCTTTGGCCCTTGTGTTCTTACCCCTGAGCTTAACACACTCATCTGTGGCAACTAGTATTCCTTCCTTAAAGATGGACCACCTTTGGTGCACCCCCATATGTGCTCTGATGCCCACCAGATGGCTCCTTAGCACTTCGCCTGTTTTCCTGAAGTCTGCCCTCCTGAAATCCAAGATTTTGGTCTTAGTTGGGATGCCTTCCCTGCCCATATCCAACTGGAACCACACTGTGGAATGGACATGTCCACCCAGTGGCTTCCTGACCATTATTTCCTGTACATGCTGCCCGTTTGTGAGCACCAGATCAAGAATTGTCTCAGCTCTAGTTGGTTCAGTGATGCCATGAGTCAGGAACCCACTCTGCAGTCCTTCCAGGATCACCTGACCCCTAGCACATGTTGTGGATGGTGTGCTCCAGTCCAACTTGGGCAGGTTGAAGTCCCCTACAATTACTTCCTCTCCTTTCCCTGCAGCTTCCAATGTTTGTGAGTTCAGTTCCCTGTCCCTCTCCTCATCCTGACTGGGTGGTCTGTAAACCACCCCCAACCTCACCTTTCTCCCTCTATTGGACCTTAACTGAACCCATAATGACTTCAACTCCCCTTCCTCTGACTCCTCCCTTGTGCAAGTTATTCCATCCCTGATATAAACTGCCACCCTTCCCACATTCCTGATAAGTTCAAGTAGTATGGGATTGGGTGTTGCTAGGGATTCTCAGCCAATGCTGGGTGTGCGTGAAGGTCTTTGCATGTATGGAGCAGGACCTCTCTGCTCCACCAATCTGCATAGGCACCCCTACGCAGGTGCAAAACTCTTTTGTCCTGTATACAGTGGTAGTCCATTTCTGAAAACATTTAAAAAAAATGTTTTTAAACTCACCACAGAAGTCCATCCATACTGTTGACATGTCCTTCAATACTGTGTTTGTACACAGTTGCACCACTTCCACACTGTTGCCCTGTAAGGTTATAACTGGCCCAGTGCCAGCACAGTCAGGAAGTCAACTTCCAGCACTTTAGGAGAAACACAGACCGATCTCACGTTCACAATACCAGGTAAACCATGCAAGGTCTGACATTGTGTTTAAGTAAGACTAGGTTCCCTGCAGGGTTTAAAAATGTTTTTTTATTCCCCTGGTCCCTGGCCCACCATCTTTATGGCTCCTCCAGCTCTGTCATCTGGCATCTCATGAGTTTGCCTTCCAACTCTGTTCTCCACATGTTGTCTCCCTACCCAGGGGCTTCGAGATAGAGGGCACTGGGGCCTCACCCTGCACCAGCCAGACCAGGTCCCAGATGGAGGAGTGCCACATCACTGGTGCAGGGCCTGCGGGGAGCCAGTATCCATCCTGCTGGGTCCTGCCTTTTTCCTTGATTTCTGTGACCCTCCCACTCTGGTACTGGCACTGGGAGAGTACATGCGCATGCACGTGACCGTGCGAGGTGCATGGTACCCACCTACATCTGACCCTCCCACTAGCTGCTACTGGTTACACTATCACCTGCAGTCACCCAGCTGGCAGTGGAATAGCAGAGCCAGCAACCCTCCCTCCCCAGATGAGGAGCGCATCCTCCTGGATGCTTGATCCTCCTCCCCCCAGCCTCCCCCCTACGCTCATTCCCAAATGCAGGTTGCTGGCATCATGAGCGGTACTGCTACTGCAGTGCTAATGGGCTGGCCTCAGAAATGTGTTTTAAACACCACTTCAAACTGTGTTCAGTGTGGATGTGAACCATGCTTCAGCTTGTTAAAATGCTTTGACAAGAACAGTGTGTATAGGGCCTTTGAGAATCAGGCCCTTAAAATGATTTGCCCATTGCTGTGACATATCTGGGAGACAGGGGCTTGTTTATGAGCCCCACAATACCATGCTGGAGCTGGTTAGGGGTTGGGCACATCACAGAGGTGAGACACTCTACCCCTGTAATGAGGGTAGGGTAGGGGGTTGGGTTACCTTGCTTTTGTGCAGTCTCTGCCACCCAATAGCGAAGCAAAATTGGCATTGACTGTTAAGGCAGTCTATCCCCAGATGCACTTAATGAAGGTACTTCTGTGACCCCAAAAGCCTGAGTTCTGTACCATTTTTGTACAATACATACGTTGTTCTAACAAAAAATATACAGTGACTCCAGAGTGCCAGTTTTAATAAGTAAAACAAAATGGTTATATTAAATGCACGCTGAAAATAGAAAATAGAGTTAAAAATCTACGTTTCGACCTTAGGTCTTCTTCAGGAAATATCT
Organism: Neoceratodus forsteri; assembly: GCA_016271365.2. Classification (NCBI taxonomy): domain Eukaryota; kingdom Metazoa; phylum Chordata; order Ceratodontiformes; family Ceratodontidae; genus Neoceratodus; species Neoceratodus forsteri. The sequence continues at coordinate 914,870,650 of CM057452.1, read as the reverse complement.
AAAAGAGAAAAAAAACAAGTTAGTGTAGAGGAGAGGTAAAATGAGAGAGATATATATGTGGAGAAAGAAGAAGGGGGAGGCAAAGGGAGAAGAAGTGATAAATGGTAAGATTAAGAGAGAATCTGTGAAACAAAAAGGTGATGATGGGAAAGATAAAACATAATGGGAGAGAAAGAGCTTCTTACAAGGCCCTGTTAATCAGTCTCTACCTGGGAACTTCCCCAGCTCTTTCTCTCCCATTTATGTTTGTCTTTCCATCATCACTGCCACATTCTTAATTCTCTGTCTTACCATTTATCCTTCTTCTCCTTGCCTCCCTTCTTTCTCTACATAACATTTTCTCTTTAGAATATTTCTGAAGAGACCCTAGTCGGCAATAGATTTTAACTCTTTTCTATTTTTCAGCATTGACTAATATAACCATTCATGTTTAACACAGACCACATGCTGACATGGTAGCCTTGTCTTTGTTTTTGAAAGTAGTAGTACACTTAAGTAATACAAATCTTTAGCATGTTCCTGTGTCTTTTGAAAAGTAACAATAATGAAGAATTCATCAGAGGTGCAAGGGTAGTATAGTAAGAGTCCAACCAAGATTTCTATAAAAAAAGTTTAGAAGCTATATTAACAGATTAAAGGGAGCCTTTACCTTACTGATGCTATCTTTAAGACCCTAATATAGAAATTACTTGATTTCTTTAAAGTGTTTTGCTGAAAAACCAAGTCTAATTTTATAAAAATGTAATTTGTTATTATAAATATATTTTAAGTTTGCCATTGAGATGTGTTAAACAAATGTTTTGTGCAATGCAGAATGACCCTTAGAAAATTTACATAACACATTACTACTGACAGTTTCTATGGTACAATATTAATAAAATTAAATTAAAATACACCTTCCAGTGTGGAATCTGAGCTCTGGTGATAAATCAGAGAGGCAGATTATTTTATTACAGTATCAGTGGAGCATATTGCATTTTCATGGCAATTTGCAGCTAGTTACAACCTAGTTTAATGAGATTATGGTAATAATTTCACTTTTAGAGTCTGCAGATAATGAGAAACTAAAAGAAGAGAATGTAGGGGATCTAAACCACTGCATACACCCTTTTCATCTTCAGCTGTTTTACATTTGCATTTACAAATATCTGTTTTGTTACGTAACTGTTGCAGATAGAATAGAATAAATATGAAAGTCTTTACATGCAATACCGTGTGAGGAATTCAAAATATGTTTCTAGAAAGCATTTTAATAGTTTAAAGTTGCATGTTTTCCAGAATACTTCTCATATTCCAAACACAGCATAGCTAGGCCCCATGCCTCCATCAAACTGCTATGGGTACCATCAGAAAATAGGAAGTCCAGATGGGTGTGAAGGTCCACGCTCTCTGGTGCAAGACTAGGTGCATGTCTACGGGGTGCTGCCCCTTAACAGTAACAACACACATTCAGAGAAGGTCTGCACTCACTCAGTGCAAATTCAAAACAAATTGACTAAATACTAGTTAGATACATTGTCAGATGCAAAACTGAATGATAAAAAGCCGAATGCAAGACAACCAAGTTGTAGATGCTGTTGATGAAGGCAGATCCAACATTGCACCAGGTGCCCTGGCATTTTGCTTGGTAGAGCTTAGTCAGCAAAACTCTACTAGGTGAAGTGCCAAGGCACCTTGTGCAATGGTGGATTTCCCTTCATCACAAGCATCTACATCTGGTTGACTTGCATCCAGTTTTTTTGTAATTTTGCATCTGACAACATATGTATAGTAATCGGCATTTAGTCTATTTGTTTTGAATTTGTACTGAGTGACTGCAGGCCTTCTTGGAGCATGTGCTGTATCCAAAAAACAGCCTAGAGGCCTGCCCTTGTTTAACTGCAGGCCCTTTCAGAACTTCAGATGTTTTGATATTTCCCTGTCTCACCTACTGCTCATGTTTGCAGTGCATGCATGCTAATAGTCATATATAGATTTTATATTTTTATAAAGGCATTACTTGTCATGCATTGGTTCTCCTACTGCATACTAGATACATAGATACATAGATACATACACAGTGTCGGCAGATAAGGGCCTATGGCCCACCCAGTCTGCCCATTTGAGCTTGTAAGTTAAGTTTATGTTTTCCTAGAAGTCTGTTGCCCCTTACCCCTGACCTCTAGACTTCCTTTATGTCTATCCCATGCATTCATAAGTCCCGTGATTGTTTCAGCCCCCACCACTTCCTCTAGCAGGGTGTTCCACTTGTCCACCACCCGTTCTGTGAAGAAATTCTTCCTCATGTTTCCTCTGAATCGTCCTCCCTCCAACTTCATCCCATGCCCTCTAGTCCTGGAACATCTTTTTCGCTTAAAAATAGTGTATTCCTGCACCCTGTTCCTCCCTGTAAGATACTTGTATGTCTCTATCATATCCCCTCTCTCCCTCCTCTCCTCCAGGGAGTACACGTTCAGTTTCTTCAACCTGTCTTCATAGGATTTGTGATGCAATCCATGCACCATCTTTGTTGCCCTCCTCTGAACTTTCTCTACCCTGTCTATGTCCTTATGTAGGTATGGTCTCCAGAACTGTACACTGTACTCCAGGTGGGGCCTCACTAGTGTCTTGTATAGTGGAATTATGACCTCCCCTTTTCCTGCTGGTGATGCCCCTGCCTATACATCCCAGCATCCTATTTGCTTTACCTGCTGCCTTGTTACACTGTTTCCCTACCTAGAGGTCATCAGAGATGATAACCCCAAGATCCCTTTCCTGCTTGGTGCATGCTATATCCTCACCCCCCAAGTGATATATTGTGCCAGGGTTTTTGTGCCCCATATGCATTATCTTGCACTTCTTCGTATTGAATTTCAACTGCCAAACCCCTGACCATTCTTCAAGTTTCTGCAGGTTCCTTATTCTGTCTACACCCTCTGGTGTGTCTACTCTGTTACAGAGCGTTGTGTCATCAGCGAACAGTGAAATTCTGCCTTCTAGGTCCTGCACAATGTCACTGATGAAGATGTTGAATACGACCAGTCCCAGCACTGATCCCTGTGGTACCCCACTGGTCACTCTTCCCTCTGTGGAGTGACAGCCATTTGCCACCACCCTCTGTGTCCTGCCACCCAGCCAGTTACCTACCCACCACACTACTGTCCTGCCCACACCCATATTCCCCAGTTTGTGTAATAGTCTTCTATGTGGCACAGTGTCAAAGGCCTTGCTGAAGTCCAGATAGACCATGTCCACTGCCCTCCCCGGATCCACCTCCCTAGTCACCCAGTCAAAAAATTCAACGAGGTTGGTCTGACATGACCTCCCCCTGATGAAACCATGCTGCCTTGGGTCCTGTAGTCCATTGACAACCAGATGTTCCACCAATCTCTCCTTCAGTAGTGCTTCCATGATCTTCCCACTACCGGTGATGCTGACTGGTCTGTAGTTCCCTGCTTCCTCTTTGTTCCCACTTTTGTATAAGGGACTACATCTGCTGTCCTCCAGTCTTTGGGTACCTCCCTGTTTCCAGTGATCAGCTAAACAGGATAGCCAGAGGTTCAGCCACCACCTCTTAGTTATTTAAGGACCCTGGGGTGCACCCATCTGGCCCCATTGCTTTATCAATTCTTATTACTTCCAGTTCCTTCAGGACCCTTTCTCGTAAAGGGACTTGTGTCCATTTCTGCACCATTCTCACCCTTGTACTCCCTTCTCAGACCCATTACCTCTCTTCCTCAGTAAAGACTGAGCAGAAATACCTGTTCAATATGTCAGCTTTACTGTTGTCATCCTCCACGCGCCCCATCCCCCCCCTTCAGTCTCACTATCCCTTCCTTTGTCTTTCTTTTCACTTATGTACCTGTAAAGGTTTTGTCCCTCTACCCACTGATTTTGCAATGTGTTCTTCTGTCTGAGCTTTGGCTTCCTTACTGACCTCCCTGCCTCCCTTTGCTTCTCCTGGTACTTCTCCCTATCCCCTTCTTCCTGTGTCTTTTTGTATTGCCTGAATGCAATCTTTTTGGCTTTCACTTTCTTTGCTACCTCTTTGGAAAATCATAATGGTCTCCTCTTCCTTTTCCTCTTGCTAACCTGCTTAATGCATAATTCTGTTGTTCTTGTAATCCCCATTTTAAATACTGCCCACTGTTCCTCAACCCCTGATTCCTGTCTCATTCTCTTTAATGCCTCTTTCAAGTATCTCCCCATTTTCCCAAAGTCTGCCCCCCTAAAATCCAGGATACGTGTTTTTGTGTGGTTTGGTTCTGCTCTTTCTGTGATTTCAAACCACAATGACTGGTGGTCACTGTTCCCCAGGTGTTCCCCCACTGTTACCCCCATCACACTGTCCCTGTTTGTGAGCACAAGGTCCAGTATTGCCTTCTGCCGAGTTGGTTCCATGACCAGTTGCTTGAGGAAGGCACCCTGAAGGGAGTCCAGGATAAATCTGCTCCTAGTTGATGCTGCTGCTGGTAGGCTCCAGTCCACATCTGGAGTATTGAAGTCTCCAACCAGTACTACCTCACCCTTGTCTGCCATCCTTTGGATGGCTAGCATCAGCTCCCTATCTGTTTCTTCCTCCTGGGCTGGTGGTCTATAGACCGCTCCTGTGTGGATGGCTGTCCCCATTTTCCTTTCCAGCTTAACCCACAGTATCTCTCCCCCATTTTATTCCTCCTGGATCTCTGTGGCCCTTATGTCATTTTTCACATACAGTGCCACTCCTACTCCCTTTCTGCCTGCTCTGTCTCTTCTGAATATGTTATAGCCAGGTATGGCCATCTCCCAGTCGTGGTTATCACTACACCAGGTTTCAGTGATGGCCACAATGTCCAGGTCTGACTGCACCATGACAGCCTCCAGATCTTCCATCTTGTTGCTAAGGCTCCTGGCATTTGCACATGGCTTTCCATGATTTGACCCTCCCTAGACTGTTTCACTGTTCTACCCAGCCCCTTCCATGGTTGTCCTTATCCCTGGTTCTCCTTGCTGTCTGCCCTTCTGCTGAATTTTGCCCCTTTTCTGCCGATCCACCTCTTGGGCACTAATCTCCATCTTTTGCACACTGCTTTGCAGAGATAGCCACTCCTCTGGTTCACTGGTTCCACTGCTAGCTGTTGCGGGTGAGCAAGTAGGTACCCTCCTTGCTGGCCTGCCACCCCCCTTTGATAGTTTAAATGCTTGTCAATGTAGCATTTAAACTTATCATTGAGTGCTTGGATTCCCCTCCAGGATGGATGTAGGCCGTCAGGCTTGAACAAACCTCCATCCCTCCAGGTGGGTCCCCAGTCACCAATGAATCCAAACCCTTCCTCACAGCACCAGTTCTTCAACCATGAGTTAAAGTTCCTGGTGCATGCACTCCTATGCTCTCCCTTGCCTCTCACAGGTAGTACTTCCAAGAAAGTGACAGAAGTAGCTACTTGCTTGAGACCCCTCCCCAATTTCCAGCCGAGGGTTGTTCCTGAAAAAGGTACAGTTTGTCTCATTGAGCCTACCCTGTTACCAGAATCCAATACATAAATACATAAATTAGAAAGATTGGAGCCTTGCCATCCACTCCCTCAGAAAAGTTACTGCAGGTATTGTTCTGGATATCTTTAGTGACCATCGCTCTTCCTTCTCCATGAGAAAAATTCATAGGCCCAAAGACCCTCCAAGAATCAGAATAGTAGTGTCAGTAGTTCAGTAGGTAGCATGCTCACCTCTGGGGCTGGAAGACCAAAGGTTCTAACCCCATGCAAGGTACTTGGGGTAATTCCTGTAACTGAGATGTTGGTGTTACATGAGTGGGGTGCTGCACTGTTGATGTGCCATCATTTAGATGAGACATTAAACTGAGGTCCCTTCTGTTCATCTCTGGTCAATGTTCAGGTGAGAAGTTAAAGATCTCATGGCACTTATTGAAGAAGAGTTCAAGTTCAGGTTTATTTAACCAGGAAATTACTCAATTGAGCAGGCTCATTTTCAAGAAGGTCCTGGTAGGACAGCATATAAAGGTAGATAGAAACAGAAACATAGAATTTGATGGTAGATAAGGTCTACTTGACTCACCTAGTCTGTCCATTTACCTACCTGATGGATACGCTGCAGATTCTAGTTAACCAACAGCTTACTTCCTTCTACCCCCCACTAGAATTGCTTTATGTCTGTCCCATGCATTCTTGAATTCTCCCACTGTTCTTGACTCCACAACCTCCTCAGGAAAGCTGTTCTATGCATCCACAACCCTCTCTGTGAAAAAATACTTTCTAACATTACCTCTGAGCCATCCCCCCCTCTATCTTCAAATTGTGCCTCCTTGTTCTTGCACATCTCTTTTTCTGAAAGATGCTAACCTCTTGGACTTTGTTAATTCCCTTGAGGTACTTGAAAGTTTCTATCATGTCCCCCCTCTCCCTCCTTTCCTTGAGGGTATACATATTAAGCTGCTTTAGCCTCTCTTCATATGTCTTCTGGTGCAGACCCTGCACCATTTTGGTTGCCCTCCTCTGAACAGCCTCCACTTTGTCTATGTCTTTGCAGAGATGGGGTCTCCAGAACTGCACGCAGTACTCCAGGTGGGGGTCTCACCAACTGTTTGTACAGAGGGATAAACAACTTCCTGTTTTCTACTGTTGATGCCTCTCCCTATGCATCCCAGTATCCCCCCAGCCCTCCTTACTGCCTTCTCACATTGCTTGCCCACCTTAAGGTCATCTAATATAATTACTCCCAGGTCCCTTTTGATTTTTGTTGCTGTTAGTATCTCACCTCCCAATGTGTACCCTTCCCTTGGGATTTTGTTTCCCAGTTGCATTACCTTGCAGTTCTTTGCATTGAATCTGAGCTGCCATACATTTGACCATTCCTCCAACCTTGCCAAAACTTTTTTTATCCTTTCCACCCCACCTTGTGTATCAACCCTGTTGCAGATCTTTGTGTCGTCTGCAAAGGGACGTACTTTTCCTTCCAGGTGCTTTTCAATGTCACTTATAAAGACATTAAAGAGGACTGGTCCCAGTACCGAACCCTGCATTCCAGCTTTACCCTGCATTTTTTCTATGAACTCCGTTACTGTTACCCTTTGTGTCCTGTTGACCAGCCAATTTTTTATCCAGGATACCACCTTGGGACCCACTCCAAGGCTGGCTAACTTGTATATTAATCTTTTGTGTGGGACTGTGTCAAATGTCTTGCTAAAATCTAGGTAGGACATATCCACAGCCCCTCCCTGGTCTACTACTTTGGTCACCCAGTCAAATAAATCTATTAGATTCATCTGACATGACCTTCTCGCTGTGAATCCATGCTGCCTTGGGTCCTGTGCTCCACTGGCCTCTAGGTACTCAATAATTCTTTCCTTCAGAAGTGATTTCATCATTTTCCCTACCACTGAGGTCAGACTAACCAGTCTGTAGTTTCCTGCCTCTGCCCTGCTCCCACTTTTGTGAAGTGGAATCACATCTGCCCTCCTCCAGTCCTCAGGTGCCACCCCATCCTCCCATGATTTGTTAAAGAGAGTAGTCAGTGGTGTCACTAGTTCTAACCTTAGTTCTCTTAGAAGTCTGAGGTGGATCCCATCAGGCCCCATTGCTTTGTCCACCCTCAGTTTCAAGAGTTCATTCAAAACCCTTTCTTCTGTGAATGGACTGGTATCAACCCTCCTATCCAAAGTGCTTCTCTTGTTTGGTTTAGGTACCTCCCCCTCCTCTTCTGGTGTGAATACTGAGCATAAATAATCATTCAGTGTCCCTGCTTTTTCACTTGTCACCCTCTGTCCACATTCCCTCTCCTTTATTAAATCTCCATATCCCTCCCTTGGTCTTTCTTCACTCCCAAATGTACCTATAAAAGGTTTTATCCCCATTCATAAAAGAATTGGCTATCTTTTCCTCGGTTTGGGCCTTTGCTATTCTGACTACCTTCTCTGCCTCTTTCTGCTTTAACTGATAAAGTTCTCTGTCCTGCTCCTTCTGTGTTTCCTAATATTTCCTGAATGCTATCCTTTTCTCCTTAACCTTCTCTGCCATCTCTTTTGAAAACCATAGTGTTCTTTTCTTTTGTTTTGTTTTATTGATTTGTTTCACACAAAGGCTTGTTGCCTCTGTGATAGCTGTTTTGATTATTCCTCATTGTTCCTCCACACCTCCTTCTTGCCCATTTGCTATTGCTTTTCTGAGGCACTCTCTCATTTTCCCAAAGTCATCCCTCGTGAAGTCCAATACTCTTGCTTTTGTATGGCTTGACTCTATGTCTGTGCTTATTGTGAACCACACTGTTCGGTGGTCGCTTGTTCCCAGATGGCTACCCACTTCTAAATCCGTGATCCTTTCTCCATCCCCATTTGAGAGTACCATGTCTAAGATTGCTCCCTCCTGAGTGGGTTCCAACTCTAGCTGTCTGAGGCATGCCCCTTGTAGGGCATCAGGAATGACCCTGCTCCTGGATGTGCCTGCAGCAAAGGTGCTCCAGTTAACATCTGGCATATTCAGGTTCCCCATTAACAATATCTCCCCTTTTTCTGCCATTTTAAGGATGCCTTCTATCATTTCATTGTCCATGCCCTCCCCCTGAGATGAGGGTCTGTACACAACTCCCATGTGGATTGTGGTGCCATTTCCTGTCTCCAGGGTGACCCATAGTGACTCATCTACTTTGTGTTTATGCTTTAGTTCTGTTGCTTTAATCCCTTCCCTTACATAGAGAGCTACTCCTCCTCCTATTTTGCCCTCCCTGTCCCTCCTGTAGATTGTGTATCCTGGTATGTTAACATCCCAGTCATGGTTCTTTGTACACCATGTTTCAGTGACTGCCACAATGTCCAGGCATCCCTCTTCCATCAAGACCACTAGTTCACGGAGCTTGTTACACAGACTACAGGCATTGGTACTCAAGATACATACAATTTGGAAAAAGTACAAAGACGTTGAAGGGCAGAGAGATACAGTTACTGTGCTAAAGTTGGTAAACAATATGGAAATGTCAATAGATACGAAATATAAATATAAACAAATTTAAATGAGCACAAGAAAATGATGCATAGGACAGATGAATATTCAAGTATTTCAATAACAAATACAACATTTTGTCACATTTTTAAGTTATAGTTACATCTCAGTTGGCATTCTCAGTTCAGCAAGGATTTAGAGACACTCATAATTACTAGATTGGTAAGTTTAAGGGATTTTTTGAGTTCATTCCCAGCTCCAGGGATGATACTACTGATGGCTGATTTTCCATATAGGGTACAAAACCTAGGAATTTCTAATAACACATAAGACTTTCTTCTCAGTGAATATGTACTATGTGAGTAATGGAAAAGTTCTATGATATAATGTGGCAGCTGTTCTGTTAATAACTTATAGGCACATATACAATAATTTGTGATTCTCCTTATGGCCGGTGATGTCCATCCTGTTGCATAATATAGAGAGCAATGATGTGCTCTAGGTGGAGAGTTAATGATAAATGGTAGGGCCCTATGGTACAGCATATCCAATTTACCAAGATATGAAATAAGGCAGTGGCTATAAATCAAGTCTGCATAATTTAAAAGTGGAAGGAATGTGGTTTGTACTAACCTTTTTCTAATAGCAAATGAGAAACAGGTCTTATTTTGATAGTAAAGGCCCAGCCTCAGTCTTAATTTTTTACATGGTTAATGAAGGATAGGTGTTGATCTAGCCATATGCCCAAATATTTGTAACTGGTCACTACTTTATGTGTGTCCACAGAAGAAGAGAAGAGTAGAGTAGTGTCTTGGCCAAACTAACCGCATCTATAAAACTAGTCCATGTCACCCACACACTAGGATGCACCTGGAAACAACTTAGTGCACCTTTCATGGTCACAATTTATTTATTTAGAAGTTGGTAACCAGGAAAGGCACATTGAGCCGGAGCTTGTTTCCAGGTGCAACCTGGGAGATGGGGAAGAGGAGTATGTACAAGTATTTATAATCCAAAAATAGTAACAATGGACAAATAACCCAAGTTATAACAACTAGTGGAGTATATAAAAATATTTACATTCTAAAAACAGTTACAATTAACAAATAATTCATGTTACAGCAACATAGCAAGGGTTAATATGGGGAAATAATGCATTTTGTATTGCATGAGCAGGGAACTAGAGCAGTGGATGTGTGGAATGGGGGACTGAAAAGGGGATAGGATTTATACAGCAGGGAAAAGCTTAGGGGGATAGAATTCCGGTTGTCATAGACATAGGACTAGATGACCATCTTGGGGGGTATCAGTCAGGAGAACAGGAAACGGGGGTAAGAACTGTGGGCCTTTGCATGAATGCAGGGGTAGGTGGACTGGAAAGAGAGTTTTAGCTGGTGTTTAAGGGAATAAAGGGAGGGAGATGACTGTAGGAGTGAGGGGAGCTGATTCCAGAGTAGGGGGAGGCAGTAGGAGAAAGCAAATTGTCCAGCACAGGAGTGCACCTGAGGGATTGAGAGGGTGCATGAGTCTCTGGAACAGAGGGGTTAGTCAGAGGTGCTGGCAGGAGAGAGAAGGGAGGAGAGGTAAGTTGGGAGAGAGTTAATCCAATATTTAGCTGTGAAGGACGCACCAAGAAATTGATGACGGAGGAGGAGACGAAGGATTGAGAGTGTAGAATACAGTGAACAAGAGTCACGTGATGCGGGACGCCGAATAGCTGGGTCTCCCCGGAGCTCCGTCCCTCGCCCGTCGTTTTTGGCTAAAATCTCCGATTTCGGCGATATTTTTCGTCCTGGTTGGTGTTGTATTGAGGGAAGAACTACTGTGTCAGTGCTGTATGGAGGCAGACATGAAAAAACAGCCGCCGAAGCACACGCCGTCAGCGACTCCTGAGAAGGCGGTGAAAACATCAAGGGCCTCGGCCTCTGTGCTAGGTCATGGGGCTAGCGAGGGGAGTGTAGCTGAAGAGCCGCTTACCTTATCTCGCTTCCTTGAAGAGATCGGGCCTTTAAAATCGATGATTTTGGAAGTGGCAGGAGAGATAAAAAATATGAATAAAGCGATCGATGATCTTTCGAGGAGAACCACGGATAATGAAGCGCGTTTGAAATCTCTGGAAAGGAGCAGGGAGACGACAGAGACTTCGGTGACTAAATGCTACCAGAAAATCCAGAAGCTAGAAGCCAAGGTGGAAGATCTAGAAGGCCGGAGTCAGCGAAATAATGTGTTTTTTACTGGTCTCCCTGAAAAAGCTGAAGCAAATGAACCACTCGCATTTGCACAGAGGATGGCAGAAAAAATTGCAGGGCCCTCGCCCTTTGGGCCTAAATATATAGTGGAGCGTGCCCATAGGTCGTTGAGACCATTGCCATCTTTGGATCGCCCACCCAGGCCTTTTATCATTAAATTTTTGAACTATCAAGAACGACAACTGATTATTGATAAGGCCAAGGAAGATAAAGATATATTTTGGGAAGGGGCGAGGATCAGAGTGGTCCAGGATTTACCATTGTCTGTCAGGCAGAAGCGTGCCACTTTTCACCCACTCGTTAAATGTCTGATCGCTGCAGAGGTTAAATTTAGAATGGGATACCCTGCAAGGCTGCAAGTTTCCATAAATAATGGCTGGAAGTCCTTTGAGTCAGTGGACACTGCTACTACAGCTCTGAAAGAGGCTTTTCCGGATCTTTTCAGGAATCCATGAAGCGGATGGGGAACACTGCTACTATAATCATAGAGTCTCCAGATTTCTTAGGTTCTGATTTGCTTCAAATCTGTGGTCTGAGGGAGGTGACTCAGACTGGGACTCTTTTGTCTGTTTGAATTTAGAGATCTAATGACTCTACCGTGCGGTTTGTAGGGTATTCAATTATCCAATTATCGTGGACTAAACTCCATTTGTGGGTTTAATTTTGAATGATACAGTCTGTATGGGATAACACATGTGGGTAGATTGTTTACATCCGGACTCGGGAATCAATTTTATATGGGGTTCCTGATGTTGGGACTTATTTAAGCAATCTCGCGGCTCGGGCATCTGAGCTGGAGCTCGATCTGTTGGAATGCGAGAGGTCGAGCTTACTGGCTCGGGCATCCGGACCGGGGAACTGTTATGTGAACCCTTCAGGGCATTTGCATAATATAGATTTTAGTTGATACAGGGTCATAAGCTTTTACGTGCCACCTTATTGTGGATATTACAGTCTCATGTATTGTCTTTGACCCTTTCCTTATTTTTATCTACTTTGGATATTTTCGAAATCGGGTACTTAATTGTATTGTTAAATAGATAACTATTACAGGGAGTGGAATTATTTTACCTCTGTAGAAGTTACAACTTGGATCTCTCTCCTTTGAAAGGGATCCATTCTTATCCTCAACTCGGTAGGATTGTTACTTGGGTCATGGGGCCTTAATTTTTTTCCTCTTTGTCCTTTTCTTTTATAGCAGGATTAGACAAGGATTGTAGGGGATGTTCTCTTAGTTATAGGTGTTTTTATATGTTGGAATAGTCACTGGATGATAGAAGCTGACATCATAGTCTGATATTTTGATTAATGCAAGGAGATTGTTATTAAGGTTGGATATTACGAGGGCGTTGAGGAGGGAGCGAGGTGAGGGGGCTAGGTATCCTGATATCATGGGCCATAGTATGAATTGGTGGGTTTGGGGGAAGGGAGGGTTCTAGGGGTTATATAGATCGGGGGTCTTGTTGTGCGTTGTGGGTGGGGTATATGGGAGGTAGTATTTTGGGGAGGAAGGGGGTATTTTGTTTGTTCGGGGTGGGTGGCACAAGGTTGCTGGTTTCTTTTGACACAATGGGATCAAGATATGCATGCTTTGTTTTGCAAGTTTCTAGCTAGGTATGGGGCCTGATACTCTCATTAAGTTTTGCACGTGGAATGTGAAGGGGGCTAGGCATAAAGTAAAGCAATATAGAATACTGAAATATTTAGAAACAGCTAAGGTCAAGATTGCTTTTTTACAAGAAACCCATTTGTTACACGATGAGAGTAGAACTTTGAGTAGAATGCAATATGGGGTGGCTTTCTCATCACATGGCACCTCAAAAAGTAAAGGGGTTTCGATTTTGCTTCACAGATCGCTTCCATTCATCCCTGTAAAGGTTATTCCCGATAAAGAAGGTAGGTTCGTCTTAGTGGTTGGAAAGCTGTATAAGAAGGAGGTGTTGTTAGGGGCAGTCTATGGGCCTAATTCTGACAGCCAGGAGTTCCTGATAAGTTTGCTTAAGGTATTGCTACCTTTCAATCTCCTTCTCATGATTATAGGGGGGGATTTCAACCTGGCTATAGACCCTTTGTTGGATAGGTCCTCAGGATCACACATCCACGCTACACCAGCCTCTCTGGCCCTAACAGACCTATTGGATCGTATAGGCCTGGCAGATGTTTGGAGGGTTTTCCATCCACAAGGAAAGGAATATACCTTTTTTTCTCCAATGCATAAGTCAGGATCGAGAATTGACTATGTTTTTATTTCTCGTTCTTTGCTTGAGGGGGTTACCTATACTGAAATAGTGGCAGCCCCATTGTCAGATCATTTGGTGGTGGAGGTTGAGCTCTCTTTTCCCTCTGTGTTGGGCAAGGGAGGCAGGTGGAAAGTGAACAATCAACTTCTCAGAATGCCCAAGTTAGTTCAGACCCTGGCGAAGCAAATAAAGGAATTTATTCTCTTAATGAGAGGGAGGGAACCAGGCCGGACATTCTATGGTCAGCGTTAAAGGCCTATATGAGGGGTCTCCTAATAAGTCAGGCCACTAGGAGAAAGAAGGTGAGGAATGCCGTTATGGTAGAGTTATTGAGGCAAATTAAGAAATTGCAGACAACATTAATTTCTAATCCGCTTGAAGAGATCGAGCTGAAATTGATTAAGACTAGGGATGCGTATCTTACAATTTTGGGGGAACGGGCCGAATTGGCTATTGTTAAAACCAAAGCCATTTATGCTGATCAAGGGGAAAAACCTGTAAGCTTCTGGCTAGGTGGTTGGCACAGCTAGAAGCTTCTCGGTTAATTGAAGGAGTTCGGTCGGAGGAAGATGGGTCTATTAAGACAACCCCGGAGGATATTGCTCTCATCTTCCGTAACTACTATGAGTCGTTGTATAGTGGAATTCAGTCTCCACCTCATTTAAAGGATATCCAGGAATACCTTGAATGGGTACCACTTCCCAAACTGGAAGAGGCAGACTGCAAATCCCTTACTGCTGAGATTACTTATATAGAGGTAGAGGCTGCTATTAAAGCCTTGCCTAAAGACAAGACGCCTGGCCCGGATGGCTTCTCGTCTAACTTTTATAAAACCTTCTCTTCCCAGTTAGTACCCTTGTTAACCAAAGTATATCGGCATATTTTATCTGGGGCAGATACGGATAAGTATCTGTTTGAAGCTCTAATTGTGCTAATACCTAAGCCCAATAAACCCCCGGAGAACCCAGGTAGCTACCGGCCCATATCCTTGTTAAATTACGATATAAAAATATTAACTAAAGTGTTGGCTGAGAGAATTAGTATTTTGATGCCAAATTGAATAGGCCCGGAACAAGTTGGTTTTATGAAGGGTAGATCCTCATCGGATCATTTTAGGATGTTGTTGCATGTCTTCTCGGCAACTGAGGAGGTGGGTCTCCCCTTGGCGCTGATTTCTTTGGATGCCGAGAAGGCATTCGATAGGGTCCATTGGGCCTTCCTATTCCAGACAATGGAAAAGGTGGGTTTTCCGGGAAAGTTTGTCGGGTGGATTAGGGCTATCTACTCAAATCCGTCGGCGAGAGTGGCATATAATGGGGCTATTTCGACGCCCTTTGTTTTGCAGGTTGGGACGAGGCAGGGATGCCCTCTATCCCCCTTGCTCTTTAATCTCTATTTAGAACAGCTGATTAGGTACATAGTATTTAACCATAGGATTGAGGGGATCAGCATCAGGGGTCAGCTAATCAAGGTCACTGCTTTTGCAGATGACCTGCTGATTTATGTGTCGAACCCTGCTTTTCAGTTCCAGTTTTATTGGACGCAATTAAGGAATTTAGCTCATTAGCCAATTATAAATTGAACCAGGAGAAATCAGTGGTCTTTCCCTTGAATAGTAGGGTATTTAAGAAAGATATCATAAGCCTGGGGCTGGGTTGGAATTCTAAATCCCTCAACTACTTGGGTCTCATTCTAACAAACAATCCAGGTTCGTCTATGTCAGCTTAATCTAGATGCTTTAATTCAAAAGATAGACCTAGATATGAAAAGGTGGGCGCAACTCCCCTTGTCACTCTGGGGTAGGATAAATGTGGTAAAAATGAATATTTTCCCAGGCTCTTTTACCATTATCTATGCTCAATATTTGGATTCCTCTGACATGGTTTAATAGACTGCATAAGATGATGCCGACTTTATATGGAATTTTAAAACGGAGTATCGTATGTTAAATTAGAAGCTCCAAAGCCTTAGGGGATTGAGGTTGCCACATTTTGTGCTTTATTTTTGGGCAGCACAGGTTAATAAATATGGTAGATGGGTTGGAGCATTGACATCAACTAATAGTAAAGATTATGTACCGCTTTGGTTCAATTTGGAGATTACTTTATTTAAAAAAAAGTGGGTCTTAATCCTGAGGCCTTGCTTTTTACTCCTCCTAAGCGTGCCCCTTTCTCAAAGGACTCCCTGATAGGAGTCTCTTTAAGGATACATAACCAACTCTGTAGTCATTTAAAATATGATTATTGCAAAGATGGTTATCAACCAATGTTGGGCAACCCTCATTGGCTGATAGGAACGAAAGTTATAGCTAAAAACTGGTTATCGAAGTTGTGTGAATGTAGGCTAAAAGACTTGTTAGATGAAGAGGGCAAGCCCAGGATGGTTCAGCAGATACTTAACAAATTTAACTTATCCCTAAAAGAGAGTTTCAAGGTATTTCAGTTACGTCACCTTCTTATTCAAAGAATGGGTAGTAATGGGATCACTCCATCTGGTATTGATTTTTGGGGGAGAGGTAAAGCCCTTAATAGGTATTCCTCATGCAGTTTCAAGAATTTATCAGGTGTTACTGCATTAGGCATTTTCTGACAAATTTGTCCCCTCATCTTACTGGACTAGGGCCTTTCCAAATGTTAATTTGGATTGGTCGCACATTTGGAAGAGTTGTCATAAATTTTTAAAGCAAGACTCTCTCAAATTGGTGCAGTTTAAGATCTTGCACAACATTTACTACTCTCCTCAAAAGTTAACCGATATAAAGTTGATGCATGATCCCAAGTGCTATAGGTGTGGCCAAGGGGAAGGGGATTTGTTTCATATCTTTTGGAAGTGTCCGAAGGTTGCTCCTTTATAGGCCGATATTAAAGATAAGTCTAGTCCTTTACTGGGCCTTAGGTTTGTCTCCTAGGAATAATGTCTGACTTCCCGGTTACTCTGAGGAAATATCACATGTCATTGATCTCTATTACAGTTAAGAGGCTGGTTTTAAAGCATTGGAAGGATTCCACTAGGATTTCCTATTCTGAATGGCTAGCAGAACTGTTGGCTTCTCTGAGGATAGAAAATAGGATAGCTATTCTGCATGACCAACTGCATCGTTTGAGATAATCTGGTCCCCACTGTCTATTGCTTCTCATTGATTATTGGGGCATAGGTCCCAGGGTACGTTTATAACACAGCACCTTGTGTCTGGAGTGGGTTTTAGGTGTGTGGGGGTTGGGGAGGAGACACTCTGGGGGGTGGGGGGTGGGGTTGCGGAGGCTCATGGTTAAGGTGTGAATTTTCATTGTATTCATTTCCGAGACAATAAGTGTTTGTACACCATGTAAGTTTCTCATGTTTATTGTTTGCCTCTGTATATGGGTTGTATTAAACTTAATAAAAAAGTGAATGGCAAAAAAAATAGAATACAGTGAACAATGATGGGGGGGAAGAGATTATGATAAAAATAATAATAAAAAAAACAAATAAAGAAATGTAATTCCAACTGCTCAGGCACTCTCAAGGACAGGGTGCCTGGCTAGGGGATGTCAATCAACAGTCAAACTGACCAGTATATAGGTCATTTGGTCAGCACTCACAATACCTCAGTGGATTGAACAGAACTTAAATTACATTAAATGGCATAGCTTTCCCCATTGCCGTTTTCCAACTTCTGTCCACATCCTCTCCTTACTGTTCTCCTAGATCCCTTCTTTAATGCTCCCTGGCCTGACCATCCCCGGGTAATCACTGTCACTTGCACTTTGCCCTGCAGATCTTGATATTCTGGACTAACACTTTCCCTGACATCTAGTCCTCTCTCCTCATGCCTTTCCCACCCAGAGCCTATTTTCTCAAACACTGCAACCCTCATTCCTTCCTTGCTTCTGTATGTTGTTGGACAGTTGGCAAGGAGATCTTTTCCTGGGGACTTGCTGCCCTCTGAATCTCCCTTCCTCCTTCCCTTCATGTTGGTTTCTAGGGAGGCAAGTGAGTTGTTCTGCACTCTGTATGTCTGCTACCCTATCCCCAGCTCAGTGGGCTGCTATCCTACCTACTTGTCCATCTCACTTAGCTCTTGCCATATACTGTGCCCTCCTCCTGGGCTCATTCAGTCTCCTTCCCCTTTCACATGCCCCCTGTTGTGAATGGATTTGCCTCAGCCTCTGCAAGCTGGTCCTGTTATTGGAACCTGATTGTCTTAGTTATGCTGTTTTCACATACTGTACCACTGTTCTTGAAAGGGGCTGCACACTGCTCACACTTTCTCCTTGCTGCTTTTACATATAGATTTTGTACTGCTACTCTCCTCTGGAATATACCTGGATACACTTTTCATATTGCTGTGTTACACACCCTCAATCCCCTGATGTATTTTTGCACCTTGTGACATAATTTTGCACCTTATGACATATTCTTGCATGCTGCTTTCTTACACTATTTTGCAAATTGTTGATATTCTGTGTTGTTTTACTTTCTAATATTGAATGTTGTATTCTATTATGTGCCTGTGCCCCCTTGCTTCAAGATGCACTTAGAGTTCAATTTGCTTTTCTTGGCTAAATATTTTAGACATATGATAGATGGTATACTGATGGATGGATGGATGGACGGACGGATGGATGGATAGATAGACAGAGAGAGGAATCACTAACTCAGTCATCTATCAATCAATCAACGCTTGCAAAAGACATGAGTTTGTGTCTTAGATATTTTGGTTTCTATACGGAGAGCATTGGTTTGTGCATATAGAATACTGGTTTGTTCATATAGTCATGATAGTGACTCCAGCCAAGTTAGAAAAAGTTGCTGGAGGCACTACCATTAAATGTTTATACAGGACCAAACATGTTTGGAAACCCAGGCCACTGCAAAGACAATTCATATAATACACTACAATACAATACAATGCAATGCAATACAATACAGTACAGTACAGCACAATACAATTTATTTTTAAATAGTGTCTTTCACACAGACTGCATTTCAAAATGCTTTACAGTGAAAATAAAAGCAAAAGTAGAATAAAAACAATAGAATATAATTATACAAAATGTAAATGTAAGCAATACATAATACGTGAATGTTTAACATCGAATTTACATTATATATTAAACATGTTTTTTGATGACAGTTGCATACCATAGTTAACTAAAGAGATAAAAGGAAATTAAGCAAAAAAGAAAACAAGGTAATACTTAAGAAGCAAGGCAGAGTACAAAACGGAATGCAATCAAAATAGAATAAAAGAACTTTGCCATAAAAAGAATAATATCAGTATATTTGTAAATCCAACTGGGAAGGGGTGCAGGATGTCCAATCCTTGGCAGGGTAATTGGAGCAGGCGGAGAAGGGTCATGCAACGATATCAGTAACACAAAGAAAAAATGGACTGCTCAACTCCCGAGACAAATCAAACACTCTTTTTGCAGTTTTCTTCAATTTCTCTGACTACCTGAGGTGCACGGGCAAACACTTTGTGGCACAATGTAAAGTCTTCCTGGGCATAAAATGGTATTTGCCTGAAGATTATTGTGTTCAATACATTAAAGTCTGATTTTACAGTCACTTCAATATGAGTCTCACTGACATGCTAATTGTTCTTCTTCTGTTTAAATCCTAACTCAGGCATTTGTGTCAACCTTGGATTCAAAGTGTCTCTGCCTCGATGGGTAGAAATGATTTAAATAATGGACTGCCACATCCTTGGTGGTTAAAGATTGAACAATTTCTAGCCACTGAAGTAGAAACACACTGAATCAGAGGTTGAATACGGTGTCTTTATTTAGGCTTAAAGTTCAACAACATGAAGAAACTTATGCCAGGTCCACAAGCAAAGGCAGCCATCCCAGAAGAAAAAAAATCATGAAACAGATACTGGCACACTCATGGAGAAAATACAAACCACGTGCTGCAAACAGCAGATAAAAAAAAAATGATTAAAATAACAGCTGTCCAAGTGAACAATCTTATCCACAAATATTGATGCATTCTACTTAGTGATCCTGGTTTGAAAAATAGTATAGAGGAGAAACCTAGAGCTACCTTCAGCAGGGCAAACAATTTGGGGGATGTTTTAACACAAAACCAGGAATTTTCAAGTGTAGATGTTGCAGTAAATGTAAATTTGCAAGTATTGTGCTGGCAGAACATTCAGACATTCAACTACTAAAAGGGAAGTTCAGGACAGATAACTCTTTTGATGTGCCACTCTGTGAGTTACAATGTACGGTGTCCCTGCAAGCAAGCAAGTAAATATTATTTTATATACTGTACGGCCTCATCTCAAAGGCACAAAGCTCTGCACACATAATTCTTTTAAAATGTTTATTAACATTTAAAACAACTTAAAAATAAAATATCAGCATAACGGAATCCCTCCTATATATAATATTCTAAAATAATCCCTCAAACATGCAGAAGAAAAAATGAGTCTTATGAGACCTTTTAAAAACTTTCATGGATGAGATCTGATGTAGCTGATTTGGTAAGGCATTCCACATGGCCACAGAAAGGGTCTTTTTTCCCCCGATGATTTCATACATGTATGTGATACCACTAGCAGATTCTTCTCTGAGGAGTACAGCAGCCAGACCAAGCACGTGGGTGCAGGAGGTCTTTTATGTAGTTGGGACACAATCCTTGCAGGGTGTTGAAAACCATCAAATAAATAGTAAAGGTGATTATCTAAAAGGTAACTAGTGCACTTCATGCAGCACTGGTATGATATGAGCAAAAATACTTGTATCAGCTATTAACCAGGCTGCAGTGTTCTGCACCAGTTAGAGATGCACAGTTCTGCAGAAAGCCAGATATACAGAGCATTGCAGTAACATAGAATTTGCCAGCTGATAAGGACAACTTGGCTAACCTAGTCTGTCCATTTTTTCCAGCTTATAGTATCACCACAGTTCCAACT
The DNA here is from genome assembly GCA_016271365.2 of Neoceratodus forsteri. Classification (NCBI taxonomy): domain Eukaryota; kingdom Metazoa; phylum Chordata; order Ceratodontiformes; family Ceratodontidae; genus Neoceratodus; species Neoceratodus forsteri. The sequence continues at coordinate 914,850,351 of CM057452.1, read as the reverse complement.
TGATCTAGCCCATTCACCCCCCCAACACTTCCCTTTCCCTAAGAGTCCCAAATGCCTATCACAGGCATTCTTTTTTTTTCAATTCTTTTTCCCTCCTGTTGGTCACCAACTGCAGGGGTATCCCTCAGATGACACCCCAGCTGCTCCTGTCTGGCCTGAGAACCCCCCAAGTCTCAGGACCCCTCCAGAATTCCTGACCTATCACAACAACCAGCAGGATACCCCCTGTCTTGTGCCCTCCAGGGCGGGTCCACCATCCACTTACCTTGGTGCTCCTTAAATCCAATACTTCTGCAGGCAGGGTGAAGGTTGAAGGATATCGGGACCCAGGGTGGGTGGAATCTAACAGTGGGCATGGGGCTGGTGACATGTCATTATCTCCTCAGCAGCTGGGGTTTTCCCTCTCTTGCATGAGCATGAGACCCCCCTGGACGTGTGGATGTGCAATGACATCCAGCATGAGACGGGTGCTCTCCCGCACCTGTCCTGCTGATGTCTGCTGTTGCCTCCGCCCCTTGCTATGGTGGTCCCTGCTGTAGCTCCCCCCAGTCTCCATTGGGAGTTGCTAGGTACAGGGAAATTACAGCCCACCCTCCCTGAAATAGGAGTGCAGTCCTCTGGACACTCAGTCCTCTCTCCCCCCCAGCTGACCTTCTGTGGCCTGAGCTCATTCCCAACCTTGGCTCGCTGGCGTGGTGCGAGGTGCAGAGTCTGGTGCCTCAACTCTCAGAGTCACTGGGCTGGCCATCCCAGACATTCTTGAACACCACCATTGTTTCACACACCCTCACGCACCTCCAGCAGAAGACTGTTCAAGGAATCTACCACCCTTTCTGTGAAGAAGTACTTCCTCACATCTCTTCAGAATCTACCACCCCCAAGCTTCTTATTATGCATGCTTCAATTGAGCACCTTTTTCTGAAAAATACTTTTTTCCTCTACCTTATATACCCTTGTGAGGTACTTAAAGGTCTCTGTTATATCCACCGCTCCTCCCTCTCTTCTATCCGGAGATATGGTCTCCAGAACTGGACACAGGACTCTAGGTGGGGTCTGACTGGTGATCTATACAGAGTCAATACTACCTCCCCTTTCTGCAGGTGATACCCTTCTCTATGCAGCCCAGTATCCACTAGACCTCCGAACTGCCTTGTCACAATGCCTGGCCACCTTTAGGTCATCCAATATGATTATTCCCAGGTCTCTTTCCTGCTTAGTGGTTGCCAGTACCACTCATTGCATTTTGTAGTGTGCCTCTGCATTTCTGTGCACCAAGTTCATTACTTTGCACTTTTTCATGTTGAAACCCAGCTGCTATACCCTTGATGACTCCTTTAGTTTTCCCAGGTCTCTGCTTATCCTTTCCACACACACCCCCGGAGTGTCCACCCTATTACAAATTACATCTGTAAAGAGACAGACACCCTATTACACCTGCAAAGAGACAGACCTTCCCTTCCAGCTCCTCTGCAATGTTACTTCTAAAGACATTGAGAGGACTGATCCCAGTACTGATCCCTGAGGCACTCTGCTGGTCACCCTCCCATCCTCTGAGTGAACTCTGTTTGCCACCACCCTCTGCCGCCTATCCCCTAACCAGTTTCTTATGCAGTTTACCAGCTTTAGACCCACTCATAAGCTACCCAGCTTGCTTACTAGCCTCCTATGTGGAACGGTGTCAAAAGCCTTACTGAAATCTAAGTAGGCCACGTCCACAGCTCCAGCCTGCTCTAGTTCATTGGTCACCTAGTCAAAGAAATCTATCAGATTAATTTGACATGATCTCCCCATTCCCATGAATCCATGCTGCCTTAGGTCGTGTAACCCACTGGATTCAAGATATTTCACAATCCTTTCTTTCTGCAGTGACTCCATTAACTTTCCCACCACCGATGTCAGGCTGACTGGCCTATAATTGCCAGCCTCTTCCCTGCTTTCACTTTTGTGAAGTGGGACTACATCTGCCCTCCTCCCACTCCTGTTTCCAATGAGCTATTAAATAGAAATATTAGAGGTGCTGCCAGTACTTCCTTGAGCTCCCTCAGTAATCTTGGATGCACCCCATGTAGCTGAATTGTGCTGCCCACTTTCAGAATAGCAAGTCCCTTCAGAACACCCTCTTCTGAAAATGGACTAGTGTCTAATGAACATTGATTTATCAGAGATACAGGAGGGCCTCAATTAGGTGCAAAAGAAGGATAAAGCTGGGTATCACCTGCATAGCAGTGAAAACACAAGTCATAACATCTCGCAGTGTCATCTAGTGGTAGAATATGCACCACAAGCAACATAGGGGACAGAACTGAGCCCCAAGGCCCACCACAGGAAACAGCAGAAGCCCTGCAGGTAAAAATCCACAGAGAAATCCATTGTATCTGTCAGTTAAGAAAGACTCAACTCATCATAACACCAAGCTGATGAGTCCACCATTGTACCTAAGGCCATCTGTCAAAACCTTGTTGTCAATGGTGTTAAATGCTGGTGATTGGTCAAGGAGGATACAAATTGAATACTTCCCTTGATTTTTCACCAGGAAAAGATTGTTCAACACTTTCACCAATGCAGTCTCAGTGCTGTGTCGAGAATGGATCTGAACTAGATTAGAATGGCTCAAAAATATTTTTATTGCTGGCCCAGTAGTGTAGAGGACTGAGGTGCTAGACACCTTACCTTACGCTACGCCAGTGTCCCAGGTTTGGGAACAGACTCGAGTCACTCGGGGGGTTGGCTGGTGCGAGGAAGGATTGAGTGTCCGCTGACAGCTCTCCTTCCTTGGGGTTGGGGGGGACACCGCTCCATGCTGTAGACTGACACCCATTGGAGCATGGGCGCAACACTAGAATAGGGTGGACCCACACACAGGGTGTGAAGACTGCCTCCGCAGAGGTGGAGATAGTCACCACACCCATTGCATGTGCGTGGGTCCAGGGGAGAAAATGGAAAATGGCTTGGAGTTGGCAGGCTCTATGATGGTGGGCTGCACCCACGCCTCCCCCCAGCAGTCTAGATGTTGGCTTCTGGGGGTGGGAGGAAGCTGGCACCCTTCGCCGCTGGCCCTGTCATGGGGGGGTAACCTATGGGGGATGGCCGGTTGGGGCAGGTGTGGGGAAAGCCCACCGGAGAGACAAGTCCCTTTCAAGAGAGGGGCTAGAGCCACCTGCTGGCTCTGGAGCAGGAGGAGAAAAGAATAATAATAAAAAAATATTTATGTATTTTTATTGCATCAGATGAAATTCCATTTGCAGTGAAAAAACATCTTCTTGATACCTTCCCTAAAAATAAGACGTTTGAAACATCTGTTGTTGGCAAAAATCTCTGATTCTACAGATGATTTCTTAAGTAATGGCCTCACTACTCATTTTTTAATGCAAAAAGAGAAGTCCTTCACTCAGGGAATACTGGCTGCTTTCAGGCACAACAGGAGCAAGGGTCTACTGGCTAGCAACCACAAGTCAGGAAGGAGCTGGATCCAGATCACAGTACACAGGCTGCAACCCAGATATCACCTGTGATACATCCGGAACTAAAACTGTTTGGAACTTAATATAAAGAATCAGAGTGACCCTGCCTAGACAAACTTCACCACTGCTGGGGACTACTCTTCCTATGCAAGCTTGTAACTCTAATGAAGGACACACTGTTGAGGAAGAATGACCCAAACAGCTCATATCTGTCTAATGAAACTACTCCCCCAGGCTGCTGACAGGCAAGTAGTAACAGCTTGTCAACTGTCTGGAAGAGTTGAGCTGGTCCATTCTTCCCTGTGTCAATCAACCCTGACAGAAACTCTCTCATCTTTTGTGATATCACACTACGATACACAACATAATTGGTCCTCAGAGCCAGTCTGTCTCCACAGAGTGTGGTCTCAACCAGGAATGCTCCAGTCTCCATGCAGTGATCTTCAGTCATCCCAGTTTGCCGGTATACCAAGGTGAACTTTGACAGAAGACCCACAAGCATACTTGGAGAAGAGCAAGAGTATCAGTTGCTAATGAGAGAGCCAAATTACAGCCCTCTACAGAAGCATCAACACTCCTAGTACAGGAGACCAACATGCTCAAGACATCCAGTTCCTCCAGGAACCTTTCAGGAGTCCGGTTTCAGTGAGGCCAGCACTGGATCATCTCCATTGAGAAGAAGTTACCCAGTGGGCCTTGAACTGGAATTTCACCAAAAAATGATCTGACCAAGTTGTTAGAGCAACTTCAACATCTGTGATGTTGAGTCACAAAGCAAAAAACAGGGCCAATGTGTGGCCCTGTTTATGGGCAGCAGAGGAAACAACTTGTTTGAAATCCAGAGCTAACATTATCTGGAAGAATCTGGTTGCAAAATGTGAGTCTTAATCATCAACTCATGTATTGAAATTCCCCAGCACTGCCAGTCTGAAGGACTACAAGGATAGGTCGATGAATTAAGTCTACAAATCTCTGCAAGAATTCAGCCTCACTCCTCGGAGGATGATACACAAGGAGAACCTTGTATCCTGAACCTACTTTACCCTGAACAGCCACACATTCAAAGGACCTGGCCTCCACTACCAAGAATGCAGTAAATCGCAGCTCAGATCTGAAGAAAAAATGGTCACACTACCATCCCTGCACTCCCACCTCAGGTGGTGCACAACAGAGAACCCATCCAGCATAGCAGACTTGAGCACTGGGCCAGAGTCATCCCTGAGCCAGGATTCTGTAATGTACACCAGATCCACTAGGGAACCAGTAATGAAATCATTCATTGCTCCTGTTTTATTTCTGGCATTGCAACCGACTTTATGTGGGTACACCATATGGCCTCTGAAAGAACACAGCCAGGAGCATACAGTTTAAGCCAATAACTTGGATAGATGTTTTCCAGATATTTCCCAATATTTCTAAAGAGATTTTCTCTGGCAGCCCATTAGTGGTGCTACAGGCAGACAGGGAATTTCTCTATAGACAGGATGGAAATTTGGGGAAATATCCGGTCATGTCTGGCTGCAACTGTATCCCTTTTTAGTAGCTCACCAATGGAACTTCAGTGTTGTCCACTTTATGGGGCTGGAACATATTACACTACTTTGAAGGGGTGGGAGTGGGCATTCTACTGCTAAAATGCAGCAGATAGTTATCTTGGATAATCTCCAGCCCAAGGGATTAAATGAAAGGCAGAATTTGTTTAATTTTTATGATTATCGCAATGCTATGCTGCTAATCACCATCTTCCTATCTTCCCTTTTATATTCATCTAGGAACCATTATTTCTGGGGCTAGTTTTGGACTGTGCTCTTTACCTGCACTATTTGTGGTGATTTTTGAGCCCAAAGTATACGCAAGGATATGATCTGATTCCTTTACATTCATCCTAGCTGTTTATTTCTCCCTTTTCCCTCACACTCCATCCCTTCCTTGTTTACCCCTTTTTCTTCAGCACCCTCTTCTCTCTCCACTTTTAACATAGAAACATAGAAGTTGACAGCAGGTAAGGACAGCAAGGCCCATTCAGTCTGCTCATTTCTTTTTCTGCCTTATGAATGTGCCATCAGCCTTTGCTCTGTCAATGGCCTATCTATTTATACTCATCTGTATTTCTTCCTTTATGCCTATCCAATGGCCTGTTTGAAGCCCTGCACTGTATTCATATCCACCACTTCATGAGGTAGGCGGTTCCATGCATTCACCACCCTTTCTGTGAAAAATAACTCCCTCACATTATCCCTTAATTGGCCTCCCTCTAATCCCATGCTGTGTCCTCTTGTCCTGCTATATTTCTTATATTGAAACATGTTAGACTCTTTCACCTTGTTAATGCCCTTAAGGCAAGGGTTCTCAGACCTTGCCATGGCGAGCCTCCCCTACTGGACTTGGAAGACTTCCAGGCCTCCCCATGAGTCATGACCTCATTTGCATATGGCGGTAATCGCATAAAAATTGATCATTAGCGCACTGCACATTGACTAAATTGCGCTTCCGGTCACCTTTTGCATCATTACCACTGTACCTTGCCAGATACCAGTAATGATGAATAACTCAAAAAGCACACACACCCACTGTTAAATAAAGTATGTTTATTGTTGTGTAGTAAAATGTATTGTAAATTCTGCTGCCTGTTAATCAAATAATGCCAGTCTGTTAAGAGGGCAACCTGTGAGCCTGTTTTTGTGCAGTCAGCTGTAATATTCTTGGTTTACATTTGAAAGGTAGAGGTGCAAGTCATCTTCAACTTTAAGCGGGCCCGATACTTTGTTTTTATTGCAGTCAGTGCTGAAAATCCAGATTCGCAAAAGATATGTTGAGGCAAAAGGCATAAGTACAGCAAGAGCTCGATTTTTCAGTGCTGGAAATTCAAGTCCAACTGACAGCCAAAACTTTGCAAGGGCTGTTGGGCAAAGTGACCTTCAGAGTTGGGTCTGTAGCCAGGTCAATGAGGCTCTCCTGTTCTTCTGGCGATAAGGAGTCTGCAGAGCTTGGCTTGAAAATGAAGGGATTCCTGACCCACTGGTCACTGTCCTCTCTGCTATGTTCAGAAAAGTAGTCTCATAGCTTGCCTTGCAACCCACATAAATGTTCTGTAATTACTGCTTTGACACAGTCGACTGAAATTTCATGTTCCTGAAGAAAATCCTCCAAGGTTGGAAATGTGGCAACTGATCCTTGCTGCACTCGTGTGGACCAAAGTTCAAGCTTGGAACCAAATGCCTTGATTTTGTCCCTGACTGTGAAAACACTGGCATCCCGTCCTTGAAGTGACAGATTAAGAGAGTTCAGTCTGTCAAAGATATCTGCCAAGTACGCAAGCAAAGCAAGCCACTGTTGATTGTGGAAATGTTCCACAAGTGGAGAGTTACAGCCTGCAAGAAATATGCGGACTTCATCACGCAGTTCATAGAGGCTGGTCAGCACTTTCCCCCGGGACAACCAGCGGACCTCAGTGTGCAAGAGCAGCTGTGTATGTTTCACTCCCATCTCTTCACACAGTACTGAAAACAGTCTGGAATTCACTGGACGTGCCTTGATGAAGTTCATGGCTTTCACTGCATCAGTCAAAACTTTGTTGAGTTCATCTGGCATCCTCTTGGCTGCCAGAGCTTCCCTGTGAATCATGCAGTGGTTCCAGAGAGCATTGGGAGCCACTGCTTGTACCCTGGTCACCATTCCGCTGTGTCTTCCAGTCATTGCACGAGCTCCATCACTGCAGATACCAACACAACGACTCCAATCAAGGCCTTCATTCTCAATGAAAGTATTCAGCAGACGAAACAGCTCTTCCCCAGTTGCTCTCGTAGGAAGTGCATGGCATAATAGAAACTCCTCCCGAAGATCTGTGTCCGTGGCATACCGAACATACACCAGAAGCTGTGCAGCATCTGCTATGTCAGTGGACTCATCTATCTGCAGAGAGAAGAATGGACTTTGATGAATGAAATCTACGATCAGATGCTTCACATCTGCAGACATGTCCTCAATACGATGGCAAACTGTGTCGTTTGAAAGAGGATTGCTTCCAGCTAGTGCAGCTGCTTTCTCTCAAGCATCACTGAACACATTTCCTTTGCAGCAGGAATTAGCAGCTCTTCTCCAATGTTGTGTGGCTTCCCAGCTTTGGCAATTCTCAGAGATAGAAGATATGATGCTTGACCGCTTTTACAGGAACAGTCCCATGGTGCTCCACAACTTTTTTTTGGCCTCGCAGTTCGCTCAGTTTTCTTTTGAAGAACTCCACTGGTTTTGAAAGTAAGCTGGGGTGCTTTGTTTCCAGATGAAGCCTTAGCTTGCAGGGCCGCATACTGTCTTGTGCCAGAACCTCAGCACACACCACATACTGGGGTCGTGGTGCATCACTGGTCCCGATCCAGGTGAATCCTAGTTTCAGATAGTCCTCATCATATCTTCTGGCCTTGCGTTTTGCTTGAGGTTCTCTCTGCCCAACAGGTTCCATCTCCTCATGCACACGTTTCTTTCCAATCAGAAAGCGATCCATTCTTTGTCTACAATGCAACGAAAAATTCATATTGATGAGAAGTTGACATCAATTAAGCCAGTCTGTGGCCAGACCATCCTGGGCATGCCCAAATGTTCCGCCAGAACTGCTACAGTACAACTGCTACAGACACAATACCCGCGAAGAAGAAGAATATAGCACTTTTCATATGCAGTGTATCCCAAAGCACTGAACAAGCAATGGTAGACTGGTAGCGAAGTGACTGAATTTGAAGTGGCGACCATATCACACATCAGCAACCAGACACAGCCTGGACAATTGCATGAACCTATTTTATGGTTAAACAAGGGAATACGGAGCTGAACCCTACTTTTGCAAAGTGCATTGATTTACTTTCACCTGGACACCCACCAGGAGGTTAGAAGAAGAGCTCAGTTTGACAGCGCATCCCAAAGGCGGAACTCCTAGTAGTACCCCCCAAATACAGCACTCGGATGCCAGTGTTTTTGGCATGTGTCCAATCCTGGTGTGGGACGAGAGCACACAACCCTCTGGTCCACAGGCAGATGTACCACCAACTGAGGCACACTGACAAGAAGAACACCACTTATTAATTGAAGCACAATTTGAAGAACGAAGAAGCCATAAAAAAGCAATATCTGAAATATCAAGACTGAGCAGGTGCATCCCTTTTTAATCAGGCAACTGCCAGCAGCAGCTCTGGCAGGATCAAGATTGTTGCTTTGCGTCACCTTGTAAATGTACCTCCCAACAGATCTCCAGTAGGACAGGATCATTAGTGAAGGACTGCAGCTATGCAGCAGCAGTACTTTGTAAGACGTAATCAGCCACCCCAACACAGCTCTAGCAGGACCAGATCAGAACGAGCACTTTGTAATCATCCACCCCAGACAAAGTTCAGGCAGGACCACTGCAAGTGACCACCTTGCCACACTTTGAAACCCCAGACTGCCTTGATTTGCAAAACACAGGCATTCATACACACAGAGGCCCAGCATCACAAGCTGTAGTCCCAGCCAGTAGTCCCAAAACAGCACTCCATCCTTAGCACGACACATGACCAGCCAGGAGGGATGCCTTCATTTTACTTCTCAAAACTGCTCTGCTACATCTCATCTGTCCTTCATGTCAAAGGTGCTACCCATGCAGATAAATGTACTGTGCATTCAGACTTTAGTGCAGGTCCTTTGTGTCCTCAGAGCCCAGCAAACCCTTTGCTCAGAGTCCAAACCCACCATCCCGAGGCCAGATCCATACACCAGGTCTTTTTAAACTAGCAAAGGCACTGAGTACGAGGAGGATAAGAGAATTCTGTCACTTACCATAATTTCCTTTTCTGTTAGCTCCAACATTGTCCACTGTCAATGGGGAGATATATGTGGGTAAGAGCCTAAGCAAAGCTCGCCGACCCCTCGCTTCAAAGCCCCCCACCCAAAAATGCTGGCTCCTCATTCACACCCAGCCCACATCAGAAAGGCAAAAAGAAAGTGTGTACTTTTAAAACCATGCATTACAAGTCAGAGACATCACATATGCACAACAGCACCATTTTAAATCTGCAGGAAACAAGTCTAATTCCACCACCCAGCCCAAATCAATATAATAAATAAGCAAAAAAACATGAGCCATTTCAACCCCACACCCCCAAAATATATTATATGCTCCCCAGATGCAGGCCCATTCACAATCATTGACAATTGCATGGATCCGTTATGTGAAGGGGCTATTAGCTACCTTGAGAATATCCTCTGCCTACTCTTTGCAAAGAATGCCAGGGTTCTATGACTTTTCTTCCTCCTGGACACCCACCAGGACAGGCAGAAGCCAGGGGACCGCTGTTTTAACGTCTCATCAAAGGACAGCACTAGTGCAGCATACCACCCCTTGAATACTGCAATGGTGCCAGCTTCGTTCTGATTCCAATCCCAATGTGGTATCAAAACCACAACCCTCTGGTCCAGAGATGGATGTGCTACCAACTGAGCCACACTGATACTGACACTTAAATCTCTCAGCACAAGGACAACACTAATGTAGTAATGGCCCAAATCATATTGGGCCAGCAGCAGCAACAATTATAAATGACACAAGGATGCCAAACAAAACAAATAAAAGCACTTCCTTCCTAAGGTAGGACGGTGCTTCAGTAGTTACCCAGTGGCACTGGTGCCACGCCAGCAGGTCCTTCGGTCAAAACACACCCAGCAAATCACTCCAAAAACTCGTACAGCAGGTCCTTCACTCCTGCCCCACTCCAACCATACAGGCCAGATGTAGGTTTCTTTTCCTCAGACAGAAGTGGGTATCAGCTGGAGAACAGGAACAATTATACTTACCACAATTTCCTTTTCCGTTAGCTCCAACGTTGTAAATTGGACTTACGTGGGTAGTAGGCAACAGCATCAGGTTATTCATTCCAAAACCCCTGCCCAAACACACGGGCTACCCCCATCCCAACATCAGTTACAAAAACTAACATTTGAACCCCACACACAGAAGCATCACATATAAACCACATGCCACCATTTCAACACACCACCACATAAACTGGTGGTTCAGTCAGATGCAGCTGCTTTGCAGTTGCATGCCATAAATGTGAGTGGAGGATATGGGCACTCCTTGAACAGACCTAGGGAAGGTCCCCACACCCAAGCAAGACAAGCAGGCCCTTCACTCCAAAGTGTCCACCCTAAAGAGGAGTTCTCATTCAACAACCATATAAATAGGATAGGGCCATTTCAGGCTTGCACAGCATAGAAAGCATCTTGTGTGACCCCCGGCTCTGGGCCACTGCTGAAACAAGCTGAACCAAGAATAAAATGGCACACCCCAGAGACATCAAGCAGCTTAGCATTACCATCCTGGGCAAACCAGCTAAGGGGCATGACCCAAGCACGGTTTCACCCATTCCCCTGCTCAGGCTCATCGTGACACCACCACCATCCACTCAGGCCAGACCAGCTCGGGATATTACAGCCAACCCCTCCCCCACCTGCCACTACCACGACAAATCCCTGCTAAGAGGCATCAGGCCCCCAATCACCACATCAAATACCTGCTTTAACTATCACTGAGGCAGCATCACCCGACCATGAAATGCATTCCTTCCCAGGCTCTGTTAGCAGCAGCATTACCCCTGGGCAAAGCAGCCAAGAGACATTTATAACTGCCCCCCACCAGACTGGACCAGCGAGGCAGTACAGGCACCTCCCACATCCCCAACACTGCAAATCCCTGCTTGAGAACAGACCAGCTGAGAGGCATCAGTCCCCCAATCACCACATCGAACCATACCTCTCAAGTGTCCCTAATTTTCCGCAGACGTCCCTGATTTTGCCTCAAAATTTTACTGTGTTCCTCCAAAATTTGTGTTTTGTGGCTCAGTGGGAACCATAAGCACAGAACAAGGTCAAGCCTTAAAGTTACTGACTTCTGCTTCTTTAGAAAATGCATTTTACACTAAGCCCCATATTCTACCAGCTTTATGGGTGGATCTCTCGAATTTTGAAGATGTGTCCCCGATTTTTTTTTTTTAAGCCTTGTCCCTGATATATAAGGAAGAGGTTGAGAGGTATGCATCGAACACCTGCTCAGGCTACCACACCCCACCACAAGAGGCATCATCCCCCCCCCATAAGAGGCATCAGCCCCCAAACTCCACTCAGGCCAGATCAGCTGTGAGGCAACAGTTCCTCCCACATGAGAGGCATGAGGCACATCAGGCCAGGCATGAGGCAGCACCCCCACCTCCCAGTCAGGCCATCAGAACCCCCACCTCCCAGTCAGGCCATCAGGCAACACCCCTTCCAATCTCCCAGTCAGGCCATCAATCAGGCAGCACCCCCCACCTCCCAGTCAGGCCATCAGAACCCCCCACCTCCCAGTCAGGCCATCAGGCAACACCCTCCCAATCTCCCAGTCAGGCCATCAATCAGGCAGCACCCCCAAACCTCCCAGACAGGCCATCAGGCAGCACCCCCAGACAGGCCATCAAGCAGCACCCCCACCTCCAAGTCAGGCCATCAGAACCCCCCACCTCCCAGTCAGGCCATCAGGCAACACCCTCCCAATCTCCCAGTCAGGCCATCAATCAGGCCGCACTCCCAAACCTCCCAGACAGGCCATCAGGCAGCACCCCCAGACAGGCCATCAAGCAGCACCCCCACCTCCAAGTCAGGCCATCAGAACCCCCCACCTCCCAGTCAGACCATCAGGCAGCACCCCCACCTCCCAGTCAGGCCACCAATCAGGCAGCACCCCCAAACCTCCCAGACAGGCCATCAAGCAGCACCCCCACCTCCAAGTCAGGCCATCAGAACCCCCCCACCTCCCAGTCAGGCCATCAGGCAGCACCCCCCCACCTCCCAGTCAGGCCATCAATCAGGCAGCACCCCCAAACCTCCCAGACAGACCATCAGGCAGCACCCCAAATCTCCCAGACAGGCCATCAATCAGGCAGCACCCCAAACCTCCCAGACAGACCATCAGGCAGCACCCCCAAATCTCCCAGACAGGCCATCAGGCAGCACCCCAAACCTCCCAGACAGGCCATCAAGCAGCACCCCCACATCCAAGTCAGGCCGTCAGGCAGCGTGCCCCAGTGAGGCCAGCCAGACCAAACCCAATTGGAGCTTCCAAAGTACAGTAGAATTTTTACCTGAAGTCTGAGGAAGGATCCGTCTGCAAAGGATGTCACCAGTAGTCTCAGGAGCTCTGTCTGCGGCAATCAGCGTTCCACGGTGGCGATTATAGCAGCTGGAGGGAGCGGTGGTTGACAGGCGGAGTCGGCAGGTAGCGGCTTCAGGTCGGAAGGCGGCGCCGTTAAGCGACTGCAGGATCAAAAAATCCCACCGCAATATAAATTCGGTCAGTCTCCATTCAACCATACGCATGGCATGGCATTTTATTTCGGTTGATGACGCCGTTGCGCGTTCTGAGCTGCTCATTGGTTGAGGGCGGGTGATGATTGGCTGCAAATGCACAATACCGATTGGCTACAGCCACTTCTCTCTGATTGGGCACATATTCTGGGCTTTCTATTGGTCTGCTGAAGACCTTGTTTTGCACAAGCATTGGCTGGCTCAGAATCCCCTGCCTACTACTCTAGCTGCAGTATTGAACTTGTTGGGATCCGAGATGCAGAAGGTACAGCCACGGTATACTGCGCAAATTGGCGTCAGCGTCTCCAGCGCCTCCCCTGGAGCAATCTCGCGCCTCCCCAGGGAGGCGCGCCTCACCATTTGAGAACCCCTGCCTTAAGGTGTTTGAATGTTTCGATCATATCACCTCTCTCCCTCCTTTGCTCTAGGGTATACATATTGAGCTCCGTTAATCTGGCCTCATATGTTTTCTGATGAAGTCCTGCACCATTTTGGTTGCCCTTCTCTGGACTACCTCAATTTGATTAATGTCCTTGTGAAGGTGTAGCCTCCAGGACTGCACACAGTACTACAAATGGGGCCTAACCAGTGTCTTGTAAAGAGGGATTATTACCTCCCTTTTCTGACTTGTGATACCCCTACTAATACACCCCAACATCCCCTTAGCCTTACCTACTGCTTTAGTGGTCTGCTTGGATGATTTTAGGTCATCAGTGATGATGATGTCCAAGTCTCTTTCTTCCCCTGTGACTGCCAGCAACTCCCCTCCCAGCCTATAGGTGGCTTCGGGGTTTCTCTTCCCTATGTGCATGACCGTGCACTTCTTTGCATTAAACCCCAGTTGCCACTATTTCAACCATTTTTCTAGTTTATCCAGATCTCTTCTCATTCTGCCCACCCCATCTGGATCATCTACTGTGTTGCAGATCTTGATGTCATCTGCAAATGGACAAACCTTACCCTCCAGTCCATCTGCAATGTCACTGATTAAAATATTGAAGAGGACTGGCCCCAGGACTGATTCCTGAGGTACCCCACTTGTGACTTGCATCTCTTCTGATTGTATACCATTTACCACCACTCTCTGTTTTCTGCCCGTCAACCAGTTTGCCACCCAGTTGACCAACTTCTGACCCACCCTGAGCCTACCCAGCTTATTAATCAATCTTCTATGTGGAACAGTATCATAAGCTTTGCTGAAGTCATGGTAGGCGACATCAACAGCTCCCCCTTGGTCCACCACTCTGGTTACCCAGTCAAAGAAATCTATGAGATTAGTTTGACAGGACCTTCCTTTTGTAAACCCATGTTGTCTTGGATTCTGTGCTCCTATGGATTCCAGGTCTTGCACTATTCTTGCCTTAAGGAGTGCCTCTGTAATCTTACCCACTACTGAGGTAAGACTGACTGGTCTGTAGTTCCCTGCCTCCTCCCTGCTATCACTCTTGTGGAGCGGGATCACATGAGCCCTTCTTCAGTCTTCTGGGACCTCTCCTGTGCTCAGAGACTCACTAAACAGTTCTGATAATGGCTTTGCTACTTCCACCCTTAGCTCCTTTAGTACCCTGGGATGTATACCATCAGGTCCCATTGACTTGTCCACCTTGAGCTTATCGAGCTCTTGTAGGACCCTTTCTTTTGTGAAGGGGCTAGTGCACACCTTCCTCCCCCCTGTGACCATGGTGCTGAGCTGTGGGCCCTGCCCTACCTTCTCTTCAGTAAATACTGTACAGAAGTATCTATTTAGGATAGATGCTTTTACATGGTCCTCCTTCTCACTACTCTTTCCAGCCTCCCACCCTTTCACCTCTTCCTTCTCCTCTACCAATTTTCTTTTTCTTTCTTCTTTTAATTTTTTCCCAGTTTTTTTATTTCTGCTAATTCTGGTTTTTGATTACCTCATATAATTTGCATCTCTTCCCTGTATTTTGTATTTTGCATTGTTTGATATATGTGTGTTTCTTAGACCCTTGTTATGTTTTTAAGTTTGACTGCTTATTTATTTGATTAGCAAGGTTTCAGTTAGAGATGCAGCAATGTTTTTTACTTTAATTGCAACGTTCTGGTGAAGTCACCAACTTCAATTTTTCAAAGGACTTCATGAAGTTGGCCATTTTGTGGCAACTTAGCCCTCACTTTACATGTAACTTCACCTTAGACACTGCTTTGTGGAGAATTCATACAAAGTTTCCTCAACAGGAGGCTTTAGGTCCCATGCAGCAACTCCTTCAGGTCAAAAGATACAGCTCTATGTATGCAGTGTCCTTCAGTTTCACTTTGCAGACTGTGTGAGTGAGTGGAAGGGAACCAATCTGTTGCTTTTTGAGCCTTGAAAAACAGACTATACATCCAAGTTATACAGCTTTATTTTGTACATTTATACATCTTTTCTTGTCTTAGAAGTTTATTAGGAGTCATTTAGTTGTGGTTTAGGTTTCATTTTCTTTACATTTTTATATTTTTTCTACAGCCTTCTATCTTCAGTTTCCTTTTATGTCTGTGCTCTGGTTCTGTGAATTCTTGTTTAGTTATTATTTAAAATTTGTTATTTTTTCATTTTTCTACCTTTTCCAAATTTTCTTTCTTTGCACTATTTTTACTTTTCATAGCTTTTATTTCAAATTAAAATGAGTGGAAATGGAGAGGGGAATGGGAGGAGTGGGAGCCAGAGCGAGGGGAAGGAGGAGAGCAGGATGGTCTCAAGGTCAACAGATGGGACAGGCCGCCCCATCTATCTGAAGAGGACACCTTTACAGGTGGCACCAGCAGCACCAGGTGTTGGAAGAAGGGTCGGCAAGAAACTTGAAGTATCAATGGCTTCTTTGTCTTCATGACCCCCCCCAACACCCACAGCGCAGCAACAAGTATCAACGCATCTCGTTATCACTGCTGTTCTATCACTGGAAGAAGTTGCAAGGCATAAACCCCTTGGGCTCCCTTCCCTGTGGTATCACTGCCACCACTGGCTGATTGTAACTGTGTGGATTCTACAGATGGACACAGAGTCTTTAGATAAGGTGCAACTCACCATTTCTATAATGGGATGTTTATTACTTCATAAACATATAGGCACCATAAAATAAAAATAAACAATATACAAAAAAAAATACTTCGGTATAAACAACAAAAGTAAATATATCTCTGAAACAGAACTTCTCACACTACCGGTCAGAAAGCTCTGACCCTATCTGATCTGTTACCTGCTCAGGTAGTGTTATTTATACCTACCACCCTGAGTCAGGTGACCTAACACATCATAACTTTAACATTTCTTTAAATCCTTAACTAAAATAAACTTTAAACAGCAGAAAACATAATGCATATAAAGCACAGGCTAATGGGACAACAAAGATAAAGAAAGACCCATTTTAACAGTTTTTATATTCATTGGTATGTTGTCTTAAAAATGATTGACAGCCTAGTGATATAAAAAGGAGCCACAAGGGGCCACTACTCCCTTGTAGGAGCTTTAAGTATGCTGCCAGAACTCCCAGAGGACAGACTTAGCATGCTAGCAAGAGGACCCAACTCCAACTGCACAGGGAAACAACCAAGAAAGGTAATGCTTTCTGTACCCTATAAGGTCTGCCTCTGGTAAATGTGTTTACTTTGAGCACTGGCAAAGCTACTGTCATAATAAAGCCTCTTTTATCAGTGCTATGCTGCAACATTCCTTATTTAATTATAATGCAAGAAGAAATGTTTATCAAAGGCTTTTCTGGGGCTATACTGCATTGCAGAGCTAAGAGGCAACGAAACCCTGAGGACTTGTCAAGCCATCAGCTGAAATTGCAAGCCGATGGCTTACACTTTCACTTCTCACCAGGGAAACACTTAGGGCTCTGCTTAAGCCACCCACCAGGCAGCAGAGCTGTAAAACACAGCGCTTTCATGTGCCAGGAGTGTCTCCTACACAGGAGAATTTCCAGGGAGGAAAATGAAAGAGTTTTACTAGAGCTAGTGCTACATGGCACTGTGCACGATCGCAAAGGCTTCACGATCATGCGACAGTCATGCAGCACCGACGCAGTGCTAAACCAAGATTCCATACTCAGAGTCCAAAGAAGCTGTTTATACAGCTTACAGGTACAGGAACAGGAACCTCTCTTGCTCTCTTCTTTTTCAACTACTGGGGGGAGATGAGGAAAAAACTTTAATGAAGCTGCACTAAAGCAGACATTTAAAACTAATGCAATATTCTTTTTACAACAAGGCAACTCCACTTTTCATTATAAACAAACCCAGCACTATTTACTTATTGACCAAACAAGCAATGCAACACAGGATACAGAAATAAAAAGGGAAAGGAAATGCTGCTTGCAAACTCTGACATGTGTATGCTTATATGTAGTTCATTCTGACTTCACATGCTTATCAGGTCTGCCATGTCTTTACAGTAATTAGACACATCATTACTCGTGCCTCACACTGGTATTATATCTTTGGACCCCTAGAAAGGAAGAGAAATATAAAAGGAAGAAGATACATGGGGGAGGGGAGGGGAGGGGGTTTAGCATGGAGGTGGCCTGCCTCCATACTGAGAAAAGAAAGGGACAGCCTTAGCAGAGTGGAAGATAGTGGTTGCAGCCATACAGAAAAGAAAAAGATGGGTCCACACATCAGTGGCAGGGACTGACCCTGTCACACTGATCCCCTTGAGGAGAAGCCCCTGAGACCATTCATCTATGGCTCCACCCCTGGTCGCAGCACAAGTCCCTAGTTTGTGAATTTTTGATTGGACCCCATCACCAAAAGTGTTATGTTGTGCAAACTGTGCCAGATAGTTGTTTTGTGTAGTAAACAGGGCAGCCACTTGGGCACTAGTGGGTGGTGCACCCACATTAGAATAAGGCTATGCTGTGAGTGGGATGAATACAAGAAGGTGGCTGAGAGGGGTGGAGGTGGTATCACTCCTAGTGGTCCTTCTGTGCCACAGGGGGGTGGCATGGCAAGTGACAGTGAGGTGCACAGTTGCCGGAGTGGGGCTCTGATGAGAGGCATGTGACTTGCAGCCGGACCTAGGGGCTGTAGTCTGGGACAATACATGAGACTCCAGCTACAGATCCTCCTCCTCCTTCAAGATCTCAGTTAAGAGACAAAGTGGAACAACTCTGCATTGAGATGGGGAACCTCAGACACAGAGTTGTGTCCATGGAGGTCATACTCCAGACACTGCTGTCAAACCAGTAGACACTGCTTGAGGGAATGGTGGAACTGCATGGTGGGGGTGCACCCTCAGTCCCACCTAGACCATAGTAAGGAATAAACACCATAGGCCAGATATTCAGCAATGTGCAAAAGTGGTGCGCAAAGGTTTGCACTGTGGTTGCCCTTGTGCCCAACCCTCAGGATGCTATATTCAGTCAGATAGTGCACTGGCGCTATATGAATGAATATAAGGCCATATCAGGGCAGTGCAAAGTTGAGTAGCTCTGCCCCAACATGGATCTGGGCTGTATGTATACCCTAGGGAAGTGAACTGGAGGGAACTGTGCCCCCAGACCTGATAGCACCAGGAGCCCCTGGGACGATATTCAGCCAGCAACATGCAAATGAGCCCAATGGGGGTACAAGGTACTAAGGGCCATATGTGTGTCAATCATGCACTCATTTGCATGGGAAGTGGAGGCAGGTTTGCACCTCTCCTGTGGTAACCTGCCATATTAGGCATGGTGGCGAGTGGCCCCACCACACTCCAAATGCCCGTCCCCGCAATGTACATGGCCTTCCTGGTGTACAGTTGCACCCCCCACCCTCTGATCACCCATCCCTGTAAGTATATAGTATTTCCTTGGTGTCTAGTGGCACACCTGCTGGATACCTGTCTCGGTGTCACCCTTCACCCTGTGGCTAGTGGCCCCCCTATTGCCCCTGCTGGTCACACCACCCATCCATCCCCCCTTACCTCACTGTATGGTGTTGCATGGGGGAGTTGATGCAATGACCAGCACAGCCTTCCTCACACCACCTTAGTTGGCCGCTATATGGAATGACTAGGAGTGTGCGTACTGTGTACTGCTTAGGGAGCATACGTACTGTCAGATGAGGTGAGTTCATTTTATATTGTCATGTTTTGTGCTGAAAAAAATGGTTGTTAAAAATATTAAACTGAAAAGCCAGATATATTAAGTGCCATATCATGCATCAAGTAGCATACGTAGCACTTGATGAGAGCATCTCTTCTCTGAACTATATCAAGTCCAAGCAATTAAAAAAAAAAAAGACTACCTATATTTTGGACTATCACATCACCTATGCAAAATCTGTGATGACCCTAACATGGAAAAAAAATTCTAAAAATGCTCATAAATCCAATAAAGTAACAATACTCAATAATGAAAGATTATAAATATAAAATGTATATGGATATATATATATATATACAATATAGTGGGAGCTTTGAGAGTGTAGTAACTTCAGTTATTCTCATTGCAGTGTGATAAATACAGCCAACATCAGCACAGTGATAATAAATGCCATTTATATACACGGTGCTGACATCAGCTTGCTTTCTGTTTCTGTGACCACTACTGTCACGTGAAAGTCCAATTTTATCAGTGCCTGTCCTTATTTGAAACTTCCAATTCACATGAGTAAGTGAGCTCACCTCAAACAGTGTTTTAGTATTTTGAAACCCTGTTGTTTCTCCTGGGTCGCAGAAAGTGTTTAGCACTGCTGTATGTAGAGTCAGAATCAGACTAAACTGCACTGCTGAAGAACTGGCTAGGAAAAAACCTCTGCACACTTCACATTAGCTTAATTTTGCAAAGTTAACTGCAGAGCAAAGTTAATAAACTTCTTTTTCTGCATTGTAACACTATACAAAGCAAACTTACTGTGCTTAAAATGGAAGGTAAAAGTGAAAGTTCCTTATGCAAGCGAAACTGATTGTGTCACCATAGCAGTATAAGTCCCCCAAATGGACTGTGGAAAATAAAGCTAAATTAATGTAAGAATAATCAAAGCCAGTGGAAAATGTTCCAAAAACTGTGAAATATATCAAATCACAAGTTTAAATATACCAAAGAAAGCAGCAATAAACCCCTTCTGTGTCTAAGTTCCCAATGAAGTCCTACCCTCTCTGACAAAGCAACCAATCACAAACCACAGTAAAATAATCAGCCACCAATCATAATTCACACATAAACCCAAACACCAATCACAGCCCTCACACAAGCCTATTCATGCCCATTCACTCAGACCACCGACACAAAGCAGCACAAAAATAAAATAAAATGTAACATAAAAGCTCCCATCCCTATTATATAAATCACACACATGATTGGCAGGAGTTTGATATGGGAAATATTTTCATACCTGCAGAGTGACCTCTGGATGCTCTCACTCGTTGCTTCGCCACTCATGAGTATCCAAAAGTCGCTCTGCAGCCATGAAAATATTTCTCATATCAAACTCCTGCCAATCATGTATCCCATATATATCAATATCTAAACAATTTTAGCTATCTAGCAACTATTGAATGCATGTATATTATATGTTCATTGCAAAAAACTGCATTACTGCACTAGTTATGGTTTAAGCAACAAAAGTAGGGAAATGTAGCATTAGGGTTTGCAGTCCTAAAACTCCACCCCCACCCTGCAGGCAGCAACAGGCATGTGGTGTGCCTTGGGGTTGTCACCCCCAACCCTCACCCTATTCAATGAGTAAATAAGCTGAGATGGGTATAGTATATGAGAATGGTGTGAGCATTAGGGCTGACAACCCCAAGGCACACCCCACTCCTGTTGCTGCCTACATGATGGTGGTAGGATGTTAGGATTGGAAACCTTAGTGCCACATTTCCCAACTTTTGCTACCTTAACCCTAACTAGTGCATTAACACAGTTTTTTGCAATGAATTTCCTTACTTTTTGAGACAGTCTAACTGTATCCTTACAGTATTTGCCTGTGGGAGCACAGGGCCCTCTGGGCTCTGCACTTCCATTTTTAGGACAACAGCAACTGAATTGTCAGCACAGCCTTCTTATTACCCCACCTCATGTACCCGGTATTAAAAATGTTCAAATCCCTGACAAAACATAATCCAGTGCAACTGCAACGTCATTCCACGCAACAGGTGCAAAAACACATTTTGGCCAGGATTTGAAAAATGACAGCTGTGACATTCATGAGGTGGGGTCATTAGAAGGCTATATTGAAAATCTGGGGTCAGAATATTTAACTTTCCAAAGTTATGAGCATGGGTAGCAAAATTTCAATGGATGCTCATAACTTTGTCATTATCACATATTTTGCCCCCAAATTTTCAACAACGCCTTCTTATGTCCCCACCTCATAAACAAGGATGGTGAAAATTTTCAAATCCTGCACAATAGGTGATTTTGCCAAGTGACAGCAAAATTGCCTTGCAGGTGGGTTTTACCTAATTCCACTGACATTGTTCATGAGATGGTGTCCTCAAAAGGCTATGTTCAAAATATGGTGTCAAATTATGAAAAAATGGCCAAGTTATGCAACAAAGTTGAAAAACCCATTGAAATACATTGAACCACATTCACCTTAGTTTCTCATATTGCAGTCGGCAGTCCAGGCTGCAAGACGTGTCTTCCATCGGAGAGTAGATCTTAGCCCTGTGACCTGTTCAGGTGAGTCAGGGTGTGTGGGGATGTACTGGGGGTGTGGGGTGGTGGAGGCTGAGTGGGAGGTGAGGGTGGGTCGGGTCTGATTGGCAAGGGACCATTTCATTTTTTGCAGCTTTGAAAAAAAAAAAACATAGAGGGAACATTTTATTTTTTTCAGGCATGGACAGTGGTCGGGGGGGGAGGGTACCACTAGACACCAGGGACATATAATTTTATCATGGGGATGGTGATTGGCAGGTGGGGGGGGTACCACAAGGCACCAGGGACATTAAATTTTGATACAGGACGTCAGTGGGCAGGTGGCAGGGTGCCCCAAGACACCGGGGACATAATATTTTATAACTGGACAGCGACAGTCAAAGGGAAGTTGTGGTGGAACTCAAATCGTGTGCTCCCCACAGCATAGTGAAATCAATGAAATGCCTATTTGGCCACATATACTGGTAGTGTCATTTATTTATTTATTTATTTTATTTAGTTTTTTGTTAACCGGGTAGGTGCACTAGCCAACAGGTGACTATTTTCAGGCACTACCCGGGAGACACAGTTACAGTACGAGATAGGACAGTTTAGGTATACACAATACAGGCAAAGGTACATTGGTACAAGTACACAAGTACAGGCATACAATTGCAAAGGGCAGAGGGTACTGGAGGGAGCACATATTTAGATGGGGGAAAGGAAAGGAGAGGGAGGGGAGGTGAGGGGGAGATTAAGCAGGCAGGGAGGGTGTGAGACTCTGATGAGGGGTGAGGGGCTTGGCAGAAAATGAACAGGAAAAATTACGGCGAAAAACGGCTTTGCGGTGCCCGGTAGAGATCTGCAGCCGGGCTTGTGGAACCAAAGGGCGGCAGAGCAAGACGGGGATGGTCGGTAGGTAGGGAGAGGAGTACGGTTTAAGTGAAAAGGCAAGAGGATGAAACAGAGGTTTAGGGACTATAGTAGGTATGAGAGATATGAGAGATTGGTAATAAAGAGGGGGTGAGCAACAGGCAGGGGAGAGGGAAGGGACAAGTACCTACCGTAGAAGTAGGATGGCCATAGATCGGCAGGAAAGCAAGGGAATAGCATGGTTCTGCACTCAGGTTAGCAAAACAAGGACCCAGTGGAAAAAAGGGGGGGGTGTTTTATGGCAAAGTGCGGCATTAGCGGGAAAGGCGCAAAAAGGACCCGTAGTTATGGTGCTGAAAGCGGGGGAAGCAGCCAACCTGAGGGCGCTTTCGGCAAAGTACGGCTAATTACGGCTTTAGCGGGAAAAGGCGCAAAAAAAGACCCGGGACTATGGAACCGAAACCTGGCAGGACTCAGAGGGGTAGGGGAGCAAGCGGGAGTGGAGAGGGAACAGGAAGGACCAGTACCCACTTACATTAAGTAAAACATATGTTTTAGTGCAACACAGTAGGATGAAAAGAGGATCAAAACAATAGCAGGATTAATGCTAATTTATACGTAGAGTCAGAGAGAGGAACGATTTTAGACATACAGCATAGTAATATCATCAAAGCAGGATACTGTACATAGAATTAAAGTAATTAGGCAAGTCTTGAGACAATTTTTAGCGGCATGATCAGGATAGAGTAGCCATACAGAATACTTTCTAAACATTTCATAAAGTGCAGGCAAATTTGTACACATTTTATTAAAGTGCAGGCAGGCAGAGAAGCAAATATTTGTAAATAACAACAGAGCATTAGAGGGAGGTAGGCTAATGAATATATAGGAAGAAAGGGGGAGGATTGACTTAGATAGGGGGAGGACAAGTTCCAGAGTTTAAGTAGGGTCAAAGCAAGTGCATTGGTCCATAGAGTTGAGGTGAGAGCATAGTCCACGCTTGAAAGCTAGGTGTGATGGAGCACTTCTCAGGTCCGTAAGCAGCAAGTTCTAAGAGTGAGGGGCAGCATACCTGAAAGTGCCAGCGCCCTTGGAAGTACGGCAGAGGGGAACTGATAAAAAAGACTTGTCTGATGACTTCAGCTCACGCGATGGGATCACAGGTCGGAGCAGTTCAGATAATGTGGTTGGTTTCGCCACTCTAATTATGGAGTCTGAGAGGCAGCAAAGGTAATATTGTCTAGTGGAGGATGGGGATAGCCAGCCTAGCTCTTTATAGAGCTGGCAGTGGTGCGCTAGGCGCGGCGGCGCTTTAGCTGCATATCTACAGACATTATTGAAGGTGATGTCCCATTTCTGCAGAACAGTTTTGTTTGCCATTGTGAGGATGGGAGCACAGTAGGACAGAGTGGGTAATAGGATTCCCCTGGCAATGGCAAGTTTGGCAGTTGGAGTGAGCATGTAATTTGTCCTGTAGGCAGCCCCCAGCTTACAGCTGACATTTTTACAAGACTCTTGGATATGTTGCTTCAGGTCAAGGTTTTGGTCAAGCTGTATTCCAAGATAGAAGAAAGAACTTACAGTCTCTAGGGGGGGTTCTGTTAATGTCAGGAATGTTAAGTGGAGATGTGCAGGTTCTGAGTTTATGATATGATCCAAAGAGCATGGCCTTAGTTTTGCTCGCATTGAGTACAAGGCGATGCGCATCTAGCCAGTGTTGTGCCAGGTGGAAAGCTGACAGAGTTGCGTTCAGGTGGGAGATGTTGTCAGAGTGAGCATAGATTACTAGATCATCAGCATAAAGTAGTGAGCTGCCTGATGTTATTATGTTGGGCAGGTTGTTAATAAATAGTGAGAAGAGGAGAGGACTGAGTATAGAGCCCTGTGGCACACCAATGTTGATCGTGGCACTGTCAGAGATGGCCGAGTTAAGTTTTACTGCTTGAGACCTATTGGTGAGGTAGCTACTGAGCCAAGTTGTTACTGGGGATGAGAAGCCCAGGTTCCTGAGGGTGGTGAGCAGCAGTGGGTGATCAACGAGGTCAAAGGCCTTTTGTGAGGTCTATCAACACAGCCCCCATTAGCTGCCCACTGTCCATGTTTGAGAGAACATCCGAGGTGAATTTTGACAGCGCAGTTGTAGTACTGTGGTGTTTCCTGAAGCCATGTTGAGCTTCACAGAGCACATTGGAGGAATCAATAAATTCGGTGACCTGGGTGGCTACTATCTTCTCGAGAATTTTGCTAAGTACCAAAAGTATGGCTATAGGTCTATAGTTTGACAAGTCAATTTTGCTCCCTTTTTTGAAAACTGGTGTGATTCTGGCGGCCTTCCAAATCTCGGGGACAGTGCCTGTGGAGAGAGATAGCATGAAGATCCTGGCAAGTGGGTGGGATATGAGATGAGTAGCCATTTTCAGAAGCCATGGTTCCAGAGCGTTGGAGCCAGGGCTAGTGCTATCAGATATGACAGACAGGAGTTTGCGAACTTGGTTTCCAGTAACCGCTTTAAAATAAAACAATCTTTATGGGGCATGTTGAGGATCGGTACTCATCTTAGGCTGGGAGTCAACTAGCAAAGATTTTAGAGAGGATGTAATGGCAGATAGGTCCGAGAATTGCTGATTGAAAGCATTGGCAATGGTGAGGGAGTCATTGCAGTGGACCCCTTGGAGTATCATTTCCGAGGGGGTGATTGATTGGGGGGTTCCGAGGATGATTTTTATGTGACTCCAAAATTTTTGAGGATCATTTGCGGAGCTGGTTAATAGGTTCTGGCAATATCTGCTCTTTGCAAGCCTGATGTGTTTCTTGCAGTCATTTCTATGTCGCTTGTATATATATGATGATCACAGGGCAGGCTAGTGGTTTTGTAATGTTTCCAAAGTTTGTCCCTGATTTTGAGCTTATGTAGAAGATCTTTGTCCAGCCACCTTGTTTGTTGCCCCCTGATCCTTCTATTTATCTTTGGTACATGCCTCCTTTGTACCTCTCCAAACCTGTTGAGGAATGTATCCAGGGTGGCCTCAGCACTGGCTGCATGGAAAATTTCGGACCAGTCCGTATTAGAGATGTCAGAAAGAAATGCATGTACATCCAGCGCTGCAAAGTTGGTAAGGGTGATAAGGCGGGATCGAGGAGTAGGCGGCGGACAGGAGCGCCAGTGGCAGACCGTGGGAGAGTGGTCTGTCAGAGAGTCCGCTAGTACAGCTGATTTGGTTACATGGTCAGGCCTATTGGTGAGGATCCAGTCCAAGAGCGTTCCTGACTGCATGTTAGTCATTCTCGTGCATTCAGTTATGAGTTGGTGAAAGTTATATTTTTGGACCAGAGATGCAAGGTTACTGTGATTCGGTCCTAGCCAGTTCAAATTAACGTCACCTAACAGGATACACTCATTCATTTTCCAGTTTGTGACACATGTTGGAGTAAGATCTGGAACTTTCCAGCCCTTGGGTGGGTGGAGTTCATACACCACCAGGATGTACAGGTGTTTTGCTCCTAGGGACAGTGTTGCATGTGAGTGATTCACAGCACATATTGGGACCAGGATTGGGAACCGCTTTAATCGAAAGGTGATTTTTATAGAAGATAGCAACACCCCCACCCCTCTTAGAACCATTTTGATCCTGCTGAATGATGGCATACCCAGGTAGGGTGCAGTGTGCATCCAGGATATTAGGTTTGAGCCATGTTTCGGTAAGGCACAGGATGTCAGGGTTAACCAATCTTGCCCAGGCTTCAAGCTCAGCCAGGTGCCCCAGTAGACTTCTAATATTCATATGGGCTAGTAATAGGCCTTCATTTGTTTTGTTGTGGCTGTTAATGGGATATTTGTGTTGTGGACCTGGGTTTGATTCAATGTCACCAGCCATCAGAAGTAGTCTTTGGGCTAGGAACTCAGGCAAGTTTTTAGGAAATATGTCATGTTTCTTCCGTTTAACACTATGCTGTAGGTAGAACAGGAGTGACAGGTAGGTACATCCTTTCTTCAGGAGTACATACTGAAAAATAGTTAAGGGGTGACAGCGTGAAAGGAGGACATTAGAAAAACTAAAATCATTGCTCGATTGTGCCTTATGATTAATGGCAAGAGGCAGAGACAGGAAGACACTGTTTAGTCCATACAGGAGACACAGGCAGAATAAGGGAGTCAAGCCTGTGCGATAGATGCTTAGATGAGGGGACATTTTAGTATAGGTGGAGCTGGTCATATGGGCACTAAAAAGAGGAGTAGTGAAATAGAACAGTGCCGAGTGTGGCAAAACGTTATAGGGTGAAGATACTGGTAGGTCTGGACTTGTGTATAAGAGAGAGATGGGACGCTATGGGACAGCCCAGGAAGGTGGGCTTGGCAAGAGAAATTACAGAGCCGTTAGATTGAGAAGATAGGAAGCTGCCCCTAGTGGAAGTGCAGTATAAGGAGCCAATGGAAAAGTAGACACTTAGTCATATGACCCCCCGGTGTCTATAAAGCTAAAGAAGTCGACCAGGGTGGGTGAGGTGGGGGAGGGTGGGGAGCCGGTGCAAGCGCGGTGGGAAGAAGTCTTCAGGAGCTGTATTACTTAGCCGCAGTGGCGGCGCTCACCGTCCCCGGGAGTTCTAAATAGCAGTCAGATTCAAAAATTACAAAGTGAGAACAGCCGCTTTCTGTGGAGGATGGTACTAGGTATAGTTCCAAACCTAGCAGGAGAGAGCCAGCAGGAGGGAGGTCAAGTAAACGTACCTTGTGGGCTATGCGCCTTTAGCGGCACAAGATACCAAGGAGCAGCCGAGCTCCTGGTTCCCTTCCTCGGGTAGAGTATGGTCGGTGCAGCCCCTGGCTACAGCCGTAGTGGAGGAGCGCTTTTGTCTTCAGTGGAGGCCGCTGGTGAAGCGGGGACCCCAGAGGTGTCTTTTGGTCCAGAGGCTGGATCCTTGATCCTGGAGGAGGGGGTCCGAAGCCCTGGTGGGCTTGGAGGGATCCTTGCGGGCTATGCGCCTTTAGCGGCACAAGGCACCAAGGAGCGGCCGAGCTCCTGGTTCCCTTCCTCGGGTAGCGTACGGTCGGTGTGGCCCCTGGCTACAGTCGTAGTGGAGGAGCGCTTTTGTCTTCAGTGGGGGCCACTGGTCAAGCGGGGACCCCAGAGGCGTCTTTTGGTCCAGAGGCTGGTTCCTTGATCCTGGAGGAGGGGGTCCAAAGCCCCGGTGGGCTTGGAGAGATCCTGCCATACATAATGCCTCATCACTGGAAAGTTTGCAGACTAGAAAGCTGAACAAACTCAGCCTCAGTCCCACAGTGCCAAACAGCTACATTAGCTCATTGTGTTGCCAGCCAGATCACCCTCTCCAATAAAGCTGATCTGTATATGAATGAATCCTCCTGCCCTAGATCAAAGGAGATGTCCCCCTCCGCTGATACCTGCCACCCCTGCAGCAATAAGAGGGTAGGCGTGGTGGGACTCAAACATTGTGTCTCTTATAGGGCGTTGCAATCAGCTAAGTTCAAAAAGCCTGAATTTATGCACCAGGATCCTCACAGCCTTCACACATGCAGGCTGTCACATTGAATTTGATAAAAGGGGTTGCAGTGCCCTTAATGAGGGAAAAAGCAACCAACATATAGTTGCTTAGTTTAGTTTATTCATTTAATAGAGCACTCTAATTCATTGTGACTCTAGGTGCTTTACAGATACCAGTTGTAAGTCCATAGGGCAATGCTGGATTAAGTCCAGAGGGCAATGCTGAGAAGACACATGGTGGGCATCACACTTGCAGATGTGACCTCAATAAGGGACCCATCCCAAGCCTGTAGTGTAGAAAGTCACATATAAAGTATATCTGATTCAGCACATATAACATAGATTACTGGAAGCTCCTCTTATCTGTCCCCTCTCCACAGCACTTACCTGTTAGGGAAAAAAATCACTACTAGGACATACACCTGACACCACAGCTAATCTTTTCAAACTTGTACCCACCACCAAGAACACTAGAAGCGTGGCAAAGGGTGTGTTGCAGGTACCTCTTAAGTGCACCATGTTTGCTCAAAGATCGTTATCGTACCGTGGTCCCAAGTGGTTAAATGATCTCCTATTGCACCTCTTGGATATCAACAAGCTGGGCTCATTTAAAAGTGCCCTCCATTCCTGCCTAGCCCTTGAAAAATAGCTGTTGTTGTCCCATAAACCCAAGGTCTGCACTAGAATAATGCTTGAGCTCGCTCAGTCTCCACCATCTTTAGGCTCACCCTTCCACCCACCCCTCCTACTACTCTACTTATCACACATCCCTACCCAATCTCTCTTTCTCCTCCTTACCCAACCTTTCACCCCCCCAACCTCTGCTCTCTGCTTAAACACTGTCCCCTCTTAAAAAACTGTGTCACTCTGTTGAACCCCTGACAATGCCTCCTCTGGCTGCGTATAGTCCACCACACCCTACCTTAACTTACATCTCAAGCTTCTGAAACCAATATGTACTATATGTCTGCTTAATCATTGTACTGCGCTGTCGTAGTGCTGTTGTAACCCTAGTAACACTTTGTAACTGAAACCTGCACTGCAATCTCATTGTATTAACAATCAATCAATGTACTCTTATTGTGTGTACAAATGCTGTCACTGTATTAACAATCACTGAAAACCTGCAACTCATGTACTCTATGTATTGTCATGTCTGTTTGACTTGGAATCGTTGGAAAAGAGCCCTTTGGCTCAAAAGTTGTAATCAAAAACTGCAAATAAATAAATTAATTAAAAAAAATCTCATCTTGCTGGGTGATCAGATCTGGACTGGGATCTGCCCTACAGGGCAGCCTCAATTGTGTTAACATACTGCTCGTCATCAAGGGGTTTGGGAAAGAACTTTGGGGGATGCTCAGGGCACAGGATTTTCAGCTTGGCAGGATAGAACAGGGTGAATTCCCAACTGAGAGCAAGTAATTTAGTTTTCACACCTGAAAATTTCTGCCTTTGTGCCTACAAATCATGGCTGAAGTCCTGATAAATGAATACCTTGGCACCATTTACCTCGAAGGGACTGTGTTTGCAAGCTGCCCTGAACATTTTTTCTTTATCTGGATGACTTAGATATCTACTTAATGTCTAGGCTCATCACTCCCACATGGTTTACGACCAGTAAAGTGGGCTCTTTGGATTTCATTGTCTGCCACCTCCGGTTTGAGTCCTAGCTTTTCTACAAGCATTCTCTGTACATTACAGCTGCCTTCTTCACCTTCAAAGTTTTCTGGCAGACTGATTAGCCAGACGTTGGATCATCGACCACTGATTTCTTAAGCCTCTGATCATTTACAGAGTGTGATGACTTTATCCATCAATACTTTGCAGTCCTTTGACAGATCCACAACCAAGTCCTCCAGCTCAGCAATGCAGGGTTTTTGCCTCGTTGAGCAGCTCTGCATAAGATGCAGTGGTTTCAGTCAGTCCAGACACAATGAACTGCAAATAGGTTATTTGTGCAGTAACATTTTCAAAGGCAGCTCTGAACTCCTCCTATAAATTTATTATTAGAGTCTCAAGCAACTTGTTTTTCCCATCCCTATATTTCCCATTTCCTGCCTCTGCTGCCATACTCTGTGAACGAGCCCGTGCCTCGCCAGCAGGAAGAACAGCTTAAAGTACTGGCTGAAACATTAGAGTATACTTCCATTTGTTCAATTTACCAGATGCCATAGGCTATCAAATATTCAGCCCCTGTGGTTAATTCACTGCTCACCAGTTGAAATTGAAGAAAAACTGCAAAATGTTCAGTGCCAGTGGGAGCCCAGCTGGGAAACCCTCCACCATTGTTGGCAGCCAAGCCACGCCCCACTGTTATGGACCTTTACTGTTTGTAGTCTTTTCTGTTTGAACAGTAAAATTTGAACTGTAAAGAAGTGCGAATTGTTATTTACCGATCAGACTATCCTTAGATTAGCGAGTGATGGGCAAAATGATTCTCGGCACAAAAATACACATTCACCCTGTAAATGTCAACATTTTAAGTGAGAAATTAATTTAATTATATGACGGATTACTAAATACACATCTTGCTTATTTTTAAAATGGGAAAAAAGAAACAAGATGGCTGACATCACAAACAGTATTTTTCTGAGAACCAACAGTAAATCATTAACTATTTACAGTTCGAACAGTTTTCATTTACATGCCTGTCTAGTGGCTATCACAAAAATTGTTATAATTCAAAAATGGTGTAATATATTTCACCAAACCATCCAAAGGCACAACCATAGCACATACCCCATCATTCCTGAATATTTCAGGGAAACATACTGTCTGGGCGTAGATGAGGGCAAAAAATCCCAAGTTAAGTATAGGGAAAAAAGTGTGTTTTTTAACATTATTTTACCACTGCATATCTCAAAAACCATACAAGATGCTGTCACAAAATCTTTTATATTTTTAGACACTGGCAGAATGACCACCCATGCCAACTTTGGGGCTATTTTGTCAAAGAATGTCAAAGTTATTAAGGTGCAAAATGTTGAATTTAACAGAAGTGCCGGTGCAATCCTAACTATAGGGGTGCTACTGCATCCTGTAATATAAATATATATGAGTGGATGGACAACAGAATAAACCAATGGACACAGATATCTATTTATTAATACAGTGATCCCTCACTATATTAAACTGAATGGAAGAAATAACATAAGTTCTTTATACTGAAGCTACCTGTTCATTACATTGAGGGACGCTAAAGAAGTAAAGCGGAGATACAGTGCTGAGCTGAAACTGCTGTCAGAACAAGTTTTCTATGGTATGCCCCCAGGATGCTGATACTATTATAGCTAAAATGTTGATTTCGACATCAGTGTTTTCGCTGTACTAGACCGCCCGAGACCCTGGCACTCTCTCTCCCAGTCCTGCACCCCCTCCCCAATCCAACTCCAACTCGGAGTTGGAATCCTAAAGATTGGGGGCACAGGGGGCAGAGCCCACTGCATGGGGGTTTGGGGGAGTTTGCCCCCGCTGAAAAAACAGCTGGGATCTCCAGTTGGATTTATGTCAAGTGCAAGCTGTGGTTGACATAAATCCATCACTGCGATGGCAGTTAACAACTTAGTTGTTGAACTGGCATCATAGAGCCATTTTCAACCATCAACTTACTCAGAAGAAACAAGCTCCAGCAGAGATGTATGTAGTAAACTGTATGCATTGTTTCTGAATTTTTTGCCAAGCATGCTGCAACTCCTCCCCCTGCTTACCCACCCACTTCATTGACAGCGTGCTATAAAGCAGTCTGAGACAATTCCCATTAAATGAAAGTAGAAGTTTCTACAGTTTTGTACAAGAGCAATTACCAAGTGATTATCAATTGTCTGGCAGCAGAGGCTGTCACTGGATTAGCTCTCAGTCTGTTGTGCTGAGGCTCAGCTCTCAGCTCTTTGCTTTTGTATCTCCGTTAACCCCCCCCCCCAAAGGTGTGTGCTACCTGGTCTGTGTGTGTTGCTATTTTCTTTATTTCTATATTATATCCAGGAAAGGCATGCACAGAACCAAATTTGACAGCAACTTAGATGGAACACAGCTGATACCTTGGGAGCCATGGTAGGCATTCTGTATAGCTGGGAATTCACTATAGTGGGGTTCCCTGCAGTACACGCCTGCCATGGCATGTGAGATATTTGTTGTATGCTGCATTATTCATAATGATGCATTAGCACACAGAATCACCATGCCTAAAATGGAACTGGTGCCAGGTGAGGATGTGGAGGGTGGGGAAGAGGAACAGTGGGACAACAGAGGCACGCAGGTGAACTCATGGACACAAACAACAATGGTAGGACAACATATCAGATCCAAACTGAATGCCACACACTGTGTGAAAAATGGTGCAAGCCTTAGCAGTATACACATGGGGAGAACATCACAGTATACGTGCTCACCTGTGTGCAAATAACCCCAAGGAAGATAACCACTCCACAAGCTAGAAATGTCATCCTGGACTAGAGTACCAAACTTTTCAGATATTGAGACACTCCTCCTCATCAATTTAGTAGAGCAGTGGTCCAAGATACTCCTACCACCTGGTAGCAGTAGGACCACATCCCAGGCATGGGACAGGGTGTG
Organism: Neoceratodus forsteri; assembly: GCA_016271365.2. Taxonomy (NCBI): domain Eukaryota; kingdom Metazoa; phylum Chordata; order Ceratodontiformes; family Ceratodontidae; genus Neoceratodus; species Neoceratodus forsteri. The sequence goes on along the minus strand of CM057452.1, from coordinate 914,818,017 downwards.
GCACATAATTGGCACCAAATCTTAGTGACAGTCGGGCATTAGATATAACATATGTCAGCTCAAGCATCATTGGAATGACCTATCCTGGGGGGAGAATGATCTGGTCGAACATCTGCAGACCATAGCCATGGATGCAGATGTGGAGATGTGTGGTGGTTGCCATCGACAGACAGGTACATGTTGGCACAAACATCTATACCACAGCCATGTGTTATACACTGGCCATCTTCACAGCAGGCATTCTCTACTGTGCTAAGTTAACTTTGCGGCCCAAACAGCCCAGTAAACAAGTGTGTCACAGACATGCCCAGGTACCTCTTGCAATTCTCTCTGTGCATGTCTGCCACCATGATTGGTTGTTGTCAGTGGGTGTGTTCTCAGACTGCCATGGGGCACACACATTGCATTGGTACATGGCTAGTAGGTCCTGGAGCCACATGCCCTAGTTCCCCGAATACTGGCCACACAAATATGGCCTACATGTTCATACTCCTGACATGATATGGGTGTTGCCCTGTGCCCTAGGTGTTCCCACAGCACACACACACCCTGACATGGTGCAGACATTGGCAATGCAATGTGCACAGTTGACATGTGACTGTGTAACCCAACCACCAATCTGCTTAGGGACCCTGTCCCAATGCAGGACCTGTGGGACCTGTAAACAGAACACACACCTTGCTGCCTGCAGGACCATGTACCCAGGCGACTCCCCAACCCCCCTCTGAGGTCATAGCCCACATGTCTGTAAGCTGCAGGGTGTACATAGGCCAGCATCAGATGCCTTAACAGGCAGGTGGGTGTATGATGCCCCACAGTGACACGCCATCTATGCCTCATGCCTGTGCATGTGCTATACAGCACTGCAACATACCCAGTGGTGCACCGACCAGGCAGGTCACTGTGCATTTATCCACATATGGTGCCATCTGTCATTAGAGTCAAGGGCCATAGCATTATGTCTCACATGGTCATGGCAATTCTCAGTGCCCCCCCCCCATTTTGTCCCAGCCACCATCCCATATTTCCCACCATGCCCAATGTCCAGCATGTCTAGTGTGACATGCCTCTCATATGGTAGGCCTCACAAGGCAATAATTCACATGGTCAGGTGGCACCATGCTGTGGAACATTGTGTACAGTGTTGAAAATAGGTATCTGGCATCTACAGCAGCAGCAAGGGAACCTTCCATCCCATGATCATCTTCCAGGCTGTGCGACCAGCTCCTGTGTTGCTGCAGGAACACACTGTGTGATCTGCATCAGCACACTGTGTGCCACCAGTGCGTGATAGGGTTGTAGACATAGCAGCTGCATGGCAATCCTGTCTCCCAGTGGCATAGCCATGTTGTGCACCAGACATTTTGGGTTTTGAGTGGTGTCTGTAACATGCCACATATGCAATCCATTATGCCAGGTCCCCCTGAGTATGCACATTGACACTGTGTTCTCTGATGTCTTGCAGGTGCCAGAGGGACTGCTGAATGAGGACATCCAGCACGCACAGCATGGTGATGTGCACTGAAATAGGCCATCAGATGGCTTTAGAGAACTGAGGCCCGGGCCTATGCTGTAAGGACATGCATCCATGCAGAGGGGACAGTGGCCCAGTCCAAGGATGTACCTTTGGAGCAGCAGGGGACCTAGAGGCTTGTGAGGAGCAACAGCCACCACCCAGTGGCCCCGTCACACAGGATGGCAGCAACGGTGCTGCACAAGTGCAAGACATGGACGCCCCGTAGGATGTCGACATACAGGAGGCTGAAGAGAGGGTCTGTTGAAACAGGGCATATGGATGTACCCACTGATCCTGCACTGGTCGAGCGGGAGGAGGAGCATGTGGAGAGTGAAAGTGGCTGCTCTGATAGCAAGAAGTTATTTTGTTAAGTATCTGATGTCTGTGTGTCTTTCATCTATTTTTCCACCATGGATGGTGGTCCATGTCTCTGCTGTGCAGTCCATGCATGCCACATGGATTGTGGTATGATACAGTGGTTTTGTTCTCTTTCATGTGGGGTGGAGCATGTTACACCACCATATGGTACACCATGTATGCGGATATGAGTGTCTGGCTTACCTTTGGCTCCCCTATGCATCAACCACATTGCCATAGGCATGGACACATTCCAGGTATGCTGCTTGTGCACACCCATTCCCAGAATGGATGCCCATGGCTTGCAGGACTGCAGCACTAACATGCCACATCCTGCACCAGTGTGGCAGGCAGCCTCACAACACACCCGGGGTGTTGAGTAATCCCCAATACCCGCACACCGTGTTGTGGGTTATTGCTTACTTATAACAGCATCACTACCTTCACACACTGCAGACTCACTACTGCCTCCTGCAGCCATACTACTCCCTTGTCCACCTCAACCAGTGATCACCACTGACACCTTCCCTGCCTTTCCTCCCTGTCTACCCTTTTATGTGTAACAGTACTAGTGTCTTGAGCATTAATAAAACTATTGCAAATAGCAAAATAGCTATGAGCAAATGAAAAAAAAAATCAAAAAGACAAGAAAGGGTTAAAGTATTAACAAAAAGTAATAATCAAAAATATTATAAACTAAAGTTCTACAACTACCTGCCAAAGCCCTGGACAAACATTAGTATTTTTGCAGAACTGGAACACTGAAAGTGTACAGAAATTATAGGACTTAAGAAAAAATGAATTGTCTGAGAGTGGCAATGAAAACTGAAAATGCATTTAAAGTTTCTGAAACTAAAGCTGTTGCTGGCTGCAGACAAAATCCTGCCCTTTCCCGTACACATTTTATTTATTTATTTACTTAGTTTTTGTTGACCGGGTAAGTGCACTAGACAAATCCTGCCTATTTTCAGGCACGACCCGGGGGAGGGGGATACAGATGAATACCAACTGACCTTGAACCAGATTAAACTGTTGGTGGTATTTTTAGTCTAGCCCAACAGCACCACACAGAAAGAGAAGGGAAAAAGGCGAAAGAAAAAAAAATAAACAAGCTGTGGGCAAAAATGTTCAAAGTTAAGTCTGCAGATGCAGAACACCAAGCATAATGTATTTGTTTTTTAAATGTTTGTTACATGCAATGAACAGCAGCACAAATCGAGTCAAAACTGAGCACTAAGTAGAGTGCAAATCCTGTCTCCTGAACGCACTTCTTGGAACTGCACACAGCACAGCTCTTCTGGTCTGTAACCAAACGAACATATGAACATATGAATGTGCCAGCAGAAACAGACCTCCTTGTCTAACAATGTCTGCTCAGGTGTGCAGCTAGCACCCCCTAAGTTGCAGCATCCCCACCCCCTCCCCTTTTGTCTGTCCTTGGCAGTTCTCAGACTCACCCACCCCTACTCTCCCCTGTTCTTTGTCCCATGCCCTTTTAAAGCTACCCACAGTTTTGCATGATATCACCCTCTCTGGTAGGGCATTCCATTGTGACACCACTCTCTCTGTGAAGTAATGAATCCTCATCTCCCTCCTAATTCACCCCCCATTCTTAGCCCGTGCCCTCTAGTGTCCCTTCCCCAGTTTAAAAAACCCATCAGCTCCATCCGTGTTGATTCCCCTCAGATACTTGGAAGTTTCAGTCATGTCCCCCCACCCCTCCTCTCTGCCAGGGTGTACATATTTAGTTTCCCCAGCCTGTTCTCATAGTCTCTCCCCCTCCATTCCCTGTATCATCCTTGTTGCCTCCTGCTGCACTCCCTCCATTAGCTTGATATCCCACCTCAGTTATGGCCTCCAGAACTGAACACAGTACTCCAAGTGGGGCCTGACCAGTGACCTGTAGAGGGCAAGATCACCTCTCTCTGCCTGGATGAGAACCCCCTGCTATACACCCCAGCTTCTTGTTCGTCTTCGCTGTCGCTTTCCTGCATTGGGCAGAATTATTCATGCTTCCTGTTACCATCACCCCAGGTCCTTCTTCTCCTCAGTGATCCCCAGTTTTGCTCCCCTCAACCAGTATTCTCTCCTTGGGTTCTTTGCCCCAAAGTGCATAACCTTACACTTCTTCGCATTGAACCCCAGCTGCCACCTCTCCAACCACTCCTCCAGTTTGGTTATGTCCGCCTGCAGTTGCTTGCATTCCTCTTCCTCGTCCACTGCTGCACCCATTTTGGTATCATCTGCAAACATACTTACCCTGCTCACCACTCTGTGTGTGATGTCTGAGATGAAGAGCTCAAATAGCACTGGGCCCAGCATCAAGCCCTGCGGCACCCCACTCATCACTGGTCTAGGTGTTGAGAATTCCCCTCCACCACCACCACCTGTTGTAGCCTCCCACACAGCTAGTTTGTAATCCAGTTTGCCATCTTCGTCCCCACTTCCACGCCAGTTAGCTTCCCCCCAAGCTGCCCATGAGGTACTGAATCGAAGGCCTTGCTGAAATCCAAGTAGAGGACATCCACTGCATGGCCCCTATCCAGCACTCTCTTGTTACCCAGTCATAATATTGTATTAGGTTAGTTTGGCAGGACTTCCCTGATATGAACTCATGCTGCCTCACATCCTGGAGGTAATTGTCCTCTAGAAATGACACCAGCCTCTCCTTCAGTATCGTTTCTATAAGCATACCCATTCTAGAAGTGAGACTGACCAGCTGATAATTGCCTGGTTCATCCCTTGGGCCGCTCTTCTTTATCGGCACCACATGGGTCATCCTCTAGTCCTAAGGCACACATCCTGTATCCAGGGAGGTGCTAAACAGATCTGCCAGTGGTTCTGCCAGCACCTCCGCCATCTCCCTCAGCACCGTGGGGTGGATACCATCTGGCCCTGGTGCCTTGTCCACTTTTTTTTAGCACCCTCAGTCCCTCTAATACTCTACTTCCCTCAATCATTCCACCCGTCACCTCTCCCCCACCCTCCCAGTCCAAGGTGATAGTTGTCCCCCCTTCTCCTGCGTGAACACTGAGTAAAAGTATTCATTTAGTGCTTCCGCTTGTTACTTTCCCTTTTCCTCCCACTCCCCACCCCTCTTTATCCTCACTATGTTATCCCTGCACTTCCTTTTCTCTCTGATGTGCCTGAAAAGTATTCCCCCCCCTTTAATTCCCTGTGCTAACCTTAGCTCCCTTAAGGCCTTAGCATCCCTCACTCTGTTGGTCACTTCCCTGGACCAACTTGCATGCTTCTCCCTGTCCTCCTCCTTCCCCATCTTTCTGAACCTCTGGTACGCAGCTCTCTTTGCCCTCACCCCCTCCATCACCTCACTGTTCAACCAGCAAGGTTTCCTGCTCTGCTCCTCTTACTTTGTAACTTGGTGCAAGCTCCTGTCACCTCTGTAATCCCCAGTTTAATAATGTCCCATTTCTGTTCCTCTTCCATCCCTGGCCCTATGCCCTCAAGTTTCCCTTTCAGCATCTCCCGCATCCTCCTGAAGTCCACTCTCCTGAAGTCCAACACCTTTGTTAGTGAGCCCTCTGACTCCCTACTCCTCATGATAGTAAACTACACCGTTTGGTGATCGCTATCAGCTCGTGGGTCCTCCACCCTTATTTCCCTCACTGCCTCACCATTTGACAGTACCAGATCTAGCTTGTTACTTAGTCTAGTAGGTCCAGTGACCAGCTGTGTCAGGAGTCCCTCCTGCATCACATTCAGCAGCACTTGCTCCCTAGCACTGGAGGTGACCGGAGTGCTCCACGATGACCACTTTCCCATGTGATCTGCAGGTCACATGGTGCAGCAACAGCACTGAATGACTCAGTCATTTTATTTATTTATGTATGTATGTATGAATGTATGTATGTATGTTATTTATTTGAAAAAGTTTTGCCAGGAAAGGCATACTGAGCTACAATAGCTCATTTCCAGATGTGTCCTGGGGGGAGGGGAGATGGGAATACAACTGGAGTATACATAATCCAAGATATAAAAACCAAAAAACAAAATAAAATGTCCTACTATGATATAAATTGGAAACAATTGGAGTATACATAAACCAGGATACAAAAATACAACATATACAATTATATAACTCTGAAGCAATTAAAGTTATGTCCCGCTTAATATGTGAAGAGGATAAAACAATAGCAATATAATATTGCAGATTCAAAACATGAGGTTAGAGGGTTGTCCCTTAGCAGAGACAGAGTAAATGGGAGGAAGAGAGAGAGAATATAGCTAGGCTGACTGAAGAATGGAGCAGAGGAGAGAGGGATAGGCTATGGGGGGGCAAGCCTTTGACCCTCCAGGATGCACACCCCGCAAGGGTCAGGCTTGGCAAGGAACCAACCTGAAACTGAAGGTACTGGTTACCCAGGCCTGCAAGAACAGAGATAGAGTAGAAAGGAGGAATGCAAACCCCATTTGGACCCTCTGGAGTGGAAACCCCACAAGCTTTGACACTGCCCAATGCTCATCCAGTAAGTATCGTGGGATATCAGCTTTTCTGGTAAAAGGTAGGCATGGTGAGCAGGAAGGAGTAGTTAGTCACAGTTTTGAAACACAAAAGAAGTTGGGAGGGGTTATTGGGAATTGGGTCAGGCACAGTTGCAGGATGGAGAATGGAAAATTACGAAGACAAGAGTTAGGGTAGAAGGGGAAAGAGGCAAACCTTCACCCTCTGGAGCAGAAACCCCACAAGGGTTCGAACACTGCTTGATGCACACCCAGTCAGTGTCATGGGATACCAGCTTTCCTGGAGAAAAGTAGGAAAGGGGAATAAGAAGGAGTAGCCAGATACTGTTTTGAAAGAGAAAAAGGGGTGGGAGCTATTGGGAAGTGGGTCAGGCACAGTTGCCGGACAGAGAAATGTAATTGCGAATAAGAGAGGATAATGAATGAGTGGACAGTGTAGAGTGGATATCTGAAGGAAGGGAGTTCCAAATTTTAGGGAAAGTTTAAGAGAAGTCAGCCCATTTTGAAGTGGAAGATTGGGCAGGGAGTGCAAGGGTCCGGTAGCCAGAGTTAAGTAAAGGGTAGGTGGGAGGAGGAGGGATAGAGAGGAGGGTGTTGAGGTAGGGAGGAGGGAGCTGAGCCAGTACTTCCCAACTAGGCAGGAACAGTGGGCGAGGCATATGGCCCCAAGAGGGGGGAAGGAGAAGCAGTATAGAGGTCACAATGGTGAGTACGGGGCCGACAGTCAAGAGCAAACTGAAAAAAGGAGTTGAAAAGGGTGTTCAGTCTGGTTAGGGTGGATTTAGGGGCAGTGGTAAAGACTATGTCACCAAAGTCAAAGAGTGGGAGGATCATTTTCTGGACAATTTCTCGGTGGGACCGTAGGGGGATGCAACCATGGTGTCTGTATAGAGCACCTAGTTTGGGATGCAATTTTTGTGGATGACATCCACATGTCCAGAATTGTCAAAGTGTCAGTTGAACCAGAGCCCAAGGTGTTTGAAGGATATGACATCCTCTAAAATAGACCCATTGAGGGCGTGAAAGAATGAGGTGGTAGTAAGCCTCGCGAGCTTTTGCCTGGTGCCAAAGGTCATAGAGACCATCTTCTTGGCACTGAGGGATGGTTAATTTGAGTGAAGCAAGAGTTGGATATTATTGAAATCCAGCAGGAGGCTGGTCGTCGCATCAGAGGGGTAGGTGCCAGAGGCATACAGAACAGTATCATCTGCATACATATGAATAGCCACAGAGGAGCAAGCAGCAGAAAGGTCATTTAAAAATATCAAGAGGAGTAATGGGCTGAGGACCAACCCTTGAGGTACTCCAGTGTTGATGGGGAGAGGAAGGGAGAGGGAGTTGCCTATTTTGACTGATTGAATCTTACCCACAAGATAGGTACGGAACCAGCTAGTGGAGGTTTCAGAGAGACCAGCTGCAGCAAGTTTGTTGAGGAGAAGGGTGTGGACAACAGTGTCGAAGGCTTTGGCCAAGTCAACAGAGATGGCAGAGGTGATGCAGCCCTGATCCATGCCAGAGAGAATGGAATCAATAAGCCAGAGAAGGGAGGTCATGGTTTAGTGATCCTTACAAAAACCAGACTGGAAAGGGATGAAGAAGAAGAAGTCAAGGAAAGGAGAATGTTGTGCCAATATGAGGTGCTCTTGTCCCAATGATCTTTGCCAATACAGTTGCAAATTTGCAACTTCGTGAAGTTGCCAGTACCTCAAAGTCTGACTTCGCAAAGTTTTTTTTATTTTCATTTTTAATTTTTATACTTGTAAATCCAAATGAGCAAACTGCCCATTTTCATTGGAGACAAGTTTAAAGCTAAAAAACACACAAAATACCAACAAACAAACATATATACAAACAATACATTCAATCAATAAAATACAGTGCATAAAAAATACATCATGTTTTCGAAAATAGCCACTGTTTTAACCTTGTCTTAAAGCCCTGACAGGAATTATTATCAACAACTTCTAAAGATTTCATATGACCCTGAGAAGGACTATTTTGAACAATTTCTTATGGAATTCTGTTAAAAAAAGTAGGTGCTCTAAATAATAAAGATCTTTGTCCGAAGGTAGTTTTAAAAAATGGTATATTAAATTTATAATTATACTGAGACCTAGTAAACAATGCATTAGTTAATCTGGGAAACATTATAGAAGTAGAAAAAGGAAAAAGATTACATTTAACTTTAAATAAGAAAATGCCCGTCTTATAAAGTACTCAATTTTCAAAAGATAAAGAAAATGACTATTTATTCAGATCAGAGCAATGGGTTCGAAAGGGTAAATCTAGTCAAAACCTCAAAGCTGAATGGTAAATTACTTTAAGAGAACTCAAAACATTGGTGCATGAAGATGTGTAAATAATCAAGCATGGAAAACAGAAAACTATGTACTAAGAGCTTTCTGGATTCCAAAGTCAAAAAAGATTTAACTCGATAAAGCATACCCAACCTCTGATGGAGGGTTTTCCTAAGATTCTGAATGCGAGGTTCAAAAGAAAACTGTGTGTTCAACGTAATACCTAAATATTTAAAAACAAACATTTTCAGTTATATTTCCTGTCCTATCAAAAATTGAAAGCAAGTCATTAGATACATTTTTCTTTTTAGAAAACACCATTACTTTGGTCTTCTGGGAATTCAAAACTAGGTGACTTAAGGATAACCAATCCTGCAGATAATTGAAATCAGTTTGAAGATGGGAAAGGGCGACATTAGGTTTGGGATCAGAACCAAAAAGAACGGCGTCATCAGCATATAAAATCATTTCTGTTTTTGTACATATGTCAGAAACAGAATTCATAAATAAGGAAAAAATGAACCCTGGGGCACACCACAAATTAGGGGAAGAGAATGGGATAAGGATGAACCAATAATAGTTCTAAAAGATCTTTCAAACAAAAAATTTTTATATCACATGTTCACTTCATCAGAAAAATGAAGACCATGAAGCACACAGGGAAGGAGATCAAATTCAATCAAATTGTGTGAATAATTTCACAAAGTTCTGGGACTTCATGAAGGTATTGCAAACTGAAGTTTGCTAATCTTCGAACATCTCTAGTTTCAGTCCACCAAGTACTAAAATGAGTGAAAAAACTGTAGGAAAAGAAACTGCATAAAGTTACATAGTGCTCTCCTTTTCATCTTACTTTAATTTCTTACATTGTATATATGTAACTCCCAGGCCACTTATTTAATTAGTGTGCATCCCCCCATTAAATATCTGGAAACACTGGCGCCTTATACTGGCATACCATTTACTTTGCTAAAAGGTAGGCACCACCCTTGGCGTTAGGATGTATACCTGGCTCATTTTCTAGAGGAAGAGAGGGGTGGGGGTACAGAAACAAACAACGTGAACCCTGTGTAAATAACACAACCCAGGTCCTGGGTGGAGGCTGCTAGGTATATGCTTGATCTAACATGCTGAGGGGGCCCCAGTAAATCCACATAACCAGAAGCAATAAATGGAATGTCCATAACAGTGACTGGGATTGTGCAGTATGGCTTTATTCAACAGATGGCAAGTAAAGCTGAAGTGGACCCCCAAGGGTTGGTCCAGGCTGGACAGGTGCAAAATTCAAGAACTCTCCTTGCATGCAGTCCAGTTCATGAATGACAACAGAAACATCTTCTTTCCAAATTCTCAAAAGTGCATTTGTGGACACTGGGCCATGCACATGAACATCCCTCTTTTCCCATGAGTGATATTTAGTGAATCTAAGCCACACGCTCAGAACTCTTTTTGGACATAGGTGCAATAAGTGAAACTCAGCCACACACCTCAACCTGCAGCTTGGCCACTCACTCAGGTAAAAATATTGGTGCCCTTTATGAACCAGGAAGCCCTGCCTTGTAAGCGGTTAGATGGTATTCCTCCCACCCTTGGCCCCAACCGACAGACTCTGCCATTCTTCAGGGTTACACCTTTGAAACCCCCATTCCCCACTGAAATGCTAGAGGTCCCATACATTACTTGCCACAACACTGGGGTGACATAGAGAAAATAATCTGCATTCACTAGGGTCCACAGTTTAAGTTTCTTCACTCACACTGGTGAGACTAGGGGCACTGACAGGTGTGATCCAGCCTTATCTATGGGCACACGCACCCCAGACTGTTCACTCCCCTAAGAACATTTGGAGATCTAGTCTCCTTCACAGTACTCACAAAAACTTGTTACGTCTACTGAGCATGGAACAACCAAAAAGAAAACAGGAAAGGCAGTCTTCTGGATAGCTGGTCCACACAGTCTATTTCAGGTCCTATACCTAGATAACTGAAAACACCTCAGAACATTCAGGGGATTGCCCCTTGAGTCTACAGCGAACAAGCAGATCCTTTCACTTCACAGGGTGTAGAAATCAAGAAATCCTGCTCTAGTCTTGTCTCCACCACTTCAGCTGGAAGCTGGAAATGACACTTGACTAGGGTGAGAAATCCTGGGCCCTCTGTCAGAGCCCACTGGCAGTCCTTCTGCCACTCTCACCTCCTCACTCCAACTTCACGCTACCCAGAACTGAACATTCTAAGATCCCCAGAGCAGCTATCCACACAGTGTGGCTTATGCTGCTGTGAGAGTTCTAAATGTCCTAATCATTCGTCCCTCAGGCTGAATAATCAATGATGTCATTATGTAAGGAGCCACTAATGAGCTCCCTACCAGCTGCCTGCTACTTTCCTAATAATAATAATACTGATAGGATTCTAGTAACCTAAGGGACTGGGTGGATTACATATAATCTATTTTTTTCATAAAGGTTTGACAGATCTGAAATTAGCTGTTCTCCCCCCCCCTTCTCTTCTCTCTCTCTCTCTCGCTCTCTGTCTCTCTTTCTCTCTCCTTCCAAACATTCCCAGTCCATCAGGCATTTTTACCACTAGGTTATACTAGATGAAATTTGATATGGAAATGCCTCAGCAAAGTATTGTCCCTCCTCTTAATATAATACACCTAAACCCTCGAGTCCCAGAGCCCCTAGTCAGTTATTTCATTATTGCTGAATGATGATTAAACTCACCTGAAAAATACTCTGGGTTCAACTCTTGTGTCAAAATACCTTTATTGGGGGGGGGGCACTTGGCCAGCAGCCTAGTGAGGTACAAACATTTTGTTGGAGCTCTGAGTAATTAGCATTTTTAAACTATTTTTTTTACTAACTACAATAATACTTCTATGGCATTTGATCCTCGTCCCTGGCAGAAAACTTATATTAGTGGCAGAAGATGATGGGGAGATATAAAAATACAGGAAAGAGCTATGCTGCAGGAACTGGTGCAGGCCCATCGAAAGCACCAAAGGAACTGTAGCCTGTTGATCCACATGGAGACCAATCAGTTACACTAGAATCTCTACAGAGAGCCTTAAACATGTTCAAGGCTACAATTAAGTGTATCGACAAAACAATGGACCAACAAGGTGAAAAAACTGTGTTTTTTGAAACAGAGAGTGGGCATGATGACGGGGTCTGTGAGAGAATCCGACAAAATGGCGAGGAAAGCATTGGGAGCCTCTGCCGCCATGATTAAAGAATAGGGCACCATGAGGTCCCATTTGGAACAGCTTAAAAACCTTCCTAGAGCAGCAAATATCTGCATTCTTGGCCCACTTGAAGGTACAGAAGAAGGAGATCTGACCACCTTTTTGGAACGGTAGCTAACTGAAGCTATTGAACTTGGATTTGTGGTCCCAATATTAAAAGCATACCGCATCACTCTGAAAAGGGCTATAAACTCCCATGAAGGACCCCAAACAGTGTTATTTACTACAACCACATCTGCAGTCTGTGACCAGTTTCCAATGGCAGTCAGAGAACATTCCCTGATTATGCTAGGGGACACCAAGCTGTTATTTTTCCCTGACTACTCTTATGCCAAGAGCATCTTACAGAAAGTTTTCAAGGGGTTAGTCACAAAGCTGCAATCTGCCAGTGTTCCTTATATAATTTTTATTTTCAGCCTGCCTTCAGTTCACCTACAAAGACAAAATGTACAGTTTTACAGATCTCAAGGCAGCTGGGGATTTTGTAGCAAAACTTTCAGTGCAAGATGATTTAGAGCACGAAAGAGAACACTTGGGCAGCGAGTAGATGGATGGCATGAAAAAACTGATCCTAGGGTAATGACTTTGTATTGATCGCCTCTAATGTTACATGGAACTATTGCTTATGAACTTTTAATGTGATTGAACATTGAGACTCACAGACTCTCTTATCCCCCACGTCTCTCCTAATATTAATGTGATGTATCTTCATGAAGTAATAAGTGTTAGGTAGAGAGTATGGGTTTTAGGGGGTTCAGTATGTTTACCCAGGCAGTCTGTGGTGGCTTAATTAGTATTTCACTACAGCTACTAGCAGCTAGACAAGGGCAATTCATGCAATCCAGCTTTGCGTGAGACAATCGTGGCTGTCCAGAGAGCCTTAAAATGTTGGTGCCGGAAAGTGCAACATAGTGTTGATTACAAGGTACATAGGACTAGGGCCTTCTTCTCTCCCATCTGCATGGAGTCAGAATGTTCGAGAGGGTGCTCAGTACTCCTTAAAGCCAAAGATTGCCATTGCCTCTGTGGCTTATTGCTGAGGTACAGTTTAAAGTCATTAACTGAATTAACGCCCTCCTGTTGAGGGTATTGTGATTTCAATTTTCCCTCATTATACTTATTTATGAATAGTAAAATTCACTAAACTCATTTTATTATACAATGTTATGGTAAGAAAGGTTGCTCCAAAATGCATCTTCTTTTTTGTGCTGTTAAACTCATAGAAATTTATGTAGCCCCTCCCCCCAGGATGCATCTGGAAACAAGCTGTTCTCAGCTCATGTTGTCTTTCTTGGCGAAACCTTTCAAATAAATAAATAAAAGAAAATGGACTCAATTGTTTCTAAGCTATTTGGTAGGTGTATGTTGAAAAAATATCTAAAAGTGTATGTCTGTAAATGCATTGGCTGCAATATGGCTGCTTGTGTGACTAACAAACTCTGCAATGTGTATTTCCTCAAAGTGGTTACATTAGAAAAGAGACACTAACCTTCCTGTTTTAAATGTAATGTTGTATGATTAATTGTTATACATGTCTGGCCCTTTCTTGGTCGCTATTACTTGATGAAGGCAGCAATTTGAAAATCAATAAAAAGAAAAAAAAAATCTACCTTTATCCATATTACCTACTCCAAACCAAAATATGTGAAATCTAAGGGTATCTTGAGTCCCTATGTGTAGTATTGAAGCATCCATGGTACTATATTATGGTTTTTCTTCCCATATAATATACACATTTTTACATAATGTTAATTCTTGACTATGTCCTTTTCACTTTGCAGTTGCTGGCGCCTAATGATATACAATAAAACACAGCTCAAGAAACATTACGTCTGTGTGTGAGGGTGGTTGACTTTATCTGCAAGGTTATGGAATAAATGTACTTTGAGAGCGACATAGAGAAAAGCAAAATGTCAGCGACTCCATTCTCACAAATGAAATTATAAATTACACTGAGAGTGACTGATCAGTACATGAGACAATAAGAACTCAGAATGGCTATTAGGATGTTTTAATCTATGCCTGAGGATAATGCTGCCGGCTACGGTAAAAGATAATAATTCCATAGCTATGCCAATCTTTTTTAATACCACTACAGCAGTGAAGGGAAGAATGGAATTTAAGTTTCAGTGAGACCAAAAAGTCAGAAAGAACATAAATTACTTTAGTCTTATAACTGGCAGCTCACACGTTATATAATTCACTTTACATTAATTTGTGTACCTGCCTAGTGAGGAATAGGAAGATAACTTTCAAAGTATGAAAATAAATAAATATATAATGATATGGATAGTGACCAGCAGTTTATTTGTATACGCAGGAAGTGTTATTAACAAAAAAAAAAACCTGAGTGAAGCAATAAGGCAAACCAGGGAGAATGGTTGTCATGATAATCTGCTCAAGTCCAACCTCCCTCGACCTGGCATTATTGTGATTATACAAGTAAAAGCACAAGATAGTTACTATTTTTAGTTATCGCCTAGTTACAGTCAGATAATTGGTTTACATAAAGTACCCTAACATGCTGAGTAGAATATAATATCAGGATAGAGGTAATCTATCAGATCTACCATGGCTCATAATGTTTAAAAAACAATCTTTTCTCTAACCTCACCCACACTGCAGAAATTCACTGCCAGAAGTTATCTGTGCTATGTATAGAATAATACATGGGGTGCTGCATATAACATGTAGAATAAAGTATGGGGTGGTGTGTGTAACGAGAAGTTTATACACACCCAAGGTGTTAGATGTAAACCAGAACACAAAAAGCTAGAAAGTTTAAACATTTAACACAGAGGAGTGTGTAACCTTCAGTTTAAATAAACACCCCATATTTTATTTCATGTAATAACGGGGAGGGTTGCCTTTTTTGCCACAGTAATATATATAAAATAGAGACTTTCCTGTGTAGTCTGATTACATGTAAGAACACGGTCCGTGGTTGCCTTTATTTATTTATTTAAACTTTATTTATTTATTTTGGTCAGCAGCTGAAAGTTTTTTTTTCTCATGGTACTAGATTTTGTTTTTTAAGATCACTTACCACCGAGTCTGAGTGGTGGTTCAGTCTCTGAGCGGTGAGCGGCCAGCATTCTGAATGAAAGAGCTGTGGCTGACACATGCACGGAGTAAGGGAAACTGGGTGCATGTTTGCCATTATAAACACTCCTTTATAAAGGCAAATTATGCTTCAGTTTCCATATGTGAAAAAGGCAAACTCAGTTATTATGTATAGAATAATACATGGATGGGTGTGTGCAACCTGAATTTTACACACACTTGAGGTGTGGGATGCTACATATACCCTGAGAGCTAAGCTTGAGGGGTTTATAAAAACATCCCACACTGAGGGTATGTGTAAAATTCTGGTTACACACATCCACCCATTTTTTATTTTATTTAATTATTGATCCTCATTAAGTTCACCGCGCCTGCACACTGCAATCTTATTGCTACAAGTAGTGTGTGTGAAAACTTCAAAAGAAGTAGCCACTGAACAGCTGATTGCTGTTTGGTCATAGAACAAATATGTGTGGAATGCAATCGATTCCATACATGCACAGTAGCACCACTGCTTCTGCGCATGTGCAGAAACCACACACTTCCCGGGAAAGATGACATCGGGGTGCCCAATCCCCGTGTTGGCATGTATCCCCCTACCCCCCACATTGTGGCTCACTAGGAGCCCACCCCAGTGTGCCGAGACAGTTGTCATATTTTTCTGACACAGGGATGCCCACTTCCAGTGTTGGATGCTCCCACCCCCCCAGCTCAATTTCATTGCCAACGGGGGTGCCTAATCTCTGTCAGCATCAATCATGTGGCACAATGGGAGCCCACCCCAGTGTAACCCCACCCCCCGAGCTCAATTTCTTTGCCAAAGCGGGTGCCCAGTCCCTCGGGCATATGCCTCCCCATGTGGCATACTGGGAGCCCACCCCAGTGTGCCAAAAGTTGTTTTTTACCTGTAAGTAAAGAAAATGGTCCCCCAGAGTCTGCTTTTTTTATTTAACCTGCAAAAGAAAATGGTTCTTCAGTCTTTTGCCCATCCCTCCCCATCCCGACCCTCCCTCTGCACTCACCTCTCTGCACCCCCCTTCACCCAATACTTACCTCTGGAGGTTGGGAGCTGTGATCTTCTGTGGACTGGAATGTGTCTGCACTCTTCAAAAGCTGACCTCAAACTGAAGAACATCACAGTAAGCCCTATAACTGGAGTCAGTGGGGAGAGGGGGGTTTCAACTCAGGTTGATATTGCAGCCATTTTCAGGACTTTTGGCACCAAATTTTCAACATGGGGTTCTTCGGACCCCATCTCATGAACACTGGCACAGTCATTTCATTTCTCAGTCCCAAAATGTGATTTCGAGGTCGCTGCACGGAATCACCTTTCAGGACCAATTAACAAAATGACAGTGCCATTGTTCATGAGGAGAGGTCCCAAAAAGCCCATGTTGCAAATTTGATGAATAAATTCCAAAAAATGACTATGCAATGAGTGTGCATTGCACAATTTCTACACATGCTTGTAATTTCGCCAATTTTTAATATTCTCACTCCAGGTTTTCCACATTCCCATTTTTTTTACACCTCCTTATGAACAATATAGCTGTCATTTATCACATCCTCCCCAAAATGTGTTCTTACACCTGTGGCACAGAATGGCGCAGTTGCTGTGGGAAATCAGGTTTTGGGACAGAGTAGCAAAATCATAGTGCCACTGTTCATGAGGAAAGGTCCAAAAATGGCCATGCTGAAAATTTGGTGAATAATTCAAAAAAATGATTGCTTTACAGGCGTGCATTGTCTGGTGATCCATGGCTCTGCGTCAGCTATGTCCCTTCGAAGGATCACTGTTGCTCTTAATAAAACATGCAGACTCCTGATGGGAGCGGACCACCTCACATGCATATGTGACCTTTATACTCAAACCAGGTGGCTCCAATTATTAGGCCGGATCCAATTTCAAACCTGTCTGTAATCTAAGAAAGCTCACCTTGGACTCACCTCCTGGGGTCCAAAAGCTCCTTAACCCCTTTTGCAAGCCACAATGTACTCACAGCTCGGCAACTCAGATCTTCTCTGTCCCCAGATGCCACACAACACAAGATCAGTGGTCATTTGCTTATAGAACACTCATCTGATTCAATGCACTGCACAGTGATATCTCCACCAAATCAAAATTGGGACCGTTCAAACACAAGCTCCATCAGCACCTTGTAGCTAGCAGTAGCTGTGACTGTTTCCCATTGCAGCCACCCCTGCTAAGTATTATACCTTCCCAGCACTTTAATCTGACCCCAGCTTGTGAGCCTTGGTCTCCCCTGCCCTCCACCCATCCTTATCCACTTGTTTCCTTTCAAACCACTCTCATCCCCCTCTCCTCTGTCTATCTCCCCTCCTCACCCTCCCCTTATCCCTTCCCCTCACACTTTTTCCTGCCTCCCACCCTTTCCCCCACTCTCCTCCTTCCCCTGCTCTCTCTTCTACCTACCTAGTACCCCCATTATCCATTCTTTCAATCTTGACAAGGCTTTCTAGGCTGCTCCCCTACTGGGTCTCTTCTGTCCCTTCTCCCTGTACTGTTACATTGAGTGCTTACTAAAGTTTTAAAACTCTGTTTACAATGTACTAGCTCAATTAATAATGCAATTTTCCATTTAGTTTACCTGTTGTTACCATTGTATGTGTATGCCTGCTTCCAACTGATGTGAAACCTTTGTAAAAGAGTTCTGTTGCTCAAAGGTATTATAATCCGAGACTTAATAAATAAATATATAAATAAATAAAATAATTATGGTAAACCCTCAACACCAGCAGCAGCAGCTCCCAGCATAGCAGTTTCTCCTCAGCACCTGCTTGAGAAAGCTGCCGAGATCAATTCATCCCACTGCCTGTCTGTCCCTTGGCTCTCTCCCCAGTAGCACTAAGTACAGCAACAAGGAATCCATGGACAGAGCTCCAGCTCCCGACGGACTACTGTTGGTACCCTTTCAGTGGTTAAATGAAAATTAGTAGCCCATTTGTGTGCTTTTCCTCTCCACCAGTTACTTTCCTTCTCACCTTCTCTCCAGCACTCATTCGGTCACACAGCACCACTCGTCTTCCAACTCTCTCCCCTCATGGGCATGGCATGAGCTTGATTAACTGGTACTGACTACAACTGCCTGGCTGTAATGTAAAATATCAACTGGGTGGTTGCAACACAATTTAAAAGACTGGTTATCTAGACATAAAAAATGAGGACCAGTAATTAAAAGAATTTTACACATACTCAAAATGTTGGATTCTTCATAAACCCTGAGAGTGAAGCTCGTGGGGTTTATACAAACATCCAACACCAAGGGTGTGTGCAAAATTTGAGTTTCACACACCACCCCATGTATTGTTTATTATAATTGCTGTGATCATGTTTTTTTTGTCTCAGCAATTACAAAAAACCTAACCCTTCTCCTAATGGCTTGATTGGCTGTTTAGGGCAGCAAATAGTTCAAAAAGTGGCAGCGAATAGCTGGTCAGATCTTCAGTTCTTGGAGGTGCTTTTAAGCCTCTCTCAACCCTGTTGGATGGTGTGCTAACTTGGCAGAGGATGAGTGCTGACAGCTCTAACAGGAACAGGACTCATGTGATTCATACTGTAGTTGGAGCCTTTTCATTGATTGGAAGGTACATGCAGTAGCCACTCTTCCTAACAGTCCAATTTGCTGTTTATGGCTACAAAAGTATCGAAAGTGGCAGGGAATGGCCAATCATATTTTGAGGGTGCTTTGGTTGGGGGGGTCTCTATGGATGCTTTAGCCCCTCTCTGTCCTGGTGGATGGTGTACGGACAGTCAGGGAGAAGAGCAGCCTAGTAAAATTGGAAGCGTCTCCAGAGAGAGGGATGGCAACAACAGGTAGGTGTTTTAATATTGCGTCCATGAGAAATGCAGTGTAGTGTGTGCCACAGACTTGTTGTTTGGTGTTGTTTGGTGTTAATTTTGTGTGTGATTTTGAAAATGTTGTTGTTTCAGTTAGGGATTTTGTGTTTGATGGGTGGTTATATGTTTCCCCCCGCTCCTGGGGGTACTCTGAGTAATAATGATTGCTCATTGATTCTCTGGAGTGATTGGTTGCAGGGGGACACACTGAGTATAATCATTAAGGGGAATCAATTATGCAGTTATATAACTTGCTCAGGTATACTGACTGACTATCTTGAATCTGATTTAATTAATTGGATTTTAATATATAAAGGTTTATTGATAGGTGGGAGACAAAATATAGTTTACTGGGATCATCATACAGTTAATTATAGTAAGAAAATACCCTTGAAAATTCAGCTATATAAAGTTTGCAAAATGGTAATGATGATTAATCTGATTGTAAGTGGGGATATTCATTCAAATCCGGGACCTTTCACTAATTTGCATTCTGTAAACTCTAATTCTAGTGAAGTATTTAATTCCGATTTAACAGCTGATATTTTAAAAAAGGATGGGATGTGTATGGTTCATATTAATATCTGTAGTTTATTAAGTAAAATTGACCATTTAAGGGAATGGACTATTAAATATAGCCCTGATGTAGTTATTATTACAGAATCTTGGTTATCTGATAGGATCTCTGATAATATGGTGCATATGAATGGTTATAATTTATGGAGGAAAGATCGAACAAAGAGGGGGGGTGGAGTCATTATTTATGCACTTAGTTCTTTGGATGTATTTGTGGTTAACTGCCAATTGGAATGGGGTGGTTCTGGAGTTCTTCCTTTATTATTTAATTTACCGTTTAGTAAACCTCTAATGTTACTGGGTATGTATCGTCCCCCAAAAGCTAGTACTGAGGTGTTTCAAGTTTTGCAGGATTTTTTAGGTGATTACTTAAGTAGATATGAGGTTGTGTTAATTGGGGATATGAATGTAGATTGGAAAACTGTAGACGCTGGTCATAGTAGTGTTGAGATGAGTAATATTCTGGGTATGACTCAGTTAATTGCAGAGGTAACCAGAGTTAATACCAAGCAACCATTTTCCTCTACAATACTAGATCTATTATTTACCACAGATCCAGATAGGTATGTTGCTAGTGGTGTTCTTCCAGATTCTTTCTTGGATCATCAGATGATATATGCTATCAGAATTCAAAAAAAATACATAAGGAGATCAGTAAAAATAGTTCATTACAGATCATTCAAACATTTTGATTATATAAATTTTATGTTAGAACTGGATGAGTTCAACTGGGGAAGGCTGGACTTAGTTCCTACAGTTGATGATGCCTGGAGATTATTTCAGGAAGATTTCTTGACAATTTGCAATAGGCATGCCCCACTAAAAATTAGGAAAATAAAGTCTGATAATTCCCCTTGGTATAATTCCTACTTATTTAAAATTAAGAAACAGCGGGACAAGGCATGGAGGGTGGCTAAATCCACAAATATGGACGGTGATTGGGTGAAGTACAAATAGATGCGGAATTATTATACAGTAATTGTGAACTAAAGAAGGTTAAAAATGATTATTATAATAGGGAAAAAAATTCTAAGCTGACTAATGATCCAAGGAAATTTTGGCAAGTTTTAAAAAAGGTGAAAGGGGTTCAACAAGTGGATTATCCTGAGAAGTTTAAAATTGGGGAAGTTGAAGTCCCTATGGGCCCACAGGTTGTGGAGGGTTTTAATGAACTCTTCACAACTATGGGCAAAAAAGCCTTATTACAAAGTACGACTAGTTTCCCCCTTTAAATTCTCAATTCAAAGTTACTGAAGTTGCTTTTTTAAAGGATAAAGAGTTTGAGTTTGAATTAATATCTTCATTAGAAATACAAAATGAGTTACTCAAAATAAATGTTAGGAAGGCTGGTGGGTTGGATGAGATCCCTAATATTCTTTTGAAATATGCTGCTCCGGTCATTTCATATCCTTTGTCTAATATTTTTAATATGTCCCTTATATATGGGGAAATTTCTGAAGTGTGGAAAATGGCCATAATTATTCCTGTTCATAAAAATGGATCTAGGTCTTTAATGGAGAATTATAGGCCTATATCATTATTACCAATAGTAGTCAAGGTGTTTGAAAGATTGATAGCTAAACAATTACAGACCTATTTGGAAAATGGTAAGCTGATTAATAAGTTTCAGTCTGGTTTCAGGTCCATGCATGGCACAACTTCTGCTTTGTTAAAGGTTACTGGAGATATTGTGGGTGCTCTGGACAGGGGGATGTTGGTGGGAGCAATTTTTGTAGATCTATCCAGGGCGTTTGATACCCTGGACCACGGCATCCTCCTGTCTAGACTACATGCTTTGGGTGTCTCAACAAAGGTGATTGGGTGGTTGGAAGCCTATTTAACTGGTAGGAAACAAATGGTCTCAATAAATGGTTGGGATTCTGGTTTAAGGGAGATAATATCTGGCGTACCCCAAGGATCCATTTTGGGTCCAACATTATTTAATTTATATATGAATAATTTTGTTCTAACTAATCCTGATGTACAGTGTCATCTGTATGCAGATGACACTATTATTATGTGAAGGGTTATCATTAACTCAGATAGAAATTACTCTTCAGAAGGCATTTGATGAGCTTCAGTTATTCTATAGTGAATCCAATCTTGCCCTTAATCCAAAAAAATCCCAGGTACTATTGTTCTCTAGGGAAAATAAAGAAATTTACTCTGATTTGGGTTTGAGTATAGTGACTGTGGACAATACTGCTCTTGAACAAGTCCAATGTTATAGATATTTAGAGATGTATTTGGACAGATCATTGAGCTGGATTTTTCATATAGATTATACAATTAAAAAAGCTAGTAGACGTTTGGGTGCACTTTACAGAATTAGAAATTGTATGGATGTCAATGTAAGGAAACAAGTAGCTATGGCTACATTGATTCCTTTGTTGGACTACGGGCATATTATTTATATAGGGGCAACTTCAACCCAGTTGGCTAAAATAGATGTTTTCTTTAATAAGATAGCTAGATTTATTTTGGATGTCCCTAAGAGAACTCATAGAAAAGAGTTATATCAGTCTTTGAATTGGATGAGTCCTTATGACAGAAGGATATTTCATGTTTTGACATATATGGTCAATTCAGTTAAGGGTAGGGTACCGGAATATATCACTGATGAATTTCAGATCAGGATAATCAGAGGAGGGTTACGTTCTGCTGAGGGTATGGAATATGTTTTGCCCAGAAGAAGGACGGATTTGGGTAGAGAACATTTTTTCTACTTGGGTCCTAAAATATGGAATTCACTGCCAACTTATTTGAGGCCAATTAGTTCTAGCCCTAATTTAGGAGAAATTAAATGTTGGTTTATATCTGAAGCTGATAAAAGGTTAAATGATGAGTAATTATGTGTTTTGTGTCCCATTATATGTTATATAGCTGCATTTTATGAATGGGAATTGGGTGATGTATATGTTGTCGAATGGATATTGGTGTTATTGTAAACATGTATGTGTTATTGTTGCTGTTTTTTTTTGTGTGATATTTCTTTTATGATGATGTTAATTATGTATGTATGTATTAAGGACCTCACTGAAAATGAGCTTGTCTCAGTTGAGCTTCCTATTCTTTTGCTTGCCAATTGAATAAAAATGTTACTACTACTACTGTTACTACTACAGACTGGCTCTTAGCTTTTTCACATATAAAGACTGGCACTTGTTCATCATTATAACCAGCTGGTTATAATGGCGAATTACAACCAGCTTTTTCAATAGGAAAAAATGCAACCCACTTATTATATATTTATTATATATACTGTCATGCCTCTTGAATTTAGGGAATTCTTGCCCCTGGGACCTCAGAAAATTAGCTTTTGATCAGAGAGTTTACCCCAGTTAAAAAATACATTTAAATAAATATTTTTTATAAAATGCTACCAGTGGTTTCCTGGCTGGATTTGATTTCTGACTGCAATCAAATATCATTTAAGCAATAAGGCATGACAAGGTGTGTGTTATCGTGTAAAAACATCACTGTTTCAGGCACCCACTGACCAATCAGAGTCCAGGATTCTTTCTTGCCATTGTATAATTAAGCAATAAGGCACAACAAGGTGTGTGCTATCGTGTATTAACGTCACTCCTGGGGTGGGTTGAAGCACGAGGTGAAGTCGTGTGCTTCCACTACCCCAAGAGTGATGTTATTACACAATAACACACACCCTGGAGTGCCTTATTACAATTATACAATGGCTCAATGTTATAGAGAAAAAAAAAATGTTTTTAGTAGATTTTTTTGTGTTTCTGAAGAGACATCATTGATCAGAAGGTCAAATAAAACAATACAGTGATGTTATTGTATAATATCATCACTGTCTCAGGCACCCACTGACTAATCAGAGTAAAGGAAATTTCCTTGCCATTGTATAATTGTGATTATAGGTCAGTGAACCTTACTTTATTCCATTAGAGGTTGTTTACCAACCTCCATGTTTCTTGAAGGCAGGTGTCCAGTTATTCAAAACATTTTACATGCAATCAGGTTGGCGATTCAAATTTTAAAATAGTTTTTGTGGTGGGAGAATACCTGCCCATCCTTTTTAGCAGTATCACCTCAATTTATAATAATGGTAATTTCTGGTGATGCCCCATGAAATGCTGGGCAGGCAATTCTCTTCCACAAAAATTGTGTGCTGAGGAACCAAATCTCGCCTGGAGCTGTGGATCGGAAAGCCATATATCCCCCTCAGGTGTGCCGTGCTCAACTGGGGCTCAGACATTGCTGCCGGAGGAGAAGCTAAAAGCCTGCCCTGGGAAGTGACCCGCAGTCCTGGTCCTGCTAATTGGCAGACTGCGCGGCTTTTTTCCCCTGCCGTAACTGCCGCCTGGTATCCTCCAAACTCCAGTTCATTGCAGGCTCCAGCAATCTACAGAAACAGATGAATTAGGACCAACTAGTCCAGCCTGTACTGAACCATGCTCTGATGGCTTGCCTGGAGCTGCGGGTTGGAAAGCTGTATAGCCCCTCGGTACATTGGTGTTTGGCGCCTTTGGACATTTTGAATTTCCGCACCAACACTCTGATTGGAGGATCTCAGTCTCACTGACTTCTCTCTGGCTGGTCTCCATTTTATCTTGCTTCATTAGAGATGCTTATCAGCAATACTTCCTCTGAGACAATCTTTATTTTTTTGTAAAGCAAGAAAGGCCGCCTCTCTCCTTTTTTTTGTTTACTTTCCCATTTGCAAATTATACTGCAAAGCCAGTAGAGGGTAAAAACAGTAGTCTCTTCTGTTAAAGATGCAACACCTAATATTTTCTCCTTCCTCTTCGGCTTCAGTATACCTTGGACACCGCTCTTTCTGAGGATCATCCCCTGGGAGTGAGTCGTGGTTCCCACCTGTTTCTCAGGCCGGACCGCGCTCACCATCTTAAAGCCACAAGACTTGAACACCTGCCCCTGTGCCACTTCCAGGCTGGTGGAGCAGGGCTAGAAAAATGAACGAAAACTGCAGACCAAGCCTCCCATGCCAGATATCAGCCTTGAGCCACCCTGCTGGTTCGGCTGAAAGTCTTACCCACCAGCGCTTCGCGCCTGCTCCCTACCCACCCTAGGTGGACCCTGCCTTATATAGACACTGTGTGGTCAGATGACTAAGTGCGTATTTTTCCATTGATCCCTTATATTGGGGCTGCTGGACTGCTGACTCTACGTCCACTACCGCGGACCAGGGGAACCGTCTTGGGGACATTGAGCGCCGTGGACCATGCTTGATTTACAGGCTGGTCCTATGGTCTCCAAAGACAAGCAACAAGAAAAGGTGCCTGCCCGGCCCCAAGCAAACAGCTATTGGACAAGCCCTCTCTGCCACCGGAACACAGCCTCGAGCCATTCCGCTTGTTCAGCTGACTGAAAGTCGCTACTCCCCAGGTACATCTTTGGTGCCTAGCCGCCACTCAAGCCATCCAGAATTTTGAACTGAAAGTGCCTGACTGCTAATTGGTCAAGGCCCCCATCACTTCAACTGAGCTCCATTCTCGTGACACTACATGCACTGCCAAGTACTTTCCTGGCTTAAAACTCCCATTGACTTACAGCTAGGCCTCCTACATTGTAAGATGGGAACTAATGCCATGGACCAATCTAAGCACCTACTCTTTCTAGCCATCGTTCCACTCCTGATCCACTTGTCTGCTAACAGAATATTCAATACAGAAGTGAAATGGACCATAATTATGTCACCTCTGAATGATTTTCACTTCTCCAACCTCCTCTGCCTCCATGAACTACCACGAGACTCGACACTTCTTTTAATAATTAAAGGCATGATCTACCACACTGTATCAAATACTAAGAAATGCTTCCTATGCCACCTGATTCTATCCCCTTTTTACCATTGGAAACTCTGGTACCTCCTGTTACTGGCCGTCTTGCTCTCCGGTGACACTGAAACTAACCCTGGCCCTACTTGCCACCTACCCCACTCGGATGCTCTGCTACACAATACTAAAGGCATCCTTATTGTCCACCAAAACTATAGAAGCCTAGAGCACAACTTCCCTGAACTAGAGGCCTGGGTCTACCTGTACAAGCCTGACATCCTATGTTTGACTGAAACTTGGTTGAAACCCACAGTCCCAGATTCTCGGTGCTCTATTCCCTCCTACAACCTACTCTGGAAAGATGGAACTTCCACTAAAAGAGGGGGTGGCGTTGCAATCTATTCAAAGTGTCACCTTCATCTCACTGTCCAGAACACAGACCCCCTGATGCAGTGCGAGTCTCTTCACTCTCTCCTTAAACTTGGGGCAAAAAAGCTGCATATTATCTGTGCATACAACCCTCCAAACAGTGGCCGCTGTGGCTTAGATGAGCTCCTCAACTAAACAGCCATGCTCTCTGGTAAAAATGAAATACTCCTACTAGAGGATATAAATATAAACTGGTTAGGGCCCTGCCAGGCCACCTCACTCTCCAAAATACAGAGCTACAACTTGCATCAAATGATCACCGAACCTACAAGGATTGTGTCCAGCTCCAACTCCAGCACCTTAATTGACTGGGTGATAATAAACCATACTGAGCATCTCCTCTCTGTCAGCACTCTTGCAGATGCCATCATGGACCATCATCCAATCTTTTGCTCCTGGGGGCCGGCTCCATCACCCTCACAAAA
The DNA here is from genome assembly GCA_016271365.2 of Neoceratodus forsteri. Taxonomy (NCBI): domain Eukaryota; kingdom Metazoa; phylum Chordata; order Ceratodontiformes; family Ceratodontidae; genus Neoceratodus; species Neoceratodus forsteri. The sequence goes on along the minus strand of CM057452.1, from coordinate 914,791,999 downwards.
ACTGTGTTTCATCACCATCCGAAGCTATGCTAACCTGAATACCGAAAGCTTTCTTCATGATGTAGCCAGCATAGACTGGCCCAGTCTCTATCTGACCTCTGACATGCAGTCCACTCTCAGCATCTTCACTGCAAATTTCTCAGCCATTCAGACACTCACATCCCTCGGATAACACGTCAAGTCAAAGGAAAGCCTAGCCGATGGCTAAAAAAAGATCTACTAAACAAAATAAAACAGTGTGATAAAAACTGGAGCCATTTCAAGTCCTCTGGCCTACAGGAAGACCAAAACACCTACAGGACACTTAGAAATACATGCAAAAAAGGAGATCAGGGCAACTAAAAGCTCTATTACAAAAGCTTATTAACCAGTGCATCAGGGGGTCCTAAAAAATTCTGGTCCCACATAAAAATGTTCCTGGGATCTAACCTTTCCCCTCCCCCGAGTGACATGGTACTAAATGGTGTCCAGTGCAACAACCCTAAGACCATGTCTAATTTCTTTAATGACCAATTTACAGACTTGACCAAATACACATCCACTTTCCCTGCCTCGAATCAACTGGGTCCTTCAACTCCTTCCCGCCCAGCATCAAAATTCCCCTCCTTTTGCTTTAAGGCTGTTACTCGTAGGGAGGTCAAAAAACTCCTCAGAGAGATCTTGGACAGCACAGCCACTGCATCAGATGGTATCGAGCCCAGGCTGCTAAAAATTGCCGCACCTCTCATTGCCGGACCCCTGGCTAGAATTTTTTCACTCTCTTTATGTCATAGCAGAGTAACGGACATTTGGAAAACAGTGAGAGTCACCCCGTCTTCAAAAAAGGCAACCTTAAAGACCTCTCTAATTACAGGCCCATAGCCATCCTGTCAGTTCTAAGCAAAATATTGGAAAAGCTAGTTGCCATGCAAACCATTTAATTCCTCCGAGACAATGACCTCCCAACTGCTGCACAACACGGCTTTCAAAGAGGTCACAGCACCACAACCGCCCTACTCAAATTCACTGCCATGGACTCAGGGCTTCTTATGGGAGCAGTTTTCATCGATATGTCAAAACCCTTTGACTTGGTAGACCACCCACTTCTCCTTGACACACTCCACTTTATGGGCTTTGCTCCTAGTGTTGTCAGTTGGTTTAACAGTTACCTGTCAAATAGGGCCCAAACCATTAAATTCAATTCTACATGCTCCAACCTAAAGACGGTGAACATTGGAGTTCCCCAAGGCTCAATCCTTGGGCCACTTCTCTTCTCAATTTTTATCAACAGCATCACCACTAATCTCCTTGACACCTCATCTCTACTCTATGCAGACAACTTAGTCATGTATGCCAGTGCGAAAGATGTGTCCAATATCAACCTATGTCTCGCCTCTGATTTCCAGTGCACACAAGCCTGGCTATGGGACCACAAACTTGTTCTAAATGAGGCAAAAACACAGTCCATGCTATTTGGGACCCTCCCGAAACTCAAGACATTCCAAGATAAGTTCAGGGTCTCCTGCTTAGATTGGTCACTCATAACTCCTGTAGCATCATTTGGGTCACCCTTAACTAATCTGTAAACTTTGAACTCCACATCATCAACGCATGCAAATCAGTCAATTCCAAGCTAGGCATGTCATACCGGACCAGCCACATGCCAACCCCTACTGCTAGAGTGGCTATAGCTCTGGGCATACTCCTACCTACTCGGACCTATGGAGTGGCAACTTATGCTCCTTTACCAAAATCAGATCTTCAAAGATGGGATGTCACTTATAATAACATCTGCAGGTTTGCCTCAGCCTCCCACAGACTAAAACACCATTGTCTGCTATACTCGGATCTAAACTGGTTGTCCCCCAATGATACTAGAATTTACTCCCTCAACTCCACTGTTGACAGCATCATGAGATCTCATACCCCAACAACTCTAGCCGAGCTACTCACCTACCAGACCTCCAGCTACTGCCTACGCTTTGCTGACAAATCCCTACTTTGCATCCCCAAATGCAGTACCACCAAAGGCTCTAGAGCCTTTGCCCACCATGCACCTCAATTATGGAACTAACTCCCTCTGGACATCCTGCTAGCTCCTACACACAATGCTTTTAAAAAGTGCTCCACCAGCATCTCAGCTCCACCAACCAATGCTCCTGTTTCAAACCTCCTTAGTCCTCTGGGTATCCTGCCTATCCCGAAGCTCTTACCTTTTCTCCACAATACTCCCCTTGCAGTACAGCCTATCCCAGCTCTCTCTCCTGACACTAGTCCCCTGCAGCCATCCCTTTCTCTCTTTGCCAGTTCCTATCCTATACCCTACCTTTCCTTATCCTGACTTGCTATTATCCCTACTGTTCACAATCTTGCCATTCCCCTACCCATTATCTCCCTGCACTTGTCAGTATTTTACCACATTTTTATTTATCTATTTTTGTTGTACTTTCTAAATTGTATTTTCAGGACTACTACTGCAATACTCTTGATATTGTATGTTTTTCATCATGCTATGACTGTAAAAATCTCTATGATCCTACCAGGAACACCCTGTGTACTACCTGTAATGCTTAACCTATGTTAAATGTTTTTCGAAATACCCTGTATACTACTTGTGCTGCTTAGCCTATTGTTTAATGTTTCACAACACCTTGTTTATGTATCTCAATGTAATCTATTTATTTATTTAGCTTTTGTTAACCAGGTAAGTGCACTAGATAAAACATGCCTATTTTCAGGTACGACCCAGGAGAGTACAGGAATTAAAAGAACATACAGAGTACAACTTAAAGCAAGTAAGGCAGATACACTGAAATCAGAAAAAGCATGACATACATAGTAAGATAACTCAGGTTTCAACAGTGGCACAGTCAAATATAAAAACAATACAGAGTCACTAAGACAATGCTCAGCAGTATATACAGAATTTACATGCTTAACACAGGGTCACACCCAAGCAGGCAGACAACCACAGCAGGACCGGAGCCAAGTTACAGGAGATGATATGCTCAAGTACTGTGCAGGTGACCAAAGTAAGCAAGGTAATCAGGGGGGCTTAAGACAGTCACGTACCGAGGAGAGCTTCAAGTGTGTCCACAGGGAGGTACGTAGGCATGCCTGGGAGGTGGAGGACCTGACCTGGACCGGAAGGGAGTTCCATAATCTTGGGGCACATGACACAAAATCCCTGTCCTCCATTTGGGTGCACTTAGCAGGAACCTTAAGGATAGCAGGGCCCAGAGACCTTAGGGAGTAGACAGTGGAGGCAGCAGGCTCAAAGAGCTCCGCCAATCCAGGGGGGTGCCTGAGCCCAGAACCTTACCCGTGAAGTAGCCCAAAACAAAATTCATATAGTTGGGTGGGGAGAGCCAGTTAAGCTTAGCATGCAGATCACAATGGTGAGTGAGGTGAGGGGCTGCTAGCGCAAAATGGCAAATGTTATTGTAGGCAACGGTCCACCTAGTGATGTGTACCTTGGAAGTATGGGCAAATAGAAGTAGCCCATAACTGAGAGATGGTAGAAACACACCTCTGGCCAGTGCTAGGTGAGCATCCAAAGTAAGATTATTCTTCACCCTGTACGCCAAACCCAACTTCCAGTTAACAGCTCGACACACATTGTGGATGTGGTGACCAAGATTAAGCTGAGAGTCAACTGTTTGTTATACCTCCAATATCTGTCCTGTAACCTCCCAGGTTGTGCCTGAAAACAGTCATCTTTATGGCTATCGCACCCACCCAGTAAACAAAAACTAAATAAATAAGTACTGTAAAGGCTTTGTATGTATGTCAGTATCTGTTATTTCAATTACATTTAAATTTGGTGTGGCAGGTACAGGAGAAAGAGTGACAGATATTGTGATAATGACATTTTGAGATATGGCCAGGGTAGTAATGGAAGCTTTCCATTGACCTTGCCAATCAGGGGCCTGGATTCACAAAGCTTTGCAAATTACGCAAAGTGTTTGCACAAACTTTGTCCAGCTTTGGCCTTGAGTGTGATTCACAAAAAGACACTTGCCCGGGTCAAACTAGTTTGTGCGGTAGCAACAACATAAGTTATGCATGGCACAAAGAGGAGAGGAGTGGCCATGAATACAGGCAAAATGCAAGTCTCAAAGCTTTTCTATTGTGCAAATGGCTGTGTGGTACTTTGCACTGTGCAAGTAACTGCCTATAAAAAGGTCATCTTAATCCTGGCCAATCCCAGAAGCCAGAAGGGGAATTGCATCAGGCAGCACAATGGCTGACAGCACTCCACAGCTTCTGTAAATGCTGGGGGAGGCTCTGTGGGAAGAACAGGAAGGAGGACACCCTGGCCCATCCATTGCTGGCGGAGACACCCTGCTTCACAGAGCCGGTTCTGGCCAAGATTCTCCTATGAGACTCTGAGTGATGAACAGCTGGTTGGACAATGCCACCTCAACTAGGCCATGCTCAGGCAACTGTGTGAACTCCTGGAGGAAGACCTGCACACCACCACCCATCACAGCCATGCCCAGATGATAGAGGTGAAGGTGTCTGCTGCCATGTGCCTACTGGCAACTGGCAACTTTCAGCCTGCTGGCTGAATTCCTAGATGATCTGCTGCCACATGTCAGGGAATTCATAGTATTCCCCAGCACTGCAGAGGAGTGCACAGCAACACTGCGACAGTTCTATTAGGTAGCATGCCTGCCACATGTACTTGGTGCCATTGACTGCACCCATGTTGCCACCCATACACCACCTCACCCAGAGTTGGATGCCAACCTCTTCAGGAAAGGCTTCCACTCCATCAACCGCCAGGTGGTGTGCGATGCCACTGGGTGTATCACCAACATGGTGGCATATTACCCTGGGAGTGCCCATGACTCCTTCATCTGGCAGAACTCCATGTTGTGCCAGAGATTTGAGGGAGGCAAAATACCTGTGGGTCACCTGGTGGGTGAGTACAACAACTGAGCTGTGACTAGCAATCCCTGTGGGTCACACAGGGCTGTGTCCCACTTAGGGGGGGAGGGGGTGGGAACCCTAATAAGGTTCTGGAATGTGGGAAGACCATAATAGCTGCCAAGATGGAACGGGCAGGAACGTGACATGGCTTACAGAGGGGCCACTGACAATGTGACAATGTACTGCAGCACAGGCTGCCAAACTCACAAAGGGGACCTGTCCGTGTGGTGTGTGTGGGGGATGTGCAGAAGCACGCCAGAAGGTTCCAGAAAATGGGCCAGAGTAGTGTACCACAGACATGTCCCATTTCACATGTGTGCACTGTAATTTACCGGTGACAGTGGCTACACCCTGCACCCTTGGCTCATCACCCTCATCCTCCACCCCACAAATGAGGTGGAGGAGAGATACAATGTGGCACACACCTCCATGTGAAACATCATTGAGTGGGTTTTTGGCATGCATAAAATGCATTTCCATTGCCTGGACCACTCAGGTGATGCCCTGCAGTACACACCTCAGAAGGCTTGTGGCACATTCCTTGCTTGTTGTATGCTACACAACATGGAACACACCCATGGAACACTGCTGCTGGTCCAAGAGGAACAGACATCCACAGACACAGAGCCAGAGGGGTAGGAGGCAGCACAATGGATGCAAGGCAGGGCTCCACACATGATACAGAGGACCCAGGAGTACAAACAAAACATTGCATGACAGCTGGAAGCCAGCAGAACATGAGCAATAAGAAACAACACATATGGAACCATGTATGATCCTTATTCATTGTACACAATGCACAACATGCACAGACCCACAATACAGAAATGGAAACTAAAGGAGACGGTAAAACCAGGCACACAAAGGTACAAGCAGTTGCAATCAAGACATGATGCAGCCTGGAACTAATCAAAAATGCATAGGGGTATGACAAAACAGAAGGAACAAAGCTGTACATCAGTGAAATGGATTGAAATAGAGACTCACATAGTGCAAGAACTGTTATGTCACATGTCACAGATGTAGCCTGGGACAGCCTACCTAGCCATGTTATGCAGGACACCACACAGTAAGGGGGCAGATGTTAAATGGGGCAATGGGAAAAGAGACCCTTGCACAGGACCTGGCTGGGGGGAGAGCCAAGGACATAGCAGGCTACGACCTCCAGAGGCAACCAAGTGTGCGGACAATGCCACGGCACATAGGATGGAGTGATGTCATTGTGGCCCAGTGGAGGCTGAATGGGAAGACACATGGGCCTGGGACCTCACCTGGGAGCCAGCGCAGCTGCGTGGGGATGTGGACACTTGCAACAACACCCACCGAGCAGGGGTGTGTGGTGAACCAAGGAATGTGGGGATGCAGCTGTGCTGCCAGTGCCAGATGTAGCCCCTCATGGTGTGGACACATACCACCATCCAAGCCAGGAGACAGGGGACTGCCCACTATCCACAGATGTGCCCCAAGTACAGCACTGAGTTGCATGGTGCGCCCTGCCCCAGTGACCAACTGCCCTTGTAAAGTCCCCAAACAGATGCACAATGGTTCCAAGGAACTGTTCTCCATACTGCAATTCCAGCTGGTGTTGGTGCCGGCGAAGGTGAAGGTACTGACACAGCAGGTTCCGCATCTCTTTGATGACTCTCTGGGATGTGGTCTGGGTGTCCATGGTAGCATGCATCATGTCATGGGCACTCTGATTGGCATGCTGTGTGATGGGGGCATAGGCGCTGGAGTGGCCCTAAATCAATGAGTGGCCATGTGGTAATGTGTGTGTCTGAGACAGCACCACCAGTCAGTGGCAGCCTAGGTGTAGGATGTTGCTGTATGCTACTTCAAGTCCCTGGACCCATGCTGTTCCTGGGCAGGGTGGGAACCCCAGACCATGTGTGTTGTGCCAGTCCATGAGCAGGCATGACATCAGAAATGGGCGGATGGGAAGATGAGGCAACAGAGATGGGGATGGATGTGTGGGACAGCAGAGCTGGGTCTAGTGCATGGGCCACTGAGGTGGTGCTGGTGGAATAGACAGTTGCAGGGGGTTGCTGGGCAACATCCATGGAGCACTGGGGGGTATCACAGTAGTATCTGTCTCTGCTGACTGGGATGTCGAGAAGAGTTCCAGGCTAGCTACCTATGTCTCCAGGTGACTATCTGCCGAAGTGTCTGAGTCACTCTCCACCGGGAAGTCTGCTCATCTGGGGGGGATGTTCCCTGAATGTCATGGGATGTACCAGGCTGCTCTGCTGCTGGCTGTGGGTGTCCTGTGTCAGAAGCTGCAAAACAGGAAAATGCTTGAGAGGGATGGCTCATGATGCAGGGCACAGCCTATAGACAGAGTAATGCTGCAGCACTACCATGACAGTGCCCCGTGTGAGCAGACAACATTCACAGATGGAAGTGTAGACCACCACCATGCAGCACACAGTGAGGAATGTGCATGCACACACATGTACATGCAGTACACTCAACACAGTGGGGCATGACACAGGAAAGAGACACACCAACACACAAGGGCACAGCATGCAGGGGGGAGCACACAGTGGTGGTGGGAGTAGCAGTGGGGGTGGAGGAATGACACACACTGCATCATGGAGGCATAGATACCATCAGAGGGTGTATGTTGTGCATGGTGTGGCCCCAAACCACCAGGGCAGTCCCAGCCATTCTTGTCCATCAGGAACAGGTCCAGGAGAGTCCCACACCACCCACAAAAAACATTACAAGGGTGTGCACCATCCATAGTAGGGGTGGCCCAAAGATATGTGACATGGAACCACAGTAGTACACCCAGTGAGGTGGTGCATGCCATCACATTGATGATGCCAGTGTACAACTTATTTGGCTCACTGGCCAGTATGTCTGTCTCAGATCCACCACCAGGCACCCTGGACACATCAGCCTCCAGCAAAAATGATGCCACAGCCTCCCCAACAGGGTCAAGGGGGTGGGACACTGCAGGTGTAGGAGGGACACCATCATTGGCATGTTGTTCTCTCTGCAGTGCAGCCAAGTCAGACTTGCCACGACAGTGGAAATCATTGTGCTGTTTGCACACTGTGTCGGCTGACCTGTCCCTTCCACCAACAGCATTCACCTCATCCGCAGTCTCCTGCCACGCCTGGCATATGATGGCATTGTTGTTGCTGTATCACCTGATGACAGACTCCCAGACCCAGTATGTCTGGACTAGGACTTCAAGCTCCAGGGTGCTGAACCTGTGGGTGCAGAGCCTGTCCCTGTTATGGGCAGCACCTGATAGGGGAACATCAGAGGGAGAAGTCAGTTTCATGTAGTCCTTTTGTGTTATCAGCTTAGCCAAACCAAAATCTAGGGCAGGGCGGATGACCTGAGTGCCAGTGTGCATCTGGCAAATAGTTGATGATATCCCTCATGCCCACCCCTCTCCTATGGCAAAATGCCCAGGGGCATGCCCCACAGGTCAACCAAAAGGGCCACTGACCAGGGTGTCCAGTAGGCCACTGGGGGACTACATGACACAACATGAACAGCTATGGCAATGGCACCACTGACTGATGTGAGCCAGCCGCAGTAGGCAGCAGTAGACAAGGCCACAATACCCTGGCCTGCAGTACTACCGCTGTGCATTGAACTGGAGCGAGACACACATGGGCCACACAACTGTGCATACCGATGTGCAAGAGCTGCACACCCTTACTGGGGTTGTGTGGGTCCACTAGGACACCACAAGAACACAGGACATGCACGCTGTTGGTTGTGCAGGCAGATGTACATAGCATGATGCATCACAGGTTTGGGGATGGTGAGCCATGTCCATGTTCAGGGACAAGCTCATGCTTGTGGTTTGCTGGACACCCAAGGGGCTGTCACACTGCATGTGTGACATATTGTCATGACCTGGTAATGTGTCTGCCTAATGACCTGGTGGCAATATTGTCGCACATGTCAGGTTGCCAGCCGCAGAGGTGGGCCCATCTGCACACCACACCACACCCCGGGACATACCCCTATGGGTCTGAAATGCACACATGTACTGCCACAAGACACATTTGGGGACAGGATGCAGGGGGAAGACCATGGTATGCCCACAGAGTCACAGGCTGAAGCACACAGTGGCCAGAGGGCCACTATGCTGATGGGTGGGCCATAAAATTGAGTGAACCCTCCCCCCCTCAGTATCAAACAGTGTGCGACATCTCTGCCATGTGTTCCAGCAGGGGTCATGACATGCAGTGGCAGAAGGAATGGTCCCTGGCCCACACAGGTGGGGTGGCATGCATGACACAGACCACCTGTGCAGGTGCCAGCCCATGCATCACATACACCAACAGAGGTAGTGGGGCCACAGGCGAAATGTAAGCACAGTCCATATACCTGCAGGGACATGCAGCCAGAAGGGATAGCAGGGTGTGTGCAGGACAATGTCTGCCTAATTACTAGCAGATAAGCAGGGGAGAAGTGCAACATGATGACAAGGGCCAGAGAATGTGTCAGGGATGGGGATAAATGTTCACACAGTAGGACAGTTGCATATGTTTACCTGGCTGTGTGGCATTTCCCTGCTGGCTCGCACCTGTTGCTGGCTGAGTGGGCTCCATGACTTGCAATTCCACAGCTGACTGAAGGTGGTGCACAAGTTCCCCTTTTATATCGCTGGAGCAAAGAAGCACATAAATGCATGCAGAAAGCTCTGGAATGAGATGAAAATAGGCCACTTTGCCCACTGACTACCTAAGCAGTTCATTTATATGTCGACTTTGTGATTAGCATTTTTTTTGACTCGCCCAAAACCAGGGTGCAGTTGCACAATGGGATTGTGCCACACTACACGTTTGTGAATAGCATGATAAGGGTTGTGCGGTCGTGGCTTTTCCGGAACCTTCTTAACATCGTGGCTTCGTTGCACCACACATCCATGGTACTCATGTGTGCGATGCCTGTCCATGATGCCGTGCAATCTACCGACACCATGCATGTACGCAGTGTTACCACATGCAGTCTGTCGTGCAAACAGTCTTGCTACAGCCATTGAGTGATGTGCCCTAGTGTTATGCTGCCGCACTGAAGCCATGTTGTGGCATGAACAAACAGTGTGATCCAGAGCTGTGAAGGAAGGCCACAGTTGGAGATGGCACCCACATGGACAGCTATCTTCCCAACCATGCAGCGGGCAGCCTGGTGGTCAGAGGTTGAGCTGGCCAACCTGGTGGACCTAGTGGTCACTAGTTAGGGCCAGCTGTTTGGCCAGGAGAACCTGCAGGGGCCAAGGGGGGAAGTGTTGGCCACTGTAGGCTGAGAACTAAGTAGACACACAGGGATGCCCAGGACCACAGAACAGTGCCGCCACCACTATGTGGACCTGAGGAGGACAGAGCAGGGACAGCTCCAAAGGTTCCGCTCCATGGTGCGTGATGGCACCATGTCATGGAGTGGATTTCAGTACCTAGTCATATGTTGCCTAGCACATTGGGGGGGGGGATTGGCTTCCACATCCATAAGACAGGTAGCATATGGTTCATATTGCCATCCAGGTCATGATGTGTAGTCTCTGCTCAGCCACAGACAAGGTCGCCTGCTGGTCTGTGGTTAGACTGGTGACATGGTGGCAGGCTGGTGTGGCATTGGCTGTGGCTGCCCACTGCACATTATGGCGGAAGCACAGCCCCACTGCTTACACGGGTGTCTGTCATAATGGGATATGACAACTCCCAGCCAGGCACAACTATGGGGTTATGGTCCGACCACATGTGTCAGTCCCTGTGCAACATGCACCTGCTACATTATGGCATGTCTGCACACATGACCAGCATCTCCTCCCAGTTCCTTTCTTTGTGTTTCCCTGCTACTTCTGCGCTTGCATGTGCCTGCCACCCACTGCTCACAGGGGACATCATCACCTGTGTACACCTTGAACACAGTGCATGCATCCCATGCTGCCCAGTCCCCTACCTGTCCAACAGAGACATGGTTACACGTGCCACCGCGAATACCCTGTGCAGACATGCTGCTTGTGGGGAGTGTGCACCTCAGCAGCCACAGGACATGCAGTGTTGGCATCTCTCAGAAGGGGCCACTAGATCTATGTCTCTGCATAATGGCACATGCTAAACAGCTGTGTGCCATGGGCAACGCCAGAACACGTTGCTTGTGCAGTACACCATACACAACCTAGCACAAGGCCAACACATCATGTTCTGTGCCCAACATGCCCCGTCATGGGATCCTGCAGTATGCAGGAAGTTACTCATGGTGTATGGATGCGCCTACATGGTGCACACATGGTACATGATGAAGACATGCTGCCTGAGACAGGTCAGGCACGGGGGCATTCCTGGTACACATGCCTGCCACCAGTTGTGCAGTTGCATGTGGTGACCATGATGGGACAGGACTTCTCCACACAGTTGGGCACCCACAACACCTGGGATCTATGGCTCCATCACACACTCCAGTCCAGATGGAGCATTCATGGTCACTGAGTCCAGCACCCTGATGCACGCCTGTGGCAGTGATAGCCTGCATCACCATGACTGCTGAGACTGCCACCAGTTACAGCAGCATTGCTCCCCAATGGAATGTCCCATCTCATGCGCAGCCATCCAGGTGGTCACTGGACACTCCCTAGGCAGATCTGACCTACCTTGGTCATGCCGTGTTCATCGCAGTGCCTTGCCACGTTGTCTGCCTTCATGCCCAGTGTTTCCTATGCATGCCCTACCGCTGGGGATGTACTGCTGCTGCTACACCACCAGCCCACTCAATATGTCATTGTGTGTGCATGGGACATGTCACTCAGCTAGTCTGTCCATCTCTCCACATGTCAAGCTACATTGTGGAAGTCTTTTCATATGTCTCACTATGAGATGTGCCCCAGTTGACATGCCCTAGCATGATGTATCCCAGTACGAGAGCATATGCCCATCCCAGGGTCCCGAACTTCTGTCTGACCATAGACATACTTAAGTGACAAACACACAGTGTACCCACTGCACATTGTGGACTGTTGCAGGAGCACGGCACATTCCATGATGTGTTGTCCAATGGGTGCCCATCATGACATACACAATGTACTGTCACGGCCACAGTCCCACATATTTGTCACTCTGTTCTACCATGTCAGTGTCATTGTTTACACCACTGGCTTGCTGAAATGCTGGACACTTACATGTGCAAAGCGATGTTACTGGGGAAACGATGTGGCCCCATGTGTCTGTTGCCATTGACGCCATTTTGCTTTTTTGCTAGTGGGAGGGGGGCCCTACATGAGACTTCTGAAAGGTGGGTCCTTACATGTGCCAATTAGATGTCTTCTCATGTGCAGTCTCCAGCCTTGGCATGTGCCTGTGTCCACCATGCTGTCACTGTTCTGTGCATTCACATGTACACCCCCTCCTGTACATTCCACACAACTCTTGTTCTCCCATGTGTGTCACAGTAGTTGTCTGGTACCTTGCATGGCTGCACATGACAGCCTGTTGGTACCCTTCTGCCAGATATGGTCTACCTGTTCATGCCTACCAACTGCACCTCTCATACACACATGGCCGCCACCTGTGCACCAGGCAGGACCTTGCCTTTGCACCCTTGCAGGTGCACAACACCTACCATGCATGGTCAGGTCATGCATTTTGTGGGGGACATTGACTGTGGTCACAGGGTGCTGAGGCTGTCTACCAGTGCGTGGGCTATTCAAGCAGCATGGTTAGCCTCCAGTGGGGTAGTACTACAGCTATTTGTATGCATGCCTGGGTTGCATGTTACGGCAACAGGGTGTCTGCTGCATCAGCAATGCCATACCCCTATCACCAGCGGTGACCTGTTGTCAGCCTTGGCTGGATTTGGGTGCATGTGGGCAGGTGTGTGACAAAACTGCAGCACCGCATGGTACAGGCACTCGTGATTTACAGATGTCTCTCAGCCATGGACCTTGTCAGCATAGTCCTGGGGTAGGTATTGGGATCATAGTGCTTGATGCATGCCACTGACAGTTTCTGTTCTGTTTCTGTTGCAGACTGAGGGGCCAGAGATGCAGCCTGCCAGAGGGTTAGGGTAGGGGAGAGTAGTACCACCAGCTGAAGGAGGACAAATCCCACGTCCCATGCCCAGAGCAGCCACCAGTCATGTGAGTATGTATGCCTTCAGCTTATAACTCACTTGCTTTCACCTGCAGCAACTGTGCACTGCATGGATGTACCATGTCCTTGGACCTGTGATTCTGAGTGTGCGTACAGACATCACAGTGGTATATGGTGTCCTTGCCTTGGTGCCTCACATCCCCATTGCGGTCCCCTGGGCCTGCCTTGGGGTGACCGGCCCACTTGGCACACTACACACTCTGATGTTCAGCTTGGGGACATTGTTTGTGTGGTGTAATCCTGCCACATGCCAGGCCCCATAGGGTACACCTGTAACATGCCTGGAGCATCAGCACATGGTGGTTGCAGTGATCTGGCCCTGATGTGATGGTCCACAAGTGTGGTGTTCCCACATCGTGTGCTCCCATTTCAGGCCCATGTGTCCCTTTGTTGTGCCTCTGCCCACAGGGTCCTTGGGTGCCCCTCATCATGTGCTAACCTGTTGCCCTGTGGCTGTGGGTAGCCCATGTGTTCAAACAATTTATGCATGCATCCTCTGCAGTGGCCTTACACTGCTGAACAGTCATAGTGTCACAAGCCATATTCCTGCACTTGCCTGTCAATGTATACCCAGGCACTTATCTGTAGCTGTTTGGGCCAGGGCCCATGCAGTATTCCCTCTTGCTTAGGTGCCTATGTCTCAGGCTGACAGCATTCCTTTGATCAGACTAGGACACCCGTAGTGTGGCACTGACTCCTGCCCTTGCTCATCCTGCGGTCTTCGGTCATTGACCATCAGCACCCTTGGTGTGTGGTCCTTTCCCTTATTTCCCCATGTCTCCCCACCAGTTGGCACTCTGTTGCCCCCCAGGTAGTTGTCATACCAGCCTTCTGTATTGGTCTGTTTGGTAGCTATGTGTTGGCAGTTTGGGCTTTTGTGCTCCTGTTATGGGCGTTGTTCATGGGCTTTGGATGGAACATTGCTGGCCAATTCTGCCATGGCATTGGTGGCATGCTCAGTGTAGGGCATGCACATATGGCCTGCTGGGAGTGGCATCCTATGGTCTAATTACTGCCACAGTTGCATGTCTGCAGACTGTGCCTCTGTGTGACTGCTGTGGACCACTTTGGACATCTGCCAATGTCCGTGTGTCCACTGCTGACAAGTTTGCATGTGGTTCCTTTGGCCCTACACTTGCTGTGGGGCCCATGGTAACAAGGCCAGGTAACACATGCTGCCAACATGCTTCCTGGACCCTGCCTACCCCAGGTGCTGCTTGGTGATATGTTGGCAGACCAATGGATGCTGTCCAGATGCACCACCCTCCACAAGTGGCCATGTGTCTTGGCCTTGAGCATGCTTTCCGCACCTATCACCATGTGTGCCATGTTGCCCAATGTTCTGCATCTCTAGGTAACACTGCTGTTTCCTCACAATGTTACAGGGCCATTGCCTTTCAGGTGATCAGCCATGGGCAGAGCCCACAGGGGAACATACCCATGGGCATTTCATAGCTGGGGTGCTGTGCCCTGTTTAGGCTGTGCCAGACATCTTCCCAGCACTATGTGTCTGCTTTGCCATTTAATATGCCCTTGGGCCCATGCTGCACCTGTCAATCTGGCCCACCAGGCATGGCTGCTGGTGCCACATGGGAGGCTGCTCTCCACTCTCCCTCACCCTCTTGTTGTGGCAGTGTGTTCACACAACCTTAGGTCCTAGTACCTATCCTTCCTTGCACACCTTGCCATTGGCCCGTGTCATCTTGTCATGCACTGCTCTCCTAGGCATCCACATGCCGGCGGTAGTGCCACTGCCTCTAGACAGCATACAATCAGCATCCCAGACACACATCATGTGTTTTTTTTTTTTGGGTGGGATACTTTGCACATCTCAGCACAGTTGCAATATGTGTACTGAGTGCACCATTTTCCTCCTCCTAGGTACAACTCAGCAGTGTAGTGTGGGGTAGCACAGAAGGGCATGGATGGTGAGGATGGAGCTTATTGGCCAGTGGCAAGCATGGGTGCTGTGCACTATGGAGCAGTGGCAGGAAGAGTTCCTGTGGGAGCTTCGGTAGGTCTGCAGCATCCTAACGAGGATTGAGCGTCGATCCCAGCCACCACCCCCTCCACCTGCAGCTTGATCATTGACATACTCCAGCCCCCTTGCCCCCAAGCTATATCCCACCACTTCCTCCACCACTTGATGTTGCTTTTTAAATAGTTACCCCTCCTTCCCCACTCCCTGTTCATCCCATCTTTCCCCACTCATTCCTACCCTACATCATTCCCTGTATATAGTTGTTGCAAATTATTTTTGTGTTGGTGGTTTTCATACTTGTTTCATATTAAATTTGTATCATGTTTGTTATCCCGTGTCTCTTCTTTCTTCCTCCAGGGCTTCACGTACGGGTGTTCACTGTTCCACACTCTACCTGTTCAGGTCCAGTGGGAGGGAAGGGAGACCACACATGTCACCATTCCATCTGTATCTCTTGCCAAACAGACACCTGTGTGTTGGCAGACATCCACCAGAACTGGTTGCTATTTCTGCCCATGAGCTGGCATTGGGGGCCATTCCCTGGACAGTCGCTGTCATCTTCCTTCCAGACTCTGTACTGTACCATACAAGACACACTGTGCCCTACCCCTTTTTGCCTGGTCCACCTATGTCTCCAGCTGAGTCACCGCGAGATGCTGCCCACCTGGATGTGCTTTGCTGTGCTGTCACCTGTGCTTGTGTCTTCATAGGCCTGCCACACATATCCCATCTGGCCACATGTCTGGCAGCATGTAGCATGCCCAGCCATGTTTGTCGGCCCTTGCTGTGGGCCCATGTTGCCCTGTAATGCTATGCAGCCTTATACCACTGTCTTGTTCTTGGCCTGCTGCCTAGTGCAACTGCACCAATGCACTGCATTGTGCTATTCTGCATTTCATGCAAACAGTTGTGTTGCGCGATAGGCTCCCATTGCGCCCCTAGCTTTGTGCCCCATTCATTATGCGTTCGCGCTGGCACTAGTTCTTTGCGAATATCACTGCCCTGCTCTGGTGCAATAACAGTCTCCCATGCAAAGCATTTTTTGCATGAACACAATTCTTTGTGAATCCTGCCCCAGATCTTTATGTAAACAATTTGCAAATATTTGTTTTGTTTTTTCGGTGGAGGGGTTATTCTTGGTATGCCTTTCTTTGTGATTACCAGTGCATATTCCTGTGCCCTTTTCTCTGTATTATTGCTTTAATTTTGAGACTGAACAGAATGTGATTGTTTTCTTTTCCTTTTATTTTTGGAATTGCTTTTCCTATTAAATTTTAATTCATAGATGAGAAAGATTCATGACATCTGTAAAATAAATCCATACAAAATGAAATACAAATAACTGGTGGGTTTGGAAGCCGCTGCACCTGTAATGAATGGTTCTCAATCACATAGCTTAACCTATTCTATAATAGCTAATAAGAATGAAGTTCTGTTTTTTTATGTTATTTAACTTAAGTGTTTTTGGGATGTATGAACATATGTCCAGGGCAAATACAGAAGAAGAGACCCACCAGGTTCTTTTACCTGCCAAATCAAATATCTGTATCTGTAAATTCTGTATTCAGACAAGAATGTGCAAAGCCAAATCATTAGTAAGGAAAAAGACATGACAGGGCATTGGTTATCATGGCTAAATGCATGTCCAGGTGCATAATAAGGCAAGAGGCACTTTTGCCAAGTTGCACCTGGAAGTGCATTTATGCCCTGACAAGCAAAGACCTGAAGTGGTTTATTGCATATATAAAATGGGTACACTGAGACATGCTAGTTTTTTAAAGGGACACTGTCAGCTTTTTGACCTATTTTCATTGCCCCTTTACTGATTGTGCTTGCCACAAATCTAAACTCACTGATAGATGCATTGAGTCGTTATGTGCATGCTTTCTTGGTGATCAAAGTATTTGAGCCCAAAATGATAACATAAAGGTCCTGACCTTATCTGGTGTAGTCCGCTCCTTCCGTGTGCCCCCAGCAGTGCTGTGGCACTGATCAAGCAGAACTCATGTATGAATGTGTTTGGTGATTTGTGAGATATATAACCTAAACATATAGCTGTATTCCATGAACTGAGCCAATGTTGGCAATGCATTTCTGTTTGAAGAATGAGGGTTATTTCAGTTTGAACTCGCAGTTTGAAAAATGAAACCAGGACCCGACATATGCACATGCACCATGTCCGGATTCACTCTTCAAACTGCTATATTGCTAATCAGCAGTAACAAACAAATCAGCTGTTTCCAGTCCAACTCAATTGCAATGGGCACTTTTTCAACACCTGCTTATACTCAATTAGTGTCAGGATAGTGCTGACTAGTAGTTTTCTTTGCCATTTTCTAGGCTTGTAACAGTCCAAGCTCACGAAGCATAACTTTCTGGTCTAAACATGCCTCTGAAGCATTGCATTTGTCTGTTTCTAGGAAGGCTGAGGTCATCAATATGATCCAGTCCCTGTTGAAACTTCAGTCTGCAAGACTTAGCAGTGGATGATGGCATCCTGAAATCCATGGTCGCTGACATTTTACAAATTAAGGAGATGACTCTATCTGGATGGAGAGGGATTATGAACTCTAACTGAAGAAGAAAAATGTGAAGGGAAGGATGGGGAAATTGAGGAGGCACAACTCCACCAGTTTTCAAATACTCATGACCATTAGGCACTTGCAACATTACTGGGACTGTGAAACTGAACTTGTTAGCAATGGGGATGTTTGCCAAGCCTCAGTGCTTGAATGGAGTGAGGTATTTGTTGGTCATCTACAGCAACAACAAGAATGCCTGGATGATCAAAAATATGTTTAATGACTGCATGCATTTATGGGACAGTTGGCTTTGCAGCTGCAAAACTCAATGCTTTAGAATATTTTTTCTGAGCATCCCACAGTCCCTTGTCTAAGAAGAATAAAACTAATGTTCCTTCCCTAAACATCACTTCAGTCATAACTCCGTTGGATATGGGAGTGATTTAAAATTTAAAAGTTACTATATCAGGGCTATGAGGAGACAGGTCCTGTATTGTTAGACTCAGCTGTTGAATTTGACATCCAGTGGCTACATGAAGAAAATCTTCCCTGTTTATTAAGCAGGCCTTGGACTGCGTTACATCTGAAACAATCTCATGCTGCTGGTAAAAGGGAGGTGTTCCTCCCTCACTGATCCAGACTAAGACACAGCAAGCTTCCTTGGAGGAATAGACCCCCCAACACACACACACACACGCACACCACCACCACCACTAGCTGGACATTCAGAGGCTGAGTTTGATGAATTCTGCCACTTCAGTGACAATGACCCAAACCAAACAATGCAGATATCCAGCACATCATAGAGTCAGTGTAGATTAGCAGATCAAGTAACAGATGAAAGAGGAGGAAGAAGAGAGCATGGATCTTGATTGCTCTGAATTTCACCAAGTCACACTGGCTGATGTGTGGACTGCCCTTTTGACGCCCAACTGTGCAATGGAACAATGCCATGACATTAAACTGAACTGGGCCCTAAATAAGTGAAACTGAGAGGAAATGGCATATACTGTATATGCATTAAAGAAAAGCAACACGCGCAAACTGCAGACTTTCCCAAAAAATGCTGAATACTGTATTATAGTTGCACTAGGAATTAGCTCAGTGTGATTGCAGTGGATGTTTATTTTTTCTTGATGTATTTTGCCCCTTTTTTCCCTGCCTGCCCCTATCTGGATGGTCCTTCTCAGCACAATCACAAACTTTTGGACTTACACTATTGCTACCATGATTTGCCCCTCATGGTGTGGTTCAGGGGGAACTTGCCCTTGTGCCCCCGGAAGCAGGATCCTGTGTGGTGCCCATTTGGTGATGCCAGGTCAGTGGGAGGGCCATCCTTTATCCTGCTTAGCTGGAATGGTGTCCTCCATTTTTATCCCTTTAGAACATTGGCATATAAAGCTGCAGAGTATCTTGCTGACATACCATGCCCCAGTAGGCCTTCAGACTGCCATGGCACCTACCCTCTGCTAGGTGTCAGTTGTATTGGGGAGGCACAACCCTCACTCCCTGGGAGAGGAAATCAGTGCTTTGCAGTCTCAATCCTCTCTCTGCAGCTGACCCCTAGTGACTTGGATTTGCTCCTAAACCTATGTAGCCAGCCTGGTATGTAGTTGTGCTACCATCTTGCTACTGGGCTGCCCTTCTGCATGTTTCTTTATTGAATGCAAACAACATTTATTAAATCTTTTTTTTTTAAGATAATTTTGGCATTTTCTTGTGATAGAAAACCCTTCTCACCTATTCTAGCTGTTGGTTTGAACAAATATAATCATGAGTTTGGCACTAGCACCCGCTCTAATAGGCTTGCACTGCATCTCATGTGGTCGACTGTCTGTGCTATCCTCCTAACTCAGAGGTCAGTAACAGATGTGTAATACTATAAAACAGGTATTCTTTGTTGTTAGTTTATGTTTACTGTTTCCTCAACCCTGACCTGTGAAATTAAATTACCAGCCCTATTTTTTAATGTCTGCATGATTTGGTACCTCCACCCTTAGTATATCTCAACACACTGAAACTGAGTACCAAAATTATCCAGTGCTGTCCCTTTCAAATTGGCCATTAACACTAACAGTGCAGCATCCCAGAACAACTCTCCAGTAGTCAGTAGTACAGCTTCATGCAGTCAACCTGTCGGTTTGCACCCATACACTGCAAAGCCTGACCTGAAATTAAATTGCCAGCTCCTTTTTTTAATGTTTGCATAATTTGGTACCTCCATCCTTAGTATATCTCAATACACTGAAACTAAGTACCAACTAACAGTAACAGTACAGCATCCCAGGACAACCCTCTGGCAGTCAGTAGTACAGCACTAGATGATGGCACATCCTCTGGCAGGACCAGATTAACCATCATGCCAATTAAGTCATGGCTTAGGGCCTCAAAGCCAACAGGGACCTCCCAGCTGGGCTGCAATAAATCTTATGGCTAGCTGGCAAACAGTCTGAAATGAAATAAATGAGGTCCACAACAACAGTAGCTTCAAAACAGGGGGATCCCATTTAATCAATAACCGAACTTCATGGCACCATTTAAACAGTCTCTCTTTCAGTCAAGATCATGGAAGTCACATTTCAAGGGGTAGTGGTTAAATGTGGCCAAGCTGGCCCCCACCTGTGCTTCTGGGCACAGATCCTTCTGGGCCAAGTTGGCCACTAACAGTTCTGGTCAGCATTACTTCGGGCAGAGATGACCCTCTACAGGCAGCAGCAGAAACTAGCTATCCATCTCTCTCTCTGTCTCTGACTTCACTGGTTTCAAGACGGGATCCCAAACATAGTTATCTCAGATAGGGGCTACTTCTCCATTCTCCATGTCTCTTCAAGACACAGTAACAGAACTGAGGCAGGTGACTCACTTCATAGGCACTGAGGCAGATGACCCCACACACATGGCAACAACCAGGTTGGCCTTCCTCTTCATTGGGTACCATTTCTCTCCCAATCTGGTACTTCTGCTCAAATCTCACATGCTCCAACAGAGCTGCCACAACTGGGTTGGCATTAATGCTCTGAAACTGGCCTTGTTCATTGTCTCCAGGCTCCATCCTCTCCCACAGGTCCCTCTCTTCCTCTGCCGACACCCTCACCTTTCTCCCTTTCGCTGCACTGTCTTGTCCCCAACAGTTCTTCTCTTTCTCTCCAGCATGGTTTTCAATGTAGCACACCAGAGGAGACATGGAAAGGGGAAAACATAATGGGGTAACCCCCGACTCAAATTAGTGTCCGCCTCCATGTCTTTTGCTGCCTTTACCACCTTTATTCCACCCAACTGACCCACAAAACTTACCAAGAGAAGGCTATCGTCACTGCTCTCTCACAGTCCCCCCATTCACCACATTGACTCAAATATGGGTTTCCCCTCCTGGTGCCAAAAATTGGATTTTATACCCCCTGCACACCTGTGATGACCTCCGACTCATGGAGTCCCCACCGGTGGGGCAGAGGCATATTAACTATTTAATTACAGGTCAAAAAAGAACCTAAACTGTGTACAACATGTGCACACCCCGTGGGGGGAGGTACAATGGTAAACTGCACCCGTGGATACACACTGACAGCTGGATGATACCTGCAGAGAGATGAAAGAAAGTGACTTACTGTAGCATGTGATTCTAGGTGGAAATTAGTCAAATTTTGTCTGTGTACAGAATACCCCTCAAGTATCCCTTCCACAAAATTAAATTGGCATGATAAGTTCACATTGTACAGTCAATCCCTAATTCCCTTACCAACAGAAACCTGTAACCATAATTATTCTGCTTCTGTTTTCTCTATATTTTAGCATTCTGTCACATCTAATGAGTCATTTCATACACTCTTGTCATAGGCACCTTGAAAGTGAGGCTTTGAACACAAAACAAGTGGTTGGTAGTCAACACAGGAAATGACATCACTTCTTGTGCTGGCCGCCAGTCATTTATTTTGTTTGCCTCACTTTCAAAGTGCATGTGACTAGGGTCCATACAACACAACTCCATGGAGTTTCCTATCCTTCCTGAATAGTTAATAGGTACTCCTCTACTTCATGGCTGTACCCTTCGCCAGGTTCTGTTGCACCCTTTACAGCAGGCCTCTCCTGTTGAATTATCCCTACTAATTCCTCTTGCTTTTTCTCTTAGCTTTTTTCACTTTCTGTGAATGCTCCCTTCATTGGCCTCCTCTTCTGCCATGTTCCACCTGAGTAAATTCATATGCGTTCTCTGGGACAAACACTCATTCACCTTATACCCCGTGGCTTGCCCCCTACAGTGCTGCTCATGGTCATCAGGGCTGTCCCAGGCTCCTTGAAAACTTCTCAACCAGCCTTTGTTGAATGGGTGCTGCAGTCAGTGGTATGGAAACTGTGGGTGGATGTAACACCATTCTGTCTCTGTAATTGATTTTTCTCTTCATTTTGCTCCCAGCCCCTGCAACATCAACACTTGAGTTCAAGAGTGGGAGTGCACATGGTGCTATGTCAGTTGCAGGCCCAGCAAAGTGCCCCCTTTTGCTCTACCTCTGTTTGCCCTTCCACCTGTGGTTGCACAGGTGGCAACACAACAGCAGGGGCAGTAACCCTTCCTCCCCAGAGGAGAAGAGCATTCTCTGGAATGCTGAATCTTTCTTCCCCTTCTGGCCTGTCAATGAACCTCTGATGAGCTGGGGCTCATTCCCAAACCTGAGTCCCCTACTTTAGGGCTACTACTGCACTGAAAATTTGCGTCCTGTCTTGGCTGTTTTAGTACATAAACATTGTTGTCACTTTCTGAATTGATAATGTTATCGACTAGAGTTAAATTGTACAATAATTCATCATAACAATTTTTTTTTATTATTTTAGTGTTACTAATTGTTCTCAGTTTTTCATGTTTGCATTTGGGTGAATTTCTCAGTCAAAAGTCTGATAGCAAAAAAGACACATAGAAAAACGTGAAAAATAAGACCTAACCTTGATCAATAACATTTGTTTAAGATGCAGTCTACAGTAGTAGCAGTTGATTTGGCAAGTTTCCAAATCTCTGAAGACCTCTAAGGAGATTTTCATGACATTTTCTGCAACACAGTTGTAACCCCAGGGGTTGGGTTATTGGTATTTTTTGTGTTATTAGCACTGTGTGGTGCCTCCATATGTAACCCTCTACCTGGGTTCAGGGAGAAAACTGTTGCTCTGTATTTTGGCTAGGTTTGACTTCTAGTCAGGGGCACCCAAGTAACTCCGAACACAGGAAGCAATAACTGTAATGTCCAAACCAGGAGTGGGATTCTAGAGTGTGGCTTTTATTCACAACCAAACAGAATAACAAAGCATAGATGGACCTCCATGGGACTACATTCCTGGTAATGCAGATTCACGGAGATCAGAACACATCTTCTACACACCATAACCCTCAGGTTTAGAAACATACTGGGCACTCAGCCTGAACCTATATTCTTCTCTGGATTTCCTTGGCTGGCACATCCGACCAGCCTTAGACTACTTCCCTGCATGACACATCTGTCCAGCACTTGGACCACTTTCCATATGGCATGGAACATTTCTCGGTGGCTTCCTAAACCACCCTCAAGCACATACAGGCTCCATAAGGGAACACTCTCAACAATCCCACATCTGGGTACTTTCTTCGAGCACTAGAAAAGTACCCAAGAGAAAGCAACAGGTGTCCCAAAGTGAACGCGTAGAGGTGAGGTGAGGTCTCCCACCTCTTGCTCCTATAATTCATACCTGGTCATTCCTTTGTCCTAAAACACCTATTCCATGAAAACTCTAATGACTATAGATTAACACTTTAAAAGTATTTCACATTCAACCTACATTCTCTGAAACTCCAGTGCACTCGCTTGAGGCATACTTGTTAAGTGGTTGTGTCCATCCCTGTAGACCCCACTGATTAAAGATGTCCAAATCCCACACTCTTTAAGCACTGTACTTGGTTGTCCTTTCCTGACCCACAGTAGCAGATACTTAATACACAAAGTCTCTGGTGAAACATAAGCCCTTTTTCAGAGCATACTCACCCATGACTGCAGGTGCCCAAATGGCTTCTCTCACAGGAAAAACAAACAAATTCTTCATGGTGCCACAGCACAACATCAGACAGTTTTCTTTCTTTCTCTCTAGCTGGGCCAGGGGATTGCCCTTGGAAGCTGGCTGTTGGCTCCCCCATCCCTGCAGGGATGGGACCCTGAACCAACTGGGGAGTGGTCTCTACCACTTCAACTAAAGTACTTCTGTGTTCTTCTTATGGTGAGAACACACACGCTTACAAACAGTAGCTCTGGTCAGAACTGAGGCTCTGAGGGACTACAACAGCAGTGCACCTCCTCCCTCTTGAACACTCTCCTGAAGACTGAATTAAAAAACTCCCAACATTCTAGCTAACTCCCAGCTGCAACATTCCAATGTGGCTTATGCTGCTGTGAAAATTCTAAATGATGAAATCCCTCCAGCTCATCTGAGACTGAGAACAGAGTGAGACAGTGTGAAATCCGTTTAACTGGAATTTCACAAGCTTCCTTCCCTGCCTGCCACTAGATCTAACTAGGATTCTTGTAATCCCGGGTAATAGGGGTGTTACACAGTCATTCCAGAGATTTTTTTCACCAGGTACCATGTCTCCAAAGAAGCTTGGGAGATAACTTGTTGAATAGACTGGTATCACTGTATGACTCTATAAAATGTGGGGAAAACTGGTTCTTCAGGTAAACAGGTAGATAGGCAGGTGTACACTGACAGACAGATGGATGGACAAACTGGCTGAGATAGATCTCAGAGCTAGCTAGATGGATGGATAGATAGATTGACTGACAGATGGACAGATGGACATATATAGACATGACACATTTATTTTATGATGCCATTCTGGTCAAGTGGTTGTGGCACTTTATAGCTTCCTTTTCAGTTACTACAACATTCAACTAAGGTAATACACACTGTAAAACAAAACAATTAACAAAAACACCAATACAAATAAATGTAAAAAAAAAAATTACAAGATACATCATTCTAAAGCCCCCCATAAGTCATCCATGTCAGGTCCTTTAGGTCACTGGACTTGTCCTCTCTCTTAATTGATCTTCAAGCATCTGATTGTTCCCCTATCTCTGCAGCCAGTGATATAAATTTTACCCTGCAATACTTTCAGTATAAATTTTTGACTACATGGGATCGTCATGCACCCCTGAGAAAAACTAGAATACGAGGCTCTCATCTTCCCTGGCTATCGGCCAAGGTGCTGACTTTTCTCTGCACCAGAGACCTTGCCTGGCAATAATTTAAGTTCAGTGGCTCCCAAGCTGCTGTTACCAACTATAGATGCCTTCACAATAGGGCTGGAGAACTCAGTGAAGTTCTGACCCTTATTAAATAAAAACTGGAACACTGTGGGGTTTGGATTTGTTCTGATTATTTATAAATATTTGAAAAAATGTGATAAAATGCATAAAAGTGGCCAGTCAGTCATATTTAACACAGAGGCCCAAAGGAAATAATTTAATGCATTATTTGTATAAAGATTTAAGTAAACTTGCTGAATAAAAGCAATCACTACTAGCTCCTTCATGGCTGGCCTGTACTGGTGGTATATCTTGCTCAGGTCCATGACATGAGTGTGCTGGGAGAGAGAGAGAGACAGAGAGAGATGGCAAGAGAGAGAAAGTGAGAGAGATAGACAGACAGACAGACAGATGCAAGTACCTATATTGTACCACAAAGCAATACCAAGCACTGTAGGCAGCTAGGATATTTTTTATTAAAGCTTCTGTGTGGGTATATTATTTTGATGGGTGTTCCAGTCAGAGCAGAGTAGGTCAAAGAATGGATATAATGAAGGATCAAATGAAAAGCAGTAAGAGCCGATCCACCCTACCCATGTGAATAATGCAACTGCATCGCATGTCCTGGTGTACTGTGGTACGGTACACTACCTGGTCCAACAGGTAGTAATGTTTTTTATGACTACTTCTACTGATCAACATGCTGAACACATTTATTAAACAAGAAATGAAAGGCATACTGATCACCACCCAGGCAGCCAGTCACATCACATCAGTTAAGTGCAGTGCAGTCATAAAATAAAACTTGCCACTGCCATCTGAAGAACTAATGATACACAGTTATATCCTTCCTAGTTCCACAATTGCTGCCAGCTAGTGCCAAGTAATTTAAGTATGTAAAATATAATAATCTCAGACCAGTTACTGTAGGTGAGATGTAGTGTTACAGCCAGTCTAGCATACCACACACACAATAAAGAAATTAATTTAGTAACATTTTTCTCTGTGAAGTACTCGCAGCCAAATATGGGGAATATGAGAAATATATTATACAAAGAGCATTCAGTTTCATGGTTCAGGCTTCTGTTAAGTCATCCATTGTATGAACATTAAAACAGTAATGCTACAGTACAGTGAAGTTGGTGGTAAAATAATATTCTTTCAATAAGTTGCTGAGGACAAAAAGTGACAAGTAGTAGACAGCAGTACCCTACCTGCTATATCAGATAGTGGTACCTACTACCATCAAGTAAGTTTGTGACATGAAATGCAGTTGCTTGCAGTATTTGGACTCTGAACTCACTGATGTTATTATTTTTCATGTATCTGTGCTCATTGTGATCATTAAAGTAATTCTGGCCTGATCTAGTCCATCCTGACCTGACTTTTTGCCATTAATTGCTGCCTCATGTAGTTGACACTATTCACAAAAGATTTTCACCACAGGCACAAATTCTTGAAAGCATTTTGTGAATAGGGCCTGCTCAGATTAGTCAGTATATGTTTCATTCAGGTATCATATTTGAAATTAAAGGCGAGGAATGTTGACTTTCAGAAATGTCAGATGCTCAGCATTTTCTGGTGTCAAACAGGATCGTTTGTCAGTAATGACATTACCAGCTGAACTAAGCAATCATTCTGAACCGACGCTAGTCAGAAGGCAATTCATGCACTTCATTGCAATGTTTACTAAAGTAGGCCACATATTTTGTTAGTATTTCCAGTATTTCAAAGAATTAGCATTCCAATTAATGTTGGGCTCTGCCAGGTACATTTCGACAATGGTCTGTGCAGAGGCTGTGTTAGAAGAAGTGAGTGAATAAAGAAGATGTTACAATTACATCTTGTAAATGACTACAGAGACATAAAGCTGAAACAAGTGACTGTGGGGCAGTGCTATGTTTGAATGGTGGTGAAGAAGAAGATCCTGCTGCAGTGGCCGAGGTGGAAGTAGGAGAAAATGCTGCAACACTAGAAGACAGGCCGCCTGATGCAGTGCTGTGTTGTGAAGAAGATTCTGAGTGTGGGGCCTGCCTGGGGGTGGGCATTGCACTAACTCCAGTGTACCCCTGTGCTAGGGTCCCAGTATTGGTCCCTGGCAGCAGAGACTCCCACTCAGTCCCCCCCATTGCATCCTTATACCAGAGCGCTGTAGCTGTGCACAGCAGGTCAGTATGTGGCATTGTTACCCAGCTTTATTAAAAGCTTTGCAATATTATGGTCCATGATGTTTTGCTGGAGATACTGTTTCCACGATATTTTGGCCGCGATGTTACTGGCCGGAACAATTGTGCTCCTGCTGCATTTTTTCAAACAAGTGACGGGCTTTGCTTGAGTGACTGAAATGAGTGCATATTCTTTTAGCAATGCTAACAAGAGCCTCAGTGTCCCTGTCCCCATCTAGAAAACTGTGAACTATTAAATTTCAGCAATACACAAAGCAACGGATGTGAACAAAGCCCCCTTCTTCCAAGGCCTTCCTTATGTTGGACCCATTATCTGCAACTACATAGAAACATAGATTTTGACGGCAGATGAGAACCACTTGGCCCACCCAGTCTGCCCATTTCCCCTACCTACTGGATAAGCTGCAGATTCTAGTTACCCAACAGCCTACTTCCTGCAACGCCCCACTATAATTGCCTTATGTCTGTTCCATGCAGGTTTAAATTCCCCCACTGTTTTAGACCCAATGACCTCCTCGGGAAGGCAGTTCCATGTATCCACCACTCTCTCCATGAAAAAAAATTTCCTCACATTACCCCTGAGCCGTCCCCCTCTTTAAATTGTGTCCCCTTGTTCTTACACATCTCTTTTTCTGAAAGATGCTACCCTCCTGGACTTTGTTGATTCCTTGAGGTACTTGAACATTTCTATCATGTCCCCCCGTCCTCCTTTCATCAAGAGTATACATATTAAGCTCTCTCAGTCTCTCTTCATATGGTTTCTGCTGCAGACCCTGCACCATTTTAGTTGCCCTCCTCTGGACTGCTTCCATCCTGTCTATGTCCTTGCATAGATGAGGTCTCCAAAACTGCACAGTACTCCAAATGGGGTCTCACCAACTGTCTGTATAGAGGGATAACCACTTCCCTTTTTCTACTTGTGATGCCCCTTCCTATGCATCCTAGTATTCCCCTGGCTCTCCTTACCAACTTTTCACATTGCTTTAGGTCATCTGATATGACTACCCCCAGGTCCCTTTCCATTTTTGTTGTTGTTAATACCTCCCCTGCTATTGTGTAGTCTTCTCCTGGGTTTTTGTTTCACAGGTGCATTACTTTGCACTTCTTTGCATTGAATCTAAGTTGCCATATGTCTGATCATTCCTCCAACCTTGCCAAGTCCCTTCTCATCTTTTTTACCCCCTCTTGTGTATCAGCTCTGTTACAGATCTTTGTGTCATCTGCAAAGAGGCATACTGTACCTTTCCCTCCCAGACCCTCTGCAATACATAGATACATAGACAGTGTCGGCAGATAAGGGCCTATGGCCCACCTAGTCTGCCCATTTGAGCTTGTAAGTTCAGTTTGTTTTCCTAGAAGTCTATTTCCCCTGTCACTTATAAAGATGTTAAAGAGGACTGGACCCAGTACTGAGCCCTGAGATACTCCACTAGTAACCCACTTTTCTTCGGAATGTGTTCCATTCACTCTTACCTTCTGTGTCCTGTTGTGCAGCCAGTTTGCTACCCAGGCTACCACCCTGGGACCCACTCCCAGGCTGGCTAACTTGATTATTAATCTTTGTGTGAGACTGTGTCAAATGCCTTGCTAAATTCTAGGTAGGCCATATCCACAGCCCCTCCCTGGTCTATTACTTTGGTCACCCAGTCAAAGAAATCAATTAGATTCATCTGACATGACCTTCCTGCTGTAAATCCATGCTGCTTTGGGTCATGTGCCCCGCTGGCCTCTAGGTACTCAACAATTCTTTCTTTCAGAAGTGATTCCATCATTTTCCCTACCACTGAGGTCAAACTTACAGGTCTGTAGTTTCCTGCTTCTGCCTTGCTCCCACTTTTGTGAAGGAGAATCTCATCTGCCCTCCTCCAGTCCTCAGTTACCACTCCATCCTGCCATGATTTGTTAAAAAGCATGGTCAGTGGTGTCACTAGGTCCTCCCTTAGTTCTTTTAGGATTCTGGGGTGAATCCCATCAGGCCCCATTGCTTTGTCCACCTTAAGTTTTAGAAGTTCTTTCAGGACTCTTTCTTCTGTGAATGGACTAGTGTCAACCCCCGTACCCAGAGTGCTTCTATTTTCTGGTTTAGGTAACTCCTCCTCATTTTCTTTTGTGAATACTGACCAAAAGTGTTCATTCAGTATCTCTGCCTTTTCACTGTCTCCCTCTGCCCACCTCCCCTCTCCTTTATTAATCTTCACTATCCCTCCCTTAACCTTTCTATGCTCCCTAATGTACCTATAAAAGGTTTTATCCCCCTTCTTAACTGAGTTAGCTATTTTTTCCTCGGTTTGGGCCTTTGCTATTCTGACTGCCTTCTCCACTTCTTTCTGCTTTTATTGATACAGTTCCCTGTCGTGCTCCTTCTGTGATTCCTTATACTTTTTGAATGCAGCCTTTTTCTCCTTAACCTTCCCTGCCACCTCTTTTGAGAACCATAGTGTTTTTTTAATCCGCTTTGTTTTCTTTATTTGTTTCACACAAAGGCTTGTTGCCTCTATGATGGCAGTTTTGATTTTTCTCCATTGTTCTTCCACCCCTGCTTTTTTGCCATTTGCTAGTGCATTCTTCAGGTATTCACCCATTTTGCCAAAGTCAGACCTTCTAAAGTCCAATATCCTTGTTTTTGTATGGCTTATCTCCATGGTTGTGCTAATTGTGAAGCACAATGTGCAGTGGTCGCTTGTTCCCAGATTTCTACTGACTTCTAAATTTGTGATCCTCTCTTCATTTGAGAGTACTGGGTCTAGTACTGCTCCTTCCCGAGTGGGTTCCAACACTAGCTGTTTAAGGCCTGCCCCCTGCAGGGCATTGAGAATGACCCTGCTCTTGGATGTGGCTGCAGTACATGTCATCCAGTTAACATCTGGCATATTCAGGTCTCCCATCAACAGTATCTCCCCTTTTTCAGCCATTTTGAGAATGTCCTCTATCATTTTCTTGTCCATTTCCTCCCCCTGAGACAGGGGTCTGTATACAACCCCTGTGTGGATTGTGATGCCATTCCCTGTCTCCAAAGTGACGCAGAGTGCCTCTTGTCCTGCCCTTTTACTTTTTAGTTCTGTAGCTTTGATCCCTTCCCTTATGTATAGAGCTACTGCACCTCCTCTTTTACCTTCCCTGTCCCTTCTGTAGATTGTGTACCCTGGTATGATGACATTCCAGTCATGTTTCTCTGGTACCATGTTTCCGTGACTGCCACAATATCCAACTGTTCATCTTCCATCAGGACTACTAGCTCAGGAAGCTTGCTTCCCAGACTACAGGCATTGGTACTCATTGCCCTCCATTTAATGTTGGCTTTATCCTTTTTTCCCCTATCCCTGCTCTTATTGCCCTTGTCTATTTTTCTATTTACCCCTGTCCTGTCCTGTGTTGAGCTCTGTACCTCAGTGTTTACCTTACCTCCTGCCATGTTTTGTGGGGGGAGGCTTGAAATTTCCTGCCTTTTATCAGCACCTCCCCCCTTGGCTAGTTTAAAAGCTTGCCAAGGAAGCATTTAAACCTGTCACCTAGGAGCTTGGTTCCCTTCGTGGACAGATGCAGACCATTGTGTCAGTATAGACCTTTATCTCTCCAGGTGGACCCCCAGTCCCCAATGAAGCCAAAGCCCTGTGCTCTGCACCAGTTTTGCAACCATTCATTAAACTGCAAGGTGTGCAGTACCCTAGCCTCACTCCTGCCATGGACTGGCAGCACCTCTGAGAAGGTTACCTTGCTTGCTACCCATCTGAGGTCCCTCCCTAACTCCACAAATTCATTCTTCACTGCACTGATCCCATGCCTACCTAGGTCATTTGTCCCAAGGTGGACAATGATATCTAGTTCCCTCTCCTGTGATGCTGCTTCTGCAGTCCTGAGGATTTGCTTCCTGTCCCTCCAAGCCATGGCAACTATAAGGTCAACTGACAGTCCCTGTGAAGAGAACCATTGCTGTACTGGTTTTTCAAGCTCTTCATTAATGTTGTATGAGGTATAGTCAGATGGAAAATAAAACATTCTTAGAACAGCAAACTGTGATTCACTGTCCCCACAAGAATTATCAAAACATGACCAATGTGCAGTGATGGACATGAAGGGTTCAGGCTGACAGCTTGTCCAGATATCTGTAGTGAGATGTACCACTCTCCCAACAGCACTGCACAAAACTCATCTCAAAATTTTACATACAACATCGTAGAGATCTAGAATCCCTGTTGACATGAAGTATCTCCTCAATGGTATACTATATCAAGGGTCAAGGTACTCAGGCAGCTGACTGAATCCTATATGCTCAACCACGTTACATGGTAGCAAATCATCAGCTATCATTTCTGAAATTTTCTTGGTTATTGTACCAGCAACAGGGCATGTCGAGGCATAGTTGGCTTTATGTTCATACAGTATGTTTCTGAGATGGTAAGCTGTCTCCTTGAAGGAGGGGAGCTTTTGAACACATGGTCACTTTCAGTAACAGCAGGAGTCCTTTGAATGGGAGGAAGTGCTAGAGGTATTTCTGTATTGCCGAGGGGGCTGCCACTGCTGTCATCTATGGGAGTCTCCCCTGAGTGTAGTGAGTTATCACTGTCACTTTCGCTTCGAGTCTCATGACTGGAGTTCTCATTAATGTTATGATGTCTGTCTAGGTGTCTTTTCAGTGCTGAAGTTCCCAATGCTCCTTTCTTTTTACCCCTGCTGACTGGCCGTTTACAAATAGTGCATGTTGCCACCAACTCATCAGAAGCACCAATAGAGAAGTATGATCAAACAAAAGATGATGGGCAGGATTCACAAAACAAAAGAAGCCAAGAAAAAACCCGCAAATACCCCAAAAAGCGTGCAAGTGCGTGAAAAACTCACTTGAGAACTACATCCAATTCACAAAATACCCACAGCTGTGTGATAAAATATCATGTGGGTGCAGAAAAAACACAGTTACGTGAAGCCACTTGCAGGAGAAATCCTTACTCACAGTCCAGAAAATGCTATCCACAGTTCCAAAATACCCGCAGCTGCACAAACAAATCCACGCACATGCTGCTCAAAAGTGAGGGAGGTGTAACTCACACCCTGTGAGAAAGGCAGCATGCCATCAACTAAGAAACAAACCAGGGCAGTATTACCAATCAAACCATACAAAAGCGAGGGCCAGTGCAGGAGACAGTAACCAGCACCAACATACAAAGGAAATCCAAAAAGCAGACAACTGAAACCTGCAGTACTGGCCAGAGAAGCAACAGAAATAGCACAGGCACTGGCAGAAAAAATACCAGTGGCCATAACTGACACACAAGGAAAGGCCAGACAAAAGGGAAGATCACAACAATGCCATTGGGGGTATGGGCAATGTATATCAGGGGTGAACAGCATGGCAGACAACAGGAAACACCACAGCAGGTACAAGCACCAAGGCAGCAAGAACACAACAGGGTGGTCAGGAGGAGACGTCAATCACGGCAATACCATGTATGACATTCATACAAGGATTTGACAGATGAGCAATGTAGACCCTGATACAGACTACCAAAAACAGCAATCGACGAACTCTGCACAATATTACATGGTGAGCTGGAAAACAGAACAGCACAGAGCCATGCCATACCACCACATGTGAAAGTCACTGCAGCATTGCGTGTATTGAGTACAGGAATATTTCAGACACCAACAGGTGATACAGCAGGCATCAGTCAGGCATCTGTTTCCAGATGTCTTGATCAATTCCTTGATGCCCTCATACTCCACACAAATTAATATATTCACTTCCCCACACAGAGGCATGAGCAACAGGCTGTCATGGAGGGGTTCTATGGATTGGCTGTGTTCCCAAGGGTGATTGGTGCCATAGACTGCACACATATACCCATCAAAGCACCTGCAGACAATGCTGATGTCTACATAAACAGAAAGGGTGTCCACTCAATAAATGTGCAGGTTGTGTGTGACAGCGAATGCTGAATCACAGATGTCTGTGCCAGATATCCTTGATCATGCCACGATGCATTCACCCAGTGGCAGAGCACACTCTTTAACATGTTTGAATGTGGTGAATTTCCACATGGCTGGCTACTGGGTAAGTAATGACACAGAAACACACAGTTACTGTGATGTAAGCATGGCAACAGTTAGTAACACACATACAGTATATGTGGAGCAACACTCATACCTTGCACAGGAAACAAAGTGGGGTTATATGCACAGTACATGCCAAGGTAAATGGCTAACTGGACACAGGCATGTGTGCTGTAGACACAGGACTGATGCACCAGTAACAGGCATGTGACAATGGCTGAAGGCAACAAACTACAGCACATGCTATGCAACACTAGACAAATAGTGAAATGTCAGGAACATGCCACACAATACCCTGAGCATAGGCATGTGTGTGTGATGTACCACCATTAACAGACATCAAGATGCCCTACAACATTACAGAGTGCATGTGGATGCAGCGGACAAGGAACACATGTCTGTGTGATGGACAGCAGAGCAACATGTGGAATGTTACCACATCAATCACAAATTGCATGGTAACAATCCATATGGGCGCCACAGTACACACGTCACTGACAGCTGGATACAACAGGCCATTGCAGCAACCACAGACACATTGGTACATGGAACAAAAGCCATACATGTACTGACTAAACAACACTCTGATAACCAAAAGATAGCCAGACTGAGAATGCCACATAGGCAACTGTGTATGGCACAATACCCTCAACCAATGATATGCCATACAGTCCCCCACATCCATTGTACACAATGAACACAATACAATGTGTCAAAAGGGAGATGCACTATAATGGCAGACACATATATGCAAAAGCAACAGACATGCTACTGTACATTGATGTGTGACACTATCCCTGAGAACAATAGTCACACGTGAAACAGTACAATGCAAAGTTGACTGTCAAAGTGATGTCCCTTGTGCATCTTACAACTGCAGTAACAACCAGCAAGATGAATGGTCACATATGACATGCAGTAGGGGCTGTAAACACACACAATGCACATCAGACAGATCACTGTACCTCATATGTATATGGAACACACAGCCCACAATACACAATGATGTAGGAGGTGCAGCATGTATGAAACACAACCAGGACACCCAGATAGCATGGTCATGCACCTCAACAGTGCATACAACTGTACCATAACATGGTAGCGCAAATATTACACAGCAGTGCCACACAGCAATGATTGCAATATAAACTCCATGAACCCCTGTGTACAGTAACCTGTCTGGATAGTGCTGTAAACAAGAACAGGCATGAGTGTGTAATGGTGCAACACCCACACACAGCATGAGGGTCAACATAATGGATGCGAGTGTGTGAGCTGCAGCACAGGGCAATGTTGTACTGGCACATACCAGGATGCAGAGACATGTACAGGTAATGACCACACAACAGTGCTCCCATGCATACACACAGGGATCACATGTCAGTGCGTAGCTATCTACACGTCAGAGCACACTGCGCCACCATGCCATGACCATGTAAGTGCATGTCAGCTGTCAAGCATGCCATCTGCAATAATATATATGCCCAGTAAACTCATAAAAGTGTAAACCCCTGAGAATCATCTCAGGCAGTCATTGTGTAACTCCTAGTCCTGGTATATATATGCCCCAGCAAAACAGACAATATACAATAAGGGATGCCAGTGATACAGTACAGTATTGAAAGAGCAAAGCACCACAGTGTGTATGTACTCCCACACATGGCACATTCAACACTCCAAATACTACAGACAGAAGCCCAGTAAACACACAGACACATACTGTACATGCCTCCATAGAAAATGTATTCAAATATCAAAGGTTAAGAACAAAGCATGGCAAATGTAAACAGTCAACATGGTATCAAGTACAAAAAACAGTATACTAGAATAACACACATGAAGTAATGGAAAGGGAGTGTTTGAATGATATGTAACACAATGATGGAAAGAAATATTAAACACCCCCAAATGCAAACCTCCAATTAACAGCAACACCATTATATTAAAAAAAAGGCAAATCGTAAAAAACAATTACTGGTGATGTGGACATCCCTAATCAAGATACTTTGAAAGGTCACGTAACTGTCCCAATAGAGTTTCAAATGTGTTCACTATTGTGGACAACCTACACCTCACACCGGACACAACAGTACAGCAATTGCATGCTGCCCCCGTGGCTGACCCAGGCTCCTGTGGATGCTGATGATACCACAGTGTCAACAGCCACAGGTGAATCCTCCAACTCCATCATCTCAGTCCCAACTGTCGTGTCCTTTTCACATGCAACAGCTTCCTGTGAGGTTGCCATCGCCGGCACATCTGGCATATCCTGTGGTGCAGATACCTGCACAACAGCAGCAGTCCCAACATTACAAACATCCAGCCCTTGCCCACCAACAGCACCACCATCCTCCACCCCCTACTCAGAGTCATTGCTGATACGCAGGCGTACAATTTGTCTACGCCGTGGATGGGTCACTGCACCCCTCCTGGCAGTCATGCGTCGCTGTGCCATCATCACTCTCCTCACCTTCTCCCTCTCCCTCTCCTTCTGCACCTGGCTCACGGCATCTGCAGTAAAGAAGGAATACATATTAAGTGTGAAATGCAACATAAGTGGTAGGTCTGCTCTGGGAGCAATACCAATGATAAACAACATACTGTACATGCACATGAGGTTAGTCACCAACAAACAGATATATCCATCAAACACATCATATACATATAATGTAGCACAGTATGCATGTAAGCCAAGCCTCAGAATGTGTAATGTGTGTGACGTTACTAGCCAGTCAGCACCAAAGCTGCAGTGCACCTGTAACACAGGCAAACAACAGTCCTATGCATAATAGAAACACTGAATGCGGAGTGGTTTGTGACATCCAGAAAAATGGCAGGGGCCTAGATGGGGGGGTGGGGAAGACATGCCTGAAATGACACCAGTCACTGATGTGTGGGAGTTGTACACTGCCATGATCCACAAAGCCAAGGCATCAGACGTGTGTACTGTATGCAGTGACACTGGGGACAAGGATCAGGCCCATGATGTCGGGGACTGTACACGGACATGCTGCAAAATGCCAGGGGTGCACATGTGGGGGGTGTACACTGACATGCTGCACAATGCCCAGGCTGCCAATGTGGGGTGGTGTGCACAGACATGGTGGACAAGGCCCAGGCTGTACATGTGGGGTGGTGTGCACAGATATGCTGGACAAGGCCCAGGATGTACATGTGGGGGGTACAGTGACATACTGGACAAGGCCCAGGCTGTACATGTGTGGTGGTGTGAACAGACATACTGGACAAGGACCAGGCTGTACATGTGGGATGGTGTGCACAGACATACTGGACAAGGTCCAGTCTGTACATATGGGGTGGTGTGCACAGACATGCTGGACAAGGACCAGGCTGTACAGTTGGGGTGGTCTGCACAGACTTGCTGGACAAGGCCCAGGCTGTACATGTGGGAGGGGGACAGTGACATACTGGACAAGGCCCAGGCTGTACATGTGGGGTGGTGTGCACAGACATATTGGACAAGGCCCAGGCTGTTCATGTGGGATGTTATGCACAGACATGCTGGACAAGGCCCAGGATGTACATGTGGAGGGGAGTGACATGCTGGACAAGGCCCAGGCTGTCAATGTGGGGGGGGTACAGACATGATGTACAGGGCTCAGGCTGTCACATGGGGTGGTGTGCAGAGACATGCTGGACAAGGACCAGGCTGTAAATGTGGGGTGGTGTGCACAGACATGCTGGACAAGGCCCAGGCTGTAAATGTGGGGTGGTGTGCACAGACATGCTGGGCAAGGCCCAGGCTGTCAATGTGGGGTGGTGTGCACAGGCGTGGTGGACAAGGCCCAGGATGTACATGTGGGGGGGGTACATTGACAAGCTGTACAAGTCCCAGGCTGTCATGTGGGAGGGGGGTACAGACATGCTGGACAAGGACCAGGACGTACATGTGGGGTGGTGTGCACAGACATGCTGGACAATGCCCAGGCTGTCAATGTGGGGTGGTGTGTACAGACATGCTAGACAAGGCCTAGGATGTACATGTGGGGGGGTACAGTGACATATTGGACAAGGCCCAGGCTGTCATGTGGGGTGGTGTACACAGACATGTTGGACAAGGACCAGGCTGTACATGTGGGGTGGTCTGCACAGACTTGCTGGACAAAGCCCAGGATGTACATGTGGGGGATGGGAAGTGACATGCTGGACAAGGCCCAGGCTGTCAATGTTGGGGGTACAGACACGCTGGATAAGGCCCAGGCTGTCATGTGGGGTGGTGTACACAGACATGCTGGACAAGGACCAGGTTTTCATGTGGGGTGGTGTGCACAGACATGCTGGACAAGGCTCAAGATGTACATGTGGGGGGGGTACAGTGACATGCTGTACAAGGCTCAGGCTGTCATGTGGAGTGGTGTGCACAGACATGCTGGACAAGGACCAGGCTGTACAGTTGGGGGTACAGACATGCTGGACAAGGGCCAGACATCAGTGGTGTGTGGGGTTGACAGTGCCATGGAGGACAAGGCCCAGGCATCAGAAGTGTGCCCGGAGTATGAGTACTGTACTTAATTTGAACAACATTCACATAATAATAATTTTATACCTTTGTATTGTAACATTTCCCAAAGTAACACACTCATAATAAACTAGTCCCAGCTTACCTATCCATGTCATTCATCTGTCCGTGTAATGAATGAAATGCTCAATACTATCACTACACCTAAAATGAGGAGGGGTGTACAGTGACATGTTGTACAAGGCCCAGGCCACACATGGGATGGTGTACAGTGACATGCTGGACAAGGCCCAGGCTGTCAATGTGGGGGTACAGACATGCTGGACAAGGCCCAGGATGTACATGTGGAGGTACAGACAAGCTGGACAAGGCCCAGGCTGTACATGTGGGGTGATGTGCACAGAGATGCTGGACAAGGCCCAGGATGTACATGTGAGAGGGAGGGTGACATGCTGGACAAGGCCCAGGCTGTCAGTGTGTGGGGGGTACAGACATGCTGGACAAGGCCGAGGCTGTCAATGTAGGGTGGTGTGTGCAGACATGCTGGACAAGGCCTAGGATGTACTGTGTGTGGGGGTACAGTGACATGTTGGACAAGGCCCAGGCTGTCATGTGGGGTGGTGTACACAGACATGTTGGACAAGGACCAGGCTGTACATGTGGGGTGGTCTGCACAGACTTGCTGGACAAAGCCCAGGATGTACATGTGGTGGATGGGAAGTGACATGCTGGACAAGGCCCAGGCTGTCAATGTGGGGGGGGGTACAGACATGCTGGATAAGGCCCAGGCTGTCATGTGGGGTGGTGTGCACAGACATGCTGGACAAGGACCAGGCTTTCATGTGGGGTGGTGTGCACAGACATGCTGGACAAGGCTCAAGATGTACGTGTGGGGGAGGTACAGTGACATGCTGTACAAGGCCCAGGCTGTCATGTGGGGTGGTGTGCACAGACATGCTGGACAAGGACCAGGCTGTACAGTTGGGGGGGTACAGACATGCTGGACAAGGGCCAGACATCAGTAGTGTGTGGGGTTGACAGTGCCATGGAGGGCAAGGCCCAGGCATCAGAAGTGCGCCTGGAGTATGAGTACTGTACTTAATTTGAACAACATTCACATAATAATAATTTTATACCTTTGCATTGTAACATTTCCCAAAGTAACACACTGATAACAAAACTAGTCCCAGCTTACCTATCCATGTCATTCATCTGTCCGTGTAACGAATGAAATGCACAATACTACCACTACACGTCAAATGAGGAGGGGTGTACAGTGACATGTTGTACAAGGTCCAGGCCACACATGGGATGGTGCACAGTGACATGCTGGACAAGGCCCAGGCTGTCAATGTGGGGGTACAGACATGCTGAACAAGGCCGGGATGTTCATGTGGGGGTACAGACAAGCTGGACAAGGCCCAGGCTGTACATGTGGGGTGATGTGCACAGAGATGCTGGACAAGGCCCAGGATGTACATGTGAGGGGTACAGACATGCTGGACAAGGCCCAGGCTGAACATGTGGGGTGATGTGTACAGAGATGCTGGACAAGGCCCAGGATGTACATGTGGGGGAGTGACATGCTGGACAAAGCCCAGGCTGTCAGTGTGTGTGTGTGTGTGGGGGGTACAGACATGTTGGACAAGGCCCAGGCTGTCATGTGGGATGGTGTGCAGAGACATGCTGGACAAGGACCAGGCTGTACATGTGGGGTGGTGTGCACAGACATGCTGGACAAGGCCCAGGATGTACATGTGGGGAGTACAGTGACATGCTGTTCAAGGCCCAGGCTGTCATGTTGGGTGTGTGCACAGACATGCTGGACAAGGACTAGGCTGTACATGTGGGGTGGTGTGCACAGACATGCTGGACAAGGCCCAGGATGTACAAGTGGGGGGGGGTACAGTGACATGCTGTACAAGGCCCAGGCTGTCATGTGGGGGTGGTGTGCACAGACATGCTGGACAAGGCCCAGGCTGTCATGTGGGGTGGTGTGCACAGACATGCTGGACAAGGCCCAGGATGTACATGTGGGGGGGGTACAGTGACATGCTGTACAAGAACCAGGCTGTACATGTGGGGGATGGGAAGTGACATGCTGGACAGGGCCCAGGCTGTCAATGTGGGGGGGGGGAGAGAGTAAAGACATGATGGATAAGGCCCAGGCTTTCATGTGGGGTGGTGTGCACAGACATGCTGGACGAGGACCAGGCTGTACATGTGGGGTGGTGTGCACAGACATGCTGGACAAGGCCCAAGATGTACATGTGGGGGGGGTACAGTGACATGCTGTACAAGGCCCAGACTGTCATGTGGGGTGGTGTGCACTGACATGCTGGACAAGGACTAGGCTGTACAGTTGGGGGGTACAGACATACTGGACAAGGGCCGGACATCAGTGGTGTATGGGGTTGACAGTGCCATGGAGGACAAGGCCCAGGCATCAGAAGTGTGCCTGGAGTATGAGTACTGTACTTAATTTGAACAACATTCACATAATAATAATTGCCATACCATTGCATTGTAACATTTCCCAAAGTAACTCGTTGATAATAAACTAGTCCCAGATTACCTATCCATGTCATTCATCTGTCCGTGTAATGAATGAAATGTTCAATGGCTACCACTGCACCTCAAATGAGGAGGGGTGTACAGTGACATGTTGTACAAGGCCCAGGCCACACATGGGGTGGTATGCACAGACATGCTGGACAAGGTCCAGGATGTACATGTGGGGGGGGGTACAGTGACATACTGGACAAGGCCCAGGCTGTACTTGTGGGGTGGTGTGCACAGACATGCTGGACAAGACCCAGGATGTACATGTGGGATGGGTACAGTGACATGCTGTACAAGGCCCAAGCTGTCATGTGGGGTGGTGTGCACAGACATGCTGGCCAAGGCCCAGGCTGTACATGTGGGGTGGTGTGCGCAGCATGCTGGCTAAGGCCCAGGCTGTACATGTGGGGTGGTGTGCACAGACATGCTGGACAAGGCCCAGGCCTCTGATGTGTTGTGGGGTGCATGTACAAACATACAGGACCAGCCAATGGTTCTGCTATATTGGACTGCTGCACAGGGCACAAGACACTCATGTGTCATGGTCAACGCCACTGACAGATATACCATTACTATGGTATACTGGATGATCTGTCAGTATAGCTGCACACAATATCAGTGGCTTAATGTACATGGAGATGTACACCACCAGTACTGTCACATGATTATGTGTACATCGATGCATCAATGTGGCAATGTTACAGTATAATAGCTGAAACATGTTTACACCCTGTTGCTGGCAGTATAACAGCTGAAACATGTACTCACCCTGTTGCTGGGATGTTCTGGTTGCTGATCACCTTGAGCTAGATGACTGGTTTTCACCACTCAGATCCGGTGCTGTACAGATGATAGAATAATTTTGTTAAAAGCTTGTATATCGACGTCACAATGGTGTGCTGATCAGTTCAGATGTCATATGCATGTCCATGTACACAGTAGCATGCTATATTATACCTTACAGACTACATCCGGCAGCAGTGACAGCGGTTTGACAACAGCTCTGTTTTATTAGCAATCTCTGACCCTGTGGACATATATATATCATGTTGTACACACATTGGATGATGCACAGTTCATCACATCAGACGGCTTCAAAGAATTATCCAGGACCACTATCACTGACTCAGTCCATGCAGCCATCCATCCATCAACATATCTACCTATCTACCCATGCACCCTTCTACACATCTACACATCTATCAACCTACGCACCTCTCTGTCTGACTACCTATCTACATATCCAACCATCAGTGTCTCTAACAGCCCATGTCACTGCACAGCCAACTATGCATCATCTATCTCTATCCATCTATCAATCTATACGTCTAACCCTAATATGACATCCCATCATGTTAATATGTGCATTGTAAGATACATAATATATCAATTAACTATACACTTCAATAGTGCACCTGTCAAATGTATATCATTATTACAGATTCAAGCATTGATATAATCCAGTATAGAATGTATACCTACCTTCAACACTGTCTGCAGTGTTCCCACTGCCACTTGACACCAGGTTGGCGATTGCTGGATCACGGTGTTGGAGGTCACTCCAGCGGTGCTTTAGCTGGTTCACAGTTCTAGAAACACTTGTTGATGCCTTCATTCTTCTGGCAATCTTTCCCCACACCTTGTCCCTTGACTTGGGTGTGTGTACCCTCTTACCAGGGGACAGCAGTATACTCCTGTACATCCTGAGACCATCCAGGAGCATGGCAGTCTCAATGTCAGAAAAGTTAGGGTGTCTGATAGACGTCTTGATGCTCAAATACACTGATGAACACCAGCTACTGTGACTTCAAGCTGTATAAGCAGGCCTCAGTTATGCCACGACGCAGTATTGCGTAATACACGTGATTGCGCATATGCGTAGGAATATGCACGCTTCTATGCACGTGCGTGAAAAAGTTGAACATGACATCCGTCATTTAATGCATGTGCGGAATAGTCATTCTATGATCAATTACCACTGGTTATCATGATTACACCAGCTACATTGCTAACAACTACTATGTGCAAAGTTCAATGGCATGTTTCATAGAATGGTCACTGTGTAAGGCATATGGGAGATATGACTGTCCTTGCATGGCATATTGTTAAGCAGATACGTCACATATCCCAGCAATGTGGCCATTGTCTGTCTGCATTGCCACTGGCTAAGACCACATGTCATATTCATAATTAACACATTTGTCAGTTATGCATAGTATACTACAGACTCATCATGGCCACTACATGTGGACTGTTACTAGGTAGCTATTCATGATGTCATGCTGTGCTGCATTCAATATAAATGTATATCACACATTATCAATTATTGTCGTGCTGTCCCTTCCCGACCTCCACTGACCCATAAGTCATGTGTCACCCTCATACGCCGCCTCCACACCCTCATAATGAGACGTGGCACATGGATGAGCACTCAGGACATATGGTGCCCTATATGGGGCCACTTAACAGCTTGACATCCACCAGGTTCAGCTCTGGTTTACTTCACATCAACCATTCTTAACTGCAAAAATGAGAGTCTCCATGACCTCTGCCACTAGACACAGACTCTCTAGGCAGCACTCCTTACCACCTCTTCAAACTCTTGATGTGCCCATCCTTGAGGAACACCCATCCTACAGATACCTGGTGTTTGTGCTGCCCAACATCTCACCGTCTCTGGACACATTGACCCCATTTGGACAGAACTGCACCCCATGTCTGGAGTCCTGTACAGGAACCATAGTTGCAACCCTCCTATGGCCTGGTGAAAGCAGGTCCAG
This sequence comes from Neoceratodus forsteri, assembly GCA_016271365.2. NCBI lineage: Eukaryota > Metazoa > Chordata > Ceratodontiformes > Ceratodontidae > Neoceratodus > Neoceratodus forsteri. The sequence goes on along the minus strand of CM057452.1, from coordinate 914,749,153 downwards.
AACATGATCATACGCATTGCTGACTACTGTGAAATTGTCTGTAGTGCTGCACTCATATCTCACCTTACAAGATTGGATGGTCTGGTCAACACCTTCTTTCAATTCGTTCCTGATGCCCCATCTCTGACACATCATTGTGACCTTTACTGTGCTTTGTCCTTCCCCTCACCTGCTAACTGAAACATGGCTCACTGTGCTAAGCCAACCTCACAACACTGGCTTACTGTACCTCTTCCTACCTCCCATGCTCCCTCCCTCCCACCCTTCTTCCTCCAATCCCTCATATCCTCTGACACTCACACTCTGCTAGACCCTATAGTAGCACTCTAATTGGCCAATTATGAATCTCCCATCACATCCCCAATATCTGGAAGTCCCTCCCACCCCACATACGACACTCCTCCCCCACCCACTCCCTTGGCTGTGCCTTACATGACTTCTCTGATAGCTGCTCCTGCTACACTCCTTAACTTGTTACCCCATTAGCATGCTTCAGACTCATGCATACCTCTGACCTGCAAAAGCCTCCCCATGCATCCTCTCCCCAGCACATCTTCCATTCCTCCTAACTCACACACCCCGGTCCCCTCCTCTGTACACCAGACTACCATTAATACACAGTCACCATTGCCTTGCCTTGGCCCCATGGCAGGGTGCTCTACATCCTGGCTGTGTCCTGAGCCTAGGGAAAAACCTTTCTCAAGCCCTACTCCCATCCCATTGTGTCCTGAGAGGGCTGAGTCTCAGCCCCTCTTCACTCCCACCTCCCTCTGTCTTAATCAGTCTGATGGCTACTCCCCAGCACTGCCCGCTTCCCTCCTGTCATGCTCTAGGTATGTAGTCTACTACCTGCCTCCCTCCTGCTGTGCTCTACCTCTGCCTTGTATAGGCAGGGTCCACAGCATACTGGAGGGGACATGCTCTAGCAGACTCTTCTCTTCCCCCTCGTTTCCATTCTTACGTGCCCTAAGTCTCACTGTATACAACCTGCTTCTCTCCTGTTCATGCTTGACCTACACCAGTTGCAGGCAGGGTCCACAGCATTCTGGAGGGGCAGGTTCTGACACGCACTTTCCCACCACCCTTTTGCCTTCCCCTCCTGCAAATCCCCCCTTCACACACCCTTCTCTCGACCACTAAGTACTTGGTGACATACCTATACAAGAACAATGACACATGCATATGACAATACATGGAATGCATAACTGTGTCCCTATCAACATAGATGTGTAAATGTGTTCACCTGTACATTACAGTGGTACAGCATATGTATTGTGGCTCATAATGTCTTTCATTTATCCATAGGTGACAGTGGATATCCACTCAGGACATGGCTAATGACACCAGTACACAACCCACAGACACAACAGGAAGACAGATTCAATGCCAGTCATGTGGCCAAGAGAACAGTGATTGAGAGGACATTTGGTGTACTCAAGATGAGATTTCGATGTCTAGATAAATCAGGAGGTGCATTGCAGTATAAACTAGAAAAGGCATACAGAATAATCCTTGCATGCGGCATCCTATACAATATAGCCATATCACACAACATGACCATGCCTAATTTACAGGGTCCTGATAATGATGATGACGACAGTGGTGGCAGCACACCCAGGCCTTCCACACCCTCAACACTACCAGAGAGATGAGGAACAGCTGTTTTTGCATGATGAGCATGTGATCGAATGATTCAGGAGTGCTTCTGAGTATCCTAGGACATACAACAGTGTTAGTGGCAGTCTGCGCATGTGGCAGACAAAGACACAACCATGATTATCAGTCAAAGCCAGGGACACCTGACTGAATACTGACCTGTTATGCATTGTTACATGATATTTGCTTGTGTCATGTATATGTAAATTCATTAAAATACAGCCATTGTGGTGGCCACAACCATGCCTGGTGCTGGTGCTGTCATTTATGTCTGTGTATACAATATAGCAATACAAGGTTAACAACATGACACCTTGTTGGAATGGAATCGACTATCAATGTGGCAGTGCAGGTCATACCTCTCAACCTTTCTTCACCGAAATGTGTGATAAGATGTGTGACAAATGACCAAAATGTGTGACATATCATCAAACATGACACTGCAAGCGCAGAACACTATGGCTATCAGTGCACCAATGTTCTTAATGTTTGCTGATAACTGAACATAATAGAGTATTATGAATTTCTGCTTTAAAGTCTCAGTGGGAAATGTGGACTATCACCTTCCCCATGTGGGACCAAGAATTTCTAAGGGGAAAATGAGTGACGTACCTCATAATGTGTGACAGTTGAGAGGCATGGTGCAGGTTCAACTGGATCCCCCAGCCTGTGTGGTCCCTATATGGATGAGGTGTGAATGTTGTTGATGCACACTGATACAAACACCTCTGTACAGTACAACTGACTAGTGTAAACAATTACATCATCATTATGTGGTGTCAACAAGGACATGGCAGCATTGCCACGGTCTATCATGTCACGTTACATGTATAGCGCACAATGTACCACAGATGTGTCATAATGCAGCCTTGAATACATCACAATAAGGCTGTCACACAACATTCATGTACAATATACATACACATCTAGACATACTGGCAGGTGCTGTGATGTGCATATGTCTTGTGTATCTCCAGTGTCAGAGGTGGACATGGTATGATATGGACACACACTGAGACAGAGTGACAGTGTGCACCACACCCCGAAAAGGATATCAACCTGTTGGAGAAGGTCCAGAGGATGGCTGCAAACATGATAGACACTCAGCAGGGCAAGGGATATGGGGAGAGGTTGAGTGCAGTGTACATGTACTCCATGGAAGACACGAGGGAGAGAGAGGGAACACAGTTGGGACCCTCCAGTACTTGAAAGGGATATATAAGATTGATGAGAGGGGTATCTAAGATGAGTGGCAACAAAATCCCAAGGGGAACAGTTGCATGATTGAGGGTGGGAGGTTTAGGAGGGAGGTCAGGAAGCACTACTACACAAAGAGGGAGCTGGACACCTAGAATGCACTGCCAGAAGAGATAATGACGTTGACCACAGTGGGCAGCTTTAAGAGAAAATGGAATGGGCATATGTGGAGTGTTAGGATCATGGGTAGGGAGCATGGGAGGTATGTGGAGGAAGGGAGGGTAGAGACATTAGAGCATTCTGTGGACCCTGCAAAATGAGCATGCTTGACAGACCAAATGGCCTTCCTGTGCCGTCTTCTCTGTATGTTCGTATTAGTATCTGTTTCATCATACACGTGCGTAGTAACACTGCAGAAGGAACAAACACAGGAACAGGCAGAACCGGATAGGAGGTATTACTGCACTACGCCTGCTCATAGGTGTAATGTGCCAGCAACACACACACCATTCAGTGTCAGTGCATGGCTAGGGAATCATGTATGTAGATATCTGTCACCTTTTGTCTGCAAAGGTCTCACACAACAACGTCTGTGGCATTCAGGGATATACAGGGAGAGCTGCAGAAAGCCATGCTATTGTGATACATCATAATGCATGTATGTATACACAGCACACATGGACACAATACTTGTATTATTCTGAAATTACTAGTTGATAGCCCTGGTGAATATACAGGAGGCCTATTGTGCACATGCCCATTGTACATTTTATTGATGTACACATTTACTTCTCAATCCATCAATATGTACCTGACACGGAAGTCAGTGATGTCATATAATAATGAGGAATACATATCATTTCAGACATACATTCATCAGGTCATGTGCTATGCATACATAACTGTGTGCATAGTTAATATATTCTGTGCAACAGTAATACACCCAAAGTCTCCTGTGCCTACGTTATGGAACTATGCGACATTTCAACAAACAATTGTACATCACGTAACAATAGGGAATGGTGTCACAGAAAACCTTATTGATACACAGTAGATGAGTGTAATGGATACACTGTGTACATGGATGCCATTACAATACGATATAGCATTACACATGTCTTATGTTAGCACCAATAGCAATCATATCATCCATAAGCAGGCCCACACCACAAATGCAACATCCCACATGAGGACCCCATGGTGTACCAATAACATCACAGTCATAGATAATACTTACCAGCTTAGTTTCCCATTGGGTACAGATAGTCAGTGCTGAGTACCATGCCTTCCCTGATCCTCAGAATATTTCACTCTGTCCCTACTAGTCTACACTCTCTACTGTACTCCATTCTACCCTTCACTTTACCTTGATCTACCCATGGGACATATCCTGAAACCCTCTGATGCTGCAACTAGATATGTACGCATGACCTTCTGTGCTGCTGGCGTCAACCCTTAGAATTAGACCAGCCTACTGGCCACATCTGTGAGTAACATGTAATGACCCCAATACTTCTCTGCACCTTATATTGCACTCTCGCGGACCACCACCACCACCACTTCAGTGGAACGCCCTTGCCTTTCCAAGGTCTGACCCCTGCTGTGACCCTTGTGGAGTGCAACTCCTCACTCTCACCCCCTTTCTACCATTATTTGACATTCCTAGGATACCTTGAAATCCTATGCCTTCCATCCCCTACGTATGTCATGCACTGCATGTAACCTGCTATGCTCACTCAGAGGCCAGGCTCCCTATTCTGATCACTTTGTGCTGATGACTCCACTGCATCCACACATTCCATCTACCCTGAATGCCATCATTTGAGGACTTGTGTTCCCATGCATTAGACACCTGTCCCACTACAGAATTGTATAATAATGTATCCCACTGTGCTCTCTATTCGATGTCACATGCACGTTCAGCGGTGACCTGTGTCTTTGTTCCTGTACTCACTGGCATTTGCCCCTCCCCCTCTGTCCTGCACCTACAATGTGGTCTGTTCTCACCTGTTGCTATCAGGGGCAATACAATGTAATGCTGGTCCTACTAATGAACTACGGCCGACTCAAACCATCTCTGGCTTATCTACACAGGGCTACCTCATGAACACATGAACATCTGTAGTCTCCCATCTAGGTCTACTGATGTAGAGGTAGGAATATGGAAAGGGACCTGGAAGTAGTCATATCAGATGACCTAAAGGTGGGCAAGCAATGTGAGAGGGCAGCAAGGAGGGCTGGGGGGATACTGGGATGCATAGGGAGAAGCATCACCAGTAGAAAACAGGAAGTTATTATCCCTCTGTACAGACAGATGGTAGGACCCCATCTGGAGTACTGTGTGCAGTTCTGGAGACCCAGTCTTCGCAAAGACATAGACAGGATGGAAGCTGTCCAGAGGAGGGCAACTAAAATGGTGCAGAGTCTGCACCGGAAGACATATGAAGAGAGAGTTAAGGAGCTTAATATGTATAGCCTCGAGGAAAGGAGGGAGAGGGGGGACATGATAGAAACTTTCAAGTACCTCAAGGGAATCAACAAAGTCCAAGAGAGTAGCATCTTTCAAAAAAAGAGGTGTGCAAGAACAAGGGGGCACAATTTGAAGATAGAGGATAGAGGGGGTGGCTCAGAGGTAATTTAAGGAAGTATTTTTTCACAGAGAGGTTGTGGATGCATGGAACGGCCTTCGGAGGAGGTCATGGAGTCAAAAACAGTGGTGGAATTCAAGCATGCATGGGACAGTCATAAGGCAATTCTAGGGGTTGGGGGTAGAAAGAAGTAGGCTGCTGGTTAACTAGGATCTGCAGCTTATCCAGTAGGCAGGGAAATGGGCAGACTGGATGGGCCAAGCGGTCCTTATCTGCCATCAAATTCTATGTTTCTATATGTTTCTAATATCACCTCCCACCCTGCATGTCCATGCCATGTCAGTAACATGGCTGCCAATGCACATACGGAATTACACCTCGCAGAGTACACTCTGTGATGCTGGGAAAGGGCATGCCCTACATAGAGGTGTGGGTGTCTCTCTTCATAGCTAAGTGGCTTGGGTGAGGCGAGGGTACTTTTCACCATGCAGTTTAATGAATGGTTGAAAAAATGGTGTGGAGCACAGGGGTTCGGCTTCATTGGGGAATGGGGTTCCACCTGGAGGGACACCAGCCTATACTGGAAGGATGGTCTGCATCTGTCCAGGAAGGGAACAAGTCTTTTGGGCAATCGGTTTAAATGCTTCATTGGCAAGCTTTTAAACTAGTCAAGGGGGGAGGCACTGATAAGAGCAGGAAAATCCCACCCTCCTCTACAAAACAGGGTACTAAATTAGAAAAGACCAAGGTAGAAAGGTCAGTGGGGATGCTGCTACAGAAGGTAAAGTCATCAAAAATGGAGAGCAATGAGTACCAATGCCCATAGTCTGGGTAACAAGCTTCCTGAATTAGTGGCCTTGATGGAGGAGGAACATCTGGATATTGTGGCAGTCACAGAAACATTGTACACACAGAACCATGACTGGGATGTAAACATACCAGGATACACTATCTACAGGAGGGACAGGGAGAGTAAACCAGGAGGAGGAGTAGCTCTCTACATAAGAGAAGGAATCAAAGCAACAGAACAAAAGGGTAAACAGGGAGGAGAAGAAGCACTGTGGGTCAATTTGGAGGCAGACAATGGCACCACAATCTGCACAGGGGTTGTATACAGACCCCCCTCTCAGGGGGAGGAAATGGACAAGGAAATGATAGAAAGTATGCTTAGAATGGCAGATAAAGGGGAGATAGTGCTGATGGGTGATCTGAATATGCCAGATGTTAACTGGAGTGCAGTTGCAGCAGCCACATCTAAGAGTGGGGTTATTCTCGATGCCCAACAGGGGGCATGCCTTAGACAACTAGTATTGGAACCCAGTCGAGAGGGAGCAATTTTAGACCTGGTCCTCTCAAATGGAGATGGAGAGAGGATCACAGATGTAGAAGTTTGTAGCCATCTGGGAACTAGCGACCATCAAACAGTATGCTTCACAATAAACACAGCAATAGAGACAAGCCATACAAAGGCAAAAGTACTGGACTTCAGGAGGGCTGACTTTGCCAAAATGGGTGAGTGCCTAAGGAATGCACTAGCAAATGGGCAGGAAGGAGGGGTGGAAGAACAATGGGTAATAATAAAACTGCCATCACAGAGGTAACAAGCCTTGTGTGAAGCAAATAAACAAAACAAAACAATGTAAGAAACCACTATGGTTCTCAAAGGAGGTGCAGGAAGGTTCAAGAGAAAAGAAAGCATTCAGAAAGTACAAGGAATCACAGAAGGAGCAGGACAGAGAATTGTATCAGTTAAAGCAAAAGGAAGCTGGAAGGCAGTCAGAACAGCAAAGGCCCGAACTGAGGAAAAGATAGCAAACTCAGTTAAGAAGGGGGATAAAACATTTTTTAGGTACATCGGGGAGCGAAGGAAGACTAAGGGAGGGATAGTGAGGCTTAATAAAGGGGAGGGATGTGGGCAGAGGGTGACTGTGAAAAGGCAGAGATACTAAACAAATATTTTTTCTCAGTATTTACAAACGAAGAGGGGAGTTACCTAAAACAAACAATAGAAACACTCTGGATACAGAAGCTGATCCCAGCCCATTTACAGAAGAAATGGTTCTGAAAGAACTCTTAAAACTGAAGGTGGACAAAGCAGTGGGGCCTGATGGGATTCATCCCAGGATTCTAAAAGAACTAAGGGTAGAACTAGTGACACCACTGACTACCCTCTTTAACAAATCATGGGAGGATGGGGTGGTACCTGAGGACTGGAGGAGGGCAGATGTGATTCCCCTTCACAAAAGTGGGAGCAGGGCAGAAGCAGGAAACTACAGACCTGTTAGTTTAACCTCGGTGGTAGGTAAAATGATGGAATCACTTCTGAAGGAAAGAATTGTCGAGTACCTAGAGGCCAGCGGGCACAGGACCCAAGGCAGCATGGATTCACAGCGGAAGGTCATGCCAGACACAAATCTAATAGATTTCTTTGACTGGGTGACCAAAGTAGTAGATCAGGAGGGCTGTGGACATGGCCTACCTAGACTTTAGCAAGGCATTTGACTCAGTCTCACACAAAAGATTAATATACAAGTTAGCCAGCCTGGGAGGGTCACAAGATGATAGCCTGGATAAAGAATTGGCTGGCAATAGGACACAGAGGGTAATATTAAATGGAGTCCACTTGAAGAAAGGGGGTTACTTAGTGGGTGTTTAGGGTTCAGTATTAGGACCGGCTCTTGTAAGTGACATTGCAGAGGGACTGAAGGAAAAGTATGTCTCTTTGCAGATGACACAAAGATCTGCAACAGAGTTGATGCACAAGGTGGGTGGAAAGGATGAGAAGGACTTGGCAAGGTTAGAGGAATGGTCAAATGTATGGCAGCTTAGATTTAATGCTAAGAAGTGCAAGGTAATGCACCTGGGAAACAAAACCCAGGGAAGAGTACACAATTGGGGTGAGATACTAACAACAACAAAATGGAAAGGGACTCGGGTAGTCATATCAGATGACTTAAAGGTGGGCAAGCAATGTGAGAGGGCAGTAAGGAGGGTTGGGGATACTGGGATGCATAGGAAGAAGCATCACCAGTAGAAAACAGGAAGTTGTTATCCTCTGTACAGACAGCTGGTGAGACTCCGCTGGAGTACTGTGTGCAGTTCTGAGATCCAATCTCCGCAAGGACATAGACAAGATGAAAGCTGTCCAGAGGAGGGCAACTAAAATGGTGCAGGGTCTGCACCAGAAGACATATGAAGAGAGACTAAAGGAGCTTAATATGTATAGCCTTGAGGAAAGGAGGGAGAGGGGGGACATGATAGAAACTTTCAAGTACCTCAAGGGAATCAACAAAGTCCAAGAGGGTAGCATCTTTCAGAAAAAGAGGTGTGCAAGAACAAGGGGGCACAATTTGAAGATGGGGGGGGCGGCTCAGAGGTAATGTAAAGAAGTATTTTCAGAGAGAGGGTTGTGGATGCATGGAACGGCCTTCCGGAGGAGGTTGTGGAGTCAAAAACAGTGGTTGAATTCAAGCATGTGTAACCCCTTGTTACCCGGGGTTACTAGAATCCCAGTAAGACCTAGTGGTAGGCAGGGAAGGCAGCTTGTGAAACTCCAGTTAAATGGGTTTCACACTGTCTCATTCTGTCTCAGTCACAGCTGAGACTGAGAGATGACATCACCATAGAACTGTCGCAGCTGCATAAGCCACATTGGAATCTGCAGCACAGGGAGTGAGTTAGAACTTTGGGAGTTTTCAAAGTCAGTCTCCTGTTTACCTACAAGCAGGAAGGAAGTGTTTTTCTGTTTACCTCCTTGGGAGAAAATCAGTGTCCAGTTTTAAGTGGTGGAGACCGCTGTTCCAGGTCTCAGTGCCCTCCTCCCTCGGAGGGGGGGGGGGAGCAAAGTCCCTCTGTGGATTCCAGGGGCAACCCCTAATTTCCACTACAGAAGAAAGCTGCCTTTTTACAGTTTCTGTTCTGGTTTGATAACAGTGAAAGAAGTGGTACTTCGCCTGTGGGGCACCTGCAATGAAAGGGTGAGTGTTTTGCTCTATTTGAGAGGGCAAACAATATGTTTATTCAGTTTGGAAAATATGAAGAAAGCTGGGATGTGAATTACTATTTTGGGAGGCCTATTGTACTAGGACAAACAAATGGAGTAGTTTAAGATTTAAAGTCTGAATGGATTTCAAGTAATGTTGTAGAGGGGGTGCTACAGGTCATTCACTGTTTAATCTACATTTCAAAGTTTAAGTTTCTGTTTGTCCAGAGAAATGGCCGGGTATGGGCTGTGGGAGCTGGAGGTGGGAACACTCCCCATCTTTAGTAACCACGTCCACCTCTATGGATTTCTACTGTGATTGCTACTTGCCTCATGCGCCTGGCCAGTGATGAGGTAGGTACCCAGACGTGGGTCGCAAATTGGAAAATCTCTCTAGGAGTCGCAGACTTTAAGTGGTGTGGGGAGCCACAGCTTGGGAAAATATACTCCATGTTTGATGGGAGTCCGAAGGTAGTAAGAAAACAAATCTCTCTAGGAGTCGCAGACTCTAAGTGGTGTGGGGAGCCACAGTTTGGGAAATCATTCTCCTTGTTTGATGGGAGTCTCAACAAGTAAATTGGGTCCATCCTTTAAATGGACCGTCAGTCAAGTGGCCGGCAGGGGAGCCGGGCCAGTCGGGCTGTGTATCCAAAGCACATGCAAGTCCAGGCTGAGTGCCTGGTGGGTCCAGAGCCAGACAACAGTAGAAATGGGTTCATTCTTTAGTGGACCGCCTGTAGTCTCTATCTGCATTTACAGTAAACGAGTCTCCTGGGGGTCCATCTATGCTTTGTTATGTTCAGCTAGTTTATGAATAAAAGCCACACTGAAAAATCCCAATCCTGGTTCTGGACATTACAGTTATTGCTTCCTGTAGTTGGATTTACTTGGGTGCCCCTGTGCAGAGTAGTCAAACCTAGGTCCTTGTGCCAGGTAACCTCATCCTCCCCGAACCCAGGTCCCCACCAGGTATTGCTGCCAACGCCAACAGCATGCCACCTGTCATTTTAGTAAAAAGGCAGGGGTGAGGGGTTACACATGCATGGGACAGCCATAAGGCAATTCTAGGGGTTGGGGGTAGAAAGAAGTAGGCTGCTGGTTAACTAGGATCTGCAGCTTATCCATTAGGTAGTGAAATGGGCAGACTGGGTGGGCCAAGCGGTTCTTATCTGCCATCAAATTCTATGTTTCTATGTTTCCATTATCTGCCTCCTCTATATACCACTGTGAAACAACATTCCACAGTGATATGAACATTGTGTGTACAATCCTTGGACTGCTACACCTAATTGTATGTGTGATAATGCATAGGGTTAGCAACAACACAGAACAACATATAGTTCGCACACACTAACTTCGTGTGGCTAATGATTTATTGACATTAATTATATAAATAAGGCAACTTTAGCAATGTTTAAACAAAATACTGAAATAAAGCAACATATATAACTTCTTCAATTGAACCTCAGCACTCTAAACCTATCTGCCTGGCATCATCATTCTGCACCTTTCATAACACCCGAAGTCTGACATCACAGGTCATATGATCCGTTCCCTATAACTAATACAAACAACATACCTCAACTAATACATAAAGTGGGGCATCACAGTGACCAAAGCATTATGTTTTATCATATTAACAAAACATATTATGCATGAGATGATATTAATGCAGGACAAATATCTAGGAATGCATGAGAAAGGCTCAATCAGAGCTCTGGCCTCTCCTACTGAATATGGCCTCACACTGACACAGGACTATACAACTGGCACACCAGAATGCGGCAGGCCCTAAAGGGTCATCATGCCATTCATAGCTAACATGATGGAGTCTCCTGGTAAGTCTGGTTTCTCATACACAGCCTGTCACAAAAACGTACCCCTCACAAAGTGGAAAACACTGTAAAACGAGATGCTATTTAGGTTTTTATTTATTTTTTTTTTATTTTAGTCTTTGGTAACTGGCTAAGGACAACTAGGCACAAGTGCCTGTTTTCAGGGATGACCTGGGAGCACTGGGCAGTTAAGTGACTTGCTCAGAGTCACACAGTATGCAAGTGGAGGTTGCGAGAATAAAAATCAGGTCTGGTCTGCTGGATGTTCCAAGCTCATTCACACCTCATTCCTCTAACCTCTAGGCTATACTGTACTATTCCACCTAAACAGGTATACAAGGCAAACCTCTAACTTCTAAGTCTTCATCCGGGTGTTGTTTATAATTATAGGATACTATTAATGTAATGGTATGCCCATGTATTGTAACGTAAAAGTAAATGCTTGCTCACTTGTTGTTATTAATTACTTGCTTTATGTATTACAAATTTCACAGGGAACTTGCCCTTGTATAACAAACGTTAGAGAGCGTTTATATTAACTACTTTATACTATTCTTAGAGCATCTTGACTTCTTGATCATTCTCAATCTTGTACCTGAGATGCAGACCTACGTCCATTCGATGAAGTCTATGCAGAGGGAGAGGTATCGCCTTCCCTGTTTTACAACAGCAGGCTAACACGATGCTCGGGCTACTAGAAGCCTGAGTGCAAAGATCATCAATCATACCCTATAGGCTGTAATGCAAGTGATTTGGGTATTTTCTCATTCTGAAGACCATTTAACTGCTGCAACAGAGGATAGGGGCACAACTCGCCTCCTCCTAACTGACACCCTTCCCTGTTAAACCTGTAGAAAAAGATCACGGAGAGAACATCTTAACAAGGGGGCAGGAGAAATGACCGAATGGTGCACTACCATGACACAAGGGAGATTTAAGCATGTGACACTGTCTAATAACACATAGTTCAACCAAAACTGGATAGAAGGGGATATCCCTTGGGGTTGGTGTGGAAATCAGAATACTCCAACTTCCAAAACAGGACACGTTTAACATAGGTAATACCCAGCTTACGTTACGTTAGGCCTAGGTTATATCATTCATTTCCAGATTACAACCACAGCTCATAGAGCCAGTTCCTTCCAACCACATGGACAAAATGAGAGTATAGAGGGATCAGTATAGAAGTAGATATCATGATGGGAGGCCACACCAGCATGATAGAAATGGAATAAGCATCTCCAGAGAGACCAGAGGATGGAAATCACTAATGCAGTAGATCTTGAGAAGGGTTTAGAGGATGAAGAAGACTGTCCAGTAGTGGGGGGGTGGCACTGTACTATCACAGTATGCTGTATGCATGCTGCCTCCACAACACACCAACAGATGGAACAACTGTGCTAGAATGCCCCTGTGTGCCACGAGCATCCAGTAGCATCAGTGTTACAGGTTGTGATCCCTACATAACGATGTCTATGACCTGCTGAAACAGCATACTATGACCAATGCCTTATGTGTCTCAGTTAGGAAGCACACCTGGGAACACACACACTCCCTTGTAGACAGTGTGGGCACGGACACAGAGGACAAGGAACATCACTCTGGTGGTCTGCATGATTCAATCACTGATCATTGCCTTACATTTATCACCTAAGCTACAGGCTCAAGACATGCCCCCATAAAGTACAACTCCATCGGTACCTGCCAGTGCCCTGATAGCCCTGCTGTCTGGAAGGACAGTAGAGCAATGTACTATGTGGCTGTATACCACCTTATGGCCATATATGCACCCACAGACATATGTCCCAAGGCCCTCCTTTGACTACAATACTACTATACACCTCCTAATTCCAGGCGAGTGAGTGGTGGCTGCACCTGCTGTGCAGCAATGTGACTCCTGATCTAGATGATGGGTATTACACATTCATGGGATGTGTACTACCATTCCCCTTTCCCTGCTCACGTCCACATATGTAAGAGATTTCATAACCAATGCAATCAGTCAGCAAGTGTATCTCCATACCATTACCTCAGTATTCAGAGGAGGGGGTGGCTCAAGGGGCCACTTTGCTGGAGAAAAGCTAGCAAAGTACCTCTACACAGGTCATCACATGCCAGCACAGTTCAACAGTCAGTCATACAGTGGTACATGAGCCACAATCAGTGGAAGTATACCATGTGTAGAGTTAGACAGGGTCTATGGTGCTGCTCCCAATTCCTCTATGAGCAGAGGAGGCACTATGGTACAGTGGTTTAAGGCTCTGAGCTGCAATTCTGGAGACCTGGGTTTGAATCCCACAGCCTCCACTTGCATACTGTGTGACCCTGAGCAAGTCACTTGACATCCTTGTGCTCCCAGGTTGCACCTGTAAACAAGCTTTCAGCATAGTGTGTCTCAGCTGGTTAAATGATTTGAAATTAAGGAAAAAGAATATAATACATTGGAGTCTCTTTCACTCCCCCTGTCATTTTGCCTTGGATGCACCATCTTGTTTTCATCACTGTGACCTATACCATAACCTTTCTGTCCCACCACATGCTAACAGGTGCACTGTCCACTGTGCTGACCTCATTTCAAGATATTGACATGGAGAAATGCACACATACCTGTTATGCCCCCTCTCCACCCCTCCACCTCCCTCCCACTCCCTCAGAGACACTAATTGTGAGACCTTGATGGTCCCCCCTCATTCCACTCTGATTGGCCATACTTGTGTCTTCTATTGATTCCTGCACCTCTGGAATACACTCACCCCTCAAATACGACACTCCTCCTCTGCCTCCTCCTCCCTTGCCTCTGCCTTACACAACCATCTCTCCTCTAGCTGCTTCTGCTTTCACCCTCCTTAATGTTTCCCTACCATGGGACTGTTCCCCAGGTCCATACCCTACCTTCACCCTTAATGCACTCCTTGCTATTCTGCTTGCCTCCTCTGCACCCCACCACTGACCCGTTATCCTCGCTACACTGTTTCCCCCTGGCAGGGATCCCAGCTCCCTGGAGGTGCTAGTTCTGGCATGCCTACTTCCATTCATCTACCTTTTTCTCTTCTTTTCTATTCCACTGTTACACCCCTGACCCACCCATCCTTTCTTTCCCATATTTGTTTGCTGGCTCACCCCTAGCAGGGTTCTCAACATCCTGGAGAGGTTTAAACATACCCCTTATGGTACCCCTCCTCTCTATTATCCACCCCCCTTAACTCTTGACCCTACCTCTGTTCCCTTCCTTCCCCTATTTAGCACTTCACCTGATTACGTTGTCTATTTACTACTGATGCTTAATTGTAACTCTAATCCACCAGTGTACTGTTATTGTGGCTTTTAATTCTCTGTACCTAACTCCCCCTTGCATGTTTAAACTGAGACTGGAGGTATTATTAACTGAGACTGTGTGTATACAGTGTCAGTGGCTCAGTAGGTAGCACACTCGCCTCTGAGGCTGGGAGATCAGAGGGCTGTGGGTTCAGTTCCCACATCTGGCACTTGGGTTAATATCCCAGTACTGACACTGTAGTGCAGCATGAGAGGGGTGCTGCACTTCTGAGGTGCCGTCTTTCGTATGAGACGTTAAACCGAGGTCCCATCTGCCTGGATTGGTGGTAGTTCAGGTGGATGTTAAAATCCCATGGCACTTATCAAAAGAGTAGGAATTTCCGTGCCCTGGCCAAATTCTCATTCACTAAAATACCACCAACAGCTTAATCTGGTTCAAGGTCAGTTGGCATTCATCTGTATCCCCCTCCCCCGGGTCGTGCCTGAAAATAGGCAGAATTTGTCTAGTGCACTTACCCGGTCAACAAAAGCTAAATAAAATAAAAATATCCACAGATATTATAAATCTTCACCATGCTATCCACTGTTCCCTGCCCCCGGTCGCACCAGGAGACAGGCGGCTTGTTGTTGAGTGTGCTGTCTTAGTAATACATGAATAAATGCATGACAAACTGTACAGCCTTTCAGTTGTGCATTCTTGCCTACCTTCCAGCCTGAACACTGTGCTTCATGACATTCTTACGGATTTGTCTATGTCAGGCAAGGCGTTATGACTGTAGCCCTGCTATTGGCGTTAAGAGGTGTTGACTTGGCAGGCAACACATGGCACAGTAACATTCACAAACAATGCAGAACTATAGGAAGGGTCATTGGAGGAGGACCACCCAGTATATCATGTTAACTGGGTTTTTGAGGCAAGGTGCACCTTACAATGTACAACCATGTCCCAAAAACTCTAAAAGGCTGACCCTCACCCACCTTACCACCCCTTGGTCCCAAGGGTTCATGTTGTCTGTGTGCCATGGTCTCTGCCATGCTCCCATGTCCTTGATGATTCCCCATCCAGCACAATGCAGGTGCACAACACACTCACTATGTAGGGCAACATCTTTCCATCGGTTCCCACACCCCCATCGAATGTAGTCTGTGAGCCCTAGATCCAATGTTTCCACACATTATAATGGCACATGCCCTTTGTAATGTGAACATTCCCTTCATGTACATGCAGGTCTGTATCATATCACACCTCGGCCTTGGATCCGCTTTGCAGTCAGTCCCCAGTTCGCCCAGCCTTGCCTCATAGGACCTATCGTGTATGCCTCACTCACATTGGATGTACCCCACTGTACCCTTTCAGCAGGCCTAGTTGCTACATAGGTGGAGTATGCATGTACCTCACACCATGGTACAAATGTTGTGTCACATGACCAATACAATGTCAGCATAGCCATTCATCCCCTCCAATTGATGCTACAATGTTCATCAAACCGTAGCATACTGTTGCCCTTCACCAATGGCTAATTACACAGAGTACTGTGCATCTGTATAGTCAATGTCAGTACTTCTAGATCAGTTTCAGTGTTGTAAGTGTTTTATCTATTAGCCTACTAGGTCATACATTGTCCTAGTGTCTGCCCAATAACACATACAATGCTGGCTATATGTGTGTGTGTGTCTGTGTGTGCATGACAATGTTCACTGCCATGTAATTAGGACAGCAGAGTACACAGGTGTGCAATTGTCTAGCAGGATGGTACAAACTGAAGCTGTACAAGGCACAGTCCCCTTGAGAGTATATGTGTGCATCGTGTTATGTCTGATTCTAGTACACCTATGCAGCTACATACTATGGCATGCCTTGGTGCCTGTGCCCCCTTATTGTTTCAGGTCCCTGGGAAGTATTGCCAGCTGCACCACCCTTTCAAGAGCCTTGGCTTCCATAGTCTGCATTCAATGTCCCTTTGCATTTATGAAATATGTATGTCAGTTGAGCACACATATACTATGTGTACATGTGCAGGTAGTGCAGTGGGGGACAGAGGCTGTATGGATCATCATAGGGACACATGATATACTGTGTGTCCCTCACAGTTACCAGTGTAGTTAGAATTTGCATAGAGGATGGTGAGGATCAATGATAGATTATACACGCATCAGTAGGACATCAACAGGCAATAATCCGTGTATGGTGGAGAGTGTCTTCTAGGAGTTAATGTCCTATAGGTTGCACAAGGACATGTGGACAGACCAGAGACATCACATAGTGCTATGTGATACCAGTTAGGTGCTGCCAGAACCCTTGACAGACCCGTTTCACACTTAGTTTTGAACAGGTTTGTTACCATAGGACCGGAGTTTCTTGACTGTAGTCCCACTCCATAGATGTTGGGACATGTTGGAGGCTCTACTTGCAACACCAGTACTAGTGACCCATGTGGCGTTGATACTACTGCATTAACTTATGCCATACAGATATGTTATGGATCCTATATCCAATGGAGTACATGTTAAGCGTCAGTGTTGCTTCTCTGGGTGGATGTCCCGTCCCCAGTATCACATATTGCTTATGACTGTGTGCCTGGAGTGGTTGTTCAGGGAGTGGTGATGGATGTTGGTGACCATGTTTCCTGCATGTCCTTCAACACTATCCCACTTAGGGGGCTATCACACAGTTAGGACAGACTTTAAGTCCTAGGATGTTGAACTGTTTAACCTATTGGCTGATTGCTGTTTCACATTCTTCGTTGGTGAATGGATTTCAATACATAGTAGGATCCATGGTAAGGCATTGGCCTGCAGAATTCAGCATGAATGATTGCTTGCACTGGTCACCATTAATGTCAGTGTAGGTGACATTGCGGAGTTGCAGTAGGGGAGTGTGTGTCTCCCTTACTGTCACTGTGCCATTTCAGTTGACAATACAACCTGCCAATGGCTGACACTACAGAATTGGTTTGAGACTATTGGGAAGAACAGATGCAAGCATAAACTTTGGACAGGTGTTGTGTAATTCTACTTAACTGCTAGGGAACTGCACTCTCATGCACCTGGTACACAGGTTTGCATAATGTTAGTAAATGGTGAGTGAGGGACTTACAGTCACAGACTAGAATGGGAGACACAGTTGATCACATGGTATGCTGTACGGGTTCACAAACAGTGTTGTATGTCTATAGGGTGTGCCAGTGACATGCTGTGGTGATTACAGAGAGGTATCACCAGCAGCTGGGGATGGTGGTGACAACACACTATATGACAATCTTGTACACCCATCTAGAGTACTGTGTCTATTCTTACCCATTGTTTTACCAGGTGAGACACACTAAGCTGAAAGCTTGTTCACAGGTGCAACCTGGGAGCACAGGGACGTTAAGTGACTTGCTCATGGTCACACAATATGCAAGTGGGGGCTGCTGGATTCAAACCCAGGTCTACAGATTTGAAGAGCAGAGCTTTAAACCACTGAGCTATACTGTCTGGTCCTGGAGTGTGCATCACTTCTTGGACATAAACAGGGTAGATGGCTCTCAGGGATAGGTGACATTTACTTTACATGTGCAGCAGCAATGGACATCTCAGATGATACTGAAGCGCCTCCATTCATATTCCCTGGTGGTGAGGGGAGATGAGTGGATATGTTATTTCCTGTCTAATAACACAAGGCTGTTAATGAGGTGTGAGGGTATTACTGTGCAGAACAAATGATGTTCATAACCAGGGGACCATGTGATAGCATTCCAGGTTGGTCTACAGTAGGTGTACTGGAATGCATTCATCATTCACACAGTGTGTAGTGGATCCATGTGGCTGCCTCACAGTGGTGTTTGTGGTGGTGAACACCGTAGCTGAACTCGAACATGCATGGCAAAAACTTTTAGGACATCTCGTGAAAAGTCAGTGATGGTCAGCAAATGATCATTCATGTTCAGTATCACCCGACAGAGTGACTTGCTCATGATGGAATTGGTTGTCCAAGGGGTGGGTATCAGACATCATGTGGTGGTATCTATTAATGTATGTGCTGAAAAAGAGATGTGCAAGAACAAGGGGACACAATTTGAAGATAGAGGAGGGATGGCTCACGGGCAATGTGAGGAAGTATTTTTTCACAGAGAGGGTGGTGGACGCGTGGAACAGCCTTTCTGAGGAGGTTGTGGGGTCTAAAACTGTGGGAGAATTCAAGAATGCATGGGACAGACATAAGGCAATTTTTGTGGGGGGTAGGAAGAAATAGGCTGTTGGTTAAATAGGATCTGCAGCTTATCCTCTAGGTAGGGAAATGGGCACTCTAGGTGGGCCAAGCAGTCCTTATCTGCCATCAAAGTCTATGTTTCTATGCTGTACATCAAAGTGCAGATATAATGTATGCAGACTACATCACATGCTTATGCTGGACCACATATCATAGTGGTTTATGTTTGGGTGGACACCCCCTACAGTTGTGTGTTTTGTTTCTTGGGTTTTGTTGCACCGTTATCTGTGTTGGCAGTGTTCCCATGCCCTCAGTGCATACAGTCATCATTGTCTCCATCTGTGTGTGCCTGTGTGTTTACATGGCTGCCATATGTGGTATGTGTTTTCCGGTGACTTCATCTTACTGTTTCCACAGCCATTCGTACGCACCCAGTTCCGCTTTCATCTGACCCGTGCTCACCCATATGGTGTGCTTTACACTTCCTCTTTTTGGGAACCATGCTATCATGCCCCTGTATACTCCCTGTTGGCTGTGTGTGTTGCACTGCCTGATGTTGTGTTGGTGGTACATCTGTATCCGTAACAGTGGTACAGTCACGGTTATGTAGTGTATTACCACTTTGTTGACCAAAATCCTGTTCAACTGCATCTAATTGAGGTAAACCTGTGTTCTTGGTAATGACATTGGCTGTGTGTTGGTCATGTACATATTGCGGCTCTGTGGTTGTGGCTATGTGAGCTGGTGTAGTGTGCACATGGCACATTTGTTGTGAAGTGACAGACAGATGTGTGCTGTCCGTTGCTAGGTTTGGTGGATCTGCATGTTGTTGTGGGTTGCATATGTTGTACTGGGGACCATAATCACCACCGCTTCCCATGATTTGTGATGTGGTGCTGGTGCGTGTGTCCATTATGTCATGTACTGGCCCCACAGTAAACTTGCAACTTAGTATACTTTGCCTGATGTCCATCATTCCCTGGGACATGCTCCCTAATGCTTTTGTCTGCCTCTCTAATGCTTCTGTTTGATGTTGTGTGGATTCCTGCATACCTTTGAGTGTATCTGTCAGTGTGTTGATTGCCAAGGCATGTCGCAGCATTATGTCATTGTGTTGTACTGTAGCATCCACCAGTGTCCTAACTACTGATGCCAGTACTGACATGCTGTTGTCATGTGCACGTCCAATTACCTTGATTGATGCTGTGACTGCCTGTATGGCATCAGCCATTTGTTGAGATTGCTGGCCCATGTTATTGTTCTGCTGTTCCATGCTGTGATGAATGTTCTGCATGATGTCAACCATCCAAACCTCCACATTCAGCATCGCATGTCCATAACGTGCACGTTCAGACTCAACTATGTCCTCCTGTTGGTTTGTCAGTGCCTCACTATTTAGTGATGATGGTGTGCCTTCCTGTGTATCACTGTCATGGTTACCCATGGATGGTGTCTGAACCGGTGACTGGTCAGCTGTGCTTGGGGATAGTTCGACTGAAATGTTTTCATATGGACAGGCATTGTCCAGCTCTGGTATTGCCTCCAATGCATTATCAGGCTCACCCTCCAGGACAGATGTTGTGGTGTCCAGTCCCACTGTCATGGCTATATGACGTTGATCTTCATCAGTGAGGCTTTGTGCTGCAGATGATGTACCATTTCTGTGATACTGGCCCATGGGTGGTCTCCCATGTTCACACTGCTGTGCTGTTCTCCCTTGTGCTGTTGTGTCTGGGTCTCTGATCTGCTGTCCATCCCCATGATCTGTGATTTGAAATCAGGAATATATTAGTAATGCTTTGGTGATGTGATATCCCTACTTAATGAAAGATCTGCAGATCCTAGTTCACCAACCACCTACTTCCTCCTACCCACCACTCAGATTGCCTTATGGCTGTCCCATGCATTATTGCATTCCCTCACTGTTTTATACAGTATCCTGTGAGGTGTGCACGTGGGAAAGTGCGCCATATATAACGTCGAGTCATTCCCTGCGAAATACCTCATGGCGATGGGAGGGTAGGGCAATCAGATGAGGGGGTGGGTGAAATGGGTGACAGGATGTGGCCATATCTATGCATGTAGGGCGAGAGTGAGCACGGTGAGTGTGGGCTGGGAGGGGGCGGAGTGGCAGTAGGGGTTGGCGCTATGGTGTGTTGCCGAGCTGCGTCATGGCGTCGGTGGTTGGTCTGTGGTTGGGGTGGGTGAAGTACTCGTTTCTGGTGGGGGCGCTGGTACGAGTTTACTGTGCCCAGCCTGAACCTTTAACTTTACAAGTTCTCCTCCTCCCACCATGATTGAGAGGTAAGGTGTGTGGTGTTGCAGGTATGTATTTTAGCCGGTGTTGGGAGTGTGATGGGAAGTCTTATTTGCAAGACTGTTATTGCATATGATCCGGGGTTTATTTCATTCACAAATCCCCCCCCCCACAACATGCAAACCCTTTGATGTGCAATACCTGTAGTTTGGGTTGCATGTACCTTCTTGCTATTTGCCACATGTGTACATCCCCATGTTTCAGGTTTGACTCTGTACACTCAGCCATACAGGAATCAGTATTCTGTGTTCACCATTGTTACATGCAACCATCTGTACAGTGTGATGACAGGTTCCTGTTTTCTACTTGTGATGCCTCTCCCTATGCATCCCAGTATCCCCACCAGCCCTCCTTACTGCCTTCTGACATGGGTTGTCCATCTTTATGTCGTCTGATCTGACTACCCCATGTCCTTTCCCATATACGTTTTTGTTAGTATCTCACCTACCCTCGTGCACTCTTTCCCTGGGATATATTTTCCCAGGTGCATTAAAGTGCACTTATCTGCATGGAATCCCAGTTACCATACAATTGACCATTCCTCCAACCTTGCCAAGTCCCTTCTCACCCTTTCCACACCAACATGTGTATCACCTGTGTCGCAGATCTTTGTGTCATCTGCACAGGCACAGACATTTTCTTCCTGTCCCTCTGCAATGTCACTTATAAGGATATGATGAATGAGCAGTCCCGGTGCTAATCCTTGCTGTATCCCAGTACTATCCACCCTTTCTTCAGAGTGGAGTATGTTCACTGTTACACTCTGTGTCCTGTTGTTCAGTCAACGATTTAAGCAGCCTACAACCTTGAGACACCCTCCAAGGCTTGAAAGGTAGTTAACAATATTTTGTGTGGGACTGTGTCAGATGCATAACTAAAGTCTAGAGGTAGGCCACGTCCACAGCCTATCCCTGGTCTGCTACTTTGGTCATCCAGTCATGGGACTCAATTTGATTTGTCTGACATGACCTTCATGTTAATCCATGCTGCCTTTATTCCTGTGTCCCACTGGCCTCTAGGTACTCACCAGTCATTTCATTCAGGAGTTATTCCATCATGCTTCCTACCACTGGGGTCAACCTGACAGTGAGACCCCACCTGGAGTACAGTGTACAGTTCTGGAGACCTTACCTATGTAAGGACATAGACAGGGTAGAGAAGGTTCAGAGGAGGGCAGCAAAGATGGTACATGGATTGCATCACAAGTCCTATGAGGACAGGTTGAAGGAATTGAATATGTACTCCCTTGAGGAGAGGAGGGAGAGAGGGGACATGTTAGAGACATACAAGTATCTTACAGGGAGGAACAGGGTACAGGAATACACTATTTTTAAGCGAAAAAGATGTTCCAGGACTAGAGGGCATGGGATGAAGTTGGAGGGAGGATGATTCAGAGGAAACGTGAGGAAGAATTTCTTCACAGATCAGGTGGTGGACAAATGGAACACCCTGCCAGAAGAAGTGGTGGGGGCTGAAACAATCACGGGGTTTAAGAATGCATGGGATATACATAAAGGGATTCTGGAGGTCAGGGGTAAAGGGCAACAGACTTCTAGGAAAACATAAACTGAATTTACAAGCTCAAATGGGCAGACTGGGTGGGCCATAGGCCCTTATCTGTCGACACTGTCTATGTATCTCTGTATCTATGTAGGTCCTTAGTTTCCTGCCTCTGCCTTGCTCCTGCTTTTGTTATGTGGAAACACATATTCCATTCTGTAGTCCTCATGTATGACACCATCCTCCCATGATTTGTTAGACAGGTTAATCAGGGTTGCATGTGATAACTGTGATCGTTGACAGGTCATCACTATTAGTGCCAGTGTACATAGCCTAGTTTCAATGTATGCGATGTACACTACTGGCGCACAGCAAAAGTGCATAGGTGACCTCCCATTTCTATCTTTCTGTGTGGGTCAGCGTCCCCCCACTCCAGTTGTGATTCTCCACTCCAGGTGGGTGCATGTGTG
Source organism: Neoceratodus forsteri (assembly GCA_016271365.2). Lineage (NCBI taxonomy): Eukaryota > Metazoa > Chordata > Ceratodontiformes > Ceratodontidae > Neoceratodus > Neoceratodus forsteri. The sequence goes on along the minus strand of CM057452.1, from coordinate 914,726,140 downwards.
GGGAGTGCGACACATCAACATATCCCAGGATGAAGCACGACTCATAGACGGCACCTAGGACTGAATCTGGTACCCTACCAACCACTGCCTGCCACACAAACACCTTGCCACTTGACATGCTCTGCAGCCAACTGCAGCACTACACCCTACATACCTCCCCTCTGCTTGTGCATATCGCATGGCATGCTCACTCCCACCCTTGCGCGTGTGCACATATAGCGACCTCATGTCACTATAGTTGGGTTACCCTCATACGGTCACCATCCATGCATTGTAGCCCTGTGGACAGTCACCATGATTGAGTTGCCATTTTTTTTTAGTGCTCACTCACGGTCACCATTGTCACAGGCTACCTGTTGTCAGTGGTATCAGTAGTTCATGCATTATTCCTTGTATCATTCTGTGTTGACTCCCATCAGTCCCCATTGTTTTGTCCACCCCCAGTTTTGAGAGCTATATCAGATCAGTATCATATGTGAAGACTTGGTTTGCTGGCCAAGGCACCTAGCTTCACCTGAGCTCTTTCCTTCTAAGACTGCTTGAAAGGCAGAGTAGAGAAACTTACCAGAGCAAGGGAGAAGGATTAAGACTTAGTTTGGCTAAGCAGATTTACTGTGTGGTGGTGTTTTTATTTTTTACTCACAGGGATTGCTACTGTTTGTTGCTAACATTTCATTGCTTTATTTTTCTCTGATTCAAATTGTTGTTGCTGGTATACCTTCTTCTGCATTATTACAAGGTGTGCCTACAGGTGTGTGCTAACAGATTACTGCTGTAATCTTCTGATTCAAATTGTCTTTTGCAAGGTATATCTTCTGTTACTGCTTTATTTTTCTCTGGAGCAAAGTGTTTCTTACAGGGTATATCTTCTCTGAAATTATTACAGGTGGTGCTTTACAGGTTTTACAGTTTTATCTAACATTAGGATAAGCTTTCAGGTTACTGCATTTGTTGTTGACTGATTGTTTCTGCTCTTACCTCCTTGTTCTTTCGTCCTGGTTTCTTCTTTTTAGGCAGGAAGGCCCAGACACCCACCCCCATCCCCAACCACCCCACGCTACACTCCTTTTATAGGGTACCACAGTTGTGACATTTCCTGTGGCAGAGCAGGAAGGCGGATCAGTGGGGCCTCCACAAGGTGATCTCATTTACAGGGCACTAGTAATTTAACTTGTTATAACAAGTTAAACAAAGCACAATTAAACCATTACTTGCATTTTTTTCCTTCTAATTACTCTGACTAGTTTACAAACCCAGCAACTTATTTGGAATGGATTTCATTAACTGCAGGTACTGTGGAACAATTTTCAGAAGGACATTCTTACAGGATTTAGGACACTGTCCTACATGCTGGGCCTTTGGAGATCTTAGGTCTCAGCTCGGGCAGCATGGGCAGAGATTGCACGCTCAAATTTCATATTGAAGAGGAAATACATTATAAGAACCACCGCCATTTCCCCAGCATCCAACAGAAAAACCTCAACCAGAAGGGTAGTTGGTCCAGGAGGTTGGCAGGTGGTTAGGAGGAGCAAATCAGGTGCCCCATCACTCTCACCTCTCCAACACATTACCTCCAAAACCATATAAACACTACAAACAGGTATCTGCCTCATCTCTGAAATCAAATAAAGAGGCAGAAGACACTGCAGAGCAGGACACTGCGCACAGGAGCTAGCACAACAATACTCACCCAAATCAGGAACCAAAACTAAACAAGCACAAAGGAAATCCAAAAACTTCTGATCATAGGAGACTCCATGATTCGGGAGTTGATACCCATCTCAACCAGGGGTGATGGTCAGATGTCTCCCAGGTACATCAGCATGGAGAGACACTGACCATTAACTAAAATTGTTCACAAAGCAGGAGAAAACATTGATGTCCTAGTACACATAGGGACTAATGATCTCGCCAGCCGGTCAGTTGTGGAGACCAAGGAACACCTGACTAGGCTGGGTGACAAACTATCATCTATTTCGTCCGCATCTCCTCTCTGAGATCCTGCCAGTCTGGGAGAAGGGAGCAGATGGACGGAAGGTCAGAGAAGGGAGATAGGGGAGCTAAACACGTGGCTCAAGGACTGGTGCCAGGAAAAGGACACAGATTTGTAGGAACTGGCAACAGTTCTGGGAGGCCAAAGTTCTTTAAATTTGATGGACTGCATCTGACTAAAGAGGAGTCAGTGCATTGGGGCAGAAGTTTGACGTCTTTTCAGAATATTTAAACTAGCAAATGGGGAGAGGGGTGCAGCACCCCATACGTTGAATGGGAAGAACACCCCTCCCCCCTCAGCTAGAGGTCAAACTGGAATTCAGTGTGTTTGCCGTTCATTTGCATCACCAGGTAAGAAAAAAGGTTTGTCTCCCCATACGATGCAAAGGGGTAATGCCAAACCTAACCCAACAACTAACACACCAAAATCTGGCCAATGGAAAATCATGTACACAAATGCTCACAGCCTGGGAAATAAGATCCCAGACCTGCAGGCAATAATGTCAGAGGCTAAACTGGACATAGTAGCAATTAGTGAGACGTGGTTTACCAGTAATCACACTTGGGAGACTTCAGTACCTGGCTATGTATTGTTCAGAAGAGACCGAGGTGCAAAAAGGGGGGGAGGAGTGGCCCTGTATGTTAATGAAAATATCAAAGCTACAGAAATTCAGAATACACATAAGGAGCCAGAAGAACTGTGGGTCACCCTGGAAACAGGAAATGGGACAGCCATAAGAACTGGGGTTGTCTACAGCCCCCAGACCAGAGGGAGGACATAGACACATTACTGTTAGAAGATATACAAAACATGACAGCTAAAGGAGGTTCTGATAATGGGAGACTTCAACATGCCAGATACAGATTGGTCAATACCAGCAGGAACATCTGCCAGAACTAGACTCATAGTGGATTCCCACAGGGGAGGGCCTCAAACAACTGGTACAGCAACCCACAAGAGACAGGGCTATCCTAGATCTAGTACTGACTAACAAAGAAGGGATCACAGATCTCCAGGTAGAAGGTCACCTGGGGGCCAGTGACCATCACATGGTATGGTTCAATTTGGCTACTACATCTAAATCATCCCATTCCAAGGCAAAAATATGGGACTTCAGAGGAGCTGACTTTGATAAGATGGCCAACAGAGTTAAGCTAGCCCTGGCAAAAAGAAACACAGGTGAGGAGGTACAGGCAAAGTGGGCAAGCATTAAGGATACAATACTTGAAGCAACATCCCATTGTGTTAGACAGAAAAGGAAGTGCAAAGAAGAAGGAAACCACTTTGGTTCTCAAATACAGTAGCAGAAAAGGTCAGAGCCAAAAGGCTGGCCTTCAGAAAATATAAGGGAACACAGCGGATGAAGATAGGGGGCATACCAAACTGCCCTAAGGGAAGCAGGTAAGGCAGTAAGGCAGGCAAAGTCCCAAACTGAGGAAACACTAGCACAAACAGTAAAAGAAGGTGACAAGACTTTCTATAGATACATTAGTGAAAGGAGAAAGTCCAGAGGGGTATTGCTAAGCTTAATGGAGAAAAGGGAGCATGTGAGGAGGAGGACCCTGTAAAGGCATCTATCCTAAATAGATACTTTTGCTCAGTATTCACTGAAGAGAAGGTAGGGCAGGGCCCACAGCTCAGCATCATGGACACAGGGGAGGGAGGTGAGCACTACTCCTTCACAAAAGAAAGGGTCCTACAAGAGCTTTCTAAGCTCAGGGTGGATAAGGCAATGGGACCTGATGGCATACATCCCAGGGTACTTAAGGAGCTAAAGGAGGAACTAGCAGAGCCATTAGCAGAATTGTTTAGTGAGTCTCTGATCACAGGAGAGGTCCCAGAAGACTGGAGAAGGGCTCATGTGATCCACTCCACAAGAGTGGTAGCAGGAGGAGGCGGGAACTACAGACCGGTCAGTCTTACCTCAGTAGTGGGCAAGATTATGGAAGCACCCTTAAGGAAAGGATAGTGCAACACCTGGAATCCATAGGGGCACAGGATCCAAGACAGCATGGGTTTACAAAGGAAGGTCCTGTCAAACTAATCTCATAGATTTCTTTGACTGGGTAACCAGAGTGGTGGACCAAGGGGAGCAGTTGATGTCGCCTACCTTGACTTCAGCAAAGCTTTTGACACTGTTCCACATAGAAGATTGATAAATAAGCTAGGTAGGCTCAGGGTGGGTCAGAAGTTGGTCAACTGGGTGGCAAACTGGTTGACTGGCAGAAAACAGAGAGTGGTGGTAAATGGTACAGTCAGAAGAGATGCAAGTCACAAGTGGGGTACCTCAGGATCAGTCCTGGGGCCAGTCCTATTCAACATCTTCATTAGTGACCTAGCAGATGGACTAGAGGGTAAGGCTTGTCTGTTTGCAGATGACACCAAGATCTGCAACAGAGTAGATGATCCAGATGGGGTGGGCAGAATGAGAAGAGATCTGGATAAACTAGCAGAATGGTCAGAAGAGTGGCAACTGGGATTTAATGCAAAGAAGTGCAAAATCATGCACATAGGAAGAGAAACCCTGAAGCCACTTATAGGCTGGGAGGAGTTGCTAGCAGTCACAAAGGAAGAAAGAGACTTGGGCATCATCATCACTGATGACCTGAAATCATCCAAGCAGACCTCTAAAGCAGTAGGTAAGGCTAGGGGTGTTAGGGTGTATTAGTAGGGGTATCACAAGTCGTAAGAGGAGGTAATAATCCCTCTGTACAAGACATTGGTTAGGCCCCATCTGGAGTACTGTGTGCAGTATTGGAGGCCACACCTTCACAAGGACATTAACCAAATTGAGGCAGTCCAGAGAAGGCAACCAAAATGGTGCAGGGACTGCATCAGAAGACATATGAGGACAGATTAACGGAGCTCAATATGTATACCCTTGAGCAAAGGAGGAGAGAGGTGATATGATCGAGACATTTAAACACCTTAAGGACATAAACAAGGTGAAAGAGTCTAACATGTTTAAATATAAGAAAATAGCAGGACAAGAGGACACAGCATGAGATTAGAGGGAGGCCGATTAAGGGGAATGAGAAATTCTTTTCACAGAAAGGGTGGTAGATGCATGGAATGGCTTACCACAGAAGTAGTGGCTATGAATACAGTGCAGGGCTTCAAACAGGCATGGGATAGGCATAAGGGAGCAATACAAATGACTATGAATAGATAGGTCACTGACATAGCAAAGGCCGATGGCACATTTATAAGGTAGAAAAAGAAATGGGCAGACTGGATGGGCCTTGCGGTCCTTATCTGCCGTCAACTTCTATGTTTCTATGTTTCTATATGTTTCTATGTGATTGTACTTGTATCGATCCCCCTATCAAGGGTGTTCCTAATATTTGTTTAATCCCCTTCCTCTCCTATTGTGCCTACTAAGCAGACGTAATAGTTTTGTATCCCTGTATTCAGAGTGCTGCTCTCTGCCTACTTTCCCTCCCATTTATTAGGCCTCCGTATCCCTCCCTTTGTCTGTATTTTCTCCCCAGAGTACTTACAATAGGATTTATCCCCTTTCTTAGCATATTTGGGTATCATTTCCTCAGTTTGGGTGTTTGCTGTGCTGACTGCATTCCCTGCCTCTTTCTGCTTTGACTGGTATTGTTCCCTGTCCAGCTCCGTCTGTGGTTCCTTACAGATCATGAATGCTGTCTTTTTCTCTGTAACCTTTGCTGACACCTCATTTGAGAACCTTACTAGCATATTCCTTTATCATGTTTTGTTCAGTTGCTTTACACACCCACCTGTTGACTCCGTGACGGCAGTTTGGATAATTTAATATTGTTCCTCCACCCATCCTTCTTCCCTACCAGCTAGTGCAGTCTGGGGTAGTGTCGCAGTTTGCCATAGTCAGCCCTCTGACAGTCCAACACCCTTGCATTTGTATTGCTTGACTCCACAGCTGTGTTCATTGTGAACAACACTGTTTTGTTGTGGCTATTTCAGCAATAGCTAACCACTTCTCACTGTGAGATCCTCTCTCCATCCCTGTTTGAGGGTACCAGGTCTATGATTTCTCCCTCCCAAGTAGGTTCCAACACTAGCTGTCTGAGGCATGTCCCCTGTAGGGCATGTGGAATGACTCTGCTCTGGGATGTGGCTGTAGTGAAGGTGCTCCAGTTCACATGTTTCATATTCATATTGTGTAATTGTTGTATAATTTTGGCAATGCTGCATGTTTTGTCTTCTAATTCCTGTTGTGGTATGAGTCACTGTGTAATTCCCTGAGCAGATTCCAGAATGGTCATGCCCTGTTTCCCTGACTCAATCATATGGCATGACAGCTTGTCCCTTGGCTCATGCAGCCATTGTGGTTTTGTCTGATACATTGTCCCTGTTCGAATCTGTATGTGTTACTGAGGGCTATGTCCTGACCTTAGTTCCCATTCTCCATGCCGTATGTCCCTGTCTGCATACATATGTGCATCTACACATGTCCAGGCACAGGCGGACATTATATTGGCAGCTGACAGTATTGCACCTTTTGTGTTCTGTCTGTCCTGCTGAGGGCTGTGTGCTTTTTTTGGATATCACACCTTGCTATATATCTCCACCCCCTGTTTCTGTGTGTCTCGTGACACACACATGCCTACGTCATATTATGTGTCACCTTTGTGGCTCATTCTGTGCACACTGTTGGTCATGTCATACAGATCTGTATCCATGTGGTGCTGTTCTCTCCATGTATCTGCTTCCTACACTGTGTTACCACATGGGAACATGTGTTGACACACCCACACACCATCAGACCAGTGTGTACACCAGACATGCTTATTATTGTTTATGTGACAATCTTGCTGCTATTGGTGGTGTGTCTTGTTACTTACAAGATTGCTGCGTCTGCATTCTTAGTGTGTCCACATCTCCGATGCCACTGATGGTCTCCTTTTTGATATGGGACACTGCCATCTCCTCCAGGGATGTCAACTGTGTTGGTTCATGTGGTCCACCACCTGTTGATGTTCAAAAGTGTTAGATATCATTGTGGCTTTCAGTTACAGTATTGCTACTCCAGAGTACCTCCCCCTGTTCTGTCTATACAGGCACTGATTGTTTACTATGTGCAAGTGCGTTGCTAATCTGGAGGTGTTTGTTGAGGACCTCTACTCTACATTTATGACAGGGACAGGGTGATCTATGTACACTGGGCATAGGTGTGTGCTGTTGGTGGTGGACAGATGAGAATATCACAGTGTCCCTGTTACTGGAAGCATGGGGGGCACTAAGAGTGGACAAGACACCTTGCCCTGATGGAGAAGTAGAAGGAGAAGAAGGAGAAGAAGATGAATCAGCATTTATATAGCGCTTTTCATACACAGTGTATCCCAAAGTGCTTTACAAGCAATGCTAGACTGGTGGTGCAGTGACTGGATGTGTGGTGGCAGCCATACCGCACATCATCACCCACACACAGCCTGGATAATTGCATGAATCAGTTTATGGGAAGGGGAATGTTGGGCAGGACACCGGGAATGTTCCCTACTCTTTGCAAAGAGTGCCCTGGGTTCTTTTACTTCCACCTGGACACCAACCAGGACAACACCAGTATGGGCAGAAGGGACCTCGGTTTAACATCTCATCCGAAGGATAGCACACACCAGCAGTACAGCACCCCCCAATACTGCCCTCGGATGCCAGAAATTTTTAATTTTTTTTTAATTTTTGCTTCTTTATGCCCACCTTGCGTCCGCCTTTCTGCTCCGGTCACGGACCCTGGAGCCCCGACCACCGGACATCGCCCGGCTCCCTCCTGGTCATCTCTGGCTTACCCCCCAGAAAGCGGGGCCGCAGTACCAACCCCCCTTATCGGCCACGGAACTGTGACTGGTTAGGGGGAACGGCTCCGGTGGCCAATCAGGGCAATCCTGGGCGGAGCGTCATTTAGACGCCAGGCAGGGATTTTATCCTCCTATACTTCCCCTCCCTCGAGGAGGCGGGGACGTGCAATGACGCCAGTGTCCGCCCCGCCTACCTTGCCCCTCCCTCATCACAGTCCGGTAGTGTGAGGTCTCCCAGCCTCCGCTAGGAGTCCTCGTCGCTCCGGATACTGCCGGACCTCCCGGAGGAGAGCTGCCTGCAGGTGATCGATCCTTCTCCCCTGGCCGACCCTCCGATGACTCAGGTCCGCTCAACCCGGGTCACCGCGCTGCCGGAAATCCAACCACTGGCAACAAGGCTGGCGCCAGCAATTTTAGGTGCAAGTCTAATACCGGTGTGGGATGAGAACCCACAACCTTCTGGTCCAGAGGTGGATGTGCTACCAACTGAGCCATGCTGACACACCAGTTTGCTACATGGTCTGGATGAGGGCATGCCAGATCACTTGGCAGACCTGTTCAATGCCTCGCTGGACTAGTGCACTGTACCTCAGCACTGGGGGATGGTGCATGTGGTACTCTTCTACACAGGTGGCCCCATGGATGAGCTAGAGGACTACAGACTGTGAAGCCTTAGCGGCCATCATGGGGATTCTAATGGAGACATTCCTGAGGGTTAAACCTACCAACCTTCCAATCCAAGAACCTGGGACAGAGTCCATCCTGACCATGCTCCCCCCCCATGTCACTCCCATGGGCACTGCCTCAGACAACACTGCACAGTTTCAATAAAATCTTTCTGCTTGCTCCCCCACAGCAACACCAGTAGCGAACATCCAGATTACAACAATACATCATTCTGCTGCAGCACATTCAAATTCATGATGTACAGAAGGTTCATTAGAAGCACACCTGCGTTAATTTGTGTTCAGACATTCGAGCTGCATGTGTTGCTCCTCCTGACAGTCCCATCCCAACCTGCTTACACTCCCCTCATTTGCTGAGCAAACATCTCTTCAGTGACTTCAACCACCACACTGGACTGTTTTCACACACTTCCCTGTGGCTGATCAGATTATAGTACCTTAGTTCACTACTGCTGTTCTTTTCTGTCTGAAGTTCCTCTCCACTGCAGGCAGGCAGACATCCACATGCAGTTGTTTGCAGTACTACCCAGTCTACCCTAACAGGTAGGAATCTGCTTTCCCATGCACCCGCTGACATGCTTGGGGTGCAACATGGGCGCAGTGTTTGAGGTTGCACACTGTTGTTCAGCTCAAGCAGCACTACAGTGGTGCTGAAATAACTATCAGTCATGGATTAGCAATCAGCAAAATAAAGGGATAAAACTGGGACAAGTAAGATACAACCAGGACAAATGTGACTTGTAGGACATCATGTAGGGATACTGGGACATGCTGCCTAATATAGGGACTGTCTTTGGAACATGGTGACTGTTGGTAGCTTTACTGAGGGTGAGGGTGGTTTCCCATGTTGTGGCTGACATACTACCGGCAAGCTAACAGCACTGATTAGTTTCAGGCAGATCATGTCAGACAGACCTTGTGGAGTACTAGGACTCTGCAGCCAGGCAATTACACACGGGCCATGCAGTGGATGTCTTTAATTTGGACTTCAGCAGGGCATTTCATGTGTTACCACATGGCAAGATACCATATAAGCTAGTGGGGCACCTGAGCATTTGCAGGGTTGGTTGGATGGGTAGTGCAGTGGCTATCAGGGTAATGGCAGTGGGTGGTGTTGGTGGCAGCGCTGTCATCTTCCAGGGTGGTGACAAGTGGGGTGCCACAGAACTCTGACATGTGTCAAGAATTATTTGTGATCATCATAGCTGACATCTCAATGGTCATCAGGTGTACAATGTCTTGGTTTGTAGATGCCACCAGGATGGGATGAATAGTGTTCGCTTCAGGGGGTGGAACGTGATGTAGGATGATCTGACCAAATTGGAGGACTGGTCAGCCATCTGGCTGCTGTGTTACACCACTAATATATGTGTGTTGTTACATTTCATTTGCAAATGACACAAGGATGGGCTAACAACTAGGGGGGGGATTCAACTTGCACAACCAGTGTTTGAGAAAGGTCTGTGGTGCTCAAGATGGGATCACTGAACAACTCAGCACAGTGCAGACAGGCAGCTGTGATGGCTAACAGGATGATGGGTTGTATTTCCAGAGGTTTATCCTCCAGGAAGGTGGTGGTGCTTCATATGTGATATAGGTTGGTTGTTCGGACCACACCTGGTGTACTGCATACAGTTATGGTGACCATGTCCACTGTCAGCCATTATGTTTCATGAGGTTGTGCAGTGAAGAACTATGACATTGTACTATGGCTTGTGGACTTGCCGTATGGATACATGTTGATGGTGTTGAACATGTGCTCCCTGGTGTAATGGAGGAATTGGCGGGACACGAATGATACCTTCAGGTACATGATGATAATACACAGAACAAGCACGGGGTGGCTTTTCAGTTTAATGAGGAGGGAGGCACTAGCAGCCATGATGTGTGATTGTTTGGAAATGAATCAGGGGGGAGATGTGGGGAACTTTTATATGGGGAGGGTGGTGTCTGCATGTACTGCATTGCCAATGTTTGTTGTATCCAGTAGAACATTGTGCTGCTTCCCATGGTGGTGGGACAGGGTTAGGGGGGTGGTCAATGGAGTGGCTGGGGAGGGGGTTGCTGATACTGTATGAGGGATGCTAGCAGCATGATTGGGCTGACATGATAGAATATCTAGCATTTATCTGCTGGCGATCCAGTATGTACATAGGTTCATAGCACACATGGCATCCACCGTACTGTGCTGTTTCAGACAGTGTGAGTGCACATTACCCAATTGTCATGATTTATGCAGTGATGGTGTGCCTGTGCCTCCCTTTGGTATGCTTCATGTCACCTGTTCACTTGAGGGCACTGTCATGTTATTGTCTGTAACATAAAGCCACTATGTAGATTCTTGTTGAATTACTCAGAGTGCACACAGTATTTGGAGTTTCAGCTTTTGGTGGTGCAATGTTTGCTGCTGTAAAGACACTTGCAGCACCTGAAGACACATGCAGTCACAGAACTTTATGTTATATGACAACATTGACTGACACGGTGTCACCACAGTATGCAGTGCCTGTTATACGTGCATTGCATTCTATGTTGGGAGCTGAACACTACATACGCATATTCAAGAGCATGTAGGGGCCAATATAAATTGAAGTACAGAGTATGCACTCTGAGCACACATGAAAAATTCCCATGGAAACTATGCAAGGTCATTACATTATATTGTTTGGCCCCCCCCCCCCCCAAGTATGGTTGATTGTGTGTTTTATGTGGTCAGGTGTGTTACTAGGTGGATATGTCTATCCGGTGTCCTCACCTTACTAGGGCTACCTGACCAGCTTGACTATGGTCCATATTTGTACATGACATCTTCTCTGTTAGCAGTGCATACTCTGAACAGTTACTATACACAATGTGACACTATGTATATTGATACATTCCTTCACAGTATCGTTGGGCCATATCCACTTGTATGCCAACATGAGCTTTACTTGTGAGATGTGAATATGCTTTCTGTATATTGTATTTAATTTGCTATGTACTTGGTCAGCTCATGGGATCTGTACAAAATGAGTATTGCACGCTTGTCCATGATGTGATGATTATTGATCAGATAGCACTGTATTATGCACATGCATGTGGCAGACATCTTTCTCACATCTTGACATTTACATTGTGCTGTTCTTTATTCCTATGTTATGTGACTATCAGTTATTATAGGTGCCTTGCAGGGCATCTATATATCTGTTGGATGACCTCTGGTAGGTGTAATTGACCTTTTGCAACTTGCATTGACCTCCCACCGGCATGGTTTATGACATGATGTAGTTATCTCCCTTTTCAAACTGTATGTTCAGCAGAGTATTTGTGAATGTCTAGAATCTGATTCTGTATTATTTTAGTAGTCTATTTGCTTCCCTAATGGTTATTATATGTTAGGCATCGTGTACTATGCAATATTGTAGTTTCCATGTCTATTTGTAACTTTGAGATCTGTGGCACCCTGTGATTGTGTGTGGTTCAATTTGGACCTTTGGTTCTGTAATTTGCTTACCTTGCCTTAAACACACAGATGTGTAATAGCTTTAGATTGCCTTCTATTTATTGAGTGACATACTATTGTACCATAGCCTGACATGTTATCACATGATGACCTTTTGCTGTGTGTATCGACCTCCTGTGGTGCACACTTTCTATACCTAGGAATTTGTTGCCATGGAATGATTATTTTGGTAAACATTATTCAGGACTAATAGGTTAATTGTATTACCTCTGGCATGTCACCAGTTCATGCATCATTGTACCAGTGCTGTGTCTGACCTCTGCAATGTTTGCTGACTATAATGCAATGCTGCTGCACATATTATGTAACTGTATTTGGGTTTACATATTAATGCATGCTGGGTACTGACTGTAACCCCTGCTGGGGACCCATGATGCAGGGTCACTACATAGGGGTGTTTGCCATGTCTACTGCAGTGCTTGCTTTGAGCGGTGCTATATATCATGATATGTGCTCATCTCATCAATGTGATGTGTGCAAAGATGTTAAGTTAGTAATACCCTTCTTGTACCATCTGTGTTTCCTGCATTGTACATAGGTTGTGGCAACTAATTTCTCTGTATTGTATTCTATTCCTCCCTCAGTCTCTACCTATTGGTGTTGGCTTGCTGATGGCCCCGTGGGCCACTGTGGCACTGGGACTCCATTCCATGTTGTCCACATTGTGGCCTTCAACTTAGGTGCAACCCAGTGAATGTTGACATTGTTTGTTCCTGTTACGTGTTGTATGTTTATTGTTTGTGTCTCCATGCTGTAATGGTGATGCAGCAGGTGTTCATACAGTACATTTGTTGTATCACACAGTTTGGGATCCATACACTGAGCCTGTTTGGTTTGCACTGCTTCCCATCCCTCATGGTACTGGTTATGTTTATGGCATTTGCCTATGACAGTCAAAGTGTGGCATTGTTCTTTTATCAGTGTTTTTCAGTCCAGGGATGTGTAGCGGTAATATGTTGCATGCAGCATGTAATCACACAAACATTCTGTGAGTTGTACATACCTGTTTGTTGTCTTGACCTATGCATGTTTGCAAGCTTTTCTTTGGACTGCCTCTTGATGTCATCATGTTTCTTCTTGATGGCATCCACTATCCGATTGTATGTTCCCCAGCATTCACCTTTCGTGCTATTTTCTCCCATATCTCATTCTGTGCTACCTTCCCAGTTCCTTTACCATACAGTTGTGGATGGTTTGCTTCAATCTCTTCAATCAGTACATCCATCTCCAGCTCAGTCCAGTTTTCCGCTCGGGGGCCTCTGCTGCCCTCCTCCCATGTCCATCTGGCATTGCCCCAACTGGTGCTTGCACCCTCCTGCTGGGATGTTGTTTGTTCCTCCCCTGTGTGCTGCTGCTGCTGCTGCTGCTGCTGTTGCTGGTGGTGGTGGTGGTGTTGCTGCTGTGTGTGTGGCTGTTGTTAGATATGCTGGCCCTGCTGGTATTGCAGGTGCTGGTGGCTATGGGTCTGCATGTCCAGTTGTTGTGGCATCTGTTGAGAATACATTTGTGGACGTATGTGACTGGTGCTCTGTGGTTGTCTGTGTGCTGTTTGATGGGACATTCTATTCACTGGCATTGTTCCTGCACTCACACTTTGTGTATGGTACGCTGGCTGCTGATATTGCTGACCCTGGTTGTATTGTGTGTGCTGCTGTTGCCACATGTCTGGTATGTATCCCTGTCTGTAGCTGCTCACCATTTCTTGCTGTTGGACTGCCACTGGTTGTACAGTGTTTGCCTGGCCATATGGTTGCTGTGTGGCCTGCTGCAGGTGGACTGTTGGCTGTAGTGCTGCCTGGCATGGGTCATGGTGCTGGCCTCCATCACTTTGTGGTCTGTGTTGCATTTTGCCCTATTTTGCTCTGGCTTCTGCTACAGGGCGTGTCAAAACAGCTTCCACCTGTCTAATTGGCACTCTTATATTTTCTGCATGTGCGGGTGCGCACGTGCGGCATTTTCTTCATTTACGCACATTCCACATGTGCAGATTTGCGTAACTGTGCCGTTTTACATTTTTCCACCCATGCGGTATTTCTGTTCGTGAATATTGCGCACGTGTGTTTCCACAAGGAGTATGCTACTTTTTCATGCACAGGTGCATTTTTGGCTACTTGTTGTGAATCCAGCCTGATATCTTTTCATTTTTTTCTCCAGGAAAGCAGAGCACCTCAGTCACCTTTTTAGGTTTTTTTTTCCCCTGGATTTTTCTTGGGCCTTTTCCTGTTGTGATTTAATCCCTTCCTCTAATCCTCTGCCCTCTTCCTCAATCGAAACATTTCTTTCTGTTTCTTCCTCATCTGCAATTTCCTTCCCCTGCAGTACACCTTGTGCTGCCTGATAATTCTCTTCATCATCTTCATCTTTATTACTCTCGTTGGGCTTAACCTCAGAAGAATCGGATGACTGTGAGGGACTGGCAGTACCATATAATGCAATTGTTTCATACCTTGGGGTGCCTCTGTGGGTGGTACCCTCCAACCCTTTGGTTTTAACTACATAACATTTTTTTTAATTGGGACTGATCCAACAGATGCACCTTTTTTTTTATTCAATTCGCTTGGAAGATGAAACTTTAGAGTTAAAAGCACTTTTTGGAGTTTGATGTTGTCTCTGTGCAGGCTGACTGCTGTTCTTTGCAGTGCCATTGCCTACCCGAGAATGTGCCTCAACACTTTTAATCCATTTTTTCTGATTTCTAATTCTAACCTGTAAAAAGATCCCTCTATCTAGCGTCCTGTGATGACTCCCACACCTATAGGCCAGGGCCAAATGTACTGTACACAGCACACACCTATAGGCCAGGGCCAAATTTACTGTACACAGCACACCGATACCACCACAACTTCCTTCAAAGCTTAGCTCACTGAGTGACTCCAGCTGTTACTGTTCAGTAACCAACTGTATTCAGCAACTCTTACTCAACAATGTGTGCTTCCACAGCCTCAGAATTTAAATTGGTGATGCAGACACATCTAGCACATGCACACTGGGGTTGGTTAATGGTTATATGATAAAATAAGAAGGATTAAGAATAATGGATGGACTGAATGCTGATTACCCTTGTGTACTTGTGTTGTTGTGTCTATTTAGTCATAATAAATTAATGAATAAAAACACCTTGTGGCTTTTGCTTTTTTGCTCTCTGAGTTAACCCTTGCTGTGCCGTGGACTGATATATCAGTTCAGAATTCCTATACATTCTAATTCTTTCAGCAGCCATGGGGTTAAACAACAAAACAAACAAAATAGACTGCTACAAGTCACAGTGTCCCCTGGGCCCCCCCAGCCAGCAGCACAGCCTCAGCAACTTGTCTGTTTTTGTCAGAAAAGTATTGAACGTTAATGTGATGGCCCACAGCAGACAACGCCCAGTCTGTCTGACACCCAGCAGTAATAGTCTGTCACTTTGCCCAACCACAGCCCTGCCCCCACCCAGTCAGCAGCACAGGCTCAGCTACCTGTCTGTTTTTGTCACAAAAGTATATTTTTGTTCTTATACATATACATTAACATGATGCCCCACAGCAGACAGCACCCAGTCTCTCTAATACACAGCAATACCAGTCTGTCTGCCCTCCACAGCCCCCCCACCCCCACAGCCAACACCACAGGCTCAACAACTTGTCTGTTTTTGTCAGCAAAGTATTTTTTTATACATGAATGTTAACGTGATGGCCCAAAGCAGACAGCACCCAGTCTGTCTGACACCCAGCAGTACCAGTCTGTCACTTTGTCCTCCACAGGGCCACCCCAGCCAACAGCAGTGTGACTGCCCTACAACAGGGTTAGCCTTTGGCTCAGAATAATAGTGTTTTTCTTTCTTTTTTTTTTATGGCCCCCAGCAAATCTGTCTTTTTTTCTGTCTCTTTCTCGGAGTTGTGACTCCTCTCAATGGAACAACAAGAAAACAGATTAATTTTATTTGTGATAGTAACTGTAATCTATGGCCCCCAGTAAATCTCTGTCTCCTGATGGAACAAGAATAATATTAAAGATGTATATATTTTAGTTGTGATTTCTGTGACTGTAATTCTGTTTGCCCCCCCCAGTAGTCTCTCTGTTTCTGTCTCATGGTGGTGACTCTTCTGGATGAAACAAGAATAAAGTCAAACATTTATTTTGCCTGTCTGACTGCCTGCCCTGTAATCTATAGCCCCACCATGCCATTAAGTCTCTCTCTTTCTAGGCCGGCTCACCAGAACAGCATTAGGGTTACTGCTCGAAGCACCAGTGACCCGGATTCAGGAACGGACTCGGGCAGCTGGAGGGCCAGCTGGGGGGAAAGAGGATTGAGTGCCAACAGGTTGCTCTCCTCCTCCAGGGAGGGTGGGCTGCTTGTCTTGCTGCTCTACCGCCACCTGGGTAACCACGGGTGGAGATGCAGCAGGACAGCATGAAGCAGGGTGGCAGGACGTCAGCTGGGAGCTGGAGTGATGGCACGTTGTGACATGCTCCACCCTTTGGCTCCCCTAGCATGCTGACATCTTGAGGGGTGGCACCAGAACAAGAAAAAAGCCCCACGGATGCCAACGTAGAAGGGATCCAGGTCCCAGACACCATAACCCGGCTCTCGAGAGGAACTGCTCAGGCCACCTGACACTCACTAATGGACTGGAAGAGGAAGTCCCGAGATCCCCCTCCTCCTCACCTCGGGGGGTAGGCCGAGGCAACATGGAGGCAGGTATGGCAGTCTCCTGGATGTACCAGGGGCGGGCAGAGGGAGTATAGAATACCTGGAAGAGAATGTCAACCACGGAGAGAAGGGGGCATAAACAGACAATATAAAAAAAAGAGTCTCTCTCTTTCTGTCTCTCTCTCTATCTCCTGGTTCCTCTAGATGGACCAAAATGAATAATAAAGATATATTTTTTATTTGTGATTTCTGTGGCTGTATTCTGTTTGGTCCCATTAGTCTCTCTCTCTCTCTCTCTCTCTCTCTCTCTCTCACTCTCTCTTTCTTTCTCTCTCATGGTGACTCCTCTGGATGGAACAAGAAATATAAAGTCAAAGATTTTGCCTAGCTGCCCTGTAATCTATAGCCCCACCAGGCCACTTGGTCTCTCTCTCTCTCTCTCTGTCTTTCTGTCTTTCTCTCTTGTGGCTTCTCTCGATGGACCAAAAAGAATAATGCAAAGTATGTAATTTTATTTTTTATTTGTGTGATTTTGTGACTGTAATTCTATTTTGGCCACTAGTAGTCTCTTTCTCTCTTGGTGATGATCCTCTTGATGGAACAAAAAGAGCACTATCTTATTTTCTTTTTCTCTGTCCCTCGTAAGTCTCTCTTTCTCTTTCCTCATCCTCCTGATGGCTCACTCGTAGACATAGACTAATCGATAAATTTTCAAACAACAGCACAAGAAATCCATAGCCGCTCAACACACTCCCCCTCCGTCTGGCTCACTTGCTCCTTCACTTCTCAGAGGCATTAACACTCACCACGGTTATATACCATGAGTGAGTGTATCACATGACTTTCACTTTGGAGCATCACACAACTGTTGCCTGATTGGATGCCACTAGCTACCTGTACATGAAGAGAGCCTGCTGATGGCATCCCCATGGCAACAGTCAACCAAAGCATGTAAAGGCATGCTCTGCAGCTTCCCAGGCAACATAAGCATGAAAAGACACACTCCGTGGCTTACCACGTACCCAGAACTGGACTTCTGCAGTGAAGTCCATATTTATCCGAGTTCATGGAAAAGCACTTGGATCTGGGGATTCTGATTTCAGGTGGAACAGTCCACCCAGCCCTACTTCACAATGCCTGAACCAAAGCTGTCAGATTTGTGAAGTCTGAGTATTTTGCATCCACACGTCAAAACAATATTAAATCATCCCTCCATGTTCTGGAAGGTTATTCATTTCCTATTCTCCCCTCAGACCCAGTCTCCCTCCCCATTCTCAAGGTTTGTGACTCCCTTATCTCTGATCCTTCTGCTATTGCCTCTTCTTTTAACTTCTACTTTACTATCTGTGCCCTTTCTCTAATCCTTTCCACCTCCATCCCCTTCCTTCCCTCTCTCTCTGCCTTCCTCTCGTCTCTCTTTTTCCTTCTAGCCTACCACTCCCCCTGCTTCCCTAAAGGCTCTACTAGCTATTAATCCTCAGAAGGGAGGTAGCGCTGATGTCCTTTCATCCTAAGCTTCTGCTTCTTTTAGCACCTGCCATTGCTCTGCCTATTACTCTACTTCTCAGTCTTTCTTTTTCCTCTGCAACTGTTCCTGATGTTTGGAAACAGGCTACTGTCATACCTTACCATAAAGGTGGTGATTCCTCTTCTCTTGGTTATTTCCATCCTATCTCTCTCCTTCCCACCTTGGCTAAGCTACAGGAACACCTTGTTCTATTTTAGCTCACTTCCTTTCTAGATTCGCCTCTTTTTTCACCCCTTTTCCGTCTGGTTTTAGGAAATTCCACTCCACTTTTACCTCCATCCTCCGGATCACTGACACCATCCTCACAGGTAGGGATCAGGGACTGACCACTTCCACCATTTTTGTTGATTTTGCTAAAGCTTTTGACCCTCTGGCACATCCCCTCCTTTTGGACAAACTTAAAACAGCTGGTTTCCCTGACTCTTCAGTCAGTTGGTTTCGTTCTTACCTTGAGGGAAGGGCTCAAGCTGTCTGGCTAGAAAATTCCATCTAATCATCGCTTCCCATCTGCTCAGGTGTCCCTCAAGGGTCTGCCCTGGGTTGTATTCTCTTTTCAGTATTCTTGAATGACCTCCCCTCTGTCTGTTCCTTCGCGTCCATTCATTTGTATGCTGATGATATAGTTCTTTTTGCATCTGGTTCCTCTTCCCATGACCTTACCTCACAGCTGTGGCTGGATTTTGACAACATTCAGCACTGGTTTAAGTCTAATCAATTGTCTCTTAATGCCAAAAAACTGTCTCCATGACTTTTGGCACCCAACAGAGGCCTGCCAGACTCGCTTCTCTCTCTTTATTTAGTACCCTTGATGGTGCTAAGATTGAAGATGTTTCCTCTTTTAAGCACCTCAGGATCTGGCTTGACCAGCATCTTGATTTCTCAGTTCATATTGATGCCATACACCATAAGTTTCACCCTAAGCTTGGTGCACAGTACAAGAATAAAGGGAGTATACTGCTTCTTGCCAGCCAAGAAATTGTTTTAAAGATGATTTCCTAATTTTGACTATGATGACATAGTTTACAGTGGAGCTCCCAAATCCTCCCTTGCCAGACTGGACCCCCTCTTTCATTCTTTTTGTCATTTTGCCTTAAACTGTCCCTCTCGTACTCATCACTGCTCACTCCATTCTGCCCTTTTTTCCCTTATCTTGATGCCAGGTGCCTTTCCCATTGTGTCTCATTTATATACAAATGTTGGTTTGGCTCCCTTTCCTCCTATCTTAAATCCTTTATCTCCTCTCCCTCATCGTTCTTCTACCCTCTCCACAGCAATATTTCACATTCCCTCTCTATTCCTTCCAGAAAATCTACTATTGGTCAATCTGATTTTTCATATCACTTTCCTAAACTTTGGTCCTCCTTTCCCCTGTCAGTTCATTTTTCCTCTTCTCCTTCAACCCCAAAGTTTCTTCTCCATGACTTTACTTCTCCTCCATGCAACTTTCCAAGACCCCTTTTCTCGTGTCTTCCTTCCCCTACATTAGTATTGCCCTCATCATGCTGTTCCAGTCATCCCCCTTCTACACCTATAAGAGAAATTCCCCACCCAATTTTATCTGTGTGTTATTTAATGCTTGTATCAGTTTACAAATTTGCCTTTAATATTTAATTATGCTTCCTTAGAATACTGTATTATTGTATTTGACTTCATTTTTTTGTATTGTTAGTAGTGTTACTGTCTAGCATTCTCCATTTCCCATCTCCACCATGACACATCTGGAAACAAGCTATTAGAAGTTCAGTATGTCTTTACTGGAAACTAAATAAATAAATACATACATGCATAAATAAACAAACAACAAAAACACTTTGGAAATATAAATGTTGTAAAAAGAGACACCATGGGTAGAAGCCCATAAAACCACCTACCTTGTCTAATGGAAGGAACTCAGATGGAAACTTCTGTGAAGATGCTTTAGTGTTCCAGTGATTACTAAATATTTTAACCCAGAACATTCAGATAAATGCTGAAGGCAGTGTGGCATATGAGCTGAAGTGACCACTACAATACTTTCTGGTCATGCTCTAATATCCAAGCATTTTGGGACAAAATTAGTAGGGACTGCTTAAAGATGTTGGGGTGGTTGCACCTAAAGACTTTCATCATCTGTTTTTTGGGAATATTGCCATAAAGAACTAGAAGTCCCAATAATAAATATTTATTCCAAATTTTAGTAACAGCAGCCACAAACGCTCTCACCAGAAATTGTCTAATGCCAAAAATACCTATGATGGGGAACTGCTTAATGTAATAAAAGTACTCAGAATTATGAAGAGCATGTACAGTAGGCCAATATCAATATGATAAGGAGATGCCTGCTGCTGTACTGGTATATGAACATTCCCTGGGGAACCAATTTACAAATTAATTAACTTACTACTCAACAGAATAGAATATTGAAAATGAGCTATGAAATAAATGACTCACGCAGTAGTTTTCACATATGTAAAGGTTTGCAAAGTTTTGTTATTTTTTTTTATCTAAATGAATTGTATTTGACTGGAAAACAAGGTGCAGTGTTCAGAAGAAATGTATTTGTATTCTGAAACCAGTGTGAAATGAACTGTTATATAGGGAATAATGGATAGGTTATTTATTTATTGAAATTGTTTCACCAGGAAAGGCACAATGAGCAAGAAAATGCTCATCTCCTGGTGCAACCTGGGGGGAGGGGTACATAGGGAGAATAAAACGCAGGTTATCACAGTAGAGATACATTAAATAGATGTACAGAGTTACATACTCAGTAGAGATAACATTGAGCAGATGTACTGAGTAGCTTGGAATTACTTGTCTACAGCATTTGCTAAACATTCAGAAAGAAGCGACTATCAGAGTTTACAGCAAGTTCGAACATACAACATGCCTACATGGAGCACGGTTTGGTGCTGTACAATGCAGTCGAGGCAGAACAGAGAGGTAAGTGTGTGCTATAGATTTTTTTCACACACATGAGGTGTGTGATGACCCATAAACCTCAAGAGCGAAGCTTGAGAGGTTTATGTGGACATCACACACCAAGGGTGTGTGAAAAAAATCCATAACATCAAACTTATCTATCCTTTATTTTTTATAATTGCTGGTGTGGAGGTTTAAACTGTATTTCTAGCAGCTTGAGAAAAAAAAAAATATTTTTAGCTAGACTGCAGTTTTACTTTTGAAGAAACTGAACTCAACATGAATAAAATACAGTTGAAAATACTGAAGTTGGAATACTTTTTGTGAAACAATGGAATGCAACAGTTTTAAAGTCTGAACTTTTGCCATAAATACCAGGTTTATCAGCCAGTTCATATCAACCAAATTTCGGGTTATTATAAAGCATCATATCAACCGGATATTGGGTTATTATTGCCTTTGGAGCATAACAACCCGAAATCCAGTTGATATGCATTTTTACCAAAACAATAATCTGGTTGATATTTATGGTTACCAGTAATTATAGTATAATAAAATATACTGTAAGTTAAAAAATTGTTCCAGTCACCTACAAAAAACAATGGCAGTTGCCATCAGCAGAGTTCAGTTACAACACATCACAAAACGTTTGAATTTGGAGTCACTTTTTCATCATTGACATCCAAGTAGTACCAGAAATAGTAAACAGAAAATGTTATTACTTTTTGAAGTAGCTAGTTTTTACTTTTTAAATATGAAGTAATTTCTACTTTTGCTGATTCACTTTCACTTCCATGCTTCCACTCTTCCTTTGAGCTGCTGCTACACCTGCTTACCTCAATTATAATAGGAATGAAGAGGAAGTGAAAAGCACTTTTCAGAAAAAGCTGTAGATTGTGGTGTAATAGGAAAATGGGGAACAGACTGTCACTTTGGCTGCTGAGTATGGCGTTGGTACTGTAAATCCACTGTCAGTGACATAAAGGATAATAAAGAAGAATGAACTTTTTTTTTAAATGTCAGTGGAGGGCTCACCACGAATCAAGAAGCAGAAAAATATGTATGCCTGTGAAGACAATGAGAGGGAGGAGGCAAAGTATATTTTGTTTTGTCAGTAGAGGGAGAAGGGTACCCTAATTTCTAGTCCTCTCCTGAAAGAAAACAAGCCTTGCAGTTTCATCAGTAGCTTGGTGGCAATCACGGCAGCTTTGTAGTTAGTGATGGATGGATGGACCACTTCAAGCAATACCATGAAATTCACCAGCAGTGGCTGTGTGGGGAGTGACTCAGTACTGCTGATTAGGGTGTGGCACCCTTTATGTAGCAACTTAATGATTTAATTGAAGCTGAGCCCCAGACCCTGCATCAGATCTACAGTGCTGATGAAACAGGGTTGTACTGGCTTTGTCTCTTCAACAAGAGGCTAGCACATACAGTAGAAAAAGATGCTCCTGCCTTCCTAAAACAGAAGGATCTTGTTATGATGCTCATAGCTTCCTAAAACAGAAGGATCTTGTTATGATGCTCATGGCTTCCTAAAACAGAAGGATCTTGTTATGATGCTCCCGGCTTCCTAAAACAGAAGGATCTTGTTATGACGCTCCCGGCTTCCTAAAACAGAAGGATCTTGTTATGATGCTTCTGGCTTCCCAAAGCAGAAGGATCTTGTTATGATGCTTCTGGCTTCCTAAAACAGAAGGATCTTGTTATGATGCTCCCGGCTTCCTAAAACAGAAGGATCTTGTTATGACGCTCCTGGCTTCCTAAAACAGAAGGATCTTGTTATGATGCTTCTGGCTTCCTAAAACAGAAGGATCTTGTTATGATGCTCGTGGCTTCCTAAAACAGAAGGATCTTGTTATGATGCTCGTGGCTTCCTAAAACAGAAGGATCTTGTTATGATGCTCACGGCTTCCTAAAACAGAAGGATCTTGTCATGATCTTTCCTTATGTAAACAGCACTGGGAGTCACAATTGTGGCCAGTAGCAAAAGAAAAATCCAAGGAAACAAGATGTCTCAGGCATGTAAACATGGCAACCCTACCAATATATGCACGTCTAAAAATACCTGGATAGATGCACTATCCTTATCAAAGTGGTTTAAGGATGACTTTGTCCTATTTATAAATTGCCACCTACTGTCACACAATCTGCCTCTGAACAGCAGGTAGAAATAGTCTTCCTTTCAGGTTCAAAGAGATTTGGTTAATAATTAAATTGTACCAAGCTGATTTATACCAATGGATTTCTCCTTTGACTCATACAGATTTGTGTGGCTGCATAAGGATTGACACCAGCAGTCTGAAGCTTGGGGAAATCATTTTTTGGGTTAATGTTTTTATTTTTCAACAGGTCCAATGGACAACTTTATAGAACAAGCATTTGTCAATGCGGAATGTTGTCTTGCTGGCATTGGCATTGGTAGTGCAGAAGTTAGAGAGATGCATAATATTAATGGCAGTGAAGTATTGAACTGACACCAACCGCACTCCCACCCTGCAGAGACTGACAGACATTGGGGTGTGCTTTTGGGTCATCAGCCATAACGCTCATGCCATTTCACCTCACCTCACCCTGCAGACACTGACAAAGTGTCGTTTCATAATATATGGGGTCTTCAGGCCTGACGCTCACTCCATTCCATAAGGAAATACACTGAGATGGGTGCAGTATAGAAGAATGGGGTGTACTTTGGGGATGAAGAGTCCAAGGCACAACTCAGTTCCTGTCAGTGGCTGCAGGCTGGGGGTGAGGGTGGAACGGCATGAGCATTACAGTCAAAAATTCCAAGTCACACCCCTGACACCTGTCAGTCTCTACGGGGGGGGGGGGCATTACAATTGGAAACCATAACATCCCGGGCAATTGTTGGTATTTTCACTCCAAATTTTCAACATGGGCTTTTTATAACCACACCTCATAAACTGTGGAACTATCACTTCGTTAGCCGAAAGGTGATTCTGGCCAGTGACTGTGCCATTTGGTTCCACAGGTGTACAAACACATTTTGGGCAGGATATGAAAAATGACAGTTGTACTGTTCATGAGGAGGTATAAAAAATGGTAATGTTTAAAATCTGTAGTGAAAATATGAAAAATTGGTGAAGTCACGAGCATGCGTAGAAACTGCACAACATATGCCCGTAACGCAATTAATTTGTGGATATTTTTAACCAAACTTTCAACATAGGCATTTTGGGATCTCCACTCATGAACAGTGGCACTGTAATTTTGTTACTCTGTCTCGAATGTTGATTTCTCACAGCGACCACACCATTCTGCACCAGATGTGCAAAAATACATTTTGGGCAGGATGTGAAAAATGACAGCAATACCTTTCATAAGGAGGTGTGAAGAAATGGCAATGTTGAAAATCCTGGAGTGAAAATATTAAAAATTCTCAAAGTTATGAGCGTGCGTGGAAACTGCGCAACTCACGCTCGTAACACAGTCATTTTTTTGAATTTTTTCACCACATTTTCAACATAGGCAGTTTGAGACCTCTGCTCATGAACAGTGTCACTGTGCTTGTCTTAATCTGTCCCAAACATTGATTTCCCACAGCGACCGTGCCATTGTACGCCAGATGTGCAAAAACATATTTCGTGCAGGATGTAAAAAATGACAGTTGAACTGCTCATAGGGAGGTGTGAAAAAAATAGCAATGTTGAAAATCTGGAGTGAAAACATTAAAAATTCTCAAAGTTACGAGCGTACTTGGAAAGTGCGCAACATATGCTCATAACACAGTCATTTTGAGAGTTTTTCACCAAATTTGCAACATAGGCTTTTTGGGAGCCCACCTCATGAACAGTGGCACTATCATTTCATTAATCATTCCCAAAAGGTGATTCTACGCAGTGACTATAAAATCAGGACTGAATAATGAAATGACACTGACTGATTTCATGAGGTGGGGTCCCAAGAACCCCATGTTGAAAATTTGGAGCCAAAAGTCAAAACAATGGCCATGATATTCACCTAAGTTGAAACCTCCCCCATTGATGCCATTATACAGCTTACTGGCATTTCTTCAGTTTGAGGTCAGCTTTGAAGTGTGCAGACATGTTCTCACTCCACCAAAGATCATGGCACCGACGTACCAAGGTAAATATGAGCGTGGGGTGTGTGGGGAGGTAGGGTGCCAGTGGGTGGGTGCCGGTTGGGGATGGGGTGCCACCGACAGCCAGGACCATTTTCTTTGTTTCCAGGTACTTTAAAAAAAAAGGAACACTGCAGATGGTTTTCTTTCATTACAGTGTGAAGAAAACATGCCCCAGACTTTAGGGGTGATGTTGGCCACAGTGGGGTGGACTCCCACTGTGGCATTCAATGGGGGTGGGGTGGGGGCAGGAACATGCCGGCGTGAGTCGGCTTCGAGCTACCATGGAGGCACACTGGGGTGGGCTCCCAGTGTGCTACACAATCTTGGGGGGTTATTAAACATGCTGGCAGGGGGATTGAGCACCCCCAAAGTTGGCTTTCTAGGGATTGTGAGAAGTAGATGGCGCGAGCTGCCACCATGTTTATTGAAATGTTTCACCAGGCAAGGCACGTAGGGGAGACGTGTCATCTGTGCCACTGCATGATGAGCTTGTCTCTGATTGCAGCGGCAAGTTTGTTTCAAGTTGGTGGCACTGCATAAAACTTATGTCACCGCTAGCATGCCCGCTAATTAGTGAATGAGGGACACACCTTCTAAAGTGTGCCCTTCATTCTCCAAAACTGACACACCTCTGCATTTCTCCTACTACCATCTCCTACTGCCACAAAATGTTGCTTGCACGTGCACAAGACAACATAAAAGGAAAGACAGCTCTGGTTACTTATCTGAGTTCAATGACAAAACTAGGGCAACACCCAATACCAGGATAGCAACTAGAAAGGTCAAGATTGTCAGGGACTCAATAGTAAGGGGAATGGAGAAAGTGGTTTGTGCAGGCAGTCAGAAGACTAAGGTGTCATCTGTTGGTTAGAGAGTTTATTTATTTACTTAAAAATGTTTCACCGGGGGGCACACTGAACCAAGGCTCATTTCCAGGTGTGACCTGGGGGAAGGGGAAGGGGGAAAACAGCAATAAATATATGTATATACAGGTGATACATAACAACAGTACAGCAATCAATAAGTTGGAATAATGGTACAGTGATTGGTGAACAATATACAGAGACATGATATTAATACAAGTGTAAATGCACTGTAGAGGTTGTTTAGATGGAAAATGCAACTTAAAATTTAAGCAGCTTGTAGAGAGGGCAGAAGATACAGGGTATGATTTAGATGGAGGTAGGTAAATGGGATACAGAGGTCAGTCATGAGGAGAAGGTAAAAAGGTAAAAAATTAGGTGCAGGTGCAGATGTGGAGAGGGAGTTTATGAAGGAGAGAGGAAAAAGCAGTGGGGGAGGGGGCATGATGTAGGGGCAGGGGGATAGAGTTCTGCTATTAGGCCAGGCGGTAGGAGCATGCAGATTGGCCAAAGAAGTGGATCTTCTGGGAATTGTTAGAGAGTGGGAGCCATAACTATTGAGGAATTGGGGGGTAGTGGAGAAAAAGAAGCGAAGAGCTAGGAAGGGAGGGAACCAAGCAAGTATTTTGCTATGAAGGAGAGACTGTGGGAGCATCTCCTATCTTCAAGAGAGAGGAAGGAAAGGGAGGCACAGAGGTCACAGTGATGGAAGAAAGGTGGAGCATCAAATGTAAAAGGGCAGAAGGAGTTGTAGAGGCTGCCCAGTCTGGCAAGGTAGGTTTTGGGAGCAGCACTGAAGATTACATCACCATAATCAAAAACTGGGAGGATCATTTTCTGCACTACTGTGTGGCTGGCAGGCAGTGGGATGCAGCTGCAGTTTCGGTAGAGAGCACAAAGCTTGGGGTAAAGTTTTTTGGCAATTGCATCCATGTGTACAGAAAAGTCAAGGTGCCTGTCAAGCCAGACACCAAGATACTTAGTAAAAGAAGTACCCTCCAGTTTAGTCCCATCAAGGGTGTGGAAAGAAGGCAGGGAGGGGAAGCGAGATGATCTCTGAACTTGTGCCAGAGGTCATGGAGATTGTCTTTTTGGCATTAAGGAATAACTGATGGGAAACTAGCCAGCACTGGACACTATCGAAGTCCCGTTGTAGGCTGACAGTGACACTAGAGGGGGATGGGCCACATGTGTACAGAACAGTGTCATCTGCATACATGTGGATGCTAGAAGAGGAGCAGACAGAGGGGAGGTCATTAAGAAAAATGGAGAAGAGTAGGGGGTCCAGAACAGAGCCCTGTGGAACACCTGTCTGGATGGGAAGGGGATACAGAGCTAGTTATCCTTACTGATTGGGTTCTGCCAATCAGGTAGGAACTGAACCAGTCAACAGTGGAGGGAGAGAGCCCAGCTGAAGAAAGTTTGGATAGAAGGATGGAGTGAGAGACTGTGTCAAAAGCCTTGGTAAGGTTGAAGAATTTGGTAGTGGTGATGAGGCCACTGTCCATACTGTTACGTATGGAGTCAGTGAGCTGGAGGAGAGAGGTAGTGATGGAGTGATTCTTCCTGAAACCAGAATGGAAAGGGGTGAAGGAGGAGGTGGAGTCAAGGTAGGAGGATAGTTGAGATAAGACAAGATGTTCTTGGAGCTTAGACAGGATAGGGAGGAGGGAGACTGATTTATTTATTTGTTTATTTTTCTATTTATTTATGTCTTTGATAACCAGGTAGGTGGACTGATCCATAAGGACCGATTTCAGCCATGACCCAGGCCCCATAGAGAGGCAGCTTGGTGGACATTGGAAGATAGTACAAAAGTGCATATCCAGCAGTAATACAAGTACATGTAGGGACAGTGAAACAAATTGGACACAGAGAAGTAGAGACTGGGTAACAAAAGAAGGTCTAGGTCTGCAGATCAAAAAAGTATGTACAATTACACAGAACAAAATACTTATTTACAATAGTTGAGCTGTCATACATTTCGACAGGGTTGTTAAAAAAACATTAGACTATAATACAGCAGTTTATTTTGTCAAATATGCAATATTATACTATAATACAGCAGATTAATGTGTCAGAGGCAGCCCTGCTTGACCCTGAGGAAATAAGAGAGCAGGGACAAAAAGCAAAATTAGATAAGCCTAAAAAGGGACTAGAGGGCAGGGGTGAAAGCTGACAAGTAAAAGTCGTGGGTAGAGGCAGTGCAGGAAGGTGGTGCAGTAGGGTGGCTAAGGTGGATCATGGGCCGAGACACGGTCTCGGGAGCAGTTGCAGGAGAATTCCGTCAGGAGCCAGGCTCATAGGTTATTTTTGAGGGACATGTGTGAGGGGGAGGCGGTTTGTGGGGTAGCCTGTGATGCTGGCGCCTGATGAGCACCATTAGAAATGGCGTGCGATGGACGGCGTAAGGCCAATGGAGATGGGGGTAGGCGGGACGGATGTGGTGGGTGGGCAACTGCAGCGACAGGATGTCACCATATGTGCATGCGTGTGGGGGGGTCAAGCCCAAGCATGGCAAGCGTGGGCTGGGAGGAGATGTCGGGGTGGAGCTGCAGTCGGCTGCAGAGCTGCACAATGGCACCAGGGGTTGACCTCCGCTTGCTGTGTGAGAGGTGCTGGGTTCGGGTCTGGGTCCGGGCGCTAGTGTAATTTTGTTGTGCTCAGCCCAAAACTTGCTTTTTTTTGCTTTTGCCCCCCCCCGACATGCACCCCTGGAGTTGAGAATCCTTTAGTAGGGGTCTTGGGGAGCACGCCCCAACAGAAAGCAAAACTAAGTCCCTGGCGCTGTTCTCCCGTGCGCCAAGGATGTCAGGGTGTCAAAAATGTTTTCGCTGCTCTGACGTCGTGATAACGTGGCTCGTTGTTCGGCAGTCGCTGTTAGCACATAGAGCCGTTTGTGGGAGCCTGTTCCAGAGAGAGGAGGCTGACACAGAAAAGGCTTTACTGCCCATGGCAGAATAGGTACGTGGGACTACCAGAGAAAGACAGGGGGATGACCTGAGGGTTCTAGGTGCAACCTTGTCTATCAGTAGTGAGGTGAAAGGGGACAGGTGGAGATTTCTGAGAGAGTTATCAATTAGGCAGCCCATGGCTAGGTCAAAACGTCCCTGGAGGTTTGGCCACCTAAGGATTTGTAGAGTGTGCAGTGATGAGTAGAGTAGGGCACTTGGAGAACAAAGTGGCAAATGGAGTTGTACGTAGTATTGAGGTGAGAGCGAGGCAAGGAGGAAGCGGCAAAGGAGTAGACAGGGGAGCAGTAATCAAGCAGAGGGAGGAGGTTTCCTTGAGCTATGGCAAGGTGGGCCTCCGGAGACAGAAATAGTTTGGTTCTGTAGGCAGCCCCAAGCTTTTGGTGGATTTTGCTTATGGCATTTGTTATGTGTTCATTAAATGTTAGGGAGGGATCTAGTGTCACCTCTAGGTATTTGAAGCAGGAGACAGTGTTGAGCGGTGGACCAGCAGGGGATTGTACGAGTAGGGTTGCACATGACTTGGCAACCTTGGCAAGAAAAGGCTTTGAGCCAAACAGCATAGCCTTATTTTTGTTTTCATTAACAAGCAGTTTCCTGGAGAGGAACCAGCCATGGGCAGTGCCATAGTTGATGGTTAGGGAGGATGAGATTTTTTCCAGGGAGTTGTCACTGTGATACAGAACCAAGTCATCGGCATAGAGGGGCGCATTACAGTTAAGACTTTCTGAGGGGAACACATTTATTAACATAGAGAACAGTAGTGGGCTGAGTATGAAGCCCTGTGGTACTCCAGTGCGTGTGGGTAGTGATGCAGAGGGTGCGTTTCCTATCAGCACAGAGTGGGACCTGTTTGACAGGTAGCTGTGGAACCACGTAGCAGTGTCTGGCAAGCAACCGAAATGGCGCAAGGTGGAGTGTAGGAGGTGATGATCTGCTAGGTCAAAAGCCTTTGATAGGTCTACAAATATCGCACTTGTGGCCTTACCTATGTCCATGCTACTTAGGACATGGTCGGAGAAAAGGGTGAGGGCAGAGGAGGTGCTATAATGTTTGCGGAAATTATGCTGGAGTGGACCCAGAATGTTATATTTATCCAGATACTAGGACAGTTGATGATGGACTATTTTTTCCAGTAACTTACTGAGGAGAGGGAGGAGGGAGATGGGTCTATAGTTTTCAGGGGTGAGGAGGTCACCAGCTTTAAAGATGGGTACCACATGTATGTGTTTCCACGTGTTTGGCACTGCGGATGTTGAGACTGCAAGGCTGAAAATAAAGGTCAAGGGTTTGACGAATGCTGGGGAGATGAGTTTCAGAAATGTAGGGTATAGCCCATCACTCCCTGGGCTACCTTGACTCTTTAGTAATTTGATGGTTGTGCTGTAGCTGATGGCCTTAAAGTAGAACCATGGATGAGTGTTACCATCTGCCGATGCCTGGGTATTGCAGGGGAGATTTACATGGTTAGTGGGAGGCTGAGGTGGCAACTTGCTTAGGTGTGGGTTAAGGTCAGTGAACATAGTATTGAATAGGTCTGCAATTTTTGCAGGGTTGGAAATGGGACCTGAGGCTGATGTGATCTGTGTTATTTGCTTGTTTGACTTAGGATTTAGGAGGGACCCAATGGAGGCCCAGAAGTTACAGGAGTTGCCGAGGGCATTTTTTTGCTGGTTTATGCAGTATTTCCTTTTTTAGTGATCTAGCAGCCTTCTTGCAGTAGTTTTGCAGCTGTCTATAGGCATTCCATGATTGAGGGGAGGGGGTCGCCATGTGGAGCTCCCATGTGTTGTCCCTTTCTTTCATTTTTGCGAGTAAGTCTTTAGACAGCCAGTGAGTACACCCACCCCGGACTCTTCTGGTGGTTATGAGGAACAGTTTGTCCTGTAATGCACAAAGGGTGTCTGTTAGATGAGAGACAGCAGAAGAGACATTGCTCTGCTGGTATAGGGTAGCCCAATTATCAGACCTTGCTTCCCTAAGGACCGCAACCGAGTCATAGCAATTGAAACTCCTGAAGGACAGAAGTTTGGAGGGGGGCAGTGGTTGGTTTTGGTAGACAGTATGATATACTGTAAGTGGGGAAATGGTCACTTATAGAGGCAGCCATGGTGCCAGCTTGTATGACTTTGTCTGCTCTATTTGTGATAATCCAGTCCAGAAGAGTATGGTTTTGTGAGCAGGAATTGTGCCTGGTGGGAGAGGAGATGATTTGCTCCAGGTGGTGCAACTTTAGCAGCGTAGCTTGGTCAGAGGCTGGAGAAGTTTTCCAATTTATGTTAAAGTCTCCAAGTCAAATGGAGTCTCTTGAGGGAGTAGCATGTGCTAGCCCATCCAGGAAGTTTTTTAGGCCCTGGAGATTCCCTGTGGGGGGATTGTAGCAGCAGCCTAGGTAAAGCTTTTTTGCTGTTCCCAATGATAACTCCACTAGTAGCCACTCATTCGGGGAGGAAGAGGCTGAGCAGGTGGTAGCAATGTGGTCCTGGACATACAGGGCAACACCTCCACCTCATTTTCTGCCTGGCCTGTCCTGCCAAAAATGGGAGTACCCCGAAAGTAGATATGCAGCATCAACATGATAGTTCTTTAACCATGTCTCAGAGACTCCTAGTACATGTGGATTGTATAGGGATATCCATCCCTCGAGATCAGGGAAGTTGGGGGGTAGGAAGAAATAGGCTGTTGGTTAACAAGGATCTGCGGCCTATCCTGTAGGTAGGGAAATGGGCAGACTAGATGGGCCAAGCGGTCTATATCTGCCGTCAAAGTCTATGCTTCTATGTCTCTATGTTTGGCTGGGAGGCTGCAAAAATTCATGTGGACAATTTTTAGGCTCATTTGACTAGCCCAGGTGATGTTTGAGTGGTCAATGTGCATATTCAGGGTACCTGGGTTCCTTTCTACATCACCAGCAAGTAGAAGGAGGGAGAGCAGAGGGCCGGCCAGAGGTAGATCCAGTGGGGACTGGATGTGGAGAGAGTGGACAAATAGCCCAAACAGGCATCGCTCATAATTAGATAAGAGCACTAGTAAGTTAATACCCATAGATGTAAGCACGTACCTGAGCACGATTTTTGCATTATCCATGGATGAGGGAGTTTCTTTAAATGAGAGGAGGTCTTGTTGATCAGCCACCAGAGTATAGGCGCAGAGATCAGTGAAAAGTAGCAAGCCTGACATCGAGGTTGAGATAAGTAGGATAGTAACTAAGTTCATGTTTGCTGACATGTGTAGCATTAATGGGAGTGGTAGAAATGCCCAGTATGGACTGTCGCCAAATGGTTGTGGTGGTAACTCCTAAGAGGAGGGACAAAAGCACATTTAAAGGAGGCCTGGGAGGGAGCGTCGGGGAGGGAAAAATCACCCCTAATCAAAGATTCATGCTACAGAGAGCAGTCTGGGAAAGATGAGCCGTTGAAGCAAGGCAAGCCAAGTGCTCCAATCAGTGCATCTGAGGAGCTTGTCTTGTCCAATCCAGAGTCAGCAGACAAAGCGCCACACCAATCAGTGTTTGAGAGCTGAAAAGAGTATAAGCGGCCTTACCTGGGTCTTGGATCCACGCTTCGGTTCCAGGAGGGTGGGCTGGAGCTGTTCACTTGCTCCGGCGGTGGCGGCCGTAGGAGCGTCCGTAAGCACCGCTCATCGGAGCCTCTTGAGGAGCCATGGGGATCCTGGTAGGAAACAGATAGAGTATGGGGTTAGATATAGTGATGAGCAGGATGCACTTAGACTGGGTCGGGCGACTGGTGGCAGCCTGTCCAGGAAGAGGGGCAGATTTGAAACACAAAAGAACAGTAATTAGCTTAGTAAGGGTAGACAGGGGAGGGAGTAGTTGAGGAAAACAAAGAAGGGATTAGGCCAAGGAGGTGTAGAGAGGTAGTAGGCAGAGAGAGTGGGTTGGGCTCGAGTTCAGGTCAGTGAGCTCAGAGGTGGGTGGAGGCAGGCAGGGATATCGCAGTTGGAAAAACAAGTGAGGGCCCCTTAGTGGAAATTTCACAGAGAAACAGTCTAGCTTCCAAAAAGAAAAACTTTAGCTAATCAAACAGATTCTAAAAGAAAGAAAGGCTACGGCTAGCTGAAAGTACGTTCATAAATAACTTCTGTAGCACATAGCAGTCACAATAAGCACTATTTTTTCATTTGCAGCTCAATTCAATACAGAAATACCCCCAGAAAATTACCCTGAGTCAAAGATTCAGGATAAAGAGAGAAGTCCGGGAAAGATGTGCCCTTGAAGCACAGCAAGCCAAGCGCTCCAATCAGTGCATCTGAGGAGCTTGTCTTGTCCAATCCAGAGTCAGCAGACAAAGTGGTTCACCAATCAGCGTTTGAGAGCTGAAAAGAATGAAACATCTGTACCTGGGTCTTGGATCCATGCTTGGGTTCCAGGAGGGTGGGCTGGAGCTGTTCACTTGCTCCGGTGGTGGCTGCCATAGGAGCGGCAGTAAGAGCCACTCGTCGGGGCCCCTTGAGGAGTCACAGGGATCCTGGGTCTTGGATCCATGCTTGAGCTGATAACTTCCAGGAGAGGAAGAGTCCCCCCCTTTGAGAAGGGGGATGACTAAGGCATGTTTACAGGCCATGGGGGAAGATGACAGGGAGAAGGAAAGGTTCAGAAGTGAGCTGAGAGGGTTGGCAATGGCAAGGGCTGATAGGAAGAGGGGTTTTGGGTCTAGACCATCAGGGGTGGACCCAGGAGAGGGGTTGAAGGTGAGAAGGGCCTTGAGGGTGGTGGAGGGGGATATAGTTGAGAAGGTGAAGGGTGGGTGAGGAGGAGGGGAGGTAGGGGTGAGTGATGAGGGGGGATGGGAGGGGAGAGAGCTGAGAAGTTCAGCGGCACAAGAGGTAAAGTAGGAGTTAAATTTGGAGGCAACCTCTAGGGGGTCTGATAACACGGCGATGTTGTCTTGGAGAACCAGGACAGGGGTTTGGACAGGATGGGAAAAAAGGGCTTGAATCACTTTTCAGAATTTAGATGGGTGGTTCAACTTGGCGTGGAAGGTGGTTTGGAAATATTCAGCTCATGCAACTGTTATGGCATGGGTGCATGAGTTGCGGAGAGTCCGATAATGCTGGAAATCATTTGGTGAGCCTGAGGATTTATGATACTTTCAGACTAGGTCACATGCCCAGATACAAGCTAGGAGTTCGGGGGTGATCCAGGGGAGGTGATTACCCCGCACTCTGGCCCACCTGAGGTGAGAGAACTTATTCTAGATGGCTATGAATTTTGTATGGAAGAACTCACAAGCCAAGACAATGGAGGATGCAGAAGTGATGGGGGACCAGTGCACAGCTGATAAGTCAGTAAGTACAGGGTTGAGATCCAGGAATTTATAGGAGCAATTCACAATGTATCTTGGGGGTGCTTTGGGGTGGTGAATCTTCCATACAATGTAGATAAGGTGGTGATCGCTTACAGCATCAGGGTATAAACTGGCAATGATGACACAGTGGGGGTGAGTAGTGAGGACCTAATCTGTGAGTGAGTGATTGAGGGATTTATTGTTTTGATGTGTAGGATCTGTAATGAGTTGGGTCAGGTTGAGTGATGATATATTGTTGCGTGTTTTAGTGTGTTGAGGAGATAACCAGTTAAGATATCACTTGAGGATATAGGGAGGAGCCAGATGTGACAGTCCACTTGATGACCAATGGTCTGGCCAGCCATAAACTAGAGGAGGTGAAGCCTAGTCTCTAGAGGATGGGAGGCAAGCTGAGGACTATAGTGTATTTTAAGTGGAATGAGAGGCTTTTGAAGATAGATCCGTTCAGCTCATGGCTGTGTGAGGGGTGGTGAACCAGAAAATGGTTGCGGGATTCAAGAGGGTTTAGGATAACATCAAAGGGAAGGTAAAAATGTCTGGGGAGGGAGGCAGAGTGGCATGTAACGAATGATGCATGAGCTCCACATTGGGCAGACTCAATAGACTGTAAGGCCTTCTTTTGATGGAAAATTCAAATGTGTGATTTTATGACAGGGGCAATGTTGCCTGGGTCATGTGTTCGCTGTGCTGGTGCATGGGTGTATGGTGTGCTGTGGTATGTTTTGGTTGCTGGTGCTGCACATCTGGGAGGATGTCAGGAAGGTTGTATGTGTGCATATTACATAATGTACAGGTTGTGCTACCAGAGCACTATGCACACCACACATGCTGTCCAGACTATTGTCTTCTTAATCACTGGACTTCTGCCCACACTTGTCCATCATGGCAACCTACAGGATTAGGTTCAGAGATGACATAGTAACAGCATCCATCAGTTCCTATATTCCCGTTGCTGACTAGTGACAGTGATTTGTTTACACTACATCTATTAGATTTATCTAATATAACCTTCCCACTGTGAATCCATGCTGCCTTGAGTCCTGTGCCCCGCTGGCCTCTAGGTACTCAACAGTTCTTTCTTTCAGAAGTGATTCCATCATTTTCCCTACCACTGAGGTGAAACAAACAGGTCTGTAGTTTCCTGCCTTGGCTTTGCTACTACTTTTGTGAAGGTAATCACATGTGCCTTCCTCCAGTCCTCAGGTACAACACCATCCTCCCATGATTTGTTAAAAACGGTAGCCAGTGGTGTCACTAGTTCTCCCCTTAGTTCTTTTAGCAATCTGGGGTGAATTCCATCAGGTCCCATTGCTTTGTCCACCTTCAGTTTCAGGAGTTCTTTCAGAACCCTTTCTTCTGTGAATGGACTGGTATCGATCCCCCCATCCAGAGTGCTTCTATTGATTGGATTAGGTACCTCCCCCTCCTCTTCTTTTGTGAATACTGAGCAGAAGTATTCATTCGGCATCCCTGTTTTTTCACTGTCACCCTCTGCCCACTCACCCTCCCCTTTAGTAAGCCTCACTATCCCTCCCTTGGTCTTTCTTCGCTCCCTAATGTACCTATAAAAGATTTTATTCCCCTTCTTAACCGAGTTGGCTATCTTTTCCTCGATTTGGGCCTTTGCTATTCTAACTGCCTTCCCCACTTCCTTCTGCTTTAACTGGTACAGGTCTGTATCCTGTTCCTTCTGTGTTTCCATATACTTCCTAAATGCTATCTTTTTCTCCCTAACCTTCCCCACCACCTCTTTTGAGAACCATAATGTTTTTTTTTTCTTTTGTTTTCATTTGTTTATTTGCTTCACACAAAGGCTTGTTGCCTCTGTGATTGCAGTTTTGATGTTTCCCCATTGTTCCTCCACCCCCTCCTTCTTGCCTGCTTGCTAGTGCTTTTCTGAGGCACTCCTGTATTGCCAAAGTGAGCCCTCCTAAAGTCCAATGCCTCACATTTGTATGGCTTGACTCTACGGCTGTGTTTATCGTGAACCGCACTGTTTGATGGTCAGTTGTTCCCAGATGGCTACCCACTTCTAAATTTGAGATCTTCTATCCGTCCCCATTTGAAAGTACCAGGTCCAAGATTGCTCCCTCCCCAGTGGGTTCGAATACTAGCTGTCTGAGCCATGCCCCCTGTAGGGCATCAAGAATTACCCTGCTCTTGGATGTGGATGCAGCTGCAGCAAAGGTGCTCCAGTTAACATCTGGCATATTCAGGTCCCCCATCAACAATATCTCCCCTTTTTTCTGCCATCCTAAGGATGCCTTCTATCATTTCCTTGTTCATTTCCTCCCCCTGAGATGGGGCTCTGTATACAACCACCGTGCGAAATGTGGTGCCATTTTTTGTCTCCAGGGTGACCCACGGTGCATCCTCTCCTCCCTGTTTACCTTTTAGTTCCATTGCTTTGATCCCTTCCCTTACGTAGAGAGCTACTCCTCCTCCTCGTCTACCCTCCCTATCCCTCCTGTAGATTTTGTACCCTGGTATGTTGACATCCCAGTCATGTTTCTTTGTGTACCATGTTTCTGTGACTGCCACAATATCCAGACTTCCTGCTTCCATCAAGGCCACTAGTTTAGGGAGCTTGTTACCCAGACTATGGGCATTGGTACTCATTGCCCTCCATTTTTTGATGGCCTTACCCCTTTTAGACCCATCCCTGTCCTTTCTGCCTTTTGTCTTTTTCTCAATTTATCCCTGCCCTTCTCCCTATCGACTTCTCTATTTTGGTGTTCACCTTGCTAACTACCCTGTTTTGTGGGGGTGGGGGGCTGGTATTTTCCTGCTCCTTTTCAGTGCCCCCCCTTGGCTAGTTTAAATGCTTGCCAATGAAGTATTTAAACCTATTACCTAGAATTCTGGTTCCTCTCCTGGACAGATGCAGACTGTCGCGCCAGTATAGGCTTGTATCCCTCCAGGTGGACCCCCAGTCCACAATGAAGCCAAAACCCTGAGCTCTGCACCAGTTTTTCAACCATTGATTGAATCCCATGGTGCAGAGCACCCTAGCCTCACCCATGCCATAGACAGGCAGCCCTCCGAGAAGGTTACCGTGTGTGCTACTTGTCTAAGGCCCCTCCCCAACTCCACAAACCCCCCTGCACTGCTCTGATCCCTTCCCAGTCAGGTCATTTGTCCCTAGGTGGATAATAACATCCAGCTTCCTCCCCTGTGCAGCTGCTCCCATGATCCTGAGGATTCGCTCCCTTTCCTTCCAAGCCATGGCGCTGGGCATTCACCTTACCTCCCTCTCCGCTCACTCCCCCAGTTCTATCCCCCCAACAACTGAGTCCACCTCCAGAAGCTGTGTCCTTCCCCTGTGGGGTTCCGTGCCACCTTCCTGTGGGTCTCTTTTGTGGAGGTTCCCAGCATCCTCCTTGGTCTCCACTGTGGGTGCCTCCATAGAGGAACCACGCTCTGCCAGAATGGTGTATGCATTGTGGAGAGGTACAACTGGAGGGATGCACCTCTGTTGCACCAGCCTCACCCTCCCTGAGCTGACCGTGGTTCAACCACTCCTGTTTCTTGGCAACCTCTGAGGCAGGAGTGGTGACCTTGGTGGTCCCTGGGTGGGAGAGGAGGTCCCCTGAATCCTGACCAACTCAGCCTTGAGACAAGCAACCTCCTCCCTCAGCCCAGAGAGGTGCCTGCAGATGGGACAACACTGCATCCTCCAGAATGTCTCCCGGAAGACTGCCGCTCCATAGCCATTGCACTGCACCACTCCCATCACGTCTTATTTTTGGCCCCTCGACTGTTGTTTTGTATGCTTACTCTTTCCTCTCTCTGTTTTCTTTTCTTTTTTTTTTTCTCTCCCTACTTTCCTACTGCCTTTGTGCCCTTATAGCTCCTGCCCTTCCTGTTCTGGGACAGGAAGTTCCTGTATTCCTCAATAGTCTCCTTACTTGCTCAGAGATAGATCTCCAGCAGTTAACCCTTTTTTTCTTCTCCTTCTCCTTCTCCCCCTAACTTTCTCTCCTTCTGTATTGACTTATAGCTTCTCTCTCCTCCTTCTCTTGTATGTACCTTTGTGTGCCTAGTTGCTATCTACAGCCTTTGTAATCCTGCCTGTATGCCAGCTAGGCTATTGCTTGTGCTGTGCTGCCTAACTGTTCCTGTGTCTTTAAGTAGGTGTGGCCTTCCACTATAAAGGTAGAGCACCCGGGGGTGGTTGGGGAATGGGATGGGTGGGGGTTGTTCCTTTGGTACTTGGTGGCTACAAAAACTATCAACAATCTGGTAATAAAAGACTTTCTTTTGTAACTTACAGGGCAAAACACAATTCTAGTTTAAGGTAACTAGTAGCTGCTCTCCCTCTCTCAGCTTCTGCAGCAAACAGAGTCCACAGTCAACTCTGGTTTGTAATCCATAGTCCCTCAAGCCTTCTTCAGCTCCTCCCCTTATCAGACACCTCTTTCACAGAGTTTCAGTAACAGCTCTATTCACAAATGAGTGCATATATTCTCCCAGCTAAATGACCTCCCTGGCAAATTAAAGTTACAGTAAGTAATGACAATCCCAACAACAGAGAACCAAAACACTGACTTTTACTTACTATTACAGGCCCCCGAATTAAGAGTTCAATTCAGTGTACTCAATAAATCACCTCCTTGCTGTAGGGGTCTCCCTCTCTCAGCTTCTGCAGCAAAATATTTGGGGACAAAATGCGAAGGGAAAAAAAACAACTAAATTGTGAAGAAGCGTTGCTGTTCCAGTGTTTACTCATAACATTATTTTTGCAGATTTTGGCCCCCTAATGTTCAACATATCCCTTGTGTTACCCCACTTTCTGAACATGACAAGTGCATTTTTTCAAAGCCCATCCAAAACTTGTTTGTTTACAGTCGCAACGCAAAATCACCTTTTAGGTGGGATGTAAAAAATTCCACCTTTCTTGGTGATAACATCAGGCCATAAAAATACTGTTGGAAATTTAGGATCAAAATGTGGGAGCCCGCTAAAAGTGTGTAAAAGCAGGACAGCACTGAAAATGAGATATTGCATCTCATTTGGGCTATCCTGGGTAAGTATATAGTAAAAATGTGCACAAGCAAGACCCAGTATGACAGCAGTGCATGGGGCAAACATTCAACATTGACAAATGCCTGTTTGTAATTGTCACCCTTATTCGTATATTTCTAAGGTCATTTGCTCTGTTTGGTGGTCTACTTCTGCTTCAGAATTCTGTTTATAGCATCCCAGTCTGTTGGTGTGGAGATCATTCTGATGTCATAAACAGGGCATTATAATGTCATGTGTAGACAAGCAGTTAAAACTAATAAAGTGCAAGGGACAGTCAGAGCTAATATGGCTGCTGATGCATTTGCCTGATTAGGAATATAGAATAATGTATGACTTTGTTGTAATTTACTTTGTTGTATTACTGTGATTTAAAATCCCACATTTACTGCACAACAGGGAAAGGGCAGGGACTGAGCTACCCTCTGGGAACTACTTGAAATGAGATGGGGGTGGACAAGCAGCTGGTTTGCAATGGCAGATATTCCTGTGCAATCTATAACACTACATTACATCTGTGCTGTGGTTGGCACCCTGCAGAATGTTTTGCTTGGAGAGGTTAAACAGCAGATTTTGCCTTTTCAGGTTTTAGCCACTCCCAATAGAATAAACTGAAAAGGCAGCTTAGAAGGGAATACTGGAGAGTGGGCAAAAACATCAAATACTTAGTTCACAAAAATGTAAATGGACCAGTTGTCCACATCAAATTAAAGTGCAAAAATATTTTATTGTATCATACAGATAACAATAGTGTCATATACAGTGCAACAATAGACCTCAAAGTTTCATAATAAAGTGCTTTTATGTTGTGAAACATTGAGTTCTATTTTTTTCACTGTATATGCCTCTATTTTTTATTTGTATAACACAATAAAATATTGTTTGCACTTTAATTTGGTGTGGACAATTGGTCCATTGGGTTTTTTAATCACAGGTACTTTAGCCACACCCAGCAGAACACTAACAAGAAGTCTGCCTTAATTTGGAAATGGGAAGGATTCATTGAGGGAACCCAGCACTTGTGATCTAGAAGGGAACATATCTGACAGGGGTTTAGGTACATGTTTCTTCATTATTTGTTGCATTTTTATACTTATATTTAGTCAGTTTCATGTATGGGGTGTTATTTTCCATACCTGCAGTCCTTCCTCGTTTTACTCTTTTAAACGAGTGAAGATCTTGCGTTACAACGAAAACCCCAAAGAGGAGGAGCAGAGTCAGCTGGCCTGCTAACCTGTTGTCTGCTGACATTTGTCATGGTTCTAGGGAGAGGAATGAGACACAGAGGACTCCTGCCATTATTCTATCTCCTCCCCGCATGCCTCTGAATCCTCACTAACCCTATCTGCCCTCAGCCCAATGGGAACCTTCTCCACAGCCTTTGGTCCATCTTCGGAGGATCCCCAATCCTGTGCAGCAGCTGATAACATCTGACTACATGACTGTGGGGGATCCTCTGAATGGACAGAACAGCCATAGCTGGTCCGAAGTGTAGCTGCACCTAATAACATATTTGCCCTTATGCATAATGCCAACCCACTAATCAGATTGAATTAATATAACAACTACAAACACAATAAAATCTTGAACCACAACCCCAAAGCCATCCCAACCCTATCCCTTATTCACAGTCACAGTCAAACAATTAATACCACTCACTCACCCTACTGACTCCAGCAAGCAGATTAAAACAAACTGTAGTATAAAAACAAAAACCAAGACGCAAGGTGTGCAGATTAAACTATATGTAAAATGTTGAAATAACAATTCTAAAAGTCCATATCTGCTTTAGCCATGCATATGGAGTCCTGCTTACTGCCACTGAGGGTCTAGTGTGCAGCAACAATTGTCAGAGAAAAAACTGTTTCCATTCAGGCTGACCAGACATAAGCTAGTGGACAGAGAAAACTCATTATGGAGAGCTA
Organism: Neoceratodus forsteri; assembly: GCA_016271365.2. NCBI lineage: Eukaryota > Metazoa > Chordata > Ceratodontiformes > Ceratodontidae > Neoceratodus > Neoceratodus forsteri. The sequence continues at coordinate 914,684,903 of CM057452.1, read as the reverse complement.
TTTATTTATTTATTTGCTTTTGGTAACTGGATGAGTGCACTAGGTATAAAATGTCTATTTTCAGGCACAACCCGGGAGGATACACATGAAAACACATTAGTAGACATGTGACGCAGCACATGAGATATGTAACATAGTGAGGAGGAGGAATAACATATAATCAATTATTTGTATGGGGAAATAATCTACTATACATTCTTAGTACGATTACAAACAGTACAGTATTGACAGTCAAAAGAGAAGTAGGAAGTGCAAAACATGTGAGAAAAAACTGACATTTTAAGCTACTACAAAATACAATAAGTGCCATTATGTAGTCAGTAGTCATTAGGGAGCCTAGAAAAGAAAAACGGGGGGAGGGGGTGAGAGGAGAGTGGAGATAAGGCAGAGGAAAAGGGTGAGAGCCAATAGAGAGGATTTAAGGATGTTAATGAGAGAGAAAGAGAAGGAGCAAGGAGTCAGAGGGGTAGTTACCTGGAGACACAGAATGCAGGAAATAGGGTGGACTACGGTGGATGAAAGCACATACAGGGGCTAGTAGCACGCAGATGTTTACGGAGAAGTTTCTTGAAACTAGCATGAGTGGAAGCTTGATGAATAGTTTGGGGTATGGAGTTCCAGTACTTAGGGGCGGAGGATGAGAAACTAACTACAGCTAGAAGCTAACTACAGCCATTATTTTACCATGCTCTCTCACTGCATGGAGCACTTAGCAAGCTAAATAGATGGAAGGCAGAATGACCCACAACTTTCTGTCTTCAAGTACGCTGACTGCCTCTCATTTAGGTCAGCTACGCTAAGAAAATTAATTGAGCTCCCCCTGCCCCCCGCCTGTCACTGCTTTCCCATCATAGAACTGACGGGGAGACAAACTAAGTCAAGATGTTAAGTCTGGAATGCTGAGTGGTACATTACCACCACCGACCCGCAAACAGGTGAACCAACAAGCTTAGAATAATACCACATAAACTCTCCCAGCTTCTCTTCTCAAACCTCTTGCTGCTGCTGTAATCTTCTTGGCCAAGTCCACTGACTAGTCAGCTGGGCCAAGAGACAAACTGAAACACCCACCTCCAACATGAAGTGGGGGAAACAAGGAGAAAGTTCACAACTCCCTGAGGCAAGTCTGAGATCTTAAAATAACCAACCCTCTGCTGCATGGGAACAGACTGCAAGACTACAAGGAGTGGACAGATACCAATGAATACTAAAATGCAAAAAATTAACAACTGAAGCCTGAACCGAGATGCAAGTTGATGGTTCAGTTAAAGATCAGCTTAACATGTTTCTGCCGACATCCCAAGTAGAGGTGTGGGATGTTGAGGTAACAAAGCAGCCCAGGCTTTTAGGCGCCTACTCTAAAAACAAACTCCTAGATTACCTTGCCTAACTCACTTACAAAAGATCTCTATCTATGCTAAACAATGGTATCCTGATTACCAAGCTGTACTAACCACTAGATTAACCATGCAGTTTCTTCTGGCTCAATCTGTTGCACCTAGTGCCTTAAGAGTTGATATACCTTACATACTGTATGCCCCTTCTCACCCAAAGTGAACCCAGCTTGCTAATTATGTCTTAAGGCAGGCTGCCCAGACCTCATGGTGCCCCATCAACCAGCTAGGAATCTGAAGGTGCTGCTGCTGCTCACCTAGTGGGAGATGTCCAGCCCAAACCCAGACCATGTCCATCTGTCTGTCTGTAGACCAGCTCCCAGCTCTCCCATCCAAGCAGCTCAGTATTCCAAATCCAGGTACCCATCACACTGCCACATTGATCTTTCCCAGAGGTTTGCCAGTGCCTGTGGTGCTGCTGCAGCAACCCCATTCATCATGGATTTGTTCCTCAGCAGCTCTCCATTCCTCCAAAAGTGCTGAGATAGCCTGACAAACCTGGTGTTGGGAGCCCTCAGTACTGCTGTAGCCACCCAAATGGTTCCGTGAAGCACATTCTGTTTATATGGGAGACTGGGCAACAGATCAGGAATGTGGGGTTGGGATCCAGGTGCTCCCAGTACTTTTTTGCTACACAGAAAAAGTTATTTTCGTTCACCTGGCAGCTTGCACACAATCGGCTTAGGGAGGGGACACGGAGCAGGCAGGAAGCAGAGCAGCAGCTGCACAAATCTGCATAATGTTCTTACCAACACACTGGATAGGTCAATTGAGAAAAGGAGACATGATTATGAAGCCACAGGTTGGTTAAGAAGGGTATTTGAGATTTACGGGGTAAAAATTGGAGGTCCCTGTATTGTACCAAGATAGCCACAGTGTGTCCATACTGTATATGTTATACATCACAACACAGTATAAGCTATTTTCAGATTTTACTTATGTCTCTATAATTCCAAATATTTCAGTGTTGCTTCATTAACCCCCTCCATAACTGCTCTGGATAGAGCAATGTACAGTACAGGAACTCCTTGGAACTCCTTGGGAGCAAGAAAATAATGTAGAGGGGGTGTGTGCCCCAAATTAGATATGAATGAGAGTGGAACTTAGCACTGTAAATTGAGGTACAGGGTCATTTAAAGAAATGAACATCAAAACCTACTCCTTGTCCTAGCATGACTGTGTAGTTAACATGTACATGCTCTTGAAAACTGAAACAAACAAAACATTATCTTTTGGGTTTTTTTGTGGTGCATACACAGTATATATAGTTTCTTTGTTGTATTTCTGCAGTGTACCTCTGTTTGGGAGACTGTTCTAGTGTGTGTGGCATATGGACCTCTTCTTGCCCTCCAGGTCTGGGATAAGCTGCGAGACCAGTATCAAGTTTTGTTTTGTTAATTTTAATTGTTTGTGGGCAACAGTCAATCATATGTGTAACATAAATATGGAATTATGATTTTGCAGCTGGGGAGAACTGAAGTAATCCGTGAGGGATGATGAAATATTGTGGCAACTGGGGAATGTGAGGAAAACAATGGCACTGTCAGTCTATTGTGGACTGTGTAAAAAAAGACTGCAATACAATTATTATATTACAGATGTATGTTAGTGTCTTGCATATAGTTGTACCCTTAAATGCTTTATATTGGAGATGGCACAGTAACATCAGAAACAAATTTAGTGATTTATACATGATAATGCATTAAAAGAAAAACAGAGAAAGTGAAATTAGATACAAATGAGAGAGGATCTTAGCACTGCAAACTGAGGTACCAGGCGATTTAAAGAAATGAAAATTGAAACCTACTCCTTGAACCCAGAGTACATAAGACTGTAAGTTTGCAAAGGAAAACAAGAAAGTCCACAGAGTGGGGAATTTGCCAGTCCCTATTCTATGCTGTGCTAGCATGACTGTGCAGTTAGCATGTACTTGCTCTTGAGGAAAACTGAAACAAACAAACAAACAAAAATCTGTTGGGGCTTTTCTGTGGTGCATACACAGTATATATAGTTTCTTTGTTGTACTTTTGTACTGTACATCGGTTCGAGAGACTGTTCTAGTGCGTGTGGCATGCAAATCTCTTCTTGCCTTCCAGGTTGGGGATAAGCTGCGTGAGCAGTATCAGTTTCCTTTTTTTTTTTATTTTAATTGTTCGGGGACAACAGTCAATCATTTGCCTAACATAAATATGGAATTATGATTTTGCAGTGAGGAGAACTGAAGTAAGCAGTGAGGGATGTTGAAATATTGTGACAATGGGAATGTGTGAAAAACAATGGCACTGTCAGTCTATTGTGGACCGTGTCAAAAAAGACTGCAATACAAGTATTATATTACAGTATGTATATTAGTGTCTTGCATACAGTTGTACCCTTAAATGCTTTATACTGGTGATGGTAACAGTAACATCCAAAAAAATAAAGTGATTTATACATTATAAAGTGTAACAGCCTTATTTTTTCAGACTCACCTTGGCTGTTTTCAGGGCCTTCGGGTCCTCCCTGAACACACCTTGAGGGGGTTGGCCTAGGTTCTTGGAGTACCAGTGGTACTGGAACATTAAGTGCACTCGGTGCCTCCACCTGGGGTAGTGATTGAGAATACTTGAAAATAAATCACAGGTTAACCCCTTCCCCAGGAAAAATACAATAGCTGCCCCAAAAGTATCGTCCACATGCCACAAGTCCCATTTTTTGCAAAGAGTCACTGTACCAGAATGTAAAATTAACACTTAGCCATTTTATTTTGGGGGAGGCTGAAAAGGAGAAAAAAAGCATTACGCTTTACTATTGTGCAACACTTCTACCCCACTCTGTCTCTCCTCCCACCCACGGGTGCACCCGGTTCCCTTTTGGCAGATGCCCAAAAGTCTCTAAAGTCCCTTAGGTGGGTACTTCACTGCAGATGAAGAAGATGCAGGAAATCTTTTGACGGGGCCCAAATAACTTTAAACAAATGCAAAACTTTAAACTTTAGCCTGCGCACACTTTTGATCTTATACAGTCCTATCCAGGAATTAACCCCCTTTGTTTTCTGTGATTAGACCCCTAGATGGAAAGACTTCCGCAAAGCCAGAGCCCAGGGTACTTACAGTTCTGCAGATTCTCAACAGGTTATGCAGATACTTGAATTCCCAATACCATGCTAGAATTTGGAGTTGGTGGTGCAGCACAAAGCCACTGATTGAAGTAAATATGCCGGTCTTCACCTGCCAAGCCCTTCCAATCCTAGACCTTGGAGGTCTTTGTATGTGGTCTTCACCTGGAAGTCCTCTACTCTTCCTCTTGAAGGACTCTCTCCTTGTCCGAGTACAATGTCTTCTCCCCAACAAGGGAAACACACTATAATCAATACTTTCATAGTTGGTAGAGCTCTGCGTTTTTTTAGGTAGTGGTCTTTACAGCTCTGAAGTCCAACTGTAGATTCAGTACACTTTCTGCACCGCAGAACAGTCCATTCCTTCTGGACAAACCTCAGGAACCTCACATTTCAAAATGTGGGTCTTTCTTTCCCAGTCACAGATTCAAATCTCACAGGCTTACTCTCTGGAACAAAATTCACTTCACCAACACTGGCTCACTCTCTGGAACAGAATTATCTTCACAACACTGGCTCTCTCTCTCTCTCTGGAGCAAAATTCCCTGTTTCACAGCCAAAGGTTCTGTTCTGGCAGCAGCTCCCAATGGCCTTGAAACAAATTTGAAAAGGCTCAGTGCAGCTTGTTCTATACTGCGGCCATCTAGACAGAGGAGCAAACACACAGACCTTAAGGGCTAGTGAGCCCCCAGAATTCTTTCGTCTTGATCCTGGCTGGTCTCTCACACCCAGCCAGAACACCCTTTCTTGGCAGACAGCAGTCTTATTTGTTAGAGTCTTTGATCCTGGCTGGGGTCTCACCACCAGCGAAAGGACCTGATCCCTGCTGGGCTCACACCACTAGCAAAAGACCTCCTCTCTCAAGCAACAGTGCCTTTTATTCACTCAGAAACAGCCTCTTGTCATTTGCTGCAACACTTGTCCAACTGGGAAAATTAATATTCATTAACCTGCTTTGACACCCCATTGGTTCCTTGAATTGGTGCCTAGAAATGTTCCTCTTTTAATTCCCTAAAGTCCTCTTTTCTAGTCCCATAGTCCACTGAAGAATCCTTGCATTCTGATTGACTGTATAGGGGGTAAAGGGGAACATCATGGCTGCTGATTTGGCAGTCCCAACAAAGTCCCACTTTTAAATATGTATTGCAGCCACAATAAACATGGTTAACATACTTAGAATGGCAGAAAAAGGGGAGATATTGCTGATGGGTGATCTGAATATGCCAGATGTTAACTGGAGTGCAGTTGCAGCTGCCACTTCGAAGAGTGCAGTTATTCTAGATGCCCTACAGGGGGCATGCCTTAGACAACTAGTACTGGAGCCCACTCGAGAGGGAGCAATATTAAACTTGATTCTCTCAAATGGAGATGGAGAGGATTACAGATGTGAAGTGGGTAGCCATCTGGGAACTAGCGACCATCGAACAGTATGGTTCACAATAAACACAGCAATAAAGTCAAGCCATACAAAGACAAAAGTACTGGACTTTAGGAGGGCTGACTTTGCCAAAATGGGTGAGTGCCTAAGGAATGCACTAGCAAATGGGCAGGAAGGAGGGTGGAAGAACAATAGGGAATAATAAAAACTGCCATCACAGAGGTATGAGCCTTTGTGTGAAGCAAATAAACAAAATAAGACAATGTAGGAAACCACTATGGTTCTCAAAGAAAGTGGCAGTGAAGGTTCAAGAAAAAAAGCATTCAGGAAGTACAAGGAATCGCAGAAGGAGCAGGACAGAGAACTGTATCAGTTAAAACAAAAGGAGGCTGGGAAGGCAGTCAGAACAGCAAAGGCCCAAACCGAGGAAAAGATAGCCAACTCAGTTAAGAAGGGGATAAAACCTTTATAGGTACATCAGGGAGCAAAGGAAGACCAAGGGAGGGATGGTGAGGCTTAATAAAGGGAGGAGGGTGGGCAGAGGGAGACTGTGAAAAGCAGAGATACTAAACAAATATTTTGCTCAGTATTTACAAATGAAGAGGGAGGTACATAAAACAAACAGTAGTAACACTCTGGATACAGAAGTTGATACCAGCCCATTTACAGAAGAAAGGGTTCTGAAAGAACTCTTAAAACTGAAGGTGGACAAAGCAATGGGGCCTGATGGGATTCATCCCAGAATTCTACAAGAACAAGGTAGAACTAGTGACACCACTGACTACCCTTTTAACAAATCATGGGAGGATGGGGTGGTACCCGAGGACTGGAGGAGGGCAGATGTGATTCCCTTCACAAAAGTGGGAGCAAGGCAGAAGCAGGAAACTACAGACCTGTTAGTTTAACCTCAGTGATAGGAAAATGATGGAATCACTTCTGAAGGAAAGAATTGTCGAGTATCTAGAGGCCAGAGGCACAGGACCCTAGGCAGCATGGATTCACAGCGGGAAGGTCATGCCAGACAAATCTGATAGATTTCTTTGACTGGGTGACCAAAGTAGTAGATCAGGGAGGGCTGTGGACATGGCCTACTAGACTTTAGCAAGGCATTTGACACAGTCCACACAAGATTAATATACAAGTTAGCCAGCCTGGGAGTGGGTCCCAAGATGACAGCCTGGGTAAAGAATTGGCTGGAGAATAGGACACAGAGGTAATAGTAAATGGAGTCCACCCAGAAGAAAGGAGGGTTACTAGTGGGGTATCGCAGGGTTCAGTATTAGGACCGGTCCTCTTCAATGTCTTTATAAGCGACATTACGGAAGGACTGGAAGGAAAAGTATGTCTCTTTGCAGAAGACACTAAGATCTGCAACAGAGTTAATGCACAGGGTGGGGTGGAAAGGATGAGAAGGGACTTGGCAAGGTTAGAGGAATGGTCAAATGTATGGCAGCTTAGATTCAATGCTAAGAAATGCAAGGTAATGCACCTGGGAAACAAAAACCCAGGGGAAGAGTTCACAATGGGGGGTGAGATACTAACAACAACAAAATGGAAAGGGACCTGGGGTAGTCATATCAGATGACCTAAAGGTGGGCAAGCAATGTGAGAGGGCAGCAAGGAGGCTGGGGGGATACTGGGATGCATAGGAGAGCATCACCAGTAGAAAACAGGAAGTTGTTATCCCTCTGTACAGACAGTTGGTGAGACCCCATCTGGAGTACTGTGTGCAGTTCTGGAGACCCAATCTCCACAAAGACATAGACAGAATGGAAGCTGTCAGAAGAGGGAACTAAAATGGTGCAGGGTCTGCACCGGAAGACATATGAAGAGAGACTTAAGGAGCTTAATATGTATAGCCTTGAGGAAAGGAGGGAGAGGGGGGACATGATAGAAACGTTCAAGTACCTCAAGGGAATCAACAAAGTCCAAGAGGGTAGCATCTTTCAAAAAAAGAGGTGTGCAAGAACAAGAGGGCACAATTTGAAGATAGAGGGGCGGCGGCTCAGAGGTAATTTAAGGAAGTCAAAATCAGTGGTGGAATTCAAGCATGCATGGGTCAGTCATAAGGCAATTCTAGGGTGTGGGGGTAAGAAGAAGTAGGCTGCTGGTTAACTAGGATCTGCAGCTTATCCAGTAGGTAGGGAAATGGGCAGACTAGGTGGGTCAAGCGGTCCTTATCTGCCGTCAAATTCTATGTTTCTATGTTTCTATGTAACATTTATTTCCCCCACAATTCAATAATAGCCACCTGACCTCTCACACACATGCCCAGTTTTTAATTTTTACTCAGATGGCAGCCCGTCGCTGCTGCTGCTGAAACACTGTCCACCTCTTGCAGCAAGCCGGCTCATTAATATTCATGAGCCTCATATGTACAGTAGTTATAGGGGTCCCCGAGTGCACTCATAGGTGCTCCAAAACTAAATACTTTTAGGGCTTCTTAGTGGGATTCCCCATGTGTCCGAGCCCTGTCTTGCCAATCAAGGGGGTTGGGAGTACAGAAGAAGCACTTGCAGTGCCGCAGTAGTGGCAGAAAAAACAGAACATGCTACTGCACATGTGTGGACTGCCACCCCGCATGTAAGCAGGGATTCAGAAAGGCGGCACGGGGCCACACCAATAAGCTCAACAAAGTTGGGGGCTTATAGAAGCATTAAAAGAAAAACAGAGAAAGTGAAATTAGATATGAATGAGAGTGGATCTTAGGACTGCAAACTGAGGTACTAGGTGATTTAAAGAAATGAGAATCAAAACTTACTCCTTGAAACCCAAGGTACATAAGACTGTAAGTTTGCAAAGCAAAAAAAAAAAAGTCCAATGAGTGTGGAATTTGACATTCCATACTCTGTGCTGTGCTAGCATGACTGTGCAGTTCAGGCCAGCCTTGGCGGGGGGCAGTTAGGGCAGCTAATCTAGCCCTGTGCTTGCTTGGAGCCCCCCACAAACTTAGGGTTGCCAAGCTAACAGTCTCATTTTAAGGGACACATACTTTATTAGAAAATTGACTCATTTTCCTGTCCTATATTAAATGAATATGTGACATTTTATCCTGTATTCTGTGTTGGCTATAACTACACATTCAGCTGGGGGTTGATCATGAGGGGTTGTAGCAGGTCAGTTTTGGGGAGGAGGCTACAGACATTGATGTGCGCTACAGTCAGCTCTTTGGGAATGCAGGTAGTAGGGGAGAGGGAGGGCTGGGATTGGGCTCTATATCACCTGCAAGTAATAGCAGCAGATCGATAAGGAGCTTAATGGGAATAGAGGAGTATTTGCGTTGCAGGTGGGGGGAGAGGAGAGGAGCAAGGATCTAAGAGTAGCAAGCTGGAGGTTGGATGTTCCGACTGGTGGCTTTGCAAGCATGGTTTTCCATGCAGCAGGAGAGACTAACCCTCTACTGGGAGAAACTGATAGAGACATACAATGTTCGAGTGATGAGTCCAACTCTAAACATATTTTTTGCAAATTTGAAAAGCTAATGCTGTAGGGCAGGAGAATGTACTGGCACAAAACCAAGCTTGAGGCATATTTAGCCATTAAAAGGGTTCCGAGGGGACTGCGCATTGTGCAAAAACCCTCCTGCAGGACCGATAACACTGTTTTCATGGATAGATGGTGTGGTAACATGCAAGAAGCCTCCATAAAGAATATGGAATTGATTTTAGAGTTTGCTGAACCAGTTCGAAAATAACTCACCATAGAAACTGGAGAGGTGGAATCTCAGTTAAAAGCTTGTACTGACTCTCATGAACTTGAGAGGCTTAATAAAATGTTGATGGAAAAAGTGATAAAATATGACATTAAAATTAAAAAACAGAAAAAAAAGAAATTCCTCAGAGATGAAAGGGCCTATCAGAACAACAGGGTGTTAAATTGGAACACTAATGAAAAAGCAACTGTGAAATCTATACTTAAGAAATGAAATGTGCATATGACAGAATCACAAGGAGATGAAACAATATTAGACTATACAACTGGTTCTTCGGACACTGATAGCTCTGAGGTCCTTTCTGTAGGAGAATTGGGGGAATCAGAATCAGGACAGTCCACTGTATATACCCAGGGGACAAGGCACAGCCAGCGACAATGCAGAACGCACTTCCAGATACCCCCTCATCAAAGAGAAGGATGGAAGGGCAGCGTGGAAAAAGAGGCAGGAACAATTATTAATAAAGAAAGTATTACAAGAAGCAGGTATGCCTCACATGCTTACCCCCTCTCCCACCCCCATTTCTCCAATGATAGACAGTGGGGAGCCTCAATGTTCTGAAAAAACTGAATTGGGGACATGTAATGCTAGTAATGATTCTCCTGAACATTTACTTTTGACACCAGTAGTTAATTTATCAGATTGTGTATTAACAGCAGCAGAACTGTCAGTCCTTAATAAAGGTTTATCATTCTGTCCATCTTCTGATATTAATTGTTTTAACACATGTTGATTTAAACAAGTTTGGAAAGAATTTGACATTTAAATGTATATATGATGGGCAGGACGACACCACTGACACATTTTCAAGTAACAGATTAACCGGAGGTCGCGAGGGCTAGTGGCAATGGCGCCCTCCCCCACTCCACCCCGATTCCAAGCTTAACAGGTACGGGAAAAAGCGCAGGGAACCACCACGCGTGCTGCCTCCACCTAAGACGTTGCTCTGCTGCGGCAGTTTGAATACTGGCGCCATTTTACAGTCGGCGCAGATGTGGAGATAGTCTCCTGCAGGGACTCTTCTTAGCTGCATGTTCTTGCATTTTGACTAAACTGAGTGGTGTCTTAATGACCTGCTCTCCATGGGAATAGCCTCATGCTGTGGTACATTTGTGGAATATTTCCTGTTGTTTTCTGCATAAACGGAGGGGTGCCTTAAGTACCACACTATTTGAATTCTTGGCACCATTTTAACATTATTCCAACTGGTGCTTTAAGTCTGTAAGGCTTCCTAGGTATTATTTCTCATTCAGAGCCCTACTGAAGCACCCTAACAGCAGTTACTATTTACAGTCCAAATTGTGAAAATTGCCTAAGTGGCTGGGCCTTAAGATTGGGCTCCCTGATTAACTTAGGGTTTCTCCAGTAGATTCTCCGGTAAAGCAACCTATGACTCAGAGTTTGGAGAGTTAACGACTGCCCCACAGCGAGCATCCGTAGCAGATGTAACTTGCACATTGAACTAGTCTCTGTATTTCTCAGTGTAGAGCGAGAGCAAGAGTTGCTGGCTAACCAAATTTTATTTCCTGTGCTTTTTGTGAACCATACTATACTAGATCTTTACTTTACCTTACTTTAAAGCTTGACCAATTGCATGCTCTCCTGCTGTATCCCCCTCCCCCTTTGTTCCTCAACAAACGCTCGCTTATAACCCCTTACCTGTCTTGCTTTCTCCACAGATTAACCGGAGGTCGTGAGGGCTAGTGGCAATGGCGCCCTCCCCCACCACCCCGATTCCAAGCCCGGGTATGGTAAAAAGCACAGGGAACCACCATGCATGCTGCCTCCAGCTAAGACTTTGCTCTGCTGCGGCCGTTTGGCCCCGCCGATGCAGGGCGTCGGCTCACCACAACCTTTGGTGAGCACTCCCTTTTATAGGCAGCTTTAACCAATCATCCAATTTCTCCATTAGCAGCTTATATTATTCAACTACTAGAGGCTGCTCTACTGCTTATACTCCTGTTTCATTGCTCACTCGGGTGACAGGATGTTTATTATAATTCTGCTGCTTTGCCATTTGCTGCCCCTGGCCCATTTCCCCTCCCTGTTGTTCCCTGTTACCCCCCCCCCTCCTCTGCAGTTGGCCACAGCCTGAATGTTTGGCAGCTAGTTATACTTTGGGTAAACCTGAGCCTCCCCCTTTACCCTGTTATAGGAGATTGGCTGATTACGTACAGTCCACTTTCTCACTATGACTGCCTGTCTAGTCATTCTACACTGGCCGCTCCCCCGGGGGCTGTCATGACTCAGAAACTTCAATTTGTAACACCGTTGGCCTCCCTAGACTTTCACTACTTCCTTTAGGCCTACCTTATTGCCCATGCACTACCCATCCCGACCATCATCACCTCTATAACACACACTGTGTTCTTTCTCTATTAGGAGGAAGTGTTCCTGGTACCCCTCCTCTAGAAACATAGAAACATAGAAACATAGAATTTGACTGCAGATAAGGACAGCTTGGCCCACCCAGTCTGCCCATTTCCCCACCTACTGGATAAGCTGCAGATCCTAGTTAACCAGCAGCCTACTTCTTCCTACCCCAACCCCCTAGAATTGCCTTATGACTGTCCCATGCATGCTTGAATTCCACCACTGTTTTGACTCCACAACCTCCTCCGGAAGGCCGTTCCATGCATCCACAACCCTCTCTGTGAAAAAATACTTCCTTAAATTACCTCTGAGTCACCCCCCGTCTTCAAATTGTGCCCTCTTGTTCTTGCACACCTCTTTTTTTGAAAGATGCTACCCTCTTGGACTTTGTTGATTCCCTTGAGGTACTTGAAATTTCTATCATGTCTCCCCTCTGCCTCCTTTCCTCGAGGCTATACATATTAAGCTCCTTTCATCTCTCTCTTCATATGTCTTCCGGTGCAGACCCTGCACCATTTTAGTTGCCCTCCTCTGGACAGCTTCCATCCTGTCTATGTCTTTGTGGAGATTGGGTCTCCAGACTGCACACAGTACTCAGATGAGGGTCTCACCAGCTGTCTGTACAGAGGGATAATAACTCCTGTGTTCTACTGGTGATGCCTCTCCCTATGCATCCCAGTATCCCCCCAGCCCTCCTTGCTGCCCTCTCACATTGCTTGCCCACCTTTAGGTCATCTGATATGACTACCCCAGGTCCCTTTCCATTTTTGTTGTTGTTAGTATCTCACCCCCCATTGTGTACTCTTCCTCTGGGTTTTTGTTTCCCAGGTGCATTACCTTGCACTTCTTAGCATTGAATCTAAGCTGCCATACATTTGACCATTCCTCTAACCTTGCCAAGTCCCTTCTCATCCTTTCCACCCCATCCTGTGCATCAACTCTGTTGCAGATCTTTGTGTCATCTGCAAAGAGACATACTTTTCCTTCCAGTCCTTCTGCAATGTCGCTTATAAAGACATTGAAGAGGACCGGTCCTAATACTGAACCCTGCGGTACCCCACTAGTAACCCTCCTTTCTTCTGGTGGGACTCCATTTACTTTACTCTCTGTGTCCTATTCTCCAGCCAATTCTTTACCCAGGCTGTCATCTTGGGACCCACTCCCAGGCTGGCTAACTTGTATATTAATCTTTTGTGTGGGACTGTGTCAAATGCCTAGCTAAAGTCTAGGTAGGCCATGTCTACAGCCCTCCTGATCTGCTACTTTGTCACCCAGTCAAAGAAATCTATCAGATTGTCTGGCATGACCTTCCGCTGTGAATCCATGCTGCCTAGGGTCCTGTGCCTCTGACCTCTAGATACTAGGACAATTCTTTCCTTCAGAAGTGATTCCATCATTTTCCCTATCACTGAGGTTAAACTAACAGGTCTGTAGTTTCCTGCTTCAGCCTTGCTCCCACTTTTGTGAAGGGAATTACATCTGCCCTCCCCAGTCCTCGGGTACCACCCCATCCTCCCATGATTTGTTAAAAGGGTAGTCAGTGGTGTCACTAGTTCTACCCTTAGTTCTTAGAATTCTGGGATGAATCCTATCAGCCCTATTGCTTTGTTCACCTTCAGTTTTAAGAGTTCTTTCAGAACCCTTTCATCTGTAAATGGGCTGGTATCAACTTCTGTATCCAGAGTGTTTCTACTGTTTGTTTTATGTACCTCCCCTCTTCATTTGTAAATACTGAGCAAAAATATTTGTTTAGTATCTCTGCCTTTCACAGTCTCCTCTGCCCACCCTCCCTCCCTTTATTAAGCCTCACTATCCCTCCCTTGGTCTTTTCTTAGCTCCTGATGTACCTATAAAGGTTTTATCCCCTTCTTAACAGGTTGGCTATCTTTTCCTCGTTTTGGGCCTTTGCTGTTCTGACTGCCTTCCCAGCCTCCTTTTGTTTTAACTGATACAGTTCTCTGTCCTGCTCCTTCCTGCGATTCCTTGTACTTCCTAGAATGCTTTCTTTTTCTCTTGAACCTTCACTGCCACTTCCTTTGAGAACCATAGTGGTTTCTTACATCGTTTTGTTTTGTTAATTTGCTTCACACACAAGGCTCGTTACCTCTGTGATGGCAGTTTTATTATTCCCCATTGTTCTTCCACCCCTCCTTCCTTCCCATTTGCTAGTGCATTCCTTAGGCACTCACCCATTTTGCCAAAGTCAGCCCTCCTAAAGTCTAGTACTTTTGTCTTTGTATGGCTTGACTCTATTGCTGTGTTTATTGTGAACCATACTGTTCGATGGTCGCTAGTTTCCAGATGGCTACCCACTTCTACATCTGTAATCCTCTCTCCATCTCCATTTGAGAGAATCAAGTCTAATATTGCTCCCTCTCGGGTGGGCTCCAGTACTAGTTGTCTAAGGCATGCTTCCTGTAGGGCATCTAGAATAACTCCACTCTTCGAAGTGGCAGCTGCAACTGCACTCCAGTTAACATCTGGCAGATTCAGATCACCCATCATCAATATCTCCCCTTTTTCTGCCATTCTAAGTATACTTTCTATCATTTCCTTGTCCATTTCCTCCCCCTGAGAAGGGGGTCTGTATACAACCCCTGTGCGGATTGTGGTGCCATTGTGGTGTCTAGGTTCCTGCTTCTCCTCCTCCTCCTCCTATTGGGAAATATTCATCCTAATCCTGGACCCCCATATGGCATGACACCTCCCCAATGTACTCAGGGTCAGCTGTACATTGCTTCTCTCAATATCTGTAGCATCCTAAAAAAGTGGGACTCCTTCCAGGGTTGGGTACTACAGCACCAACCGGATGTCATAGCAGTGTCTGAAACCTGGCTCACCCCCTTGGACCCTGGATTCCGCTGTATCACTGCCCGGGTTTATCCTTTACCATGCTGATCGACATGATAAGCGTGGGGGTGGCTGTGCCCTCTACACTAAGGATACCTTACAAGGTCACCTACTCCTCTCCCCTCAACTTGGGGCTGGTGCACAGGCCCTCACTGTCAAATTGGCTCTGGGAAGAGCACAAAACCCTTTATACATAACAACGGTATACATTCCCCCTAGGGACCAAAAATCAGCTTTCCAAGCATTGCTGTCGCATCTGGACACACTACCATCACAGTCAGAGCTACTTGTACTTGGTGATTTTAATATCAACTGGCTAAGTAAGGATGCCTCCCCACACATTGATCTTGCCACAGCCCAAGACCTAACTCAATTGGTCACATCCCCCACACGTCTGGATCCGCGTACTGGTTCCTCCTTCCTATTGGACTTCATCTTCTCCAATCGCCCGGGCAAGATCTCTAATATTTCCGTTCTTCCAAATGCCCTCAGCGACCACTCTCCAGTTATCTGCTCCTGGTCCTGTAAAATCCCTAGATCCCCTCCCAAAATAATTGTGCAATGTAAACTTGGTCCTGGTAAATTGGCACAACTAAAAGCGCACCTCAGGGTCATGGATTGGGCACTCATTTTTAACACTGTTCACGTTGACAGTGCCTTGGACCTATTTACCCGGTCCTTCAATAATATATGTGACCTCTATACACCTTTCACAAAAAAAATGGCTAAAGGCAATCACGTACCCTGGTTCATTGAGCGGCTCAAGACTTTAATGAGAACCAGAGACTCACTATGGCAGCTCTCCATTGAGTCCGGCCTCCCTCTTGATAGACAGAATTATAGAATGGCTCGGAACCAGTGCACTTAGGCCATTCGCAGGGAAAAGCGGATTATTATAAATCCACTTTAACCTCGACCTGGGGCTCCAGCCGCAAGTTTTGGAACAACATTAAGGAAATTTGTGGTAAGGTCCCCAACCTGGTCCCCTCCCAAGTCATGTCAAATGGGTCCTTGACCTCTGACCCTACACACATTGCTGCAGTCTTAGAGATGCCTTCTCCAACCTTAGCCATAGTTCTCCCCAGAACTTCTATGATCCACCAGCTCCTAGCACCACCTCACCTCAGTGCCCCGCTTTTATTTCCGCGCATCTCTCTCCTAAGGCAGCTGAACCACTGCCACCGCTGCCCTTAGTCACACCTCCTCCAATGCCGACTCCCTTGACCTCAGAATTCTTCAGCTTTCCCTTAAAAGTCCTTGCTCCCTCACCACATTCTAAACCTCTCCCTCTCACTAGGTAAATTCCTACCATTGGAAATCCACTCTATCAACCCATATTTAAAGGGTGATCACTCCTCTGCTAACAATTACTGCCCTATCTCATACTTCCCCCCCCCCGTCCAAGGCCTTGGAGAGGATAGTTTCGGATCAGCTCTCTGACCACCTCAATAAATATGACCTACTCTGCAAACAACAACATGGTTTCTGCAAAAGTCACAGCATGACTACGACCTTGCTTGAGCTAACATCACACATCCATTCTGCATTAGACAAAGGCTACATCACAGGTGCGGTCTTCATTGACCTCACTAAGGCCTTTGACACTGTCCACCATTCACCACTTCAAACCTCCTTGCTCAACCTGGGTCTCTCACAGGATGCTGTGGGATAGTTTGTAGACTATCTTACCAACCGGACCCTTCAAGTTAAAATTGGCAATACACTATCCTCAAAATCTCCTGTCCTCTCTGGGGTCCCACAAGGGTCCAGTTTGGGTCCCCTCCTTTTCAGCCTCTTCCTAAATTCCTTCCCCTCATCCTGCACCTCCAACCTATTACTCTATGCAGATGATGCTGTCATCTTCTCCTCCAGCCCAGACCCCTCTCAACTCCACCGCTCCCTCCAGTCCTCCTTCAATGCTGTTGAAAGCTGGTTCGCCTCACAACGCATTATTATTAACTATAAAAAAAACAAAGCTATGCTCTTCGCACACCCGCAGAACTCCAGGAAAGGGCTTTTTCCTCAATTACTATCAGTGGCCTTGACCCCCCTGGAATTTGTGCATACCTTTAAATACCTGGGTATCACTTTGGACACTGGCCTCGCCTATCATGAGCATATACATCAGTTGTCCAAGGCCCTAAATATTAGGCTTGGTCTCTTACACTGTTATAAACATTGCCTTACCCCTGAGGCCCTTAAACTTGCTATCTCCTCCTCGGTACTCTCCCTACTTGACTATGGCCTTCTGACTTTTGGTGGGGCAAGCCCCTCAGCCCTTGATAGTCTTAGACTTGTGCTAAACAAGGCCTGTCGTCTCATTTTTGGGTGTGACAGACTCACCCATACCTGTGTGCTATATAAGGACACTAATTGGCTTAACCTTGAAAACCGAATAAAATTTCACACTTGTGTCTTAGCTAAAAAAATCACCCTTGGCCTCTCCCCTGCATCACTCACCTCCTTAATCACCTTGGACTCTAAAGTTAAGCACACCCATAGCTCAGATACCCATCGTTTCTCCATCCCTTTCTGTCGCACAACTCAATTCCAAAGATCCTTACGCTACAGGGCACCCTTGTGGATGAATAACCTACCCCCCTCCTTGCGTCTTGATCAAAGAATTGGTCACTTCAAAACGCTCCTTAGGGCCCATTTTCAGTCCTCAAGTGACTGTGACTGTATGTAAACTGGTGCCCTGTCCCTCTATTACTGGCAATGGCCTCTGGCTTGCCTCTGCATACTGCTCCTAGCCCCACTAACTCAGGGATGTCAATCTTCCAGTCTATTTTAACTGTCTCAAACTGAACTAGTTCCTGAATGTTTAGCCTTGCATTCCTGTTGTACATAACTTTACTATGTAACAATCACGGTATTTGTATCTGTATCTGTATCTGTATCTGTATCTGTACAAACTATGTTTGTGTAATCTGATTTATTATATGTGACGTGGAACCTTTGTAAAGGAGTCTATGACTCAAAGGTATTTCTGATTCTTCTGAAATAAAATAAAATAAAATAAATCAGAATTTTGCCCACTACTGAATCCAACTGTTTCCACTTTCATTCAGAAGTGTGAATTAGACCTTGAGAATCTTAGGGAGTTACCAACTAGTGTTTATCGAGACAATTGTAACAAAGAAAAGAGGTTGGCTGTTAAAACATTGAGTAACAATACAAATATAACAATAAAGTCTGCAGATAAGGGAAGGGCTGTAGTGATTATGAATACCAGGGATTATGTTACTGAAGTGTAGAGGTTATTGAATGATTCACTGTTCTATAGGTGTGTCCCTAGACAAATTGTAGCACAATTTAAAGCAGAGGTGGACAGCATGCTTAGTGATAGTTATGTAAGGGGTCACATTACGGATGTTTTATATAGAACTATGACAGAATCATCCAATTATCCCTGTAATTTACACACTGCCCAAAATACATGAAAGTATGACACAGCCCCCAGGTCGACCTATAGTGTCAGGGCGAGGGTGGCTGACTGAACCCCTATCAATGTACATAGACCAGTTTCTACAACCAATAGTACAAAACCTCAGATCTCATATAAGGGATTCAACTGAGATTTTCAGAATAGTGGAAGACTTACACATGGAACCTGAATGGTATTTTGCTGTTGTTGATGTTAATTCCCTGTACACGGTTATACCACATTCAGAAGATTTGGATTCATTGGACTGTTTTGTGAATATGAGACCAGAACTAGAACGTGCAACAACCCAACCCACTTCCTAGTAGAATTAGCATGAAATGTATTACAGAAAAATGTTTTTTTGTTCCAAAATCAATTGTATCATCAAATTAGGGGTACAGCCATGGGTACCACCATGGCCCTCAGTTTTGCAAATTTATTAGTAGGAAGGTGGGAATGTGATTATCTGTACAGCGCTGCCACAAATCCATTTCTGTTCAAGGTGTATTTGTGGCAGCACTTTATAGATGATATATTAATAGTGTGGAAAGGCACTAGAGTAGAATTTGCATCCTTCATAAGCTGAATGGAAGAGACTAGCAGCTGTTTAACTTACAAATACGAGTTGGATCAAATGGCTATACATTTATTGGATTTGAAGCTGTACAAAGATTGGAGGGGAGCAGTCTGCATGACTCTGTTCCAGAAAACCACAGATCACAACAGTTTCTTGCAATTTGATAGTTGTCACCCTTATCATGTATGCCACAATATCCCAAAAGGACAGTTTGTACATACTTTATGTAATTGTACACAAGAGACAGAGTTTGTCCAGAAAAGAGGTGTACAGGTCCGAAGATTTCTGGAAAGGGGTTATAGCAGACACAGTGTTGCATCTGATATACAAAAAGTGGATAGCATGAGCAGGAAAACTGCACTGCAATGTGCCAATAAGACATCTAACAATATTGAATGTCCCTTTGTTACTGATTTTTCAAGGAGAGCAGAAAGGGGGAGGCAAATCATCACTTGTAATTGGTCCATTCTGCAGTTGGAGCCGAGGCTCAACAATGTAGTTAAACAGGGACCCAAAGTAATATTTTGGAAATGTAAAAGCCTAGGGAACATGGTAATTAGTAATACTGTAGCAGGACCTGAGCCATTAAAACAAACACTACTAGCCCCAGCTCCCATGGGCACCCATCTTTGTGGTAAGTGTACCTATTGCAAATATTTATTTATTTAGCTTTTGTTAACCTGGTAAGTACACTAGACAAAACATATGCCTATTTTCAGGTACGACCCGGGAGAGTACAGGAGAATAAAAGAACGTACAGAGTACAAATTGAAGCAAGTAAGGCAGATACACTGAAGTCAGGAGAAACATAACATACATAGTGGGATAGCTCAGATTATAGCAGTGGACACCATCAAATGTAAACATGTAACAGCACAGAGTTTATAAAGCAATATTCCTAGCAAAATATACAGAATATACACAATTTACACAGGGCCACACCCAGGCAGGCAGGCAACAACAGCAGGGCCAGAGCCAAGTACAGGAGCTAATGTGCTCGAGTACAGTGCAGGGACCAGGGTACTCAGGGAGGTCTGCGACAGTCACATACTGAGGAGAGCTTCAAGTGCTTCCACAGGGAGGTTCGTAGACATGCCTGGGAAGGGGCAGACCTGATCTGGACAGGAAAGGAGTTCCATAATCTCGGGGCACAAGATGCAAAATCCCTGTCCCCCATTTGGGTACACGTCACAGGAACCTTAAGGATAACGGGCTCAGGAACCTTAGGGAGTAGGGAGTAGGGAGTGGAGACAGCAGGCATGAGAAGCTCTGCCAGTCCAGGGGGGTGCCAGTGCCCAGAACCTTGCCCGTGAAGCAGCCCAAGATAAAGTTCATGTAGTCGGATGGGGAGAGGCAGTTTAGCTTGCTATACAGATCACAATGGTGAGTAAGACGAGGGGCTGCAAGAGCAAAATGGCAGATGTTATTGTAGGCTACGGTCCACCTAGTGAGGTGGACCTTGGTAGTACGGGCAAACAAAAGGAGCCCATAGCATGGAGGTGGGAGAAACACTCCTCTGGCCAATGCAAGGTGAGCAGCCAAGGTAAGATTATTCTTTGCCCTGTAAGCCAGACCCAATTTCCAGTTAACAGCTCGACACATATTGTGGATATGGTGACCAAGGTCGAGCTGAGGGTCAAGTGTCACCCCAAGATATTTGACAGAGTCAGTGGTGAGCATGGGAACACCATCAATACCCGAGATGCACAGAGGGACAGAGGAGGCCTTTAACTTAGCCTGGGATCCAAACAGCATGGCCTGAGTCTTTCTAAGATTTAGGACCAGCTTGTGGGACGATATCCAGGATTGGATACTCATGAAGTCCTCACTCAGTTGGTGGTTAATGACCCCAATGTCCCAGGCATGAGTGAGAATAACAAGATCATCAGCGTACAGGATGGCCTTGCAAGAAGCAGCTGAGGAGAGAAGGTCATTGACGAATATGGAGAAGAGAAGGGGCCCGAGGACTGACCCCTTGGGAACCCCTGAGGACACAGCGGTGGTGTCCGAGAGCACCTTACTATATTTGGTAAGTTGCTGCCTGCCCTGAAGATAATTGTGAAACCAACTGAGTGCAGGTGGGGACGGTCCCAATGTCCTAAGTTGCGTGCATAGCAAGGTATGGTCAACTAGGTCAAAGGCCTTAGAGAGATCAATAAAAATGGCCCCAGAGAGTCTGCCCTGGTCCATAGCAGCCCTTATCCCAGAAGTGACAGTGACTAGGGCAGAGGTTGTACTATGCCCTTTATGAAAGCCATGCTGCGAGGGAGACAGTAGCTCATGAGACTGGATGTAATCCGTGAGTTGCCTAGCCACAACTTTCTCAAGACGCTTACCGATAGCAGACAGGATGGCAATCGGCCGATAGTTGTCTAGGATCCTAGGGTTGCCCTGTTTGAGAATGGGGACAACCCTCACCACCTTCCACAGGTCAGGGATAACCCCAGAGGCTAAGGATAGGTTGATGATATGGGCCACAGGAGAGGCAATGAAGGTAGCCGCAAGGCAGAGAAGCTTTGGTTCCATACCATCATGATCAGCACTAGAAAAGGGGGAGAGACCAGAGAGCAATCTCTGCATTTCAAGTACCATCACAGCCTTGAGATAGAACAGAGGATGAGGGGAAGGTGCCAGTTGAGATGAAGGGGCCTGGACAGGTCTGTCACTACCATTGGAAGAGAATAGAGAGGTGAAGGCAGACAGGTCAGAGAAATGTGAGTTAAATGCATTGGCGATGGTCAGCGGATTAGTACAGCTAACATCCTCAATAAGCATGTCAGGAGCCTCACAGGTGGAGGAACCACTCACAATGTTTTTAATATTCCTCCAGAAGCTCCTAGGGTCCTTAGCTGAGGTCCGTAAAGCGGCTTTGCAAAATTCACTTTTTGGCAGCCCTAATAGCCTTTTTACATTCATTCCTGAGCCTTCTGTAATGCTGGAAAATGGCCTGGTCCATTGAGACCTTGAAATTGGCCCAGCATTTGTCCCTAGTCCTCATGAGTGCAAGGAGGCTCCCATGCAACCATTTAGTAGCAGCCCCCCTTACCTTCCATCTGACAAGAGGGGCATGCTTGTCCTGTAGCACCCCAAAGATGCTAAGGAAATGACAGACTGCTGAGGAAGCATTCTGGGCATCCATCACTGCAGATCAGTTCGTGAGCATAAGATCCACCTGGAAAGCACCAAGGTCAAACCTGGAGAAATCCCTAACATGAATGATCTTAGGGGGGATCTTAGGGGCCGAGACCTTCCATATGCAGAACACAGGGGCATGATCAGAGATACAGTCAGGGAGGGTACCAGAGGAGCTAATCCTCTCAGGCCTATTGGACAGGACCCAGTCCAGAAGCGAGCCAGTACCACCAATGGACGACCACCCCGGTGGGATCCTTAATGAGTTGGGACAGTGAGAAGCCTGCAAGCAGAGTCTCATACTGCTTGGTATTGCTTCCAAGCCAGTTTAGGTTGAGGTCCCCTAGGATCAATAGCTCATTATTCCCCATCCTAGTGCCAACAGAGTCAAGAATGGAGGATAAACCCACTACTCCACCAGTGGGGGGATTGCAGGTACACACAATGTGTAGCTTCTTTGTGTTCCCCAGTAACAGCACAGTATGCAGCAGTTCACAGGAAGACTGCTCAGGCTGTGGGCAGGCCAGCACCAACAGGTTAAGGTGACTCCTGTAGTAGACCAGCATACCACCCCCCCTCTTTTTACCTGGACGGTCATGCCTAACAAGGTCAAAGCCACGGAGCGCACAGGCTGAATCTGGGGTAGAGGGTTTCAGCCAGGTTTCAGTTATCCCAAGGATGTCAGGCTTAAAATAGGTGACCCAGGCAAGGAGTTTGGCCAAGTTGGGCAGAAGGCTGCAGACATTAAGATGAGCAATTTTCAGCCCATTGCCAGCCAGCCAGCCAGCCCACAGGAGAGGAGAAGGCTTGGCATGGAGGACCGGGGTTCACCTCCACATCCCCTGAAAAGACTAGTATCACCAAGAGAAGCCAGACAAGATGTCTCAAAGGTGGAGAGCCAACCCTAGTGGGTGGCCTGTGCCCAGAACGCCTGACCACTATGGCAAAATACGGGAAGCCTCGCAGAGTATGGCAACAGATGGGCCAGGGAGACTGTCTGTCACAGGTTATTGTGTTAGAGAAGGTAAAATCCTTCTCATCAGGTAGTCCAGATGGGATCTCAGATTGTCCTACAGAGGGAGCGCAGTCCATAATAAAGAGAGGGAGGAACATTGCAATGAACAGCTAAATGAGGCGGACGGTAGAGAAAGGGTGGGACTCCTCAACACTCCTGCGATGCTTAGGGGCCCACATGTTATGCATGCCCTCTCCTGAGTAGTATCAGTATCCTACAAGGACACAACAGAGTAGCAGGCAATAGAGCCATCCAAACCCACCAAGTACCACCAGGCTACCTATCACCACAAATAGAAGCCCCCTAACACAGCAATTTTCAGACTAAATACAGCAAAAACAAACCCTGGCAAAGTACAGCAGCACAGATCCTAAGTTACGGACTAACAATAGCCCCCAGAGAGATAGCAAACATTAAATGCATGGTCAGACATTAGGATATTCATAATACATGGTGCCCAATGCCCACAAATCGACACACGGCTCAGAAGGTGATTGGGGGAGGCTATGACACACTGGGGAACAGGAACCCTAGTAGATCCCTATCTCAGCTGGTAAAGACAATAGTTAGCTGCTTCTGGCTCTAAAGTTGCTGTGCATGCACATGAGGAGTAAACTAGCTCTAACTTTAAAACAATAAAATGCTGATCACGGCACGAGCATTAATATATATGCACAGTCGTAAGTATAAGCTAGCTCTAATTTTGAGACAATAGAGTGCTGTATAATACTCAAGGATTGATATACAGGCACAGTCAAATCTTATATAGTAGCAAGCTCCAGTAAGCACCGGGTAGAGCCACACATATACATTGGAATATGGCAAAAGTAAGCCTGGCGCTGGGCCAACCGAGGAGGAGAATGCAGTAGGCTCATCTGGATTAGAGGGAGGGGCTAGGGAGCATTTAAGGGGAGGAGGGAACGGGGCGAGTGGGCAGGAGAAAAAAAGTCCAGGAATTCACCTTTCACAGCACTAACTACGATGCAGCAGCCCCTGTCCCGGTTCTGCACTGTCTAATTTTTATGTTTTTATGTCCACACTTTTCTCCCATTCGGCTTCCAGGGGAGGTCCACCCGACAACGGCAGCAAGCCGGCACCTCAAACCCTAGGGCACGACTTTTTTCTTTTTCCAAAGAGCACTGTCAGTCCAGGTGCGGTGGGGGGGGGACCCACTGTAGCAGGGTCTCCCTCCCTTCCCTCAGTCCCTCGCAGTTGGCAGTAATGAGCCACAGGGCTCTGGAAGCAGCCTAAGTCCTGGCTGGTCAAACAACGCTGCAGGCAGAGGACTCAATCAGGTGCTGGGGCTGTTGTTCAAACTTGGGCACCTAAACGCTCTTCCACTTCTCTGCAAATTCACCAAAAGTCCAGGAATTCACCCCCCACAGCACTAATCACAATGCAGCAGCCCCCGTCGTGGTTCTGCACAGTCTAATTTTTCTTTTTTTATGTCCACACTTTTCACCCATTCGGCTTCCAGGGGAGGTCCGCCTGACAATAGCAGCAAGCCGGCTCCTCAAACCCTGGGGCACAACTTTTTTCTTTTTCCGAAGAGCACCATCAGTACAGGTGCGGGGGAGGGACCCACTGTAGCAGGGTCTCCCCCACCTCCCTCGGTCCCTCACAGCTGGCAGCAATGAGCCGCAGGGCTCTGAAAGCAGCCTAAGTCCTGGCTGGTCCGAGTGATATAGTCTACATGCTGAAATGTGACTGTGGAGCTTACTACTGTATATAGCTACAACAATCAGAAAATTCCACATTAGAATGGGGGAGCATGAAAGAGCAGTTGAGAAGGAGGATCTGTCCTATGCAATAGCTAAACATATTTATGGGGACAGATCCAAACAGCATAATTTCAATTTCATAGGGAACGAACAAGTAAATGTAGGGAGCAGGGGTGGAGACCTTAAGAAACTCATAGGGCAAAGGGAGAGCTATTGGATTTTTCAACTGATGGCACGTTGAAACAAGGGCCTTAATGATAGCATAGATCTGTCTGTATTCTTGAAAAAGTATAGGTGCTAGATAAGTTAATATAACTAGAGCACTTATTCCATCAATTTCACAGTTAAGATAAAATCATGTGACTAATAATTAGTCAGTCATGGATGCCATGATACAATAACAACAATTGTGCAACATCTTGTACCCCATGGAGCGGAATAGTCACCTGCATGACGTGGATGTTAAAAAAACATGGTGCTTGAAACAAACTTCACAGGTGCACCTCACAGCAAACAGAAGATTAAGGACATGGCTATAAAAGCTTTAATTAAATTACATAGTGCATGATAAAGAAACAAGGAACAAAATATATTTAATCAATTTTTTGTTACTAGCCACATGGCTAGTAGTTGCACTATCAGTATTGTATAAAAAAGATCTTACATAAAAAAGACCTTGTTACATAAACAGTAACATGATTTAATAAATTAGTGATATACTGTGAAGTAGCAATATAAATTGAAAAAGTCTGTTTCAAGTTTCATAATTAAGTTTTACTTGAACACTTAACACATTCTTTGCACCATAAATAATTGGGGGCACACATATTGGCTAATTGATTAATTTGTTGGTTGATGGCCTACTGCATGTGATTTTTTGAATGTATATAAAAATAGCACCTTGCCCTTTGTAAAACCTACTCTGAAGAAGCCTAGCAGCATGCTAGGAGAAACATTAGTTATTTTCTTGCTATTAGCCACCAGTTCAGTAGTTGCACTATCAGTATTTTATATAAAAGACCTTGCAAGATATTTTTTGGGTCTGAGTGTGTTTTTTGTCCAGAACTATGGGTGCTATGATATTTTTTCCATGATGGGATAAGAGACCAGTTAGGAAGCCAGGGGGAATTGGGGGGGAGGGGAGAGAGAGAGGGGGATGGAGACAGAGGAGGGGAGAGTGAGATTCAGTGGGAGGGAGGGAACCAAGGGTAAACATGAGGGAAGGAGAGGCAGGGACATTAGGAACATGTTGCAAACAGGAGACCTGGAGGTCTGAGATAGACAGGATGGAAGCGGTGAGGGAGAAGAGCTATTCAGAGAGCAGTGGGGGAGTAGTGAGTAGCACCACTGGAGCAGGATGGCAGGGGAGCTATGCTGGGATAGTACCACGGAGAAGTTAAAAGATCATGGGACCCTATATAGAGAGTCAGTGCAGACTGGAAAAAACAGAGGGATAGGAACATAGAAAGGCAGCTGTGATCATAATGTAGTGAGTAGAAAGGTCAGGGAATTCAGCCTCAGATAAGCAGAGGGAGAGGACGTAAAAGGCAGCCAGTCATTGACTATGCAGGGTAACTAGCACATTGAAAAGGAGAGGTCAGGGGACCCCATAAGGCATGGAGAAGGGTGGTAGTAATAATGCAGAATGGGTAGGAGTAGTTTCCTGTAGGAAGAAAGCTACTACAAGTGAAAGGAATCTGGGGAGACAAAGATGCAAGGGAATTAACTGTTCAC
Organism: Neoceratodus forsteri; assembly: GCA_016271365.2. Classification (NCBI taxonomy): domain Eukaryota; kingdom Metazoa; phylum Chordata; order Ceratodontiformes; family Ceratodontidae; genus Neoceratodus; species Neoceratodus forsteri. Next base: position 914,658,493 of record CM057452.1, on the reverse strand, counting down.
ACAGAAGCTAAAGTACAATAATTATAGGCCCTGCCCATAATTCAAAGGGTGGGGATTCCTATTAAACACCGACACGCCCAGCCCTCTATGCTTTGCGTTCTCAGTTTCCTCCACCTTCCCCTCCTCCTTCTCCGGTGCTCTTCCCATCTATAGGTCCTTCAACTATCAGCTCATACTCAAGATGGGAACGAGTAAGGCCAAAACAAATAAATGTACAAACAAGTGGCACCAAGCACAATTCATAAACATTATTCCCGCACAGTGAATTGATATCTAGTAGTGAGGAGGGAGAACTGCAAACTAAACTATAGTTAGCCCTGTTGCTGAATTAACATACGGTAGCAGAACAACAATCAACAGCAGCAGTACAGTGGGCAAAATAAGCTAAGAATTTGCAAACTAGACTGTAGTCAACCCTGTAGTTGAAGTAACATATCGGTTGTAGAACAACAGCCAGCACGTGCAACACAGTGAGCAAACGTCATGTGCTACAGGAGCTAGATGCGGAAAGGTGCAGTTGCAGATGCTGGCACAACAAACGTAATGTTAGCGGCACAGTAAGTAAAATTTTACTTAAGTTACAGGAGCTCACGGGGAACAGGAGGCAGAGAAAGGAAGAGGTATAGTGGCTGGCCAACCCGCTGCTACTGGCTGACACCGGCAGACATTACAGCGAGTCATTAGCATGTGGTCCTTCACTCAGAGGCTGCAGTGCGGGGTCCACTTGCAGACACCCTTCAAATATACAGAAAAAAAATATCACCCAAGGACTCAACTCAGCCATCTGATTGGCTGAAAGGGAGAAAGGCGCCAAGTTCAAAATTCAGTCCAGGGAAGAATGTCCGTGGCAGTGGGGGCTCCAGCAGCCATTGAGGGGGAGAGCTGGAACAAAGGCTAGTGCCCTCATGGCCCCTTGCTGCTCCTGGTGCATCTGCTGGCTCCACTGAAATTCCAGCTTTTATTTGTAGCCCAGCACACAAACTGTATTGGTCTTGCAATGGCACTTTCTCTCCAGGTCTCAAATCAGCTGTCTGATTGTCTGAAAGGGAGAAAAGTGCCAAGTTCAAAATTCAGGCCAGGGAAGAATGTCCATGGTGGTGGGGGCTACGGTAGCCATTGAGGGGGGTGGCTGGAAGAAAGGCTGGTGCTGTCATGACCCTTTGCTGCTCTTGGTGTGTCTCCTGGCTCCATGAATACCCCTGCTTTTATTTATAGCCCAGTACACAGACTGTAGTGGGCTTGCAACAGCGCTTTCTCCCCAGTACTCAAATCAGCAGTCTGGCTGAAAAGGAGAAAGGTACCAAGTTCAAAATTCAGTCAAGGGAAGAATGTCAGTGGTGGTAGGGGCTCTGGTGGCCATGGGGAAGGCTAGCCTAGAGCAAAGGCTGGCACCCACATAATCTCTTGCTGCTCCTGGTGTGTCTGTTGGCTCTGTGGAAATACCTGCTTTTATTTATAGCCCAGCACATGAACTGTATTGGGCTTGTAATGGCACTTTCTCCTTAGGACTTAAATCAGCCATTGGATTGGCTGAAAGGGAGAAAGGTGCCAAGTTCAAAATTCAGTCCAGGGAAGAATGCCCGTGGTGCTGGAGGCGCTGGCGGCTGTAGGGGAGAGGGCTGGAACAAAGGCTGGTGCCCTCACAACCCCTTGCTGCTCCTGGTGTGTCTGTTGCCTCCATGGAAATCACTGCTTTTATTTTTAGAATAGCACACAAACAGTATCGGGCTTGCAATGACACTTTCTCCCCAGGACTCAAATCAGCTGTCTGTTTGGCTGAAAGGGAGAAAGGTGCCCAGTTCAAAATTAGGTCTAGGGAAGAATGTCATGGTGGTGGGGGCTCCGGCAGCCATTGGGGGGGGGGAGGGCTGGAAGAAAGGCTGGTGCCCTCCCGACTCCTGGCTGCTACTGGTGACAAATACGGCCAGGCATCCTTGAAGAACATTCAAGAAACATTAATTCCCCAGGACACATCTGGAAATGATTTGTTGCCAACTCAGTATGTCTTTCCTGGTGAACCTTTTGAAATAATTAAATAAATAAGAAGAGTACACATAAATATTGGGTGACAAATACTGCCAGGTATCCCTCACATTCACCTTCAACCAGATGTTGTTCAACCACAGGCTTGCCAGAGCTGGGTTCACCTTGTTTTTTGCTACCTCTATCTGCCATTTTATTGAAGGAGGGCAACACTTGCTAAACAACAAAAAAGTCAACTCAGCAAAACACTACACTTACAGAGACAGCATCACATGAAATGAACACGCAGGCAAGTGGTGTGCTAATGCTAACCCGTTGCTTTGAGCTGCATGCTGTGGGAGTCAAGCAACTACCCTCTGAGGTCACCTTGGTGAAACTTGAGCATGGATTCTACACAACACAAATATAATTGAATACATTACAGCAGTCAAGCCTGACTGACGTATCTTCACTGGTGGCCCTACTGCAGTACTAGAGGCAGCTGAAGAATTTCTCTAGACATTTCAGGAAATATCTGACTGTTTCAATTGCTTCAGTGTACTTTAATGATATAAGGTGACCATCACAAAAATGTGCAAGCATGCAGAAAGGTGATTACTAAGGACTGAACCTGCTACTGTGAACTGTGGGCAGTGTGAGTCATCCAACTGTTCTCCAAGGTCACTTAGGTGAAACCCGAGTGCAGATTCCACGCAACATAAATGCAATTATACAATACACTGATCAAGCCTGACCACTGTAGTTACTACTTCGATGATTTGATTTGAGTATCACAGAAATGTGCTAGCACCCAAAACAGGCAGTGTGCAAATGATTGAACCCACTACTGTGCGCTGTGACCAGTGGGAATCTTCTAACTGGCCTCCAAGGTCACCTAGGTGGAACCCAAGCCCAGATTCTACACGACACACATATAATTAAAACTAATACACTAAAGTAATCAAACCTAACTGTATCACTACTGATTTCAGCATCACAGAAATAAAATATTCATGCAGGCAGGTGATGCGCACTGCCAACTTAACCCCCTTGCTACTGTGAGCTGCGGCAATGGGAGTCAGCTGATTGCCCTCTGATGTCATCAAGTGGAACCTGAGCCCGGATTTATTCCACACAACCAAAAAAGTTTAAACACTACAGAGTCAAGCCTGACTTGTAGTACTGCAGACAGTTAGATCAGGCACATACAAAAAAGTCTGACAAATAAATACCCTGTCAAGAAATTCCAGTGTGTTGGCACGTACAGTGCATAATATGGAAAAAAAAATATATATTTATTTTGCTGCTAAACAAGTGTTGAATCACCCTCAGACACTGCTGCAGAGCTCTCAGACATCTGTCTGTCTTCTTGCTGCTTTAGCAAGTGACAGTGTCACATGGTCTGGCTTTCAGTGAGCTTTGGAAAATGCTCACTAATTGGCCAAAGAAGTCACAGGAGATGTTGAAATCCTGTTGAATAGTTGGCTTGAATACCTGACCGATAGTGCCAGTAGTTGTTATTCAGATCAAACAACAAATTGTACATTATTCATGGTTTTCGGGAAAAGAGATCAGTACTCGCATACCCCTAGTTTGCAGGATGAATTGCGCATAACATCTATAAATGGTTGCTAGGAGAGTAGAAATATCTAAATTATTTAAACCAGTAGTTCATATCATAATGGACATTGTGGAAATGTAGTTTAATTACTGGTCAGCAATTTTTTTCTATGCGCTGACCGAGTTGATATTTGCCATAATAACCCATGGGTTATTGTGGCATTCACGTGCTGTGTCTGTCAGAACCTATCACTCCCTCATTGGCTCTCATTCTCTGTGTGGGCGGGCTGAAAAGTTCCACAAACATGGCAGATTTGTCTCTCAGTTACCGAGGAACCACCACAAGACTCGTCTCTCCTTGTAATTTAAAAAAAAAAATTTAATCTTTATCTGGTTGATTCTATCTCTACATTTAAAAAAAAACTGCATTTAGTTGATCCTGCACTTCCTCCACTTCGGACACAGCCAGTATGCGCAGGAATGGGTCAGTGGGTGACTGGCTCTATCGCGACTGCAAACCGTAAGCAAAAAAAAGCAAAAATAGAAACAAAACTCTAATTCTGGAAAAGGGAGGAGGGAGGGAGAGACTGTGTGTGTATGTCAAATGGCCTCAGAAGTCAGGCTGGAAAAAAATTGCTGACCGGCAATTATATAAAATAAAAGATGGGGAAATGTGTTGAAACTCAACTTCAATGCACACCCTCAGTGTGGGATGCTTTAATAAATCCTTCGGGCTTCGCCCTTGGGGTTTATGTAGCATCCCACACCTCGAGTGTGCATTAAATTCTCATATCACACTCTTCCCCATCTTTTATTCTATATATAATAACTAGAGACACCCTATATCAACTTGTTTTAACAAGTTTTCAAACACTGTAATAACCCAGAATGACGTCATACTGAGTTATTACAGCATTTGCAATCTCATGCTCATTACTGACAGTTCTCCACCCAAACTGACTAGCAGTGAATGACCCAAACGTAGCCACATCTGGTAATGGATTGTTATTTATAAATGCTTTACCGAGTTGGACTTCATGTTTTTAATGATATGTTATCTGAATAGCTCCAAAGTAGCTGGATGAAATGTTCAAAACTTTGCCATTGGAACAGTTTCTGCTGAGAAATAAACATGATTCCATAACTCAGTATTCTAGCACTGTTTTTACCTCAAAATGCCTTGCACCAGTTATTATTACAAAAATAAAGCCTGTGCTGGTCTCAGTTATGAGGATTTTTTATGCACTCTCAGTGTATGATAATCGTATAACCTCTCAAGCTTCACTCTTGAGGTTTACGGATTATCGCATGCCTCAGGTGTGTAAAAACTCTTCATAGCACACAGCTGCAGAGGCATTATTCTCTATATGCAGTATCTTTTATTCCATTTTAGATTGCTTATTTTTCTCATGTCTTTTTGCATGCCTTGTTTCTACCATATTCTAGCATTTTAGAATTTCAAATAATTAAAAGAGAGATACAGTAAATGTGAAGAAGCCAAAAGTGTCATCAGTATTCTTAGTGATTTTTGAACCCCCCATTGTTTAACAACACTCTGACTAAGACCTAGCATGCAACAGAAGCTTCTCCCTGACCATATGGGACACTGAGAATATAATTCCAGGAATCAAAACTTAAAGAACCACTGAGGCCTCAAGAAGAACTTTGAAAAACATAATATTTGGACGCAGAGCTGCTTTTTTTTTCTCAGTGGCTCTGTCTTTCTTATTCCTGTTATTTATTACTGACTTTATATGCATGAAAACAGGATAGCTTTTCACTGAGGCTTCATCAACTCTTATCGCTACTTCCCAACCTGGGACCTGATATTCAAAAATGGGCAAAGAGGAGCACAAAGTTTTGTGCTGTGCTGTGCTGTGCTTGCCTGTTGCCCATGACCCTGAGGATGCTATATTTAGTCGGATAGCACACTGGCACTATCTGACTGAATATAGGAGCATGCCGGTGCAGCACTAAGCTGAGTAGTGCCACCCCAACGTGGATGTGGCCAGTGCAGGGAACAGCACCACCAGAACCAATAGCAGTGGTAGCTTCTGGCGCAATATTCAGACAGCCCCATGCAAATGAGCCCACTGGGCATGCACGGTGCTAAGGAGCCATCTGCTTGCCTGTTATGGGCACATTTGCATGGGATGCAGGGGCAGGTTTGTGACCCTGCTACTGGCTCTGCCTCCCACCCCAGTTGCCCGGTTCTGTAACACAAGTAATCCCTGTTGTCCAGTGCCCCCCACTCTCTGATCACCAGCCCCAGTGTCAGGTAAATCACCCCTGGTGCCTAGTGCTCCCCCCACCCTCCAATCACCAGCCCCGGTGTCAGGTAATTTATCTCTGATGCCTAGTGGTTCCCGCTGCCCTCTGATCTCCAACCCCTTTGTCAGATAATTCATCCCTGATGCCTAGTGGTCCCCCCACCACCCTCTGATCACCAGCCCCAGTGTCAGGTAATGCATCCCTTGTGCCTAGTGGTCCTCCACCCTCTGATCCCCATCCCTGGTGTCAGATAATTCATCCCTGGTGCCTTGTGTTTCCCCAACCCTCTGATCACCACCTCCAGTGTCCGATAATTCATCCCTGGTGCCCTGTGGTGTCCATGCCCTCCAATTACCAGCAACTTTATAATGACATAACTCCCTGGTGTCTAGTGGTCCCCCACACTCTGATCGCCAGCCCTGGTATCATAAAATACCACACTGGCACCTAGTGGCACCCCCGACTCACTGATCCACATCCCTGTAGCAATGTACCCTTTCCCTGGTATCTAGTGCCCCCCCCCCGCACAGTACAGTTGATGCGTGCTGCCTGTCATCACATACAGTGGCCAGCCAAGGTGGTGAGAGGAGGGCTGTGCCAATTGCTGTATGGGCTCCCACAGCACTGGCGCTTCAGTTAATGTGAGGTTGGCAGGGTGGGTTGGCCGGTGCCAGTGGTGCAGGGGGGATGCTAGATGCCAGGGAAGCAGTATGATGCTACAGGGACAAGGACTGGTGGATGAGGGGTGCCATTAGGTGCTAGGGAGGGATTTTATGATACCAAGGCAGGCAACTGGAGGGCAGGGGGAACCACTGGACACCAGGGAGTTATTTCATGATAACAGGGACAGCAATCAGAGGGTGTGGGGGACCACTGGACACCACAGAGGTTTTTCATTATAATGGACTGGTGATTGGAGTGCAAGGGGGGACCAACAGGCACCAGGGATGATTTACCTGACACCAGGGCTGGCGATGGGAGCAGGGGGACCACTGGACACCGGGGACATTTTTTTTTACTTTACCAGGGACAGCAATCAGTGGATGGAGGTGCCACTATACACCAGTGTGTGGGTGTTTTCCCCCAACTGCCAACTTGGTTGCTGGCTGCAGTGGCTCCGGCAGCTGCTAGGGTTGCCCGGAGTAAGTCAAGGTTTTGATCAGCATATTTGTGCTGCACAAAGTGGCCTTCCCTAACCCCTTTGTGCAGTGCAAATGCGCTGAATGTCATGCTGCATCAGTATTCCTGTCCCTGACCCTCTCTTTGCCCACCACATGCATTATTTGTTTTGCATGCACTAGCCACCTTTGAATATTCTGCACAGGAACAAACCCCAGGCAAACGGCACGGGCACTGTTTTTAATATCTGGCCCCTGATGTCATAATCTTCTTGAGACATCACAGTTACTCCCATGGCAACAGACTGTGGGTTCCATGGCATAACAACGATCACAAAACAGCGATTGCTATTACAGGCGAGTGTACATCACCAAAAGCAAATTGGTGATGTACACTTCGTAAGGCTTACAAGACATCCAGAAACTTAAAATAGTATTTATGGGGCTGTGCCCCCACCACCAGAGAGTGCATGTTGGGAGGGGGAGACAGTCTGCCAAAAAGACAAACAATGGCAGCAGTAAATTTTCCGTCCCCAGCCCCGAACGCAGTACCCAAGCGTCTGGAAGCTAGCCACCCTCACCACCACACCACACAGCTAGCTCAATGGCAGCACCGCACACTACCTCACACAAACCCTCTTCCCTGTCCCTCCCTTTCTCTTCCTCATCCCTCCCTTTCCAGTCACCCTCCCTCACGTATCCCTACTGTCACTTTCGTATTCTGTCGCTACCCTTACAGGGTAGCCCAAAAGAGTAGCACTGTAAATAAGTCACTGTTTTGACAGTCGCTCATTTACAATTGCTGTCATCACTGGATACTCAGACTGTGAAGTCACAACAGAGCATTATAATTTCAAGTAGGGAAAAAGTTATACAGGCAGATGGAGTCTATGGGATAAAGATCTTGGGTTCAATTTTCAAAGAGCCGCTAGATCAGCACACAATGTGCTGGTCCCAGCTGCGGCAAACTCAGGGTGTGCCAGGGATTCTGCAGCCAATTTAGATACAAAGGAGTCAGTGTGCCAAAGTCCTGAGAGTTGCCACATTTAAATGTTGTGGCAATTATTTGGTGCATCTGAGGGGCCAGTCTGGACTGCAGTGTTGGGGGGGGTCTGAGAGGTCATGGGACAGGGTAGATGGACCTGTGGGGGTGCCATAGTGAGTGGAAGGGGCACATTGGTTGTGGCAGGGATGGGTATACATGTGGCACTGGGAGGATTTGCCCTGGACAGTTTGACAGAGCTGATAGGATGGGGTACTCCCTGGTAGTCAAGCACGGACTCTGTCCTGGACCCCAAGGTGCCACCAATCCTGGAAGCTGTCCTGGAGTGTCCTCGCAGCCCCCCCTCCCCGCCACTTGGTTCACTACAGACTACCTCTGGTGCAGGGCCATTAAATGGCTGGTCTAACCTCAGCCCTGTCTTGCAGCCATGCTGCAACTTCCAAAATCCCAAATAAGGGGATTATTTATTTATTTATTGAAATGTTTCACCAGGAGGGCACACTGAACAACAAGTTGCTCGTCTCACGGTGCAACCTGGGGGGAGGGGTTACATAGGGTTGTGAAGGATGATCAGTTACAATAGTTTGTGGGTAGTCCAAACAATACAACACTGTAAGATTGTGCAACAGTTGGAACACAAGGTATTGTACAATAAACAGTAGAGGAACACTGGGTAAATTACAATACATGTCCAAAATCATACAAAAGAACATATGACTGTACAAAACCTATAGAACCATTTACAGTGCATGAGTGTACCAGGAGCAGGCTCGAGGTAGTGCAAGTGCTGTTGAAGTAAAAAGGATGGGGTTAGGTTGTGCACACTGGTGACCCAGAAGGGCAGGTTGAGAAGGGGGAGGCAAGAACTGAATACAAGGAGAAGGGTAGCCATTTCCTGATTTCCCCTTCAGGATGTTGAGAACCCTGCCGGGGGTCATGGTAGGAAGGCCAAACTGGGAACAGGTATTAAGGAGGGTTAAAGCAGGAACAGCTGAGGGAAAGGTAATTGTGTAGGGCAGAGGTAAGGGAGTAGTTGGAGGAGGAGTGTCATATTTCAGGGGGGAGGGAATTCCAGATTTTAGGGAAACGATGGGCGAAACCAGTCTGACCAAAGAGGGTGGAGCGGCGAGGGACCGTCAAGGTGTGGGTGTCATTTGATCTGAGAGAGTGTGTGGGGGGAGGTGGAGTGGACAGAGAGGATGAGAGATAGGAGGGAACCCCCCCCGAACCAGAATCTGGAGGTTAGTTTGGCACAGTGAGAGATGCATCTATGAGATAGTGGAAGGAAGGCTAGAGAGCAATAGAGTTCACAGTGGTGGGAGTGGGAAGGGGAGTCGATAGCAAAGCAGCAGAAGGAGTTAAAGAGAGTGTCCAACTTGGTCAGAGAAGATTTGGGAGCAGCACCATAAACTACGTCGCAGTAGTCAAAGATGGGGAGTATCATCTTCTGGACAATTTCACGCCTCGCAGTCAGCCAGATGCAACTACAATTCCTGTACAGAGCACCAAGCTTGGGGTGAAGTATCTTCAGGATAGCATCGATATGCACAGAGAAGTTGAGGTGTTGGTCCAGCCCAACTCCCAGATATCGAAAAGAGGAGGTGTCCTCCAAGATGGTCCCATCAAGGGTGTGGAAGGTGGGTAGGGCTGGGAGCCTAGAGAGTCTCTGCCTGGTGCCAAAGGTCATTGAGACTGTCTTCTTGGCATTTAGAAAAAGCTGGTGAGAAGCAAACCAGAGTTGAACTTGGTTGCAGTCATGATGTAAGCTGGTTTGCACGGCAGCAGGGTTTTTGCCGGAACTGTACAAAACAGTATCATCAGCGTACATGTGGATAGAAGAGGATGAGCAGGCTGTGGGAATATCATTAAGGAAAATGGAGAAGAGTAGGGGACCAAGCACTGAGCCCTGAGGGACACCAGTGTTGATAAGGAGAGGAGGGGAGATGGAATCAAGTTTCTCACTGACTGGGTCCTGCCAATGAGGTAGGATTTAAACCAGTTGGTGGTTGGTGGTAGTAGTAAGGATGCTACAGCCCAACCAAGGCACAAGCCCCCTTACCACCTGATGCACCAGCACTTCTGGAGCAGGGGTGGTGCAGAGCTGCATCAGTGCATGGCATCCCAACTTCAATGCAGCCTGTGTTTGAAACTTGGCGTTGCCGTGACATTTGGTGCAAGGTGCCACTTGCGTCAATTCCTTTTGGTGCAGGCACCTTGTGCCAGATTTCACCCTTTGAAAATCGTGCCCTTTACTTCTGTGGGAATTTCTTGAATAATAAATAATGGAGATGAGAAATCTATAGAAGATATATGCAGTACAACCTGAGTTCTGTCTAAATATTTTTTTTCAAAGTTTTCCCAAAGGCATGAGCTATTTTTCAAACTTGAACATGGTGAACGTGAAACTGAAATGTGGCAACATATAAATCAAACTGGAAATAAAGAAAACAGCAGCAGGAATCAACATCAGGGGCTCTGGAATGGAGTGAATTATATAAAACATTTTTTTTGGTATGTACTGCTGCTTTAAATGATTTTGTTGCAGCTCTGCTGCCACTATTGAACATGAGACCTCTCAAAACAAGATGATAGCCAGCAGTATATCCCTGGAAGTCAGTGTATCAAATGACACAGCATGCCTCATCCATTACAGAAAATTAACTGCAGCATGCGGAAGTTCCATGGAACCTGCATCTGGCCCCCACTCAGAGTGGATTGCCCCCTATAGTTCTTTTTACACTGATATTCTTTATCTCCATGTCTCAACAGGCACAAAATATATATAATCAAACGTACATAAAAATATTTTTCTCACTTTCCATTTCCTCTATGCCTAGTTCAGAAGAAAATCCTCTGTCCCAGCCCCCTGCTCAAATCATAGTTTCATTTGAACAATTTCTGTGATGAGAATCTTTATATTGTCAATTTTAACACAGTACACAACAACATTCTACACATATTTAGTTGAAACAACAGCTAAGGTATTTAACTCTCTTTTGTGCCAGTGTGTCCATATCACTTCTCACTTCTTCTGCATACCAAGGTGTTTCTCAAGGACCCCTGCAAACACCCCCCCCATGGGTGGGGCTTACGTTGTTTTCCTTCTGGGGCCCCTGGTCTGCCAGTCCCAGTTCCTGGTTGCTGTCTTTGCTGGCCCCTGATGCCTGTGATCCTGCAGGGGAACTGGAGGAGCATTGTTGAAATTAAAACTGCTTGCCCGGCAGTAAATCTAGTGTGAGCGCTGCAAGCTGAGTTTGCACATGTTCAAGCTGTCCCCTGCTTGAATGAGCGAGCTGGTGGCTCTGTTCGCACACTCTGCTAATGCTACAGCACTCTATGGTTAAAGCCACCCTTGCAGCTCCTGGGCAAGTCTCCTCTGTGTGTGCTCCAGCCCCTATGTCTCTGGCTGCAATAGAGGGGCTTGGAGGCACACTGGGGGGAGAAATACAACTTTGTTTAAGCACTTATCAGCGCTATATCTTTAAGAACAGCTGAGGTTGCTATCCTGCATAGCCTTGCTTGATGCCTGGGGGAGAGCATTACAGTGCTTACGACAATCAGGAGGAGTCCCTGTTAAGCCCTACTCTGTCACCAGACACCAAGGCAGAGGGGCAGCTACTTAGGCACGTGGCAGTTATTTGTTAAAACAGTAACACTCTATTTTAAGCATCATTAACTACACTATAACTACTGTATAACTACATTGTAACAGCACTGTAACTACTGTGCAGTTACATGTTACTACTATGTACTTATCAACTAGTTTCACAATTGTGTTGTGTAGTTACACAATTTTCATGAATAAATAGTTACATGTGCAACTACTACTTTCTCCCTTTCGGTACAAATATGAACATACGAACTCACCGACAGAAAAAGGCCCACAGGTCTATCAAGTCTGCCCAATTGTGCAGCTCTTAGTTTCATATCACTACAGCTGCCCCACCCCCACCCAAACCCCTCTCTTCCTCCTCTTTTCCGGTCCTTCCCCCTTTGTGTTTTTGTCTGTATTTACCCTGTCCATGACTCTATCCCAACCCTGCTTAAAACTATGCACTGTCCTTTGAGCAATTAACTCCTCTAATAGTGTGTTCCAACCTTTCACCACTCTCTCTGTGAAGTAGTGCCTCCTCATCTCCCTCATAAGCCTTCCAACTTTAGATTGTGCCCCCTGGTGATCCTTCCTCCCATTTAAGTGGAACAATCCTCCTTCCCTGACTTTGTTTATGCTTTTCAAGTACTTAAAGGTCTCTATCATGCCCCCTCTTACCTTTCTGTCTTCCAGCAAGTACATGTTGAGCTCTTTCAACCTTTCCTCATATGGCAATTCCCCTAGTCCCAAGCTCTTTTTTGTAACCCTATGCTGCACCCCCTCCAGTAATCTCACATCCTTTTTTGAGGTATGGACACCAGTACTGTATACAGTATTCCAGGTGTGGCCTCACCAGTGATCTATACAGTGGCAGGATGATCTCCCCCTTTTGAGAGGTGATCCCTCTGGCAATGCACCCCATCATCCTAGTTGCCCTTGCTGCAGCTCTCCTACACTGTGCAGATACCTTCATGTCCCCTGTGACTATTACCCCCAGGTCCCTTTCCTCCTCTGAAGCCATTACCTGCACTCCCCCCAGCCAGTAGCTGTTTTTGGGATTTCTGGCTCCAAGGTGCATGACCTTGCATTTCTTAGTGTTAAACCCCAAATGCCACTCCCTAGACCAGTGTTTGAGTTTAGCAAAATTCTCTCTGAGTGCCTGCCTCTCTTTCTTATTGTCCACTTTTGCACAAATCTTAGAGTCGTCTGCGAACAGGCAGATCTTACTCTTGACCCCCTCTGCAATGTCTCCAATGAAGATGTTGAACAAAACGATGCCCAGCACTGAACCCTGTGGTACTCCACTCATTATTTGCCGTGGCTTGGATGTCTCCCCCTTACAACTACCCTCTGTTGTCTCTCCTGCAGCCAGCTCTCAACCCACTCCACCAGTTTTCTCCCCGCTCCCATGTCCCTCAGCTTGCTCATTAGCCTCCTGTGTGGCACAGAGTAGAAAGCCTTGCTGAAGTCCAGATACAGGACATCCACAGCGTGGCCTTCGTCAACCGCCCTAGTGACCCAGTCGAAGAAGTGGATCAGGTTAGTTTGGCAAGATCTTCCTGTGATAAACCCATGCTGTCTCTCATTCTGCAGGCTATTGCTATCAAGAAAGGCTATCGGCCTCTCCTTCAGAATGGTTTCCATCAACTTCCCCACTATGGAAGTCAAGCTCACGGGTCTGTAGTTGCCCGGTTGGTCCTTGGGTCCACTCTTGTGAAGGGGCATCATGTGAGTCATCCTCCAGTCCCTGGGTACATTCCCTGTCTCCAAGGAGATGTTGAACAGGTCTGTCAGAGGGCCTGCCAACAACTCTGCCAGTTCCTTCAGGACCCTTGGGTGTACACCATCTGGTTCTGGTGCCTTGTCCACCCACAAGCCTTTAAGGCCCTTCAGAACTCTATCCTCTTGGATGACCTTGTCTGTTATCTCTGCCCCCTCCACCCTTGCCCCCTTTCCCCTGTGGTACTGGGCCATCCCTTTCTTTTGTGAACATTGAGAAGAAATACGCATTGAGTGTCTGCCTGATCTTCCCCTTGTTCTGTCCATCCTCCCTCTCTCTTGATTCTAATGATGTCATCCCTGCAACCCCTCTTCTCCCTTATGCATTTAAAGAACCCCTTTTACCCCCTTTGATCCCCTGAGCCAACTTCAGCTCCTTTGCTGCCTTGGCTGCCCTGACTGACCTGGTCACCTCCCTAGATGCTTTTGAGAACACTTCTCTATCCTCCTCCTCATGCCCAGATTTTTTTAACTTAATGAAGGCCAATCTATTTTTCCCTCACCTTCCCCTCCACCTCCTTGCTGAGCCAGCTAGTTTTTTTTTTACCTAGACTGCTTAATCTGAGATTTGGCACACGTGTTCGTGGCCTCATTTAGACCCTTTCTAATGATTGCCCACTTCTGTTCAGCATCCATCCCTAGGTTAATTTCAGCTAAATACCCCTCTAGGATGCTGCCCATTCTGGCAAAATCTGCCTCCCTGAAATCCAACACTCTTGTTCTGGTCTTAGCAGACTCCCTCCCTATGTTGAGGAGGAACCACACTGAGCAGTGGTCACTTCCTGCTAGAGGGTTCTGTACTACCACATCCTGGACTTGGTCTCCATTTGTAAGCACCAAGTGCAGTATGTTCCCCTCCCTAGTAGGATCCATCACCCCTTGCACTAGGTAACTGTCTTGGATAGCCTCTTGCAGCACCTGTTCCCTGGCGTGTTCTGTAGTTACTGTCTGCTAGTCAACTCCAGGTAGGTTGAAGTCTCCCACTATAACCGTATTCCCTTTGCCACTGACCTTCATGATTTGCTCCCCCAGCTCTCTATCCACCACCTTTGGAGCAATACCCATATGGCTTCTGGCCTGCCCTCATCCCCTTCCTTCCTTGTACACAGTATCCCCTCTCTGACATAAATAGCCAACCCTCCCCCCTTTCCTCCTCTTAGTCCCTGGGGAACACCTTGTATCCCGGGATTGTGAAATCCCAGTCATGGTATTGGGTATCCCAGGTCTCTGAGATGGCGGCAATATCTACCTCCCCCTCCACCATTGTTGCCTGGAACTCTGTCACCTTGTTTGCTAAGCTCCTTCCATTCAAAGATACTACAGTCCACCTTGTGTCCTGCCCCTCCTCTTCCTGTCTCTCCCCCTTCCAATTTTGTCTTGGTAACTTGTCCTCATTCTCCTCCTCCATCTCTGGGGAGTGAGGCCTTCTAGTCTCCCCTGGAAGGTGCCTCCTCCCTGCTATCTGACTCAGCCCCTTCCCCTCCTCAGTTTAAATTTATGTTGTTTTTAATGTACTTCTCCAGCCCCTGTGTGAATGCCTTTGTACCCTCAATGTTCAGATGCAGCCTATCCTTGGCATAAAACCCCTTATTATTGCATGTCTCACCCCACCCCCCCACTACCCCATACCCCATTTCTGCACACCAACCCTTCAGCCACCCATTAAACTCCTGTATCCTTAGCTTTCTTGCTGTGCTTGCCCTAGGTACTGGGAGTACCTCGGAGAACATCACTGAGCTTCCCACCTGATTGCAGATACCCTTCACTTCCCCTGAATGTCTCCTGCACTTCTTTCACTGTACTGCCCTCTAGGTCATTTGTTTCTAGGTGTACAATGATATGAGGCTTCCCTCCCACCTTCTCCACACATTTCAGAATGCACTGCCCTACTCTCCCCACTGTCATACCAGGCATACACTCCACTCAGGTTTGGCTCTTCCTTGCTCCCTTACTTCCCCATCTCACCCCCCTGAGCATAGAATCCCCTAATACAAGTACCCGCTCCCCCATCCCTTGCACAGTTCACAAATCCACGATTCATTCTGTCAGGTGGAACTACACATTTAATAGCTGTTGTAAAGTGTAATAGAAAATCTATTGTGCAATTACCACTGTATCTCTTTGGCATTATATAATTTGTTTTTTATAAGGACAACTACACATGTAATAGTTATTGCAAATTGTAACAGCAAATCTATTGTGTAACTACTATGTTGCTAATTTTGGCATTATTAAATTTGTTCTTACAAGTGTAACTACATATGAATGCAGGTCTTGTGCACTGTTTCAACAGTGTATGTCTATCTGACATTTAATTAAAAGGTAATCACACAGAAAAACTTAAAAGTGTATTCAGAATAGTGGTGGGCGAAGTGGGCTCAATCCGCTCTCCGAAGCGTTTGGGAGAGCAAAGGCGGATTGTGGGTGTTCATAGCGTGATGCAAGTACTTGGTTATAGTGAGGAACGTGAAGTGCATTGGAAACAGCGACTTTGCGTTACTCCGCCTCCACTGGTCACTACTCTTTCAATTTTTAAGGCAAAGTACATTGGTGGCAGTTCACTTCGCCTCACTTCACCTTGTTTTTGAGCTCCGAAGGTGGATTTTGCAGTGATTCATGGGAGTTCAGGTCACATGAGCTCTATATTGATCTGCACAGCCTCAGTTCGGGGTAGTATGAGTAGGAAGGAGTAGGAGACAGTGTGCTGTGATAGCTGTCTGTAGGAATCTTTTAAAAGCTGTTCAAAAAGCATTTTTGCTTTTCTTGGGGGAGATCCAACTGTAGTTCATCGATTGTAGGAAACCCTCCTGTGCTCACATCATCGAGCGTGTTTTTGTTTGTGTGTGGATTTTGAATGTTAATTTACAACATTGAGTGTGTGTGGTGAAAGACAGTGAAGTGTGCTGTGTGGGGAAGGGGAGTATCTGTGTGTAGGTAGATTTAAGTTGGAGAACTAGTGATTTCTTTGTATTTTGGTTATATTTTTGTTATACAACTGACTGTTACTGTACACATAGTAAAATTGTCAGTAATAGTACAAATTTTCTTGCTGTTTGTTGTGTGAATGTGGTGCAGCATTTCATAAAGTCAGGTTTAAATTACAAATTTACATTACGTGGTAGTACACTGAGCTTTTGCATTTGCATCACATTCCTTGTTCGGCATTGTACACAAAGTGTTCTGTGTTGTGCGTGCAGTGTTGCGTGCATCAAATATAATACACCTTTTAAAATTTGTGACACAGACTAGTGTAAGTGCAACTAAGTGCAGCAGTGTGAACCTACTATCCACTGCAGCTGCTTGATTTTGTACTGCGATCGTGTTGTCTGTTCTTAGTTTTGCTGCTTGTAGTGCTGTAAAAATCAGCACTGTCTGTATTCAGTGCTCCCCCCCAACCCCCACGTTGAAAAGGTATTTTTTACCAGACTGGATTGTTTTTGTGACCCCATCAGCACCACTGGTTACTGAAGTTGTTTTAATTCCGTGACAGTGTCACAACACAGTAGTCTCTTATCTGTAGCTGAAGCCACAGTTGTTTATTTTGCTTTACATCCAGCCAGCGTCCCTCCTATCAGAAAGTGAACATATCAAAATCTGAATTTGGTAATAATATTTGTGGTTGATTCCCCAAAATGTCTGCAAAGAGATGAGCAAGTAAAGCTGTTTCTGGCCATGGCAATGTTGGCAGTAAGAGGGTCTGTGGGCGTGGTAGTAGTACGTGGATGGAGAAGTGCATTGCTGATGTGAGGAAAGGTATTTCTCCTGCAATGTTTTTTACAGCCCAATCAGTAGCTTCACTGATAGTTGGAGGAGATGATGGAGGAGATGAAGTTTTCCCAGCTGGCGGTGTTAGTGTTACTGGTGTTAGTGGTAGTGGAGGTAGTATTAGCATTGTTGCGTCAAGTTCTAATTCCGACTAGTGTACCATATCCAAACATATTGAGTGCGAAGCAGTGCAAGTGAGTGACAGCGTAGATGATGTCATACTTCCCAGTAACATCCCATTAACTGAACCTGATTCTGATGATTATGTCAACGATAGCATACAATGTGATATTCCATCCACCGTGGCACTTAACATCATGCATTTTCCATGCAGTGATTCACAGTGTGGTGAAAAAATATCAGGTGATGGTGGTGTAGATGCTGATGATGAATGTGATGAAGCTGATGATGATGATGATGTTACTGTTGTTGCAACATGCAGTCCACATGTTAGCATCCAAGCAGAAGATGTGGATGTGTGTGACAGTGACATTGATGAATATGATGATGATGTAATTGACCCCAGTTGGGAACCGGAGAAAAAGAAATTAAAAGTGGCTGTGTCTGAATCTGTTTGCAGGAATCTCTCCCCTGTAAAAACTTGTGATTTACCAGTTTTAGTTGATGATGATGATGATGATGATGACCCAGTAATCAATACGATAGGTAGTCATGGTGGTCAGTTGCAGTCCAGGTGTGCAGTGCCCGAAACATCACGTGCCCCCCCCCACTTCAGTGCTTATAATAACAGACTTAAACAAGCCACATCATCATGGACATGTTAAAAGCAGAGCATCACACTCCCTTATTTGGGATTTTTTTGTTCAAGATGCAAATGATGATTCAGTTGCAATCTGCCAGGTTTGCCATGTGCGTGTGAGTCGAGGTAAAAGGGGGAGCCATCTTGGGACAGGAGGACAGCATACACATCTTAAGAATAGGCACTTAGCTCTGTGGACCCAGCACAAGCTGGAAGCTAATACCAGACTGGGGCATTCACCCGTATCACTGGCAACCATAGCCAGCATGTTATCCCCTTCCATGACTGTTAAGCCCAGTAGGAAATTAAACGTGTGCAGTAGTGCGGTAATAAGAGCAGAGGATTACTACAGGCATGATGATGATGAGGTGGAGGACCATAATGACTTTGAAATGTTGTCCAGTGCTGGTGAGAGTAGCAGTTTTTGTGGTAGTGGTGGTGGTGAATGCAGTATGTCTAGTGCAAGTGGTACATCAACCCTGGTTGGCAAATCTGAAAAAATAAAATTTCTGGGTTTATCATTATCGCCTGTGCAACCGTCTTCATCAAATGTCCACACTCCACTCCCTGCCAATGGCATTCATCACAGAGCACAACCATTTGTGACCAACAACACACCCTGTGTAAAACATTTAAGTCAGCCCACATTACAGAGTGTTTTTGCGCATAAGCTGAACTAACCCCCAATCATACAGTATCATGTGAACTTAATGCTGCTGTAGCGGAAATGATGGCAATCGATCTTTTGCCCTTCTCCTTTGTGGAGAATTCTGGGTTCCGGCGGTTTGCTGCTCATGCCTGTCCAAAATGGAAAGTCTCATCCAGGACATACGTTTCTACCCGTGCTGTTCCTGAGTTGTTCCGTACTGTCTCAGACTCAGGAAGACATGCCCTTCAACATTCCTCCTCTTCATTCATCCATTTAAGTATGGATATGTGGACAAGTGGCAAAACAGTGGGGAGTTCATATCTGTGTATAATTGTACACTGGGCGCAGGAGCCGGGGGGTGTTTGTGATGCTGGTAGTGTGAATAATTAGTGCAGGAAGGTGGATTGTCACGGTAGCAATCTTCCTGGAATTCGCCAGTATGCAACAATTGCTATGTGCAGTGTGACCTGTTCACACACTGGTGAGAACATGTTGGACATGGTACTGACTGAAATTGACAGATGGCTAAGCCCTCTGTCCCTGAGAGCTGGGTTCATAGCAAGTGACAATGGGTCAAATGTGGTGAAATGCATCACGAATGGTGTTTTTTTTTCGTGTTCCATGCATGGCCCACTGTTTAAATCTTGTGGTTCAGGAGTTTCTGCAGCACCCTGACATAAAGGAAAATGCTGACCATTGCACGATGTATCCGCTCTCACTTTTCAAGATCTGGAAAGGCCCGTGACCAACTGCGGCAGTTGCAGATACAAAACAGCCTGCCTCAGCACCGCTTGAAGCTGGAAGTTGTCACCCGATGGAACTCCACATTATACATGTCAGAGAGGTTGTATGAACAATACAAAGCCATCTCAGAATATCTTGTTATGCACAGTAGCCGTGACAGTTCTGGGGCCTCCATGTCTATGACGACTGAACAGTGGCGCCTCATGGACTCTGTAATAACAATTTTGTGGTCTTTTGAACATGCCACACAGGCAGTGAGTGGCAAGTCTGCTTCCAATAGCCAATCAATTCCACTGCTGTGGGTGCTGAGGCAGACATTGGTGAATGTACAGCATAGCCTTGATGTTGCCAGAGACGGTGGTAGCAGTATGTTGCTGCAACACATGCTGACAGTATTCAACCAGAATCATCACATTGTGAGCATTCAGCATAGTGACAACTTTGCCATGGTAACAATGCTGGACCCACGATACACACATGGAATTGCATCAATACTGGAGGGAGGGCCTGAACAGGTAAAAAATATCAGTGGTCAACTGGTTCACTTGGTTCATGGGGCACAGAAGTCACGTACCAAGGTTTGCAAACCTCAGCAGCATAATCCAACTGAAGGTGTAGCTGGAGGACCAGCAAGCATATCATGCAAGGGTAAGGGGACTGTAGTTCCAGGTGGTCTGTCATCCAAAGTGGATGGTGTCAACCTGCTTTGGGAGGCTTTGTCCCAAGTGGGCATTTGTGAAATCAATGATTCTGGGGAACAGGCTGATTCATCAACCATTGGACTTAATGCGGTACAGAGAATGGTTGAGTTATATTTATCTGAAAATAGGCATCTGACAATAAGTGAAGATCCTCTTTTGTACTGGAGTGGAAAGGTCAGTGAATGGCCAGAGCTGACTGCAGTGGCACTGAAGTACCTCTCATGGCCACCCTCCAGTGTAAGTGTTGAGAGGGTATTCAGCTCAGCAGGTGCAATAGTCAGGGATCGTCAGACAAACCTGTCTCCTGCAAATGTTAGTTTGCTAACATTCATTAAAATTAATGAGAGGCATGTACCAGCACAGACTTCAATCTCGGTATTCGTACCCCGGAATAGTCATGGTGGTGTTGCTGATGTGGAAGTGGAGCATCCTGGTGGCACTGGCAGTGGCTGCCTGAAATGGCTCACCACTGATGTAGATAATAACACAATGGAGAAAGAATTTCCCAGTGGTCAGACTTCAGACATCGATGACTGTGAGGGCAGTTTTCTTTATGAGGATGATGATGTGGTTAATGTTGGCAGGTTTTAACTGCAGTATTTAAAAGGTGGTGTGCCCCCCCCCACTCTGGACCACCACCACCACCGGGACTGATGTTATGCAAGTCTGCCACCATGAGTCTGTCTGCCCCCATGGACCACCACCACCACCGAGACTGATGCCATGCAAGTCTGCCACCATGAGTTTGTCTGCCCCCCACGGACCACCACCACCACTGGGACTGATGTTATGCAAGTCTGCCACCATGAGTCTGTCTGCCTTCCACAGACCACCACCACCACCACCACCGGGACTGATGTTATGCAAGTCTGCCACCATGAGTCTGTCTGCCCCCATGGACCACCAGTGCACCAGTGCACCACCACCACCAGCTTCTTAATATTTAAACCATAAAGTGAGTATGTGCACTCATGTTTGTTATGCTGCCTCACTTTCTTAAGTTGTATGTTTTGTTTTCTGTAGCTTTTCAGAGCCACAGTGGCAAAACACGTACTATACATGTCTTTTGTTTCATTTACAGGAGAACAAAAACAGGCTCCATCACTAATACTCATTGGGAAAGATGCTGTAGCTATACCATACAGAGAGGAATCAATGTAATGTCCATGTGAAATCCATTCTGGTAAGTATGAAGATTTTATTTCATCCATTTCATTGCTTTGTAAAGACTGCTGCAAATATTGTACACAACAGGTTGTCTTAGTAGTTGGCAAGATGTGTCTCTGAAATGTAACTTGACAATAGGGATTGAGATTTGAAAACCAGGGAGGGGCACATAACAATGAAGTTGTAACTTGTAAGAAGTCATTCATTTCTTTTCTTAGGAAACTTTGCGATGCTTTGTTGTTCTGTCAAAGTGGCCTTATCCAAAAAAGTTCTTCAACATCAGGCACACCCTTCCCCCGAGCTTGGGGACACATGCAGCACACAGAAGTCGTTTCATTCGATGACCATGACCATCATTAACAACCGGACTCCAGAAGGATGCTGATGAAATCTGTGAAGAAGTAAAAAAATAAGAAACCATTACAGACAAAAGTGAAAATATGAACCCCCCCCCCAAAAAAAGAAATACTTACCTTCATGTGCTTGAGAGTTATCCGTTTCCATTTAAGTGCAAATGATTCTCATTGAGCACTGGAATGTGCACAGCAACAGTTTATGAGTCACCTGTGTGATGCAGAACAATAGCATGAGTACATATCCATGTCAAGTTCAACCCCCCTCATCATCACCTACAAAATACACAACCATATATCTATATATATATACAGTATATCTACTCACCAAGGTTACTATTAGAGTGCATCCAAAGGGCACCTTTCAATCCAGTTGAGGTGATCACATTTCATTTGGTGGAATCGTCTTGCACAACACATTGGACCAGCAACACAAACCTCACAGTCAGCATTTTATACTGGGGTATGTGCTGAAGCAGTCTCTTTTCACTTTGTTACCACTTGTCAATTTTCTGCACACAAGGTGGACGCATTGTGGGCCTGCAGATAAAATCTGGGGACTCTGTGCCACCACTGCGCGTATGACTGAGTGCGCCATTAATTCTGGGGGACTTTGTATGTGCTGAAACAGTCTCTTTCACTTCGTTACCACTTGTCAATTTTCTGCACACAAGGAGGACGCATTGTGGGCCTGCAGAAAAAATCTGGGGACTCTGTGACACCACTGCGCGCATGACTGAGTGCGCCATTAATTCTGGGGGACTTTGTATGTGCTGAAACAGTCTCTTTTCACTTCATTACCACTTGTCAATTTTCTACACACAAGGAGGACGCATTGTGGGCCTGCAGAAAAAATCTGGGGACTCTGTGCCACCACTGCGTGCATGACTGAGTGCGCCATTAATTCTTGGGTACTTTGTATGTGCTGAAACAGTCTCTTTCCACTTCGTTACCACTTGTCAATTTTCTGCACACAAAGAAGATGCACTGTGGGCCTGCAGAAAAAATCTGGGGATTCTGTGCCACCACTGCGTGCATGACTGAGTGCACCATTAATTCTTGTGGACTTTGTATGTGCTGAAACAGTCTCTTTTCACTTCGTTACCACTTGTCAATTTTCTGCACACAAGGAGGACGCATTGTGGGCCTGCAGAAAAAATCTGGGGACTCTGTGCCACCACTGTGCACATGACTGAGTGTACCACTAATGCTGGGGGACTTTGTATGTGCTGAAACAGTCTCTTTTCACTTCGCTACCACTTGTCAATTTTCTGCACACAAGGAGGACGCATTGTGGGCCTGCAGAAAAAATCTGGGGACTCTGTGCCACCACTGTGCACATGACTGACTGCACCACTAATTCTGGGGGACTTTGTATGTGCTGAAACAGTCTCTTTTCACTTCATTACTACTTGTCAATTTTCTGCACACAAGGAGGATGCATTGTGGGCCTTCAGAAAAAACCTGGGGACTCTGTGCCACTTTTGTGTGTTCTGTGATTGTTGCTGTGAGCTCATAGTCATGATGTCATAGTGACATTTTTACAATTAAAGCAGCATTGCAAGAATGTCCTCACAGTTCTGAACTGTACATGTTTATGCTACTTTAAATTGCCACAGCAACCACCACTTACGTGCGAGTCATCAGTGACTTGAATTATGCGATTCTTCTCACAATTTATGTCTGCTTCTCTTACTCTTACTTTTTGTCATGTATGAAAACAAAATGAGCACGTCTTCCAATATTGTTCCGGCCAGCTTTGTATTTATTTGCAGCTGCTTTTCAATAACTATTTTTCCGTGGTGTCATATAAAACACTGACTGATGCATAACTGTTAGTTAACAACAGAAGTGATATATGACAACCACTTGATGTGATGGAGAAAAGCAGAGGAAAACAATGACAAAGACCTGGTCACACTCACTGTCAGCAGCACCAATTTAAAAGGAATGCTCCTTTCATTATTTCACACATGAAAAAAGGTAGTACAGCAGACTCAACTACTGCAAATTATTGTATCATTCCAGTCAGTCAGGATGTAATTAAAGGAAGTTGTAACATAACATTAAAAATATAGGTCAGAGTTATCAACAGATTGTTGTGCTGCTGCTTTACAGACAGTCACCACATTACATAGTTATGGTGATGCACATAAACTAATATGTGGGGGCATTACTACCACTGGAATATTTCTTGCTCCACAGAGTGCAATATATGTCTGTGAAAACCAACCATAATTTCATTACAGTAAGTCACACGATGGAGGAATTAACAATCTGAAAAGCAACCCACATTTGTGCCACACCTCCTCAGCAACGTTAAGATGTGATGGCAGGGGGAGAGCAGGTGCATGCTCCACTATACTGAAAGTCCAGCAGCTATCCCAAACAATGTTTTCTAATGTTATAAGGGTCACTTTGTGGTGAAATGTAGGATGTTTCCACTACCAAGGCTCTTCTTACTGGAAATGTGGCCACACTTTTCACAACAAACTGACCATTAACATAAAGAAACATTCGCAAACCCGCACAATTGGATATTCACTGTAAGAAGAAAGCACACGCACTCTCCCTGCCATCATGTCCTAATGTTGCTGAGAAGGGAGGCAGAATGTGGGCAGATTTTCAGAATGGGAATGCCTCCGTCACATGACTCACTGTAATGCATTTACGCATGGTTTTCAAGGAAATGTATTGCACTATGTGGTGCAAGAAAGATTCCCCTGGAAGGGAAAATGTGTATGATTTAATAATAACAAACAAAAAACACACAACAAAAAGTACAACACAGTAGTGGGGTGGGGTCAGGGGAGTGGGTGTGGGTGTGGGGGGCAGAAAACAATACCCGGACTTCCTATGGCCGTGGGATGCCTTGGTGGTCCAGCAGCAGGTGTAGCACTGAAAGTATTTGCTGCTGCTGTGCTTCCACTCTGGTAACCTGCTGCTCCAAAGCAATGAAATGCTTGTTGTTTTCCTCCAGTGCTGCCCACACCAGGAGGAGGTCAGACTGGCTAACAGGGACTGTGCTGAGGTCCACTGCAGTGGGTAATCCAGGTAGTGGGGCTGGTGGTGGACAGGGTGGTGCTGGTGGCTGTGGTGGCAGTGGTGGTGGTGGTGGAGCATCTGATGTAGCCCTCCTCCTCCTGCTGCAGTGGTGACTGCTGCGAGGCACATCTCCCACCCCAGCAGCACCCATGGCCACTGCCATGGAAGGGCCAGCAGGTGGACACCTGGCCCCTTCCGTGACAGCCTGCCACTCTGCCCTGTGGTGATTCATCATGTGGGCGCACTGGCCACCAGTCCCCAAATGTGTCCTAGGGGCCCACGGTGCACCAGCACACCACACACACAGCATTGCACCACTGTGCTGTCTCCCCCACACACAATTAAAAAACTCCCACACTGGGGAGCTGCGGGGAGGGGGACCAGGCACAGTATGCACTTGTCGGGCATGAGTCCCACCAACACCCACAATTGCCCAGGCCAGCTCCTGTGGCTGTGGAGGTGGTGGAGGGGGTGCTGCAGGAGCCCCAACAGCTTCTGCTAGTGATGGTGGTGGAGAAGGTGGACGAGCAACAGCCGCCGGTGGCATTGGTGCTGCTGCTGCTCCTGTTGCTTCCATGGGGGAAGCAACACTGGCCAGGAGTCTGGAGCAGTCCAACATAACACGACCACCCTGCCCCCCCATGGGCCCACACTCCTCCCGTCCTAATGCTCCCATATGCCAGCGACTCGCCTTCCCCGACTCCAACATGACCCTCCATCCTCCTGGGTCCATGGGACCACACACACACACACACACTGGACACACACACACACGCACACACACACAGTCAGTCACACACACACACAAAAAAAAAACTTATAAAAAAAAAAATTCACTAACCAAAAAAAACACTAAGACAATACAACACTAAATAAAATAGCTTTTAAAAAAGCTGTTTGAATTGGATTGGCAGTAATAAGAGATGACTCCGAGAGCCAAGCAAACTCCTCTCCTCTCACAAAACAATTTTGCTTTCTCCCTGTACAAATGCAAAGGAGAAAGTGAAACTGCTTCTCTGACTCACTTCCTTCCTGCCTGGTTAAAGCATGTGACTTACAGTACTGCAGGCCATGTGATGTGCCTATTTTTTTCTCACTTCACCTTACTTCATGTTAAGGCATAATGAGAATGTGAAGTGGCAATGATAACACGAAGTGAGCACTTTACAGGGTCCACTTCATTTTGTGCTCTGCGGACGCGAAGTGGTCACTTCGTGGGAGGATTTATAATTCGCTGCATCTCTAATTCAGAATGGTAACTAAAACATGATTATAATGTAACTTCAGTCTGTTACACTTAATGCACTGACTGACTACTCTTTAGATGATGTTCCATGTCTGTATTCCAGTTTTTCATGAACTTACAGGTTAATAAACATGCAGTCTAACATTGTGAATTGATATATAACTGTACAAAAAAAGTATTTCATTTGCATAATTATTCACTGTTGTTGTAACAATACTATGGCTAAGAAATATTGGTCTTCTTTTCACATTTAATGCCTAGGTAACATGCATTTGCAAGTGTGCACACTTACATTTATCAAATGTCAGTACTGAAGCTGTGATGTAAAGTCTCATTCAGAAATCAGTCCCTTATGAGCCAGACTGGTGGCACTGAGGGTTGAGGCACTGGATGCCACACCTCTTGCCACACTGGCAGCCTGAGTTTGGGAATGGACTCGGGTTGCTCAGGTGTCAGTAGGGGTGAGGAAGGATTGAGCATCTATAGACAACTCTCCTTCCTTGGGGATGGGGGACAGTGCTGTGCACTGTAGACTGACACCCAGTGGTGGCTGGGTGTCAGCACAGGCACACCACCAGAATGTGGAGGGACCCATGTCCAGGGTGCAAGGCTGCCTTCGTGGAGGTTGAGCCCAGCCGTTTGCCCACTGCACATTTGTGGGCCCTGGGGAACAAACACAGGTGGAAAAATGGGAGCTGACAGGACCTACGATGACCTGATGTGCCCCTCACAATATGCTACCCCTGACTTCTGGATAGTGCTTGGGAGGGGTGAAGTAAGCCAGCATGCCTTGCCCTGGCCCCACCGTGGGGGGTAAACTATGGGTGAGGGGTTGACTGAGTGGGGGATGGTCAGGATCAGAGGATGAGCCCCTCTGAGGAAGGGCTGGAGCCACCTGTCTGCTCCACGGAGGTGGAGTAAAGTACAAATTAAAAACAAAATCAGTCCCTCATGAATTACTGCTTACTAAAAATGCAATCTAATATTGGACCCTATTCATGTAGGTGACAGGGAATGTGTCAAATGTGCATACCCAGGCCTGGCAATCAACAGCAGCCATCCAATCATATGGACTGCCCACCAGCAGACTGGATCCTGCACTCTGTGTGGAGTGTGGAATTGTGGGATATGGCTGGTCCTCCCAGTACTGCTGTTTTCTAGTAAGGGGACCTAGTGGTCTGCTCATTTTCACTGCTGTGCCCCCAATCCTCATGGTATAGTCAGAGGGCTGGGGTAGCTTGGTATGAAGGATGGTGCCATGGCTGCAGCCCAGCCAGTGGGAAGGGCATGTAATGGCTAAGGAAGGGTCCCTGCCTGTGTATCTGGCACCACCCACCACCACTCCACACAGCAGATGGGGCATAAAGCATGGCATGTACAGCCATGCCCCACCCCCAGCCACATGCCTGGGCAGCAGCAGGACAGGGGTGTGGGTGCAGAAGAGGTGTGGGTCAATGCCACAGAAGCAGTACACAACACTCATTGTGAAACCAGTTAACAACTACATAGTAGTGCAGTTACAGTATAGTTATACAGTAGTTACAGTGTCATTCATGACCCTTGTTACCGAAGTATTTCATCCTTCAGAAATCATTCCCTCATGAACTTATTGCAGTTTAGTGTAGTGGTAAAGAGCACTGACCTGCAAACCTGGAAAACTGGATTTGAATCCCAGATCCACCACGTGTATACTGTGTGACCCCCCCAAAAATAAAAATAAACATGCAATCCAATATTGTTAATTAATATACAATAGAAATCATTCATTTACATAATTACTTATTGGCTTGTAACAGTGCTGTAGTTACTAAGGAATGTGCTGCTTCTGTGGCATTGTTTACACAGTTGATGCCCAACTAACATGTATTTACAAAATAAGTATACAGAAACTGGCACTTAAAGTGTAAGAAGAAGGGTGTAACAGTGCTGTAGTTACTAAGGAATGTGCTGCTTTTGTGGCATTGTTTCCATGGTTAATGCCTAACTAGCATATATTTGCAAAGTAAGTGCATAGAAACAGACACTTAAAATGAAGTGGAAGAAGATGAGTGTAAGTACTATACACTTACATTGATCAAATGCTAATGCTATAGTTCTGATGTATGTTCTCCTTCATAAATCATTCCCTCATGAACTTGCTGCTTAATAATCACACAATCTAATATTGTTAATTGCTATACAAATACATTATTTACCTATACAATAAAAATCAATCATTTACATAATTACTAATTGGCTTGTAACGGTGCTGTAGTTATTAAGAAATGTGCTGATTCTGTGGCATTGACCCACACCTCTTCTGCTCTCACTCCCTTGTCATGATGCTGCCCAGTAGGTGGCTGGGCATGGGGCATGGCAACATAACCATGCTTTATCCCCTATATGCTGCGTGGAGTGGTGGTGAGTGGTGCCAGATATACAGGAAGAGACCCTTCCTTAGCCATTACATGCCCTTCCCACTGACTGAATGGGGTGGCACCCATAGCACCATCCTTCACACCAAGCTACACCAGCCCTCTGACTATACCATGAGGGTTTGGGGCATGGTTGTGAACACATGCAGACCAGTAGGTTCCCTTGCTGGAAAACAGCAATACTGGGAGGATCAGCCATATCCCACAATTCACCACTCTACACAGAGTGCAGGATCCGGTCTGCTGGTGGCCAGTCCATCTGATTGGATGGCTGCTGTTTATCACCAGGCCTGGGTATAGACATTTGACACATTCCCTTCCATCTGTGTGAGTAGGGTCCATCATTAGATTGCATGTTTAGTAAGCAGAAAGCTCATGAGGGACTGATTTCTGAATGAGAACTTATGTCACAGCTACAGTACTGACATTTGTTAAATATGAGTGCACACTTACAAATGCTTGTTACCTAGGCATTAACTGTGAAAACAACACCATTATTTCTTGGCCACAATATTGTTACAATGACAATGAATAATTATGCAAATGAAATATTTTTGTGTACAGTTATATATTAATTCACAATATTAGTTTATTAACCTGTAAGTTCATAAAAAAACTGGAATATAGATATGGAACATCATCTAAAGAGTTGCCAATCAGTGCATTTACGTGTAGCAGATTAAAGTTATATTGTAATCAAATTTTAGTTACCATTCTGATTATACTTTTAAGTTTTTCTGTGTGATTACCCTTTAAACAAATGTCAGATAGACATAGACTGTTAAAACAGTACACAAGACCTACATTCATATGTAGTTAAACTTGTAAGAATAAATTTTAATAATGCCTAAAGTAGTAACACAGTACTTACACAACAGATTTGCTGTTACAATTTGCAATAGCTATTACAGGTGTAGTTGCCCTTGTAAGAACAAATTATATAATGCCAGAAGAGGTACAGTGGAAGTTGCACAACATATTTTCTGTTACACTTTGAAACAGCTATTAAATGTGTACTTACATTTGTCAGAATGAATTGATTTGTGTCGAAAGGCAGACAGTAGTAGTTTCATGTGTAACTGTTACTTCAAGCAAATTGTAAGTACACAACATGCAAATGTGAAACTAATTAACAACTACATAGTAGTTACATTACAGTTACAGTGTAGTTACTTCATGAAAATTGTGGGTAACTACATAACACGTAAATGTGAAACTAATTAACAACTACATCGTAGTTATATGTAACTGCACTGACGTTACAGTGCAGTTACAGTATAGTTATACCGTAGTTACAGTGTAGTTAATGACATTTAAAATAAAGTGTTACCATTAAAACAATACAGGGGCCCTGCAGCAGAAGCTAAAAGTTGGGACTCTGTGTGGACTGCCCTGTAAGCAGCCATCTTTGTCACCCTTGATCCCATAAGCAGCTAATAGAAGGTCAAGGAGCTCAGAGGATTACAGCAATTGCTCCTAGGTAAAGGGAAAGGACTTTGCTCTTGGTGCCCTTTTGTCCAGCCAATCAGGCATTGAGTAAACATTCTATGTAGTGATTCTGTGAATTGACAGCCTGTTTAAACATTTGGATGATGCCCTGACCTCTTCGGAACCAGAGGGCAGATACAGCTTGGGGCAGTCTGACTGGGGCTCTCAAAGAGTAAGGAGGGCTTAGACTGTGTGTCTGCTGAAGGTCTGAGGCCTACCTGAGGTTTCCACCACCACTACTCAGGAGGTGTTTTATAAGATTTCCACAACCTGACAGCCCATGAGTTGCTTTGTACATCAAAACCTGAGTACTGGAGAATTACTGAGAGACTAATTCCTGCCCACATTCATAGGAGGTAACCCAGTCCTGCTAAGAGTAATTATACAACAGTTGCTAGCCTGCAGTTTGGGGAAAGACTATGTTCCAGAAATCCAAGAAGAATTTACAAGCCAGAAGACAATCTGGGGAATCGGCCAGTCAGTACCATACCTAGGTGCTAGCAATCGCTTCACTCTGAGGGCTGGATGCCAGGATGGGTAGATGAGACATATGGCCCTGGTCCCTATGACTGGTCCTTCCAGTTGTCTGCAAAAGAAGCAGAACACATGCCAAGTCTGCAAAGACAGCCTGCTATCAATTCAGCCTTTGAGACCTGCATCCTTGTTCAGAGTACCCTAGAGCTGCAATTTGAAAGACCTATAGCCTGAAAAGATTCTGAGACTGGTATCTTCAGAAACACGGGCAACCTCAGAGTTTGCCCTGCATCTGGGGATTGTGTAAATAGTTTCCCTCCAGGACTACTGCTGTAGCCATTGTGCCAGGAGTTACAATTGTTTTAATTTAAAAAGCCATTTATGCAGTTGAATGGCCTATGGGGTTTGGGTTTAACATATTTGTTTAAAGTGCATCAACTCCAGCCAACCAGCTACACCATCATTTGGCCAGCACCATTCCAATGGCTGGGTACCCCACGAAGATAGTGGGAGCTCCCAATTTAGCTATCTGGAGGAAAACTGTTACCAGTCAGGAGTGGGTAGTGCCCCGTACAGGTGGGCAGGAAAGAACTGAGAACTGTACTGTTTTAATTGCTGGTGGGGGTGGGCACTGTTATTGTTAATGCTACTAACAGTTAAGTTAAAGTCACTGAAATAGTTATTCATTTTGCATCCCTCATTCCCCATGGTTAACCTTTTTAATAAATAGTTTGTTATTCATTTTAAAACTTTCTCATAAGCATATCATTTGTGAGCATATTATTAGAGATTTCCAATAATGATATGTGCATTGACATTTTGCAACAGTGTTTGGTGTTCCATGTGTGGAGTGACTGTGCAGGGAGGTGGGTTGGTACAGCATCCCAGGTACCACTTTGTCAACTGGCACACTTAACCCTTGCTGTGCCATGGACTGATATATCAGTCCAAAATTCCTATACGTTCTAATTCTGTCAGCATCCTAAAGGTTAAATTTAACTCTTGGTGGAGGCACCATGCTATTTGTTACTTGGTTGAGAATGACACCCCCATTCAGGGAAAAACAGAGATCAGGCCCTTCAACCTTGTTTGAACCTACAAAGAAGGGGTAGTAACTAACATCCACGGCGACCGGGAAATATCTTTGGAGGCACCGCTGGGATCGCCTGTTTACCAGTTAAGCCCAACATGGAGGCAGTTGCTTGGGAGGGCAGTGTTCTAGCCCCCAAATCCTGAATGTTTGCTGATACTATGACTTGCAATAGATTGTTTGATTGGTGTGAAGATGAGGATCTGGATCCTGAGAAAGCCATCTTGCTCCTGGGAGTCCCACCCGGGACAGATGGGGGGAAGACAGAGGAAGAACTATCTGTGGTTAAAAACCTTGGCCCAACTGCAGTAAGAGGTCAGGTGATGGACTCTACTACTCAAACTTCAACTATGTTAATTGAATGTCATAATGTTGTAGATGCCACTAGAGTGCCTGACATACTGACCCTAGAAGGACCAGTGCTGCCTGGACTATAGTGACACAGGCTAGTGTGACTCCCAAATGGGAAGCCTTTCCCAAGCCTGAGGAATTTAAGGAGAAACTCAGCAAATGGTTGGAGGGCCAAGAAAAGTTAATTGAGGAAGTTCAAAAAGTACTTATTGTCCAAGGGGGTGCCCTGTTCAAGACTTCAGGAAGAGGACCCACCTATGTGCCATCAGTTGGTCAAGATTCTTAAAAGGAAACAGAGGAAAAAGCACAGCTTTTCCCATGTAGTACAAACATTCCTGATTAGTGCTTTCAGACAGTACTTTTTTTTTAAAGCCCTCCAATTGCTTTTTAGTGATTTAAACAGTGTCCTTCATCTTTCACTTTCTATTGCTGGCAGCCACCATTTCATGAGTAGCAGAGAGCTTCCTGAGCTCACTTTATGCTAATATGACATGCCAACCAATAGTAGAGGTCAAACAGGCATATTAGCATACAGTGAGCTCAGGAGGCTCACTGCTGCTCATGAAATGGCTGCTGCCAGCAACAGAAAGTGAAAGTTGTTGGTAGCTGTTCTAAATAATTTTAAAAAATTGTTACTGCCTGAAAGCACTAATTGAGAGTTTCTGTAGTATCTGAGGAAAGCTGTGTCTTTTCCACTGTTTTCCTTTAAAGTAGGTTAAGAATGTTTTCAGGAGTAAAGCCCACCCCAGCATGTAAGGATGATTTTGATACCTGGATGGACTATCCTGCTCCTTTAGTGCAAGATTGGCAATGCTTGGAAGCTGAGAAAAGAAAACACCTGGGAGAAAGCCTCGGAGGACCCACTTTAGAAGCTATTAGATCTCTGAGAGCTACAGACCCAGATGCTCCTGCTCAAGAGTATCTGACTGCCATGGAAGATGTGTTTGGGAGCATGGAATCTAGTAAAGATCTTATGTGGAAGTTTAAAGCAACTGAACAGTGGAAGGGAGACCCCTTGTCTGCTTATCTAACTTGGCTAGAGAGGGTGCTTCAGAAAGTCTTCAGGAAAGGAGGTGTGGCCTCAAGTGAACTGAACTGAACTAAGTCAGGCTGGATCAAATATTCGAGTCTGCCTGGTTTTCCAGTTTATTGTTGCTCAAGTTGCATCTACAAGACTGAAGGAATAATCCTCCCTCCCATAGCTTATTGATGAAGGAAGTGCAAGAGGCCGAGGATGAAGAGGAATTCTGGGATCCATGTGCTGGCGTGGCAGCTGCAACTCCAGTCCTGGAGAAAGGACCTGCCAGTGACAGCCTTGGAATTTGAGAACTTCTTGATGAACTCAGAAGGATGAGAGCCAGCTCAACAAATTTTCTGGTTCCAGGTAAAGGACATGACACCCACCAAGGCCAACATGGTGTAACCCCCAACCAGAGCTCATCTTTTATGGTCGCTGTCATACAAGTACCCAGTTCTGCAGTCACTAGTGAACTCCAGAACCAAGTGAAGGAACTACAGGCACTAGTGAGTGAACTGAAATAGTGTAGCCCACAGCAAGTTATAGGGAAGAAGGAAGAAGTTAGTGAGTGAGGATCCGCAGCCAGTAGTTCAACTACCAGAGCATCAAAAGGGAACCTTCAAAAGGCAAGTAGTCCCAAATGGAAGTCATCTGATGGACCACCCCATCCATGACCTACCTGGCAAGGAATATTTTGTTATCACTGTGGTGAGGATGGCCACACAAAGTTGAAGTGCTGATCCTCAGAGGACTTATGTAAAGTGAATGCCAGACTGCTTGATCATATGCAACAGCAAGGAAATTTCAGTGGAACCCCAGCTAAACTCAGCCCTACCTAGTCTGGAGCAAAATCTTCAGTTAAAGCCCCTGGAACTGTACCTTTTGACCTAGACAAACTGGTTAGGCCATCTACTGAAATGACAAGCACCATTGAGGGAGTGCTGGTTTGAGCTGTACTGGACAGTGGTTCCCAAGTGACAAATACAGTATATTCAAGATCTAGTATGACCAGCATCTGCCCCATCACAAGCTATGGCCCTTGGAAGGTTTGAATGTATGGGGATTGAGTGACAAGTCCTACCCATACCTAGGGTACCTGGAAGTATGGATTGCTTTCCCCTCTGAAAGTATGGATTACTTTTCCCTCTGAAGTGACTGGAGTTGGAGACCCTGTGGAAACATTGGCATTAGTGTGTCCAGAGCCCAGAATGTAGGATGGAGTGCACATACTTATTGGAACTCATGCTCACATTTTTGGTCACCTGGCTCAGCTTTGTCAAGACAGGGAAGTCAAGTAGAAGGGAAGAGTGCAGCATGTGCATGCCCTGGTAAAGAAGGTGTACCAGAGACAGACATAGACCACAACTGAAGCTCAAGATGACCCTGTGGGTATAGTTTGGCACTGTGACGCTGAAGGAATTGTACTGCCACCTAATGCTGAGTGTAGTATCAGTGATATGTTGCACTTGAACATGGATGTTAAGAATCAGATCCTGGTGCTGGATGTTCCAGATGAATATGGCCTGCCAGAAGGGTTATTGGTGAAGTTGAGTGTGTTGCTGGTGAGAGCCCATGCTTACACTAAGCGAGTCACCATCCAGGAGAAGAATGTTACAGATAGAGACATTGTCATCAGGAAAGGACTCACTTTGGCTCATGTTTACTGCATGGATACTGCAGTGTAACCAACCCCAACCAAAGATGTCCCCCCAGCCTGGCTTTGATCCAGAACTTTTTGATTCTGAAGATTCCCCCATACCGGAGAAGTGGAAGACCCATGTCTGCTGAGAACTGGCCTGAAGGACCAGAGAGTTTTTGCTTCATGAGAAGGATGTGGAAATGTGTCGTCAGAGAAGAGCACCATATCTGATTTCATGATGACCACCCTTTCCATGAGAAGTCCTGCTTATTGGTGCCAGCAGATAATGATGATGTGAGGAGGCACTTGCAGGAACTGTTAGCTTTAGGCATTATTCAAGAGTCCAGAAGTCCTTATGGTTCACCGATAGTAGTTGTGTGCAAGAAAAATGGAACTGTGCTCATGTGCATAGATTATTGAACTCTCAATAAGTGACCTATTCCTGATCAATATACTATGTCCTGGATTCAAGATGCCTTAGATTGTCTTAATGGAAGCAAATGGTTCTCCATGCTTAACCTAAGAAGTGGTTACTGTCAAATCCCAATAGTCCCACAGGACCAGAAGAAAACTGTCTTCATATATCCTCTTACGTTCTATGAATTTCTTTAAATGCCTCAGGGTAAATCAGGTGCCCCAGCCACATTCCAGTTACTTATGGAAAGAGCTATCAGAGATGGGAACCTACTGGAATGTTTGGTCTTCCTAGAAGATGTCATGGTGTTTGGGAAGTCAATGGAGGAACATGAGGCAAGACTGCTAAAGGTTCTAGATAGACTGGAAGAGTTCAGGTCAAACTCCATCGACAAATGTGAATTCTTTCAAAGTTCAGTCAAGTATGTGGGGCATGTTGTATTAGTTCAAGGCATTCAAACTGATCCTAGCAAAGCTGAAGCTTTGACTACTTGGCCTAAACCCAAAAACCTGAAAGACTTGCAAGGCTTCCTAGGATTCTGTGGGTATTACAGACGTTTCGTTAAGAACTTTACTCAAGTAGTGAGGCCACTACTGAACTTACACAAGGCTATCTGCCCACTAACAAAGGCAAGAAGACCTCTATTACTACTGCTGAATCCTAGCCATATTTTAAACCATCTGGACCTTTTGGACAACGGTGGAATGCTGAATACGACAAACCTTTTGAGAGATAATTTATCGCCCGACTCATGCTCCACTGCTAGCTTATGCAGACCCTGAGAAATCTTATATTTTGCACATAGATGATAGTTTCAGTGGTCTTGGGGCAGTCCTCTACCAAAGTTGTCCAGAAGGACTACATCCAGTTGTCTTTGCCAGTGGGAGTCTAAACAGTGCTGAGTTTCTAGCTCTCAAGTGGGCTATCATAGACTAGTTTCATGAATATATTTATGGGGTGCACATTACAATCAAGATCGACAACAATCCACTGACATATGCAAAGCTTGATGCAACTGGACACAGGTGGCTTTCAGCATTGTCAACTTATGATTACTGTATGGAATATAGGCCGGGGACTGAATCATACAGATGCTGATGTGCGCTTCCAATGCCCAATGGTGTCCACCACAGACAAACAAACACGGATACAAATTCCAGAACAAACTGTAAAAGTTCTATGCAAAAAGTTTGACACAGATGAGCAGCCTTCTACAGCAAATTCCATTCATCTTGTGGACAGCCTTGGTGCTTCTAGTGATTATCTCCCCAACTGTCTATTGCAACTTGGGTGCTCTGGACTTACACACATTGCCACAATCATCTCCACAGGATTTGCAAAAGGAACAAAGCCTGGATTTCAGTGTTAAAAACATTGTTAGCACCCTGAAGAAGGGAGGTGATGCTACCCAAGTAGTTACAAATGATCCAGATGTGAAATTGTTACTGTGAGAATGGCCAAAGCTCAAAACAAAGGACAATTTGTTGTACAGAGAAACCCGAGGCTCACAAGGGTTCCCTTGTCTGCAACTGGTCCTGCCCTCAAACTTCAAAAAAGTGGTGCTTCATGTGTTAGATGAAGACATGGACATTTAGAAAGGTAGGGCACATTGGACTTGGCTCATGCTCATTTCTATTGCCCATGTATGGGGAGTGACATGGAACAATACTGTAAAAACTGCAGCAGATGTGTCCAGCGAAAAGCCTTACCACAGAGCGCCACTCCTCTGGTCAACATAGTGACAAGTGCACCTATGGAATTTGTGTGCATAGATTTTTTCAGTTTGGAGCCTGACTCAAAGAACATTTCAAATATTCTGGTAGTCATGGACCATTTCTTCCGATATGCCCAGGCATACCTGACAAAGGATAAAAAGCCCACATGGTTGCCAAAGTCCTAGTTGAGAATTTGATCATGCATTACAGAGCCCACAAAGAATTCACTCAGACCAAGGGTGGGATTTCAAAAGTCATCTAATAAAGGAGCTGTTGCCATTATGGGGGATCAGCAAGTCTACACGACCCCCTATTACCCTCAGGGTAATCCACAGCCTGAGAGGTTAAATCGGGCACTTCTTGACTTGTTGAGCACCTTGGACCCCAAGAATAAATGCAAATGGAGTCAGCAAGTAAGTGCATTAGTTCATGCTTACAACTGCACCAAAACTTATGCTACAGGATTCTCTCTTTACAACTTAATGTTCGGCTGAGAAGCCAGACTCCCTGTAGACTTGTGTTTCAGTGTCTCTGCCAATGGAGCTAGACCAGAGACCTTCTTGCAATGACTTAAAAGACTGAAAGACCAATTGAATTGTGCCTACAAGCTGGCTATGGATGCAGCAGCCAAATGAAACAAAGTTAATAAAGAGAGGTATGACAGACAGGTAAATGCACACAAATTGCTGTCAGGAGGCCATGTACTGTTACAAAATTTAGGAATACCTAAGAAGCACAGAATCACTGACAGATGGGGCAGCACCCCCTATATTGTTGTTGAGAAGGTGCCTGTGTATAAAATATGTCCTGAAGGAGAGTCAAGTTTATTCAGGATCATCCACCACAACCACTTGCTGCTCACTAGTGTTGAAAAGGAAACATCATACCCCCCCCCAAGCTCCTACAGCCAGATCTGCTATGCACAGATGCCAGGCTAAACAAAAGGCAAAACAATCTGGAACTGTTCTGTCAAACCTTGATGAGCAAGTGGATCAAGAGTGTTCTGACTCTGAGTCAGAAGGAGAAGTACAATACGCCACACCGGACCTTGCACAACTGTTTCAAGGAACAAATGAAAGAACAAATAAAGTAACAGACATGCTTACTGCAGAGCCACCAGTACAAACAGTGGACCCTGTGCCAACATTTGCTGTACCCTTAGATGAAGGGCCCGAATCTGAAGAAGTGCCAGGGGAAGAAAGTGGAGAAGTTGTAGAGCCTGAGGAAACAGCTGAAATGCCAGAGGAAGTTGTGGTGCCCACTTTGACTGAGGGTGCTTCATCGCTGGTCAATGAACTGGGAAGCATGCTCCCGAATGCCGAAGAAGAAATAACAGTTCCACTACGTTGCTCTGAAAGATCAATCAAACCCTTGTTGAGGCTCACTTATGACTCTCCAGGAGATTTAATAGTTTCCCTCCAAGGTTACTGCTTTGACCATCGGGCCAGTAGTCACAACTGTTTTATTCAAAAAGCCATTTTCACAATTCCATTGCCTGTGGGGTTCAGGTTTAACGTATTTGTTTAAAGTGCTTCAACGCCGGCCAACCAGCTGCACCATCATCGGGCCTGCACCATTTCAATGGCTGGGTATCCCATGAAGATAGTGGGAGTTCCCAATTTAATTACTGGAGGAAAACTGGTACCAGTCAGGAGTGCGTAGTGCCCCCAGTACATGTGGGCAGGAAAGAACTGGGAACTCTACTGTCTGCATCACTGGTGGGGGTGGGCACTGTTACTGTTAATGCTACTAACAAGTTAAATTCACTGAAACAGTTGAACAGTTATTTATTTTATATCCCTCATTCCCCATGGTTAACCTTTTTAATAAATAGTTTGTTATTTGTTTTAAGACTGTCTCGTGAGCATGTAATTTGTGAGCATATTATTAGAGATAACCAATAATTATATGTGCATTGAAATTTTGCAACAGTGTTTGGTGTTCCATGTGTGGGGTGACTGTGCTGGGAGGTGGGTAGGTACAGATTCCCAGGGGGTTGTACCACTTTGTCTCCAGGCCCACTTAAATTTAACTCTGGGTGGAGGCTATTTGTCATGCTGTTGGGAATGAACCCCCCATTCTGGAAAAACAGAGCCCAGGCCCCTCAACCTTGTTTGAGCCTGCAAAAAAGGAGTAGTAACTGTGACATCCATGGTGTCGGTGACCCAGTTATACCCAGAATGATTATCCTTGGAATGACAAATAGCACACATACAGAAGTGCACATCTGTATAATTAATTAAGCGCATACTGTTCTGTAGCTAGTATAATGATTTGTAGACAAGTCATGGGGGGGGCAGGGAGATATACTTGGCATCATGTGTCTAGTAGAGTTTCCTGCATAGCAGGCTTTAATCAAAATTTTTCCAACTTGTAATCATTACAGACGACAAGAAGGACGGACTTTTTTTTTTAAGTATTTCAGATCCAGTACTCAAGGACTGAAGGTTGGCCACGTTGTCTTCAGTGGATTATATTTATAAAATTCTGCAATGAACAGGGACTCACAATCTCAGGCCTTGTCTTATCTAGTGAAACACTGCATCAAGTGAAGGAAAAACTGACTGCTTTATCTGATAAGCAAACATGCTATCAATTAGTTTACCCTTGGACCAAGTACAGACGGTGCTCACCTCAGCATAATTAAGTTTTTTATCAACAGATTTAGAAAAATTGAATTGTGTTGTACAGAGGTCATCATAATGAGGATTTAATGGATATGTATCACAAGGCAAGTTAAGCCTTGAATGCACTAATACATTATATTACCATTGCCCTATGCAAATTCCCATCACTGTGAGTCTTGTTCGCCACTGCTGCCACATTAGGGCCTCCCCTTCCCTTTCCTATCATCTTCCTAAAGACTGATTTCCTCATTTTCATATTAATTGCACCAGTTAACTGAGATAATGCTCCTGCTGAAATGAGCAATAGCATGAATCACCGAAATGGTGCAGTTGTTCTTTTGGCTTAACCAATTTCACAAGGCCCACACAAAGAGACGCCTTAATTTGACTTTCTATAATTGCTTATCATTAAGCTCAGCAGCCCCATGGAGTACTTTTATTTATTTAAGTCTCATCTCTGGTTGATGGAAAATTACTTACTTGCATATCTGAGAAGTGCAGATTGCTCTGCTACCAGGCAACTTGGTTGAAGGATACCCTGGAGAACTTCAAACACAGGACAGTGCTAATGCATTTTGAATGCAAAATATGTGAATCAAGTTGCAATAGCCAATGGCACCAAGAGGTGATTGAATATGCAAGGTGCAACAAACTCATTATTCTCAACCCCCTCCCCCCAACACTGCTAGCTGATCAACACAGATTCACTTAATGTGCTACATAGCAAACGATGAGGGACCTGCTTCTAGAAATTTCTTAATTTATGACTGTCAGTTTTTATGATCATAACAGCATTCCACACAAAGCAATGACAGCTTATTGTAGCTGCCATTACCACATTTCTTTGCAAAGCGCAATTTATATAGAGCTTAAAAGTTGTCTTCCATATGTACAAACATACGAAAATAACCAGCAGTAGGCCTTGTGGTCTGTTTGATTTGCAGAGTACCTTCTCAGCAACTGTTGTGGGCTCTGCCTTCCCTTCCCATCAACCTGACTCTCTCATTCACCCTTTCCAGGCCCCCAGCCCCAGTTACCCTGACCCACCCCTTCACCCTGTCCCTCCCCTTTGTAATCCATCCACTGTCTTCAGAAAAATTACCTCTGTTGAGATTTCATTCCATACTGTCTCCACTCATTCTGTGAAGAAATGTCTTCTGGCTGCCTTCTTGAACCTTCCCACTGCTAGCTTACACCAATGCCCCCTTGTGGTCCTGTTCCCACTTAGACAAAAAAGGGTCCTATGTATTCACCCTGTTGATATCGTTTTGGTATTTGAAGGTTTCAATCATACTCTCCTCCTCGAGCAAGTACATGTTGAGCTCATTTAGCCTGTCCCCATATGCCTTCACCTGCTGTCCCTGGACCTTTTTCTTTGCCCACCTCTGGACTGCCTCAAGCAGGCTTATGTTCTTTTTCAGGAAGGGTCTCCAAAATTGCATGCCATACTCCAAGTGTGGTCACACCTAAGATCTGTACAGCAGCAGTGTAACCACTTCCTACTTGCTCATGTTCCCCCTCCCAATACACCAAAGCATTGTCAGTGACTCTTCCCACTCCCTGAGAACTTGACAGACAAACTGTTGTTGTTGGTTGGTTGTCCCTTCCCCCCGTCCTTTGACAAGGCATTCCTAATGTAAATCGGGTCATGCCTGCATGCTCAATGTAAATCAGGCCATGCTGTCTCTCCATGGGCCATCACTGCACCTGGATCACCGCACCACGCTGTCTCTCATTGGTCTACCCCTGCACCTGTGCCACCACATTTTCTTTAGGTCCCAGTTACCCCGGAGCCCCCATTGGCCCTCCCATCTTTTGGGACACTCTTCCCCCTCTCCTTATTAGAGTGGGTGGAGTCCTGAAATTAGCTGGAACAAAGGCTCTCCCAATGTTCCAGCTGGCCTAAATACTGTACACACCCCTGGCCAATCCCTTGGCTCCTTGCTGCCTTGCTGTACCCCCCCAATACTAACCTTTCCTGCTGCTACCTGCCTATTGTACCCTGCCCCCCCACCTAACTACCTTTGCCTCATTTGGCACCATTACCAGTGCGCATGTCCTGAGTATCTGCACATGCGCACTGCAGGCATGCAGGGGAGAGGCAAGGGCCATCTCCATGCACTGTCATCTCCCCCCCCAATGGGATCTTTGACGACAATTCTGCCTGCTAGTTAGTGGCAGGCTCCATTGTCAGTGACTCCTCCCCTTCCCCAAGAACCTGACAGACAAACTGTTGTTGTTGGCGGCCATCACTTTATTGCTCTCAAACATCTTCACTTTACAGCTCTAAAGTCTGATTGTTGTAAACGTATTTACAGCCTTTGTTTAATTTGTCAAACCTTATCATGGTATCTATACATGCATATTCCCACCCTTGTGCCCATTGTCCAATAGTCCCAGTCTTTATTACATATCCATGGCTGCATGCCCAATGTAAATGCCTCTTGTTACCCAGACTTGATGTAAATCAGGCCCTGCCACTCCTTGCCTGGCTCAGGGCCCACCTGATGTAAACTGTGTTGTGTCTCCCATCCTTTGACCAAGTCATGCCAAATCTAAATCATGTCACACCCTCATACCCAATGTAAACCAGACCATGTTCTGTCTCCATGGGCTACCCCTGCATCTGGGTCACCGCACCATGCTGTCCCCCAGCGGGCTACCCCTGCACCTGGGTCACCACATTTCCAATAGGTCCCTGTCACCCAGGACCCCCTCGTTGGGCACCAGGCCACCTTTCACTTGCCATGGAAGATGACCTTCCCCCCCCCAACCTTCCCTGTTTGAGCCAGCACCTTCTCACACCTGTTCAGAGCCTTTCTTGCCAAGTCTTATTCTTTCAGGTTACCCCCATTCTTCCAAACCCGCCTGGGGATTATAGCTGACCAGTTCACTTTTACTCCCTCCCAAATCTGCAGAATACTGCACATGTATCTTACTATCTGCTTTAAGATTCTATCCACCACATCTGTGCAAAGTAATTTCCTCCCAAATGTATCATCAGGATGTGTGGCCTTTTCCCGTTCTTCCCCAGATGCCACAGCTTGGATAGTAACTGTGCCTAGTGCATGCCCCTCAGCCCAAACCAGGACAATCTCCCTCTGTCAATATCAAGGCCCAACTGCCATCTCCTGATCTCACTGATGCTCTTCTTTCTGCCCAGTATATGAAAGAGTGTCCACATACCCTCATGACCCATTTAGTGCCCCTGCCTTCAAGAGAAAGGAACAAAGTCAATTGTGCTGCAGTGTATGTATGTATGTATGTATATATGTATATATGTATATGTGTATGCCCTGTATCTGCCAGAGGTCCACTTACCATTGTGCTGAATGCCTCTGCCAGAAATACCTGCTGCAGCAACTTCTGATGCTGCCCCAGTTTGAACGGATGTGTACCGAACTCATCTGGGCTCAAACCCATGAATTCTATTGCCTTCTTCAACACTGCCACTATTTGGTACCTAGTCACTGGCCTGCCATTATCATGCATTAAGAGTGTCCCCTATCCTGCTGGCCTGACCTCCAGCAATCCCTGAACTACCCTCAGTAGGTACAGTAGCTCTTCTGTGCCTTTGGTTATCTGCACCCACAACCCCTTTCCCCTTTTATCTGTCTTAGATCTTTTAATGTGTATGCTCAGCCCTTCCTCCCTCCTCTGCACTATGTATGTCCTAATGCTGCCCTGGCAGCCATCTCACTATTCCTGAATGCCCCAAAGAATTGCACATTGAATGTGGTGGCAAATAACCTAGCCTCATAATCATTATCCGCTTCACTTCCCCTTTTTATAGTTAATCTTTTTATTGAGGTATAAACAACTATACAACAATGCAGGCAGGGGAGCTTTTCCAGTGTAGAAAAAGTACTAGAACAAGGGGGCACAATATGAAATTGGAAGGGGGTAGATTAAGAGGTAATGTGATGAAGTTATTCTACACAGAAAGGGTAGTCGACACATGGAATAGTCTGCCACAGGAGGTAGTGGGGACAAGCACAGTGGAGGGGTTTAAGCATGCTTGGGACAGGCCCAAGGGAAGCCTGAGAGGGGAGGGAGTGATGACAAGCCATTGATTACATAGGGTCAGTGGCCACATACAATGTATAGGGCCTATGGGCAGACTGGATGGGTCTAGCAGTCCTTATCTGCTGACAATTTCTGTTTCTATGTTACTACCTTGGCTTTGCATGGATCTTCCATTCCCCTAAGGTTGCTGATCTTTGGTGTCTCTTGCCCTGCATGGTGCTCATTACATAAAGCAGGTGAATACAGGTATACTTTGCACAAGACAAGTGGGTACATTTAGGTGCAGAGGAACATCAGTTTAGACCTAGCAGTCAAAGCAGTACAAATTCCAAAACAGTTTGATCAGTGATTTGGGTGGGGGTGGGTCAGTAAATCTTTGGTGTCTGGTGTCAATAGGGGGTGGACAGGTAGGGTTATACTCGTTAGATAGGAGGCCCAAATGTCTAGAAAGACTCTACAGGTATTCTTTGCAAAATGAGTGAGCCGTGTACTGGAGACTAATGACTCCATTGCTGTCAACCAAGCTTGAAATACTGGGACGTCGGTGGTTCTCCATTTCCATAGAATAAGTCTGAGGATTTCCACTGAGGCTTGGGTGATCCACAGCATCTGCATGGAACTAACTTGGCTACTATCTGGGACTATACCTAGAAGCCAGAAGCTGGGAGTATTGGGTAAATTACAGTTCAGAATGGAGGAACAAAACCGGCCCGGTGGCGTTGAGGCTTGAGGCGTTGGATGCCACACCTCGCTCCACGCCGGTGACCCGGGTTCAGGAACAAGCCCAGGTCATCGGGGGTCGGCAGGGGAGGACTAGGATTGAGTGTCCGACGACAGCTCTCCTAGTCCTGGGGAGAAGAGTTGGATGCACACCATGCTCTGCTGGTCCCTGGGGACACCCAGAGGTACTGCAGTTGCATGGGTGCTTAGTTGGGGGCAAGTACGGCAGACATCTGCACGTTAGTGTGTGGATGTCACTGCATGCCCATGCTTCCATCGGGGAGATAAGTGGGGAGAAAATGGCAGCAGAAGCCTGCGGCAGCTTGATGGCCGCAGTTTCACCGACCGACGATGCCTGAAAGACATGTGCCGGTAATGGATCCTCGCCGGATGCGGGGTCTAAGGGGGGGAGCCCTTTCACAGGTGTAGTTGCATATGCCAGCTGGACATGTCAAGCTTTGGGGTCGGTGGTGGAAAGGAGGATCGGTGGCAGGATATAGGGCAGGACTGTGGCTGCAGGCAAAAATTGTTAAATGATGAAAAAAAAAAAGGATGGAGGAACAAACCTGGATTACTTTGTTCCACACTGACCAGAGGGTTCACATTTCCACAGTATGTGCAGGAGATCCAATTTTAGGGTCTGGCATCTCCAACATTTGTTATGGGGAAGGAGTCCCATCTTGTGGAGCTGAAGTGGGGTTCTATACCATAAACAGAGAACTTTATTTTTGATGAGCAGGCTTCTCTGATCAATGCAGACCTTATG
This sequence comes from Neoceratodus forsteri, assembly GCA_016271365.2. NCBI lineage: Eukaryota > Metazoa > Chordata > Ceratodontiformes > Ceratodontidae > Neoceratodus > Neoceratodus forsteri. The sequence goes on along the minus strand of CM057452.1, from coordinate 914,614,035 downwards.
GGCTAGTTTCCAGCAGTTACTCCATTCCTTAGAAGTAATCAGGGATCCCAGCATTATTTCCAATCTGTTTTTGGTCACCAGGGAAGGGTCTGGCACAGTATCTCTGGCCCATCCCTAAATCTTGCCCACCAGCCCTTTATCTTGTCTAAATCAAAGGGATAGAGGGAGTGTATTTCTGAGGGGACCTGGTTTAGCTGTACACCCCATGCAATTGCAGCTGGATCTGGACCACTCAAGATAGAGACTTCGGAGCTGTAGGTATTGCCAAAAGCAAACCTTGGGTAGGTGATTCTTGTGTCTCAGATGCTGATATCAGACAAAGGTTTGATCATCTGCCAGGACTAAGTCTTGGAAAGTATTTATCTGACAGTCACTCCACATCTTCCAATGGAAAGGTTTGTGATTTATTGTCAAATTCGGATTGTTCCAAAGTGGGAAGTGAAGGCCAGTGCTCAGGCATACATGTGAGAGCCTGCCCAGGTCATGCCAGGCCTGGTGACTTGCCTGGATAGTCAGCCGTGCCTGCGCCAGCCTCGAGAGGGGCTGTCCCAAAAAGCAAAAGCGGGAGGTGTTCCCTAGGACTGCCCTTTCTATACACACCCAAGTCAAGGGGGGAGGGGCATTTTCTGCAACCCTTTGCACATTTTAGCAATCAGAAAAGCTTGTGAGTATCTATTGAAGTCTGGTTAGGTCCATCCACCCCTCGTCCACAAGACCCTCAGCTTGGCTCTACTATAATGCAGCTTTTTGGGGCCCCAGAGGAAACGGACCATCAAAGCATGTAACTTATGTGCCCACAGTTTGGATATCAATATGGGAAGATGGAAAACCAGGTAGCATACTTTGGGTGCAAACACCAACTTTATGGCTGCTATTTTCCCTGCCATGGACAAATGCAAATGCTCCCACCTTCAGATGGTGTTAGATAGTTGGGTCCAGATTGGCATGAAGTTTTTGTCCACTAGAGTAGCAAGGTCCAGGGATAAGATGACCCCCAGGTATTTAATGTCAGAGTGTGCCCATTTAAGGCCAGAGGAGCTGATCATGTCTGCTGTAGTAAAGGAGTTTAATTGGAGAACCTCTGATTTTGTTGTATTAATATGAAGGCCAGAGATGTTCCTGAATGCATTAAGGGTATCCAGGATGGGTTGTAAGCTCCCTTTAATGTCACCAGTCAGGATCAAACAGTCGTCTGCGTATAGTTTAGCATGATACTCCTGGTTTCCCACCTTTATACCATCTGTTCTGGGGTGAGTGCATAGAGCTGCTGATAGAGGTTCCATAGCGAGAACAAAAAGCAGTGGGGAGAGTGAGCAGCCCTGTCTGGTGCTCCTGTGTAGCTGGAAGGGAGAGGATATGGTGGAATTGTGAGCACTTTACCCACTGAGTGCCAGTACAGAGTTTGAATCCAGGAGGAAAAATAAGGCTGATGTTAAACTGATGCAGGACGGCATGCAGGAACTCCCACTCTGCTGAATCAAAGCCTTTTTCAAAATCTATCATTACAAGTGCAGAGGGAGTGGGACGTTACGCAGCCACCTGCATCAGAGTAACCAGAGCTTGTACGTGGTCAGAGCTATGCCTCCCTTTGACAAAGCCGACCTGGGAAGGGTGAACAATGTTCAGCAATACCATTTCCAATCTAGTAACCAGAGCCTTTTCCAGAATTTTGGCATCTGCATTGATTAGAGAGATTGGACGGTAATTCCCAGGCAGTGTGTGGTCTTTGCCTTCTTTGGGGAGAATCGTAATCACTACCTCCTTCAGGGATGGGGGGAGTTCTACGACAGATTGGGCTCCCTGTAACATCTCCAGTAGTGGGGTGGATATCTCATGATGTACGAGTTTGTAAAACTCTGCCCGATACCCATCACTCCCTGAGGCTTTGTGGGGAGCCATGCTAAGGATGGCTATACTAAGCTCCGTCTCAGAAAGGGGAGTGTCCAGGGCTGATCGTTGGGCTGCGGAGAGGGAGGGCTGTGGGAGATGATCCATAAAGCTGCGAAATTTATCCCTGTCCCAATTAGTGTGGGAAGTATATAGGTTATGATAAAAGCTAACCATATTGTCATTTATATCTTTTGGGTTGTCACCATTTTACCCCCATTGTCCTAGAGCCCGGCAATGTGCCTCTCCACCCATCTTTGCTTCAATCTATAAGCAAGGAGTTTCCCCGCTTTCTATCCCTCAGCCCAGTACTTGTGTTGGGTGCACCTGATGGGTAGTTCGGCACTTCTGGTAGCTAGTGTACTAAGCCTGATATGGAGCCTGATCAGTTCAGCCACTAGACAGTTATTTTTTAGCTGCCCCAGGTTGGACTTGTATTCGGCCTTCGCATGCTTTAGTCTTGTTTCTAGCTGCAAAACTTCCTCCTCCCTTTGCTTCCTATGATGAGTGGCGAAGTTTATAATTTGGCCCCTGAGGGTGGCCTTGTAGACCTCCCAGATCATTGTCACAGAAGTGGAACCCGGAGGGTTTACCTGAAAGAATGCTTTAGTCTCATCCTTCACCATGCATTTAAAGTCCTTGTTGCTCAGTAGTAGGGGGTCCAGCTCCAGGAGTTAGATTTCCTCTTGGAGGCTGGGCTTACAGATAGATGTAACATCACCGGAGCATGGTCCGATAAGTAGATAGGGGCTATATGGGCATCAGTAACTCAGTTGGTCATGTTTTCTGAAGTGAACCAATAGTTTATTCTACTGGCCGTTGCTTTAGCTGCGGAGAAATAGGTAAAGTCCCTATCAGAGGGGTGTTGCAGCCACCAGGTGTCAGCAAGGCTATGAAGTGAAAGCAGTTCTTGGAGTGCCTTGAGGGAGTTGGTGTGGGGTTCCTGTCTGACACTGGATCTATCAAGCAGGAAGTTCATGGCCAGGTTATGGTCTCCTACTGTAATGATCTCTGGATTGTCCGTTTGTGTGGTTTAGCATTTTTTGGGAAACCACGTTAAAAAATTCTAGTGCGTCTTCATTCGAGGCATAGATATTTACAAGCAGTACCAGGCCCTTGGGGTGGATAGCTTAACCATGACCCAGCGTTCCTCTTTGTCTGCCTCTTGGTGCTTCACCTCCCATTTGAGATGTTTGCGAAGTAGTATGGAGACCCCCCCTCTTGGATTTCCCTGAGACACTGTGGAATTCCCTTCCTTCCCATTCTCTGGTAAGTTTCTTAGATTCTAAGTGACTTAGTTTAGTTTCTTGCAGAAATGCTATGTGGCATGTAAGTTTGCGGAGTCTAGCCAGGATCTTCCTCTGCTTAACTGGAGAGTTGAGCCCCCCTGACATTGCAGGATGTAAGAGTCACATCTTTCAAGCTATTCATCATCCCTAAAGTGTAACATTTGATTTGGAGTGTTGGCTTCTGCAGGAGGTATCATAATCCTGACCCCTAATGTTCCTGACTCCCTCCCTTTCGGGTAAGGATTCTGTCTTTATGAACTACTGAGTATTACCCCCTAGGACACATATGCCCTCTTTCTCATACCCTCATTCTGTTTTCCAGGTGTTTGTTCTGCCTGTTGGTTCCAATTCCACCTGCAAGTGTACAAATATTGTCCCTCATTTTCTTGTGGGAGGACACCCCTTGTGGGTGCAGCTTTCTGTCATCCCCAGTGCTCTGCGTGAGAGCAGTCACAAAAAAACAGTGCAGGGGTATGGGGTGGATGTCTTGGCATCACTGTGCCTAAATATAGTGATCGTGGAGACAGGGATCTCATTACAGAGCTGGGCAACACCTGCGGCCCCATGCTCCCAGAGCCCTCCTCTGCGGGCATCATCCGCTGAAGGCCGCTGTAGTAGCCTCCTGCAGGTTATCGGTGCAGTATACCTTTCACTGTCTCACTGGGGGGGGGGGTAGCCTTCCCCATCACATATCTAATAACCTTTTATGTTAAACCAGAAATAGAGAAAAAGAGAGATCAGAATAAAATACATGCATTAGAATAGCAGGGTAACTCCAACAGGAACTACATTATCCCCTAATGGGGAACAAACTGATGGCCCTTCGAGCTGTGCTGCAGGGAAACATAACATTAAGCAACCACCCCATATAACAAACTCTAGTGCAACAATAAAATGGGAGAAGGTCAGTACCATGTGGCTTGTAGTCAGACTGGCACAAACTGAAGCCTCACGTCGGCACAAGGCAGCAGCCACTACAAGCTTTAACAGAGGAGACGTGGGAGGTAGATAGCCAACCCCTGATGTGGCCTACTAGATTCCTTTTACTTGTAGGAACAAGCCCTAGCCTCCATGTCCCTTGTATGTAAGCAGGGCCTAGACAGAGAGAGGCATAACATACAACAGTGCCCTCTAATTCCCTTCCCAGAGCAAAAGCCTGCTATGTGTGCTCAAGCCTGGATAAGGATCCTTAATCTGCAGTAATGTCCTCAGAGGCATTTAGCAAGGCCTCCAATTGTTCAAGGGAGTTCTCTTCAGCATCTTCCCCTATGGTTTAGGCACAGTCCGCCCAGTCTCCTGGGAGTGAGGACCATCCCTCATGGTCGGGTTCTAGCATTTCGGAGACCGAGCTTGATTGTTGAGGAACTGGGGAGCGGTCCAAACATGCCGGCATAAGTTCTCTCAGGGTCTCATGTCTGTTGCCGAGGTTGATCGGGGTGTCACCGGGAGTGCAGCTGCTAGCATCTGATTGTAGGAGTCTTCGTTGACGGCTTCTAGATCTCTCCCTCCGTACCATCGGTTTGCCTGTAGGTGTTGGCTTCTTCCTGGGGCAACCTCTTGAAGTAGATTGTTAGGGTGGATCATTATCTGGGTGCAGCAGGCTCAAAGGGGGGTCCAGCTTTGCGGCCTCGTGGCTCACCTCCATTTTGAAGGGCGAACTGCCTCGAGGGCGATGGGTGGGCAGATTCAAGGGCTCCTGTCTCTGTTGATAGTCTCTTAGAAAGTTCTCCACTGCTGCAAGGCTTTCAAAAGTAATATACTCCCCTTGGAATTGTATCCAGAGTACAGCTGGATATCATAAAGAGGTCGGGATGTTTAACTTGTAAAATTGCTGTTTAACCCCACCATACGCTCTCCTTCTATTTGATAATTCCTGGGAGAAGTCCTGATATAGTGGTATGTGCACTCCGTGCCACTCGAAGGATCCTTGCTTTCTTGCTCTATGGAGGTAGAATTCTTTTTCAGGGTACCTTAAGAACTTGCACAGGATGGGCCTGGGACACTCACCTTGATTGGGGTGGGGGCCAGGGAGCAATGGGCCCTCTCAATTTCTGGGGCATTACAGTTGTTGTCTCTAATTAGTTCAGGCAAAAATACTCTCAGGAAGGTATGCATGTCCCTACCTTCAGCTTCCTCTGGCACCCCCACAATGCATAAGTTCTTTCTCCTGGCCCTATTTTCCACATCGTCCACCTTATTTAGGAGGTATAGCAGTTTATTGTGGTGGTCCTTTAAGGTTCCCTCGAGGTGTTGTACCGAGACGTTGACTGCTAGACTGTGTGCTCAGTGTGAGTCACACACGATGCCAAGGCTGCCAAGTCCTTATTTTATTTTGTTAGCCATTGTTTTTAAATCTGCAGTATCTAGGAGTATCTTGTCTAGTTTTGCCATCATTACTCCTAGATCTGCCTCCTCATAATTGCTGAATTAGGGATCAGATTGCCATCAACCGGCTGCTGTGTAGGTAGGCAGTAATGATGTTCTGTTGAGCTTCAAAACTTAACAATGCACCAGTCTTGCTGGGCCAAGTCCTAGTGGCTCCGGAGTGCAAAGAAATCATAGATAAAGTCCTGTGTGAGTGTTTGACTCACATGGAAAATGTATCGCTGGAAAGGTGAGTTTAACTGCTGTCCGCTAATCACTCAGGAGATCTCCATTTAAATGTTGAATTGCAGGAGTTTGGAAATTTAACCACCCTCCATGTGAGCACTGGAAAATTACACTGTCACCATCATGCTGGTAGGCTCTGCCCCCAATGCCTGTAGTCTGTTCAGCAAATTTGATATCATCCAGACCTGGCTTAACCATACTAATCTTGATATACTGGTAATTACAGAAACTTGGCTGAGACCATCAGCACAGGACCATGAGATTAACATTCCCTCATACAATCTCTTTAGGGCAGACAGACATACTGGAGGGGGTAGCAATCTACATTCAAGACAAACTTACTGTATCCCTAGTTGACACTACTACTATGAGCAAGGAATTCGAAAGTATTACCTTAAAGATACAACACTCCCAATCATTCCCCTATATATAATGGGATGCTATAGACCAATCTCTGTGGGGTTTAAGGTATTGGGTCATTTGTGTGATGTGCTAGGCTCTCTGACCTCTGAGATTACCCACCCCAATGTTAAAAATCCATTAAATAGTGCCTTATTAGATCTAATACTGCTTGATAAACCTCACCTTTTTTCCCATTCTGATGTCCTGTTTAATGACCTCAGTGACCATTGTGCAATAGCCTGTGTGAGGTCTGCCCCAAAAAACTTTTCTACTTCTATATTCATCTTCAAGAGATGTTGCTGGCATTTTGACCCAAATGCCTTTCTTACTGACCTCCAGTATTCACATTGGCAGGATTTCTACCTGGTCCCTACAGTGGATGAAGTCTTTGAGGCATTCCAAAACATAGTCTTTGACTCTATAAACAGACACGCACCACTAATTAAAGTTCATACAAAAAAGAGATTATGTCCCTGGTTCATAGCCAGCCTTAAAGCTGAACTACTGCAAAGGGATGCCCTGTGGAAGAAGAAGAGGGAAACTAAACATCCAGCTGACCAGGCCACATTTAGAACAGTGAGAAATCAGTGCACTAAACAAATTAGGGCTGACAAAGCAAGATACTATTGCTCTGAACTTGAGGCCTCAGCAAACTGTGCAGAAAAATTCTGGGTAACGCTTAAGGAGATAGAAGGTGACAGTCCAGCTAGCTCAATCCCTGCTAAAATTTCCTGCTGTTGGTTCCAATACTACTGACAAAAAGACGATCTTAGACCTGCTTAATAACCACTTTGCCACTGCAGGGCTAGCATTTGACACCTCACCAGCCAATAGCATTTGGGCACAAATGTGTACCCAGGACACCTCTTGCCTGTCTTCAGCCACCTCTGCACAAGAAACAGTCTTCAATTTCTGCCCTGTCTCTGAGAAACAGGTGGTAGACCTACTTCTAGATTTAGATATCATAAAAAGTGCAGGTACTGATCTAATTGAGTCCTTCTACCTAAAATTAAGATACCATATGTTGGCTGCTCTTATTACTCATCTATTTAATTTATCCCTTGCCCAGGGGGCCCTTCCCTCTATCTGGCAAATTGCCCACATTATCCCCCTTGCTTAAATCAGGAGATTCGAGTGACCTAAATAACTATTGCCCTATATCCCTACTTCCTATTCTGTCCAAATTGCTTGAGAAGGTCATCAATTCACAACTTAGGCAGCATATGGAGACATACAGTCTGCTTAACCCAGTACAATCTGAATTCAGACTGTAGCACAGCACTGTTTCAGCACTTGCCAAGGTTACAAAAGACTGGCAGAATGCTCTGGACTCAAAAAAACATGTGTGTGCTCTGTTCTTCGATTTAAGCAAAGCATTTGACACGGTAGACCACGACCTGCTCCTTGCCATCCTCAGAAATATTAGGCAGGATCACTTGGCCCTGAAAAGGATTACAAGCTGTCTTACCGGACATCAGCAGCAAATCAAAGCAGATGGGGAACTCTCTCTATAAAAAACTCTCCTAAGAGGTGTGCCACAAGAGTCTATTTTGGGCCCCTTACTATTTGCCATTTATATTAATAACATCAACACAGGAGTCAATTCAGCAAACATCCATCTTTTTGCTGATGACACTGTCTTATATTTAGATAGGCCTACCCCGGAACAGGCCTGTAGGAAGCTCCAATTTGAATTTAATCTTTTACAAAAAAAAGCATTGCACCTAAAACTTCTGTATGCAAGAAAGACTAAGGCAATGCTCTTCTCCCCTTTCGGTTAATACTTCAAAAAACAGTAATCCAAGTATTGCTTCTTAAATAACCATGCTCTTAGGAGACCGCTAGAATTCATGACGAAATATAAGTATCTAGGTGTCTGGATTGACTGTAAACTATCCTTTGTCAATCATATCAAGGAACTCTCAAAAAAACTTAAGCAGAGATTTGGTATCTTTTTTAGGATTAGACACCTATTAACCTTGGAAGCAAAAAACAGACTGGTCCAAATTACCTTTATGCCACTATTGGACTGTGCTGACTTCCTGTATGGGCAAGGCCTGAATTCTGCCTTGTCTAAACTAGACACCTTATATCACTGAGCACTTAGATGTATTATGGGTGTGCCATACTCCACCCATCACTGCTCACTCTATTCTTCAGTAGGTTGGAACTCCCTTAGCTTTAGACGGCAGAAAAATGCAGTACTATGGATGTATAGAGCTATCATCAACAGGCTCCCTTGTTATATCTCTGATTGTTTACCTCTTTGTGTTGTGGGTAGCTATCCTTTGAGAAATCTATCCTATATTTCACTTAGCATCCCCAAGGTTAGATCACATTTTGGTAGATCGTCAATAAGCCACACCCTTCCCGTTTCATGGAATTTTACTCAAAAGACCCTGAGACTTGCAATCCCCGTGAAGCTTTCCTTTTTCAAAACTCTGTTTGAATGCTAGTTCAAGGAGACATGTAAATGCCTCCACTAATGGCACCCAAATCCTGAGTCTGGTTCTACCAACCAACAATTCTCCCTCTTACCATTCTTCACACTTTTCTTATGCACTGCTATGTTTCTGCTGTCCCTCATGACCTTACTATTCATCTTCTCTAGTTGCTTAATTCTTGTCCACCAAAGGATTTTATTTACCCTTTTTATTAACCTTGGTCTGTTGAAGTTATTTTGTACATATGTATATAGGATATGGTTGTATAGTTCAATGCTCTGTACTGATTTGTATATTCCAATGCACTGTACTGATTTATAGCTGCTATTCGTGTCGTCTGTATCTAATTGTATCATTGTTAGCTTCACTGTCTCTGTAAATTACAGTAATTGTTCACTGACCTTCCCAGGTCCACCTTGTAAATGAGCTCTTCTCAATGGTGTTTCGCCTGGTAAAATAAAGATGGCTTGATTGATTGATTGATTTAAATGGCTGCCAGGTGGGTGGCTACAATGGACTGCGTCATCTCATTCACCACTAGCCACACAATGTATTGCATTACCTGCTGAACTGGTATTGGACAACTTACTGGGAGCTGGGCCAGCCCCAAAAATTCATGAAATACCCTAAGGGATGACTTGTATTACCTCAGTGTACTAAACACCCAAGGATTTGTGAAAAGGAACCCAGCTCTTTCAGCCAATTTCCCACAATGTGGGTGGTACTGGCGTACTGTCTACCTCTACATAGGGAGCTATCTCCCTGAACTTCTGCACCTGCAAAGAGAAAGGCAGTCATATATTATGTTATTGTAACCTGGTAATGTTTTGCCTTGAATGCAATGCTTAGTTGCAAACACCTTAGGACTAGAATGCACATTACCCTCATGACTGAGAGAAACGTGGCTGTCTGCCTGTTCAGAACCTTGATTACTACTTGATTATCACACCAAAAGCAAGCCTTCTTATTAGATCATGCCTCCACCCACATCCAGATGGCAGGAAAATAGAGAAAACCTCTAACAGCTGTACTATACTGGCTGTACTGGACTTACTGCTGACAAACAGGGACAGAATCATGGATGTTGAGGTGAGCAGTCCCCTTGGTACCAGTGATCACAGGACTATGTGGTTTAGAGTCAACACCTTGGCAGAAGAAAGCCATTCAAAGATTAAGAGCCTAGATTTCTGGTAAGCCAACTTCATGGAGATGGGGGAACAGCTCAAAATTGTCCTGGCATCAGAAGATATGGGGGGGGAGGGGTAGAAGAACAGTAGCTTATGTTCAAGAAAGCCATAGCAGGAGTAGCAAGTCAATGTGTCAGATTGCTTAGCAAAAGCAAAAGAAAGAACTGGCAACTGTGGTTCTCTAAGTCAGTAGCCAAGAAAGTGCGATAAAAAAGTAAGGCATTCAGGAAATACAAAGAGACACAGAAAGAAGAAGACAGACTGAAATATCTGGAGAAGCAGAGAGAAGCTAGGAAAGCTGTCATAGGGGCTAAGGCAAGAATGGAGGAAGGAACAGCACAGGCTATTAAGAAAGGGGACAAGACCGCCTTCCTTTATATTAGCGAGAGAAAGAATACCAGAAATGGTATTGTTAGGCTAAGGAAGGGAGAGTGTGGGTGGGTGGAGGATGACCTAGGAAAAGCTGAGGCACTGAACAAATATTTTTGCTCAGTATTTACCAAAGAAGAGACAGAAGAGGATCCAAGACTCACAAGAAAAGATGTACGGGGGAGAGGTGGACACCAGCCCATTTACGGTGGATAGAATCTTGGAGGAACTAGGAAAAGTAAAGACAGACAAGGCAATAGGGCAAGATGGGATTCACCCTAGAGTGTTGAAGGAACTCAGGGAAGTCCTAGCAGGTCCACTGACAACCCTCTTCAACCAATCACTAGAGATGGGGGAGGTATCTGAGCACTGGAGGAGGGCAGATGTGGCCCCCCTGCACAAGACTGGAAGTAGGGAGGAGGCAAGCAATTACAAACCTGTAAGCCTGACCTCAGTGGTGGGGAAGCTGATGGAGTCCCTGCTTAAGGAGAGGGTAGTAAAGTTCCTGGAGTCAAGCGGTGCAGAAGACCCAAGGCAACATGGATTCAATGAGGGTAGGTCCTGTCAGACTAATCTTATCAATTTCTTTGACTGGGTGAACAGAGTGGTGGATCATGGAGGGGCAGTGGAAGTGGCCTGCCTGGATTTCAGTAAGACCTTCAACACCATTCTTCATAGAAGGTTGCTTAACAAATTGGGGAATCTGAGTGTGGGCTCTAAAGTGGTAAAATGGGTTGGTAACTGGCTAAAAGGCAGGATCCAGAGGGTGGTAGTAAATGTCATAAAATCAGAAGAGGGGCAGGTGACCAGTGGGATTCCACAGGGATCATTGCTGGGTCCAGTTCTATTCAGTGTCTTCATAAGCAACATTACAGAGGGACTGGAGGGGAAAGTATGCCTGTTCGCTGAAGACACCAAGATCTGTAGCAGAGTCAACACACAGGAGGTGCTAGATAAAATGAGAAATGATCTAAGACTACTTGAGAAATGGTCAAGGGTTTGGCAGTTGGGGTTCAGTGCTAAGAAGTGCAAGATAATGCACCTGGGATGCAGAAACCCAAGAGAGGAATACAGGATGGGGGAGCAGGTTCCAGCCACCACAAGTCAGGAGAGAGACCTGGGGGTTATCATATCTGATGACCTGAAGGTGCATAGGAAGGGGCATAACCAGTAGGAGGAGTGAAGTGGTGATGCCACTGTATAGATCACTGGTGAGGCCTCATCTGGAAGCTGTGTACAATTCTGGAGACCACATCTCAGGAAGGACATAGACAGAATGGAAGTGAAAAGCAACAAAAATGATACATGGACTGCACCACAAGCCTTATGAGAAAAGACTCAAGGAACTAAACATCTGTTCACTGGAAGAGAGAAGGAAGATGGGGGATATGATAGAGGCTTTCAAATACCTTAGAGGAACAGTACATGGTAAAGGGTACAGGGTACAGGAGGGGAGCATATTTCAGAGATGAACGTGCACAAGGAAAAGGGGACAAAACATGAGGCTGGAGGGAGGGAGGCTAAGGGAGAATGCTAGGAAGTATTTTTTCACAGAGAGGGTGGTGGATCCATGGAACAGCCTACCAGCAGAGGTGGTGGAAGTAAAAACAGTAAAGGGATTCAAAAGTGCATGGGATAAGCATAAAAGCACCCTGCTGTACAGCAGAGCAGGGGGAAGGCAATCCAGATAAGAGTAGGGATTGCCAAACCAAATAGGAAAATGGGCAGACTAGATAGGCTGTATGGTTCTTATCTGATGACAGTTTCTATTTTTCTATGTTTCTATGTAACAGCATGATATCCTTGCACATGCCTGCATCCCACTACTGCTTTGGTCCGTCTACTGCCATCCACTTACCTGCCCAACAGGCACCCATTTCTACCCTGCCTTCTGCATCTGTGTTTAAATGTAAATCTATGTTGTAAACCCAGTCCACCTGCCATATGGACCTGCCATTGATGTTCTTCAGGAAGCAATCCCACCACTCTAGGTCCAGCCTAATACCCTTGCTTATTCTGACCCAATGGTGTGGCTGCTGGATTCCTGTTGTAGCTCCTGCTAACCTCCTTGTGAATGATCAACCAGGTGCAATGGCCCTACATGTGGAACGGGAGAACCTGGCCCTGGGTATGGTTACCCTGGGGGGATCCCTGATCCAGCAGATCCAGTCCTATAAATACTTGGGCCTATGGATAGATGACTCATTGCGTTGGGGTGTCCATATTAATAATTTAATTAAAAATGTGGGAAAAAGATTGGGAGCCCTTTACAGGGTAAGGTCCTGCATGAGTATAGATATCAGAAGAAGGGTGGTGAATTCTATGATTATCTCCATGGTTGATTATGGGAATATCCTTTATGCATGTGGTAAAAGAAGTGATTTAGAAAGACTATAAGTCTGCTATGGCAGACTTGCAAGATTTATTCTGGAAGCCCCCCACCTCACCAATAACTGTTACCTATATAAGCAGCTGGGCTGGTTAAAATTAAAAGAGAGTAGACAGGAGCATTTACTGGCATTTATGAGCAAGGGGTTGTCAGGTAGACTCCCTTGCTACATTACTTCTAAGCTGGTACATAGGACCAGACTTGACTCACTAAGATCTGTAAACACTTTAGACCTGGAAATTCCAAGATGCAACCAGGAGGTTGGTCACCAATGAGTTTTTTAAAGGGGCCCATTAGGATGGAATAAAATACCATCAAACCTGAGGGCAATAGTGGGGAGCAAACCCTGGAATAGGATTAAGTCTTGGTTTAGAAATACAGTCATTAATACAAGTCTTGCCCTCCCTGTAACTCTTTAAGAATTCTATATTAGAATATTATGATATTTGATGCAGTGAATTAAACTAGGGTAGCCTTACTTTTGTGTAAGGATAGAGCAAGGAAGTTTTATACTGAACACTGCCTTGTGTTCCTTCTGTGTTCGATTTTGCTTTGTATGATATTGTATTGTGTCTTTTTTTTGTTGTATTGGAACAATGTTATTTTAAAATGAAGTTTTAAAATGCTGTGGATCTCATTGTAAATGAGTTGTAACTCAATCGAGCTAATCCTAATTCATATGAATTTTTATATGAATAAAATATTTTACTACTACTATTACATGTGAAATTGAGATGCCCTATAATGCTCTGCATTTTTCTCAGTGGTACCTGTCACACCTGGACAGCTGGTTCTGATCCATGTATAATTTTTTGTAAATATAAAAAAATGTGTGATGGACTGTCTGTCAGGAGGAAATGCTGGCTTGCTGAAATTGACACATCAACCCCCCCCCCCAGGGATAAGTTCAAAGGACAGGAGGTAGTTTAAACTGCAGATATCTAAAATGCAATTCCCTTGTAAATTTGCTTTGAAGCCAGGAACCAATATATCCATTTTATAATGCCCTCAGGAAAATCCTTTGATTTGCACTAGGTGTGATAAGAAAAAGGGGCCTAGGCATGTGTTTTGGGTATCTTCCCAGGAAGACAGCAAATTACATCAAAGAGGCTTTGATGTCTGGATAAAGCTGGTCCCAGACTAAATTAGGAAAGTCCAATAAGCATCTGCTTGGAGTATACAGTGAATTACATCAAAGAGACTTTTGATGTCTGGGTGAAGCAGATCACAGACCAATTTTGACCAGTCATAAAGAGAGGAGGTTCATTTTGTCACTTATTATTTTTTTAAATATCATAGTAGGACATCCTGTGTTATAAAATATAAATTTTAATACACCAAGGTGGAGTTAGGTGACCTCAGAGAGAAGGCTAGCTCAAAACTGCTTGTAAATAGACTGAGCAGACCTTACAGAAAGGACATTCATTTTCTGACTGAGAGAGAGAGGAACATCGAAGCACTGAAAGATTAAGAAAGTAAGAATACAATTAGCTAAGACCAGTCTGAGCGTATGGATTGTAGGAATTTGCACTTTTAAACCTGTTTTGTTTTTAAGGCTGTATGTGTTGGGTTATCTTGTTCTGTATTTACTGTTTTGCTATTTTTATCTATTTTAAAGTAAAGATATATATTTTAAAAACAGAAACTGCCTGGTGTGCCTTGAAACTTCTTTTTTTATAGTGAAGCTTAGATGTTATAGTTGACACTGTGCATGCACTTATTGTGATACCAAACTGGGAAACAGAAAAGAGTTCTCTAGGTCCTACATAGAGTTCTAAGGGTTCATTTTGAAATACCTGGTTAGGTGCCCCTAGGCAAAGATATCTGGCACCTGAAGACAGAATTATCTGAGCCTGATAATTGGATACGCTAACAAGAGGTTATCAGTTTGAATCCCTCCAGAACTTGGGGCTAAGGTGACTCGAACCCACAAAACAGACAAGAGAGTTACCTTGTTCTGTGCACTGTTCACAGTTCTACGCTCAGAGGTTGGCACTTTGGGAGTAGAGGGCTGATCTGCTGAGTGAGTTTGTGACAGATTGGTTGGCAGTGGTGGCATATAAAGTTTGGTAGCATAAGCTTTATTGCACAGTGTGTCAGCTTGAGACTCTTCAGCTCACTTGGAAAAAAAAAGAAAGGCAGTGTTTTGTTTCAAAAGGAAACAGAACTATATCCCTTGGCTTACAGTCAAGTTCCTACCCATTTTATTTTATTTCTAAAGTGTCAGTCAGATTAGCAGTAGTCAGGAAAGATGGCTTCCAACTACAGCAGGCACACTGTAGAATACTTATAGCAGTTGTGCGGGGACAGAGGAGTCCTGTTCGAAGTGACAGCCAAAAAACAGAACCTCATAGAGGCCCTGATGGTAGCAGATACCCAGAGCAGTGAGTCACTGACCCTTGACTGAAAAGGACCAAACCTCGAGTGTGGCAGGGCTAGCGGCCAGTGCTGTGTCCAGGTCCAGTGAAGAGGACAGCAGAGCCACTGTCAGTGAAGGGCCACAGCAGCAGGGGATGGTCACCAGTATCCTGAATCCAGAGGTACTCAGACTGCAAATTGAGTTGCGCAGGATGGAACTGGAGGCAGAGCAAGAACAGAGGGAGGCAGACCATGAGGAGTGTGAGCGCCAGTGAGCTGCAGAGGAGAAGAGGGAGCAAGAGAGCCAAGAGGCAGAGCGGGAACAGCGAGAGGCAGAGCAACAACAGAGGGAGGCAGACTGTGAGGAGCGTGAGCGCCAGCGAGCTACAGAGGAGAAGAGAGAGGAGCACCAGAGGCAACTCAAACTGGAGAAGATACGACTCTGACCAGCGGCACTAGAGCAGGTAAGTGGCTTGGGATTAACTGGGACTGCAGGACTGGGTTACAAATTGAACTCCAAATTAATAGCCAAGTTTAAAGAGGGGGAGGACATGGATGCCTTTTTAAATTCTTTTGAAAAAAATTGTATTCATGCTAAAATTCCTAGAGAGTCCTGGAGCTTCCAGCAATCCCCGCTACTTACTGGGAAAGCTCAGGATGCATTGGGTCAAATGGACAATTAGGACAGCAATAATTACAGCAAGCTAAAAGCTGCACTGTTGAAAAAATTTGAATTAACTGCTGAATCATACAGAGCTAAATTCCGTAAGCTCAGGAGAAGCCCTGATATGAGCTACAAGGAGCTAGCCAAAAAACAACATCAGTTTTTAAAACGTTAGTGGGAAGGAATTGAGGCAAACTCTTTTAATAAAATTGAAAATGTGATTTTATTAGAACAGTTTTATTGGGCATACCCAGCAGAGCTAAAAACCTGGCCAGAAGACTGAGATCCCAAAACAGTGCAAGAGGTTGCTGAACTCTTGGACCGCTATGCCAAGAGCACACCTGCTCTGAGAGTGAATGGGGCAGGGGTGGCAGCACAGAAAGGGAAAAGCGAGCCTTCAGGGCAGCTAAAACCCTCACTGCCTCCACCAAAACCAGTTAGCCCCAGGTTTCAGAGAAAAGATTTATCTGAGAGAAGAACTGAATGTTGGTTATGTAAGGAAACTGGGCATATTGCCAGACAGTGTCCCAAAAAGGCAAGCCATAATACACAACTGGGTACCAGGAAAGAAGTGGGTTGTTTGTGTGTCCCTGGAAGCATGCCAGTGAACATGAGGGAACACATGCACCCAGTTATAGTGAATGGTGTACAGACACAGGGGTTAAGGGACACAGGGGCATCCCTGACATTGGTAAAGGAGGATCTGGTACAGCCTGGTCAGCTTATACCCAATAAATACATCACTGTACAGGACTTTTCGGATGGGGGAGAAAAATTGCCCCTTGCTAGTGTTCTCCTAGACTGGGGTGAAACAGGGGAACTGTGCAACAGGTGGCTGTAGCCAAAACATTAGCAGTGGATATGATCCTGGGCAACAATCTCCAGCAGGGGATAGTTTGTGCAGTTACCCGTAGCCAAGTGGCAAGAGAAAATTGTAGCTCCTCGAACCCCATAGAAACCTGTGTGGAAACGACTAAGAGGCTGGTTCCCCAGCCTGCATCTCCAGATGAGGAGACTGATAAAAAGGGGGCAGAAATTTCCCCAGTAGCAAGTAACCACACAGCTACAGAGGATTACTCCAAAGAGGGAGGGATGACCCCTTGTCAGAGGGTTGAGATTGACAGTGATCCTGAGGGCCCTGATGCTAGTACTAGGGACCCTAGTTTAGCGACTGAAGGGGACCTGTCCCATGCCTTGGGACTGTGTGAGGGGTTTGCAGATGCTCACAGGAGTGACCCTAGTTTAGAGAAGCTGAGGGCTTAGGCAGACTCTGATGGAGCACAGGGAGGTGACGGCAGACATAAAGTTTATTGGGAAAATGGACTTATGTATACACAGGCAGTACAGACAGAAGGAGGGATACTAGGCAGGCAGCTTGTCGTTCCCCAAGGGGTATCATGAGCAGCTGCTCAAATTTGCACATGATATTCCCTTGTCTGGTCATCTGGGAATTGCATGCACTACGCAGCGGTTGGCACAGAATTTCTACTGGCCTAACTTCACCCAGCAGCTGAAGAAGTATTGCAGGTCTTGTCACCAGTGCCAAGAAATAGGGAAGGTGGGCAAGAAAACCCAAGCTACCCTGATTCCTTTGCCCATAGTGGAGGAGCCATTCCAGAGGGTGGAAATAGATACTGTGGGGCCTTTAAATACCCCCCAGCTCCTTAGGGAAGAGATTCATCCTGACTGTGGTAGATTATGCCACCCGGTACCCAGAGGCAGTCACCCTATCCTCTCTGAGGACAGACAAAGTGACAGATGCCTTACTTGGGATTTTCTCCCATGTTGGGTTTCCGCAGGAGGTAATCACCGATTGAGGGGGGTTCCTTCATGTCAGATCTGATGAAATGTTTATGGGAGAAGTGTGGGGTGGTGCAGAGATGCACAACACCCCGTATCACCTACAAGCAAATGGGCTTGTGGAATGATTCAATGGTACCCTAAAGTCAATGCTCCGGGCGTTTGCTGAACAGCATGGGAGGGACTGGGAGAGAAATACCTTCCCCACCTGTTGTTTGCATACATGGAGGTGCCCCAAGAGTCAACAGGATTTTCCCCATTCGAACTCTTATATGGACGCTGGGTACATGGGCCGCTATACTTGATCCGGGAGGACTGGGAAGGCAAGCACGCCACCCAGGGAACTTCCATTGTGGATTACATCATTAGGTTTAGGGAAAGGTTGAAGGAGCTTATGGGGACAGCCCAGAGTAACCTGGCAGCTGCCCAACAGAAACAAAAAGTATGGTATGACCGCAGAGCCAAAGCTCACTCATACTTGGTGGGTCAGGAAGTCATTGTCCTTATTCTGGTCCAGAAAGACAAGCTGCAGGCTGAGTGGGCAGGACCGTACAAAGTGGTTAGGAAGGTAAATGACGTGAACTACATTGTGGAGTTAGCTGACCGTCGACAGACAGCAAGGATGTACCATGTCAACATGATGAAGCCATATGCCAATGGGCTGACATGGTGTTTGAGGTGTGTAGTCATGGGGAGTGGACAGGTGAAGGAGACCCCCTTCTGGACTTGCTGGAAGATAGTAAGTGGGAGTCCTCTGTGGAGGCAGTAAAATTGTCTCCCCAGCTGACCCAGGGCCAGATCCAGAAAGTAAGGGAGATTTTAGCAGACTTTGCCCCCTTGTTTAGCACCAAGCCTGAACTAACCCCCTTAGTGACACACGATGTGGAGACAGGGACACAGACGCCCATATGGCGGACAGCATACCGGGTGTCAGAGGCTGTCCAAAAGGACATTAGAAGGGAAGTGGAGGAGATGCTGGATTTAGGGGTAATCCAGAGATCCCACAGTCCCTGGGCCTCACCCGTAGTCCTTGTACACAAGGCAGATGGCTCAACTCATTTCTGTGTGGACTATCATGGACTTAATGCAGTCACGAAGTCAGATGCCCACCCGTTGCCCCAGATGGATGAACTCCTGGACAAGTTGGGAGGGGCGACCTACCTTACGACCATTGACCTGACAAAGGGGTATTGGCAGGTACAGCTGACGGACAGATCTAGGGAGATGTCGGCTTTCATCACTCCAATAGGCTTATTTGAGTTCAAAGTAATGTCTTTCAGAATGGAGAACGCCCTGGCCACTTTCCAAAGGTTGGTGAACCAGGTGTTAAATGGTGCTGAGGAGTACGCCATGGCATACCTGGATGACATTGCCATCTTTAGTACCAGCTGGGAGGAACACCTATCCCACCTTAAGGAAGTGCTGGGTAGGATACAGAAGGCCAGGCTCACTGTCAAAGCCGAGAAGTGTGAGGTGGCCATGGGAGAAGTGGCATACCTTGGGCATGTGGTAGGCTGGGGACAGCTCTGTCTTAACCAAATAAAAATAGAGGTAATCCAGGCATGGCCTAGACCAGAAACTCAGAAGCAGGTCAGGAGTTTTCTCAGGACAGCAGGGTACTATAGAAAATGTTTACCCAATTACACTGCCCTGGCTGCTCCCCTATCTGATCTGACAAAGAAAAGGATGCCCAAGAAAATTACCTGGGAACCAGCCTGTGAGGAAGCTTTTTCCAAACTAAAGGAGGCACTGTGCAGTGCTTTTGTTTCGACAAGTCCTGACTATAGTAAAACCTTTATAGTTCAGACTGACACCTTAGATGTGGGTATTGGGGCAGTACTGAGTCAGACATCCAGCAAGGGGAGGGATCACTCAATAGCCTACCTGAGTAAAAATGTACTTCCCAGGGAGCAGGCATACTCTATGGTGGAAAAGGAGTGTCTGGCCATAGTGTGGGCCCTAAAAAAATTGGAGCCATACTTGTATGGGCAGCATTTTGTGGTGCAGACTGACCACAGACCCCTGATTTGGCTGATGCAGATGGGGAAAAACAATGGTCGATTGCTAAGATGGAGTCTTGCTTTGCAAGGATATGACATGACCATTATACATAGGACTGGAAAACAAAATCAGAACTCAGATGGGCTGTCCAGGGTCTATGAGGAATGAACTGATTTGGGAAGCTCGTCCCATGCAGGGGGATAGAGCCCCCAAATTCAGTCTAGGTGGGGAGGAATTGTCACACTTGAACAGCTGGTTCTGATCCATGTATCATTTTTTGTAAATATAAAAAAATGTGTGATGAACTGTCAGGAGGAAATGCTGGCTTGCTGAAATTGACACATCAACCCCAGGGATAAGTTCAAAGGAGGAGGTAGTTTAAACTGCAGATATCTAAAATGCAATTCCTTGTCAATTTGCTTTGAAGCTGGGAACCAATATATCCATTTTATAATGCCCTCAGGGAAATCCTTTGATTTGCACTACATGTCATAAGAAAAAGGGGCCTAGGCATGTGTTTTGGGTATCTTCCCAGGAAGACAGCAAATTACATCAAAGAGGCTTTGATGTCTGGATAAAGCTGGTCCCAGACTAAATTAGGAAAGTCCAATAAGCATTTGCTTGGAGTATACAGAGAATTACATCAAAGAGACTTTTGATATCTGGGTGAAGCAGATCACAGACCAGTTTTGACCAGTCATAAAGAGAGGCGATTCATTATGTCACTTATTATTTTTTTAAATATCATAGTAGGACATCCTGTGTTATAAAATATAAATTTTAATACACCAAGGAGAGTTAGGTGACCTCAGAGAGAAGGCTGGCTCAAGACTGCTTGTAAATAGACTGAGCAGACCTTACAGAGAGGACATTCATTTTCTGACTGAGAGAGAGAGGAACATCGAAGCACTGAAAGATTAAGAAAGTAAGAATACAATTAGCTAAGACCAGTCTGAGTGTATGGATTATATGAATTCGCACTTTTTAAACCTGTTTTGTTTTTAAGGCTGTATGTGTTGGGATATCTTGTTCTGTATTTACTGTTTTGCTATTTTTTTCTATTTTAAAGTAAAGATATATATTTTAAAAACAGAAACTGCCTGGTGTGCCTTAAAACTTCATTTTTTATAGTGAAGCTTAGATGGTTATAGCTGACACTGTGCATGCGCTTATTGTGATACCAAACTGGGAAACAGAAAAGAGTTCTCTAGGTCCTACATAGAGTTCTAAGGGTTCTTTTTGAAATACCTGGTTAGGTGCCCGTAGGCAAAGATATCTGGCCCCTCGAAGACAGAATTATCTGAGCCTGATAATTGGGTATGCTAACAAGAGGTTATCAGTTTGAATCCCTCCAGAACTTGGGACTAAGGTGACTCAAACCCACAAAACAGAGAAGAGGGTTACCTTGTTCTGTTCACTGTTCACAATTCTATGCTCAGAGGTTGGCACTTTGGGAGTAGAGGGCTGACCTGCTGAGTGAGTTTGTGACAGTATGCATTAGGCCTCCCTGATTTCCTTTATCAGCTGCCATAGCCTTCCTACTTTTTCTGCCTGGATTCTGGATTCCATAGTTACGGAGTCTAATTCTATCCCTAGGAAAGTAATAGTGTTGGGCAGTCCTTCAGTCTTTTCTTCTGCTAAGGATACCCCCAGTAGTCTGCACAGTCCTTGAAATGCCTCCAGATTGCATAGGCAATCTCAACTTTCTCCACTACTATTAGGAAACTATCCAGATAATGTAGAATGCTTTTGCATCTAACTACTTCCTGGCTGCCATTCCAAACAGCCACTAACTTGTTCAAATCTTGCACAGGATATTGAACACCTTATGGGCATGGCCTTATCGAAGTAATAGCCCCCCCTCAAACTTAAAACCCAACAGATCCCAATCCTGAGGATGTACCAGTAGCAGCCTAAAGGCTGACTGAATATCACATTTGGCCATGTGGGGTGGGGATGGGATGAGTGGGATGATTACCTCACACTTTCTGCTAGTAATACCCCTGCCTATCCATCCAAGGATGCTGCTTGCCCTTAGTGCTGTTTTTTCACATTGCTTTCATACCTTTAAATGGTTCAATATCATAACTCCTAGATCCCATTCCATCTTTGTCTTTTCCAATTGCTGCCCTTCCAGGACATAGTTATTTCCTGGGTTCCTCTTACCCAAGTGGATTACCTTACACTTTTTGGCGTTGAATTTCAACTGCCAGTTCTTGGACCATTCTTCCAGCTTTCTTTGATCTACCTCCATTCCTTGGACCCCTTCCTGTGTGTCCACCCTGTTGTAGAGCTTTGTATCATCTGTGGACAGGCAGACTTTCCCTTTCATTCCCTCAGTGATGTCACTGATGAATATGTTGAAAAGGACTGGACCAAGCACTGATCTCTGTGAAACCCCACTGGTTACTCTCCCCTCCTGTGACAAGGTGCCATATACCATAATTCTCTGAGTCCTGTCCTGTAGCCAGCTTTTTTTCCATTTGATCACTTTCTGACTTACGCCTATTTACTCCAATTTATTTGCTAGCCTTCTGTGTGGAACCATATCACAGGCTTTGCTAAAATCCAGATATACTATGTCCACAGCCGCACCTTGATCCACTGCTCTTGTAACCCAGTTGAAGAATTCTGTCATATTTGTTTGGCATGAGCATCCTGCTGTGAAACCATGATGCTGTGGGTCAAGTTTTCCCACTTTCCTTCAGGTACTCCACTACCCTTCCTTTAAGTAATGTCTCCATTACTTTATCCACTACTGAGGTCAAGCTGACTAGACGGTAATTTCCTGCTACCTCCCCGCTGCCACTCTTGTGCAATGGCACAACTGTGGCCCTTCTCCAGTCCTGTGGCACTGTGCCATTTTTCAGTGACTTGTTAAACAGTTCAGCTAGTGGGGCTGTAAGTTCCTTCCACGGTTCCTTCAGAACTCTTGGGTGTATTCCATCTAGCCTCATTGCCTTGTCTACCTTTAAAGAGCTAGTGTGCTGCCTAAAACTAATATTAGATTTTAAAAGCAGCCAATCATTACCTTTTATTCTGGGGTACTTTTTCTTCTCCCTTTGTTTAATTAGAAGATTGCTTACCCGATGTTAGTAGGTGTGATGTGTGGGACAGCTCTTAGCCTTGCAGCTGACATTTCTTGCTCTACTGCCCCACACTATATCACCAGCATTGTGACTTCACTGACTGTGACATCACTGCTACATAGGAACAGCAAGTGAGCGACTGCCAGGCCATTCACCTGTGATGTCACTGTCACTGAGATCATAATGCAGATGATGTAGTGTGGGGCAGTAGAGTTAGATATGTCAGCTGCCAGGCTAAGAGCTGTTCCACACATCCAGAACAATATTATCACATAGAAGACTTTCTGATGAGCAAAAGGAAAAGGAAAAATACTTCAGAAATAAAGTTACAACTGACTGCTACTTAAAATTTGTAATATCTTCCTGTCTGCCTGTTTTGGCTCCACTAGCTCTTTAATTTAGACAGCTCTTCAAGGACCCTTTCTTTTGTAAAGGGGCTAGTGTCTGCTCTCCTGTTTTGGAGATGTGCCTTGGCTAGTTCTTGATCATTACCTTTGTCTTCATGGGTGAAGACCGAGCAGAAGAATTTGTTGAGTATTTCCACCTTGTCTTTGTCATTCTCCACCAGCTGTCCCTCTTTAGTTGCTAACTTGGTTATTCCTCCCTTACTCTTTCTTTTTTCCCTTATGTAACCCTTCCCCCGTGGGCTTACCTTAACTGTCCCATGCTCTTCTCGCTTCTCCTCCTGCTGCTGGCATCTTGCCCTCATCCCTCCTTTGGCCCAATTCCTTCTGTGTGCCCCAGAGAGTTCCCCTGATGCAGCTATTTTGTTTATTTAGCTCAGTTCGGACTCGAGCGTCTAGTTGCGAGTTGCTGGCCTTGTTTGCGGGCCACCGGCACTCGCATAGGTGCGATTGGCGCCTTTGCATTCTGACCACTGATGCGGTCAAACAAAAAGGAATTTCCCAGCCCCAGCACCTCTCTTCAGCTTAAAGAGGGCCAGTGACCAGAAAGCTGTGGTTCAAATGCCGCTTGAGGGCAAATATAATGTTTTAAAAACTAGGGCTACTAGCAGGGCTCATTAATATGCATGAGAACCTCATGAATATTTATGAAGCTGTTGCTGCCTCCTAGGGTCTATATTATGGTAGCAGTGACTCAGGAACTGGGGGGCTATAAATACATATGAGAGCTCATTTGAAAGAGAATTATCATGGCTACAAGTGTATGGGGGTTGAAAATAAATAAAGTATTGCACCTGGCTGCACCAGACTTTTAAACATGTGAGACTGCAATGTGGGGTCAGCATACTTTTCAGCAGCCACCATTTTGGGAGGGCAGCAGCTAATCACGAGCAAGGATTTCTGCCAGGGGCTCATGGGACAAGACCAGTGACTTGTTGGGGAAATACAGGGACAAATTCCTGGTGCCAAAGGATCCAGTCAATTAGAGTGCTCAGACTGTAAATGATGGCTTGCTCAGCCAACCAGATCTCTGGAACCCTACCCTTTGTCTTAAAAGGAACTGTTTAAAGTGAGTCAGTCAGGAGTTCAGTTCGAGACATCAAGAAGAAGGGAGCCTGTGTGGCTCTGTGCTGCCTTTCCACGGGGAAGGCCCTGTGGAGATTCCTCCAGTCCAAGAGGGGATAGGACATTGGAACTGCCTGTCAGCAGACCAGAAAGAAATGTTACCAGCAATACTTGTGATTTGGACTGAAGATTATTGCTTCTGAAGTGATTGGCTTTGTTTATGTGTGGGACATTTTTGGAATCGAAAGGTGTGTGCAGTAAAGCTATAATTTGCAACCAGATTGAATCCAAACTCTTGTTTAAAGTAGTTAGTGACTTAAATGTGCTGAATGTGTTACGTGAGTCGAGATTGTTTCCCCACGAGAGAAACTGGTATGCCAGCTGGAGGCTTCACCAGCAGAAGATCACAAATTTTTTCCAGAACTGTTCATCTGGTCAGGGCTGTGCCACCTTGGCCTAGGTTTCTACTTCTGCACCACAGAACACTTGGCAAAAGACCAGTTCAGGGATTCGGACCCCCCTGCACAACACCATTGTGCAGGTTGCAACCATCAAAAGGTGTATCGTGTTGGCCCTGCTTCCCCTGGCCTCCCAGATCATCACCAGGAGATCTACATCTCGCCTGTCCAATATCCAGGTTCTGGTAGTGTGAGTACAAATCAGGGTAGCTCCATGCAACAAGTGTTTAAATCATTGTGATACCATCTAATTGTTTCTTGTTCTGGGTTAATGCGATGGACTGAGCAATCCAGCTTGGGATTACAAATAATTGGGTTTTTTTACATGGTTAACTGCTTTTCTTTCCACCAAAGGGCCCCAGCATCAGCTCCAGTGCCGGCCATCCCGGGCAATGCTTCAGGCTAGCCTGTAACATTCTGGGTTCCCAGTGTAGTTGAACTATATGGCTGGGACTTAAAGTGCATGCATGAACAGCCTGAATTAAATCAGAATACTAATCGTTTACCTAAATTTTAGCCCCTTCCTTGTTCATGCCCCCCTTAATAAATCTGATTTACTGTTTTAATGTTAATCTGGTTTACGAGCATATTATTACCTAGTCTAAAGTCATTGAATGTACTGCAAAGCTTATTGAAAGTGCATGTTGGTATTGTTGGACTGTCTTTTGCAGGGGTTTATAGGGCATGAGCCAGAGATCCAGACCCTGTTGGTAAGTGGGCTGACCATGAGCATATCATTAATGATCAAACTGTTTGGTATTTCAATTATTGAACACTTCATCTGTTCAGGGTTTTGTAAAAGGTCACTAGGCAGGATTGTGGGTAGTATTAACTTCCCAGAGGGCTGTACCTACTGTAATTACCATGTAGTTTCTCTGGATGGAGGCACCATAAGTGTAGCACTACTACTGGTAGGACCCCCCATATAGTTATGAACCCAGGCCCCTCAACCTGTTATTGGGGATAAAGGGAAGGGGTGGTAGTAGTAGCCCTCGGTATAATGGCACCAGAGTTACACTTATATAACAAAATAATGTTTTTGTCCCCCCTCTTCACTCCCTGCGCTATTCATTCCACTGTCTGGGACTTGGCTACCCTAATTGCTTTTCCTGCTTCCTTGACTTTAATCCTGTATTTGTCTCTGTCCTTCTTAGATTTGGTCTCCTTGTACTTTCAATAAGATTTTTTCTTATCTCTAATTATAGTCGACATCTCTTTGGAAAAAAAGAGCGGGTTCTTTGATTTTTTTGGATTTATCTGTTTTGCGCATTGTGCCATGACTGTAATTATAACATTTTTCAGTTTTATCCAAGTATCTTCCACATTCCCTGTGGCATTGGTTACCAGCAGTTCTTTAATACATTCCCTCTTGGGAAATTTGCTTTTCTGAAATCAAGCATTCTGAGTTTGGTGTGATAAGGGTTCTCTGTGTTGTTAATTGAGAGGCAGACTGACCTGTGGTCGCTGGTGCCCAGATTGATCCCCACTTGCACATCTGACACCCTGGCACTGTTTGTGAGTACCAGGTCCAGAATAGCAATTTCCCTAGTGGGTGACTCTACCAATTGATTAAGTCCAGCTCTCCATAGTGCAATGTGGAACTCTCTACTCCTCTCTGAGGAGGCAGTGAAGGTGGATCAGTCTATATCTGGTAGATTGAGGTCCCCAACCAGTAGTAGCTCGCCTTTGTCGGCCATCCTTAGTATGTTTTCCAGGAGGTCTTTATCCTTCTCAGTCTCCTGGGTAGGAGGTCTGTACATAACTCCTACCCAGATAGGGTCCCTGTTACTAGCTCCCACAGTGATCCATAGGGCCTCTGCATCACCATGCAGACCCTGGATTTCGGGTTGCATTGATTCCATCTCTGATATACATAGCCTCCCCCACCTTTCTTTTCCTTGTGGTCTCTCCTGAAGAGAGTGTATCCAGACATAGCAATGTCCCAGGTATTGTTATCCATGAACAAAGTCTCTGTGATAGTGTCCCAGTCAAGGTGGGCCTTATTCATCATAGCAGTGAGGTC
Source organism: Neoceratodus forsteri (assembly GCA_016271365.2). Taxonomy (NCBI): domain Eukaryota; kingdom Metazoa; phylum Chordata; order Ceratodontiformes; family Ceratodontidae; genus Neoceratodus; species Neoceratodus forsteri. The sequence continues at coordinate 914,587,596 of CM057452.1, read as the reverse complement.
TGGGATTTTGTATGGAAGGCGATGAACATTAATGCACATTGCCTTCCGTCTCTGGTTAGTCCCACTTGCTGCATGATTACTCAGTTTACATTTTGTGTCCTTAGTGCACTTTCCATTTCTAGTGTGTTTGGAACATCTTTGTGGAATTCCCCAACCTTTGTCACGTCCTAGTGGTGATATCCCAAAGTTATTTAAAGGTGGCTAGGAAAATGGGCCCTCTACCCTACCTGCCTCTGTCTCCTCCTGAATTTTGTCCTTGCTATCTCCGGATTCTTTGCAAGTGAATTCAGGTTTTCTGCTTCCTTTCTGACCCTTGGACCCTACCCCTTTGGAAACCCTTTAACTTTGCTGTTGCCTCTTGTCTTTTCAGATATACTGTCAACAATCTATTCAACATTTTAATTTTTATAGGGGGTATTGGCCAGGCAACCCCCCCAGTTGGCCCTGGACATCACATCTCCCATCCCCGGGTCCATGAAAAGGCTGCTGAAATCTGGACTTGTCTTGTCCTCTCCTGCAGTGCAGTATGGAGTGGAAACTGCCATACTCAGCACACGTGTGCCTGAAGTGGCAACCCACTCTTATACAGGCCCATCTATTGTATGCAAAGCAATACTTTGGGGGCAGCTGCATTCATGGATTCACTGGCATTGTCCTTCTCAAAGTCACTCACGCCACCTCCATTACCCCTAGCCAACATCATAGCCAGTCATATGTAACCCCTAGGCGCGGTGCTATCCCTAGCATTACTACCCCTGCCTGTATTTTTAGCCACAGGTTGAGGGGCCTGGATTTGATATTAAGGTGCCTCCACCCACAGTAACAATAGTGGGTGTATCTAACTAGCCTGTTATAGCCCTCTGAGAAGCTATAATCACCTACAAACCCACCTAGTGACCTTGTACCTGTGGCGGCAGTTAATACACAATCATCAATGAACGTTAATAATATGCACACACACTTTACACTTACCATCAGGGTCTGGCCTTCAGCAAATTCCCTGGAACCCCCTGTAAAGGCAAGGTTAGCAAAGCAGGTATACACTTTCAATGCAGTAACCCAACTAATAATATGCTTGTAAGCCAGGTTAAATGTGAAACAACAATCAAGTTTATTAAAGGGATCATGAACAAGGATGGGGCGTGAATTTAGATGAATGATTACTATACTGATTAGATGTCAGGTTACTTTGCATGCACTTTAGTCCCAAATAATCAGTCTTACAGCACTGGGTACCCAGGATGTTATACTGGCTAGCCAGAGGCATTGCCTGGGGGTGGCCGGTGTTGCAGCTGTTGTTAGGGCCCTTGATGGAAAGAAAAAGGCAGTTAGTATGCACAACAGAGCTTTGATTATTTGTAATCTTAGCCAGTTGACTCAGTCTCTTGTAACCCAGAAAATCGCTGAAGCAATTAAATGGTACCACGGACAATTAAATGATTTGTTACAGGCTGCCACCCTGGATTTACTCATGCTCCCAGTTGGCTGTGATGAGTCCGGTGATATGTAGACCTCATATAGATCACCGATGAGCATGGAGAAGCAGGGCCATTATGATACACCTCCACTTCATGGCCTTTCCCTCCAGGTGGCCACAACCTGTGAGTTGTCTCTGCACAGGGGCTGAATCCCCAAAGTCAGTCTCTTGCCAAAGACAGTCTCTAGTGCAGCACAGTTGGTCTGGGCTGGGTTAGCAAAGGCCCAGGCTTGATGAGCACTTTGGCAAAGTTCAGTTTGTTTTGTTGGTAAAGCCTCCAACTGGCATTACAATCTGGTCACGGGCAACACAGGCTTCAACCCACAAATACCATTCAGCACATTTAACAAGAACAGGATTAACTTTTCTTCACACAGTTCAGTTCTAAGCCAGATTGTTATTGCAGTTGATTCACTGAGCAAACTTCTCAATCATTAAACCAGTCCTAAACAACCTCTGGGCTAAACGCTTCACAGTAGCTTCCGAGCTTCCTCTCAGTCCAAATCTTAGTCTGTACCTTCAAAATTCTTGGAGCTTTCTGCCACAAGTAAAGGTTCCTTTTTGGATTATTCCTATTATTGCAGTCAGGCAGTCCAATGCAGGAGAACAGTGGCAGGGAGGCAAGACAGGCTCTTCCCTGCCGAGTTTCCTAGGCTCCTTCTTAGGAGCAGCTTTTCGATAGCTTGAGCTGCTCACTCTTCAAGCTCTAAGTCCAACTGAACTCCTGTCTCTTAACAGTTTGGGGATTTCCCTGAGTTTCCTGAGTTCTTGTTGGCTGGGGGAGCTGTCAGTCACAGTTTGGATACCCCCTTCAGTTCAGTTTAGGCGCCCACCTAAAAACTACAAAAACTACAGTTTTCCTTCCCACTAGGCACTTGAACTAAGGACCCTTAATGGCCCCCTGAGTCCCATTGATCCAAATGCTGGAAGTCCCAGACCTAACATGGTGGCTTCCATCCAGATAAACAAAGCTGCAAGAAGGCATATTAGAACAGACTCTCTAATTCAAATACAACAGCAGGTTAGTAGTAAATAATTACAGTACTAGTTTAAGCTCTGCTCTATTATCGACAGCAGAGTGGAGCTGATTAAAGCAGCATCTGGCCAGTCGCAAGCTTTGATACACTCGGACCCAGCCCAAACCATTTACTATACACATATTAGCTAAAGTCTTAAAGGGACAGGCGTGGAGGCACAGCATGGGACTCTCACATAAATCAACAGGACCAAGCAAATACTCTTGGATTTACTATCTATGAAAGGTGACTGCCTGGCAGGTGGGCATGGATGAAGTCCAGGAAGACATTAATGTAAACCCCAAATTGTTGGGGGGGGTTACACATATATCTGCATTTCTCATGTCCCAACTCACCTCCCCTGCGATGCCATGCATTGTCTGAATTTTTCATCATATTGTAAACCATAGAAACATAGAAACATAGAATTTGATGGCAGATAAGGACCGCTGGGCCCACCCAGTCTGCCCATTTCCCTACCTAATGGATAAGCTGCAGATCCTAGTTAACCAGCAGCCTACTTCTTCCTACCCCCACCCCCTAGAATTGCCTTATGACTGTCCCATGCATGCTTGAATTCCACCACTGTTTTTGACTCCACAACCTCCTCCAGAAGGCCATTCCATGCATCCACAACCCTCTCTGTGAAAAGATACTTCCTTAAATTACCTCTGAGCCGCCCCCCCTCTATCTTCAAATTGTGCCCCTTGTTCTTGCACACCTCTTTTTTTGAAAGATGCTAGCCTCTTGGACTTTGTTGATTCCCTTGAGGTACTTGAACGTTTCTATCATGTCCCCCCTCTCCCTCCTTTCCTCGAGGCTATACATATTAAGCTCCTTAAGTATCTCTTCATATGTCTTCCAGTGCAGACCCTGCACCATTTTAGTTGCCCTCCTCTGGACAGCTTCCATCCTGTCTCTGTCTTTGCGGAGATTGGGTCTCCAGAACTGCACGCAGTACTCCAGATGGGGTCTCACCAGCTGTCTGTACAGAGGGATAATAACTTCCTGTTTTCTACTGGTGATGCCTCTCCCTATGCATCCCAGTATCCCCCAGCCCTCCTTGCTGCCCTCTCACATTGCTTTCCCACCTTTAGGTCATCTGACATGACTACCCCAGGTCCCTTTCCATTTTAGTTGTTGTTAGTATCTCACCCCCCTTGTGTACTCTTCCCCTGGGTTTTTGTTTCCCAGGTGCATTACCTTGCAGTTCTTAGCATTGAATCTAAGCTGCCATACATTTGACCATTCCTCTAACCTTGCAAAGTCCCTTCTCATCCTTTCCACCCCACGTTATGCATCAACTCTGTTGCAGATCTTTGTGTCATCTGCAAAGAGACATACTTTTCCTTCCAGTCCCTCTGCAATGTCGCTTATAAAGACATTGAAGAGGACCGGTCCTAATACTGAACCCTGCGGTACCCCACTAGTAACCTCCCCTTTCTTCAGAGTGGACTCCATTTACTATTAAGTAAATGGAGTCCACTCTTGTCTCTGCGCAGGGGATGAATCCCCAAAGTCAAACCCACTCCCTTTTTTGTGGCCATTTTTTTAGTGGCCATGTAGACTAGCATCTGCCTTGCTATCTTTGTTTTCTTTTACAGTATCGCCAACATGTAACACATGTAACCCATTAGCCATAAATCAACACTTTCCTTTGTAATTCTTTTCCAGTAGCCTCCTATTTAATAACAGTGCCACTGCAAGGTCACTCTTCCCTATCTTCACTTCTTCCTCCACCCTCCTAATGGTGTTTTTGTCACATAATGTAAAGACATACACAAATTCCCATTACCTGATTTTGTTCTTTGATAGCCTTGGTAATGTTATCTATTATTGATTCCCCTCCCTCCTTTGCCCGCCCCTCCCCATTATCTGTTTCTTTTCCTTGACACTCCTCTGTCATCCAATTTTCAAATCCTTGCACTCAAGGACTAAAGGGGATCAGTGGTCCTAAAGCTGAAGTCTGCTTCTTGCCCTTTTGTGCTTCCTGGTCCAACAATTCTTGGAACTTTTTTCCTTTGTCCCCCCGACCCCTGCACTTTTTTTTCGCATTTCCCATTCTAAAAGTTCCTAAAATCTTTCTCTCCTGTCTCCCCCAAACTCCCTTTTACAAACAATTCTATGCCATCAGCAAGGTTATAGCAAGACCAATTGGAGTCTTATCTGGGGTATTTGGAAGCTGGCTTTCCTCAGTTGGTATGCTTTCAGTCCCACCTGCACTGATGCTTGGCCCCTCTGGTTGCTCCCCTTTAGCTCTCTTCTGCTCATTGTCCTCCTTCCTCTTCTCTGCCTTCTTCTTTTTCTTCTTCTCCTCCTCTTCATCCCTTTCTCCCTTCACAGCCTGCAGCATCTGGTTCAGCTGCTGCATCATTGTTTGTGCCTGAAGAGAAATAACTGCTGCATTCTGCACCTCTTGGCTCCCCTCTGCTTGCTGTGGAACCTTTGAGAAAGGACTTCTCTAAGTCCAAAACATGTCAGGCAGGGTCTTATCTGTTTTGTCTCTGTCCCATTTAGGAGAATTAACTTTATAGAAATGTGAGCATTTGGAACTCCACTTTGATTCATTTGCATCCCTCTAAAGGGTTTATGTGAGTGCTCGAAACCTATGTGTTTTGGTAACTGGCGAGTTTCTTGAGCACCATGTTCCTGGTGCGCACTTCTTTTGGTTGTCCTTGCTGTAGAACTTCTTGCACTTACTGCACCACCTCACTGACCACTGCCTACCCATCCTGTTCTGCTGCCATTTTGATGTTTCTTACTTCTGCCGTGGGCTGTTCTGCTGTCCTGAAATCAGCTGGAACAAAGATGCTCTCCCTCTGTTCCAGCTGGACTAAATACACCCTAGACCAATCCCCTGGCTCCTTTCTGCCTTGCTCTATCTCCCATCCTAGCCTTTCTTGCTGCTACCTGCCTATTCTACCCTCCCCCCCTACCTTTTATTTTATTTATTTTATTTTATTTAGTTTTTGTTGACTGGGTAAGTGCACTAGACAAATCCTGCCTATTTTCAGGCATGACCCGGGGGAGGGGGATACAGATGCATGCCAACTGACCTTGAACCAGATTAAGCTGATGGTGATATTTTTAGTGAGTGAGGGAAATTTGGCCAGGACACCGGGGAAATTCCCCTACTCTTTTCGATGAGTGCCATGGGATCTTTAACATCCACCTGAACTACCACCAATCCAGGCAGATTACCTAACTACCTTTGCCTTATTTGGCACCAATGGCAGTGTGCATGAGCTTGCTATCAGTGCATGCATACCACTAGGCATTCATTCGAGGGACGAAGGCCATCTCAGTGCAATGTCGTCTGCACCCAAGCCCCCCCCCCGCCCCAGCGGGATTGCCCCATTGATGATTTTGCCCACCGCTAAGTGGTGGAATCCATTCTGTTTGCTTTGGCAGTTGCCTTTCTGCACTGCATTGTTTGTTCTTAGTTGCTGGTGTTGGCTACCCCGAGTCCTTTTCCTCTTTTGATTTGGTGACCTAAACCCCCTCCTAGACTGTAGTTGGTCCTTGGCTTCTTACCTCCAATGTCCAGGACTTTGCACTTCTTTACACTGAACCAAAGCTACCTCACTAGGTGTTCTAGGTGTTCTTTAAGGTCCTGTACCTCCTCATCTTTATCTAACCAGAGCTTGGTTCATCCACAAAGAGGCAGATTTTACCTTTTATGTTATCTGCAGTGTCACTTACAAACACATTGGAAAAAACACCGAGCACTGAGCCCTGTGGAACCCCGCTGGTGACTTCCCTAAATCCAGAGAGATCCCCACCACCACCACCACCACCTCCCAAGTCCTACCCCTTAACCAATTTTCCACCCACCTAGTTCATTTCTGTCCTGTGAATCGTAGTGGTTCCTTTACTGTTTGCAGAATCCTTCCTTGTAACACTCATAATCTTATGCAATCTAATTGTTCTGTATATACTATATATATGTGTAGTATTCACTATCTTGACGCAGGATACTGGCCTGGCTAATAATGGACCAGTGACACAGCCCACTTACCTTGTTAAACACATTAAATACAATAAAATGATTAAATTAAAAAGTACCCCTTTCAGTTCACCTCCAACTATTTGACCTGTGTCAGTATAGGTCCTGGTGATCACTCTGTATCACCAGGGTGAAAAGATGAGCTGATACCAAATAATTCTGCACTTTTACCTTTAATTTGGCATAGTTGAACTTTTGGGCCACTTTGGGAACACTTCAGTCTTAAGTCAATTAATTAAAAAACACATTAGCCTTTCCCATGACTCTCTTCACAAAACTCAGTCCTTTCTCACACTCTTCCTCCCTCCCAAGACATTGTTTTATTAAAAAATGTTCCTGCCCAGGCATTGTGTGACCTACTGACTGAGGTTTTATGTTTAATCTGAAGGACTGGGGAGGGCAGAAGATGTTGGGATAGAATCTGGAGGATGCGAAGTAGTGGTGATGCCCCTATTTCTACCCCACTAAACCCTAATATCAAGGCTCTCAAGTGTCATTGCCAAACTGTTGAAGCTAAATCAAAGACGGCGGGTCCAAACTGAAGTTGCCAATTTCCACGTTGACTTACCTTTACCAGAGTGCATGATAGCCATCTAGTGGACAATTACCATCAATAAATTGCCACAGACATAATGTAAGTCTAATTGTAACTATTAAGATCAAGCCTGGGATTGAGATAAATGACCCGCTCACTGGTATACAGTTTTAGTGATTTTTTTTTTAATTTGCTTGGTTCCCACGGCTTTCAGAGGAGGCCTCGTACCTCCTCCTACTCTGTCCTCCAGGGCAATCCCCAAGGCAACACTGCCCCAGGTTTCATTCTGCTTGTGGAGCCAGGGTATTTGTGATTTTTCCTCTTATTTTTCCCATCCCCCTGGAATGCCGGCGCAAGGACGTATGTCCAGACAGGTGACATGTTGACACACACCTCCTGCCAAGCATCTAACAGCGTCCCCCTTCCCCGACTCCACTGAGCGGAGCCACCAAGCCCTCATGAGCTCATGCTTCCGCTGGCTCTCTCGGGAAGTCAGGTGCTTAGGGCACCCCTGGTATCCCTCCCCAGAGGGAGGAGAGCATCCATTGGGATGCTCAATCCTCCCTCTTCCCGCTGACCCCGACAACCTGAGTTTGTTGCTGAACTCAGGTTGCTGTCATAGCGCGAGGTGTGGCATCCAGCACTTCAACCATCAGCGCCACCAGGCCAGCCAGTTTTAGTGATTTTATTCAAAAAATAGTTCATAACTATCACCCAGTAGCTGCGTTTATTCTGATCAATGTTTCATAGTGATCCCACTACTTCTTCAGGATCTATAGTTGGTAATCAGTATAAAAATACGTTTTACAGTAGTTTACATTTTTATTTTACCTTCCAGCAAGATATTACAGATAGCTCACCTTCCTCCCAATTTTTTCTTAAATACACCTTTTCTGTATCTTATTTTTGTATACACTATTAATATTCCCAGTATCCCATTAATTCAACCAAATGTGGCATTCCATAAAAAAGATAATTCTGTTATACTCATAAATGTTGGTACATTAAATGTTCTGTCACTTAACAGAAAAAATAATAAACTGCATTTGCTTCTCAGGTAATGAATCAACCCATCTTACTGTTAGTGGTGCAAATCCATATGGTTACTTGTAAAAGAATACACCTTGACTGATCTCCTTAATTAAATATAATTATCAACAAAAATAATTGTAAGCTGAATGCACGTAAATTTTAAATTTTGCCTAGTTAAAAAAAAGAAGCATAACTGTCCCGTTGACACTGAGTGTTGAGGCACTGGATGCCACACCTTGTACTACATTTGCAAAACTCAGTCAACTCAGTCCTTTCTCACACTCTTCAGGAATGAGCCCGGGACACCGAGGGTAGGCTGGTGGGGGAGGAAGGAACTGGATTGAGTTTGCTGATTGGCAACTCTCCACTCCTGGGGTTGGGTTGGTAACTGTGCTGAGTAGCAGATGGTGTCGGAAGGGAAGGGCACCATTAGACGATTGGCAGAAGCCGTGCCTCACCATGTCTTACCACCTGGACTCCGGTCCCATTCGTGGGCATCCTCAGGGGCAGGGATGAGACAATGTAGCTACTTTCAGCAACCATGAAAATCCTGCCCAAGTGCCATGCACAGTGATCCCCAATCAGGGGAGAAGGAGCTCTGGATAGGTGGTACACTGCAACTGAGCCCTAGCCTGCAGTGGGCATAAAAAGACAATACAAGAAATCAAAAACAAAGCAACAGATAACTCACCACCAAATCCAAGAAATGTTCAGTGTCTTTTATAGTACTTCTGTATGTTTTATCTGCCTCATCTAAAATGCACCAGAAACAGAAAAATACAAAATGTCACATTTCTATTACATATTTCTCGATATATCAATATCACAAAAGAAGTACTTTAGAAACACAGGAACTTACATCCCAAAGCCCCTGACATCTTTACTGCCCATGCAGTTCCATATATCTGTAAAAAGAAATGTCACATTTCTCAGCACAGTTCTTGTTAGCCTAAAGTTAAAAAGTGTTGTTTCATATCCTAGTTTATACACTTTTTATTCTTCTCTAAGTAACTGTTTCTAGCCAAAAACTTAAAAATTGAAGTACTAGTAAGAGTTCTCCACTTAAGTCATCCTTCACCCCGTTGTGACGAATACAGTTATTTTTTACACTTTCCAGAAATGACAACCCCTAATCTCCCTGCAGTGTTATAACTAGAAGGGACTGTTCCTTCAAACAATAGTATGTTATATTTTGCTTATTTTATGAATACTAGTCACCATAACACCCTTCATAGTTAATATTGAGGCCTACTTAACCTATTGCTGGCTGCATTGAAACCACAAAAAAGTTTTAGATGGCTGTAACTACAGCTCTTACCTCTCACTTTAGTGTCCTTTGTTTTAGTGTGGGTGCCGGCTGCTACCAACCACTTCCTTTAATAGGGCAATGGTTTCCTAGGTAACCCCAAGCCACAAGAAGATGCTACACCTGCACGGTCTGTAAATTTCAAGACTTAGTGCACCAAACCTTAAACTGCAGCTGCCGACTCCATTGAATACAGCATTCAATTTTTATTTCAAAAGACAAACTTCCACTACAAAGATAGATAGGCAGTCCCTTAGTTTAAAATAAACTATATGTTAACAGGGGGTGCTGAATTTGATCCACTAACAGGAAAAAATGGTTATACTATTAACACAAATCTGTCACGTAACATGTCAATTAAGAACTAATAGTTCTATTTTAGAGTTCACAGAAACTCCTTAATATAAAAAATAACCACAGAAAAAGTGGCCAGAATGCTGAATTGGGACTATTGACAATGCCCAAACCAAAAAGGCATAGCCCTTCACCCTAACCCACCCAGATCTCAAATAGAGTGCTGTAATTGGTGGCCACTGAAACAAAATTGCTAGCCCGAACTAGCAATTAAATTGGTGGTCGGCACAACCTTGCAGCCCAAAGTCTCCTTTATCTAAACCTATCTAATCCAGAATATTCAAAATATAAAAAGGGTTGTATCTAAGCTGAACTATAATGGGGTGGAAAGGGAGAACCTAACTAACTATACCTAAGTTTAAAAAAAAGAAATATAAAATGACTGTAACTATAAAGACATTTTTAATTGCAAAAAAAAAAATAAAAAGTCAAGAAAGGGGAGGGAATAATTAACCCTGGCTTAAACTCAATTAAGTGAACTCTATCCATACTATCTCCTCATTCATCACATAACTCGGATCTAATGTACCAAATCTATCTATTCAGTAATCTTCTCTCGATTAAGAGCTTCTTGCCCATGTAGCCACCTCAGATTGGACTCTCCAACTTTTCTAAACCCACAAATCTAAGAGAAAACATATTGGGCCTGATTTTAAAATGATTGGTACTGGCACAAAGGGCTTGCATCAAGGATAAATGGCACAATGTGCTCCTTGTGCTGCACCTTGCACCAGTCCCAATTTTCTAAAGGCCAGCCGGCGCCACAGGGAGGACCGCATGCACCAACTGAGCTTATGCTGTCCCTGCGACGGCTGCACCAGTATGCCATGGTGAAAGAGGGTTTGTGCCATGGTAGAGCAGCCATATCCCCCAAGTTTGTATTTTGCAAGCCCCCCCAACGATGCATGGACCCTGCCATTTGACCAGCCCGGAGCTGGTCTAACCTGCCATGCACCAATCCTTGAACCCTTGATGGGTGGGGGGGTGGCCCTGTGCCCCCCCAAAGAAGGCACCTGTATGACTCCCATTACTGACAGACCACCACTGGAGCTGCCAGTGGTCCATGGCAAGTATAAGCCTGCTCACCCCCCATGGTGGCACCGCTGAGTTGGCCCCCCACCACGCAGATCCACACAGACTGTGTAGTTGCCCCATCAGGACAAGTTGCCACACCTCCACCCAGCCTGACTTCCCCCCAGTCTTACCCATTCTCCCTGCCTGTGAGCCACGTCATGTCTGGACTAACCCACCAGCCACCTGAATGACTGGTCGCCACCACTGGACACTGCTGCCACAAGCCCATCCTGTGGCTTGCAGCATTCTCCTTCTGTGTACCATTTCCGCAGCACAGCTGGCAGCAAACCTGGGAACTTCGGCACCAGGACCCTTCTTTTTCTGAAATTGAGTGCAGGGTCCCTGGCCCTTCCCAGGTTTGCTGTAGCCAGGTGTTTGGTGCACATTGCACTTATCTAGTGGCTGTTGTAAAATCAAGTTCATTGTGTCTCTGCACTTTAAAATGTCTAGCCACTACTGATGTTTCATCACCCCTTCTAATATCACTCCTATATTCATTCAAACTCATTTTTAATGACTGCTTAGTTTTACCTATATATGCAAAATCATAGGGGCATTTAAATAAATATACCACCTGTTCTGTTTGACATGTAATGAATTGCCTGATTTCCACATGTTCATCTTTGAAGGGGTTATAAAAGGTTTTTGTCTTTCTGGTGCTTCTGCAATACTGGCAATTACTACAATGGTAATTTTCTATTAGTGGGGTCTTATCCTGGAATATGTCATACTCATGTTTTTTGCTCTGTGTGTGTACCATGCCACAATCTATCTCCAAGATTGTTCACCTTTTTTGCTGTAGCCGAAGTTTTTTCTTTAAAAACCATTTCCCCCAATGCACTGATCTATAAAACACCCCAATGTTTGTGAATGATAGATTTAATTCTACCAAGATAGTCTGTATATTCAATAGGGACAACAGTTCTGTCTCCCATATTTTCTTTTGCATTTGTGTGCTGTAAAAAGTCCTCTGCCTTCAGCATATCACTCCTGGTCCTGACTTCATCAAGTACCGCTGGTTGTAACCCCTTCTTCTGAACCACTCCTCCAAATCATCTACAGCTTCATGGTAATCCTTGTCATTTGTGCAATCCCTTTTTAGACACAAGAATTGTCCATGAGGGATATTATTCTTAACAGATGGTTTGCAAAAGCTTTTAGCATGTAATGACACATTTTGATCAGTATCCTTACAGTTTGTGCACAACTGGGTCTCTATCTTGTAAATATTAAGATCCCAAAAATTAACTGTTGATACTGTTTGTTCTTGTTCTGATCATATATAAATCTTCTTTCAAAGTTATCCATAAATATGTTAGCATAGCTAGGGGCCATGGAAGACCCCATCTCTGTGTCCTTGCTTTGACAATAAAAGTTATTTTCAAAACAAAAATGATTCTTGTCTAATACCACCTGTGCCATCTGAAGTAGAAATTAATGTGATGTTTTTTCCCCTGGGGTCTTTTCCTCAAGTTTCTCACTCAATGCCAACAGGCCTTCTTTATGGGGAATACTTATGTACAGATCTTTGGCATCCAGGGTGACTAGAATGCTTTACTCTCCAATCAAATGTATTCTCTATTTAGTCCCTCCAAGAGTTTAATACTTTCCTCAGTATCTTTTAGAAATTGATGTGTTCAGTGACTAGGGGCTGCAGGTGGCAATCATTGTGTATTGATAGAGCTTCTAAAGTTGATCCTATCCCGGCTACAATTGGCCTGCCAGGAGAATGATGTAAATCCTTTTTGGTAAAATGTAAAATACTGGCATGATGGGGTGTGGTCTGGTAAAGGCTCTAGCCTCCCACTCAGTTATATATTTCTCTTCTAGTCCTTCCTCCAAGAGGTTTTTCACTAAGGTTTGAACTTCACTTGTAGGGCTTATTCACACTTTCTGCTAGTTCTCAGTTACATTCAGTTGTCTTAAACATTCTTCCCTACAGTATGCATGATACATAACCACTACTCCCCCACCCTTGTCTACTTTTTTAACAACAATAGAAGTGTCAGTCTCCAAATTTCTGAGAGCTGCACATTCTTGGGCTGAGAGGTTATATTTATTTATTCTATTCATCTGATTTTTTTCTCGCCTATTTATATATATATATATATATATATAGATATAGATATAGATTATATGTATGTGTATGTATATATATATATATATATATATATATATGTATATATATCATGGCAAAAAACTCTATTTAATGCATCAGTTAGGGTTGTTCCACAACAACAAAGTGAGGAAATTCTATAAGTTTGCGAACCCCACCCACCCACCCCTGCCCCCACCAACAGGCATCAGGGTGTGGGTTGGGAGTCATCGGTCTAACACTCACCCCATCCCATGTGTAAACAAGCTGATGTGGTGCAGTATAGAGAATAGGGTGAGAGTTAGGACCGATGACTCCAACACACACCCCAATGCCTGTTGATGGGGGCGGGGGGTGGGGTGCAAGGGGGGTGGGAACCGTGACATCGAATTTCATCGCAAGTGCGTACGGAAATGCAAATGATAATGCGCACGGGCACGGTACCACAACTGGAAATACAAATGCTAATGGTAACAGCAATGATGAGGCCAAAGGAAACACAAATGCAAACGCAAACGGAAGCACGTACACAAACACAAATGGTAGTGCACACAGTGACACAAAATGAAACCAAACAGAAACAGTAATGGAAACGCAAATGGTAACAGTAATGCAAACACAAGCGCAAACAAAAATGCAAATGATAACGCAGACGGTGGCGTAGACTGGAAGGGTAATGCAAACGGTAATGGAAACGCAAGTGGAAACAATAAGAGTAACAGTAACGAAAGTGCACACTCTTTTTTTGCCAAAAAGCTGCATAGAGAAACACAGTGAATACAAGGAATGTATGCATAATAATGGGCCTCGGAGCAGAAAATGAGCACTTGGAATACTAAATTGCTTATATCTCAGGAACCGTATGACACAGAAAAAAAAAAATTCATATGATTTATGACTTTCCTGGCTAGTTTTGTACTTAGTACTCTAGTGGGTGGCTAAGCATTTTTCCAATAAAAAGTCCCTATCTCAAATTGTTTCCGCGATACGGGCCCTGAAAGTCGCGGCAGATGCCGTAATGTTAGTCTATGGGAAAAAGCATTAACTTCAGAGTACCATAGCTTTGCATCCCTTTAATATTTTGTCACTAAACCACCAAAAGGCACATCTGTGGGATGTTGTCTTTCTTCCCTCCAAATTTCAGCCCAAAAGACCAAACCGTTCTTTTGCAGCAGGGTGGCAAAAAATTCCTGTTATTTTGGGCATAGTGTCGCAAAGTAGTGTTGCAAATCACAACACTTTCGCAAAAAAAAATCATGAAAGTGTCACAGGTGTGACACTACTTTGCGACACTACAGTTTACAAAAATTTCAAAAACATATTTCTGGGGTGTTTAACCCCTCAAAAAAGACATGGCTAGCATCCTCAGGGCTTGACTAGGTGAACACAAAAAGAATTATGTCCCTAGAGGGTCCCAAATTTAAATGCCAAGCATTTCTTTGACCAGTAACTGAAACAAAAATGGCTGACTCATGACACTACAGGGGTCATTTGCGACACTAAAAACTGCATTTGCGACACTGTCGAACTTTTTGTTTACTTTTCTCTTTGACTATAATGGAAAACTTGTTCTTTGAATAACTTTTGAACCGTTTAATACTTTTTCACAAAATCTTCGAAAGGCACATTGGGGACTCCAGCTGCATGTTCCATGAAGGCTTCAGACTGGTCATGCAAACTGTGCGACCTGTAGGCATGAGCAAAGAATGTGCAAAAAAGCATAAATGTGACATGGAACGGTGCTTTATAGCTCCGCAACCATATATCTGACCATTATGATCCAGAGATCTATGGTACCACTCCATGCCTACCAAATTTCAGGCAAATCCATCATACAGTAGCCAAGTTATTAAGCTGCAAAATACACTTCAACCTTAAATGGGGTACTCAACCCAAACTATAGTGGCACTACCGTGCCACTATAATATATATATCTATATATATCTATACATATACATATATATATATATATATATATATATATATATATATATATACCAGTTCCATACAGGTGTCAGTGTTAACTAGAATAGAGCCAGTTGGCAGGAACTGTGATTTAAGGTCCACATTTTTTGTCAGGGTTTTTCATTTTTCTCTTTCAAATGGATCTGTGTAGTCCTGCATCATACTAAATACTGTTTAATCCTGATTATCCTGTAAAATGTTTGTAAATCCATTTTTGAATGAAAAGTGCTTAGTTTTTCATGAGGGCAAAGTGATAAACCATAATTTAATACCCTAACCTCTAAATTTATAGGTCTATGCTTAGAAATATTGAACATTACTGTTTGTTGTTTTTTTCAGGTATCTGGATGCCGCTCTGTCTCCTATTTATTTTTATTTTTCTGTTCTTGGTCCACCCTCTGGTTGTGAACCTGTTCCTGAAACCCCTTGTTCTGTGAGTTTTTGTTGTTGTTGATGTCCCCCGCCTCTCTGCCATCTTTCTCTGCCATGCCCCCTGTCTGTTCTAGGACCTCTCCATCTATATCTGCCCCGTCAAAAAAAAAATGTTGATCTTTTAAACCATATTGTCTCATATCACCATTCAAACTCCTATCAGAACTGTACAGGTTGTTATCAGAGTCTGGGTTATACTAATATTGTTGTCTATAAGGTGAAAAACAGTTCCAACTGTATACTTTACCTTCTTTGTAATCTCTGAGGTCTCGTTTAAACTTTTTGAGTTTCTGACCTATTAAATCATTCTCACAGTCATCCAAAGCTTTTTGTATTTTATCTAGAAAATCTGAAAAATCTTTCAAATCTGGTGTCTTTGTAAACAATTTATATACCTGTTTGATCTCTCCACTAACATTAGCAATGTCAATTTTTAAAACCTCTACTAGGAGGAGTAGAAAATCTAATACGCATTTATTCTATCTGCCATCCCATTTCCTCTCTAAATCAGCAGTTGTAAATCACAAATTATGCTCAGTGGGTACTCTCAGTCCCTTTGGTATACAGTATGTTTCTGTTTGTAATATTCCATTTAAGTAATGCAATGCCACTCCAGGCATAATTCTTGTTGTTTTAAAGAGTCACATTTATTTATTAAGTTCTTTGTATTCAAATCCCACCAGTTTCTTCTTACTTATTACACCTTGCAATATGCACTCCTCATCTGTCTCTGTTAATGACCTTGATACAGACCATTCATCAGTCACATCTTTTAAGAATTCAAACACACCGATTGTGATGTTACTATATCCAAAGGTTACCCAGTACATGAGATTCAAACCGATATATGGCCCAATGTTGTATATAAGAGTGTTAAGGAATAATAACACAAAATACTCAACCTTAACAGAATACTAACAAAGTGGGACCCATGTGCACAGTTCATAAAGAAGTAATATACAATTCCAAATGCAAGAGTAATTGTCAAGGGTTACCAATGTTCTGGTCACAAATACCAACATGGAAGGGACTCTCACCCAGAATACATCCCTGTGTCAGTTCTATGGGTATTTTCCTCTATAAGAAGTAGAAGTGGTGCTGCCTAGCCATGCACATAGAGTAAGTGTCCAATCCACAGTATCAAGGTACACACAAAAGGTAGTGTGACACACCCAGCACCTGTAGCACAAAATAGAACACTGGGAGGGATCTGTTCCAAACAACCTTAAAATGAGAATCAAGATAGGAATGGAAAATGACCCGCTCACTGGAATACAGTTTTAGTGAGTTTATTTTATTTATTATTATTTAGTTTTTGTTGACCGGGTAAGTGCACTAGACAAATCCTGCCTATTTTCAGGCACGACCCGGGGGAAGGGGATACAGATGAATGCCATCTGACCTTGAACCAGATTAAGCTGTTGGTGGTATTTTTAGTGAATGAGGGAAATTTGGCCAGGACACCGGGGAAATTCCCCTACTCTTTCAATAAGTGCCATGGGATCTTTAACATCCACCTGAACTACCACCAATCCAGGCAGATGGGACTTCCGTTCAACGTCTCATCCGAAAGACGGCACCTCAGAAGTGCAGCACCCCTCTCATGCTGCACTACAGTGTCAGTACTGGGATATTAACCCAAGTGCCAGATGTGGGAACTGAGCCCACAGCCCTTTGATCTCCCAGCCTCAGAGGCGAGTGTGCTACCTACTGAGACACTGACACTGATTTAGTAAAATAGTTCATAATTATCACCAAGTAACAGCATTCATTCTGATCAATGTGTTTATAGTGATCCCACCACTTCTTCTGGATCTATAATTGGTGATAAGTATAAAAATATGTTTTAGTTTACATTTTTATTTTACCTTTCAGTAACATATTCCAGATAGCTCACCTTCCTCCCAATTTTTCTTAAATATACCTGTATTGCATGTTATATTTATTTACACAATTAATATTACCAATATTTATTTATTTATTTAAAAGTTTTACCAGGAAGGCAAGCTGAGCAGAGTACTGCTCAATTCCAGATTCGTCCTGGGGTACATTTATATAATAAAACAACAAAGTGCAAGTACATACAGGCAAACATACAGTCAGATCAGTGCAGTACAGAACAGTGCATTAAGCCCATGAAACAGGATGAATTCAATTCAATCAAGTCCCAGCAACACATATCATCTAGCGACCAGTAGGGAAAAGGAGCACCGCCTACAGTGGGAACTAGTGTAGATACACGTACAGTTAAGAGAGAAGTGGGCTTTGAGCAGTGTGTTTAGGTGCTGTGAGGAGGGGTCATGTAGAATGGGCACTGGAATGGAGTTCCATAGTTTTGACATCCAATATTTAAAGGCTGATTGTCCTGCAGCAGAGGACATGTGTGGAACAGTCAGTTGGTGGGAGTTGTGATGCCTGAATGTGTAGGCTGTGGGGGTGGGAGTAGTCAGTTCTGTTGCAATATATGGGGGCAGGGGCTGGTCCCAGAACTTGGAGGCCATCTTAGCGCAGTGTGAGTGTCTCTGGTCTTGCAGGGAAGGCCAAACTACTGGTAGAGGTCGCAGTGGTGGGTGGTGGGTGGACATTCAAGGGTGAAACAAGAGAAAGAGTGGAACAGGGGGTCCAGTCTGGCAAGGGTGGACTTGGGAGTGACACTGTAGACCATGTCACTGTAGTCAAAGATAGGGAGAATAATTTTCAGCACAATTGCCCGGCGAGCCAGCAGCATGATACAGTCATGGTTACAATATAGAACACTCAGTCTGGGGTGTAGCTTTTTGTGAATGGCATCAATATGTGCAGAAAAGTCGAGGTGCTGGTCAAGCCAGACCCCAAGATATCTAAAGGAGGTGCAGACCTCCATGGGTTTCCCATCCAGGGTGTGGAAAGTGGATGTGGCAGGGAGCCTAGAGAGTCTCTGCCTAGTGCTGAAGGTCAAGGAGACAGCCTCCTTGGCATTGAGAAATTGTTGGTTTGAGCAGAACCAGAGCTGGATGTTCATGAAATTCTGCTGGAGTCTGGACTTCACCTCAGTGGTGGTAGGGCCTGATGTATACAGGACTGTGTTGTCCGCATACATGTGAATGGATGTGTGTGGGCAGGCAGAGGATAGGTCATTTAAGAAGATGGAGAACAAGAGCGGGCCTAGGACTGAGCCTTGGGGTACACCTGTGGCTACTTGGAGGGGGCAGAGGTCGTATTATCAATTTTGATGGACTGGGACCTACCTACAATGTAGAAGCTGAACCAACTGGTGTCCTCACTGGAGAGCCCAGCCTGAGTGAGCTTGGACAGGAGGAGTGGGTGAGTTATGGTATCAAATGTCTTAGCCAAATCTATAAAAATGGCAGAGGTGATGAGACCTGAGTCCATGCCGGTAAGGATAGAATTTGTAAGCCTCAGGGGGGAAGTTGTGGTGGAGTGTGACTTCCTAAAACCAGACTGGAAAGGTGAGAAAAACAAGCAGGAGTCAAGGAAGGAGGAGACCTGGGAGAGAGCAAGATGTTCCTGGAGTTTGGCAAGAATGGGGAGGAGAGAAATCAGGCGATAGTTGCCAGGGTAGGAAAGGTCACCGTCTTTGGGGAAGGGGATGACAGTGGCATGCTTCCAATCTGATAGGACTGAAGCAAGCATGAAGATAAGGTTTAGGAGAGAGGCCATGGGAGTGGCAATGGCAGGTGCTGACAGGTAGAGCATTTTCACATCAAGTCTGGAGGGGCACTTTCACTTGGAGGGATTTAGGGCAAGCAGGGCTTTGAGTACTTCTGGCAGAGTAACCTGTCTGAAACAGAAAGTGGCATTTGCAGTAGGGGCTTGGACATGGGGAGGGGGTAGCGGTTGACGGAGGGGTGGAAAGGTGGCCAGGAGAGCTGAGGTGCATTTAGTAAAGAAGGAGTTGAATTCTGAGGCTGCTGCGAGAGGTTTGGTGACAGTGGTGCCACCAGAGCTAATATTAAGGTTGGGAGATTGGGAAGGGGGGGGCAGGGCCTTTGGTCTAAATATTTTTCTCACCGAAAAGATCATGTAGTGATCACTGGGGGAGTCAGGTAATAAGCCTGCTGTGAGTATCTAGTGTGGGTGAGAGATAAGGGCCCAGTCCAGGAGAGTATGGTTTTGAGATTTAGTGTTCAAGCATGTGGGTTTGGTTATCAGCTGAGAGAGGTTTAGCACAGTCACTTGGTTCCGAATGTTCCTGCTAGTATTGGAGAGACAGTTTATGTTAAAGTCTCCGAGGACGTGGAGTTTATCTTCCACGGCATGTGATATGAGGGCACGCAGGTGGTCTATGATATCAGGCAGGGTGGAGTTAGGGGAGCAGTAGGAGCCAACAATATAGATGAGCCTTGAGTGGGGGAGAGAAAGTTTGAACATCACGGTTTTGATGGATTACGTGGGTAGCTCGAGCTTGATAGGGGTAAACTGGAGGGAAGATTTAATGTACATGGCTATTCCACCTCCCCTTTTGTTACCGTGGTGATCCTGATGAATTAACAAATTGATTTGACTAAATCTGGCATTCCATTATGTATATATACATCGGTACATAGTGTATATATAGACAGTATATATATATATAAAAGACAAAGAACCTCTGTGCGCAAACACTGAGGCAAGGGTTACCCCAAAGGGCATTTGGCTGGGAAGCCAAGTTTCAAGAAAATACAAAATTACACATGCCCCCACAATGCAAAGCATCATGGGCTGCATATGCAAATCACCACAGAATGTTCTGCTGGTCCAACTTTAAGCAGAATTGCATGGTGCCGAAAGGCCTCTCACACAGTTTGCAAAGGGTGCTAACAGAAGACATGTATATACACATTTATTTGGCCACCAAATATTTAGGAAATCATGAAGCAGAATTTTTTTTAAATTTACATTTTCATTGCTTATAGGGCAATGGTAATACACCAGTGACCTCCAGTAAGGTTTACACAGGCAAAACAACAAGCCTGGTGGGGGGTAACTCCTTGGAAGTACAGGTTCTATGTCATAACAGTGACCGCAGATGAGATCAGTCTGCAAAACCCAACAGTCAGGGATGGCACAGGGGACACAGCAGTGATCATCAGAACAGCAAATCGTGGTCTGAGAAAAAAGCAAATGCTACCACCACCACCAAACACACCAACACACAACACCATGGACATAGCACACACGGGAACAGTGAGCACCAACACCATTGGCAGTGAAACTCCAGCATGGCCAACACAGCACTAGGGATAAACAGTGAAAACAAAAGTGTCAGGGCACACAGGCTGCCACTGGAAATGGGTGCATAGGGCAGTACCGTAGGCAGCCATGGAATGCAGGCACAACATGGGGGTTAGGCCTACACCTGTAGATGGAAATTATAAGCGAGCCCAAGCAGGTAGTCGGCATTGCTCTGCACACTGTACTCCCCCATAATTCTCTCAATGCATCGAGTCAGGTCCTTGTATTTCATCTTCTTAGCAGCACAACATGACCCAGACCCTAGCTGCTCCATTTGGATATCACTGAGGTGCTGCTCCTCCCGCAGACCGTAGAGGAAGTGCTACACACTGCGATGGCAGGCACCAAGCCAGGTGTTGAATCCCTGGTGCCAGCCCTACACAGCATTGTTCATTCATGCTAGCCCAGCACAGGTAGCCTCATACATGTTCCAGGCTGAGATCGGAAAAAGCGGGTGCCACCGAGCTGTCCGCCCGATGGGGCACCCAATCCAGGTGTCCTCGATATAGTCCAGGACTGGCTTTAGGATCTCCTCATTCTGCCAGTAGAAGTTTAAATCCCAGAGCTCCCCATAAATTTTGGCCACATCACTGACAGGGAAGAATGCCAGGGCAAGCAGCATGCAAAGCTGCAAGACAAAGTCTTCATCGTTGGCAAAATACACAGCACGCCAGGCTAGCATTCAAAAATCTATATATAATAATAAAATGGAAGCATAAATAAACAAAGTACCTTACATATTGCATACATATTGTAATGGTTCACATACTAATAAAGGGCAAACAGCCCAGTGCTTCAAGGCTACCAGGACCTCTTCATCAGGGGTGAGGCATGACTGCGACTGACCATGCTTTATACATTTGGTGCCTACGTGTGTTAACAATGAAGTGCTTATAATCCAATGCCCAATCAGCAACTTACAATGCTCACCATTAATTAATTGTCATGGTGACTAATTTTATTTATTAAGGTCTAGGATTTCAGTTACCTTTGAGCCAAGGCTCTTTTACAAAGGTTCCACATCAGGATGAGAACAAACAAGCAGGACATTAATTCTTACAGGATAACAGGTTACAGTTCTGTATCATAACATTAATTATTACAGGATAACAGATTACATTTCTTTATCATCGGGTGTCAGCGTGGCTCAGTTGGTAGCACATCTGCCTCTGGACCAGAAGGTCATGGGTTCTCGTCCCACACCTGGATTGAACTTGCACCTAAAACGCTGGCCTTTGAGTTCAGTATTAGGGGGGTGCTGTACTGTTGGGGTGTGCCGTCCTTCGGATGAGACGGTAAACCGAAGTCCCTAATACCCATCCTGGTGTTGTCCTGGTGGGTGTCCAGGTGGAAGTAAAAGAACCCAGGGCACTCTTCACAAAGAGTAGGGGACATTCCCAATGTCCTGGCCAACATTCCCCTACCCATAAACTGGTTCATGCAATTATCCAGGCTGTGTGTGGGTGTTGATGTGTGATATGGCTGACACTGCACATTCAGTCACTTCACTATCAGTCTAGCATTGCTTGTAAAGTGCTTTGGGATACACTGTGTATGAAAGTGCTATATAAATGCTTCTTCTTCTTCTTCATCTTCACATGAGTACATACAGTTAGGAGATACTAGGGGTGTGCACAAAACAGGGATAACATTGATAACGAGAACTTGGGGAGACACAGGAAGAAGATGCTGCCAGAGGAAATTGTCAGAACACACATGAAGGGCAAGTGAAAAGTGCAAGTAAGAGGAGGAGGAGGAGGGGTAGGTAGAAGGGGGGGGATAGTAGGTGAGTGGTTAAGAGGGGACAAGTTCCAGAAGGGAACAGCAGGCTAGAGTTGACAGTCACGTGCTAGAGGCAGATAGGAATAGGCGGAGGTTAGATTTGAAAGGGCCTAGCTTAGGTAGGGAGGAGATGTCCCTGGGGAGACTGTTTAGCCAGCTGGGAGCTCTGTAGGCAAAGGTTATTTGTCCCTGTGAGGTCTGACATCTAGGGATATGCAGTATTAGAGATTCAGAGCCCCTGGTGAGGTGGGGATTCTGTGCAGATTGTAGCAGGGCGTGAACTCTGGAGTGGGGGGGCAAAGCCCATCAGTGATTTTTTAGCCATTATGCATGTTTGGTATTTGATGCGGCTTGTGAGTTGAAGCCATCCTGTTTGGGCACATAGGTCACATATGTGAGTGAGATGATGGGAACTGGTGATGAGATGGTAAGCTTTATTAAGGGTCATAGATATGCACCTGAGGGCGGTGGTGGAAGCAGAATCATAGATGATGAGACCATAGTCAATAGTTGAGACCACCGAGCTCTGGACTGCGATCCTTGAGGCTTCCAGAGTTAAGCATTGCCTATGCCTGTAAAGCAGGCCAATGCATGTGTTAGCTGCTTTGGCAACATTGTGGATGTGAGTCCCATACGATAGATTACTGTCAAGTGGGATTCCAAGGTATTTGAAGGATTGCACTTGTTCTAGGATTGCCCCATGGCAGTTTGCAATAGTGAGGGGGTGGTCCCGGCGCTTGTTTTGTGAGCTGCAGAAGATCATAGACTTTTTTTTTATAGTTGAGGACCAGTTTGTGTTTACTGAACCAATTTTCAGCTGAGGAGAATCCATGCTGTAGTTTGCTTTGCAGAAGGTGGGGGTCCTTGTGGGTGGAGTGGATGACAGCTTCATCAGCATATAGGAGGAGTTGCTCAGGACAGGATTGTGGAAGACTATTTAGGAAGACACTGAATATAATCAGTGGTGCATTGAGACTTAGTGAATCCTTGTTAGATATCCTTGTTAAATAAAGTGCTTAACAACTCCCACAATTCATTTGTGCAAAAAGGTATTAAAGAAAAAAATAGATAATTTTTAAGTTAAAAAAAATATATATATCCTCATAAAGACTTTAATCCCAGGACTTAAGGTTGTAGTTCTTCAGGACAGGAGGCTCTACTTAGACACTCTGCAGTGGCCATTCATTTTTAAGGAACAATTGCCTAATTTGCCATCACAGCGTGCTGCCTCCCATCCTGGGCAACATCATACCAAAGACCAGGATTATGAATTGACATTTCTTACTACTACTACCTAGGCACAATATTTTTATTACACACGTATTCAGTTTTTGCTTTAATTTTGATTCATGAAAATTGAGTTTTAAACAAACAATCATACATCCAGATTGCTGGCACTATAAATGGTCCCCTTCTGATACTCTGCCTGCCTCTGGTCTGTTATTCACAAAAAGGGTTTCCAGTCCATTGTGTCATTTAACCCATTGGGTCACAAGGTCTTCAGAAAAAAAATCTATTTAGATTCTTCTTGATCTAGCACATTCTCTCTATTTCCCCCATGTTTCATTATAGGGGCCTGATCAATGCCCATGTATAATACTTTGTGTAATGAGGCATCTTGGATTTCAAACAAATGTTTGGCAATGGGATACTGTAAATTCCCATTCCTAATGGCACATTCCGGACACAGACAGAGATTTAAAACTTGTCTCTGAATGGGGCCCTCTGATATCTTTTTGCAGAAACAAAAATTTAAAAGACCTCTTGGTCCATAGTGAGTACAGGGACCCCCCACACCCCCACCCTGCCAGCAAAAAAAGGAAACATATTGCCACCAAAACTAAATGGTTTCTTTCCCTGCCATAACTGTGTTACCTGCAAGTATGCAGTAAAGGGTACCTTTTTTGTTAATCAGAGCACAAAAGGTATAGCACAGGCACAAATAAAGTAATTTATCACATGTAGTTCTACACATGTTGTATATGCAATATGGTGTTCATGTGGTCTAGTATACATAGGGAAAACAGCTAGAAAATTAAAGGAGCGTCTGCAGGAACATTTCCTAGCTAGGCAGGCAGAGTATCAGAAGGGGACCATTAACAGAGCCAGAAATCTGGATGTATGATTGCTTGTTTAAAACTCAATTTTCTTGAATCAAAATAAAAGCAAGAACTGAATATATGTGTAATAAAAATATTGTACCTAGTTAGCAGTAGTAAGAAATGTCAGTTCATAATCCTGGTCTTTGGTATGATGTTGCCCAGGATGGGAGGCAGCATACTGGGGTGGCAAATTAGGCACCTGATGTTGTTTATCAAAGGTTAATGCTACTTGGTGCTAACATAGAAACATAGAAACATAGAATTTGATGGCAGATAAGGACCGCTTGGCCCACCTAGTCTGCCCATTTTCCTACCTAACAGATAAGCTGCAAATCCTAGTTAACCAACAGCTTACTTCCTCCTACCCCCCACTAGGACTGCCTTATGCCTGTCCCATGCATTCTTGAAGTCCCCCACTGTTCTTGACTCCACGACCTCCTCAGGGAGGTTGTTCCATGCATCCACAACCCTCTCAGTGAAAAAATACTTCCTCACATTACCTCTGAGCCGTCCCCCCTCTACCTTCAAATTGTGCCCCCTTGTTCTTGCACATCTCTTTTTCTGGAAGATGCTACCCTCTTGGACTTTGTTAATTCCCTTGAGGTACTTGAAAGTTTCTATCATGTCCCCCTCTCCCTCCTTTCCTCTAGGGTATACATATTAAGCTCCTTTAAAGAAAATACAAAATCACACATGCCCTCACAATGCAAAGCATCATGGGCTGCATATGCAAATCACCACAGAATGTTATGCTGGTCCAACTTTAAGCAAAATTCATGGCGCTGAAAGGCCTCTCACACAGTTTGCAAAGGGTGCTAATAGAAGACATAGATACATGTTTCATTCCTACCAGGACTCATTAGTATGCCCTGGCCTGCTTGACACCCCAGTGGACTGGACCAGCTACCCTAAGACAGTGTGTCTTGGATATGTTGTGGTGAACCCATTAAAATAAAAAACTATTCAAAAGACAAAGAACCTCTGTGTGCAAACACTGAGGCAAGGGTTACCCCAAAGGGCATTTGGCTGGGAAGCCAAGTTTCAAGAAAATACAAAATCACACATGCCCTCACAATGCAAAGCATCATGGGCTGCATATGCAAATCACCACAGAATGTTATGCTGGTCCAACTTTAAGCAAAATTGCATGGTGCCAAAAGGCCTCTCACACAGTTTGCAAAGGGTGCTAACAGAAGACATAGACACGTGTTTCGTCCTACCAGGACTCATCAGTATGCCTCGCTGCTTGACACCCCAGTGGACTGGACCAGCTACCCTAAGACAGTGTGTCTTGGATATGTTGTGGTGAACCCATTAAAATAAAAAACTATTTAAAAGACAAAGAACCTCTGTGTGCAAACACTGAGGCAAGGGTTACCCCAAAGGGCATTTGGCTGGGAAGCCAAGTTTCAAGAAAATGCAAAATCACACATGCCCTCACAATGCAAAGCATCATTGGCTGCATATGCAAATCACCACAGAATGTTATGCTGGTCCAACTTTAAGCAAAATTGCATGGTGCTGAAAGGCCTCTCACACAGTTCGCAAAGGGTGCTAACAGAAGACATAGACACGTGTTTCGTCCTACCAGGACTCATCAGTATGCCTCATCTGCTTGACACCCCAGTGGACTGGACCAGCTACCCTAAGACAGTGTGTCTTGGATATGTTGTGGTGAACCCATTAAAATAAAAAACTATTTAAAAGACAAAGAACCTCTGTGTGCAAACACTGAGGCAAGGGTTACCCCAAAGGGCATTTGGCTGGGAAGCCAAGTTTCAAGAAAATACAAAATCACACATGCCCTCACAATGCAAAGCATCATGGGCTGCATATGCAAATCACCACAGAATGTTATGCTGGTCCAACTCTTAAGCAAAATTGCATGGTGCCGAAAGGCCTCCTCACACAGTTTGCAAAGGGTGCTAACAGAAGACATAGACACGTGTTTCATTCCTACCAGGACTCATCAGTATGCCTCATCTGCTTGACACCCCAGTGGACTGGACCAGCTACCCTAAGACAGTGTGTCTTGGATATGTTGTGGTGAACCCATTAAAATAAAAAAAATTATTTAAAAGACAAAGAACCTCTGTGTGTAAACACTGAGGCAAGGGTTACCCCAAAGGGCATTTGGCTGGGAAGCCAAGTTTCAAGAAAATACAAAATCAGCTCCTTTAGTCTTTCTTCATATGCCTTCTGGTGCAGACCCTGCACCATTTTGGTTGCCCTCCTCAGGACAACTTCCTCTCTGTCTATGTCTTTGTGGAGATGGGGTCTCCAGAACTGCACACAGTACTCCAGATGGGGTCTCACCAACTGTCTGTACAGAGGGATAACAACTTACTGTTTTCTACTATTGATGCCTCTTCCTATGCATCCCAGTATCCCCCTGCCTTCCTTACTGCCTTCTCACATTGCTTGCCCACCTTTAGGTCATCTGATATAATTACCAGGTCCCTTTCTATTTTTACTGTTGTCAGTATCTCAACCCCCATTGTGTACACTTCCCCTGGGTTTTTGTTTCCATGTGCATTACCTTGCACTTCTTTGCATTGAATCTGAGCTGCCATACATTTGACCATTCCTCCAACCTTGCTAAGTCCCTTCTCATCCTTTCCACTCCATCTTGTGTATCAACCCTGTTGCAGATATTTGTGTCATCTGCAAAGAGACATACTTTTCCTTCCAGTTCCTCTGCAATGTCACTTATAAAGACATTAAAAATGACCGGTCCCAGTACTGAACCCTGTGGTACCCCACTAGTAGCCCTCCTTCTTCACTGTGTATTCCATTTACTACTACCCTTTGCGTCCTGTTGTCTAGCCAATTTTTATCCGGCTACCACCTTGGGACCCACTCCAAGGCTGGCTATCTTGTGAATTAATCTTTTGTGTGGGACTGTATCAAATGCCTTGCTAAAATCTAGGTAGGCCATGTCCACAGCCCCTCCCTGGTCTACTACTTTGGTCACCCAGTCAAAGAAATCTATTAGATTAGTCTGACACGACCTTCCCATCGTGAATCCATGCTGCCTTGGGTCCTGTGCTCCACTGGCCTCTAGGTACTCAACAATTCTTTCCTTCAGAAATGATTCCATCATTTTCCCTACCACTGAGGTCAAACTAACTGGTCTGTAGTTTCCTGCCTCTGTCCTGCTCCCACTTTTGTGACGAGGAATCACATCTGCCCTTCTCCAGTCCTCGGGTACCACCCCATCCTCCCATGATTTGTTAAAGAGAGTAGTCATGGTGTCACTAGTTCTACCCTTAGTTCTTTTAGAATTCTTGGGTGAATCCCATCAGGCCCCATTGCTTTGTCCACCTTCAATTTTATCAGTTCTTTCAGAACCCTTTCTTCTGTAAATGGACTGGTATCGACTTCGACTTGGGAGTGTTTCTCTTATTTGGTTTAGGTAACTCCCCCTCCTCTTCCTTTGTGAATACTGAGCAGAAATATTTGTTCAGTATCCTGCTTTTCACTGTCACCCTCTACCCACATTCCCTCCCCTTTATTAAGCTTCAATATCCCTCCTTTGGTCTTTCTTCACTCCCTAATGTACCTATAAAAGGTCTTATCCCCCTTCTTAACAGAATTGGCTATCCTTTCCTCGGTTTGGGCCTTTGCTATTCTGACTGCCTTCCCAGCCTCTTTCTGCTTTAACTGATAAAGTTCTCTGTCCTGCTCCTTCTGTGTTTCCTTATATTTCCTGAATGCTGTCCTTTTCTCCTTAACCTTCCCTGCCACCTCTTTTGAGAACCATAGCGGTTTTTTCCTTCATTGTGTTTTATTGATTTGCTTTACACAAAGGCTTGTTGCCTCTGTGATGGCTGTTTTGATCACTCCCATTGTTTCTCCACCCTTCTTCTTGCCTCTTTGCTAGTGCTTTTCTGAGGCACTCTCTCATTTTCCCAAAGTCGGCCCTCCTAAAGTCCAGTACTCTTGCTTTTGTATGGCTTGATTGTATGGCTGTGTTTATCATGAACCACACTGTTTGGTGGTCACTTGTTCCCAGATGGCTACCCACTTCTAAATCTGAGATTCTTTCTCCATCCCCATTTGAGAGTACCAGGTCTAAGATTGCTTCCTCCTGAGTGGGTTCCAATACTAGCTGTCTGAGGCATGCCCCCTGTAGGGCATCAAGAATGACCCTGCTCTTGGATGTGCCTGCAGCAAAGGTGCTCCAGTTAACATCTGGCATATTCAGGTCCCCCATCAACAATATCTCCCCTTTTTCTGCCATTCTAAGAAAGCCTTCTATCATTTCCTTGTCCATTCCTCCCCTGAGATGGGGGTCTATATACAACCCCATGTGGATTGTGGTGCCATTTCCTGTCTCCAGGGTGACCCAAAGTGCCTCATCTGCTCCCTGCTTACTCTTTAGTTCTGTCGCTTTGATCCCTTCTTTACAGAGAGCTACCCCTCCTCCTCTTTTCCCTCCCTGTCCCTCCTGTAGATTGTGTATCCTGGTATGTTGACATCCCAGTCATGGTTCTCTGTGTACCATGTTTCTGTGACTGCCACAATATCCAGGCAACCTCTTCCATCAAGGCCACTAGTTCAGGGGCTTGTTACACAGAGCTACGGGCATTGGTACTCATCACCCTCCACTTTTGATAGCCTTACCCCTTTTAGCCCCATTTCTGTCCTTACTGCCTTTGCCTTTTTTACATTTAAATCTGTTTTGCTCCCTAATAACTTCTGTACCTTGGTGTTTACCTCACTAATCACCATGTTTGTGGGGGAGGCTTGATTTCCTGCTCCTTTCAGTGCCTCCCCTTGGCTAGTTTAAATGCTTGCCAATGAAGCATTTAAACCTCTCACCTAGGATTCTGGTTCCCTCGGACAGATGCAGACCATCACACCAGTATAGGTCTGCATCCTCCAGGTGGCTCCCCAGTCCCCAATGAAGCTAAAACCCTGAGCTCACCAGTTTTTCAACCACACATTGAATTCCCTGGTGAGAAGTGCCCTAGCATCTCTCTTGCTCT
Source organism: Neoceratodus forsteri (assembly GCA_016271365.2). Classification (NCBI taxonomy): domain Eukaryota; kingdom Metazoa; phylum Chordata; order Ceratodontiformes; family Ceratodontidae; genus Neoceratodus; species Neoceratodus forsteri. The sequence continues at coordinate 914,558,215 of CM057452.1, read as the reverse complement.
AGGACAGGCAGCACCTCCGGAGAAGGTTACCGTATGCGCCACTGTTCAAGGCCCTTCCCAGCTCTATAAACTCCCTCTGCACTGCTCTGATCCTATTCCTAGCCAGGTCATTTGTCCCTAGGTGGACAATGACATCCAGCTCCCTCCCCCGTGCAGCTCCTCCCATGATCCTGAGTATTCGCTTCCTGTCCCTCCAAGCCGTGGTGCCAGGAAGGCACCTTACCTCCCTTTCCCCTTCCTCCACATTTCTACCCCCCAATGATTGAGTCCCCCACCAGGAGTTGTTTCCTTCCCCTGTGGGGTCCCATGCCACCCTCCTGTGGGTCTCCTTTGTGAAGGTTCCCAGCATCCTCCTTGGTCTCCACTGCAGGTGCCTCCATAGAGGAACCACTTTCCACCAGAAGAGAGAATGAATTATGGAGAGGTACAGCTGGAGGGATGCAACTCTGTTCCACCACCCTCTCCCTCTCCCTCATTGAGCCCACCCTGGTCCAGCCCTCCTCTTTCTTGGCAACCTCTGAGGTAGTGGCATTGGCCCTGGTGGTCCCTGGGTGGGGGAGGAGGTTTCACAAATCCTAACCAGGTCAGCCTGGAGACAGGCAACCTCCCCTCTCAGACCAGAGAGGTGCCTGCAAATAGGGCAGCATCGCAGCCTCCAGAATGTCTCCCGAGAACACTGCCACCCCACAGCCATTGCACTAAACCACTCCTATCTTGTTTTATTTTGTGTCCTCTCTACTGTTTCTCTGGATGCTTACTCTCTCTTCTCCTTTCAACTCTGACCCTTCCTGTTCTGGGACAGCAACTTCCTATCTTCTTCAGTAGCCTCCTTCTTCCTTGCTCAATATCAGACCACCAGCAGCTAGGGGGGAGAGTGAGCTACTTTTTTTACTTTAGGGTTGACAAAACCAATGTTTCTCTATGATCCTTTCCTTCCTACTGCCAAACAGGAAGTTCCTGTTGACAGTCAAATCCAGTGGCTATAAAGTGGCTGTCCATAGACTCTGAAATGCCCTGAGTTCTGGTCTATGAAATGGACTGGCATGTATATTCCTCTAGAGGCCCATTCAGGCCAGATTATTGGGAGTCCACCAATCTTAAGGGCTGGATTATGCCAAAGGGGGAAGGCAGGGGATACACAGGGGTTCCAGTGGGCCTTTTTTGCATGCAGTTTCCAAACCTTTGCAGCATGTGGAAGAGTGGGGTGTGTGGCCAGTTCTGAGGGGATGTTACTAAACATCATTGCCTGCTGCATAGTTCTGCTCAGGAGGTGGGCTTCACATTGGGCCAGCTTTGATTGAAAGTCTACATATCAGTGGGCATTTGAGAGAGCTGTAGCAATTAGTGGGCTGCATGCTTGCGGGGGAAGTTAGTGAGATTATAATCTCAAAAACTGAGAAGTTGGGTGAGTGTCTTCTGATTGATGCATCTGGGGACCATCTCACATAGAAAGCTGAGCATCCTCTGGTGCATCGTTTTGAACAGGGTCAGCTGTATTTTGATGGGGAGACTGTCTAGAATATATTGAATTCTAGGTACCACCATCATTTTGAAGGCATGTGCCCCACCCCAGTGGGATAAATGTAGACAACTCCACCAGTCCAAATCTTTGTTGAGTTCTGTAAGCGGGGGTGGGATATTCAGCTTACTCAAATCAGCCAGTATCCACATAGACTGGATTTCTAAGTATCTGAGACTGCTGTTCACTTCCTGTCACCCCCATGGGAAGCCAACCCAGGTATGGGCAGCAGCAGTGATAAGTATGAGATTTGGAAGCCTTGGCCTTGTAGCCAGACAGGGCCCTAAAGGCTTTGTACTCTAGAGTGGCTGGCACAAATTCCTCTAGTTTCATCAAAGTAAGCATATTGGGGGCTATGCACTAATGGGGGAGATGTACGTGCCTGGGGTGCATACCCCACCCACATACCTATGTGGCCCCGGACAGGTGCAGGGTGTGCAGTATACATGACTGCATGCACTCGTGGGGTGCCTGTCTGCAGCCACGCTCCCTCAGCACACGGGGTCACACGGGCAGTTGGTGGCAGAGCCGTGGACCCAGGTGCCTCAGTGGATCCCTTGAGCCCATGCAGTGGGTGCACAGATCATGAGCAAGATGTGTAAAGTGGCAACATATGGACACCTGCCAGGCACTTGCCCGAGCCGGTGCCCCAGCCCTCCCTTGCTGCCTAGTGGGCTGGGGCAGCATGTAGGTCCATAGCCCAGTATCGCCATGCCCAGTGGATGAAGAACACGAGGACACGTACTGGGTTATGCCTGGTCTCGGCTAGCATAACCGGTGCCCCCTTGTGCCTGGCACTATGCAGCTTAATGAATGCCGCATAGTGCAGGCATGCTCTCGACACGCCCCCAGCGGGGTGTTACCTGAGGGGCTAGGGAGCGGGTGTGTAAGTGTCTTGTGTGCCCTTGGTGAATGCTGTCGGGAGTCACTGGGACCACCGCTGTGCGGCATTCACACTTATGTATGCCTACGTGCCTCGGATACATGGCGCATAGGCAACAATTTGGTTAGTGCCTATGGCCCAATATCATCAGCAAATGCTAGTGCCTTATGCTTCCCATTTAGCTGTATGCTCTAAGGAAATCACAAAGAGGAGGGGAGAGAGGGGCATCCATGCCCTGTGCTCCTGCCCATAGTTTTGATTTCCTGAATTTCTGTTGAGGCAGAGTTGCCTGCCGACCTCTCCACAATTTCCCGCTTGCAGCTGAGATGGCTGTCACAGTTTTTTGTGAATAACTTGTGCTCCACACCAGATTTTGATGTCAAGTTGACAGGCTTATTAGAGCCAATTTTTTGATGTCAAATGAGCCCTGGCTGAGTACAATGGGGTTACTGGAGAGATGAATGAGTATTGTGCTGGGAGACACAGAGCTGCACTCCTAAACTGTCATTCCGGTCTGCAGCTTGTGCATGTGCCTCATGAAGCTGAGTTTTTAACACCTTGATCTACATACAAACTATGAAAATAAACTCTTATTTATTTATCTTGCTAAAGGATCATGTTGCGTAATGCTGACAAATGATAATACACCTTTCTTTATTGTTTTCGATCACATGTGGTTATCTATTTTATTTTACTAATAGATATACTGTGTCTTGGACTCCCTATGACATTTGGTTGTATTTGTTTTTTTATTTTATTTGAAAATTAGTAACCAGGAGAGGCACACTGAGCCAAAGCTCGTTTCCAGGTGTGATGGGGGGGAGGAGGGATTTGGAACAAACAACATACAAAGCAAGTGTCAAAACACTCAGATCAGACATGAAGTACAATCAGTGCTGGGTAAGTTACTTTTTCTATTACTTTCTATTATGTTTGCAGACTTGTTCCAGGAAGCTCTGTGCAGTCACTATCAAGTATGGAGAAGTACTAGAAAAAGTAATACATCTTACAATTATAGCTACGTATTTCTTTTTATACAAAAACAATACAAAAATAATAAATAACTATAACAGATTACATTTTTTGAAAGTAATAGGTTAGTTATTTTCAAATAAATGTAATCAGTTACAGTTACATATTTCTTTTGTATAAAAAGACATAAGTAATTGTAACTGTAAGGTGTATTACTTTTTCCAGTACTTCTCCATCCTTGCTAGTGACTCTACAAAGCTTTCTAAAACAAGTTTCCAAAAGTAATAGAAAGTAATAGAAAAAGTAACTTACCCATCACTGAGTACAATATGATACAAAAACTGAATAAATATTAAAAGAATGCATGTACAGAAATGAAGTGCAGAAAATGGTAAGTAGTGTATAACAAAAATTGGCAGCAATGAATAGTATCCAGAACAAGTAGCCCAGATGGGTTAAGGTTCAGCGGTGGAGGTGCAGACCTTGTTATGATATGGGGCACCAAGCTTGGGATGCAGCTTAGCATGGATGGCATCCATGTGGGCTGAGAAATCAAGCTTACTGTCGAGCCACACCCTCAGGTACTTAAAGGACTGAACCACTTCAAGAAGGGTGGCATCCAGAGTAGTGAAAACCAGGGGGCAGTGAGTCTGGCCAGTTTCTGACTGGTTTCAAAGGTCATGGACACTGTCCTTTTAGTGTTGACTCTAAGATGGTTTGATCGGAACCAACGCAGAACATTGCAGAAGTCCCACTGAAGCAGGTCTTCCACATCTGCAGCGGTGAACCAGAGGCAAATTTGACTGGGTCATCTGCATAAATGTGGATATGCAAGTTGGCACAGGAAGTGGAGAAGTCATTGAGAAAGCTGGAGAAAAGGATGGGACCCAGGATTCAACTCTGTGGGACCCCAGCATGTAGAGGAAGAAGAGGTGACAGGGTGTCACCAACCTGCACAGATTGTTGTCAGCTCATTAGGTAGCAATGGAACAAAGCAATGGCAGGGGCTGAGAGGCCAAATGAACTCAACTTGTCCAGGGGGAATGGATGATACACCAAGTTGAAGGCTTTGGCCAGCTTGATAACTATAGCAGCTGTAATGTGCCCCGATCCATCTCGGAGATGTTGGCATTAGTGACACGCAGCAGGGAGGATACAGTGAAATGGTGCTTCCAGAAACCAGACTGCAATGGTGAGAGGTAGGGGTGGGCGAAAGTTGCGAATTCCACTTTCGCGGAACTTCTGCAAATTTTCAGAAATTTTGTGGAAATTGTGGAACTTTCGCCATTGGCGAAAATAGGATTTTCCACAGATTTTCGCTGAGTTCTGCAGACTTATTTTGTGAACCGTGGAAAAATGCATATAAAATGTGGAATTTATTCTTTCCACGGTTTAATGAACTGTCAGTGAATGAGCGCCTGCTTGTACAACCATGTGGTTATTCACTGACAATTCAGTGGGCCACTGGCAGTGGAGGAGAGAGGAGTGCTGCACTGGTGGCCTGCTCAGGGGCAGGGTGGTTAGTGGAGTTGGGTGGTGGCAGATGAATTGTCAGGGTGGTGTTTGTGGGGGTCCAATAGACACAAGAGAATTGAGATTATTTTTCTTTACAAGGGATCTGGGATGGGGAGGTCCACTAGACACCAGGGAATACTGGGACTAGAGGGGGGGATGAGTTGGTGGACTGCCAGCTGTTTATTTGTGGACTAAGGAATCCAGGATAGGGAGGGGGTCTGCTAGACATCATGGAAATAAAATGTTTTGGGAGCCATGATCTGTGGGTGGGGGGCACTAGAAACCATGAGGGTCCAAGGAAGGGATTGGAGGTCTTTACTAGGACCCCTGATCATTGGGGGATGGATTAATGAGTACAATTGCAGTTAGAAAAAGCCTCAGAAATGACCACTGGCAGTGATCCTTTCTGCAGATTTTTTTTCCGCAGTTTAATAAATTATCCTGCAGTTTTTTATATTTTTCTGCAGTTTTAAGGCAGAATTTCTGTGGAAGTTCTGAAAATGATTTCCGAACTTTCATGGAAGCGAAATTCGCACTTTTACCAAAATTCCGCTGGCGGAAATTAATTTTCGCAGATCCCTAGTGAGAGGAAGTTGGAGGATGAAAGAAAGTCGATGAGTCCAGAGTGGACCAGTTTCTCTTGCAGTTTGGAGAGAGACGGGAAGAGAGAGATAGGACTGAAGTTGCCAGGAGAGGAGGGGGTCACCCCCTTTTGTGAAACAGAATAACTTTGGTGAACTTCCAGAACTGAGGAACAGCACAGATTGAGAAGGAAAGATTAAGCAGGTGAGTAATGGGGGGCTGCAATGTCAGGAGCTGACAGGTGGAGTAGTTTGTGGTCCAGTACATCAGGGCTGGACGTAGACAGGTTGAGGGAGGAAATCGCGATCAGGTTTCCTGGATGGTGATTTGGGAAAAGTGGAAACCTGGTGAATGATGGGGAGGGGGGAGGAGAGGAAAGAGATGAGCCAGGAGGGGGAGAAGAATAAAGGGCACAGGTTGTGAATAGCTCATTTAAGAGAGCAGCAATAGAGGGAGGGTCAGATACAGGTGAACCATTTACCATGAGAATTAGGGGAGCAGACTGGGCATGGGGGTCAAAGAGGGAATGAATTACCTTCCAGTGTTTAGCTGGGAATTAAGGGTTGTCTAGAGGCTGGCCTTGAAATAATGTGATTCCACATCCTGGATAGCCTTTGTTTAGTAATTATTTACCGTACATCATATCTCTGACAGACTTTCCACCTGACTTTCAATAGAACCACATTAGCCAGACATAGAAAAATGGAGGAATAAATACTTAGAGCTTGATAAAGAAAGGGTTTGGGTGAGGTGCATGGTCATGTAGTGGAAGTGCATAGTATTGCCCTTGCCAAAAATGTGAAACGTGGATGAACAAATAGTCTTAATGCGTAATATGTGCCATGTTGAAGTGCACTACATAAACATCTGTTCATCACAGGTGTCCAGTGGCATCCGGGGGCACAACTGAACCTCTGCATGATTCATGCATGCAGACTCCAAGTCACAGCACATGTATTCATTGTTTATTATTTATTTACTTTTTATTGACCGGGTATGTGCACTAGACAAATTCTGTCTATTTTCAGGCACAACCTGGGGGAGGGGGATACAGATGAAAGCCAACTAACCTTGAACCAGATGAAGCTGTTGGTGGCATTTTTAGTGAATGGGGGGAAATTTGACCAGGGCACTGGGGAAATTCCCCTATTCTTGCAGTATGGGGATCCTTTGCGTTTGAGATGGAGGAGCCATTTGAGATTGGGATGGACGTGGAGGAGGTTGTGGTCACTGCTGATGTGGAAAGTTGAGAGGTTGTGGAGAGCGACTACCAGGCAGTGGAGACAGAGTTAACGATTAGTGATCCTTGTACGGATGGAGACGATATGGAGATATAGAGCTTATTAACTGGATGACCGGGCTCATCGGAGCTTGTGCAGGAGGGTGTATAGTGTGTGTTTCTCCTCAGATGTGTGACGAGGGATCTGCTGGGGAAGCTCAGCGCATGGGAGAATTGGAGGACACTATGCGGCGTCATGAAGCTGTGACAGTGTCACAAGTGATCCGGAATCAGTTCGGTATCACATGTGGAACTACGGAGGAAGTATGGGACTGGGCAAAGGAAGCTGCACTGTATAATGCTGGATGGATGCAGAGAGAAGATGGTGACTGAGTCCTTAATGACGACTGGGACGAACAATCTAATGGAGTGCTGGCGAGATCAGTCCGGGCTGTTTCAGGTGATGGAGTGTTGCCTGGTGAGAAACAAACTAAGGTACTGGCAGGTTTTAGAGATGCAGCACAAACATCTCAGACTGGACAACAGGCCTCTGGAGTTTCAGTTGTTTCTTTTTTCACAAACAGCACCAATGATTCTAAACTCTGTTCAGACTGGGAAAAATGCGAATGACGACTCTGGGGGAATATTTGTAAATGATGATGTTGTTGTTCCTCCGGTGAGGCAAAGTAGCTCTGAAATGGTTGGGGCTGGTGGAGGGCGTACTCCTCTGGAAACACAGAATCAATGAGATCGGGATGGGGGTGGGGGACTGAGGGGGAATCTTTGTCTGGCAGTCATGAAAGTAAACAGAAGGATCAAGCAAATGGGAATGAAGGGCCTTCAGAACCTCATAATAGGTGGGGGAAAGGGCCTAAACTAGCAGACCTGTTCAAAAACAAATTAGAACAGGCCCTTAGATGAAACGCAGTGCGTCTTAGATAAAGAAGGGGTTTATAAGAGCATCCTGACAGGTATTATGTGGTGAGACACCTTCCTAAGGGTTCTATGCAATTTTTTCCAGTAGAATTTTATACATAGATACATGGACAGTGTCGGCAGATAAGGGTCTATGGCCCACCCAGTCTGCCCATTTGAGCTTGTAAGTTCAGTTTATGTTTTCCTAGAAGTCTGTTGCCCCTTACTCCTGACCTCCAGAATTCCTTTATGTCTATCCTATGCATTCTTAAATCCCATGATTGTTTCAGCCCCCACCACTTCCTCTGGCAGGGTGTTCCACTTGTCCACCACCTGCTCTGTGAAGAAATTCTTCCTCACGCTTCCTCTGAATTGTCCTCCCTCCAACTTCATCCCATGCCCTCTAGTCCTGGAACATCTTTTCACTTAAAAATAGTGTATTCCTGCACCCTGTTCCTCCCTGTAAGATACTTGTATGTCTCTATCATATCCTCTCCTCCTCCTCCTCCAGGAGTACATGTTCAGTTCCTTCAACCTGTCCTCATGGGACTTGTGATGCAATACATGCACCATCTTTGTTGCCCTCCTCTGAACCTTCTCTACCCTGTCTATGTCCTTACATAGGTAAGGTCTCCAGAACTGTACACTGTACTCCAGGTGGGGCCTCACTAGTGTCTTGTATAGTGGAATTATGACCTCCTTTTCCTGCTGGTGATGCCCTGCCTATGCATGCCAGCATCCTATTTGCTTTACCTGCTGCCTTGTCACACTGTTTCCTACCTTGAGGTCATCAGAGATGATAACCCAAGATCCCTTTCCTGCTTGGTGCATGCTATATCCTCACCACCCAACTGATATATTGTGCCAGGGTTTTTGTGCCCCATATGCATTATCTTGCACTTCTTTGCATTGAATTTCAACTTCAAATCCCTGACCATTCTTCAAGTTTCTGCAGGTCCCTTCTCATTCTGTCTACACCCTCTGGTGTGTCTACTCTGTTACAGAGCTCTGTCTACTCTGTTACAGAGCTTTGTGTCATCAGCGAACAGTGAAATTCTGCCTTCCAGGTCCTGTGCAATGTCACTGATGAAGATGTTGAATAGGACCGGTCCCAGCACTGATCCCTCTGTGGAGTGACAGCCATTTACCACTACCCTCTGTGTCCTGCCGCCCAGCCAGTTACCTACCCACCACGCTACTGTCCTGCCCACACCCATATTCCCCAGTTTGTGTAATAGTCTTCTATGTGGCACAGTGTCAAAGGCCTTGCTGAAGTCCACATAGGCCATGTCCACTGCCTTCCCCTGATCCACCTCCCTAGTCACCCAGTCAAAAAATTCAACAAGGTTGGTCTGACATGACTTCCCCCTGGTGAAACCATGCTGCCTTGGGTCCTGTAGTCCATTGACAACCAGATGTTCCACCAATCTCTCCTTCAGTAGTGCTTCCATGATCTTCACCACTACCGAGGTGAGGCTGACTGGTCTGTAGTTCCCCGCTTCCTCTTTGTTCCCACTTTTGTATAAGTTTATGCCTTGATACATGTTTCTGGAGAGGATACGTTTGATATTAGTTTTAGATCTACTGTTGGGCTGGAGAAATTTTGGGGTAAATATGAACATATGAAGAAAACACCATTATGGATTCCCTTTATTGCTATTCCTTTGACGAAACCAGCTGTTAGAACAATTACAGTTATGTTTAGGAATGAGGGGGTTGACGTTAGTGATATTTACCATTGGTTACAAAACAGATGTGATGTTCTGGGACCTCCTGAAGCTATTTTGGATGATGAGAGCCTATGGACATGGGGTTGGAAGTTCAAGGTCAAACTTTTTCAAGTAAATTCTGAAATCACTCACCTTCCTAACAGCTTTTTTTAGGCAAGGATAGAGGAGTTTGTTTTTATGGGGGTCAGCTGAGGGCATGCTATAAATGTGGGTCCAGGACACATTTAAGAAGCACGTGTGACATGTTAAAATGTTCTTTATGTGGAGGGTACGGACATCCTAGTGTAAATTGTGAAAATATTTTCCAATGTAATTTATGTGATGAGAAAGGACATGCATACCATCAGTGCCCTTGGGCGGAAAGAAATAGAGCTCAAGGGTGGGACCAGGAGAATTTGGTGCAAACTGCCCAAGAATGGAAGGGTAGGTCAGGGCCTGGTACACAGCAGGATAGAGATGCAAAGGGGCAGGAGCCTCAAGATCAGCAGCAGGACCAAGAAGGGACGGGGGATCAGGTGAAGGATCTGATTGTTAGGGGTAGGACTGAGCAAGAGGCCACAAAAGAGATTGTTCTAGTGATTCAGAATCCCTTCTTGCCCCTGCAGGGAGAAGGGGGGACTCAGAGCTTGAATCGGATGCCTCTTTAAAGTCAGGGGTAACCTCAGAATTTGATGAGGATGACAAGTGGCCTCCAAGCAAGATAAAAAAGAAAAGTAAAGGAAAAAATGGAAAGATAGGGAGGTTTTGGATGAGGTAGGCTAGAAGATCAGTTAGTTTAAGGGGGAGATGGCCTAATTTGACAATTTGAATCGCTTCCTTAAACATTGCCACTATTAATGTATGTAGTATTAAAAACTACAAAAGGAAATTAATGATTTTGTCCTATCTCCAGCAAATTCAGGTTGATGTTTTGTTTTTGCAAGAAACCCGCACTTCTTCATTATTTGAAATTGAACAACTTAAAAGAAGTTGGGTTTGGGGGTCCTCCTATTGGACATTTGGGGAAGACTCATCAGATGGCTTAGGGATTCCTTTTAAAAATCCTGATTTTTCAATTATCAAAGTAATGGATATTTGCCCAGGGAGAGCTTTAGTGCTAGATTGTAGGTGGAGGGATTTGGATTATAGGTTTATCAATATTTATGCTTCCCAGACGAAAGCCGCATGAATAGATATTTTTTATAGATATTTTTAATTTAGTAAGGCCATTACTGTAATCAAAAAAACATATTGTGTGTGTGTGGTGGGGGAGGGATTTTAATTGCAGCCTGGATATTCCTGCTTCAGATAAAAAAAAAAATATATTGTGATTCTCATGCCCTTATGCTTATTGTTAAAGATGCTTTACTTTCTGATACATATAGAACACTGAAAAAGGGGTCAGGGACTACTTATAATAGGCACATATATTCTACGAGGATTGATTATCTTTTTGTTTCCAAATTTTGTGTGCTGGTACGTGTGATGTTACATCCTACAGAATTTTTGGATCATCTTATGTTAATTGCAGAATATAATATGGGCACAGCGCCCCCTAAGATTTTTTCATCACGTAATAGATGGAAATTGAATGCGGCAGCACTTACACTGGACCATGTACTGAGTAAAATTGAAACTTTGCTGGTGGCAGGAATATCTGTACAGTGTCTGTATGATGATATCTGGCAGTGGTGGGGGATACAAAAAAGACATTAAACAGCTGTTTATAAGCTGTTGGAGGGGAAAAAGCAAACTCGGACTATATTACATACCTTAGCTATAGAAACCAGCTGTATATACTTATGTCCATCCCAGATAGGGAGAGGGTTCAGTATAAACAACAGATACTGGAAATAAAAAAATGTATGACACAGTATCAGTATGATTGAGCCAAATCTTTAGATGCTGAGATGAGATATGGGACAAGGAATTCTCCAGTGTCAGATCCTTTTATGGCTTGTAAACAGCGATTAGATAAAACTCTGATGGTGGGTCTGTATAATGCGGAAGGGGTTGTTGAAAATAGGGATATAAACACGCTAAAATTAATCCAGGAACACCTGACGGGAATTTTCAGGAAGTAGGGCGCAGGAGGTGAGTTTGGAAACAGTGCTGTAGGCACCCACACCTAGCATCTCGCTACAGGAGATCATGACTTTGCAAACACCAGTCTCAAGAGAAGAAATTTTGACTACCCTTAAATATTTGAAATCTGGAACAGCACCAGGAATTGATGGTTTAACAAATGATTTTTTTATAAAAAATTTGCATTAAAACTGAGTATTATTTTGCAGCAAGTGTTTGATTATATTTTCTCTCAAAAAGAGACTTCACTGCTGGATTTTGGCATAGCGATAATTAGTTATATTTATAAGAAGGGGATAAATTGTCCCTAGAAAATTGGAGCCCAATTAATCCCCTTAACAGTGATTATAAGATTCTGGCAAAAAGTAGCAAATAGTTTGATTGACGAGGCTCAGACATGCTCTATACCAAATAGGAATAGTCATTATAATCGTATTATTTTACGGGAACTTTTTGGCAGTAGATTGAAACAAAATAGAACAGGATACATTATGGCCTTAGATCAGACCAAGGCCTTTGATAAAGTAGCGCATGAGTATTTGTGGCAGGTCTTAAAAAGATATGGGATCCCCCCATAGTTATAACCTGGGTACAAATCCTTTATAAGGAAGCACAATGCATTCCATTTTTGAATGGGATCTTGGGGGCAGTAATTCCAGTTAGGAAAGACATGAGGCAGGGGTGTCCCTTAAGTCCACTTTTGTACATGTTTGCTCTGGATCCTGTTATTAGGGAGCTGAAATGGGATATGCACATTTTAGGACTATCTCCAAGAAATGGAAGTCAGGAAGTTAAAATTACAGCTTATGCAGATGATGTTGTTATCATGGTGCAGAATAAGGAGTCAGGTGTTAAAGCCTTACATATTTTTAACAAGTTTACATGAATTTCTGGGGCAACTTTAAATAAAGGAAAGAGTGTAGTCATCCTATTACATAGTGGAGAAGATCAGTGTCATATTTTAGAGGGAATCAAGATTAGCAGGGAGCCTCAAAAGATCTTAGGAATTTGGTTTGGTATGCAAGATGTGGCCTTGTTCAATTGGAATATGCAATTAGTTGTTTGTGAGGCGAAAGTCCAGGTATGGAAAAATTGGAAAATGGGAAAACGAAAATGAGTTTTGATCATAAAAAAAAATTATTACCTATTTTATTATTTAATTTCGGTATTTAGTCCCCCAGCTCAACTTGAGACTTGGCTTTTTAGTAATTTTTTTCAAATGTTATGGGGGAGCAGGTTGAACCCAGTAAAAAGGGAGATAACTTACAAACGAATTAACAAGTGTGGGTTGAACATGTGTAACCCGGTATGTTTTTTTCATACCATGTTCTTAGATGGGATATCAAAGATTTATAAAATGGATAAAATGACAATAGGGCAAACATGGGTTAAGGAAGCATTGCAAACATATATGGATAAATGGGATCTATTACCCCCAAAGATTTTACAGCAGTGGGCAGTAACAGAATATGTAGTGGATTCTTTCAAGAAATTAAGGCAATGGATTGAGAAAACTATTTTTATGAGTTTAGAGCAAAAACCTTTATATCAGAGAGTGATAAGGTTGAATGGTCCTGAACCGATGATCTTTCCAGAATCTACCCCAAGTCAGACTCCTTGTGTTTTAAAAATATTGACAGAAAAAAGAATACCGCAGTTCATGTGGGATTTTACTTGGCTTAGTTGCCATGGGAAGTTAGGGGAAGTAGGTTATTTAAAACACAAATCAGTACAAGAGAGATATTGTCCACAGGCATCATCAATAGCTATTGAAGAGACTATGCAGCATTTTCTTCTAGAGTGCCCAGAGACAAAAAATTTCTGGCAAGTAATGGGATTGAAATGGAATTGACCTTTTTTTGCAGAGGCTAAATTATCAGACCTTGGTATTAGGGGGATTGTACAGGTTTATGGAAGATGTTTCATGCTAGTACGATTAGAACATTTTTTGCTGTTATTAAATATTATTTATGGCAGAGTAGGTGTCAGCTAGTATTACAACAGACGAAACTACCTCCTGAGGTAGTAATAATACAAATTTAATCTGCAATAGCGAAGGTAAAAGAAAACAATGAGAAAAGGTATACAAGGGATATAAATAGGGGCTTGTGGAAGAATATAGGTTTTGTAACTTAATATACCTAGTTGTTCGGTACATGGGCTACACTAGAAGATGGATTTGACATAAAAGGAAGAAAGGTGACAAAGGCTTGAGGATTGTTTTTGTTGTATTTTTTTTTCTTTTGAGTTTAGTATCTATTTGTATTAGTTATAGTTTTTTGAGTTTGCTTCAGGCCATATGGGAGGGGTATGTGGATGTTCTATTATTTTTTGTTTAAATAATTATTTGGGGCTTGTATGCATGTATATTGGATTTTCTCTTTCCTTGTGTTGCGCAATTTGCTGTTAGTTTGACTAATGTGGCCACTAAGTATATTTGTGATGTAATGTTTCTTTTGTTTCAAATAAAAAATTCCTTCTACTCTTTTTGAGAAGTGCCATGGGCTGTTTAACAGCCACCTGAACTACCACCAGAACAGGCAGATGGTACGTCGGTTTAACATCTCATCTGAAAGACGGCACCTCAGGAGTACAGCACCCCCCTCATGCTGCACTACAGTGTCAGTATTGGGATTTAACCCAAGTGCCTGGTGTGGGGATAGAACCCACATCGTTTTGATCTCCCATGATAGGTGTCAGCACATGCAAATCTCAGGCCATGACACCACACCACCAAATGTGAGTTATATGGAATACATAAAGGGTTGCAATGGAATATAGAGGATTGTGCATGGTTCTCCATAAACAAAAAGGCTGTGTCCCAATCAAAAGGTTGCCTTAGCAGCCAGAGACCTGAAGAGCGCAGCTAAGGTAACCTCAAGATTTAGACACAGTCTTGTTTACATTTGGAGAACCATACATAAACTTTTATAGTGTATGGTTTTCCATACACATTTCCGATTGTAAGTAAGGTTTCAACTTCTAAGAAAAGGGAAAATCTTACTGTTGTCTGCCAATCAGAATGTGTATTTTTAACCACTTTACTGGCAGCAGTGCTTGATTTGTCCTGGTGCCACTGAGCTGAGAGTTGAATACATCTGGACAGGGGGTGAAGGAACTGGTTGAGAAAGTGGGTATTGGAAAAGGAAAAAAATGCAACACTAACTATCACCAATGCTGTTTCTGTTTGTTTCAGACCCAGCGATCAGCACCATGGATTCAGACAGCCATGTGTGAGACATTCAATGTTGTGCTGCAGTAGTTATGTTGCAAGTGCAACATAACAGCATGATGCCATAGTTACTGCAGCACAACATGGAAATTCCAGTAATGGATTTCCATCAGTAACAGTGCTCCATCACACACTAGAACACAACTGTCTCTACTAGTGAGTGATAAGACCTATAACTCACGAGTCTTGAAGCCCCAAGCTAGTTATGGGGGTCTTATCACTTGCATTTTTTTTTGTAATTAACATTTTGTTGAGGTTTCAACACATAGAACAAAACAAGCATCATATACATAAAATATTCCTCATGTGTGCATCATAGATAACACATTGTTACATACAATGGTCTCCAAGTGGTATTCTAAAAGCTGCATATTTTGCTTAAATGGTTGATTATTGAATTATACATTGTAATTCTAAGTACCCTGTTGTTAACAATACTGGTTTGAGAAGCCGGCCCGGTGGTGCTGAGGATTGAGGCGCTGGATGCCACACCTCGCACTATGCTGGTGACCCAAGTCTGTGGAACGAGCCTGGGCCGTTGGGGGTCGTAGAGGGAGGGAAGAGATTACGCCCTGAGGACTGCCTCTTCCCAGGGTGGGATCTAGGGGCTACGCTGCACAGGGGCGACCTCTGGTGGAGACCGGGGGAATGCTGAGTTTGCATTGCTACGCATTGCGAGGGGAGGTGCTGTGGTGGGCATCGGCATTTGTGCCATTGACTCCATTGCATGACCGAGCATCGGGGGAAACAAAAAATGGAAAAAAAAACCTCCAGAGGATAGGCAAAGGCACTGCCACCAGCTCCACACTCCCAATGCTGGGCTCCTCACTCTCCCTGGCCCCACACTCCAACTTTAAGGCTCACTATACTATAAATAGAGTGCCCTGGGAGGATAGGGCAGCCCTTCCCCGTGGGGGCTTAGATCCGGGGGTGTAGCCTGGTCAGAGTGAGGGAGTAGTTGTGGTAGCCACAGCAGGGAGGTAGAGAGCTGGTTGGGTAAATGCTGGAGAGAGTTCCTCTGGCTAGGGACGAAGAAATAAAAGTATTAAAAAAAAAAAATACTGGTTTGCATGTTTTTTATTTTTATAGAATTCTGAGTTCAGAAATGGGTTCCATAACAAATAAAATTGATCATTTCTATTATGGCTTATCTGGGTCAAAGGCTCATTGGTTGCTTGTTACCATCTCTTGCAGCCACTCATTAAAAGATGGAGGAGATTGTTGTTTCCAATATCTTAATATAATATTTTTGTTGTTATTAAAATTATGTGAAGCCGTAATTTTTGTTCAGGGGTAAATTAATTATATCTGCAAATATACCCAGCATTACTAATTTAGAGGTACTTCTAATATTACAATATAAAATCATAGTGCATGCCAGCTAAATGTCTTCCTAAAACCTAACTAATTTAGAACATTACCATAGTATAATGTATATGTTATAGGACCCTGACATGTCATACATCTCCAGCATTTATCATTTGTATCTACACCCAGTTCAACAAGTTTGTGAGAAGAATAATGTCATTGATGATTATTCTTAAATTGAATTAACCTGCCTTTTGTTTCTTTGCAGGCTCTAAGAGTATTCTCCTAGCTCACCTCACATTTTGTAATGATATAGGCAACTTCAAGCCAATTTACCATTTCTCTTTAAGTTTCTCCACTGGGTTAGGGATATAGTATATCATTAGGTTATGTATAATTTGACTTTTGACATTTTCTTCAAGTTTATCTAGATTATCGAAAAGAAGTACTAAGTCCTGACTAATACATACTCTCATTATGCCCCTTAATTGTAGATGTCTATGAAATTCCATAATGGAAAGAGTAATTTTTTTGCTATTACTGAAAAGGGAGCTATAGTCACCAACGAAGGGTCCATTATATTACTTACACTATCTATACCTTTTTCTTCACAGCATTCCCAGTTAAGTTTTTTAACTTCATGTTGTAATTTATTTTCCCATATTGGCCAGAGAGGAAAAGTGGAAGGTTCTCATGTAAGTGCCTTTGACACATTGTTCCAGGTTTTAAAAGAGGTCTTTAAAGGGGAACAGTCATCACCAAGGGCCCAACACCTAGTTGTGGAGACGGTCCTAATGTGCACTTTGTGTGCAAACATTTTGGTTTACTTACTATTTACTGTAATACAATAGGTTATATCAGACTTATTTTGCTTAGGTGTATGCTGATATCCTTTGCTACAAATCCCAGAATCTCCTGAAGATGACATCAGAGCAGTAGGCAGCAATAAGAAGATTTAATAGCCTGCCATGCATGCCAGAGTTTGTATAAGCTTGACCTTTTCTTGCTGGTCCCGCTCTCCTCCATGGGCTATGTACAGTCACAGAGAACTGTGCATAGCCCCTGGAGAAAATCAGTCATGAAAAACATCTGATTAGAGATTATAAAAGCTCTAAGATGCACTTCAGGCTGTTGAATCTAGCCTGCTTACTGCTCTGATATCAGCTGCAGAAGGTTCTGGGATTTGTAGTAAAAGAAAATGACAGCCTACAACTAAGCAAAATCTGTCTGATAGAATCTACTAGACTACAATAAGCAGTAAGTAAACTAAAATGTTTTTGCCAAAAAAAGTGCACATCGGGACCAGCCCCACACTTGAGTGTGGAGTCCTTTGTGCTGACTGTTCCCATTTAAGATTGGATTGGTATTTAATGCATTTGGGAAACCATCAAATCACATTGATTTAGGATCCTTTGGTTTAAGCAGAGACTTATCTGTTTTGAACCAAACAGTAACACCTTCTTTCTTATTAATGTCCCATAGTACAGATAGGCAGAGAAGGTGACGAAAGTAATACATTTTTGGGGCCATTATTATGTTCATTGTTTGGATACATCCCCTTAAAGAAAAATTCATTGGGAGCCACCTTTGAATGTCAATTTTAGTGTTGTCAGCCAGAGGGAGGAGATTTTTCTTTATAGTTTTTTTGAAGTCTCTTTCTAGCAAGATACCCAGAAATTTTATATCAGACTTGGATATCATTTTTTTGTTTATCTATTTATGCTTCTACTCTTTGACAGCCCCATCTGCTTGATCCAGCCCCAGCTGTGTTATACTAGCATTCCCTAGTTCTTACTGGAACTTTTCCATGTTCCCTCTGAGCTTTTCTCCTTTTCCTGGGTTTCTAGGATGCCGGTGTCAAGGGGGCACCAAGCACATGCTGACGCAAGCATGCATTGTATAGTACTTGCTGATGTCCTCCCTCTCACAAGCTGCTCCAGCTGCACTGCCACCTGTGGTCACACAGCAGGCAGTACAGCAATGGAGCTAGCTGCCCTTCTTCCCTGGAAGATGAGAGTGTCTTCTGAGATCCTTAACCCTCCTATCCCATGGCTCACCCTTTGCAGCCTGAGCTCATTCCCAAGCTCCAGTTGCTGGTGTGGGAGAGGTAAGCTGCAAGACGCCTCAGCTCCCATGAGCCACTTGACCAGCTCAGGCTCAGATACCTTAATATCAGACATTTTAAGTTTAGAAATGTCCAAATTATCACTATGTGGCATTAATTCAGATTTCCCCAGTTTAACTATGAACCCTGAGAAACTAGGATATTCATTTATTGTTCCAATTAGGTGGGGCAAAGATGAGTAAGGCTACAAATAGTTATCATTAAATCATCAGCATAGGCCATTCATTTATGGTTACTACCTAGCTTGATGCCATGGATGTTTGGTGAAGATTGTATTTTAATTAAGAGAGATTATAGGGCTAGTGTAAAAAGGAAAGGAGAGAGGGGGCACCCCTGTCAAGTGTCTTTATGTACAGAAAAATCTTTTAACAATGTCAAGTTTGCCTTCACTTTAGCAGTGATATCTGAGTATAGACTCTGAATCCACCTGTGGAAGGAGGGGCAAAGATTACATATATATTTTTAAAATGGCTACAAGGTAATTCCAATCAATCTGATCGAACACCTTGCCGGCATCCAAAGATAATACAGTAGTATAAATTTATCTACTAATATCCTTGAAACATGAATACAATGGAATATTATCTTAAAATGCTCCATGCTATGATGGCCTGGTATAAATCCCACCTGATCTGGGCAGATTAAAGATGTAATCACATTAACCCTATTAGCTAACATCTTAGCGAGAATTTGGCAATTCACATTTATGAGAGAGATCAATTTCTAGTTTTCACACTTGGTAGATCCCTATCTTTCTTTGTTAAAACTGATATACTGGCTTCTTTCATGAATTTGGGAAGTTTACCAGTTTCACAAGTGAAAGAAAATATTTTCTGTAACCTTGGCAGAAGATTACTCATAGTTGATTTATAAAATTCCACGTGAACTCGTTGTCTAAATAGATTTAGTTATTTCCTCTTTAGTAAAGGGTTTTACAAAAAAAAATATCTTCTTCTCTAACAGAGGGGATTTTAATGCTTGATAGAAAGCTGAGTAATTTTTATTGACTAAATAAAGCATTCAGCTGAAATAGCTGTGAATAAAATTCCTCAAATTCTCCAACAGTCTTTGGAAGAAACCAGTAACACGCCATTGTTTTTAGAAGTAGCTGTAACTTTATTGCTTTCTGAGATTTTTCTATGCTTATGTGCAAGTAGTTTACTTCGAACCTCTCTAGAGTCCCAATATGCTTTCTTTTAGTTTAAAAAGGGCGTACTCAGCTCTCTGATTGAAAATAGAATTAATATTGTACTTTAAGCCCATCATGTTGTGGTATAAAGGTTTTTTTTTTTTCACATTTTGATTCAGTACACGCTTTTCCTTATTTTTGAGATTAGTTTTCAATTCTAGAAGCTCTGTAGCTCTAGCCTTTTGTTTAAAGCTTGAGTAGGAAATAATACACCCTCTCAAGAAAGGCTTAAAGGCATCCTATAAAATATCCTCAGAGATTGTTCATTCACTTGAAAATAAGCTAGTAATCTCTTTATTTAGTCATTTGAGGAAATCTGAGTCTTTAAGGAGAGTACAATTACATTTCCAGTTTTGTTCAGTTAATGAAGCAGCCTTGATTTGAATTCCTACTGAAACTGGGGCACAATCCAAATATCAATGTTGCCTATGTTTGAAGAAGCTATTCCAGAGAGAATAGACCTGGGTATTAGTATATAATCCAGTAGGCTGAAACTGTTGTATCTTTTAGACAAAATGTAAACTCCTGTCCTTTAGGGTGCAAAAGTCTCTAAGCATCAGTTAAACTAAATTCCTTACATAGCCTATTCAATGCTTAAGTGGGCTGAAAATAATTAGGTAGTATACCCCCACTTATATCAATGTAATTGTCTAATACAGTATTCATGCTTCCTCCCAGTATTATATTTGGAACACCAAGAGATGCTCATTTTGTAGCTAGTTGAGTAAATGATTCTACATTCCCCTCATTTGGTGTATATACTTTGACCAATAAAATAGTGTGCCCAGCCATGCTTACTTTGGTAAGTACATATCTCCCCTCTAGGTATTTATCAGTTGATTCAATTTTAATGGCCAGATGTTGGCGTAGCAAAATGCAAACTCCCCTGCTTTTTGAATTAAATGAGTTCCCCACAACTGTCCCCACCCACAATCTCTTAAGTTAAAGGGTTTCATCTTCTGTAAGATGTGTCTCCTGTAAAAAGGTCATATCTTGTTTAAAGGGATTTCAAGTAGGCCAGAATGTTAGTGCATTTTCCAGGATTATGATACAATAATATTCCAGGAGACAAATTTTAGAATATTATCTACTGCACTCATTGTAACAAGTAATATTGTTCTCTTTACAATTATGTCATAGTCTCTCTTTCCTGAAAGAGATCATAGGGCTAACCTTATGTTGTAAGACAAGCTTTTTGCTTCATTATTTTAACAAATTCTAAGATAGAACACCACTCACTGAACCTCAGTATAAGAATACTATCTATAAGCAACATAACATAAGGAATAAAGTATAGGTGCACATATACAACGAGCCTGTGTTTGCATTGAGGGGTTGAGATACCAGCAAATGGACCTGGAGAGCAAAGCTCGAGAGGTCCATGCTGATATTTCATCCCTGAGATAGAAACACATGGCGAGCTGTGATTGGGTGCCTATACTTTATTTGTTATAGTCAATGATTCCCGAGATTTAAAAGAAAAAAGCTGTATTTCTGTATTGGTTATTTTCTCAAGGTTCCCTACCTTGTGTTCATGGTCCCACTTGTCGTTGGCAGCTCAGGTCCTGATTATCACTACAGTTCTTTTCCAGTCCTGAGCCTTGAAACATTCAGCAGGACTTCATTTATTTTACAAAAAAAAACAAAACAAATAACCTTAAATTTTTGTGGTTTTGTAACATAAAGCTCAATAAAGAACTCCATGTCCAAATCGAACCTGTGAAGCACTCACTAAGCAGTGCCACAATGTTTGTTTTGATTCCTTTTTTGAATAGGTCAGTTCTGTCCAGTCAGGTGGCAGATAGCATGAGTCTGATGAATATTAATGAGAGAGTGATGATTATTAATTGTAGAACATGCACAATAACTTTTAGAATGTGCACAACTTTTAGAATATACACTACAACTTAGAATGTGCACAACAACATTTGGGCAGCCACTGATTTCTATAAATAATAAACGCTAACCATATACTATAATAGAGCAAATATCTATGTATCTGTATCAATCAAAGGTCAAATGTAATATTTCTATACAAAATAAGTATCAACTATATACTATAATAACTAGATAATGACTTATAACCTAAACTAAAATGAAACTTATGATTGATCCTTCAGAGAGAGATGATACACTATATTGTGATTTCCAGACAAGTAATTTACTGTATTACTCAGGTAGTACAACTGCTGTATTGAAGATATTCACACTGCACCTATAAGGGGGAACATTGTTTAACCAGCAGTAGCACACTAAGCCAAAGCTTGTTTCCAGGTGCGACCTGGGAGCACAAGGAAGTTAAGTGACTTGTTCAGGATCACACTGTATGCACCTAGGTGGCTGTTGGATTCAAACCCAGGTCTCCAGATATGCTGCTCAGAGCCATAACCCACTGTGCTATACTGCCTCCTACAAAAGAACTGGCTAGTTCATACATGACAAGTAATATATTAATAGTGACTGTGGCACTTAAATAAAGAAACAAAGGAGCTGGTGGTTATTGTATTAAACATCTTCACAGCACAATCTACTCCTTAATCTCACCACCTATTAATGTTTACTATGAGAGCTTGTCTCCATTCTGAAAAGATCCATATATGTGCATGCTAGAGGTTCTCATCTGTGTGACGGTGGATTGAACAGGGTTAGCAACTTGTATGCAAAGAGACATCAATCAGCTACCCCTTTTCCCCGAGTCCTGAAAGGTGGCTCATGAATTATTTTACCTACAGCTGTAACTTGTGTTATGTGGTCTTCAGAGATCAGACCAGCTAGTCCTGCTTCTTCCACAGGGCACCTCAGCATTTATTATAGACAGTAGTACCAACAGAATCTCCCAGGATACATCATGTACAGTAGAAGAGAAAAACATAAACCAGGTTGCAGATAGCCATGTAAACCTTGGACTTGGAGATAATATTATAGCTTTAACTGTGGAGGACAAAAAGAGGTTATTTGTGCCATGAGAGACCAAGCAACTATTCTTTGTGCACCACACTAAGGGAATCTATCTGAATATATCTTTGACTGATCATTAACTTAAATGTTTAACTTTGTGAAACAATTCAAACTGTGCTATCACTTTACCAGAATATGCAAGCAGGCTGGCCAGCTTGATGAATAAACATTAAGCAAAATTAAGTTGTAAATTTTATTACATTTCAAATGCTACATCTGTTCAAAAGTGTAATTATACAGAAGGGTTGAGTACATGAAAATCAGGAATCATCATAGCTTCATACAGATAGGTAAACAGAGAGATAAACAATTTAAAAGAGAAACTTTTGTATCCTCTGAATGAAGGGAAAGTGAAGCAGATTATCCACAGTATAGGGGGCACGGGGTCATAATGTCGCAACACATTATGCCGCGGCAATATAATGCACTGCCAATACAGCGCAATATATTGCATGTGGCACAAGTCTTGTTTTTGTGGGGGAATCTGCCCCAAACCCCCCCAACTAAAATAACTAACTCTGGGGAAGTGGGGTAAAAGTAAATATCGCACAAAGTGCGAAAAATTGAAAGATTCCATGTGTTTGGAACCAGGAATCGAACCTGGTCCCAAACTCACTGTCTGTCTCCCTTGCTGCCAGTGGCTCATCCCATCGAGCCATGGCAGCTGCTTGGTGGATTCCTGTCCCAGCAGAGATCTTATCCTCTGCCTGGGACAGTGAGATGGTGCAGTATTGTGCACAGACACATTCGCAAAATGTGCACCTCTCACTGTCCTGTACCGATGCTATTTCTGTTTGAGGTTTTGTCATACACTATTAAGTGTATGACATATTGACCCAGTTGGGGTACTGGGTACATTCTCTATAAGGCAAACACCTTGGTCCCATCAGTGAGGGTCACCCGGATTAGGTATAGGGAAGAGGGCTTGGAAGAGTGAGCCCTGTTTGAGGTGAAATATCTACCCCCATCAGCTCTGGAGTCACATGTCCCTGTGTTTCCAGGTCTGTTGAAAGTCTCAACTTGCACAGTATCTACCACCACCCCCTGCCTATCGTCGGGTAGTCTTAGAAGTGATGGGCCAGGTCCTGAATGCCTCCATTGACTCTGAGTCAGGACCCTGTCGCTGTCTGGATAGGAAATATAATTAAGCCAGCTAAGGAGGGTGGGGGGGATGTTGTGACAATATTTGGATTCTAGAAAAGAATGCCAGATTGAATCATACTTATCCATCTACCCACCGGTGAAATGGGGCAACCTTTCATACGTGGCCACCTGCACCAAATTTCCCATCAGCTCCCCTAAGGTGGTACACTCAGCAGAACTCCATCTCTGAAGCAATAGCCTTTTTGCCTCTGCTCCCACTACTGTTGTCCAGCGCGCTCCCAGGTCGAGCCTGGGAGTGGACTCTGGGATACAGCCTAGAAATAGGAGTGGGGCATTGATCTGAGAGTGGGGGAATATTGTTTGGGCCATGTAAATGACTGAGTTTCAAAATGGCTGTACAGAGGGACAGCTCCATAAAATGTGGTGTAGGTGAGCTTCAGGGAGGCCACATCTCCAACATTCATCGGTTGGGAGAAGACCCTATCTGTGTAATTTGGTTGGTGTGTAGTACCACCGCAACAAGGTTTTGTTCATGATCAGGCAAGATCTACCATCCCTGCAGGCCTGATGTATCCTGGCCCAGCAGAGGGACCACTATATCTCAAAGATCTGTGCTCCCAGCTCATGTTCCTATTGTGACATGGCTGACAAGGTGGGGCCCTCCTGAAGCTCCCTCATTGCCTGATATATAAATACTGGCCTTGCCTCTATCAAACTGGTTCTTGACAGTTAGGATTGGGGTGAGTTGTTGCAGGGCAGCAGATTCTTTGTGTGCTACCAGTTGTTTAATGGCATCCCTCAACTGGAGATACCTCCAGAAATGGTTAGCTGGCAATAAGAATTTCTCTTTAACATTAAGCAAAATGAATACTAAGTTTGCTCCCTGAGCCAAACAGATTCCATATCACTAGTTTCTTTCCAGAACTTGTATACAGGTTAGGTATTGCTATTGTGGAGTTTAGAGCACAAGCTGTTGTGCTTTGGACAGTGGGCTCAATTTTCAAAGTGAAAACTATGACTCAAGGTGCCTACTGTATGCCAGATGGGGATGGCTCAAGTAGCACCTTGGGTCATAGTTTGCGGCAATCCTGATTTTCAAATGCTGGCTGCTTTGAAATTGGAATGCCATGTGGAAAAGCTCCCCTGGGTCACCTTTGCAGCAAAAGCACCCATGTGCCAGGTCGCAAGGGGGCTTGCACCACGGCAGAGCCGCACCATCCCATTTTTTTGTATTTTGGAAGCCCTGCCATGGGTGCAGTAAGAGGCTCAATTAGACCAGCCATGAAGTGGCCTAAATGCCTTGCGCTGGTGCCACACAATGTTGCAAATTGGGGTGGGCTCTGGAAGTGGGGTCTGGGGCAGAAGGGGCAATGGGGGCACCTTAGGCGAAGTTGGTGAGATGGTGGGCATGTAAGGTAGTGATGTGACCCCCGGCAGCAGTGCCATTTATATAACTAGAAATCCAATGGGATGGTGCCACATGGGGGTTCCAGGTACAAACAGTGCCATGGCCCCAGGTGGGCATAGCACTGGCAGCAGCCCCAGCCTTGGGGCTGCTGCCAGGGCTGTACCCACCTGGGGCCATGGCACTGTTTGTCCCTAGAATCCTCATGTGGTACCATCCCATTGGCTGGGTGCCACATTACTCCCTTGTATGCCCACCATCTCTCCAACTCACCACATGGCACCTATGTGCCCCTTGTGCCCACTGACCCCTTCTGGCAAGCATGTTTTGCCACCCCCTCAACCATCCTGGCCCCTCTAGTGTTGTGCCGGGCAGAGGGCTGGATCCCTGTGGCAATTCCCACAGCTGCACAAATTGCTTGGTGCTAGCCTGTGGATGCAGCAACTCCCAGGTTTTTTCTGCAGGGACCCCTGATTTTACAGAATTTGGCACAGGGTCCCCTGACGCAACCTGAGTTCACTGTAGATTCAGCGATCTAAGGGCTCTTTGAAAATCAAGCCCATTGAATTAATTTAAAACAAAAAAAATCCTGCCTTTTGCTTTTCATCATCCTGCATTTGATGTAGTTTAGGAAATGTGCTGGTACAGCAACTACTACATAACAAGTACTGTACTCTTGCAGCACATGTTTCAGCTTGTCCCAGTTTCAGTATCGATAGGGCTGGCTGTGTCCCAGCTATTCGGAATTTCTTCCTGTTCCATGTCTCCTTCATTGGGCAGGCAAGTTGTTTGGGCATTGGATATAAAATGGTGGTCTGGCAAATTTGGGGCTGAATATAAGGATAACGTATTGTTCCCACTCCTGTGTCTTTTACAGGGTTGATTATTGACCAGGAACATTTGGGAGGCAGAGTGTGTCTGTGTAAACTTTCTCTGAATGCTTTTGACCTGTTTTTGTAGGCATGAAAGTTACTTGTATATTCAGCAGTTTGTTTATTAAGTTCTTTAGTCATCTTTGGATTGGTGCCAGTGTAGCTAATAGAGTTGTTCTTGATAGCTGACTCATGGGTCTGTGCATAAGGGATGAGCCTCTGAGCAACCATAGAATCTCCATCAGAGCTTTGAGCCTCATTCTATTCAGCACTAATGGTGTTTTTCTAATGTCCAGTCCAATGTGTATGAACAAGGTCCCAAGCATCCTGCACGATTTCAAAGTTGTAAAACCATCCATTTCTTTTTATCTGCAGAACAGCAGGATATTTAATTTGGCTGCGAACCCCTTGTTTTTGCAAAAAAAAAAAAAAAAGCTCTACATCTTTTCACCAGATCAATTGAATAGTCTTGAACTAAAAAAAAAAGAATTCTGTTGCCCTCTCAGCTGAGTTTCTGCCTCTCCATAGCTATTTTGGTAATCTCTTCCTTAATTGAAAACCTCAAAAAGTATGCCACAATAGGTTTTGGCTTCTGCCCTTTTTTGGGCTTAGGGGTTAGAGAATGATGTGCCGTCTCAATTTCCTGTGGCAATGGCTACTGGTAACCCAGGATATTTGGAATAACATTTTGTAAAAAGGACACCATGTTATGTCCTTCCACATTCTCAAGACTCCCCGATACAAATGTTATTTCTTCTCCCCCTGTTTTCTAGGCCACCGCTTTTTATGTTTGCTTGCATGCATGTGCAAGAAACATAGTGCCACCATAGAGTTTTTGTAGGTGTGGCACCCCCTGCATCCAATGCCCTGATCTGTTTTGCAGGCATGGTCACATCGCACCAGTGAATGTCTGAGCAGTCTATGACAGCATTTCAGATGCAGTGGCATACAGTTGAAAGAGAAAGATCGCTACAATCAGTGGTGGTAACGTGTAGGCAATTTACATACTGCTGTGCGTCAGCAGTACGCAAATTGCTTACAGTCAACACCGCTGATTGTGGGTGTCAAACTGTACACCACTGCATCTCCTGCCGGCATGATGCGCGCCCCCCCATTTGTTGTGGGCCGAGGGGGTGCCCAATCCCACTCAGCTCATGCACACCCCCCCCCAGCACACTATATATCTGACGGGGTGCCCAACTCGTCGGCTCCAGTGCCCTCAAAAATAAACTTCAGGTGCCATGCTGGGAGCCCACCCCAGCATGGCAAAAGTCCAGTGTCCTCATGTGCCCCCACATATGACCAAGGAAGCCCAACTCATCAGCTCCAGTGTCCACCTGAAAACAAACTTCCAGATGCCATACTGGGGGCCCACCCCAGCATGGCAAAAGTCCCGTGTCATCTTTGTTAAAAAAACCCTGTAACAAAAGAAAACGGTCCCTTGTTGACTCTCTTGCCCCCTCACCCAACCCGCGCCCACCCCTCTACGCACTTACCTCCCCACACCCCGCCCACCCCATGCTTACCTCCGGAGGCTGGCATGACAATCTTCGGTGGACCAGGAACACGTCTGCACTCTTCAAAGCCGACCGCGAACTGAAAAAATGCCGGTAAGCTGTATAATGACATAAATAGGGTTTTTTCAACTTTGGTGCATATCTTGATCATTTTATTGAATTTTTGCACCAAAGTTTCAACATGGGGTTCTTGGGGCCCCATCTCATGAATTCAGTGACTGTCATCTGGTTATTTGGTCCTGAAAGGTGATTTCACGGTCACTGCGTGGAATCACCTTTTGGGACCAATTAATGAAATGACAGTGTCACAGTTCATGAGATAGGCCCCCAAAAACCCTATGTTGAAAATTTGGTGAAATAATTCCCAAAAATGACTGTTTTATGAGCGTGTGTTGCGCAGTTTCTACACGTAATCGTAACTTTGAGAATTTTTAATATTTCTACTCTAGATTTTCAACATTGGCATTTTTTCAAACCTCCTTATGAATAGTATAGCTGTCATTTTTCACATTCTGGCCAAAATGTGTTTTCGCACTTCCGACGCAGAATAGCGCAGTCACTGTGGGAAATCAATGTTTGGGACAGATTAAGAAAATCACAGTGACACTGTTCATGAGCAGAGGTTCTAAAATGCCTATGTTGAAAATTTGGTGACAAAAGTCCATAAAATGACTGTATTATGAGCATGCATTGCGCAGTTTCTACGCACCCTCATAACTTCATGAATTTGTAATATTTTCACTCCAGATTTTCAACATTGGCATTTTTTTCACACCTCCTTATAAACAGTACAGCCATCATTTTTCACATCCTGGCTGAAATGTATTTTTGCACTTCCGGTGCAGAATAGCACGGTCGCTGTGGAAAATCAGTGTTCAGGACAGATTAAGAAAATCACAGTAACATTGTTCATGAGCGGAGGTCCCAAAATGCCTATATTGAAAATCTGGTGAAAAAATATCCCTCAAATAATTGCGTTATAGGTGTGCATTTCGTAGTTTCTACGCACGATCATGACTTCACCAGTTTTTTTTATATTTTCAGTCCAGATTTTCAACATTATCATTTTTTACACCTCCTCATGAACAGTACAGCTGTCATTTTTCACGCTGTGTTCAAAATGTATTTTCACGCCTGTGGCACCAAATGGTGCAGTCGCTGTGCAAAATCACCATTCAGCTAACAAATTGATAGTGTCACTGTTCATGCAGTGGGATCACAAAAAGCCCATGCTGAAAACTTTTTGTAAAAATACCAAAAAACGCCCAGGGCGTTAGGGTTTCCGACCATTACGCCCTACCCTGTAGGAACTGACAGGCATCAAGGGTGTGATTTGGGATTGTCGATAGTAATGCTCATGCCATTCCACCCCCACCCCCACCTTGCAGCCACTGACAGGCATCAAGGTGCGCCTTGGACTCTTTGACCCTAGAGTTCACCCCATTCTCCTATACTGCACCCATTTCAGCATATTTCCTTATGGAATGAGGTGAGTGTAAAGCCCGAACACCCCAAGGCACACCTCAACACTTGTCAGTGTCTGCAGGGTAGGGTGAGGTGAAATGTCATGACCGTTTTAGGCGATGATCCAAAGGCACACCCCAATGCCTGTCCATCTCTGCAGGGTGGGGGTGGAGTTGGCATCAGTTCAATACATCACTGCCATTTCTATACTGCATCTGTCTAACTCCTGCACTTCCACTGCTAATGTCAGCAAGCAAACATTCGGCATTGGCAAATGCTTGTTTGAATTAGAAATCAATTTGGGAGACCTGGTGGGCTAGTTATTATTCATTATATGTCCTGGAGTCTTCCAGAATTGTTATTCGGTTCTCTGCCTTGGTGAATCACTCTGACACTTCCCCATGTTTATATCTGAACTGTCAACAGTGACTTTTAGTGAGGCAATATGATTACTTATTGACGTAAGAAGGCTGTCAATGGAGGCAAGCTCATTCTTTTGGTTGGTTGTTGATAAGACCAAGGTTTCTTCTCCTCCGTTGATATTAGCATTTCCTGTGGGCTATGGTTTACTTATAGAGACAGTCAGCAATTGTAGAAACTGTCACTTTTTTACTAAGTGGCACAAAATGAAAAATAAAATGGACTACAGATAAATAATGCAGAAGGTAGGGGCTATCAGATGTTATAGTAAATTCAACAGTCGTGATACACTAAGTGGGATGATTCACCAGGTTTTGATCAGGTGTAGTGGATGAACGGACTCAAGGCCATCTTCTAGGCAGCCAGTGTGCTCTCCTCCCCTTACCACTCACGTGTGAAGATACATAAGTCATTCTACTGCAACTCTTTATGTGTTCTATATAAATAATGCGCAACCAAATCACCACATTCTTGAACAGAACCTTGTTGCTTGACGAATACCAGTCAGGTTCTAGAACAGGCCACAGTACAGTCACAGCTGTGATGAGAGTACTCACTGACATCTATCTGGTCATAGATGGAGAAACAAGACCTTGGCACATCTTCATTGACCTATTGGAGGCCTTCTACACAGTGGACCACAGAATACTAGTGACCAGGTTAGCTGAGCTACACATGAGCTTAGAGGTAGTGCACTGGTTTGACAGCTGTCTAACTGCAAACAGAGTATCAGGATACATGCCATTGAGTCTGACCCCTTCCAGGTTATTGAGGGTGTACCACAAGACTCAATAGTACATGGCTCATTATTGTTCTCTTTATACATCAAAGACCTGTGTCGGCTTGTTGAAGGGGTGAACTACCAGCTATACAAGGCTGATACCGTGCTCTATGCCTCTAGAACCATCATCCCTATCATGCAGACCATTCTCTAAAGGGATTTCAGATTTAGATTTCATGACCTGTAAGCCCTTCTCCTCTACTCAAAACTGTCTTTGAATGTGGGAAAGGACCATTGTTATGGTGTCGGTGTCCACCCCATGACTGAAGAACTATGCTGGCTCTGCCCCTCTCATCATTGCTACCACAGATGGATCCCCACCAGGAAGTGATTAGTAAATACAAAAATTTGGGTTTCTGGGTTGATTCCCTCTTCACAGGGAACATGCATGTTGACAAACTCATCAAAAGCCTCAACACAAAGATTACCTTCCTATCCAGAAACAAATCCTTGCTGCACTGGGACAGTAGAGAGAATAACCAAATGTAATATACTTCCATCTTTCTACATGATGTATCCAAGACAAATTGGTCAAATTATATTTGCTTTACAACAGACTACCTATGCTGTTACTTGACTTATGTTACAATACTCATCATTGTAAGCTGTACAGTGGATTAAACTAGTTTTCCCTAGGTAACAGAGGGAGTTGCGCATCATCCTGTTCTCCATGGAGTATATCAAAGGCATTGTACCCTCTTATTTGCACTCAAGACTTACCTACAAGACCTATCCTAAATCCCCTCTGGATCACTCAAGCTGAAAGTTCCTCACATAAATATGAGTTAGGGGTCCCTCACCTTCAATCACAGATTATTAATTGTGTGGAATTCCCTGCCAGAATCCCTATGCCTCGTAAACATCCCCTTGCCCTCCAGGACAAATGTCAAGGAATGGTTCTTTTCAGTCTCTTCTGGGCATAAACCTTGTTGCCATCATTCTAGGGGCATAACACAGCAACAACCATGAGCCTTTGTCCCTACGTCCCTTACACCTGGCCTTACCTTTCCCATGAAATGTTGCTATGCCTATGTAATGCCTTGTAAGTTTTACACTGTATTAAGCACTATGCATGATATCAATGCACCATGGAAACTGGGTGTGTTGGCAGCGCTATGCAGGAGTGCCACAGAGTGGGGTCCCGTGGACCCTGTGTGGCATTCACAAACCAGGTGCAAGCCAGCTATATACCCGATCCCCTGGCCAAGTGGATAGCAACGTGCCATGGGTAGGGGGTGGGCCAGGGCGGGCCAGCACTACACGCCAGTCACAAAGGTACATAGTGCTGTCTGCAGGGGGGCATAGTGTGGAGCAGGTCAGGCAGCTGGGTCCCTGCCATAATCCACTGCATGCCCCCACGGACTTCACCTGCCGGATGTAGAAGAACTGAGAAGTGACCCTCCATGCTGCCCCAGCCCATTAGGCAGATGAGGAGGGCTGGGGCAGCCGATCAGGTGAGTTCCTGAATAGGCAATCATTGGGGTCCTGTTGGCATGGAACCGCACTGCAGCTGTGCGCCCATCTGCCCACACCCCCTGTCCGAATCATGACACCCTCCTGACAACAGCACCCCATAGCCATGAATGCTACCCTCCAACACGTAGCAAAGCTCCCCCAACACAAATGTGCCTTGACCCCGAAGGGGCATGACAGACCCCCCAACACATGGCTGCCCCAGCCCATAGGTGGGATGCACCCCCCCACAGACACATGCCTGCCCATCCCCTAGTGGTACATATATCTCCCCCTAGGCACCTGTAGTCCCTGTCCCCAGTTTAGTACTTCGCTCTCGAGATCAGAGGAAATCAGAACCCCTCTGTGGCAGAACACACTGGTCGTGCATAGTTGCCCATCCAGTATTTTCTATATAAACATTATCTGTCCAATTGTTCTTTGCATTCTGTTTCCAGATTCTAAATGGAAATAACATGTTCAAAGAGAAATAACAATTGTTCAAAGTAAAATAATGTGTTCAAAGTGATGATAAATATTGATTCCAAAATAACATTATTTCATTTCATAGTTTCATAATTATCATACAGGTCTATTGACCAAAAGCCATGATGACCCGTCGCATATCAGTGGATATATGTTGTCTTTCTTTCTCCCACGTGATTGTCTAATTCCTTTTTAAATTGTGTTAGTGTTCTGCAAGTTACCACAGTTTCAGGAAATGCATTCCAGTGTCCTGCAACTCTCTGGTTAAACCACTCACTTCTTTTCTTTGTCTTAGTTGTTTCGTCTCTTAGTCTTACAGAATGTGACCTTGTGTTCCTTGTGTTTTCTGAGATACAGAGACCTGAAGTTAGCCAAAGTTGTTCATTATGGAATGCATTGTATGTGTAACACACATCACCTCTTAATTTCCTATATTGAAGTGAGTACATACCCAGATTATCTAATTTCTCTTTATAACTCTTTCCTTTCATACCATGGATCCTTTTGGTCACCCTTCTCTGGACCCTTTCCATTCGTTTCATACTGTTTTTATTTTGTACAGATATGAAGGGGGCACAGTACTCCAAGTGCAGCCTGACCAAAACCGTATCAAGTGGCACCATAACCTCCCTCTTTTTACATTTGATGTTCCTCATAATACACCCCACTATTTTGTTACACCTTTTAACTGTTTCTTGGACATGGAAGTCAAAGGTTAATTTGTTTGTAATATATATTCCCAGATCTTTTTCAGTTTCAATTCTTTTGAGCATAGTGTTGTAGGGAGTATAATCCATCAATAAGTTGTTATGTCAAAAATGCATCACATCGCATTTGGTAACATTAAACTCCAGCCCATGATTAAGTGCCCATATTCCTTGTTCATTTATATCATTCTGTAATGAATCTGCCAATGTTCTATCATTTATAATTGCTCCTATCTTTGAATCAACAGCATATTTTGAGAGCCAAACATTTATAGATATTCTCATGGATAAAATGTAGATTAAACAAAATTGGTCCCAAGACAGACCCCTGTGGCACACCGCTCATCACTGGCACCCACTCAGAATTATATCCCCTTATACAAACTCCCTGTTGCCTGTTCCCCAACCATGATTTAATCCAAGATATCAAAGTGTGGTGTATTCCTGCCATATGTAACTGATTGATCAATATATCATGAGAGACAGAATCAAATGCTTTTGAATAATCAAAATAAATGACATCCACGGGCAATCCCTTATCAAAGGCAAAACTTACAGACTCAGAAAATTCCATTTGTTAACAATTTGTTAACCAGGTAAGAGCAGTATGTATATATAAATACCTAGTTCCAGGCCCAACCTAGAAATGTTAGCATGGTACAAACAATAAACAACAAGCATTTGTCGATGCCGAATGTTGTCTTACTGGTATTGGCCTTGGTAGTGTGGAAGTTAGATGCATAATAGGAATGGCAGTGAAGTATTGAACTGATGTCAACCCCAACCCCACCCTGCAGAGAATGACAGGCACTAGGGTGTTCCTTTGGGCCATCGGCCATAATGCTCACGCCATTTCACTTCACCCTACCCTGCAGACACCAACAAGTGTTGCGGTGTGCCTTGGGGTCTCCGGGCCTTACGCTCACCCCATTCCATAAGAAAATACCCTGAGATGGGTGCACTTTAGGAGAATAGGGTGAACTTTGGGGCCAAACAGTCCAAGGCACACCTTGATGCCTGTCACTGGCTGCAGGCTGCGGGTGGAATGGTGTGAGCATTACAGCTGAAAATCCCAAATCACACCCCTGACGCCTGTCAGTCACTACAGGGTGGGGTGTTACAGATGGAAACCCTAATGCCCCAGGCATTTGTTGGTTATTTTCACTCCAAATTTCCAACATGGGCTTTTTGTGACCCCACCTCATGAACAGTGGCACTATCAGTTCATTAGCCGAAAGGTGATTTTTTGCACAGCGACTGTGCCATTTGACGCCACAGTTATGAAAACACATTTTCAGCAGGATGTGAAAAATCACAGTTGTACTGTTCATGAAGAGGTGAAAAAAATAGTAATACTGAAAATCCGGAGTGAAAATATAAAAAAACTTATGTGTGTGCATAGAAAGTGGGCAACAGACACTTGTAACACAATTATTTTAGGGATTCTTTTAACCAGATTTTCAACATAGGCATTTTGTGACCTCCGCTGATGAACAGTGTCACTGTGATTTTCTTAATCTGTCCCAAATGTTGATTTCCCACAGCTACAGCGCTATTGTGCACCAGATGTGTGAAAACACATTTCAGGCGGGATATGAAAAATGACAGCTATACTGTTCATAAGGAGGTGTGAAAAAATAGCAATGTTTACAATCTGGAGTAAAAATATTTAAAATTCTCAAAGGTATGAGCATGCATGGAAATTGTGCAATACAAGCTCGTAATACAGTCATTTTCTGGAATTTTTTCACTAAATTTTTAAGTGACACTGTGATTTTCTTAATCTGTCCTGAACATTGATTTCCCACAGCGACTGCACTATTGTGTGCCAGATGTGCAAAAACACACTTTGGGCAGGATGTGAAAAATGGCAGCTGTACTGTTTATAAGGAGGTGTGAAAAAATGGCAATGTCGAAAATCTGGAGTGAAAATATAAAAAATTCTTGAAGTTACCAGCATGCATGGGAACTGCCAACACATGCTTGTAACACAGTCATTTTTATGTTGGCTTACGCATATGCGCCAGCCAACATCTTGCAATAGTAGAAGATTTGGAGGTGCAGTCACTGTGGGTGAATACAGGGTATTCATCAGTAGGTGCGTCCCTCATTCCTCAATAAGCCAGCATGCAGGCACTGACACCAGCAATACGTAAAGTGGTCACCATATCTAACAAAGTGCCGCTACAATAAGAGGCAAGCTCGTCATGTAGCTGCACAATAACATGCCTCCTGACCTGCCTTTCCTGGTGAAGCAGTTCAATAAACATGGTGGCACTGACTGCAGCCACACAGAGTGCCAACTTCAGAGGTGCCCAATCCCCCTGTTGGCATGCCCCAATCCAATTAATTTGACGATGGAGAAGCCCATTCTCCATCGGCATAATACCCACCTTTCATTCCACCATGGTGTCGAGGGGTGCCCAATCCCCCCGCATCATGCGCCCCCAACAGTCTTTCTTTGTCAATGGGCATGTCCACTCCCCATCAGCATAATGTCCCCCCGTCTTTGAGCTGTGTGCCAAGGGGGTACCCAATCCCCCTCAGCATCATGCCCCCCACCCATTTCTTTGCCGACAGGGGGCCCAATCCCCATTGACTTCGGTCCCTCTCCCCACAAATGCAAGTAGTACACTGGAAGCCCACCCCAGAGTACCAATCACACCTGTAAAAAAAGAAAAATGACCCATGTTGTCTTTTTTTTTTCCCCTGTAAAACAAGAAAACGGTCCCTCGTGGTCTGTCCTGTCCCCCTTCCCCAACTTGAACCCACCTTCTGCGTACCCTGCCTCCCCACACCCCCCCTCACCCCATACTCACTCCTGGGAGTGGCGGAGCCAGATTTAGGAGCATTTGGGAGCAAGTGGGGGCCATTCAGTCAGTCACGGGCTCTGCAACATGCACTTCACAGTGAATAAAGATGGTGGTGGGGCCCCGCTACTCACACTGGGGCAGCCAGGAGGGGCGACCGCCACTCCAGCCCCCCTCTAGCTTTGCCACTGACCTCTGGAGCCAGGTGCAATGATCTTTGGTGGATGGGGAACACGTCTGCACTCTTCAAAGCCGACCATGAACTGAAGAAATGCCCATAAGATGTATAATGGCATAAATAGGGTTTTTTTCAATGTTGGTGCATATCTCAGGCATTTTGGGGAATTGTGGCACCAAATTTTCAACATGGGGTTATTGGGACCCCTCCTAGTGATTTTAGTCACTGTCAATGCATTATTCTTTCCCAAAAGGTGATTTCGTGGTCACTGCACAGAATCACCTTTTGGGACTGATTAACAAAATGACAGTGCCACTGTTCATGAGGTGGGCTCTCAAAAAGCCAATGTTGCAAATTTGGTGAAAAAAATCCAAAAAATGACTGTTTTATGAGCGTGCATTGCGCAGTCTCCACGCATGCTCGAAACTTCGTGAATCTGTAATATTTCCACTCCAGATTTTCAACATTGCCATTTTTCCACACCTACTTATGAACAGTACAGCTATCAATTTTCATATCCTGGCCAAAATGTGTTTTTGCACTTCTGGCACAGAATAGCACGGTCACTGTGGGAAATCAGTTTTAGGGACAGATTAAGAAAATGACAGTGACACTGTTCATGAGCAGCGGTCCTAAAATGCTTATGTTGAAAATTTGGTGACAAAAGTTCATAAATTGACTGTGTTACAAGCATGCATTAAGCAGTTTCCCTGCAACCTTGTAACTTGTCAAATTTGCAATATTTTCATGCCAGATTTTCAACACTGCCATTTTTTCACACCTCCTTATGAATAGTACAGCTGTCATATTTCACATCCTGCCTGAAATGTATTTTCACACCTGTGGCGCAAAATGGTGTGGTCCCTGTGGGAAATCAACCTTTGGGACACATTAACAAAATCACAGTGCCACTGTTCATGAGGGGAGGTCCCAAAATGCCTATGTTGAAAATGTGCTTAAAATAAATCCCAACAATAATTGGATTATGGATGTGCGTTGCACAGTTTCTATGCATGCTCATGACTTTGCCAATTTTTCATATTTTCACTCCAGATTTTCAACGTTGCCATTTTCTTACACCTCCTCATGAACAATATGGTTGTCATTTTTCACATCCTGCCCAAAATGTGTTTCCGTACCTGTGGCACCAAATGGTGCAGTCACTGTGCAAAATCACCTTCCGGCTAACAAACTGATAGTGCTGCTCTTCATGAGGTGGGGTCACAAAAAGCCCATGTTGATAATTTGGAGTGAAAATACCAACACACGCCTACGGTGTTAGGGTTTTCAACTGTAACACCCCACCCTGTAAAGACTGACAGGAAGCAGGGGTGTAACTTGGGATCATTAGCTGTAATGCTATTGCCATTCCACCCCAACCCCCACCCTGCAGCCACTGACAGACATCAAGGTGTGCCTTGGAGTGCTCAGCTCCAAAGTTCACCCCATTCTTCTATACTGCACCCACCTCAGCATATTTCCTTATGGAATGGGGTAAGCATAAGGCTCAAAGACCCCAACGCACACCACGATACTTGTCAGTGTCTACAGGGTAGGGTGAGGAAAAATGGCGTGAGTGTTATAGCTGATAACCCAAAGGCACACCCCATCACCTGTCAGTCTCTGCAGGGTGGGGGTGGGGTTGACATCAGTTCAATACTTCACTGCCATTCCTAATTATTCATCTTTAACTCCTGCACTACCAATGCCAATGCCAGCGAGACAACATTCGGCATTGACAAATGCTTGTTTGGAATTTTTTCACAAAATTTGCAACATAGGCTTTTTGGGAGTCCAACTCATGAACAGTGGCGCTCTTGTTTCATTATGCAGTCCCAAAGGTGATTCCAGCAGTGACCGCAAAATCACCTTTCTGGGCCCAATAATGAAATGACAGGGACTGATTTCATGAGGTGCAGTCCAAAGAACCCCATGTTGAAAATTTGGAGCCAAAAGTCAAAAAAATGTTTGAGATATCCACCTAAGTTGAACCCTCCCGCACTGATGCCATTATAGGGCTTACTGGCATTTCTTCAGTTCCTGGTCAGCTTTGAAGAGTGCAGACGTGTTCTCACTCCACCAAAGATCACAGCGCCAGACCTACAGATGTAAGTATGGGTTGGGGGGGTGTGTGGGGAGGTGGGGTGCGCAGAGGGTGGTGTGGGTTGGGGAAGGGGGGCCTGCTGACAGCAAGGGACTGTTTTCTTTGTTTTGGTTTCCAAAACCAAAAAGTGTGCCACACAATCTTGGAGGGGTTACACATGCTGACAGGTAGATTGGGCACCTCTGAAGTCAGCTTTCTAGGGATTGCAAGAGGCAGGCGGCAGAGCCACCACCATATTTATTGAAATGTTACACCAGGCAAGGCACGTAGTGGAGGCATGTCAACGGTGCCGCTGCATGACGAGCTTGGCTCTGATTGCAGTGGTGAAATTTTTTCAAGTTAGTGGCACTGCAAAACATTTGTGGCAATGCTAGCATGCTCACTAATTAGCAAATGAGGGACTCACCTTCTAAAGCGTGCCCTGCATTCACCCAAACTGACACACCTCTGCATTTTTACTACTAATCTCCTACTGCCATAAAACATAGCTTGCGCATGTGCAAGACAACATAAAAAGACAGTTTGTGAGTTAGTACAGATGACAAAGTGGGCAACAATAGAGTCAATCAGTTAGGGCAAGTTTTAATTTATTTATTTAAAATTTGATAACTGAAAAAGGCACACTGAGCTAAAGCTTGTTTCCAGGTCTGACCCAAGGGTTCAGAATAAGTGGAGGTGCATACATAAAGAGCAGTTATAGCAAGCAAAGTGCAGCATACAACAATATCAAACAATCAATCAATCAAAATCTTTATTTATCCAGGCGAACATCATTGAGCAGAGTTCTTTTACAAGATGGACCTGGTTAGAACAAGGTCAGGGTACCATCCAACATAAAAACATATAAGTACATGTCTATAAGTATATAAACACATTCACATTGGTGCAGTATTAGGAGATTCAAATGATAAAAAAGGGAGACAAGGAAGAACCATATCAGAGGAGGATCCAATTACAAAGGGGTCAGGTCCACCATTGAAACCTTAATTACATAAATACAATTGCATATAATCCATGTCCACTGTAGAGAAATACCAGATAGTCCATTTACCAGGGGCAATCACAGGAACCAGCCATGAAGATAGGATAAGGGAACCACCAACTAACGGCAGATGGGGGTACCAGGAGGGGAATGTAATGTATGAATGAAGGATAACATGGTGAGATGTGTAGTCCCATGGATAGGAGAGTAAAATAGAGGTGGTGGCGGTGGCCTATGGGGAGAGGGAAGGGGCGGCAGGACTATTATAGTTTGATTACATGTAAATGGTGGATATATCCTGTGAAGGGTTGTGAAAAGAAGGCTGGAAAAAGTGGGAAAGTATGCCAGTATCAAGAAGGAGGACAGAGTCATCACAATGTTACAGGTTAGCATGATGACAGACCAGGGTCAAGGAAATAAACAACTGCACTATTCATTTCTGGTACAATGGTACAATGGTACAGGTTAGCATGATGACAAACCAGGGTCATGGAAAACAATTGCACTGATCATTTCTGAGACAAGAATATAAGAGCTTGAAGGATGAGATGCTGATGGGTGACCTTAAATTCAGCTTTTTTTGCAGTTTGTTCCACAAGGAGGACAGTATAAAGCTTATAGCAGCCCTGCCAAAGTGAGAGTTAACTTTGGGACCCTTCAGTAAGATAGATGTGCAACTTCTCAGGGCATAATAGCTATTGGTTTTAGAGGAAGACAGTCTGTAATGTATTGGGGAAGTTTTTTTGGAGATGGCTGTCAGGGTCCATAAGGTTGCATTTCTATTGTGCCTGTATTGAAGTGAACTCCACCCCACTGCTTGATATAAGGAGCAGTGATGAGTGGAGTAAGGCAAGCCTGTGATGAACCTCAAAGCTCTATGATAAAGTGTGTCAAGTTTGGTGATGTAGGAAGTGGGACAATGACTGTACAGGATGTCAGCATAATCTATCAAAGATAGAAAGGTTGATTGGACCTGCTGCAGTTTAGCATCTCTAGTTAAGAAGTGGGCTATCCTAAAGAACAGGCCAAGTCTCTGTCATAGCTTTTTGAGTAATTCTTCAATGTGCTCTATAAAGTACAGCCTATGGTCCAGCCATACTCCCAGGTATTTGACTTTAGAGACAAATTCCAACTTTTCACCAAGAATTGTAGTAATCTGTGCCACAGGATCTGATAGGGCTGACTTTCCCTTTTGAGCAGAGGGAGAAAAGAGCGTTGCTTTTGTTTTCTTGGCATTAAGCGGTAGTTTTTTATTTAGAAGTTGATGTTGCAGCAGGTTGAACTCAGATTGAAGGTCGTTACATGCAGATTGTAATGATGGGCGGCTTACATAAAGAACTGTATCATCTGCAAACAGATGCATGTTGGCCTTAGTTATGCTTTCATCAATGTTGTTGATGTAGATTGCAAATAAAAGGGGTCCTAAGATAGAATCCTGGGGAATGCCTCTTAGGAGAGGTTTGAGAGTTGAGAGATCTCCTTCTGCTTTCACCCGCTGGAATCGATCAGAGAGGTAGTTGTTGAACCACTGTAAAGATAATGGGTCTGCACCTAGTGAGGTCAGGGAAGAGAGTAGCAGAGAATGGTCGACAGTGTCGAAGGCCTTACTCAGGTCCAAGAACACAGCACAAGTGTAATTCCTGTTGTCAAGCTCTCTTTGCCAGTCATTTGTCACTTTGGCAAGTGCTGTGATGGTGCTATGTTTAGCTCTGAACCCTGACTGGACAGGATTTAGTAGGTTCTTGGCTTCTAGATACTGCCTCAGCTGGTTACTTACGACTTTTTCCAGTAATTTTGACAAGACCTGGAGAATTGAAATCGGTCTGTAATTATTTAGATCACAGGGATTTCCGGACTTGAACGGGGTATGATGTGTGCTGTTTTCCATATTGAGGGAATAGATCCTTGAGTTAATGATAGGTTAAGTAAATGGGTTATGGGCACAGCTAGCACATGGATGGCCACCTTCAGAAAATATGGGTCCAGGGTATCCGCACCAGCACTTTTCTTTACGTCTAATTTTAGCAACAGGTCTTCAACTTCTTTCAGAGTAGTAGGACTCAAGGAGAAGACTGAATCGGTGATGCTGGGATCAGCACCTTGATTATCCACCTGGGAGCGTATCAAATTCCCAGGGGAATTGTCGAAAGCTAAGCCTGCAGTCGCAAAATGATTATTGAAGGCATTGAGAATTCCCACTCTATCACTAATGTTGTTATTGTTAAAAGAGATTTCATTGGGTAATGAGCCACCGGACGTGTGACCAGACAAGTCCTTGACGGTTTTCCAAAATTTTGTTAGATTTTTGGAGGCAGAGAGAAATTCAGAATGATAGTAGGCGGCTTTTGTGTCTCTAACCATTCTAGTACATGAGTTTCTTGCCCTCTTGAACTGGCACCAGTCTGTAGAGGTCTGGGTTTTGCGTGCTTTTTTCCATAGGTTGTCTCTCTCAGTCAATGCAGATTTTAATACTGGTGTGAACCACTCACATGCATTTTTTGCTACTCGCACCTTAACTATGGGGGCATATTTATTTAGGGCATCTAGGATAATTTTGCTGAATATGTCAAATGCTGACTGTGTGTTTTTTTGCCAAGTAGAACTCTTGCCAATGCAAGGAGTGTTTTAGTTCGTTGGTGTAGGCAAAGAGATCAAAGTGCCACCTAGATCTCTTAGCAGCAAACTTCAGTGTAGTAGTTGGTTTGTTACTTGATCTTATGCAAGCAATAAAGGAATGATCACTGATTTCACTGATGAAGGTGCCGGCATAAGAGAAAAGATATGGTTTGTTCACTAGGATAACATCTAGCAGGGAGCTGTTATCCATGTTCTTTTTATTTATTGGTGTTGGTTCGACAATGAGTTGTGATAATCCATGGGTGTCACAGAAGGCTATGAGAGGTGCGGCAGTTTTAGATAGCCAGTCTAAATTAAGATTCCCAAGAATAATTACTTCTGAGGATTGTTGTTCTAGGATATTACTTAGATGAGTTAATAATTGTAGATCACCAGAAGGAGGCCTATAGTACCCTATAACACATAATGATAAAGTATGCGAGATAGTGACTTGAAGTGACAGACATTCATAAGCATTTGCAACTGATGATGAACTCAGACAGGATGCTGTATACTTATCCTTGACATAGATGGCAACCCCTCCACCCTTGGAATGTCTATCTGCTCTTAATAGTATATAGTTAGGGATATTGACCTCCCTATCAGAGGTGGCTGGTCTAAGCTGGTCTAATATAAATTTTACAGGCAATAACCACCAACAGTGAGTGAATTGACAGAGCTATGAGTGGTTACATACATGGCTGCAGTAAACAATGTGTGCTAGAGAGCATCAAAATGGTGTACCAACATATTGAGGAGCAGACAAGGAGCCAATGGCATGGCAGACCCAGTTACATGAGTAATAGGAGGGAAATGGGGGAGCAGGGGAGACTGTGAGGAGAGAGAGAGAGAGAGAAAAAGATTCGAGGGGGTGACAGGTATGGGGGAGCAGGAGTGGACCTTTGCATGCATCTAAAGGCATGGAGGTAAGGGCAGAGATGAACAGGTGAGGGGAGTAGGTTCCAGAGGGAGGAGAGATGTTAGGAGAAGGCAGCTTGTCCAGCACATGAGTTAGGATGAGGAATGGTGAAAGTTTGGGAATCTCTGGTGTGTAGACAGTAACAGTAGGAATGGGCAGGGAAGAGGAGAGAGGAGAGATAAGAGGGAAGGGAGACAAACCAGTATTTGGCAATAATGGTGGTACAGGTGACTTTATGGTAGAGGGAGGATGAAAAAAGATGAATAAAGAGAGCAATGGTGAGTATTAGGTAGGGAATTGGTGGCACAGTGACAGAAGACACAGCAGAGGGTGTCCAGTTTGGCTACAGAAGTGGTGGGAGCGGTACCAAAGACCACATCTGCATAGTCGAACACCAGGAGGATAATTTTAGTAATCAACTCCTGGTGGACCCGGGGGAGAGACAGTCCTTGTTATGGTACAAGGTGCTGAGCTTAGAGTAATGTTTGGTGTGGATGGTGTCAATGTGGGCAGAGAAATCGAGCTTGCTATCAAGCCAGAGCCCAAGGTGTTTGAAAGTGGGGACAGCATCAATGTGGGTGCCAACTAATGTGGAGAAGACAGGGGAAGGCAAAAGTCTTGCCAGTTTCTGGCTGGTGCTGAAGGTCATGGACACAGTCTTCTCAGTGTTTACCTTGAGCTTGTTAGCCTGGAACCAAAGCAGCAGATTGTGGAAGTCATGCTGGAGTGGAACCTCCACAGCTGAGGTTAAGGGGCCAGATGTGTAGATGGCTGTGTCATCCGCATACATGTGGATATGCAAAATGATACATGCAGAGGGCAGGTTGTTCAAGAAAATACAGGAAAGCATTGAGCCCTGTGGGACCCCTGCTAGGATTGGGGGGCAGACCCCAGCCACCTGAACAGACTGTTAACAGTCTGTAAGGTACGAATGGAAACAGGACACAGCAGATGCAGTCAGGCCTGCTGTGGTTTAGCTTGTTCAGAATGAGTGGGTGGGAGACACAGTCAAAATCTTTGGCTAAATCGATGAAGCTGGTTGCAGTGATATGTCCCTTATCCATCCCAGTGAGGATAGTGTAAGTTACATGATGCAGGGATGACACGGTGGAATGGTTCATCCTAAAACCAGATTGGAATGGAGAGAGCAGGTTTGAGTAGGTAAAGAAGTCTGCAAAACCCTGAGTAGACAATAGATTCTTGAAGTTTAGCAAGAGAGGGGAGGAGTGATAGTGGCATGTAGTTGTCTGGGGTGGAGGGGTCACCTCCCATGTGCAGAGGGAGAACCTTAGCAAATTTCCAGGTCTGAGGAACTGCACTGAGAGAAAAGGATAGGTTCAGAAGGTAAGAGAGATTCGTAGGAGTTTGAACAGGGGTCAACCTTAACCTTTTTTTGCACTAACCAGCAGGGCAAGTTGATTCAAAATTGCACTAGCCTGCAGATGGTTGCACTAGCCTTCAATTATAATGATAAACTTTGATCGCTTGTACAGGAAACGATGCAAGGCAAGCATTTATTCTGCTCCTACATTGCTTCCAACTCCCCAGCAGAAAAAAGACTGCAGTGCCATCACACACAGTGAGCACCCTCTCCCCCCATTGTTTTTTGTACCATGGCCTCCTCTCTTCCTCTTTCTGCCCCCCCCCCCACCAAACCAGAGGACATCACAACAGCAAATGTTCAATCAAGCAGCCCTAGCTCTGCACACACAACAGCTGACATCATCATGTACCTCACCACACTGTCACCACCACCCACAGGGCAATGAACAGAGTCAGGCACAGAAAGACACATTCAGCCCCCACACTATAGTCAACTGGAGACCTGCATTTCTGGAAGTTTTTGTACAGTCTCAAGTGAGACAGGAGCACATCTAAGATTTCTTTGGGTGGGGTCTACACAAACCTAAGGGGCTTGGAAAATAAAAAAACTATGACATTTTTATTTTTAAAAGCTTTGATTTTAATATGCTCTGCCTCAAGTATAACAGATTTTTCTTTAACGTTCTCTTTTCATCAGCCAAGGGGAAACAGTACACAGGAATAATGCTATGCTGTCTCTATTTCTATATAGGATGATCTGTGTACCTATGTACCCCAGGAATCATGAGTGTAGGCAGGCATACTCCAAGCACTCCATGGTGTGCAATTTTATTAAGGGGGGTAGCAAATAGGCTCTGAACTGCTTCCTTTTTCCATGAAAACTAACAAAGAAAATACTGAACCTTTCTGTAATTTTATTCATAGGAGTCGAAACTAGAAAGACTGGTCACTAATACTCTGTTTGTCTTCCAAGGACAATACAACTTTACAGGCTCTGTGCTGGTATGTGGGTGTCTTAGGGAACAATGCATGGCATTTCTATTTACCCATGCATGGCAACAACCACTGTCATGAGATACAAAAGTTGTATTTATTGTGCCAAATGAGGCAACAAACACAGTCCTGGTGTACATTTGTATATTGTCTGGCTACACCCGGGGGGGGGGGGGAGTAGCTCACCCTAACAAGGGGGGGGGGTTGCAGTGAGTCCACTTGGTGTGCAGATCTGAAATCCCTGGCTACACCCCTGTCAGGAATGCCTATTTTAAGCTTTCAAATTATGTATTTTATGAAGGTTTATTTTTGTACTATACATGATCCAAAGCTTTGTTTTTAGGATGAAAGGACATGCTGGGTGGGATAAGGGTGATACTGTATGGATGGT
Organism: Neoceratodus forsteri; assembly: GCA_016271365.2. Lineage (NCBI taxonomy): Eukaryota > Metazoa > Chordata > Ceratodontiformes > Ceratodontidae > Neoceratodus > Neoceratodus forsteri. Next base: position 914,513,480 of record CM057452.1, on the reverse strand, counting down.
GATGGCTGGCATGGTCTATTTAGAAGAGCTGGCGACCCCCTACACTTGCCAGCAATGGCAGCTATGGTTCTGTGGATGATCTGATCTGCAGTGGTGTCAAGGGAAAGAACAGAGTTAATTGATTTGGAGGGGAGAAGGAAGTTATGGTGAGGTTGGGATAAAACCCACCACCTGCAGGGCCGACCCTGTACACCTTCTCACATTTTGTCACTGAAATGTTGGATTCAGACACTCAAAATGTAGGGAAATGAGGGGCAGTGGTCTTAATAATATGGGACAAAATGTTAGACAGAGACACATTCAGAAAACTGGAAGCTAGTGACTTAACAGCACTCTACCCTTCATCACACCCTGGACACTAGCTGAAAGTCCTAACAGTGGAGTGATAATGACTCACATTGAATTTTTGTGGGATCCCCCTCTTGAACTGCCAGACAATTGCAGCTCTTAATGAGCTGTTAATCACACCATGCCACCCGGAACATTGAGAGAGAGTAGCATGATGACTAGAGCCTGCTAAAGTAGAGACTTTTTTAACTTCATTAACAGCCATGAAAACCTGCACTAGTCAAGATGGACAAGTAAAGTAGGGAGTTAGCTGCACTAGCTCTGGTCAATTTGCACTAGTGTTTGGGCTAGTAAAACAATGTTAGGATCAACCCCTGAGTTTGAAGAAGAAGAATCAGCATTTATATAGCGCTTTTCATACACAATGTATCCCAAAGCGCTTTACAAGCAATGCTAGACTGGTAATGAAGTGACTGAATGTGTAGTGGCAGCCATATCACACATCAGCACCCACACACAGCCTGGACAATTGCATGAACCAGTATGGGGTCGGAGACCAGTGAGTCATCCACCAGAAGGGTGGGGGGTGGACTGGGCTGGGGATGGAATAGGGAGTGGATAATCTTCCAAAATTTAAAGGGGGAGGAGAGACTGGATTGGAAGTTAGCCTTGAAATAGTGGGCCTTAGCAATGCGAACAGTCTTTGTACGGGCGTTCCTGAATGACCTGTAGGACTGGAGGTCAGCCAGGGATTAAGAAACTTAAAGTGCCAGTGCAAGATCCTGGACTTGCACAAGTCAGTAAGGTCAACTGTGACCCTTGGGTGGTGGGAGCATTTAACCCTGGCCTTTCTGGGGGGGGGGGCTTGGATGTTTCAGGTATTGTTGAAAATAGCAATGAAGAGAGACATGGCTGAATCAATGTCAGAGGCTGAATACATGGGAGCAATCAGAGATTGCAAGATCATTTAGAATAGTGTCAGTGTCAGTTGACCTGAGAGGCGTGCCCTAAACCAAAGGTATCTGGGGCAGATTGAGGGAGACACACCTTCCTGACACAATGTTTGATGAAGGTGTCCGAGAGAATACCTGTAGCTATAATACAGTGGGGTTGGGAGGAGAGCACACAGTTCAGCAGCGAGTGGTTAGGGGAGGGCAGATTGAGTTGGGTGGGTTCAGTGATCAACTGGGCGAGACTCAAGGACTCAGTCTTTTGAAGAGAAGGCTTGGAAGCAGGGGAGAACCAATTTAAATCAAAGTCCCCAAGGAGGATTAGATTATCAGTGGCAGCATGAGAGTCGAGAGGTGAGAGGGAGTTTACCAGGGAAGGGGGAGAGAGCATGGGGGAGGCATAGATAATGCCAACAAAGATGGGGAGGGTGGAGGGAAGGGATACCTTTGCTAGTAGGAGCTCATGAGAGGAGCGGAGTGATTCTCAGAAAGAGATGCAGCAGAAAAGGGTTTGACGGACATAGAGAGCAATGCCGCCACCACGCTTGCCTCGGTTCTGGCAAGAGAGGTGGAAGTTAGGCAGAGCTAAGCTGGAGTCAGGTACCCTTGAGGACAGCCAGGTTTCAGTGATGAACAAGATATCAGGGGAGTGTTGAACTCAGACTTTAAGGGAGTCGAGCTTTGGGAGGAGGCTTCTTGCATTTAGATAGAAGAAAGTGATGCCTTTTGGTATAGCAGGGGGAGGAAGATGGGGGGGACCAGGGTTTGGTTCAACATCGCCAGCAAGAAGCAGGAAAAGGAGACTAGAGTGAGACTTCTGCCCTTTTGAATGGGGGGGAGTGGGTAAGATGGGAGAGTGGAGAGATGAGACAGGCTTGATGGAGGGATTCGATGATCAGGGAGGGAAAATGTAGCAGTCCGGGGTGGAGAGGGTATAGGAGAAGTTCGATGAGGACAGTAGAGGAAGGAGTGGTGAGAAGGGTGAGGTATAGACTGGTCACAAAAAGGGAGGAAGGGGGGATTAGAGGATGAGAAGTGAGTGAGCAGGCCAGAGGGGAGGAGGGAGGACATGGATGGGAGGGAGAGCATGTAGAGAAGGAAGGTAAAGAGCATTGTGTGAGGGGCTGTAACTAAAATAATCAAAAAGTAGAAGCAAATTAGAGTGAGTGTGAATGAGACAACTGAGCAGTTAGTCCTCTTAGGGCTGGGCTGTAGGCAGATGACGTACTCTGACTGATGCAGAAAATTAAATGACTAGTAATGGTACTATAGGCTGGAAACAGTGGCCAGTGAGCTAAGGCACAATGAGGTAAAAATATAGATTATAAGGCTAAAGATATGCAAACACTAATGACTAATCCTTGTACATGTGACTCAGATGAAAGCTAAAGAGCTCACTGATGGGGTATAGTAAGGGAAGGCCACAATATTGTAATAGGGACAGTGTTAGAGTGTAAAAATGTTGTTTTTAAGGTATAGCAAATCAATGTTAAAAAAGGGGGAAGAAAGAATATGTATCTTGGTACAATATATCCTTAAATGTGGAGGTATAAGTTGTGTACTGTAGTTACTTGTACTATAGACAGTTTGTTCTTATTAGGCTTTGGGGGGGAACAGAGGACAGGAAGTATAAGGCAAGTAAAATTTAAGAACAGGTGTAACACCCTATCTAGGGTAAAGGTAAAAAAGAAGCAAAACTAAAACAGGCAGGGTAGAAAATAGATATGCTAGAAGAGGTGCAGTGCAGTGGCTGTGGGGTGGCAGTTTTCAGGGAAACTTTCTGGAGACTGCTGTACTGCCCTATCTGCGTGTACCTCTCTGGTCTGAGAGGGGATGCTGCTTAACTCCAGGTTGAGTCAGCTAGGATTTGGGTGGCCTTCTCCCCCACCCAGGAACCACCAGGTCCACCACCGTTGACTCAAAGGTTGCCAAGGTGGAGGAGCCTTGGACTACTGTGGGCTCAAGAAGGATGATGGTGGTGGGTCACAGGCATAACCCCCACATGGTACCACTACACAGTTCCTATGCTGCTCTGGTGGGGTGGGACTGTCCCATTAAGACACCCACAGTAGTGACCAGGGAGGATGTGGGGGTCCTCCATAGCAGAAACCACAAGGCGGGTGGCAGAGGACCCTAGAGGAGGAGGAAGATGCAACTCCTGGTGGGGGACTCCATTGTGAGGGGGATAGATTTTGGGACAGGAAGGGAGGGGGAGGGGGAGAGGGATGTTACGTGCTTATCTGGTGCTACGGCTCAGAGGGATGGGAAGCGGATCCTGAGAATCACTGGAGCAGCAGGATGGGAGGAGACCTGGATGTCATTGTCCACCTAGAGACTAATGACCTGGCTAGAGATGAGGATAGGATATTACAGAAGAAGTTCAGGGAGTTAGGGAGGGATCTTAGGCAGATAGCACACTCAGTGGCCTTTTCTGAGGTGTTGCCTGTGTATGAGAGGGGAGGTGGACAGGGTACTCCTTACTAGGAGCTTCAACTCATGGTTGAAGGAGTGGTGCAGAGAAAAGGGTTTTGGCTACACTGGGGACTGGGATCACACCTGGAGGGATAAGGGCCTATACAGGGGAGATGGCCTACATCCATCCAGGATGGGAGCCACTGCCCTCAGTGAATGGTTTAAATGCTATCTCTTGAAAAAGAACAGTGCGTCTGCATGAAATGTTGAGACAGTCTTGTTCTGTGCTGGTTGTGGCGGTGGCACTATTCGTGCTGGATTTTTTAATAAAGGAGTGAACACTTTTCATGTGTTTTGCTTCATTTAAGCATGAGTGTGTGCCCAGGTTTAATTGCTTTTGGGTTTAAATGCTACATTGGTGAGCATTTAAACTAACCGAAGGGGGTGGCTGAAGGAAGCATGGAGACATAAACTGCCCCCTCCCAAATGGAAGTGGTCAGTAGGGAGAACCCTAATGGAGGTTAATCGCCAAGGGTACCTAATAACAAGAAAAACAAAATGGTAGAAATGAAGAGGGATGGGAGTGAAGGCAAATGGGGTTAAGGAGGGTAGGCAAAAGGGGAAAAGAGGCTGACAGAAAGGGTGGCAACAGAATTTGGAAGGCCATGTGTGCAAATGCTAGAAGTCTGGGAAATAAGATTCCAGACCTAGTGGCCATGATGGCAGAGGATGGCCTGACCATTGTTGCCATTACTGAGTCATGGTGCAATGAGAACCATGACTGAGATATAGCTATATCAGGCTATACTCTGTTCAGGAAGGACAGGGTGAGTAAGAAAGGGGGAAGAGTGGCTTTTTAGGTGAGGGATAGCATTAAAGCAACAGAGATACAGGGAATACAGGAAGGGGTGGAGGTACTGTGGTCACCCCAGAGATGGGGCATGGAGCAGCTATTCACACTGGCATGATCTACAGACCTCCAGCACAGGAGGGGGAAATGGATAAGGTTCTGGTGGGAACCATCCAAAAGATGGCAAATAAGGGGGAAGTGCTGCTAGTGGGGGACATCAATCTGCAGGATATTGATTGGGGCGTCCCAGCTGCAGTTTCAGCTAGGAGCAGGGACATCCTGGACTACCTGCAGGGGGCATTTCTCAAACATTTAGTAAGATAGCCCACTCATGAGGGAGCAATATTGCACCTTGTACTCACCAGCGGGGACAGTATTGCAGACATCACGGTGGGTGGCCACTGGGGGACCAGTGATCTCCGTATGGTGTGGTTCAGTATAAGAACTGTGGCAGAATCAAACTGTACAAAGCTGGGGCCCTAGACTTCAGGAGGGCCAAATTTACAAGGATGAGGGAATGCCTCAGGGATGCCCTGGCAGGAAGCTCTTTAGGTGAGGGATAGCATTAAAACAACAGAGATACAGGGAATACAGGGAGGGGTGGAGGTAATGTGGTTCCCCCTAGAAATGTGGCATAGAGCAGCTATTCTCACTGGCATGATCTACAGACCTCCAGCATAGAAGGGGGAAATGGATAAGGTTCTGGTGGAGACCATCCAAAAGATAGAAACAGAAACATAGAAGTTGTTGGCAGATGGGGACCATATGATCCATCAAGTGTGCCCTTGGCTTCCTTCCCCCTACTTAGCTGCCTGCTTGTGTATCCAACAGTGTCTGTCCCATGCCCACTTGAATTCCCCCACTCTACTGGCTCCCACCATCCGCTCTGGCAGGCTGTTCCACGGTTCCACAACACACTCTGTGAAGAAGAATTTCTTCGTATTGCTTCTGAACTTTCCTCCCTTACATAGATACATAGATACATAGACAGTGCCAGCAGATAAGGGCCTATGGCCCACCCGGTCTGCCCATTTCAGCTTGTAAGTTCAGTTTATGTTTTCCTAGAAGTCTGTTGCCCCTTACCCCTGACCTCCAGAATTCCTTTATGTCTATCCCATGCATTCTAAAATCCCGTGTTTGTTTCAGCCCCCACCACTTCCTTTGGCAGGATGTTCCACTTGTCCACCATCCGTTCTGTGAAGAAATTCTTCCTCACGCTTCCTCTGAATCGCCTCCTCTTAACTTTATCCCATGCCCTCTAGTCCTGAACATCTTTTCACTTAAAATAGTGTATTCCTGCACCCTGTTCCTCCCTGTAAGATACTTGTATGTCTCTATCATATCCCCTCTCTCCCTCCTCTCCTCCAGGGAGAACATGTTCAGTTCCTTCAACCTGTCCTCATAGGACTCGTGATGCAATCCATGCACCATCTTTGGTGCCCTCCTCTGAACCTTCTTTACCCTGTATATGTCCTTACGTAAGTAAGGTCTCCAGAGCTGTACACTGTACTCCAGGTGGGGCCTCACTAGTGTCTTGTATAGTGGAATTATGACCTCCCTTTTCCTGCTGGTGATGCCCCTGCCTATGCATGCCAGCATCCTATTTGCTTTACCTCCTCCCTTGTCACACTGTTTCCCTACCTTGAGGTCATCAGAGATGATAACCCCAAGATCCCTTTCCTGCTTGGTGCATGCTATATCCTCACCCCCCAACTGATATATTGTGCCAGGGTTTTTGTGCCCCATATGCATTATCTTGCACTTCTTTGCATTGAATTTCAACTGCCAAACCCCTGACCATTCTTCAAGTTTATGCAGGTCCCTTCTCATTCTGTCTACACCCTCTGGTGTGTCTACTCTGTTACAGAGCTTTGTGTCATCAGCGAACAGTGAAATTCTGCCTTCTAGGTCCTGCGCAATGTCACTGATGAAGATGTTGAATAGGACTGATCCCTGCGGTACCCCACTGGTCACTCTTCCCTCTGTGGAGTGACAGCCATTTACCACCACCCTCTGTGTCCTGCCACCCAGCCAGTTAACTACCCACCACACTACTGTCCTGCCCACACCCATATTCCCCAGTTTGTGTAATAGTCTTCTATGTGGCACAGTGTCAAAGGCCTTGCTGAAGTCCAGATAGGCCATGTCCACTGCCCTCCCCTGATCCACCTCCCTAGTCACCCAGTCAAACAATTCAATGAGGTTGGTCTGATATGACCTCCCCCTGGTGAAACCATGCTGCCTTGGGTCCTGTAGTCCATTGACAACCAGAAGTTCCATCAATCTTTCCTTCAGTAGTGCTTCCATGATTTTCCCCACTACTGAGGTGAGGCTGACTGGTCTGTAGTTCCCCGCTTCCTCTTTGTTACCACTTTTGTATAAGGGGACTAAATCTGCTATCTTCCAGTCTTTGGGTACCTCCCCTGTTTCCTGTGATCGGCTAAACAGGATAGCCAGAGGTTCAGCCACCACCTCTCTTAGTTCTTTAAGGACCCTGGGGTGCACCCCATCTGGCCCCATTGCTTTATCAACTCTTATTACTTCCAGTTCCTTCAGGACCCTTTCTCGTGCAAAGGGACTTGTGTCCATTTCTGCACCATTCTCACCCCTTGTACTCCCTTCAGACCCATTACCCTCTTCTTCCTCAGTAAAGACTGAGCAGAAATACCTGTTCAATATGTCAGCTTTACTGTTGTCATCCTCCCCCTTCAGTCTCACTATCCCTCCCTTTGCCTTTCTTTTTTCACGTATGCACCTGTAAAAGGTTTTGTCCCCTCTACCCACTGATTTTGCAATGTGTTCTTCTGTCTGAGCTTTGGCTTCCCTTACTGACCTCCCTGCCTCCCTTAAGCTGAAGGTTGTGCCCTCTAGTCCTGCTGTAGTCTTTTACCTGAAAGAGGTTCTGAATGTGCACCCTGTTGTTGCATTTAAGGTATTTGAATGTTTCTATTATGTCTCCACAATTTCAGCGTTGTTCTAGGGGGTATAATTTGAGGTCATCCAGTCTTGCCTCGTACGGTTTCTGATACAAGCCCTGCACCATCTTTGTTGCTCTTCTCTGTACCGTCTCCAGCCTATCTATATCCTTCCTGAGGTGTGGCTTTCAGAACTGGACACAGTACTCCAGGTGAGGCCTGATCAGGGATTGATATAGGGGCATGATTACTTCATGCCTTCTGCTCATGATGCCCCTCCCTATGCATCCCAGGATACCACTAGCCTTTAGTGCTGCCTTTTCACATTGTCTGCTGACCCTGAGGTCATCTGATATGATCACCCCTAGGTCTCACTCCTGCCTGGTAGCCACCAGCTGCTCCCATCCCATTGAGTACAGTTTCCCTGGGTTACGCTTTTCCAGGTGAATGACCTTGCATTTTTTGGCATTGAGTTTCAATTGCCAGGTCTTGGGCCACTCCTCCAGTTTTTGGAGATCAGCTTCCATGCTTTTCTGTCCCTCTGTTGTGTCTACCCTGTTGCCGATTTTGGTGTCATCTGCAAACAAGCACACCTTTCCTTCCAGTTCATCCACAATGTCACTGATGAATATGTTGAAGAGGATCGGCCCTAGAACTGAGCCCTGCGGGACCCTGCTAGTTACCCTCCCCTCCACAGACAGAGTGCCATTTACTAATACTCTCTGAGTTCTCCCATGTAACCAGTTTCTGACCCAGTTTGTAACCTCGGGCCTAATTCCCATGTTCTCCAGTTTTTTGACTAGTCTCCAGTGTGGAATGGAGTCACAAGATTTGCTGAAGTCCATTAAACCACATCCACTGCCCCACCCTGATTCACTGTTTTGGTGACCCAATTGAAAATATCAACCAGGTTTGTCTGGCAGGACCTCCCTGCCATGAAATCATACTGACGTTTGTCAAGCTGACCAGTTTACTCCAAAAAAGCTATGATTCTTTCCTTCATCAGGAACTCCATCAGTTTTCCCATGACTGACGTTTGACTAACCGGATGGCAAATAAGGGGGAAGTGCTGCTAGTGGGGGACATCAATCTGCCAGATATAGATTGGAGCATCCCAGTTGCAGCTTCAGCTAGGAACAGGGACATCCTGGACTCCCTGCAGATGGCATTCATCAGGTAACTAGTAAGACAGCCTACTCATGAGGGAGCAATAGTGAACCTTGTACTCACCAGTGGGGACAGTGTTGCAGACATCACGGTGGGTGGCCACCGGGGGACCAGTGATCACCGTATGGTGTGGTTCAGTATAAGAACTGTGGCAGAATCAAAACATACAAAAGTGAGGGTCCTGGACTTCAGGAGGGCCAAATTTACAAGGATGAGGGAATGCCTCAGGGATGCCCTGGTGGTGGTGGTGGTGGGGGGCTTGGATGGAGAGGAGGAACAGTGGGCAAAACTAAAAGGGGCCATTATGAAGGGAACAGACTTCTGTGTCAGGCAAGTAAGCAAAAGAAGAGGAAAAAGAGACCACTATGGTTCTCAAATGAGGTGGCTGGAAAGGTAAGGGCAAAAAATGTAGCATTCAGGAGATATAAGGTGACACAGAGTAAGGATAGGGAGGTGTATCAGGAGAAGCAGAGGGAGGTGACTTCACTATTTAAAGATAAATAAGGCTAAGTAAGTGCAAGTGCAGAGTGACTTTATTATATTACAGCTACAAAAAAACAGCGCTTCAAATCCATACAGATTCTTCTTCGGGGGAGGAGTCATAATAGCAAAATAGTCTGCTTAAATAGCAGAAGCTATTAAAGATATACACACTGAATTAGCACTTTAGAAGCTGTTACATAAACAACCCTGAATGAGATCATTATTAAAAAAACACAACACCTAATAGTGATAGAAAAGAGATAAAAAGTGCAAAATATTATCTTGATAAATACACAGTGCATGAATCAGAAAAAATACTTATAAAAGAAGAATTGTGTTTACTGTGATAAGCAAAGGACTTTCATTTGTTCCTTAACCCCACTGGATGCTTTCCAGTTATATCCAAGTACATCTGGAAAAAAATTTTTGTAAGATTAATTGAAGAATTTTTTTTCTAGAGAAACCAATATGTGCCTCAGATCAGCATTACAACATGAAGCTGATTCAAATGGCAACACTAATAACAGCACCCCCCCACTTATCAAATTATCCTCTATTAATATTAATAAATCCCATATTGAAATGGAGCTGATGCTATACAGGTCTCATTTCTGAATCCTGTTAATACAGAGATGCCTTTGTCCACACTGAAGGCAGAACTTGCAGTTTTGTCCTCATCTACATTAGACATTGCACTTTGTCTCCATTATGACTGCATTTCTACATCTGATATTGATATGGACATGTCTAAACTATTTTTGGACAAAGACGGGTTGGATCTTGGTCCTAATTGTGATTTCACAATGAAAAGAAAATCTTTCAAGCCACAGTCCATTCTCAATCTAAATAAATCCTTGTCCCCAGTGGTAACAACATTTGAAAATCGTATGATGCAGGAGGTAGAAAAAAATGCTTGGAGAACTAAAGCATCAGAGACATTTTAATTTGTCCAAGGCAGAATCTAAACACTTCATGAATTGGAGAAAATGGACAAGACTGTAATAAAGTCAGCTGAAATGGGGGAGCAGGTAGTAGTTATGGACCATTCCTACTACCCGGAGGAAGCCATTGCCCAGCTTAACAACACATAGAACTTTTGTCTTCTTCTCCAAGATCCAACACCTATTTTTCTTTGACAACTCAACACATTCTTGGACAACAGCTTACAGGCAAATTTCATCAGTAAGGATGAATACCTACTGTATATGTGAAGCAGGACAGCCCTAAAGTCCATTCATTCTACTTACTACCCAAAATACACAAAAGCCTCCAGCACCCAGCTGGCAGACCCATAATTTCTGGGATAGGTTCCCTCACAGAGGCTCATCAAACTTTGTGGATGCCATTTTAAAAATAACGCAATTTGCCTTCGTTCTTACTGAAGGGATTCTATGTCAGTGCTGGAGGTTTTACATGACGTTAAATGGGATGCAGGTTACCTGTGGCTCACAATTGATGTGACGTCACTATATAGTCTTTATGGCTTTATTTGACACCAATGCCACCTTATCCATTGATTTTGTCCTTGCAGCCCTGGACTTGATCTTGATCAGCAACTACTTTACTTTCAAAAATGATTATTACCTTCAAACTTATGAAACTGCCATGGGGGTTGGCGATGTACTCTCCTATGCCAATCTATTTATGGGCTGATGGGAGGAGGTTGCTGTGTATGACCCCAGGCAGAGTTCTTATGCTGTTAGGATCAAGTATTGGGATGACTTTAGTGATCTGGGATGGTACCATTGAGGAGGCAAGGACTTTTGTCACTATTGAACTCATCCCTTCCAAACCATGTTTCTTGGCTTGTCACTTAAAAACAACATAGAGACGGGATTATAATTGACAGTTATAGGAAACCCACTGCAGGGAATGCCATTCTCAGACCTGACAGTTCACATTTGTTGGATAACATCCTTTTTGGTCAATTTCTTCACCTGTATCAAAATTGTTCAGAACTTCAGACTCATGATAAACATGTTAATGAGCTACAGAGATATTCACTTGGCATGGGACATAATTTTGAGTTGCAAATTAGAAATAAAAACTCTCAGCCCAATGATCTAGATCCAAAATACTTTACTGAACCTCTTTGTCTTTGCTTCTGTTTTCATACATCTCTTTTCTATTTGTTTTTTTAGAAAATTCTTTATACAGGACCAACAAATAAATACATTCTTCTCTCAGCTGCTAACGTACAAATCTAATTTAACCTTATTGATGTTTCAGGGCAATCCTGTCCCTTCATCAGAATATGATTTATGTTAAAATATAAATGAAAAATGGAAGACCTTAATATTCAAGTCAAAATAGGTAGAAATAAATATGAAAAAAGATAGTTGAGTATATACATATTTTAGTGAGCAGGGGGAACTAACCTGACTCATCATATCACTTCAAACTCACTTTACAGTATTTCATGTAGACATACAGATTTAGTCTTTGCCATATTGGTCCTTGTAAGAACAGATACAGAAGCAAATGGTTTGATACCTTTTATTGGACCAACGTAGATGTAACAAAAAGAACAAAGTGCTTTAGCTGTTGGACCAACCCAGTCCTTCCTCAGAAGCGTAATGACAGTTATTTAGAAAATCCCATACTTTTAACACCCAAATCATGCAGAAAAAACCCAGAAAAATTTCCCATTGGTTTAAAATACTCATTTAAAAAACAACACAAGACTCATCAGAGAAGCTGAGAATACCAGTTCAGCTTCAGCTGAAAAAGGTTAAAGGTCAGATGTGCTTACAGCCTAGCGTCATGCAAGGAGTGCTGCACATAAATTAAAGCAACTTAGAGATACCTTCAGAGTAAGATAAGGACAACTGGAGTATAGATCTGTATAGCTCAATTATAAGTGCAGTTCATGAAAAACAAGCCCCACTCAGATTGTCATAATTGTAAGTTAAAAATAAGCCACAGAAAATAGAACTATAAAAAATAAATATACATGACACACAAAGGGTTTAAAGTAAAGTTTACCTAATGTAAGCAATAGTTGGAAACATTACCCAACTATACTCTCAAACTGGTTATTATGCTCCATAAACCTAAGTCCTTTAGTGCTGTAACAGGAGTTTATACATGATAAATTAGCAGTATAAAAGCCAAACAAAAAGCTGCATGTCAAAGACCACCAAGAAACTAAGACCATGCAATTTGATGTATACAAATTTCAACTTGATGTACTAAAAATGTTTAAGGAATCTGGATAAGAAATTATAGGAATGAAATCTCCCCCCCCCAGAGGAAGATAACTAGTTGTGAGGACGCACACACACACATCCTAATGCACCATTATTCACATCAATCAATTCAAATATTGTCCAAAGGAATTAAACTTGTCCTAAATCTCCAAGTAGAAGAGATATGTACAGAGTTCAAAAATGCAAAAAAACTCCATCCTCCCTAGGGTATATAACTAGTTAGAAGTAAATGTACAGTATATGTATGTGAGACAAGAGTCCTAACATATCTTCATTTCCACAGATCACTACAATATTTCCCCAATGTAATTTAATCTGTCCAGGACCCTCATGCAAGTGAGATCCTGCACTACAATATGTTTAGAGTACAAAAATGTGATAGTATATAATAAAACTACTGCATGAAGAGTAACAGGCAAGGAATCTGAATAAGACCCAATGAAATTAACCCTACCCCCACCCCCGGGGAAGATAGCTTTTAAAGGCAATAATATTCATTATGGGTGTAAACTAAGAGTCATTACACACACTTAGATCAGTAAACCACTTATATAGTGAGTTTGTCTTTTTGTGCCTGCTTTATAGATACACTTGACTAAAATGCAAATAAGCGAGGATAAACCCACAAGGCACACAGAAATAAGGTACACTTTTCTGATTAGCACATAGAAATGTATATTGAAGATTTTGTATCCTGGAGTATAAACCTCATTTGATAGTTCACTATTTATGTGTTTATTAGGTGGCCTTTTTTTAAAAGTGTTTTTTTAAAACCTGATAAAAGACACCAACTGTTTACAAGAACTAAAGTGCACTTAAAGTGATATGATGAGTCAGGTTAGTTCCCCCTGCCTACTAAACTACATATATGTTCAACTATCTTTTTTCATATATATTTCTACATATTTATACATATACGGATATGGGAGTGCTGACAGTGGAGAGCTTTAAGACTGCCTTAAAGACTTATTTATTTCAGCTCGCATTTGGTGCCACTCTGTAATTGATTGTTATTGAATTTTTGATTACTGAATTATATTTTAAGGTTTTAATTGTTGTCTATTGTACAATGCTCTGATACTTCGTGAAGAGCACTATATAAATAAAATGTATTATTATTATTATTATTATTTTGACTTGAATATTAAGGTCTTCCATTTTTCATTTATATTTCAGCACAAATCATATTCTGATGAAGGGACAGGATTGTCCTGAAACATCAATAAGGTTAAATTAGGTTACCTGTCAGGGCTCCTGGTACCTACTTCCTCTACACGCCATCTCCGATCTTCTAGCGGTGGTTTCCTGACTGTCACTAGAGCGAGGTTAAAATCAGCAGGCGACCGAGCTTTTAGCATTGCTGCTCCCGCTCTTTGGAACTCACTACAAACTGCAGTCAGGGAGGCCCCCACCGTAGCCATTTTTAAAGTCCGCCTGAAGACACTCCTATTTTTGCAAGTGTTTGGTGTTTAGTGTTGATTATTTATAGGATGTTTTATTATTTTAATTTTAAATGCTTATGCTGTGTGTAAATGGTATAAAAATTTGTATGGTGCCCAGAGCCTCTGGGATTGGGCGTCTTTTAAATAAATTTGCCTTTGCCTTTGCCTTAAATTAGATTTGTATGCTGGCAGTTGAGAGAAGAATGTATTTATTTGTTGGACCTGTATAAAGAATTTTCTAAAGAAACAAAACAAAATGAGATGTATGAAAACAGAAGCAAAGACAAAGATGTTCAGTAAAGTATTTTGGAACTGGATTATTGGGTTGAGAGTCTTTATTTCTAATTTGCAACTATGACTGCTGGTTGAAAGACACTCCCCACAAATTATTATTGGTTACTTGAGGAGATAAAAGGGAACCATGGGAGGTTTTGCCACATTACTAATATAATTTTGAGTCCCATGTTGAATCTAATAATAAAGCCAGGACTGGAGACAGGGAATAAATTCTGATCCCTATGAAGAAAAGAGTAATGCCATCTAACCTGATTAATTGAGGTGGTGGGTTGGGGGAGTTCAAGGGAGGCAAGTGAATGACTGGCAACTAATGATGGAGCAAGTGAGTGAGCGAGTTGTGACCTGTGACATGTACCCCACTATGAGTAAGCAACATCAGACTAGCAAACACCAGACCATCACAGAAAGGAAGGCATAGCTGGATATGGGAGTGGGACACCCCACCAACAATTGTCAGCTAATTTGAAAGGTAGGGGGAGTCAGTATTCAGGGAAAGAGGTTGGGGGGGGACTCAATGTAGCAGGGCGAGAGTCAATTGTTTCAGACTTTTTTGGAGTTCTGCAAATTTTGTTGTGCTCCTGGGGGTGGGTGCTTGTTTATTTCCAATACCATTCTCAATTCCATTCTGTTGCTGTAAACAGAACTGGATTGGAAGTGGACTCAGAATTAATGAAATTCTGCAAGATCCAGATGGAATGGATTCTAGAGAATCCTAGCATCCCTAATAAAAATCAAATACCTTCTCATCCCACCAGAAACACAGATAGGAAACAATGAAGGAGCAAAAGCCTGGAGACAAGGAGAGAGGGGGAACATTACTGAAGTTTATAAATACCTCCATGTAATAAACAGAATGAACAGTAATGAACTGTTCACTCCACTGTAAGTAGAAACACAACCACAAGGGATAAGCCACTGAAGTGGACTGGGGCATTCAGGAGGGATGTACAAAACTATTTTTTCACAGAAATAGTAGTGGACAAGTGAAACAGACTATGAAAGAGGTGGTATGTGCCAACCTGTGGGACAAGCATAGGGTCACAGTAAGAGCAGGGAACTCTTAGTTAGGAAGGGAAATGCGGATAGATGATAAATAGGGTCACCAACACACAAGTAATAGGCAGGATTGGGTAGATTAGATGAGCCAATTATTCATTTTCTGCTGTCACAGTCTAAGTTTTTTATGTTTCTTTAAAAAGAACAATATTTACATTTGTGGCAACTGTCACCAACCCACTCAGCAGGTCAGACCCTCTGCTCCCACAGTGCCAACCTCCGAGCACAGTATTGTGAACAGGTAATAGAACAGGGTAACCCTACTGTCTGCTTGTGGGTCTGAATCACCTTTGGTCTCAAGTTCTGGGGGGATTCAAACTGTGAACCTTATGCTAGCGTACCCAAATGTACAGGCTCAGATGATTCTGCTCTTTGGGGAATGCCAGATATCTTTCACCTAAGGGCACCTAACCAGGTAACCAAAATGAACCCTTAAAACTCTATGAAAGACCTTGGGTATTCTTACCTTTTTGTAGTTCAGTAACATCATTAAACTTATGAACAGTTGTCAACTTTAACCATCTATATTTCACATGCAAAAGAAAGAATTTCGAAGGCACACCAAGCAGTCTCTTTAAAATAAGAGGTTTACTAAAAAAATGGATAAAAACTATGTAAAATGTAAACACAGAACACTATATCACAAAGCCTACAATCACTTAAAAGAATAAGGTTAAAGTACAAACATAAACTCATATCACAATACAATTTGACTTTCCTATCTAATGTATACCTTCTTACAGTGCTTAAATTTAGAAGTTGTTTCTAAGAGCCCACAAAGAAAATGTGTCACTAAAGATCAGACACAGAAGAGTTTAAACTGTCTCCATACCCACCTCTTCCATGATGTCACCTAGCTCCTCCTTGTTAAATATAAAAAAATAATACACACAGGATGTCCTATCAGGAGGTATATTAAATAAGGTGACAGCAGCAAAAACTAATTTCCCAAATTATAAGTCTGTGATTTCCCAGTTCCTTCTCTGTGATCTTTGAGCAGTTCCTTTTCCCAGCCCATATCAAAAGACCTTTTACAGCTCTGCAGTTTTCTCACCTAGATGCCATATAGCTTTTTAACATCAGTTGAAATGAATTGTTCTTTCTCTGAAGACGTCATAAAATGTATAGTTT
Organism: Neoceratodus forsteri; assembly: GCA_016271365.2. Lineage (NCBI taxonomy): Eukaryota > Metazoa > Chordata > Ceratodontiformes > Ceratodontidae > Neoceratodus > Neoceratodus forsteri. The sequence goes on along the minus strand of CM057452.1, from coordinate 914,497,280 downwards.
AGTTTCCCAGCTTCAAAGAAGCAACAGGTCATAAAATGTGATGTCTTGGAAGTTAATCACATTACAGAGCTCTGCTGTTACTCAATGTAGCAGGGTGAGGGACAATTGTTTCAGACTTTTTTGGAGTTCTGTAACTTTTGTTGTGCTCCTGGGGGTGGGTGCTTGTTTATTTCCAATGCTATTCCCAATTTAATTCTGTTGCTGTAAACAGAACTGAATTGGAAGTGGACTCAGAATTAATGAAATTCTGCAAGATCCAGATGGAATGGATTCTAGAGAATCCTAGCGTCCCTAATAAAAATCAAATACCTTCTCATTCCACCAGAAACACAGATAGGAAACAATGAAGGAGCAAAAGCCTGGAGACAAGGAGAGAGGGGGAACATTACTGAAGTTTATAAATACCTCCATGTAATAAACAGAATGAATAGTAATGAACTGTTCACCCTACTGTAAGTGCAAATACAACCACAAGGGATAAGCCACTGAAGTGGGCTGGGGACATTCAGGAGGGATGTACAAAATTACTTTTTCACAGAAATAGTAGTGGACAAGCGAAACAGACTATGAAGGAGGTGGTATGTGCCAACCTGTGGGACAAGCATAGTGTCACAGTAAGAGCAGGGAACTCTTAGTTAGGAAGGGAAATGCGGATAGATGATAAATAGGGTCACCAACACACAAGTAATAGGCAGGATTGGGTAGATTAGATGAGCCAATTATTCATTTTCTGCTGTCACAGTCTAAGTTTTCTATGTTGATATAAAAAGAACAATATTTACATTTGTGGCAACCAATCAGTGTTCTCATTCAGACTATCCTTCTCATCTGTGGCATTAAAATGGTCTATGTAGTGTATATCTCTTGCTAGCAGTTTTCTGTCATGATTCCCATCCCTTCTACTTAGTGTTACCCTTCCTACAGAGGACTGGAGGACTGTACAATAAAACATTAGAGCTAAATGACTGCATGCTACTACCCTGGACCTCAATGACTTCTACACTCAGCACCCCAGAAATCTCCGAACCATAAGAGATTTTGAAAAATGGGAAGCAGATGAAATGCCCCCCACCCCCAATGAATATCTTATTCTTCTGGCAGAACTGTTGTTTTCAAGAAACTATTTTGTTTTGAAAAGCGTACTTTTGTTAGATTAGAGGCATCCATGGACCCCACCACAACCCCCTCATCGTATGTCAATATATTTATGGACTCCTTTGAAAAAAAAATAATGTTAGAGGTGACAAAAATCCCTTAAAATGGAAAATGGTGCTGTGGAAGCATATTATAAATGACATTGTAGCGATATGGAGAGGGACAGAACAAGAACTAATATTCTTTTCACCAGCACCTAAATTAGAGAAGTGAATACCTGAGTTTTGTATTAAATCAATGGTAAACAAGTACTGTCTCCCATATTCGTATCAGGTGGTGTTTAAGGATCAAAGTAAGCTTTGCATTAAACTGTTCTGAAAGGAGACAGACATATGCAATACTGACTGCACTAAGAAATAATATACCATATGGACAAATTTGGAAGATAAAATAGAAGTTTACAAAGTAGAATGATTGTACTAAATCCGCTGAGGTGATGACAATAATGGTCTAGAAAATAGGATACTCAGATACAGTGATAAATGAGGCAAAATATAAAGTCTCATGAATCTCAAAGAAGGACATTTTAAGGAGTAATAAATAAAAAGAAGGAAAGTGCAGAGGACATGATAGTGTTCTCTACTGCATATAGTGATATTTTTCAGAGTGTTAACAGTATAGTGCAGGGACATTGTCATATGAATGTACCCTGAACTAGAACCCTGTACTAAAATGCTGTATGGACAATAGATCCCAGGGTTAAATAGGGAACCATGGGCAGACTGGAGGGACCATTGGCCATTTTCTGCCATCATTGTCTATGTTTCTAATTTCATTACAGAATTTAAGTAGCCTCTAAGGTGGCGGGTATGTTAAAGAGATTCTGGCCTGTTTTTTGTACACATTCTGACCTAAGGGAAGTTATAGGTGAATGTCCCCATGTGGTCTATCACAGGGGAAGGAAAATATGTGATTTTGTGGCCAAAAGCCATCTAACCCTAACTGGTAACCATCCTGTAACCTCTCATATGAACATACATATGAACATACGAAGGTGCCAGCATAACAGACCTACCAGTTTATCAAAGTCTGTTCGATTGTGCAGTTAGCTCCCTAGCAGGCAGCTGCCCCTTCCTCAACCCCCTTAACCTCCCAATTGTTGTCCTTCTTGCCCACCCTTACCCACCCCTGTACCCTGTGCCAAGTGTTCTTAAAGCCAGCCACATGTTTGTATGATATCACCCTTCTGGTAGTGTGTTCCACCTCTCAACTACTCTCTCTGTGAAGTAATGCCTCCTCATCTCTCTCCTGAATCCCCCCCCCTCTATTCTTAGCCCATGCCCCTTAGTCTCCCTCCCACTCCTTAGTTTCAACAATCCTGCCCCCCTTTGTTGACACCCTTCAGGTACTTGAATGTCTCTATCATGTCCCCCTTCTCCTGCCTCTCTTCCAGTGCGTACATATTTAGTTCCTTTAGCCTCATCTCATAATCCATTCCCTCCATCCCCTGAATCATCCTCATTGCCCTTACCCGCACTACTTCTAGCAGCTTGATGTCCTGGCTCAGTACGGCCTCCAGAACTGCACACAGTGCTCCAAGTGAGGCCTAACCAGTGCCCTGTAGAGGGGCAAAGTCACCCCCTTGTGCCTGGATGTGAATCCGCATGTTATGCACCTTAGCATCCTGTTTGCTTTCACTGCTGCCCTTCTGCATTGGGCAGTATTGTTCATGCTTGCTGTTATCAATGCCCCAGGTCCTTTTCCTCTTCAGTACTCCCCAGCTTGATCCCCCCAAGCTAGTATTGTCTCCTTGGGTTCCTTGCCCCAAAATGCAACACGTTGTATTTTTTTGCATTGAACCCCAGCTGCCACTTTCCTGACCATTCCTCCAACTTTGTTAAGTCCCTCTGTAGTTGCACACATACCTCTTCATCATCTACTACTGTACCCATTTTGGTGTCATCTGTGAACAGGCAAATGCTGCTCATCACCCCCTGCACAATGCCTGAGATGAATTACCTGAACAGCACTGGGCCCAGCACCGAGCCCTGTGGCACCCCACTCATCACAGATCTAGGCTCTGAGACCACTCCCCACCACTTTCTGCAGTCTACCCCTTTGCCAGTTTGAGATCCAACATGCCATCTTTGTCCCCACTCCAACCCCGGATAACTTCACCCCTAGTTTCCCATGGGGCACTGAATTGAAGGCCTTGCTGAAAACCAAGTATAGCACATCCACAGCATGGCTCCCATCCAACTCCCTCATCACCCAGTCATAGTACTGTATAAAATTGGTCTGACAGTATCTCCCTGAAATGAACCCATTCTGCCTCCCATTCTGCAGGTTGTTGCCCTCCAGAAATGCCACCAGCCTGTCTTTTAGTATCATCTCCATGAGCTTTCCCACTATGGACGTCAGACTGACTGACTTATAGTTCTGTGGCTCATCCCTTGGACAACTTTTATGTTACGGTATCACATGGGCCATCCTCCAGTCCTGAGGCACCTTCCCCATTTCCAGGGATGTGCTGAACAGGTCCACCAGTGGTTCGGCTAGAACCTTGCTATCTCCTACAGCACCCTGGGGTGGATACCATCTGGCCCTGCTGCTTTATTCACTTTCAGTGCCCTTAGCCCTTCCAAGACTCTGCTACCCTCTATCCTACTGTCCGTTAACTCACACTCCTCATCCCCCTTCCCCCTGACCAGGGTGGTAATTGGACCCCCTCCTCCCTTGTGAACACTGAGCAGAAGTTTTCTTCAGTGCTTCCGCTTGTTTCTTCCCCTTTTCTACCCAATCCTTCCCCTTTTTCATCCTCACTATACTGTCCCTGCACTTCCTTTTCTCCCTGACATATCTAAAAAAGTATTTCTCAGCTCCTTTAATTTACTGCACTAATCTGAGTTCCTAGTGGCTTTCGCATCCCTTACCCTCTTGGTCACCTCCTTGATTATTCAGGATGGATGGCACTATTCCTGAATACTATCCCACATGGGATGTATGGTGTTAGAACACAAATCACCTGCAGAAGTTCATACATTGTCTTTGCATTATGGTGCCCATGTGCCAAACTTTATATAGGACACACCATACATCCTATGCAGCAACGTATTCAGGAACAGTGCAATCCATCCTGAATAAAATATGTGATATGCCACTTCATTCACATTGGACCACTGTCCATAATTCAGATGTAAAAACATTCAGTTTCATGGGGTTAGATTCAGTTCCCCCTCATACCAGAGGAGGTGATAGACTGTGTACCCTCCTCAAAATAAAAAGCATGATTATATACACAATGGGTACTTTATACCTAGGGTTTCCAGTTTTCATTTTTAACCGATAATCACCGATAAAACACCACCGAAGTGTTTTTCGTGATTTCGGTTAAAACCGATAAACACCGAATAACTAGCATAACCAACCCACGTTATCCCCACAGTGGCACATGATTTCCCTCCCACCTGCCCAGTGGATTTCCTACTTTGTCCCACAGTGAGAGCAGCAGGTTCACACACCATTGACTGCCCTCCACCCAGCAGATCTGTGGATGTTCAGTTTCCCTCGCAGAGTGCACTGTGTTGCACTCGGTGATCGAGAGAAATGTCATCACATAGCTGGTTTTGCTCCATTACTTGTCCCTGCCCTCCCACTCCCCCAGCCAACAATCTTCACTCCATGTGAGTGAGTCCTTGCTGCAGCTGGTGATGTGGGAGATGGAAGGGAGACAGAAACACAAGCGAGTAAGAGGCAGACAAGACAGAGAGACCAAGTGACATCGATCGAATGACAAGGAGCGGACAGTAGCACAAGCCACAAGCTAAGTGACATGCTCTCACTAACTGTACCTGCAGTTCCACGTGTGTTTGCCCCGGCACTCAGAAAGTGTTCTTGTAACTTTTTTTTAGGGCTCACAAGTCAAAAAGCACTTTGTTTTTCACACACTTGTAATGTCGGGGGAGGGGGTACATATGCATACAACCTGTTGTTCGATAGTGAAGGACAATTGTCCCTCTGTGTATTGAGAGGGGTGGGAGAGTCTGCATAGATTAATTACTGAGGTGCGGGATCCTTTACTGGGTCAGATTATTACACTCCTGAAACTCTTATTGTGAACACCAAATGTCTGAAATCATGCAAATAGTAAATTTCTGGTATTTGTGTGCTCACATAACTGAAATCTGCAGTATGTTTGGGACTATTTGAGAGGTTGGAAGGACACATACATATTTCTTGTATTTCCAAATGCTTTATGCACTTTCTCTTAATGTTGTTCCTTTTTTCAAACACCACATGTTATAAGTGCAATAACCCACAACAGGGTGTGCTATTATTGGTGATTAAAGCACACCCGGGTGCTGTAAGGGCACTCGGCCTGTGATCTTGTGCCTCACAACATACTCGAACGTGCGTTAATCCCTAGTAATTATAATAAACACTGATAAATACTGATAATGTATTATGACTTATTCGTTTACACCGGAAAACACAGAATTTTAATACTTGAAAAAATTGAGAGAAAAGTGGAAAAATAAACACCTTTTTTGTTGAAAAATAAACACCTAAAACCGGAAACCCTATTTATACCCAAAGGGACTAATTGACAGATGGGACATTGTATCTTTCCTTTAATTGCTATAGCATTGATGGTGGCACAGTATATATATTTTTTCTTTTTAATATTTATTGGTTTTGATCTCCTTTTTCCAGGTTTCCATTCTGCTTGTTTCAGGACCTTCTTTGAACTTGATCAGCTTATTAACTGAAATATTATCTGACCGAGATTTGATTTCTTGACTAACTTGACTAGTATACACTTCATAAATTCATCCCTTGCAATATTCTTTATATATACACACACGTATATATATATAGATATATATCTACTGTTAAAAAAGCTATATTTTTTATCAGCATTTTTATTGATTGCTGCATTGTGTATAATCAAGATGATATTTTGCACTTTCTGTCACCTTTTCTATCTATATTAGGTGTTCTGCTTTTTTTACGTGTGGTCTCATTCAGGATTATTTATGTAACTGCTTCTGAAGTGCTAATTCAGTGTGTATTCCTTTAAATTGCTCTTCTATTTAGGCAGACTATGTTGCTGTTATGACTCCTCTCCTGAAGAAGAATCCACATGGATTCAAAACACTGCTTTTTTTGTAGCTGTCATATAATAAGGTCACTCTTTACTTGCATTTATTTATTGCTTGTTTTTTCTTTAAATAGCATGGTTGTAGTTGTGCATTGCTGTTCCTGCATTTGTTTTGACTGCTGCTCTCCACCATCCAGTTTTTGTGCTGCACTTGTTTCTCATCCAAAATGCATGACTTCTCTTCCACTGCCTCTGTTTTGGGCATCTTTGTGCCATTTCAACAACATCAACCTGATGCTGCTGCTGCCTGATCCTACATGGTCAGATAGCTGAAAAATACCTGAAATGAGACAAACAGGAGCATGAAACAGTTAGAAAGTGACATATACAGTAAATAACATTTAGAAATTTAAAAGGAAAAAAAATGAAAAATAAAAACTTACCTTCCCTGTTAGAAAACATTCCTCAATTAAATAACCAGATCTGGACTGGACCCATGCAGCAACAGGGTTTTATCACCCTAGTAATAAAACATCAGGAAAGAGAGAAACAGGAACAGAATACACTGGCCCAGATATTCAAAAGAGTTGAGCCATGCACAATAGGGTTGCGCCTGCGTAAGTCTGAAAATGCGCCATTCTGCGATATTCAGCAGAAGGCAGTTGCGCCCCCCAAATCACGCTGAGCAACAGCGCAATGATAATGAATGCATGCGCAACTGAAGGGGGAGGAACCAATGCATAAATGGCTCAGTGCGATATTCAACAACATGTGCCATGCGCAATAGGGGAGCCAGCGGAAGTTGCGCCATAGCGGAAATGAGCCAAAATAAAAGGGAGCAAGGGAGAGGCACAAGAATGCTACAGGGAAGCCACATGAGGTCAAAGGTTAGCAGGAAAAACTGGGCAGCAGGGACACACAGGGCAGGCCAGGAAAGGGCACCTGGAATCAAGAGGCACAGGGGAAGGTGTGGGGAGCCACAGTGCACAAGGGGGAAGTACAGCACACAGCAGTGAGGCCAGCACAGGCAGGTGTTCCCGGTGCGGAGGAAGTATCAGCCAGGACAGTGGGGGGAATACAGAAACAGCTGCCATGGGGGTGAACACAAGCCAGGGACATGGCCAGTGCCAAAATCCAGATGGAGGCCAATAATGAGGGTGGTGAGAAGGTGGGCAGCGGGGGGGGCGTGGCCGTGGAAGGGCCCGTCGGCGGTATGCCCCCAACAGGCAGTACCGAGCCTGCACCAGCTTCCAGATATACAGTGATACTGAGATTGTGGGCCAGTACCACCTGAATTGGGCAATTCTGAGGTGGCTCTATGAGCTGTGCAGTGATGTGATGCAGGCACCCACACGACGGAGCCATGCCCTGTCAGTGGAGATGAAAGTGACAGCTTCCATGTGCTTTCTCACCATGGGTACCTTCCAGAGACCAACTGGGGACACCACATGCATAACCCAGTCGGCCACGTCACGCCACCTCACCCAATTCCTCAGCGCGCTGCTGCCACATGCTGCGGAGTACATCCATTTCCCCAGCACACCGGGGAATGCACAGCAAACATACAGGAGTTCAACAGGGTAGCACGTATGCCTGGCATGCTAGGGGCAATAGACTGCACCCATGTGGCCATCCACACACCACCTGACCCCGAGGGGGTTGCATATATAAATCACAAGGGCTATGCCAGCATCAACTGCCAGGTGGTGTGTGATGCCAGGGTGTGCATAATCAATGTCTGTGCCACGTACCTTGGGGGAGCACATGATGCCTTCATCTGGCACCAGTCGGCACTGTGCCACAAATTCGAGAGTGGGGATATCCCCACTGGCCACCTAGTGTTTGAGTATGCAAACCACATGGACAATCATAGGGCCTGGGGGGGGCATGGTCAGAGGTGACATGGGTAGTGGCCTACATGGCCCGGGGCAGGGTGATGCTGATCACCAAACTAACCTCCACCCTCTACACACAGGTGACAGTGGATACCCACTCCGTCCCTGGCTGCTCACACTCTACCGGTGGCCCGTGACCCCATCGCAGCAACGCTACAATGAGGCACATGCCACTACACGTAATGTCATCGAGTGGGTGTTCGGGATGCTGAAGGCATGTTTCTGTTGCCTGGACACCTCCAGCAGTGCCTTACAGTATAGCCCCTCAAAGGCCTGCGGGCTATTCCTGGCCTGTTGCATCCTGCACAGCATGGCCAATGAATGTGGGATAGCCATACAGGTTGAAGAGGGGGACAGCGATGGGGACGATGAGGACGCCGGTGACAATGGCGATGGGCAGCCCCCCTTGGGCGACGGGACCCCCGACTGCTCCGGCTGGCACAGCTGCACCGGGACACCATCACAGAGGAGCACTTCAGCCAACCCAGGTAAGTCATGGGGCCATGTGCAACCAACAGTGGCTAAGGCACAACCCACAAACATGCATGGACACACACCAGGGGTGCATTCCGTCAAGGGAAGTGGCCGGGCATGGAACCACACACACAACTAGGGATAGGTGAGGTCTAACATGCCATGTGGATGGACACACACACACACACACACACACACAAAATGCACCAGACATGCACAAAGGGTAGGAGGCACACCAACCCAGAATGCCACCCCTAGCCACACACATGTCCACAGACCACCACGCCCACTTCCTGTCCTTGTGCGTGTGTCAGATGCTGAGCACCATTGCACATTGGTGTACAGTGCAATGCAGGCATCATCATGCACACACAACTGCAGACGGCAGCCAGGAGGGTGTGCAGATGGACTGTATGTCCACGTGCAGGGCCGGGTACCCACCCATGCAATGCCCGCTGAATGACACAATGCACACAGGGCAGCACCAGACAGTAGCCGCGTTGGTAGACAGGTCAGTCACGTGCCACAGTGCCCTGGCCACCACAGATGCATGGGCAGCTCTGCTGAGACCCACCAGCACTTACAGGCTGACCACTGGCCTCATGGGGTGGCACCGATGGTCCCCCAGTGGTTCCACTGTGTGAACACGACCGTGCTCATGCAGGGGTCTGCAGCACACCAAACATGCCTGCGCCAGGCATGCTCGGGGTGCCCACAGCTGAACCCGGTGTCGACAAGGAGGGTGTTGCATGATGCCAGGAACGGGGGGTGGACAGTGCACTGCGTGGTGTCTGCCACACATGGGCACATGATTGTGTGCCCATTGTGGCCATGACAGCAGTGAATGCCTGTGTCTGCCTGTCAATGGTAGTGGTCACATCCTCCCACAACCGGTCCATCCCTGCCAGGATCAGAGCAGTGTCTCTGCTGTGACGCTCCTCTGCCCACTCCAGAGTCACATGTAGTGCATCCACTGACATCGCAAGCCGCATCTGCTGGTTGACTGATGCTTGCAGGATGTGGGTGTGCTCATCCAAGAGGTAATCTGCCTCCTCGGCATCCTGTCCCTCAGGGTGTGCGCAGCCCTGATGCCCAGTACCCCTTGAGGGTGGGCGCTGCACACCAGGACCAGGTCTGGGCATGTCCACAGGCACTGCACTGATGCCGCCCCCTGACCCTGTACCCCCAAGCCCATTGGCCGACTGCTGATGCTGCCCCTCCGGCTGCCGCTCACCAGGGATCACTGGTGCTGCCGCAGTGGCCGCAACAGTCTCACTGTCCTGTACACACACCAGTGCTGCCCCACTGGTGCTGACAGGCACAGGCTGGGACTGTGATGACACACAGGCCTCCATGGCAGTACCACCCACAGCCATGGCCATGATGTTACCTGCTGTGTGGCCATCCTGTGGCACACACGTGTCACTGCCCATGCTGTTAGCGACATCAGCATCGGTGATGGACCCGGCACCAGCCCGAATCACATCATGCTGGCATCCGTGGATGCTGGCACGTTGGGACATGGGCAGGGCCTCCTCCGCACCTGTTCCAACAACATCAGTCTGGACAGCCAGGTGGGCCCACTGTCGCACTGAGCCACGTACACCTGTGGAGGTGGAAGAGCCCTCCTCCATCTCCATCTGACTGTCCTCACTGGACAGGCCCACCACCGCTGACCCATGCAGATGCTCAGGATCTGTAAGGGAAAACAAAGTCGCGTTACTGCATGTTACCTACCCTGCCCCCCCAATAGACAGACCATGACCTACCATGCAGTGATGGGCTACCACCCGTCTGGAAGCCACCACCTGGAACACCCTCAATGGTACTACACTGCATGCTTCCAGCAACCCTCTCCTCCTGTGGGGTCAGGTGTACCACCTCCGGCTGTCCCCCACCTGTCGTAGCTCGTGCTGCCCTGATGGCAGCCACCTTCTCCTTTATCCTCCTCCTGTCTGTGCCCATCTTCTTCTTGAACTCCTGCATGGAGCGCAGGTGGCTGCCATGCAGGTTCACTGCACACGTCACCTCCTCCCATGCAGCAGCACGGGCCTGTGGTGTTCCCTGCCATCCACTGAGAAGCGGATCCTGATCCATATAGGCATCAAACAGGGCATCAGTCTCGGTCTTGGTGAAATTAGGCCTCCTCCTCCTCCTCCTCCCAACACTGTGTTTCTCCTCTCCCACAACTCGCTCGGTCATTATTTAGCCTGTAAGAATGAAAGTTGTTACCTGTGACTGTGCAGTCCCATGCATGTCCCAAAATCCACAGTCCACACTCCCAAACAGCATGCAACTCACCAATAGACTGCAGTAACCGACTATGGTCAGTGCAGCCCAATGTTGCACTTTTATAGCGCAACCCATACAAATGAGGCGAGGCGCAACTTTAAGTGGATGCAAATTGCAATGCTGCACCATTGAGCAGCTGATTAGCTGATTTGCATATGACGACTGAATATCACGCTGTTGCGCTTTGCGCAATTGTGTTGAACGTGCTGAGCCAAGGGCGCAGTTCTGTGACATGCGCAGTTCACACCTCACTGCTCCTGCCCAGGTTGCTGATGCAGGTGTCTGCCGCGCTGCTGATGTGCTGTGCACGGGAAGCAATGCAGAGCACGGCCACCATTGTGCCAGTGGCGCTACAGCGATGTTCACCTATATGGCGCTGTGGCACTGGGCCATCATAGGCGCACTGGGGCAACAGTGTGGTAGGCCACTACTGGAGGTAGCACACAGGCATCCAATTGTGCTGCATGCATTGGGTCCAATGGTGCTGTGCCTGTCCGTGCGCCAGAGACCCTTGACCCTGCGCCCGACCTTCACCCCCTAGGCACCATGCATCAGGCATGGGTGCACCACTATCGCGCTGTTCGGTGACAACATGATAGGGAATGGCAGCGCTGTACCGTGCAGCATCTGCACGTGGTGGAGCCGCACTGCAGAGTGCCATTTTGAGCCGACTGAGCAAGCGGAATGGCATGGAGGAGGGCTGCACAGTGGACCCAAGTTGAACTGGCCAACCTGGTGGCCATTGTAGAGCCACTTTATGGCCCACTGTTTGGGGAGGCACCCCTGGACAGGTCCAGGATCCAGGTGTGGGAGGAGGTGGCCAATGCCCTGGAAGAGGCCACAGGAAGGGGCGGACAGTGGAGCAGTGCCGCCACAGGTATGGTGACCTGGAGGAGGAACGGACCTGCTTGCCCACCTGTGGGGACGTGCCAGGAGGGGCACGGTGCCACGGCCAGGTAGGTGTTATGTCCACACACCTTTATCTTCCATATGGGTATCATGGTTGTATGTGTCCAGAACATGGGGGAGGGACCATCCGGTGTTGGCTGTGGTGGTGTTATCAGGGTGTGGGGTGGGTGGGTCTGGCTGGGTGGGACTGCACACACATGGGGCAGGGGGACTTTGCTACAGGATTGTACTGATGTTCCTCTCTCCATGTTTGCACCACAGGGCTGGAGGAGAGGTGTCTGGCCAGGGAGATGTGGTGCCAGCAGGATGACAGGGCCACTAGGAGGGGCGACGGTCAACAGTGCCCGAGGGACTGGCCTGATGATGGTGAGTGCCATACCTCCAAGATTACTATTGCATGCTGTGTAACAGGGTGGACAGCGGGGCATGGCCACCATCCATTGACACCACTGCCATGCACACAACTTGTTACAGTCAGCACTGTCCAGTGGCACTGCATGTCTGGGAGTGCATCGATGATGGTCCATGCATGCACCAGGTACATGGCTGTGCCACTGCCTTTGCACCACTTAGCCATGTCACTAAACAGCCACAATGGTGCTGTGCATGACTTGGCCGGTGGGTGTGTGCAGCGGTCCACATGGCTGTATGCACCTGGGTGGGCAGGTCTTGTGGACATGATCACTGTGGGTGGTCACACACCATCACAGAGGCATGTCTCATGGCCATATGCCATGCACAGTGGGTGGGCTGTATGGGGCTGTGCATTCTCACCTATTGACTGTGCTCCCTTGTCCTAGGTATCCGCCAGCTGCAGGCCATCCATGAGGCACTACGGGAGATCTTGACAGTGGTGAGGGCATCGCTGGACATACTGTGGGAGTTTGAGGAGCTGGGTGTCCGGTGGAGACAAAGCAGGCGAAGCAGCCGGAGCAGGGAGCGTGGCTCCCAGTGACCATATATATGCCCTGATTTCCCTACCCCCGGACCCACCCTCACATCCCTCCTTTCCTGTCCCATTTGTTCACCCCTGCCCCTTACCCACCCCACCTTGTTTGTGGCCCCCCACATTTGTACATAGTTTTGTAAATAGTTCTTTTGATATGTTTTTGAATACAGATCTTTTGATATGAATACTGTGGTGGTCTCTGATTTGCAGCAGGCTATAGGTGCTCAGCTGCAGTGGTGTGCATGGCGTCAGGGGTGGTGCAGTCATGGGTATGTGTGTGTCCATGGGGAGGTGACTATGGTGTGGGGGTAGCTATCAGTCAGTGTCTGTGGTGTGTGTGTTGTGCCCTGTGCACTAGATGACTGTGTGCAGTGGTCCACGGTGCATGCTCTGTGTCCATGGTGCCCCTGTCAGCCCATCCATGGCCTGTGCAGCTGACAGCCTTGCATGTCTGTGACCTGCACGGTCTGCTGGCATGTCAGTGGTGGCTGTCCATGCAGGGCAGCCACTGTACCCGTCACAATGCTGGGTTGCCTCCTGTCACTGGTGTGGTGTATGTCTGCCTCGGGTGACACTGTGGCCTCCACTGTTGTTGTCCCATCTCCATGCTGTGGCTTGTGTGTGTTGCAGGGGATGTGCACCACTGTCTGTGACTTGTGCTCTGGGCAAATGATGGTGGTGTACATGTCCACAGTGCCTGCGCAGGGTGGCTGGCACTCCTGTGCCATGAAGGACTGCAGGCTGTGTGTACACAGTTTCCATGGGCCCACGCTGTGGGCTTGGTGTCCCCGCTACTGTGTCCCTGTGTTGTTGTGCCCTTGGGTATGGGTGGGTGTTTGTCCATGCACTGTGTGGTATCCGGTGTGGTGCATGCTTCCACGCACCACTGTGGGTGTCTGCGCTGGCTGTTGTGGCCAGTGCTGGGTCAGGGTGTGCCTTTGGGAGGGTGTGCAGGGTGCTGTACCACTGGTGGTGGTGTCTGGGGCATGCCCTGTCCCATGTGGGGTACCTCGTGTGCCGATGCATGGTCAGTCTCTCGGCTGTACCTCGGGGGGGCTGTGCATGGTGGCACTGTGTATGCCATTTTTGCATCGCTATGTGCTGCCACCTGCTGATGGGTGCTTGTGGTGGGGTTGCCTTGCATGGTTCTGTGCTGCACAGGGTTGCATTGTCACAGTGGGGATGGTGGCATGCATGGGGATTTCTGCAGTGGTGGATGCTGCTCCTGGGCAGGGTGTCTGGGGGTCATGGTGCAGGGTGTGCTCTGTATTGGTGGGATGGTGTGGCATGGGGTGGTCAGCCCTCCTTGTGTTCCAGTCACAGCTTGCCAGGGGGTGTGATGGGGCACCATGGCCCAGCTGTGGGTTGGTGTCTTGTCTCCATGGGCCAGTGGTTATTCCAGCCCTCCCCCAGTTGTGCAGTGCATGGGGTGTGGGGGGACAATGTCTGTTCTGCTGTGTTTTCCTCTGCCCATCTGTGGCATGGTTGGTGGGCCCCTACATCCCTAGTTGTGCAGTTGCATTGCTGCACTGCTGCTGGGGAGCACCCCTGGTTGCACTATGGCACCTCTGGACTGCTCAGCTGAACATTCCTTGTTGCGCTATGGCACATCAGATCTGCTCAGCTTCCCTTCCCTAGTTGCACTATGGCGCAGGTGGTGCGATATGCAGTCGTTGGCTGTAGGCGCATCTTGGCCGGCTCAGTTTTTGAATATCACGCCTCTTGAGCATGGGCGCAATGGACTTGCGCTTGCTCCTGCTATTGCGCACTTTTTGGGTGCAGTTTGAATATCTGGGCCACTGTTTCCACATTCCACAGCCAAAAATTAAAAAGTAAATACTTACCTATACTGGTAAGGCACACAGCGATACCTGAAGCTCATCATCTGGAACTGTGCCCCAAACACACATTATGATTTCATTATCATTGATGTATTTATTGTAGTAGTTGAGAAACATTCAGGGAGTGTAGAATTTATACAAATAGTGCTTTCTGCACCATTTCCCATAGTGCTTTTTGCAGCATTTTGCATTACAAAAACTGTGGTGGTGGGACTGATACAGTGTTGAACTGTGTAGCAGCATGCAGCCACCTGACATATTTATTCTGGTAGCTGAGAAAACTTCTGAGAGCAGAGACTTTACATACAATGGGCTTTTTGCACCGCTTCCCTAAAGTACAGTACAGGAATTCTGTTGGTGGGACTGATGCACAGGGCAGCACCTTGTAGCAGCATACAGCAACCAGACATATGTATTCTGGTAGCTGAGAAAAAATCTGGTGCACACAGCTAATGCACTATATATTGTGCTTTTGCACCATTTGCCCTTAAGTGCAATACATGAACTGTGTTGTTGGTACTGACACACAGCACCTTGCAGCAGTATGCAGCAGTCTGACATATTTATTCTGATAGCTGAGAAAAATTCTGGGAGCACAGAATTTGTGTAGATTGTGTTTTCATGCATTTCTCCTAAAGTGCATTACAAAAAATGTGGAGGGTGGGACTGACACACTGCCCAACACCTTGTAGCAGCATGCAGCAACCTGATGTATTTATTCTGCTATGAGAAAAATTCTGGGAACACAGAATTTATGTAGATTGTGCTTTCATGCATTTCTCCTAAAGTGCATTACAAAAAATGTGGAGGTGGGGGGGACTGACACACTGCACAACACCTTATAGCAGCATGCAGCAAGCTGATGTATTTATTCTTCTATGAGAAAAATTCTGGGAACACAGAATTTATGTAAATTGTACTTTCTCAACATTTATATAAATTGTGCTTTCTCACCATTTCCCATAAATTGCATTACAAGAACTGTGTCAGTAGGACTAACACAGTGTGGCACCATGTAGCAGCATGCAGCAGCCTGATGTATTTATCCCGATAGTTAAGAAAAATGCTGGAAGCATAGCATTTATGTATATTGGGCTGTTCACACTATTTCCCTTAAAGTGCTTTACGAGAAATGAGAACTCACACACAGCACAACACCTTGTAGCAGCATACAACAGCCAGACATATTTATTCTGGTAGTTGAGAAAAATTCAGGGTTCACACAGTTTATGTACATTTTACTTTTCACGCCTTTTTTTCTAAAGTGCTACGTCAAATGTGGTAGGGGACGGACACACCGTACAGTACCATGTAGCAGTAGCACATTACCACCATTTAATGATTTCTTGTTCAGGAGAAAATGTTTAGAAGTAAGACATTTGTATATTGTGCTTGAGCACTTGTGTCACCTATTGTGCTTGACAAATATGTCTGAGAGGAAGACTTGAACAGTGCAGTATTAGCTGCCATTGTTTAATAATTTCTTGTTTAGAAGAAAATTTCTAGAACTAGCAACAGTAAATAAAAAATGTCTGTGTGGAGTGAGGGAATCAGTCCTACAGGGTGACTGGGTCACTGATATAGTGCATCATCAACTGTTGGACTGAAACAAAATATTCAGTGAACAGACAATTTTTAATATGGTGCTTTTCAAATGTACTGTATATGTAAACAACAGTGCTTTACAGCAAAAAACAGTAGTGAGAGAAAAGAGAATGATATGGCATAGAAATAATGCCATTAAAGAAAATATAGATAGAAATCAGAATTTTCGTTTTTGTTTTGCTTTTAAGAAGGGGAGAGAGAGCACTGAGAAACAAATCAAGATGAGAAAGAATGGAGTCAAATAGTAAAAGAGAAAGCTAGGAAAAGAGCAGTCGATAGGGAGAAGGGCGGGGTAAATGGAGAAAAAGACAAAGGCTGTAGGGACAGGGATGGGACAAAAAGAAATAAAGCCATAAAAAAAATGGAAGGTAATGAGTACCAATGCCCGTAGTCTAGGTAAAAGGCTCCCTGAAATGGTGGCTTTGATGGAAGAGGGATGCCTGGATATTGTGGGAAGTCACAGAAACATGGTACACAGAGAACCATGACTGGGATGTCAGCATACCAGGGTACACAATCTACAGGAGGGTCAGGGAGGGAAGAAGAGGAGGAAGAGTAGCTGTCTATGTAAGGGAAGGGATCAAAGCAACAGAGCTAAAGGGTAAACAGGGAGGACAGGAGGCACTGTGGGTCACCCTGGAGACTGGAAATGGCTCCACAATCCGCACAGGGGTTGTATACAGACCCCTGTCTCAGGGAGAGGAAATGGACAAGAAAATGATAGAAGGCATCCTTAGGATGGCAGAGAAAGGGGAGATATTGCTGATGGGGGACCTGAATATGCCAGATGTTGACTGGAGCACCTTTGCTGCAGCCACATTCAAGAGCAAGGCCATTCTCGATGCCCTACAGGGAGCATGCCTCAGACAGCTAGCTTTGGAACCCACTCAGGAGAGAATAATCTTAGACCTGGTACTCTCAAATGGAGATGGAGAGAGGATCTCAGATCTTGAAGTGGGTAGCCATCTGGGAACAAGCGACCACCGAACAGTGTGGTTCATGATAAACTTAGCTGTAGAGTCAAGCCACACAAAAGTGAAGGTACTGGACTTCAGGAGGGCTGATTTTGTCAAAATGGGAGAGTGTCTCAGAAAAGCACTAGCAAACAGGCAAGAAGGTGTGGTGGAGCAACAATGGGAAAACATCAAAACCACCATCACAGAGACAACAAGCCTTTATGTGAAGCAAATAAACAAATCAAAATGAAAGAAAAAAACACTATGGTTCTCAAAAGAAGTGGCTGGGAAGGTAAGGGAGAACAAAATAGCATTCAGGAAGTATAAAGAAGCACAGAAAGAGCAGGACAGAGAACTGTACCAGTTAAAACAGAAGGAAGCGCATAAGGCAGTCAGAATAGCAAAGGCCCAAACCAAGGAAAAGATAGCCAACTCGGTTAAGAAGGGGGATAAAACCTTTTATAGGTACATTAGGGAGCAAAGAAAGACAAAGGCAGGGATACGGAGGCCGAACAAAGAGGAAGGTGGTTGGGCAGAGAGCGATAATGAAAAAGCAGGGATACTGAACGAATACTTCTGCTCAGTATTCACAATGGAAAAGCAGGGGGAAATACCTAATCAGGTCAATAGAAGCACTCTGGATAGGGGGGTTGATATTAGTCCTTACACAGAAGAAAGGGTTCTGAAAGAACTCTTAAAACTGAAGGTGGATAAAGCAATGGGGCCTGATGGGATTCACCTCAGAATTCTTAAAGAACTAAGGGAAGAACTAGTAACACCACTGACTACCCTTTTTAATAAATCATGGGAGGGCGGTGTGGTACCTGAGAACTGGAGGAGGCGGATGTGATTCCCCTTCACAAAAGTGGGAGCAAGACAGAGGCAGGAAACTACAGACCTGTCAGTTTGACCTCTGTGGTAGGGAAAATGATGGAATCCACTTCTGAAGGAAAGAATTGTTGAGTACCTAGAGGCCAGTGGGGCACAGGACCCAAGGCAGCATGGATTCACAGCGGGAAGGTCATGTCAGACAAATCTAATTGATTTCTTTGACAGGGTGACCAAAGCAGTAGACCAGGGAGGGGCTGTGGACATGGTCTACCTAGACTTTAGCAAGGCATTTGACACAGTCCCACACAAAAGATTAATAAACAAATT
The DNA here is from genome assembly GCA_016271365.2 of Neoceratodus forsteri. Classification (NCBI taxonomy): domain Eukaryota; kingdom Metazoa; phylum Chordata; order Ceratodontiformes; family Ceratodontidae; genus Neoceratodus; species Neoceratodus forsteri. The sequence continues at coordinate 914,479,005 of CM057452.1, read as the reverse complement.
AGCCAGCCTTGGAGTGGGTCCCAGGGTGATAGCCTGGGTAAAACATTGGTTGGACAACAGGACACAGCGGGTAATAGTAAATGGAGTCCACAGTGAAGAAAGGAGGGTTACTAGTGGGGTACCGGAGGTTCAGTACTGGGGCCGGTCCTTTTTAATGTTTATAAGTGACATTGCAGAGAGACTGGAAGGGAAAGTATGTCTTTTTGCAGATGACACAAAGATCTGCAACAGGGCTGATACACAGGGTGGGGTGTAAAGGATGAAAATGGACTTGGCAAGGTTGGAGGAATGGTCAAATGTATGGCAGCTTAGATTCAATGCAAAGAAGTGCAAAGTAATGCACCAGGGGAAAAAAAAACCAGGGAAGAGTACACAATGGGGGGTGAGATACTGACAACAACAAAAATGGAAAGGGACCTGGGGGTAGTCATATCAGATGACCTAAAGGTGGGCCAGCAATGTGAGAAGGCAGTAAGGAGGGCTGGGGGGATACTGGGATGCATAGAGAGGCATCGCCAGTAGAAAACAGGAAGTTGTTGGCCCTCTGTACAGACTGTTGGTAAGACCACATCTGGAGTACTGTGTACAGTTCTGGACACCCCACCTCCACAAAGACATGGACAGGGTGGAGGCTGTCCAGAGGAGGGCAACCAAAATGATGCAGGGTCTGCATCAGAAGACATATGAAGAATGACTAAAGGAACTAAAGATGTATAGCCTCGAGGAAAGGAGGGAGAGGGGGGACATGACAGAACCTTTCAAATACCTCAAGGGAATCAACAAAGTCCAAGAGGGTAGCATCTTTCAGAAAAAGAGATGTGCAAAAACAAGGGGGCACAATTTGAAGATAGAGGTGGGACAACTCCGAGGTAATGTGAGGAAGTATTTCTTCGCAGAGAGGGTTGTGGATATATGGAACAGCCTTTCTCAGGAAGTCATAGAGTCAAAAAAAGTGGGGGAATTCAAGAATGCATGGGACAAACATAAGGCAGTTCTAGTGGGGGGTAGGAGGAAGTAGGCTGTTGGTTAACTAGGATCTGCAGCTTATCCGTTAGGTAGGGAAATGGGCAGACTAGGTGGGCCAAGCGGTCCTTATCTGCCATCAAATTCTATGTTTCTTTTCTAGAATTTTAAAACTTTTTTTTTTGTAAATAAAGGTGGGAACAAAGACTAAGAGGAGACAGGAAGGGGTATCTGCTAGTTAAAGAAAAGGATGGGGTGTAAAAGAGAGAGGATCAGTGAGAAGGACTGGAGGTGAAAGGACTGAAAAATAAAAAATGGAGTACAAGTTATTAATGGTCAGATGGAACAGCAATCGCACCACCATTCAGGAGCTCTTTTATCCCCTCTATCAACACATGCTGGTTCTCAAGTAACTTTTTGATAGTTTCTTCCATCGAAAAAAACTCTGTAACAGAGGTACCCATCTCCGTTCACAATTGTGCCAGCTCCCTGTTGTGGTTATTGGTGGTGCCAGTACTGGTGGCACTTGTGCTGTCCTGGGCCCCTGCCCTTCACTATGGCATGACTATCATCAATAATCTGTCCCTATAATGGTAGAGAAGCACCACTTCCCCCAGGGCCGGTGTCGGGGTTGGGGGTGCAATGGATGCCACTGCACCAGGGCTCAGAGCTCAGGGGGGCCCAGAGACCTCTCTGACCCATCTGCCAAAAATTATCATTTTTAATGGAAATTACCGTGCTCGTTGGCCACCCCTCCTTATTTGTCTCTGACTCAGCTCCGGGATCCAGTCTCCTCACTGCCTGCACCTGCCCCGCCCTTGCCTGGGTATACTATGATATTAGCGTGGGAATAATAGCGAGTCAAATATAGCGAGTAATAAATAGCGAAAGTGATTACCATGACATGTTAAAAATAGTAACAGCGCTAAAATAACTAAAGTTAGTGTATGCCAGCAAGACATAATAGCGATAACAGGAACGACGAGTGTCGAAATAGCGAAAGAATAGAGGAAAAAAAACACAACCTTGTCATAGAAACATAGAATTTGACGGCAGATAAGGACCGCTTGGCCCACCCAGTCTGCCCATTTCCCTACCTACTGGATAAGCTGCAGATCCTAGTTAACCAGCAGCCTACTTCTTCCTACCCCCACCCCCCAGAATTGCCTTATGACTATCCCATGCATGCTTGAATTCCACCACTGATTTTGACTCCACAACCTCCTCCGGAAGGCCATTCCATGCATCCACAACCCTCTCTGTGAAAAAATACTTCCTTAAATCACCTCTGAGCCGCCCCCCCATCTTCAAATTGTGCCCTCTTGTTCTTGCACACCTCTTTTTTTGAAAGATGCTACCCTCTTGGACTTTGTTGATTCCCTTGAGGTACTTGAAAGTTTCTATCATGTCCCCCCTCTCCCTCCTTTCCTCGAGGCTATACATATTAAGCTCCTTAAGTCTCTCTTCATATGTCTTCCGGTGCAGACCCTGCACCATTTTAGTTGCCCTCCTCTGGACAGCTTCCATCCTGTCTATGTCTTTGCAGAGATTGGGTCTCCAGAACTGTACACAGTACTCCAGATGGGGTCTCACCAGCTGTCTGTACAGAGGATAATAACTTCCTGTTTTCTACTGGTGATGCCTCTCCCTATGCATCCCAGTATCCCCCAGCCCTCCTTGCTGCCTTCTCACATTGCTTGCCCACCTTTAGGTCATCTGATATGACTACCCCCAGGTCCCTTTCCATTTTGTTGTTGTTAGTATCTCACCCCATTGTGTACTCTTCCCTGGGTTTTGTTTCCCAGGTGCATTACCTTGCACTTCTTAGCATTGAATCTAAGCTGCCATACATTTGACCATTCCTCTAACCTTGCCAAGTCCCTTCTCATCCTTTCCACCCCACCCTGTGCATCAACTCTGTTGCAGATCTTAGTGTCATCTGCAAAGACATACTTTTCTCTTCCAGTCCTTCTGCAATGTCGCTTATAAAGACATTGAAGAGGACTGGTCACACTGAACTCGCGGTACCCGCTAGTAACCCTCCTTTCTTCTGAGTGGACTCCATTTACTATTACTCTGTGTCCTATTCTCCAGCCAATTCTTTACCCAGGCTGTCATCTTGGGACCCTCTCCCGGCTGGCTAACTTATATATTAATCTTTTGTGTGGGACTGTGTCAAATGCCTTGCTAAAGTCTAGGTAGGCCATGTCCACAGCCCTCCTGATCTACTACTTTGGTCACCCAGTCAAAGAAATCTATCAGATTAGTCTGGCATGACCTTCCGCTGTGAATCCATGCTGCCTAGGGTCCTGTGCCCTTCTGGCCTCTAGATCTGCGACAATTCTTTCCTTTAGAAGTGATTCCATCATTTCCCTATCACTGAGGTTAAACTAACAGGTCTATAGTTTTCTGCTTCTGCCTTGCTCCCACTTTTGTGAAGGGAATCACATCTGCCCTCCTCCAGTCCTCGGGTACCACCCCATCCTCCCATGATTTGTTAAAGAGGGTAGTCAGTGGTGTCACTAGTTCTACCCTTAGTTCTTTTAGAATTCTGGGATGAATCCCATCAGGCCCCATTGCTTTGTCCACCTTCAGTTTTAAGAGTTCTTTCAGAACCCTTTCTTCTGTAAATGGGCTGGTATCAACTTCTGTATTCAGAGTGTTACTACTGTTTGTTTTATGTACCTCCCCCTCTTCCTTTGTAAATACTGAGCAAAATTATTTGTTTAGTATCTCTGCCTTTTCACATTCTCCTCTGCCACCCTCCCTCCTCTTTATTAAGCCTCACTATCCCTCCCTTGGTCTTCCTTTGCTCCTGATGTACCTATAAAGGTTTTATTCCCTTCTTAACTGAGTTGGCTATCTTTTCCTCAGTTTGGGCCTTTGCTGTTCTGACTGCCTTCCCAGCCTCCTTTTGCTTTAACTGATACAGTTCTCTGTCCTGCTCCTGCTAGATTCCTTGTACTTCCTGAATGCTTTCTTTTTCTCTTGAACCTTCACTGCCACTTCCTTTGAGAACCATAGTGGTTTCTTACATCATCTTGTTTTGTTTATTTGCTTCACACAAAGGCTCGTTACCTCTGTGATGGCAGTTTTATTATTCCCATTGTTCTTCCACCCTCCTTCCCGCCCATTTGCTAGTGCATTCCTTAGGCACTCACCATTTTGGCAAAGTCAGCCCTCCTAAAGTCCAGTACTTTTGTCTTTGTATGGCTTGACTCTATTGCTGTGTTTATTGTGAACCATACTGTTCGATGGTCGCTAGTTCCCAGATGGCTACCCACTTCTACATCTGTGATCCTCTCTCCATCTCCATTTGAGAGTATCAAGTCTAATATTGCTCCTCTCGAGTGGGCTCCAGTACTAGTTGTCTAAGGCATGCCCCTGTAGGGCATCTAGAATAACTGCACTCTTGAGTGGCAGCTGCAACTGCGCTCCAGTTAACATCTGGCATATTCAGATCACCCATCAGCAATATCTCCCCTTTTTCTGCCATTCTAAGTATACTTTCTATCATTTCCTTGTCCATTTCCTCCCCTGAGAAGGGTCTGTATAACCCTGTGCGGATTGTGGTGCCATTGCCTGTCTCAAATTTACCCACAGTGCTTCTTCTCCTCCCTGTTTACCCTTTTGTTCTGTTGCTTTTATTCCTTCCCTTTGTAAGAACTACTCCTCCCCTCTTTTACCCTCCCTGTCCTCCTGTAGATAGTGTATCCTGGTATGTTTACGTCCCAGTCATGGTTTTAGTGTACCATGTTTCTGTGACTTCCACGATATCCAGATGTTCCTCCTCCATCAAGGCCACTAATTCAGGAAGCTTGTTACCTAGACTACGGGCATTGGTACTCATTGCTCTCCATTTTTGATGGCCTTACCTTCTGTTGCAGCATCCCCACTGACCGTTCTACCTTGGTCTTTTTCATTTAGTACCCTGTTTTGTAGGGAGAGGCTGGGATTTTTCTGCTGCTTGTCAGTGCCTCCCCATTGACTAGTTTAAAAGCTTGCCAATGAAGCATTTAAACCGATTGCTCAAAAGACTTGTTCCTTCCTGGACAGATGCAGACCATCCTGCCAGTATAGGCTAGGTGTCCTCAGGTGGAACCCCAGTCCCCAATGAAGCCAAACCCTGTGCTCCGCACCATTTTTTCAACCATTCATTAAACTGCATGGTGCCAATTACCCTCGCCTCACCCATGCCTTTGACAGGCAGCACCTCTGAGAGAAGGATACTGTGTGTGCTACTTGTCTTGGGCCCCTCCCCAACTCTGCAATGTCCTCCTGCACTGCTCTAACCTCATGATGAGCCAAGTCATTTGTCCCTAGGTGGACAATTACGTCCAGCTCAGAATCCCTTGCAGCTGTTGTTGTGATCCTGGGGATGCACTTCCTGTCCCTCCAAGCCATGGCACCAGGCAGGCACCTTACTTCAGATTTCCCAGCTCCTCCCAGTTCTATCCCCCCAATAATTTAGTCCCCCACCAGGAGCTGCTTCCTTTCCTTGTGGTGTCCTCTGCCTCCTTCCTGTGGGCCTCCCTTGTGACAGTTGTCCTCAGCCTCCTTAGTCTCCTCTGCGGGTGTATCTATAGGGGAGCTATGCTCCCCAGAATGGCGTATGGATTGTGGTGTGTAACATCTGACTGGGTGTGCCTCTGTTTCACCATCCTCATCCTCCCTGAGCCCACTGTGGTCCAACTGCTGTGCTTTCTTTGCAACCTCTGAGGTAGTGGTGGTGGTTCTGGTGCTCCCTGGATGGGGAGGTTCCCTTCCTACTGTCCATTGTGGCCTGGGGGAAGGTCCCCGTACTACTGTCCAGTGTGGCCTGAAGACGGGCAACTTCCTCCCTCAGGGCAGACAGTTGTCTGCAAATAGGGAAGCATCTCAGCCTCCAGAAAGACTCCCGGAAGACTGCTGCCCCACAGCCATTACATTGCACTACTCCCCACATTTTTTTTTTTGTGTGTGATTGGTTTGTAATGTAGAAATATATATTTATATTATACAATGTTTATGCTTATATTGTCAGTGCAGTGTGCTAGAGAGGATATGACAGTGACATGCACCTTCACTCTTGAGAAATGATGTCAGAACCCCAGGTATAAAGGAACTATTTCCTGGGGTGGGTGGGAATGAGGGTGGGAAGGGGTTGGGCCTAAACTGTGCCCTCCAAAACAATCAGCTAGAAGCTCTGACCCACTGCTGCAATGAGTGCCTTCCTGTCAGGAAGATGCCCTACACAACAATTTGATAGAGAAATACCCTGCTAATCAATCAGAAAAATCCACACATCCAAGTCAGACACAGGTAAACCTTCCCAGCCCCAAAACAGGCCTGGTGGTTTGTGCTCTGAAGCTGTCCACCCAAAATAAGTCAGCTGTGCTTTAAACTCTTCCTGCACTGAAAATCTTAAGAATTGTAACAAACAAACGTAACCTAATCCACCACCCTCTGTTGCTTGAAAGACCGTCTTTTCCTGTTTCACACTGCAGGTTTTTCTGTGACCACTCCTTAACCCCAGTAACTCTGTTTAAAAGAGTTTAACTATCACAAACTCCTACGCACCAGTAAATTATTTAAAAATAGTTTCAGTCCCAAAAGCCTAGTAGTCAATCCAGCTACCCCAAGGGACAACCAGAATGAAGTGTTCAAACACTTATGAGGTTACTTCAAGATAAGCAGAGTTTGCAAGTTTCTTTTTCAACTCCTCAGCCACCTGAAATTTAAAAATAGTTTAACTGTCAGCAAATCCTAGTAGACAATCTAGCTACCTCAAGGACTTACCCAAATGCAGTATTTAAATCCTTCTGAAGTTACTAACAAGATAAACAGAGTTTACAAGCCCCTTCTTGGTTAAACCCTAAATAAATATGTGAATAAAAAGCAATTACCAAGGGTAGTTAGTTTCCCCTCCCACAGAATTAAGCAAAAGTGCACTTTTGTTGCAGATATCAAGTGCAATATAGAATTTCTCACACAGCTCGCAGTTGAAGAAAGCAGTATCCTTCCAGCTCCAGCAAATGTGCTTTGGGATTGTGACCACATCTTTTATTTCATTTGCGTAGTTTAAAATCTGTCATCTCCACATTTCACAGCTGAAATTGGAAGTTATATGCTAAACCTCAGAAGTAATCATACCGGTTCCGAGTCGCATACTGTGTAACAATCTTCTCAATGTGACTGCTTCGATCCTTGTACTTCCTTTTAGATTCAGAACTGCTAGCCCCTGACACTAATTGCTCTATTGTAAGCTCTGTCAGCCTCTGTTCCTCTTTTAGGCAGTCGATCAGCCTCCACAAGCTGGGATGGCAGGATCCAAGATGGCTATTGAACCCCCGATGCCATCCTTCAACGGCATTTTTTATTCTTCTATGCCTCTGGTTGTTGCATCGTAGCAGTTCCACTGCACAGGTGGAAAATGAGCAATTCTTCTGCCAGTATGACCTCTCTGTCTTCCAATCCAGGTGGTCTCAAAATAATTGAGTAGTGGCATCAGCAGTTCCTCATTGGCCATAAAAAATTCCCACTCTCTCATGTTGTCAAAGGTTGATACCACATCATCAGGAGGAATGAACGCTAGTGAAAGCAGCATTTGGAGGTGTAGGGAGAAATCAACATCTGCACAGTACATTTCTTGAACATCAGGGTACTTCTGGATCCTTCTCTATACAGCCTGTGCATAATGAAAAAAACAGCCTCGGACAACAGTTTTGGGGAACACATCACTGAATGCCTTCCAAGCGGATTTTTCAAAATCCATAATTGCTGTTTCAGGGGACAATGCAGTACACTGCTCACTAAGTGTTTTGAACACCCTTGCATAGGCATTGCTTTTTCGTGAACTCATGAGAACATAGACCGCTGTAATAACTTTTCCTGACCTAATGCAGTGCAGTGTGTACAGTTGCTCAAACAGAGTTGGGCAAGATTTAAATGTGCCGTCAAGCATCCATTTGCTTGACTCCCTCAACAGCTGTTTGTTTCCCTTGGTTGCAAAAATCAAGAATCTGTCCTGCTCGCTCCCACTGTCAAAGCATAAGAAATTGTCACCAGACACTGTTATTGTAAACTCTCTTGTTATTATTAGTTCTTGTACAGTAGCAGGAGTAGCAGGAAAGCCTCTCTCAACCTGTCTTATTCTCTGCACTGTTCTCTTGATTGGGGGACCACAGGTAAATGACCAGCTAGGGAATCATTAGCTGAACCAGTACACTGCACCACCACCTGTGAAGTGGTCTCAATGCTACTTCTAGCTCTTTCACTAATATTTGCCATAACTCTCCTGGCACCCACATCCCCAGCATCGGCAACATGGGTGTGAGTCTTGCATTCCTTAACAACCTCGTTACCCACTGTGTGGATTTGAGCTAAGCAGTTATATTTATGTGCATCCACACACCGCCAGTATATTTTTTCGGCAGTTTCCTTGTCCTTTCTGTACAGATAACCATGGAACAAGGCTAAGGGCCTACCTTTTTGGCTGTTAATAAGTTCAAGTTCCCTCACTCTATCCAGTATTATAGACCGAAGCACCAGTAACCACAATTTTAAACAGTACCCATGTCCACACCATTGGGAAGAGGCATTATGGGGCCAGAACTGAGACAAGGCATTCTGGGTGAAGGCATTCTGGGGGCAGAATTACTGGTTACCCATGGCGACATTTAGGAAGACTAACAGGGAAAACTAACTGGGTTACAGGTAGGATTTTGAATACAGAACTGCATCCTTGCAAATTTAGAAAAAGGGAAAGGCATGATACCTGATTGCTATAAAGCCATGATGCTAATTTGTGGTTCGCTGCACTTTACCATCACCGTATTGACACTCGCTAATTATGAATCGCTAACTTTTACATCATCTCAGCCCCCTTCCATTTAAATAAATTAAAATATCAAGGCAGCGTGGGGATGCACACTCGCAAACCGTACCTGCTGGCACTGGATGGAATGCCTGGCTCCTCCTCCTTGGGTGCCAATTGGACCTGACCTCTTTCACTGGTTCTCCTCCTCCCCGAGATGTCCCTGCTCTGACCACACCATCACCTTGTAAAGTTACGCTCACCCCACCGACCAGCCCATCAAGTCTTCTGTCTTTCTGGATGGCTGTTGGCATCATGCTGGCATGGCATGGAGGATTATTGGCTTGCTCACTGCTGTCAGGTCAGTCATGTTTTTATGTTTGGGGGGGTACCAATACAGACGGCAAGCAAGCTAGATAGACAGCATCCTACTTGCTTCCCATAATAACTTCTGACCTTAAGTGCTCTCAGACACATCTTGGCTCATCTTGCTTTGCTGCCAATAATTGTTTTTACAAGTTCTCTGTATCACTGTTGAAAAAATATTACAAAGTTATTCTATATTACAAAGTTATTCTAATAATTCTGGCAACACACAAGTGAAGTTGAACAGTAGTACTGACTGTGGTTGGCTGGGTTGGCGGGAAGTTGGAACCAGGAGAAGGGGAAGGTCCAGAGACTAGGGAGGGAGGAAGGCCACCCGCAGGAGGGAGGAGGAGGAGAGATCAATTAATTTATTCACTGGTATGGGACACTGGAGGATTGGCCTAGGCTCAGGGTGTTGTTTGGGGGTCAGGGACTGGCATGTCATGGAAAAGAAAAGGAAAAGAAGGAAAAAAAAGGACCTGAGACTTTACTGTCAGTGGTCACTTTCTCAGATGAGATCACTGAGAGCAGAGGAGTGAGTGCTGCTGCTAAACTTAGTGTTAAATGAATAATTTTGTTTTCATTCTTATTGAGAGTTACAGGGGAGGCCAGGGGGCCACTTCACAGGGGTGAGGCAGGGGGGCCCATGTCACAGTCTTGCACCAGGGCCAAGTAAATCCTAGTGCCAGCCCTGACTTCCCCCACCATCCCCACTCATGACCTCTAATGGTCTGGCTTTCCACTGGCTCAGGTGGCATATTTTCATATGGGTACATTGCCCACCAGTGCCTAGGTGGCTGCCCTTCTTCCCACAACTCATCAGTCTTATGCTTGGGTTGCATTTGACAACACTGTCATCACTGGGGTCAAGGGTGAAAAATTCCCAAATGAGGGAAGACCTGGGTTGCTTCTTTGCATGTGGCACTGAAGAGCTAGAAGACGAGGAAGTGGAACATGGCTCCTCAGCGGGCACAGCCAGCGGCATTGGTGGTACTATTGGTTGCTGCAGCAGAACTGGAGGAACTGGGGGGCTACTACTGCACTGGGGCTTGGCATTGCTGCTGCTGCACTGTGGGCTGCTGTTGTGATCTGGGGAGTGGGGTTCTGGATCACCCCTGTCCCGCTGCCTTTACCTTCTGCACATGTACTGAGCACTGTTCCAGGCAGGTGTCTGATGCCACCACGAATCCGTACACAACCCTGCCTAAACTCTATCATTAACAAGAGAAAGAAAAAGAGAGAAGAAAAATCAGATAGAAACAAATGGGAAAAAAAGGAAAACAGAGCTCTTTAAAGAGCGGCTGATGCCTTCAGGATAACCTAAACAAAACATAATATTTAGACACAGTTCAGTTTATATGTCTCATTAATTCAGTATTTTTTCCTCCTGATTATTTATTACTGAGGCCATTTGCATGAAAACAGGATCTCTACCCTTGGAGAGTTCATCTATTCCTGTTGCTCTCTCCCCACCTGCGGTCATAATGCACTGCTTGTGACATCACAGTTACTCCCATGACAACAGACTGTGATGTCACAATAGGGGATTATGACATGAAGTAGGGAGTACACTGCAGAGGCAGATGAAGTCTAACAGATAAAGATCATATATTTGTGCACATTTCCTCTGTAATTAAAGGCAGGGAGGATAAACCTATAGAATGTATTTAGAATACAAGTTGAATAGTTCCAAATTATTATGTTTTTCAAAGTTTTCTTTGAGGCGCCGGCAGCTCTTTAAGTAAAGGTTATAACTAAGAAAACATAGGCAAAATATAGAAGAAACAAAAACTACATTACTACTATGAACATAAGGAATTCAATAAGAATGGACAAAGAATAAGGAAAAAGGCTGTTAAAGAACTGAAATTAGTTTTTGAATCCAACAATTTTCTGCTCAAAGAGCTGGTCATGCTCCCATGTCCTCTGCTGACTAACATTGCAAAACCCAGAGTGAAGCAGTCTTGAGATGTACCATGTGACTTGCAGAAGCTTTTCCATGTGACTACGGGACACTTCTTTATCATCGGCCTCATTTTGATAAAAGTTTGCCTAAATGTACCCCAGAGGCAAAGTTATTGGTGAAGTTGCCAGGCGATGTTGCAAAAGACAAATTTCCTAAAAAATTGCAAACATTTGTGAATTGATTCGAGAAAGTGAAGTTGGTGAATTCACATCAACTTCACAGGTGAATTAAACCTTTGCAACATCTTCACTCATGGCTTCAGATGTACCTCCCCCTGTGATTCCCAAGGGGGCAGTGTAACAACATGGCTCATCATCCTCCCTGCCATGAGGAAGGGAATGTCATCTGGGGTGCTTAACCTTCCAACCCCGTTGGTGTCCCACATGGTAGCCCTGTCACTGCCCTGATGGGCCAGCATAGATGGCGTAACATTCTGTAATGAAGTTAATACTATTTCTTCACACTGATTTCGTTTTGGCTTGAGTAGATTGACTCTACTGAGATGCACTTTTTCTACTGCTGCCTCCAATAGATCATTTATATTTCCCCATGCAAATGATCTTTGGTGGTGTTCTTCTGCCTGAATCTGAAATTTCAATTCTCATGAGCAGTTTCTGCATAGATGCAGAAAATGACCATATGGTATAGCAGAAACTAAATGGTGGGGTGAGCACTCTTGGCATGCAGTATGGTGTTTCACAAGATTGTCTTATTACATTTTCTCACTAGCCACCAGGAGTGAAGTTTAAAAATTAAATTTCTCCCTTCCCAAATTTGAACATAAATTGTAAGTTGAATTGAATTGTAATACATATAGTACAAAGATTATATTTTTTGTATACGGGGCACTATGTAGGAGACACATGAGTTTGTTGAGATTCTGAATACAAACTCAGCAACTCAACAAACCTATGTGCCACCTCCTTGGTGCCCCCTACATACAAAATATCATCTTTATATCATCCTAAATAAATAATCTTACTCAATAATGGGACTGCGATGATGTTGTATATCACCCCTCTTCCCAACATCCCCTAATTAGGTTGTAGTAAGAAGGGATGACTGATTACCCCATCACCATCCCCTTAGCCTGCAAACAGAAATTCAATTAAAGCAGAAAATCCAACCATGATGAACTCTTTCGGGACATCTGGTACATTTACTATTCTATGTAACAAAAAAGAACAAATCTGTACAACTTGTAAACCATATACAGTATGTGACTGACTGTGTAATAAAGAGAGGTCACATCCACTGAATAACATTTTGCCATATATATTGCTCAAAGGTCTCCAACAGCACCCTGGTGCCCTTAAGATACAAGGGAAGCTTCTCCATTATACTTTTCAAAACCTGTCAATGAACTGTGCCAGTTTTTCAGTTATAGATCAGCTCCCAGACACTGCTGTATTCAATGCAATTTAATGTTATGTAGGATTAATACCACTGAGCAGCAGCAGCATATTTATAATGGCATACTGTTGAAATAGGCACCAGGTAAAATGCAAACATATTGCGTGCATAGACATTGCTAAGTACATGAGCAGGGCTCATTTATAATCACGTCCTGTTCTGGCAGGCTACTGGGGGCAAACAGATTTGTTGCATACACAGACATGGCTGAGTGACTACATAATACACTGGCATTGCAAAGTACACAGTACAAAGTACAGTAGTAGAAGTGGCTGAAAAACATGTTATGTGAAAACAAACATATGCAACTGCAGTCACCTATGTTACACTCCTTAACTGGTCTTTGCCTGGCTATGATTCAGAATAAATCCAGTCCATCACATTAGTGCTGGAGTGTATGGGGCAGTTGGCAGAATTCCAATAGTTAGTTCTACATTTTTGGATGTCTGCGGCAGAAGGCAGAAGACAGAAGACCCATGAGCTGTGTTAATGTGTGGGACCAAATGTAAATAACGTATGACCAGAAGGGTACTGGTGATCCTTATGTATTTTTTGAAAAAATGTAAAAAGTGAGAATAATTGATTGTTCCTGTCTAATATCATTCACTTTGAGATGTTAACCCAATTGTTATTTAAGGTGAAGTTGGGAGCATGCCTGGGAAAGATAAGGGTAGAGGAAGGGGGAAGATCTTTCTTTCAGCTACAGGCAGGAGGTCTTCTACTATGCACCAGATGGGGTGAGGTTTTTAGCAGGTAGTTATATGTGGAATCAGATTCTGATTCCAAATCTGATCCTGTTTTCAGAATAAGGGTTTTTGACCCTCAATTCTGAATATCATTATCCCAAAAAAGGTGGGAATCCAACCTGTTTGATGTCATGGGTGGGATTCCATTCAATTCTAGTTAGAATCATGCTTGGAAACATTTCCATTTATTATATTGTTGTCTATTATGAGTAGCTGAGCTAGTTAGAGCCTGTGCATCTGTGACAACACATGTACTGTATATAGCTGACATACTGATGTCACATCTATGGCATCGTTTCCGGAAGCCCAGATATTTCCAAAGGATAGCTTATTTTCAAGTTATGGCATTCATTATCATTGCTTTTGGATGCTTAAGCCTTACAGGCTTTGGTGCCAGGATTCCTACCATCTACACTTATGAGCTGGTAAGAATGTTTTTGAAATATTTTCTTGCTGTAAACTATATATATCAGTGCTGGCTGCTGAATCTACACCTACAATGAAAAAGAATTATGGTACAACTGCTGCTTAAATGAAAAGGCAAGCCTAGGGTTTGATTGTCAGAAGCAACTAGCTACACCCCCTCCTAGGCTATATAAATTAGGTTCTTCTAGTTTCCTTTGGAAGCTCTGTTTCTATGCTGCAGTTAGAGGCTCTGCTCCCCTCCTCTCCCATGGTTGCTGCTCCTCTGTTCTTAGTTGTTTTGGGCCTTTCTCTTTGGATTTTGTCTTCTGAGCTCTAGGTTAGTATCATAATTGCTCCTCTGGCTGTAGTTTTGTACTTCCTCTTTCAAGGCAACCACTTCTGTTGCTCTTTTGTCCTCATGCAACTCAGTGCTTAACTGTAGTGTTTTCAGTGTGCTTACTTGATTCTGTGTCCTGCCTCTGCTATGCTGCTGTATTTCATTTCTGTCTGTACAGCTCATTTTACCTGGCGTTCATATCCAACCATTTGATACCCTTTCCCTGATTTACCTGCTGTTCATAATCAACACATGCAAACATTTCACTGCAGTTCTTCTGCATGTGTTTCAGCGTATTACTTTACCTGGTTGTGACAGCAGCTGCTCAGCCAGCCATCTCAGTCCCTTCAGTCATAACTCAGTTAGTCTGTTTCAGCATTTTCACTACAGACAGACTTTTACAACTGTTCCTGCATTTTTGCTGATTGCTTAATGTTTTCCACGATAATGCCCTTTGATATGTGTTTATATTTTTAGTACCTTGTCATTCAGTTCATTTTCTATCATACTAGTCCTTGTTCAGCAGTCCTTATTCAGTCCTCATTCAGTCCAATCCAATCTTTCAGCTGCTTCTTCTAACAGTCATCATTCAATCAGTCCATTTCTGCATTATGGCATCAGGCTGTATGAATGTGTTCCTACTGGCCAATATCAGTCAAGCTCCCTCACTCACCTTGAAGTTTACATCTTGAGGGTGAGTCTTTTGTCATGGGTGGGGGGTCATTATGTAGTCAGCTTGTCTCTTGCAGTACCACCCAGCAGTCCCACGGGGGCACGGTCCAATCCTCCTGGAAAAACTTTTGCCATGCAGACCCATGGTCAGTGGCACCTCGTGGTGTAGTATTTGAGACTTGAGCTGCTGGAAGGTGGGGTCCTAGGCCCACATTTGTTCCTTTAACTATGCAGACCATGTTGGCAGCATCTCTGAAAGCTGTTCTCCCTGTGATAGTCTCATTCCATATGCCCTTCATTTAGTTTTCAGTCAAGGTTAGGCCTCTTTACGGTCTTGAAGTTGGATGTTAGTCTTTGAACAGTCACTACTCTCCTCATTTCATGTTTTGGGAGGTGAATCTCCTTCAATGGGGAACTTTCTTTAGCTGCAGAGATCAACTTGTGGCATCCCCACAACATTATCCTGTTAGAGTGGTAGAGCAAGATGTTTTCCTACAAAATATTTCCCCTAAATTGGTGTGCCAAATTAGCAAATTGAGCTGTAATAAGTATCCATGCCAGGAGGAATGGCAGCTGAGGCCATGGATCCCCAGAGATTTCTTCAGTGAGGGGGTTCTGTGCTAGTGCCAATGGCCAAAATGTAATTTTCTATGCATTTTTTTGAAATAGTATTCTACTGCAACTTGGGGTCAGATGGCTGTTCATTTTAAACTAAAATCATGCCATCCCCTCTTTCCTCTGGAAGGCATGCTTCTGTCTGCTATCACTTGCCTCCAGCTATCAGCTCCTCTTGTCTGTGCTTGTAACTCAGTGGCACAGTTTTTATTTGGTTCCTTTCATGGTATCTTTATCTAAAGGATTCCCATTCCAGTAGCACCTCTAGGGGTGGAACCCTCCTCAAGAGGGTTCCTTTGTATTCATTGTACCCCGACAAGGTGGTAGTCTCTTAAGAGACAGAGAGTGTGAATAGCCACAGTAACTACATACAGTATTCAGTCAGGAAATTCAATCATACAACTTGCATTTGGTTTGCAACATGTTGCACAAACATTACTCTACACTGGCTATGAACACCCATCCAATAAAAAGGCATGCCTGAGGTTTGATGGGCAAGAGCAATCAGCCATATTCCCTTCCTGGACTATATAAATCAGCTTCCTCCATCCTCATTTGGAGGCTCCATTTCTTTGCTCCCACCATCCACCCCTCTTCCTCATGTGGCTTGCTACTCTCCTTGGGCTCCATCCAAGGTACCTTTAGCTAAAGAAATCACATTCCCATGACACCTCTAGGAGGGAAATCCTCCTCAAGAGGGTTTCTTTGCATTCACAGTACCCTGACAGGGTGGTCATTCCTCAGAGGACAGAGAGAGTGACTGGCCACAGTAACTACTTATACAGTTGAACAATTCAATAATACAACTACCATTCAGCTATCAACTATTGCATAAGTATTCCTCTACACTGGTTGTGAGCACCCATGAAACATTTTGTTAGATAATTTCCCAATGTCAACTGTCTATAATCGTTGCCTTCACATGGACCCTGACATTTTTTGGTCATAATAATCACTCTCTTAGATCAATGTTCATGTACTTGCTCTTCCCAAGATCCATCTGTGCTTTGCCAGTGACTCAGACACACTCGTGACTCGTGTTTGTTCAGGCAACAATTCTTTTTTATAATTCAGTGTTAGACACCCTATCTAAATCCACTATTTATCTTCTTCTTCTAGTTAAAAATGCTGTGGACTATTTGCTCATAAGGCCCAGAACATTTGAGCATACCACTGATTGTCTTTATTCCTAAAAGGCTTTCATTCAGGCAGGGAATTGATTTTAAGATCCTGCTCCTGGATTTTGAATGGAATTACTCCTGTGTACTAAGTGGAGTGAATCTCCACATGCAACCCTAGTTGAGTTTAATCTTGGATTATGGATGCTGACAGACATTAAGACTCCCCTGTACTCACCCACCCAGCAAAAAGTGATCACTTTTTTGTGGGGAATGTACCAAGTTGTCCATATATATATATATATATATATATATATATATATATATATATATATTTATATATCTTAGCTGCTTTTCATTGTTAGAGTCACTGTTCATCGTTTTTTATATAACTCATTGTTTACATGGTGCTCTTTCACTGTATCTGCTTCCATTTGCTGACTGCAGTCAATGGCCCAAGTGTATCAGCCATTATCATTCCGGAGATAGGGCCATTTCCTTCATTTTTTCTGATCCTATGGGATGACAATAATGTGGTGCCAAGTGTGTTCCTATTTTATGACCACCTGCAAATATGAAAATAACCCAAGCAAACCTTCACTCCCCCAGGTTCAGTTAGCAATATGTGGTTGCTCATATTGATGTACTGTAAGTGAACTGAGCATGTTCTTATATCTTAACCACCCACAAATACAAAAATAACCCAAATAAACTTTCCCCCTCCTCATTGATTGGGAATTGCTGATGATTTTGAAGCTAACCTGAGTTTCCTAATTGGAGCAATCCCAGAAAGAGTACTGGGGTCTTTCCAGTTGAAGAAATGCATGGCGACCATGTTCCTTTATGAACTTTTTTAATTTCTGATGTGTAAAATACTTAAATTCTCAGCACCTTTAGTGGTCTAAATGCCACTGGCTAGATACACTAGCAGAGTTAAAAACCCTGGATGGATTAAAAACTTAAATGTACCTCATAGTATAACTATAACTGCTCACCATCTTCTGGAAGGGAGGGTGATACATGGCCCATTGTTTGCCGACCTCTGGCAGAAGCAGAGGGCATGGCAGCACATCAGGGCACTTCGCTGAAGGAGTATGTTGGACGTTGGCCCATGCCTAGACATCCTGTGGCACATCATGCTCCTGGGTAGAAAGCCAAGGAAAAAGGCTCCCTGGCCGACCGGATGACAGTCTCCGGTCTCCCACTGACACAAAGCCTTGAACAGCCTGGACCGACCCCAGCAGCACCTGGGCCAGTTTGGATATGCCAGCCTAGCCCCACCGGCACCTTCTCCCTGAAGAGGGGGGCCTGTCAAGATGAAGGGATACATTGGATTACCTGTGGGGCTGCAATGCGGAGTCAGTTGTTGGTGGTGGGGGGGGAGGGAGATGGCAGGGTGCACCTAGGTGACCCAAAGGAGTGGCCGGTCAGGGGGCATGGGGAGGTGCAAAAGAAAAAAAAAAGGGAAAATCATGAAATCCATGACTTTTCTAACAAAAGTGAAGCCCTAGCCATGTGGGAAATGTTTTGTAGGCAGAACTGCAGCTACACATCAAGGATAGTGATTGAGTCAAACTACAGTAATACTAGCCTTCTTAGTTGAACAACTCCTCTTATTAAAGCATGTTAGTCGGCAAAAATGTCACCATGTAGTTTTTCAGTAATAATGCATTTCTTACAACCTTTGATTCATCATCATTTTAATTCCCCCAGATATTTATTATTTATGTACAGTATGTATGGACTGGTAACCTGGAAAGGCACACTGTGAGCCAAGACTTGTTTCCAGTTGTTACCTGAGGGAAAAGGAAAGGGAATACAGTCAAAGCATACATGGCAGTAATGAAACATTACAAAATAAAGTGCAAACAGTATACAATTCATTATTCTTTTTGAAGCAGTTTTTAATACTAGTTTTATAATAAATGACGCACGTCATTAAATATGGCCACCACAAGTAATATTCAGACATCTCTTCTGTTGAGGTTCCTTTTTCACTTTACAAACTGCATTCATACTGGGGATGTATATACATAATTCCAGGACATATTTCTTATAGTTATACATATTAAATTTTTGGTGGCAGGCTAAGCCACATGTCTCCATTTAGTAATGAAATAAACTGAAAAGAAAAATGCAGGTATTTATGTGTGTGCCAGAAATATCTAAAGTAATTACAGTACTAAGAAGGCTACTGTATATCTTCAATTATAGACAGCCCTCCAATAGAAGCTTTCCTCTCATAAAAGTTATATGGTCACGCCAGTTCATCCTCGCTATTGTCCTCTTCTTATCAGAACTTGTCAGGTTAGGTATTGGAATCAGGCAGTAGTGATGAAGTGCCAGCTTTGGAGGACTGTAGCTGTTGTAAGGTAATCTGTCCATATTTTTTCCAGCATTTGTCTCGCTATGGGTGATACTCCAGTCCTCCCTTGTGCAGAAGATAACATCAGAATCGCAGCTTGTGACTCAAAATACCATCAAGAAAGCAAAAAAGCAGGGCTGTGGACAATTAGTAGTGACTGGCACAAATACAGCTGAATATGCCTGTATTTGGATTGCTGAGCTGAAACCCGAAATTATGCAATATCTGGCTTGTATTTGTGTGCTATCACTCATTCACTGCACTGCTGCAAAAAGACATAACTGGAGTCTTCCATCTCCGGAAGACATCAACTCAAACAACAACTTTGTTTTGTTGTACTCAGTTGAACAATGGTCTGATGTGGATAGTGTGGCTAAGTGCACATGTGAGCAGCAGAAGCAGATCACATTAGTGAGTGGAGGCAGGCTGGAGTGGTCCCAGGAGGTGCATCATCCATGACATGCACCATCACTTAGCCAATGCCTGTTAAAGATAAAGGTAAAATGGGGGCATGGCCTGATCGGGCAGAAGATGGCAGCATAGTTCAGAATCTCTGCAGGAATGACTGCAATCTAACCTCATCCAGCCTTCACCAGGCCTTTCTTTGGTA
Organism: Neoceratodus forsteri; assembly: GCA_016271365.2. Classification (NCBI taxonomy): domain Eukaryota; kingdom Metazoa; phylum Chordata; order Ceratodontiformes; family Ceratodontidae; genus Neoceratodus; species Neoceratodus forsteri. The sequence goes on along the minus strand of CM057452.1, from coordinate 914,459,634 downwards.
CCAACTCCTGTGACCATCCTGTAATCTTACTGCCTGGCACAGTTTGTAAGTCATTTTTGACCCATCATCTACTTATATTCAATTATTCTACACTGTACTGCAGCATACTAGGCCTCATCCTTCAGCACCGTGGCAGATCTCCAAGCACAGCAAAGCTCACTTGCTAGAGTGGAAGTAATGTTTTCTAAACTGATGGCTGAGATTAATGATCTAAAAACCTCCACCCAACAGAATGCGACCACTCTTGAAACTTTTAGGCAGAAAATTGCATTTAATGAGGAAAGCAATGGCCTGTAACACCACTACTATTCATGACCTCCAGGCTACTGTCCGCAATCAAGATCAAACTATTAAATCTCTACAAGCCAAAATTGACGATACTGAAAATCGTAATCGTCACAATTTATGATTTTCTGGCTTCCCTGAAGGTGTAGAATTAGGAGACACTACTGCGCTTTTATTAAATAGCTGCCTGCAATACTTAAACTGCCTCCTGACCTAACGTTAATCATTGAGCGGTCTCACTGCAGTCTGGGTCCCAGGCCAACATCAGACTAGTGACCAAGGCCCATCATTGCTTGCTTCTTGAACTATTCCCATACAGAATTAATACTGAAACGAGCCTGAGAAATTGGTAAACTTCAGTGGCAAAAGTTTAATATTTCCATCGACAGAGACTTTTCAAAAGATTTACCCATCAGAAGGAAGGCCTACAAGCCACTTAAACATATCATCCACCAAAGAAGTATTAAATTTGCTCTGCGTTACACTACGCCTTTTCTCAGGCTCTTCCTTCAAGGATTTTGAAACCCTTGATGCCTTAGCCAAATATCTGGAGGTCTCTCTCTGTAATCTTACCCTGGGAGGTTCAGCAGCAATTGGCAACCCAAACACAGCTTTGGTATCCGCACGGAGGGTAGACGACGAGGTACAGGAACGTGGGGAAAGTGTTGTAGAACTCGCAGCCCCAGGCAGCAACGCCACAACTGATTTGACCCCAAGGCAATCAACACGGCTGCAAGAGAAGCTTCTGTCGGGGCATTATTCTTCAAGACTTTCATGCTGTTCTAACGAGGTTTCACCCCAAAAACCCCAAGCTGCAGCCTCTCATCTTCAAATCAACCCTTCTATTCCCTTGAGCAATAAGTTTATTCTCTTGGAGGATGACATGTGCTCCTCGCAGGAGGATCTTTCCCAGCAAATTTCAGATGAACATCCCTCTAATTTGGGCTTTGTGTCTCAGGAATGTATTTCTGCCGATACTTCATGGGCAGAAGTTGCTGCAAGTTCCCCCCTCAAATCTTTAGAGCCACTCAAAAAGAAACAAAAGGCAAAGACCAAAAGAAAGAACATCAATAGTCACAATCCTGCTAATAAATCTAAGGTGTCATGAGCTGATATGGTCAGTAATATGGTCACAGTTGCTATATCTTGGTAGGTTTTGCTTCCAGGATACTTAAAGGGAGTGCCAGTACACTTTTTCTGCCTAGCCGCCTGCTCTACAGTCTATGCTAACTGGTTGCTTTCGCTCCTAGCGGGTGCAGAAAGCAAAGGGTGTACATTGTGGCGCAATCAATTTACTTTTTGTTGCAGTGTTTAAACGAGCAGCTTAAAGGTCTTCAAGGGAACTTTGGTATTTCAGCAATGCTTTTCTAACCCATTATTTTAGTGTTAGATCTTATACATTACCTCACTAAACAGGCTCTCTGTATCTAGCCTTTTACTCTTCAGTTTAGCAGTGCATCAGGTTTATAGTCTTTTGGCTGTTCAGTTGCATATCTTCGATCAGTATGCATCCTGATTATTGCCTTTTCTTTTTTCATATATGAATTATTATATATTACAAGGCAATTTACCCCTTCCCGCTCCTGATGACAGGTTCTTAAGTATTATTGGCAACTACATTTAATCTATCTCCTTCCCTACACTCCACTATTCTTACTACCTCCTGTTTACAATATGGAACTATCATTAGCACTCAAAGAGGTGGGCTATGTTTGGTGTACTTTTGCAAAGGATTGTCAATCTACATCTTCCTTATGCTCCTTATTTTACTCAAAGCCTACAGATATTATAGAAATCCACTGCTGTGTGGTCCCTCCTGTTTTGGGGCTCACTGGGCTTAGTCTTCTAGACCTAGTCACCCCATGTAAAACCTATTTAGGCAATTTTCAAGTAATCAGAGCTGATCTTTACTATGACTATCTCTTCTGTCTACAGTTATCACCGAAGCCTATACCTCTCCACATAATCCCGGTTTGCATTTGGCTCAGGGCGTAAGAGCTTAAATTGACCTCCCCTTTCTTCTTTCCCCCTCAATATTGTATTTATTATGTACTTATTCTGTTGCACTGCAAAGTATACTCAGAGTCACTCTAATGTGGTAATGATCTACTTTTCCTTTTATATTTGTTCATTTGCATTCCAACTGGCTCCCTGAATTCCTTGCTCTATGTCTAGGCTGTACTGGCATCTCATATATGGTTATTTAATTTACTGTTATTTCGAGTTGGTATATCTTGTACTATTACCACTAATGTTTATAAATAAGTTCTGGTGTTTAGCCTTATCCTTATACCTTGTCCTGTTAGCTTAGAATTAAGCTGAGGTTAATACAGTCCCCTGCCTTTCTTGGTATTATTCTCTTTCAGTTTAGCTTATTAGGAATACTTACTTTATTATATTACTGGGATCAGACTTAGGTTTGGGCCGCTATTTATAACTGGTCCTCCCTAGTCTCCTCCCTACATCGATGTCCCAGAGTGTGGTGAGAGAGTCTCTTAGCCAGTTGGCTGACTCATATCTCCTCACACCCATAACATGTTTTCTTTGTTATTTAGCTTACTAGTACTGTTGTTGTTGTTAATGACTTTTCTCCTTCCCCATCTCTATTCTAACTTTAATAGGATATCTGTGCCACTCATGTATCATACATCTCACTTTTTTTGGCTTGAATGTTCCTGCCACTCTCTGCATATACGCAAGCTCTCTATATTGTATTCTAATCATCCTCTGCCTCATTTATTTGTCCCTTCACATTCCAGCGATTATTCCCTTTCTTTAACACTAACAATATGAGTGACATATTTTTATATACATGGAATGTGAAGGGACTTAATTCTCCTTGTAAGCGGAAGCAAATTCTTTCACATCTCAAAAAACATAAAACACAAATTGTTTTCCTTCAAGAAACAAAATTATTAGCAGAGGATGTTCATAGACTTAAGAAAGATTGGGTCAGTCAGATCTACGAATCATCCTATACCTCAAAAAAAAGAGGAGTTGCCATTCTTATTCATAAGAGTCTCAAATGGTCACTTGTAAACTCTGTTTCCGATACTGACGACAGATGGGTGATGGTCAAACTGAATACCAACTCTGGTCCTCTTCTGCTTGTTAATGTCTATGCACCCAACTCCAATTCCCCGGAGTTTTTTCATAATTTAGCTCAACAGATTCTATCCTTTAACACTGATAATACACCATTTGTTCTTGGAGGGGATCTTAACTTAGCTTTAGAAGCCAGTATTGACAGAAGTAGCCCCACTACAGAGGCCCACCCTAGAAGTATTAAAGCCCTCTCATTGCTAATGCAAGATGTTGGATTAGTTGATGTATGGCGCCTCCTTTACCCCTGCAATCGAGAATTTACTTTTTACTCCTCTCTACATAAGACATACAGTAGAATTGACTACTGGTTAGCCTCTCCTGTTATAATGGAAACAAAACTATTGATTCATTCATCTCTCCCATCATAATATTGGACCATTCCCCTGTCAAATTGCAACTTTTGTGGGGCCCATTAGCACCTAAATCTTCTTACTGGCGGCTGGACCCTCTCATTCTCAAGGATCCCAATTTCTTACCCATGACCAAAGCACACATTCAGGACTTCCTCTTTCACAATACCCCAACCAAATGTTCTATGTCCTCTGTATGGGAAGCTCTTAAAGCTATGATTCGAGGGAAAATTATCAGTTATGCTGTACATAGGAAAAGAGTAATGGAACAACTGCTGGTTGACTTGGAAAAATCTCTTAAGGCTAAAGAGAACTCATACTTTTCTTCTAATAGGCACTGTCCTGATTCTCAACTTCATCTTGAAATTATTCAACTTAGAGTTAAAATTAATGAATTAATTTCTCATAAAACCGAAATGGCCTTGTTTAAACTTAAATATAAGTTTTGGGAACATGACGATAAAATTGGGAAACTCCTCTCTTACCAGCTCAAAGCACAACAAATGGAATGACATATCCTAAGCCTAAAAGATGAACAGGGTACGATTCACTCCGACAACCCCTCTATAAACCGTATCATGAAAACCTTTTATCAAAAACTAGAAAACAAATCCTTCATCTACTTTACAAATTCAAAAGTTCTTTAAATTGTTACATCTTCCTCATCTTTCTACTCTTGAAACAAATTCTTTAGATGAACCCTTCTCGCTTCAGGAAATCCAGAAAGCTTTGTCTTCCTTGAAATCCGGCAAATCTCCTGGGGGTGACGGATTACCTGACGATTTCTATAAAATGTTTTCTGACCCCTTATGTCCCCTTCTTCTTAATGTTTATCAAGAAGCTTCCAATACTGGCATGCTTCCCCCGTCTTGCACCAAAGCAATCATAACCCTAATCCCTAAGAAAGAAAAAGACCCTACTCACCCTGCAAGTTACAGGCCCATCGCTTTATTAAACATGGATGGGAAGATTTTTGCTAAACTACTAACTTCTCGACTTGAATCCTTGATTCCCAAGCTAACTCATTGTTTGCAAGCTGGTTTTATTAAACATAGATCTGGTTCTGATCACCTACATTCCTTATTTAATTTAATTCACAAAGCCAAATCCCTCAAGACACCAGCTGCAGCCATAGCTATTGATTTCGAGAAGGCCTTTGATTCCTTAAACTGGGACTACCTTCATCAAGTTTTATCTTATTTTGGTCTTTCTCATACCTTTTGCTCCTGGATCAAGCTATTATATAACTCCCCTGTTGCTAAAGTACTTGCTAATTTCACCCTTTCCTCTTACTTTCATCTAGTAAGGGGAACTAGACAAGGCTGTCCCCTGTCACCTTCCCTGTTTATTTTAGCCATGGAACCCCTGACTGCCTGTTTATATCAATCTTCTGGCATTATGGGCATACCTGTGAGCAGTTCAAGGTATGTTTCTCTCTCCTACGCAGATGACCTCTTAATCTTACTCGAAAACCTGAATGAGGCTGGGCCCCGTTGGTTGATTTGCTTAATAATTTTACTAAAATTTCTGGCCTTGCTTTGAATTATGGCAAATCACAAACTATGCCCCTTGATGACCACCGTAAAGCCTTTATGAACATACCTCTTAGATTCCGCTGGTCACCACAGGGTATAACATATCTAAGAATCAAAATTACTAGTAACTTAAGGAAGATATGGGACATTAACTTTAACCCCTTATTTGATTACATCAAAATAATTCTGGACAGATGGAAGCTTCTTAATCTCTCTTTCATGGGGAAAATTGCAGCCATTAAGATGTCCATTTCTCCCAAGATTCTTTACCTCTTTGCCAATATTTCTTTAGTCTTACCATCCTCCTTTTTTACTAAAATTGATAAATTAATAGGTAATTTTATCTGGGATGGGAAACCACCGAGATTTAATTGCAACAAACTTTGATCACATTGGAAAAAGGGGGATTCAGACTCCCCTGGTACAAAGGCTACCTCTGGGCTTTCTGAATGGCCCAAACCATTAAATGGTTTCAGAAATCCTCCCCTCACTCACCACTATGGGTTGCAATGGAATCCACATTGTGTCCGGGAGGAGTTCCCACTTCCTTCATTTTTAATCCCATTTCCTCTAAACTAAAATCTCACCCGACTATATCATCCTCTGTTCTTTATTGGAAACTAACCCACAAATTCCTGAAATCCAATCGAACACCCTGGTTTTATGCCCCCTTAAGGGGCAATCCACTGCTCACTCTAGAAGATCACCCAATTTTCTGTCATACATGGAGGAACAAAGGCATTTTCTTTCTCAGAGATATCTTGGACCAGAATTCATCACTCTTAGATCATTCTCAGATTTGCAGGTCACATAGAAACTTCCTAAACAGGACTTCTGGAAGTTTTTACAAATTCGGGCAGCTTATAACTCTCTCTTTAGTTTAGTGTATAGGCATACTCTTCTTTTTATTATTCATTTTACTTTATTGGCATATCCATTACATGTGCCGTGAACAAACATTAAGCTGGTGAAGATTTACAGAATAATCATAGATGCACTATATATACTACTAACCAGCCTATACTATTGGTACGTTCATGCCTATAAAAATTAGCTAAACAGTACTCCACCACAGACCCCCCAACCCTCACCCATTATTTATTTAATTAAAACAGCATTCACATGCCAATGAACCCAGTCAAACTTTCTGAAGAGGGGATACCTCCTATAGGTGACTCCCAGAGCGCCATGATGTCAGGGCTGTATCTAAAAGACCCCACTGGGAATAATAATCCTTGGCCCTATTGCTCATCTTGGCAATATGGGATTCTACCTGTAATGCAAGTGTAACTTCTTTATACCATTCGCCTGTAGACGGGGTAGAAGTATCCTTCCAGTGTCTCAGGATAACAGCTTTTGCAGAAGCTGATATTATGGCCATATACAGTTTCTTCTGTTTGGTCATACCGTTATGAAAATTATTCAACAAACAGATTTCGGGTGTAAAGAAAACATCCAGGTCTACCGCTTGTAATAGAGAGACACGAATTGCCCTCCAAAGGGGCTGAATCTTAGCACAATCCCACAGTACATGATATATATCACTGCCTTCCTCCCCACATCTGGTACATGCAGATTGTGTTAACCTGCCCATTCTATGTAGTTTCGTAGGGGTATAATACATATTATATATAATGTAGAACTGCTGAAGCCTGTATCTATCTTGTCTAATATTTCTATATGTATTAAACCATATGCACTTCCATGTGTCCCTGTCCTCTGCTATTCCTAATCTATGTGTCCAATAATAACTAACACCATTTGGGATGTTGTCATCAAGCCGTTGCAATGCACTATAAATTCCAGGTATAGAATGGGGCTGGTCAGCTATCTTAATTAAATCTACTAGTTCGACTCTATTATCTGCCCATGCCTCCTTTTTATTAAGATGGGCTTTGATTGACTCGGAAACTTGCTAGAACTTGAAGTATTGTCCCTTTATTTCTGGAAACTTGACACATGCCCACTCATATGATATTAACTTACCCTGAGGAGCTAAGTCTCCCAACTTTAGGCCCTCTAGCGATCTCCAGAACCCAGGCAAAATTGGTGCCCGTTGTATTAAGAAATGAAAATTCTGTGTCAACATTTGTTCTAGTGAGTATTGCCAGCTGACCCTTAGAAGTTTTTGGGCCTGCTTTAAGGCCTTTAATGACCAACCAATAGGGGTGTCCTTTAACAATCTCGGGAGAAGTTTAATAGTAGTATACGCAATCGTGCATAATGATATCCTATGTTTCCTAACTAGGTCTCTTTCAATAAAAATCCAAAGAGGTGTATAAGGGTGCAATGACGAGGGTGTATTTGGTTTAAACCAATGGACTACCTTACTTATGTGCGATGCAATATAATACTTATAAAAAGATGGAAGAGCAAGCCCTCCCTTCTCTCTTGGGCCTGTAAGTTTCTGGTACGCTTTCCCAATGGCGTTCCCTTTCCATAGGTATGTACTAAGCATCTTTCTTAGATTCACAAACCAGACTTTGGGCAAATAACATCCCAGCATATTTAAAGGATAGATAACCCTTGGCAGTATATTCATTTTTACCATTTCTATTCTGGCCCATAACGACAGGGCCAAAAAATTCCATCTATTTAGATCTTGTTTGATGGTTTTAAGGAGGCTACCAAAATTTTCCTTGACCATTGAACTCATTCCTCTCATAATTTTAACACCAAGGTATGTCAATATCTTTGACTCCCAAGTCAGGCCAAGCTCCCTCGCTATATTGGGATAACATCTATTGTTCAGTGGGAAAAGTTTTGTCTTGGAGGGGTTGACTTTATGGTTGGAGACTCTAGAAAATTTAGTTATTTCTCTTAGTATTTCTGGTATACCAGTGTCAGGTTCTTCTAAATGCATCAGAAGATCATCTGCATATGCTGAAATGAGATATCGCCTACTCCCCAATTCAATTCCTTTGATCACCTGTGATGCCTGCAATCTATGAATCAAGGGTTCAAGATATAAATTAAACAGAAGTGGAGAAAGCGGGCATCCCTGTCTTGTGCCACAAGTTAAAGGAAAGGGAGACGACAATATGCCATTGCACCATACACGAGCTGTGGGGGCACTGTATAGAACTCGAACCCAGTCTAGGAACTCCTTAGGCAATCCAAAGTTATCCAAGACTGCGAAAAGAAAGTCCCAAGACACTCGATCAAATGCCTTTTCGGCATCTAGTGCCAATAAAGCTGCTGGGTATTGTGCACCTTGGGCATGTATAATTAGATGATGAATCTTACGTAGATGATCACTGGATAGCCTTCCACTCATGAATCCCACTTGTTCATCACTAACCATGCTACTCATGAATGGACTCAGCCGATTTGCTAATATTTTAGCTAATATTTTGATTTCGACATTCAACAGTGATATCGGACGATAACTGCCCATCAGCATGGGGTCCTGACCAGGTTTGGGAATGAGAGTGATGAGTGCCTCTAAGAAGGACAGATCAGAGATACCTTCACTGAACCAAAAATTGTACACTTTAGTTATAATTGGGCATATTATGTTCACATAGGCCTTAAAGAAGTTAGTGGTTAGCCCGTCCGGCCCTGGGAATTTATCTCCCGCTAACTGTGAAACTGCAACCTTCACCTCTGTCTCTTGGATTGGGGCTCCTAATTGGCTCACTCTAGTATTCGATATCTTGGTTAGGGGAACAGAGCTTAAAAACTTATGGATTTCTATAGAGGTGGGTTTATTTTTTGAATCGATTGAATAGATTCGTCGAAAGTAATCTCTAAAAGTGGCTACAATTTCTTTTGGTTCTTTTACCATATTATCCCCACCCTCTTTACGTATTGCAGCAATAACTCGATTGGAGTTTAGCTGTTTTAATCTAAGTGCAAGTAATTTACCTGCCCTCTCTCCTAATTCTAAATATTTTATCTTTGTTCTATGTAAAGCAAGCTCTGTCTTCTGCATCATTTTTGCTGAGTATTGGGCTTGCAACTGATGCAGCTTAATCCAGTCGAGCTCATCAGAGTGCTTTGTGATGTTGTTCTGCGCATCTCTAATGGCCATTGTGATTTCTTCCAAGTGCATCTTGGATTTTCTGGCCCTGGTCACCGATATCCGGATGCACTCTCCCCTAAGCCCACATTTCAATGCTGCCCACACAATGTCTATATTCGGGACCGAGTTTAAATTACTATCTACAAAATGTGTCATAAATGTCTTTATTTGTTCCTGAATGAATGGCGTCTGCAGTAATTGGTTATTAAACCTCCACCTAAAGTCCCTTGTAACCCCATGTGCCGGTACCCACTTGATGAAAACTGGGGAGTGGTCTGATATGACTCTGGCATTAATTCCGGCCTCTACGACCGAGGGAAGAATATTCATGCTGATTAAAAAATAATCAATTCTAGAACATGTTTTGTGCGGAATAGAGAAAAAGGTATATTGCCTCATATCCCCATTCATCAGTCGCCAGACATCGATCAGGCCTAGATTATCCATTACTTCTCTTAGGGCTCGCTGTGCAGGGGAGAATCCCACATGCCTATTATCAGTCCGGTCTAGATATAACTGTGTTGTGATATTCCAGTCCCCCCCTATTAACAAGGTGGAGGAAGTGAAACCATTCAGAGCCTCTAGTATTTGCATAAAAAATTGTGGAGAGTCTGTATTTGGGCCATATACTGATCCGATAACTACCTTCACTGAGACTAAAGTTCCCACTAGGAAAATGTATCGGCCTTGTGTATCCCATATCTCCCTTTCTAATTGGAAGGGAGTCCTCCTATGGAATATTATGGCCACCCCGCCTTTATTGGAAGAAAAGCCAGCTCCGAAAGCTTGGAGGCATACTCTTCTAAACCCATACATCTTGCACTGGACTAATTTATCAGTAAAATTAAATAGCTCCATTTACAAAGACATTATTGATAATCTACCTGATCAGTCTATACAGGCCAAAGATAAATGGAGTGCTCTTCAGATGCACAATGGAGTAATTGTTGGCGTATTGCACATAATACCTTTAAAGATGCCTGTAGTTCTTTAATACAAACTAAAATCCTACAGCTTTGGTATAGAACCCCCTCTGTGCTTTAACGAATGGGCCTATTAAATAATAATAATTGCAGGCACTGCAATTTGGTCAACGGGGATCTACTTCATATCTTGTGGTCTTGCACTCCCATTAATAAGCTCTAGCATAAAGTCTGTTTACTTGCTTCCAGAGAAGCAGGACAAAAACTACCTTTTGACCCCAAGCTATTCCTTCTAGGCATCCTTATCCCCAATAGCACTCTCCTCTCACATGCACATTTTAGATGGCTAAACATACTTTCTTTTCTGGTCAAACGTCTGATTCTTATGAAATGGAAATCAACTCTGGTGCCTCCTCTTTCAGATGTTTTTCAAAGCCTCTCTCAGTATGCCTCCCTAGACTGATTATCTCATGTTACTCATAACTGACTCACTGTATATGACAGATATTGGCAGGATTACTTCAAGTACATCAAACCTAGTTCTTCTAGACCCTAATTCTTACGGATATTTAGCCCTCCTTCTTATTTTGCTCTCAGATTAGGTTTCCCCGAAACTTTGGTGCACAGATTTCTCCTCTTTTTTCACTTCTTCCCTGTTTTCTCCCTCTCTCCTTCCCTTCTTCCTTGCTTTTTTCTCTCTTCTTTCTTTCCTTGCACACTTTTCTCTTATCTTCACCTCTCCATTACTGAACATTGTTTATATTACCACATTTATCACTTTTTGCAATTTACTGAATGCCTTGCCATAGCCTGCCCTAGCATGTATTTGTACATGGTTGCTATTTCTGATCCTATAATATCCTATTGAATATAACCCTTCTGTGCTCCACTTACATCCTGTCTAGGTTTGTCTTTTATTATCAATACATGTATATAAGGCTTCTCCAATATGTTTACCCTAAATACTGTGTTTTGTTAAGTGATATTTTATACCTTATGTGGAGCATAGTCTTGTATTGTATTAGATGTGTGCTTTCTTATATACTCGAATTTCAATAAAAAGATAAAGTGAAAAAAAGATAAAGGTAAAGGTTCATAGTGATTGGCAATGGCAGTGAGCTGATCATGTGACCCAGGGCCCAGAAGGCAGGAGCATGTTGCTTTTCTCACTTGGGGCCAGGCTGTCAGTAGTGCAGCATTGTGGGGTCATTGTGGGATGGGGGGACTATAAATGAAGGACCACTCCACTATAGATCAAAAAAATTGGAAATTAAATTGTTTCTGTAAATAAACAGAGTAAGTATGTGTGTGTGAGTGAATGAGAGAGAGCATAAAAAAAGAAAGAATGACAAAAAACGAGTTTTGCAGATGGAGAGGTGGGGTGGCAGAGGAGCAGAAGTGCTACTACAGCATTATGGTTGGACTGTCCTGGGGCTGCTGAACCCCTCAGGGAGTGCTTAAATTGACTAAAAGAATCAAACGTTTAAAACCAAACCTTAACCAAGTCTTATTCAAAGGAGAAAAAAAATAAGTTTTGCAGAAGGAGGTGTGGGAGGAAGTGGGGTGGCAAGATAAAAGTCTAACAGGCAGGAACAGAATGCAATTTCTTTCTGACAAAAGATAAGGACCTGGCACTTAAGCAATATGATTAGGGTGGTAAATAACTATTACCTTGTGTAAACCTGTGAAGGAAGGATACCTTGTTGTACTATAAAAAAGAATCCTCAGTTTTTAGTAAAACAAATAGTATGCAGTGGCACTGTTGTTCAGTTGTGGGCCCCAAAATTGTGTTACCCCGTGTCACCATTTCTAGTGGTGAAGAAGCGGGTCAGTTACCTTGTTCATCTTGCGCAGTGTTCACATTTAAAAAAATAAAAAAGTTCTTGAGGCACCATAGTGGTGCAGAGGGTCAGTAACCTTATGCGTCTTGCTCAGTGTGACCATTAAAAAAGATCATTTTTTTTATAACACGAATAAACACTTAATTGCTGATAATAGCTCAAATCCCCTTGATGCTGTGCTGTTATCAACAAATACACAAGTCTGAAGTGGCCTGAAACTTTTATTAATAATGCATTTTAACTTAATGAATACAGATACAAATATCAGTGACACAAATACAAATACTGTAGCAGAACATATCGCTTACTGAAATATATGTGTGCTGGGTACATGCACAATGAATGTCACATGCCTAATTGTGCAGTGTTTGCATGCAGTTAGCATACACAAAGTGAACCTAAGTGAACCAGATCTAAAGAGCACATCAGGTTTGCATGCTGCAAGCTTGACATGTGTGCAGCAGGAAAGCTGGTGCAGACATCTTCTAAAAATCATATCAGGTTCGCATGTTGTACACTTAACATGAATAGAGAAGCTAAGTTGGTATGATCATTATTTAAAAATCATATCAGGTTCACACGTTGCATGCTTGACATGAGTGCAGCAGTTAAGCTGGTGTGAACATCATTTAAAAATCATATCTGGATCACATGTGGCACACTTGCAATGCATGCAGTAGCTAAGCAGGTGCAAATCTAATCTAAAAAAACACATCAGTTTCTATTTCTCATACTACTGCTAGCAATCAGAGCCATTAAAATACAATTTCCATTGATTTCCCATTAAAATTAGACAAACTAATTTTGACCAGTAAATCATTTTTGCAAATTGTTTAATGGCTTTTAATTTTTGTCATTAAATTGCCATTAATATGTAAAGTATTGTTTGCTTGCTGCATTAAATGTCTAAGATACAGTCAGCCAACACCCCCATTCCAGATGGAATGAAGAGAGGCCTCTATGATGTGAAGCCTGACCTTTTTGTTTTGGGCTATGTAAGTCCCCATATGCATATTTAGAGCTACTTATGTGTGTCTCCATGACTGTTATGGCTAGTTCTATGTCAGGATATCAACAACAATGTTGTCGACATCCCTGACAGTGATGGGAACAATGCCGACAGTCGGCGTTGTTCCCCTCAGGACAAAGTGTTTTTTTTTTGTGGGGGGCTTTGCCCCCCATACCCCCCATCTCTAAATAACCAACTCCGAGTCAGAGTTGGTTTGGGGTGGGGGCAAAACACTGAGAGTCGTAGTTTTGGTATACAGCATACCACCACAGCAACCTGGCAAGATTTGTTGCTGTGGTGGTCTTCACTGTAGAGTGTTCATTGTGCTGACGGCACACCTTTATGGCTCACTTATTTTGTCTTTGTCATTCTGTATGGAGTATATACACTATGGCCATGCTCAGCACTCATTGTGCTGAGTAGGGCCTTGGAAGCATGAACCATACCTCACTTGTCACTGAAATGAGGGACATGGATGCTCAAAATGAGGGACAATGAGGGACACTAACCCTCACAATGATTGGGACACATCCTGAAACATGGAGATACAGTACCTCAGAACACAGTGGAAACCATTGTATTTATTTGTACAGACTGTCTTCAGCAAAACATAATAAGCAAGTATGCTCTAAGAAGCTACTCTTACATCCTGTTGAAAGTGCCCAAAGTTAATTCTCACTTTGGAAGGATTGCCATTAGCTTCACACTGCCCTCCTTGTGGAACAAACTGTAAAAAACAATGAAACTGAGCATAACCATAACCATTACTTCCTTAAGTCCCTTTATTCATGCCTTATCAAGGAACACTGCAAATGCTTCCCGCATCGTTAGCTTGATTATATATCCACTGCACCACCACCATGCCTGACTAGTATCTTCAGTCTAGACGTATAGCTCTACAACTCTCCTCCCGCTATTCTCTTTTCCCTTCTCCATGATATTTCCATGTGTTCCCCAACCCTGCTCTTAAAATTAGTCTAGATGTCTTCTTACCCTGATGGTTAACAATATTCTCATCAACCTTTATTTCTACTCCTTACATTGCACTTACCATCTCACCCTCTTGTCCCCTTATCCCATTTCTCTCCCTCCATAATAGTAGTTCCCTCTTTTATAGCTCTCCCTCCCCAGACCTGCCCACACTTACCTGACATCCCCTTCCCATCCCCTACCGATAATATCCGTAGGGAATGGAAGGACTACATGATGAGTAGTTAATCCCATCCACCCCTTAAACTTTTCCCCACATCTGAAGCTACTGTACAATCCCACTTTGCTGCTATGTACATATATATATATATATATATATATATATATATATATATATATATAATTTTGTAAATGAGCTAGGGTTTATCCTCTCATATGTTTTATTGTGAAACCATGCATGATGCTGTAATACCTTGTCTATTCCTATGTATACTTTGTATTGTCCATTGAATATGTAAATGACCTTGTCCTACCCAGGTCCATCTTGCAAATGAGCACTGCTCAATGATGTTCACCTGGATAAATAAAGATTTTGATTGATTGATTGGTTGATTGATTGATTGATTAGCATCTGAGAATGAATTTCTACCACAAAGCAGGGGTGCCATTTAGGTGGGGGGGGCAGTTGCCCCCCCCCGCATTTATGCCTAGGTTGTTCTTATGGTGTGGCAATAATGACATTAAATTTGGATTTAATCTTTTGCACAATAAGTGCCCCCCTGACCTGTGTGTGCTCATGCTGCAGGTGCACTCCTGACTCAACTGTGTCTGTATTGTGTTGTCCACTATTTCCACCTATTAGCAGCAGCACCATCACACATGATGTGGAGGAGCTTCAACCAAGCAAGAGCGTATGAGTCACGCGAGTGTCACACTGTCTTTCCTGCCACAGAGTAGACAGGTTACACACTACAGCTTGGAGGAGTTGGTGAGCACTGATCTCTTGATAGCAGTTTTGCGGATGGCATATTGTTGGTCTATGCTTAGTGAGTCACCATCTCCCTTGGTGGCTGAAAAGGCAGGGGATGAGCTAGAAGCTCACTCAATGACTAGGGTACCTACCTACACTACTAGGCTTGCCTCACAATAAAAGCAGCACATGCCCCACACGGCTGCAAGCTAGGCCTAGCACCAGCAGTGACAGCAGTGCTAGTGGCCTTCATAGGCCTTGATCAGTGTAGTGTGGCAGCAGCCAAATAAGAAGCAAGCATCATAGGTTGTGTGGGTTTGGTCAGTGAGGTGACTTGGTCGTGGATCATGGTGGGGACCTGGGATGGTCAATTCTTGCCTCTAGCTTCTAGGAGAAGGGTGGAGGAGGAGCGGGCTGAAAACTGGGCTGGTGGCACCCAGGGCCAGGCCATAGGTTCTAGCCTAATGGCCGGGTAACTAAAATTAATTTTTTTATAGGGGAAGGAGGAAGGACTAAAATATTGATGTGCTTTTCACATTTGTGTGCCTTTGTGTGGCTTCATGACCCATATGGGATGGGTATTGAATGGAATGGAGTTTAGGAGAGAGATCAGAGAAAAAGTTTTCTTTTGGAGGGGGTTTCAAAACTTCAGTCAGAAAAACCATGGTTAAAAACTGGGTGGGTTTAAGCCCAGATCTAATGCACTGCTCTGGGGTATAGAGAGATGAATCTTATACATTTGAATTTTTTCTGAATTGCATACCACTTTTCAATTACAGCAAATAAGTCTTACCTTTTGGAGACATTCCAAAGCTTGCCTTCTAGGGGCAAACTGGCACCTGGTCTCTACTGGTTGTTGACCCCCCCACCCATTGAAATTAAAAATGGTGCCCCTGCCATAAAGTCTAAATTTACAGGACATCCTTGCCATCAGGGACAGTTGAGTGATATGGTATGCCCAGACTATTGAAGCCTCACTATAGTCAGGCTTATGTCCCCTCAGGGTAGCTGATCTCCACATCCTCACGCTCAGGCATGTTATGACATAGGGCAAGGGGTAGTGCAGTGGCACACCCCATTGAAATGAATGGGGCATTTTTTTATTACTATTTTATACATTATGATGATGAGTCAGAGATTGATGAAGGCCACCGCTTGACTAACAAGGGCCTTGTTAGTAGAACAGTGGCCTTCATTTATCTCCAACTCACCATCATAATGTATAAAATAGTAATAAAAAATAACTCCATTCATTTCAAAAGGGCATGCCCCAGCCCTCTGTCCAATGGACATAATCTCTTAAAGACTCCTGCTGCTGGCTCCCTAGTAATCAAGTAAGAGTCTCTCAATTTACACCTATACTTGCTGGGTTGTCTGTAACAGCATGGCTGCACCCGCTACAGTGTGTGTGTATGTGGGGGGGGGCAGACTGGCCTTGTGGGTGGGTGCCGAGTTATTGCTACTTTTGTGTTTGCCCCATAAAGTTGGTTTGAGTGTAAGCATTCAAAATTATGGAGCATAAATAGTAGGAGTACAAGCCACGCAGAAGTGATTAAGTAGTTCTTTGGGTAAGTGTGTGTATGGAGGGTGGGAAGAGCCACATGTGCTTCCAATGGTATGTACAGTATGCTATGGTTCAGCTGTGCTGCTGAGATGAGGGGGACAAGAAAACTAAAAAGTATATCAGCGTCTATAAGCATACCATATGCATGCAGATGTGTGCAGATTTGTATTGAAGTACAAACAAGCCGTATGTATGCATGCTGTACAGTGTTAAGGGCACTGAACTGGAGACCTGAAAACCTGGGTTTGAATCTCATCAACCCCACTTGTATACTGTGTGATCCTAAGCAAGTCACTTAACTTTTATGTGAGCAGTTATCAGTGATCACTTGCAGTTTGCATGTATGCCACATGCTTGCAATCTATTCCAATTTAACATAAAAAGCATACTTGCAGCATGTATGTCACATGGGTAGTTTTATGTGCGCAGTATGAAAACGTTTCATATAATTATTTCTGTAAGGGATGTGATTTTTAAAGAAATTTAGGAAATAATTTACTTCAAAAGACTTTATAATAATAAATTTTGTAGCCTGCTTGCAATGTTAACCCAGTCCAGCATCTTTTCTGTTGAGGAAACTGTGCGGTTGCCAGCTGGAGTGGGATCATGCTACTCAGCTGCAAGCCATTTGTCTCAACATTCACAATATGCCATGTTGAAAGTGGCATTCCAAGACACAGCTGCAGGATGAAGTAACAATTATGTAGCCACTAGGAATTATAGTCATTGGTTTGCTTTTTCTGGCTGTCTGCTTTACAAGTGGGTTGATATGGTATCAGAGTGCCTCATATAAGGAGTCATTGCTCCAAGGATATGCTAGTCCAAATGTTGTCTATTCACTGCAGCATGAACTCCTCATTCATTCAGTTATTACCAGACAGCACTGCAATCACTCCTGGGATGTTTGTCTGTTCCTTAGGCATCCATTTACCTTTGTACAGGCCCATAGGTGCCTTATTTGATTAGGGCCTTGGGCAAAGTACTGGAATCATGGGGCTTGTCCCCAGACCTGTAGCTTGCATATTGCAGAGTGCACTGAGAGACACTGAGGAGTCAGCATCAAGGAACAAAGGAGCCATGACTAGGAACAGAGGTGGGTGTTACTGGGGGGAATATGGTGGCTTGTGTGCTGGAGGGTGGGCAAGGGTAGGGGTTATTTCAAACCATTTGGAGGGTGGGTGGGAGATGGATGCCACCAGCAGGATTGGGCACTTGCTGCTGGTAATTAACAACATACCAGGGTGCCAGTGTGAGGGGAATCGGGTAGCTTGAGCACTAGAGGGTGAGCAAGGCTTTGTGTGATTTGAAACAGGTAGTTGGAAGGGCGGTACCAGTGGTACTGATGGTACCAGTGGCAGGATTGGGTATCCACCATCAAGATAAGATAAAACAGCTGATCAGACATGAGGAAAGATACCAGTGACAAGATTGGGCACCCACTGTTGATTAGTGTGTAGTGTTATTATATGCACTTTGAAACTCCTACAGTTGAACTAGTATGAGCCTCAAATTGTTTTCAGACAGTCTTTTGTAAGCCAGAATTTGTGTTTGTGAGCAGGGTAATACGAGTTGTTGCCCACAAAAGGTGAAGGAACATCTTGCAATAGATATTTGCCCTAATAGTTCAGCAGGTTGACTAGTGAACTGAGTAGCCCTGGGAATTGTAGTTCTCCCTGACCTGTTGAGAACTACAAAAATGTTGGGGGGGGGCAGAGAAAATCTTTCTATCTGATTTTAAACTATGTATTTGCACAAAACCCAGGTTTGGGAACAAAATCCCAGCATTTTTATTCTTTTTCAATGTTTTTGGTGGTGTTTAACAGTCCCAGCTCGAGGCACCAATTCCCACGAGACTTCAGGGGATTGGGCTGTAAAATGTCACCATTCTATGGGGGGAGCTGTGTTATTATATGCTCTCTGAGACTCCTACAGTTGCACTTGTGTGAGCCTCAAATTGTTTTTGGACAGTCTTTTGTAAGCCAGAATTTGTGTGTGTGAGCAGGGCAATACATGTTGTTGCCTACAAAAGGTGAAGGAACACCAAGCAATAGATATTTGCCCTAATAGTTCAGTACATTGACTAGTGAGCTGACTAGCCCTGGGAAGTGTAGTTCTCCCTGACCTGCTGAGAACTACAAAAACTTTGAGGGGCCAGAGAAAACCTTTTTAACCAAATTTAAATTGCTTATTTGCACAAAACCCTAGTTTAGGAGTGAAGTCCCAGCATTTTTATTATTTTTTAACATTATTGGTGGTGTTTAACAGTCCCGACTCAAAGCACCTTTTCCCACAAGACTTCAGGGGATTGGGCAATAAAATCTCACTACTCTGTAAGAGGCATGAGCATAAGTGGGCAAGTGCATGCAAAGATGCATGCAGAGACGAGCTCATCTGCTCGTGACTGCTGTGTCCACTGGGCATGGCTGGATGACCACCAGGTACATTGTTTATTTCCCTATCATCTTATCATTGTTCATTAAAATTGATAAAATGAGCTTTGAAAAGTAAACTGTAACCCGGACCAGTGGAGAAATAGGTGTGGCATGTGTTGTCTGTAATAGATTTTGTCTTACTCCTGGTTTGATTTTGGTGTATTTACATTTTGCAGCACCCAGAGTCCCAGGAAATGGGCACTTTTACAAATAAAGTATCTATCTGTCTGTCTGTCTATCTGTCTATCTATCTATCTATCTATCTATCTATCTACATGCATTCAATGTATCAAAATTAAAAACCTAAAGCTACAAGTATTACAATTATAGATGCAAGTGGGTAGTCTCTCCAGCAACATTATCCTTAATAAACATACTGCCATTATGGTTGAACGGGAAATGCAGACCATAAATTAGATCCTTAACAGTGGTGTTTTAGATAATGTCAGACATAAAAAAGAAATGGGATGACATTTGGCCTATATAGTCTTCTAAGGCTTTGATATCAGTATGTATTGGTGGTTTGGGTTGGAAGCATCTAATTTCCTCCTGTAAGTTATTAACTAGCACACATCTATTACAGATAAAGTTAGGGTTTGATTACCAATTGTGTACATTTGACATGTAGCGCACAGGTTGTCAAAAAAGTTTACTATTTGATCTTGCATCTATAGAACGTTGGGCTCATAATAACAGAATGCATTTTAATGTTTCAAAATGTGCGGTATTACACTTGGGAAGAAATAACCCTAAACAAGCTTATCATTTAAATAAAATTTGCATTAGAGAATCAGATACAGAGAAAGACCTGGGAATACTGGTTAATAATAAATTATCTTCTTCATCCCATTGTAACAAAATTGCTAATCAGTCAAATGCACTCCTACGTAGGATAAACTGCACTTTTATCTCCAAAACCGAACAATGTAACCTGCCCCTGTACAGGTTCTATGTTAGGCCATATACTGATTATGGATCTCCCTTTTGGAGTCCACATTTACTTTCTGATATTAAAAGAATAGAACAGATTCAGCATAGGGCAACCAAACTTGTTCCCCACCTTTCACATTTGGACTACAATTCCAGTCTTCAGAAAACTGGTTTATATTCACTCAAGCTGAGAAGAACAAGGGGTGATCTATTACAATTATTTTAAATTCTTCAATCACCAGCAATAATGCAACAATGTGGCATCCTGTATTCTAACAGAAAGATTGTAGCTAGATTACACAATAAACAACTCAATGTTACTCGAACCAAGAACAATAAAAGACAGAATCTTTTTGCAATTAGATCCCCGAGGCTGTGGAATACATTACCACAGGACATAGCTGATTCAGTAAATATTACAATTTTCAGAAATAAACTTGACAAATGGTTAATGAGCTAAATATGGGTTAATGTTCCACTTGTGTGGAAGACAATCTCGATGGGCATTTCCCTTCTTTTGTCCAATAAACCAAGTAACCTTGATGGAGCAGATGATAGTGACATAGAGGAATGGGCCATTGTGAGTAACAGATGAATTAAAAGGGGAAGAAGAGCCATGCAGCTGGAATCAAATACATGAAACCAACCCCAACCCCAAGTAGATCTCAGTAAAGATAGGGCAATGGGTGATGTTGAAACAAGTGCCACAGACAAGGAGGAAGGGGAAAATAGTCCATGGGTCCTGGTAGCAGGTAATAATCACAGAAACAAAAAACCAGGGGGAAAACCATTTCAATTGCACACCTTTAATCACTTTGATCCTCCCACCAATTTAAATAATGAAACAGTCAGAAGCTGCTGACACAGAAAAGCCTATGAATTATAACAACACCACTGCCCATGATCAGGCTATACTACAGCAGACGTATGTGCTGGGAGACTCTATCCTGAAATTAACTGACAGACATATGTGCAATCCACACAAATCAAATCACACTTGCAGTACCTTTAGAGGAGCTAGAATAGCAGACATAACCCAGATATCTGACAACATCTTAAAGACCACAGGTGATAAACCACTTGTGATAGTGCATGTAGGAACCAATAATATTGGCTGTTCCAATACTGAGGATATAATAATAATAATAATAAAATGTATTTAATTGAGCGCCTTTCAAAATTTCAAGGTGCTGTACATCAAGAACAATCATAAAAAATATTCAATACATTCAATAAAATCAAATATGAACATATACTCCAGTACTGCAATATAAAATCAGAACAAAGAAGGAAACGTCTTTTCTCATAAAAAAGTCTTTAGTGCATGCTTAAAGCTCCCCACTGTCCTACACTCCCGGAGCTGACGGGGCAGAGAATTCCAGAGGGTAGGTGCAGCAAATCCAAATGCACGGGCACCAGATGACTTCAAATTTACCCTCGGAATCTCCAGCAACCCCCCTCGCCAGCCGAGATGGAGCTGTCTCAGAGGGTGGGCACCAGGAGTTCTTCAAGTAGTCGGGACCCAGACCATGTAGGGCTTTGTAGGTCAAAAGACCCACTTTAAAGGTGATCCGCCACTGTATTGGCAGCCATGCAGAGCACACAGCACAGGGTTAATATGAGAACTTCTAGAGGCCCCAGTCAACAAACATGCTGCCGCGTTCTGCACTAGCTGCAAGCGGTGGACATCAACCCCAGGAAGTCCTAGGTAAAGGGAGTTACAGTAATCAAGGCGAGATGTCACAAAGGCATGGACCAAGACCAGCAGGTCACTGGGTGGAACAAGATGCCTAATCCTGGCAATGTTCCTAAGATGGAAAAATGCCAGCTTGACTACTGCAGACACCTGATAACGGAGGGTTAAACCAGCGTCACGCTCCACTCCCAGGTTATGCACCCATTCAGAGGTGAGGATCTGGTCCACCCCCAGGATTAATCCAGAGGGGAGACCAGTCCTCAAACCCTCTACCCTGCGACCCGGGTCCACAACCATAACCTCAGGCTTTCCTGGGTTCAACTTAAAACTGCTGGAATTCATCCAGTCTTGGATGTCTGCGAGGCAGTTGTTCAGTACTGAGATAACACTAACCTGGTCAGGTGCAAAAGACAGGTAGAGCTGGGTATCATCAGCATAGCAGTGAAACCTCAGCTCATACCGTTTTACAATGTCTCCGAGGGGTAGCATATATACTGCGAATAACATGGGGGAAAGCACTGAGCTCTGAGGCACCCCACAAGGCAGAGAGAAGGCCCCGGATGAAAACAAACCCGAGACCACTCTCTACGTTCTCCTTCGAGGAACGATGAAAACCATCTGAGGACTGTACTTGATAGTCCACAAATGGACCTCAGGCATTTGAACAGAACCCCATGATCCACAGTATCAAAAGCTGATGATAGATCAAGGAGAGCCAAGATAGAGCACAGTCTCCGATCTCTCGCCATCAGGAGATCATTGAGCACCAGAGCCAGAGCAGTCTCGGTACTATGCCTCTTGCAAAAACCAGACTGGAGAGGTTCGTATAAACTATGGATGGTCAAATGGTTATTCAATTGAGCCATCACAACTTTCTCAATAACCTTCCCCATGAAAGGGAGGTTAGAGACTGGCCTGTAGTTTGCTAGGTCATCCGGGTCTAAAGAAGCTTTCTTCAGAAGGGGAGTCACCACCCCTTCCTTCAGAGAGCTAGAAAAAACTCCCATATCTAAAGAACACCGGATAATCTGAGCTAAGACCAGGCCAATGATCTCAGTACAACCCAAAATCAGGGAGGTAGGGCCAGGGTCTAAACTACAGCACGTGGGATGCATCTCTTGGACAATCCTCATAGTGTCTACGAGATCCGGCAGGTCAAAGGTACTAAAGGAAACTCCGGGCTCTGTGACAAGACACCAATCAACTGCAACAGCCTTGGAATGAGGTTGGAGGCACTCCCTCCTGATGTCTTCAACCTTATTCGAAAAGAATCGAGCGATCTCACAATCAGTTTGAGTAAAGACTCAATGAATCTGCTGACAGGCTGGGTTGCACAGTCTGTCAACAGTTCTAAAGAGCTGAGCCGGTCGATTCCGTGCGACAGAAATTTCCCTGGACAGGAATTCTGCCTTCTTATGGGAAATTGCTGTTTGGTAGAGTTTATAATGCTCTAGCAAAATAAGGTGGTCGGCATCAGTGATGGTCTTCATCCAATGATGCTCCAACCTATGCCCCATCCTCCACAACCCTCTCAGAGCCCCATCAAACCATGGAGCAGTGGACGACGCGGAAGGGGGGAACACAGACTGGCACAATCTGATTGAGTGCTACCGATATGGCCCTATTATAGGCCACTACCAGCTGCTCAGGATCAGTGCAGAACTCATTGAACAACGAGAGGTCAATAACCGCCATCAGGTCTTCAGGGACGACGTCCCGCAATGGGCGGTACCTGACCAACTCCACATGGGCCGACCTACCCAGGGGGGCCTCAAAATTGAACCCAACTGAGTAGTGATCGGACCAACCGACTGGTTCCACCACCAAATCGGAAGCCTCGAACCCCCAGGAGGAAGACCAGGTCAAGAGAGTGACCTTCCTTGTGTGTAGCTGAGGAAACAACCTGTGTAAAGCCCAGAGATGTCATCTCCTGGAGGAAATGTTGACCAAAAAGTGAAGATTCGTCGTCGACCCAAGCATTGAAGTCACCCAGAACCATCAATCTGGGTGACTCCAAGGCCATGTCGGTGGCAAAATCTGCTATTTCCTGCAGAAAAAGCTTCTCATCACCTGGTGGACGAAAAATGAGGACAATCCTGCACCCTACACCAGCTACCACAATACACTCAAATGACCTGGCCTCCTCAACTGGTACACCAGTTAGGCCCAATTTGGTCTTAAAACAGACCACCCCACCGCGATCCAATCTTGGGCTATGTATAACCAAGTACCCGGTGGGAACAGTGGCCTCTAAAAGGGGCGCCGCATTCCCATCCAACCAGGTCTCGGTAATGCAAGCCAGATCTGCCCTTGCAACAAAATCTGCAATAAGAACAGTCTTGTTGCAGACAGATCTGGCATTGCACAACAATGCCCGAGTTGGACGAGGCTGGCGAATTGTCCCAATCACTTGCCCTCCTGAGCTGGAGGTGCCCTTGGGTATGAGAACCAGAACAGAGTCACCACATTCAAGTAGCCATTGCACCCCAGGGCATCTTAGGCCTGACCACCCCTGGGAAGGCCCCTCCTCCACTGTCCATTTCCACCCACCCCTAATTTCCCCTGAGCAATCTCCAATGCCCGATAACGATGATAAATATGAGCAGGCAGGGGGGGCAAAGAGAAGGGGTGGAGGGCATGGAGAGTGGAGGTCGAATATAAAAAGAAACTTTATAGACCTTGGCAACAAATTAGCTACATAAGGAAATGACATCTGTTTCTCTGAAATTCTACCAGTTCTGAGGGCAAACTAGAGTAAAAATAATAAAATAAAAGCGATGAACAAGTGGTTAAGAAAATAGAGCCTGAATAAAGGTTTCTTGTGCCTTACACATTAGGAGATATTTGAAAACAACTGCAGTCTCTTTAGTTGGGATGACCTTCACTTAATTAAAAGGGGAAGTGCACTTTTGGGAAAACAAATTGAAAAGCATATTTCTGCCCATTTAAACTAACTCAAAAGGGAGCTCAGGGAAGGAGAAACCATACATCAGAGGACCAAAAATATTTGAGAACACCATCCCAGGGGTATAAATTCCTATCAACAAATGCCTGAAGCCTGAATATCCTAAAGGAATCTGAACTTGAAATAATTCTTAAAAGGGATAACATTGATGTGGCAACAGTGACAGAAACGTGGTGGGATGAAACTAATTTCTGGTCATGAGAAATCCCAAATTACACATTTTTTTTTATAATAACAGGAAGGATTGGCTGGGAGGTGGGGTGTGCACATAAGTTAAATTTGACATACAATGTTTGGAAATTGAATTGTCGGACAATACACAAGATTAAATATAAAGTCTGTGGCTGCAACTAACTACCAGTACAGGGAGGACATTATTAATTGATAATTGCTACAGGCCCCAACCAGTTCTCATGAGTACAATGATAATATGTTGAAAGAAATAGCCAGAGCTGCAGAATTTAAAGATGTAATTATAATGGGCAATTTTAATCTTCCAAGGGTGGACTGGGAGCAACTAACTGGGGATAACTCACTTCAAACTAAGTTTATAAATAACTTACTGCAGCCAGACCTGGATCAGGTGGTTATGGTCCCAACAACAGGAACCAATATACTTGACCTAATAATAACAAACTTGCCAACAGAAATGAGTACTATAACTGTTCAGCAGAATTTAGGAAACAGTGACCATAATATCCTTTGTTTTACACTGCAAGTACAACGTATACAGGACAATCATACAGTACCTATTTGAAACTATGCAAAGGCCCAATATGAGACGGTTATGGACAGTCTGGAGCATATTAATTGGGAAATAAGATTAAAACACTTAACTGTTGATCAAAGTTCGAACTTGAACAAAGTATAAAACTGGTAGAAAATTTCAAATAATTGGGATTAACACTCAATCCTAATTTGACTTTTGAACTTCATATGAATTATGTAAAAAATAATTAATCAAAGGTTAGGACTATTATATTAGGGTTAAACCACACTTGACTGTAGAATCTAGGAAGTTACTTTCACATAGCTTTCTGTTAAGTGTCTTAGATTATGGATTTACCATATAAACGGCAACCAGCGGTAAACTTCTTGATTGACTAAGGGTCACATACAATTCTATTCTCAGGTTCATGCTGACTGTCACTGTTCAAACACATCATTGTTCACTTTTAAAACAATCAATTATAAAATGGAAAAGAAAATACTGGTTCCTGATTGGCTGGCTGGCACGATTTACAACATGTAAATCCTGCAGTCACCCCATGGGAAGAAGTGCCAGCCAACCACAGTACCAGACTTCAAAGCCACCAACCACTATATTGTTTTCTCGTGGTAACGGCAATGTGCAAAACTCAAAACAGAAAGATAAAAACTTCTCTCTCCTACTTTTCTACATTGCATAATTGCTGTATAACATGCACAGCTGTGGGCAATGTCAGGATTTACCCATGCCTGGTGTAGCTTCCTCACTCAGCCAGCAGCCTCATGAGAAAACCACCACACCAGGCACGGTGAAATCCTGCCATCACTCACAGCCACTCGTGGTATATTGCTTAAATTGTTTATCCCTTGATAATAGGATTTCTGTTAGAATGGGCATTTTCCAGTTTAAGAGGATTTCCAGTTTCCTCCCACCATCTGTTCATTTATTATTCCCTAGCTCCATTAATCTATGTGGTACCAGACCACAAAGTAGATTTTCCTTTAAACTGCCCTTTTTTTAAAAAAAAGTATCTGGACAAAGATCTTTACTCTATAGGGCCCTGTTTTTTTTTTCAACTCTTTGCCATTAGAAATCACAAACTAAAAAACATTTTGTAGTTTTAAAACAAGACTTCGATTAAGTGCATATGACAAGCAAGAATGTACTTGTACATTTTAGTAAAATATGTATTTGATTTGCCTGTATTGTTTTTAATATGTCTGTGAATTATTTCTATGAATTTTTTGATGTACTTTGTTATAACTTGTTGCTTATGAAAACAGGCGGAATTGTTCATCTGGCTTACAAGTATAAAAAATAAAATGAAAATGAAATGAAATTAAGTTGGGATACAATAAAAAAGAATTAAAATCACTAGAAGAAAAATTTGTTCCAGTTAAGAAAAAGTATAACAATAAAGGTAAGGTACCCACCTGGTTAACCTCCTGAACAACAACAACAAAAAAAAACAAATAAGAAAGAAAGAGCAAGCGTACATCAATTTCGAAAAGAATCCCTCAGAACAAAATAAAATTGTGTATCAGAAAAAACATAGACGGATGAAAGATATGATCAGGAAAGAAAGTTGCAAAATGGAAATGAAGATCTCCCTCACAAAGGATAATTAAAAATCCTTCTTCTCATACATAAACAAATGTACGAGAGGGGATAGGTCCATTGGACCCTTAGTAGTAAATAATTAAACCATTACAGAACCATCCATAAAGGCTGATGCTCTAAATAATTATTTCTGTACAGTTTATAATGAGAAGTCCACAGCAAAGGTATCTGGGGACCAAGATATAACTAGAAAATGCCTTTTACCAAGGAACAGGTACTGACTGTTCTAAAAAATATATAGATACATAGATACATAGATACATAGACAGTGTCGGCAGATAAAGGCCTATGGCCCACCTAGTCTGCCCATTTGAGCTTGTAAGTTCAGTTTGTTTTCCTAGAAGTCTGTTTCCCCTTACCCCTGCCCTCTAGAATTCCTTTATGTCTATCCCATGCATTCTTAAATCCCATGATTGTTTCAGCCCCCACCACTTCCTCTGGCAAGGTGTTCCACTTGTCCACCACCCGTTCTGTGAAGAAATTCTTTCTCATGTTTCCTCTGAATCGTCCTCCCTCCAACTTCATCCCATGCCCTCTAGTCCTGAAACATCTTTTTCGCTTAAAAATAGTGTTTTCCTGCACCCTGTTCCTCCCTGTAAGATACTTGTATGTCTCTATCATATCCCCTCTCCCTCCTCTCCTCCAGGAGTACATGTTCAGTTCCTTCAACCTGTCTTCATAGGACTTGTGATGCAACCCATGCACCATCTTTGTTGCCCTCCTCTGAACCTTCTCTACCCTGTCTATGTCCTTACGTGAGTATGGTCTCCAGAACTGTACACTGTACTCCAGGTGGGGCCTCACTAGTGTCCTTATAGCGGAATTATGACCTCCCTTTTCCTGCTGGTGATGCCTGCCTATACATCCCAGCATCCTATTTGCTTTACCTGATGCCTTGTCACACTGTTTCTCTACCTTGAGGTCATCAGAGATGACAACCCCAAGATCCCTTTCCTGCTTGGTGCATGTATATCCTCACCCCAACTGATATATTGTGCCAGGGTTTTGTGCCCATATGCATTATCTTGCACTTCTTTGCATTGAATTTCAACTGCCAAACCCTTGACCATTCTTCAAGTTTCTGCAGGTCCCTTCTCATTCTGTCTACACCCTCTGGTGTGTCTACTCTGTTACAGAGCTTTGTGTCATCAGCGAACAGTGAAATTCTGCCTTCTAGATCCTGTGCAATGTCACTGATGAAGATGTTGAATAGGACCGGTCCCAGCACTGATCCCTGTGGTACCCACTGGTTACTCTTCCTCTGTGGAGTGAGAGCCATTTACCACCCTCTGTGTCCTGCCACCCAGCCAGTTACCTACCCACCACACTACTGTCCTGCCCACACCCATATTCCCCAGTTTGTGTAATAGTCTTCTATTGGCACAGTGTCAAAGGCCTTGCAAGTCCAGATAGGCCATGTCCACTGCCCTCCCTGATCCACCTCCCT
Organism: Neoceratodus forsteri; assembly: GCA_016271365.2. NCBI lineage: Eukaryota > Metazoa > Chordata > Ceratodontiformes > Ceratodontidae > Neoceratodus > Neoceratodus forsteri. The sequence goes on along the minus strand of CM057452.1, from coordinate 914,431,299 downwards.
AGTCACCCAGTCAAAAATTCAATGAGGGTTGGTCTGACTTGGACCTCCCCCTGGTGAAACCATGCTGCCTTGGGTCCTGTAGTCCATTGACAACCAGATGTTCCACCAATCTCTCCTTCAGTAGTGCTTCCATGATCTTTCCCACTACCGAGGTGAGGCTGACTGGTCTGTAGTTCCCTGCTTCCTCTTTGTTCCCACTTTTGTATAAGGGGACTACATCTGCTGTCCTCAGTCTTTGGGTACCTCCCTGTTTCCAGTGATTGGCTGAACAGGATAGCCAGAGGTTCAGCCACCACCTCTCTTAGTTCTTTAAGGACCCTGGGTGCACCCATCTGGCCCCATTGCTTTATCAGCTCTTATTACTTCCAGTTCCTTGGGACCCTTTCTGTGTAAAGGGACTTGTGTCCATTTCTGCACCATTCTCACCCCTTGTACTCCCTTCAGACCCATTACCCTCCTCTTCCTTAGTAAAGACTGAGCAGAAATACCTGTTCAATATATTCAGCTTTATTGTTGTCATCCTCCACGTGGCTCCCATCCTCCCCCTTCAGTCTCACTATCCCTCCCTTTGTCTTTCTTTTTTCACTTATGTACCTGTAAAAGGTTTTGTCCCCTTTACCCACTGATTTTGCTATGTGTTCTTCTGTCTGAGCTTTGGCTTCCCTTACTGACTTCCCTGCCTCCCTTTGTTTCTCCTGGTACTTCTCCCTATCCCCTTCTGCCTGTGTCTTTTTGTATTGCCTGAATGCAATCTTTTTGGCTTTCACTTTCTTTGCTACCTCTTTGGAAAACCATAATGGTCTCCTCTTCCTTTTCCTCTTGCTAACCTGCTTAATGCATAATTCTGTTGTTCTTATAATCCCCATTTTAAATACTGCCCACTGTTCCTCAACCCCTGATTCCTGTCCCATTCCCCTTAATGCCTCTTTCAAGTATCTCCCCATTTTCCCAAAGTCTGCCCCCCTAAAATCCAGGATCGTGTTTTGTGTGGTTTGGTTCTGCTCTTTCTGTGATTTCAAACCACAATGACTGGTGGTCACTGTTACCCAGGTGCTCCCCACTGTTACCCCATCACACTGTCCCTGTTTGTGAGCACAAGGTCCAGTATTGCCTTCTGCCGAGTTGGTTCCATGACCAGTTGCTTGAGGAAGGCACCTGAAGGAGTCAGGATAAATCTGCTCCTAGTTGATGCTGCTGCTGGGATGCTCCAGTCCACGTCTGGTATATTGAAGTCTCCAACCAGTACTACCTCACCTTGTCTGCCATCCTTTGGATGGCTAGCATCAACTCCTATCTGTTTCTTCCTCCTGGGCTGGTGGTCTATAGACCACACCTGTGTGGATGGCTGGCCCCATTTTCCTTTCAAGCAACCCACAGTATCTCTCCCTATTTTGTTCCTCCTGGATCTGTGTGGCCCTTATGTCATTTTTCACATACAGTGCCACTCCTCCTCCCTTCCTGCCTGCTCTGTCTCTTCTGAATATGTTGTAGCCAGGTGGCCATCTCCCAGTCATGGTTATCATTACACCAGGTTTCAGTGATGGCCACAATGTCCGAGTCTGACTGTACCATGACAGCCTCCAGATCTTCCATCTTGTTGCTAAGGCTCCTGGCATTTGCACACATGGCTTCCATGATTTGACCTCCTAGACTGCTTCACTGTTCTACTCCAGCCCCTTCCTTGGTTGTCATTTATCCCTGGTTCTCCTTGCTGTTTGCCCTTCTGCTGAATTTTGCCCCTTTTCTGCTTATACACCTTTTGGACACTAATCTCCATCTTTTGCACACTGCTTTGCAGAGATAGCCACTCCTCTGGTTCACTGGTTCCACTACTAGCTGTGGGGGGTGAGCAAGTAGGTACCGTCCTTGCTGGCCTGCCACCCCCCTTTGCTAGTTTAAATGCTTGTCAATGTAGCATTTAAACTTATCATTGAGTGCTTGGATTCCCCTCCAGGATGGATGCAGGCCGTCAGGCTTGAACAAGACTCCATCCCTCCAGGTGGGTCCCCAGTCACCAATGAATCCAAACCCTTCCTCACAGCACCAGTTCTTCAACCATGAGTTAAAGTTCCTGGTGCATGCACTCCTATGCTCTCCCTTGCCTCTCACAGGTAGTACCTCTGAGAAAGTGACAGAAGTAGCTACTTGCTTGAGACCCCTCCCCAGTTTCCTAAACTCTTCCTGAACTTCCTTTGGCTCCCCATTTGCCAAGTCATTAGTACCTAGGTGGATATAAAATCTGATGCATCACCATGACCCAATGGCATCTACCCTAGATTTATCAAATCCCTTGCATCTTCCCTGAGTTTACCTGTTACAATTTTATTTAATAAATGTTATCCATCAGGTTTGGTCCTACAAGAGTGGAGGGCAGCATATATCATGTCCATTCATAAAAAAGGTAGTAAGGCAATCATGGGGAACTATAGACCTATGATTCTTAAGTCGATGCCATGCAGGGTCCTGGAAAGATTAATAAAGTTAGCACAAGAATTAATACTGAAAGGCATCAGAGATTCCACACAACATGGTTTTACCAAAGGAAGATCATGCAGAACCAATCTAATATCCTTCTATAATAAAGTTAGCAGTAGTCTAGACAGGAATACTCCAGTAGATGTGATCTTTTTGGATTTAGGTAAGGCATTTGACAAAGTGCCACACTATGAATTAGTGGACAAAATACACAGAATGGGGCTGAACCCAATGTTTGTAAGATGGGTAGAGAACTGGCTCTCCAACAGAACCCAGTACATTAGAATAAAGGATCACCTATCAGAGCAGTGATGGATTTCCAGTGGGGTTCCACAGGGACCTGTCCTCAAATTGTTTGCTGTCTTTAGAAGTGATTTAAACCAGATGTAGAAAGCAATGTGTCCAAATTTGCTGATGACACAAAAAATAAGTGGAGAGGTAGATACCGAGGAGAAATATCAATGCCTGGTCAGAGATCTGTCAAACATTGACACATGAGCAAAATCTAATAAGATGAGTTTTAACTCTGAGAAATGTACCATGCTCCACCTGGGTAAAAATAATCCAAAAAGGCTTTTTTCTTTAAATGGGGTTGTATTACAACATATAAAAAATGAACGAAACCTGAGAAAAATTCTGAATACAAACTTCAATCAATCCAACCATTGTGGAAATATCTTTCAGACAGCAAATAGATTGGTGGATTGTGTAAAAAGAGCATTTGTCTCCAGAAATGGTCATTGCTTAACTAGCTTGTATAGAACTTATTTAAGGCCCCATCTTGATTATGGGTCCCCTTTTTGGTGTCCTTACCTACAGAGAGATATCAAACTAATTGAGAGTGCCCAGAGAAGAGTGGCCAGGATGATCCCAAGACTCAGGAACATGCCATATGACATGAGACTGAGAGAGCTGGATAGGTACAAATTTGAGGAAAGAGGAATTAGGGAGGACTTATTGCTTCTGTATAAAATCATAAAGGATCATGACCTTGCCACACCATGTGGTATTGAATATAAGGATATAATACCACATCTCAGATCCAATAACTCACAATTGAAAGTACCCAGGGCTTACACTAGAAAAAGGGACAATTACTATGCAGTAAGGGCTATAAAGCTATGGAATAACCTGCACCAGGACTTAGTCAAGATTACAACATGTAACAGATTCAAAATAGAGCTGGATAAGATAGTAAGGGGAAAATATTCCCACTATGTAGTTGAAGACAGTCATGATGGGCTTATAGCCTTCTTCTGTCTGAACAACTGAGTAATACTAAGTAAATGTACTAAAAACAGCTGATCAGAAGGGAAGTACTAGGAGCAGGATTGGATACCCACTGCTGGCAAAGGCAACGAGCAGAAAACAGCTCATAAATTTAACAAAACTGACAAAAATTTAATTTTTTTCATTCTTGCCACTCTTTCTTAAACTTGTGGTTTTCATAAAATGCAACTTAAATCCCATAGTCAAACAAAAACACCTTATGAAAGCCATTTAATTTGGATATGTTTATGTATTTTCAGCCTTCTAGAAATGTTAAACTGCTAACCTGATCGTTACAAAATGTTCTGGATCTGGAGATTCTGGATCCCAAAAGGCACATGCCAAATTTCAGACTATTTTGTCCAGGGACAGCTGCTTTATTAAGGTGCAAAAGTATTGGTTTAACATAGAAATGCATTTGTAAACCAACTATAGGAGCACTAAAGGATTGTCTGGAAACTGTGCAGAGGAGAGCTACAAATATGACACATGAACTACTCGAAGAACAATATGAACCGAGATAAAACCATCTTAGGATGTACTCACTGGAGAGGAGAAGGGGCAGGGGAGATATGATAGAGACATTTAAATACATCGAAGGTATCAACTCAGTACAAACACAGGATCTCTTCAGGGAAAATACGAAGACACAGTCAAGGGGGCACAACATGTACCTTAAGCGAGGTAGTTTCAAAACAAACAGCAGGAAGTTTTTCTTCATGGAAAGGGTGGTGGAGCCCTGGAACAGTCTGCCCCAGAGGTTGTGGCAGTGAAGACAGTGGGGGAGTTCAAATTAGCATGGGGTAGGCACTGTTGAAACCTAAGACAGTAAAGAAACTGGGAGGGAGGTAGTTTTCACGGGCAGACTAGATGGATCACAAGGTCCCCTTCTGCCAGCACTTTCTTATGTACTACCATGATCATTTAACTTGGTGCAATAGTGCCAGTTTGCTAGCGTAGAGTTAGTGTTTGTGTCAAAACTCCTGTTTTTGAAAGCTTCTAATTTCCATAATTCTAAGCCTCTAGGATTGTGAAAATTGGCATGCACAATCTCAGACCTAGGGCCTAATGTTCTACAAATTTTAGAAAAATCATTCTGGTAGCTTTTTAGTTACATATTGCTAAACTTACATAAATTCCCCCACATTTAGATTTTTTTTGTGCAAAAATAAAAAATAAATTAAAGGAGATACATATTAAAACTTACAGGATGTTACATTTTGTCACAGAAAGGGCCTTTTGGTGGTCAGAGAACAAATTATTTTTTTCATTATTAAGTTATGAAGGTTTTGAGTTTGAACAATTTTTGCCTGCATGGACCAAAGCAAAAAACAGCTGAAACAAAACTGTTTTATTCCAACTTAAAATTCAGACACGAACAACAATTTTGAAATGGAAAAACAAGAAAAAGTTCTTATTAGTAAATGTTGACACTTATGTAGTCATGAGAACATGGTGCAATGACACCACTGAGTTGATCTTTGTAAAAAAAAAAGTATTAGTATTACTATTTTACTTAAAAAATGTTTTCCAGAATTCCTTCACAAAACCATTGAGCCCTTTTCAAAAAGGTATCGAGTGTGCATGTGTAAAGTACAACATGGTGGAATATATGAGAAGACAGACCATGCATATAATAGGGTGTGTGCATTCACAGTGACACAAAAAATAAATAAATAAAGCAATGCAAAAATCCATTGAGCACACAGTGAAAAATAAAACAATGCATTGATTACTTATCTATGCAAACTTCTGTTCCAAAAGTAAAACCCATTGAGAAAATGGTGAAACAGAAAACAACACCTTGCTTTTTTAACTTTCGGGAATTATTTTATTTTTTATTTTATTTAAACAGCAGTTTGGAAAACCTTTGAGCCATAGGCTCATTCACAAAGGTACCTTGTCACAGTAAGACAAACGAAAATACACAGTATAGCAGTACAACACATAAGTATAACAGTAACTTAAGACATAGATACAAACAAGCTGGTACAGGTAGGATTGATGCAAACAATACCAGAGTTATGTTGTCCTTAGCAGCTTAGTAGTAAGCTTTGTCATAAAGTATTAATCTGACTTTGACTAATGGCAATTACAGCATTGGGTGTTAATAAGGTGGTTACGTAAGGAAGTTTTGAGCCGCGATAGTTGGAGCTTGGAGATGGAGGGGCAGTGTGTTGAACCAGGAGGGGGCCCTAAAGCTGAAGGCTTTTTGGCTGTGAGAGGTCCTAGCTCTAGGGATAACAAGAGAAGTTTTCCCAGAGGTCCGAGTATGAACTAGTGGGACAGAGCAGCGTATGGTGGTGGTCAATCCTGGTGGGGATAGCCCGAGGAGGGTCTTTTTTGTAAGGGTACAGGTCAGATATTTGAGGCACTCGTCAGTGTACAGTAGACAGGTGTGTGTCAGCCTAGGTGCCCCAGTAATTAACCTGCAAGCCTTATTCAGAGTAGTGCGGATTTTATGGAGTGCGGTCTGATCAGCAGCACCATACACCGGCAGTCCATAGTCCACTAGGGACAGGATAGAGGAGGTGACTGCGGTCGAAGAACCTCCGGGGAGGCAGTGTTATACCGATGTAAGATGCCCAATCGGATATTAGTGGCAGTGGCTAGGGCAGCGATGTGTCCATGGAAGGAGAGGAGGGTCAAAATGGATCCCTAGGTATTTATAGGAGCAAACTTGTTCGGTGGGAAAGAGGACCCAGAGTGAATGAGGAGTTTGAAGTTGCAGGACTTGTTTGAGGATGAGTGAAGAACATGGTTTTTGTTTTTAAGATTTATCACCAATCTATGTTCCTTGAACCAGCCCTCGGCTTCAGCGAAGGACTTCTGCAGCGAGTCCTGGAGAGCAATAGGTTACGACTTGAGGCAAGATGACTGCATCATCAGTGTACAATAGAATGTTCCCCGAGCAAGGCGTGGAAGGGTGTTAAGGTAAAGGAGAATAGTAAGGGCCCAGGCGGGCCCTGGGGAACCCCAGAAAAGATGGGACAGTTGTCTGAGTAGGTCCCATTAATTTTTACACGCTGTGAGTGGTCAGACAGATAACTGGTGCACCAGGAGATAGGCCCAGCAGCAAAACCAGAGAGACTAAGGGCATCAAGAAGGAGGGGATGGGAGACAGTGTCGAAAGCTTTAGAGAGGTCAATGAAGACCGCACCAGCCAGAGAACCAGTGTCTAAGGAGGAGTGGAGAAAGTTGGAGAACTCTAGGAGGGCTGTGTTGGTACTGTGGCCTGCTGGGAAGCCATGCTGCTCAGGACATAGGACATTGTAGGTGGAGGGTAGTCAGAGATTTGAGAGCCACCACTTTTCCAAGGCCTTGAGAGAGGAGAGAGAATGGAGATTGGTCGATGAGTTTCCAGCACAGTCCTATCACCACCTTTAAAGATAGGGGTGACAGTGGTGACTTTCCAGGCAGTTGGAACCTTCCCCAGGCAAAGAGAGTGGTTGATGAGACATGTGATGGGGGTAAGGACTGTGTCTAAGACCAGCCGTAGGATACCGCGGATCAGGGTGTCACCTGCTTGTACTATTACTCTTGAGGGCAGTGACAAGGTGCGGCCTAAGTTCTTGGGCAGAAACACAGTGGAGGAGGAAAATAAAGGAGAAAGATTTCGGCAGGGGCTGGGGAGGAGGGTCTAAAAATTTGTAGGGAGGATAGGGCTAAGGTCAGTGAATGAGGTGTTGAGGTGGTTGGCTATGAGGGCTGGGTCTGAGGAGATCACACCATTAATGTTGATCTGGGTGGGTGGGGGAGTGTGCACTCCCATTTAACTGTTTAATGTTATCCCAGAAGGTTCTGGGGTTCCCCATGAGGCAGTGAGTGAGGACCGATGGTGCTCAGACTTGGCCTTTCTGATGGCCAGTGCACTTGTTTCAGGCGGCAGCATATAACCGCCTGTCATTGGGCGGCCAGTCTCAATGGCACAGTGCCATAGGTTGTCCCTATGTTTGAGTTGGTGGATCAAAGCTGGGGTTACCAGGGGCATTCTGCCTTTTAGAGCGGCGGGTCAACATTGGGGCAAAGATATCACAGGCATTATTAAAAGTTTGGGTAAAGAAGGAGAGCTGTGTCAATGTCAGGAGTTGCCTGTATAGGAGACCAGTCAATTTGGGACAGAAGTTCCTTAAGTTTTATCAGTCCACCAGGTAATGGGCATGCCGGCATGTGGACTGTGCTATGGGTTTGGGGACTGAGGATGACCAGTGGAATAGAATGGGGAGTGATCACTGAGAGAGTCTGGGAGGACTTGTACATTGGGGATCCGATTAGAGGCGGTTGGTGAGTACCACATCAAGCAGGGTACTGGAGCCTCTCTTGGGGTTAGTCCTGGTAGGGTGGGTAACTAGTTGCGTTAGGTCTACTGCAGAAAAGGAGCCTCGGGTAGAGGGAGGAGGAGGGGCTGAGCCAATTGACATTTAAGTCACCCACCAGAATTTGATCAGCGGAAGGAGGTAGTGAGGTAAGGTATTCTGTAAGAGGCAATGGCCACGTTTGGTCCCTGGGGGGCACGTATGCAGTAGTCAGATAAGGGGTCCTTTAAAGGGTCAGGGGTTAGTTTCAGTGTAGAGTGCCTGGGCCTGGGTCAGGATGGGAGCAGGCAGGGCTAATCTGGGAGATTCCTTGACATAAATAGGCGCGGCCCTTGCCCGTCTCCCAACACGGTCGGACCGGAAGAGGGTGAAACCAGGAAGGAGACTAGGAGTCAGGGGAGGATTTCTACAGCCAAGTCTCAACCAGAGCGATGACATCAGGGTTAATTGATGTGACCAGGCATTGTAGTGAGTCAAACTTTTTAGGAGGCTACAGATATTCATGGAAACCAGCATAGGCCTGTGCTGCGGTCAGGGAGCTCCTGGGAACTGGGCCAGGGTTTGAATGATGTTCCTGACAGGAGTAGTAGCATGACTAACACCCTGGCTGGAGATGGTGGAGAGGTTTTCTCGACTGACATGAGGGGGAGGGGAGGCTAAGGGGCAGGGGTGGGGCAGGGTGGTACAGGAAGGGAAGACAAGAATAAGAAGACACCCAGATGTGCCTGAGGTGGCAGAAAGCTAGGGGAGGCAGGGAGGACGAGACACACAGAGGTCCCAAGGGCAGGAGAGCAGGTTCAGGAGCAAGGGAGGGAGGTGCCAGGGCACAGTCTGGAGTAGCAGATGGGTAAGTGGGTAAGTGCACTGCTAGTGGGAGAGGCACAGCAGAGCATGAGGCAGGGCCAATACATTGTGGTGAGCAAGATCCCAGGGAAGTAGTGCTGTACAGGTAGGAGTAGGAAGTAGTGAGGGCATAGGTCCCTCTGGTAGCCAACAGGTATAACCTGCAAATGGGAAAGTGGGGTGATGTCACGGATGTGATGTCACGGGGTGGATCATAAATTGACAGCCGCCCTGGGTGGGAGGGAGGTGGTTGGGGCGGGGTGGGTCAGGCGTTGCGAAGAGCCATCGGGGCTAGCACCCCCCCTGCAGGTGTCCAGAAGAAGAGAAGAGGCTCTCTTTACCTCGAAAGTTATCAGGCTGGAAATTCGGCCTCCTCAGGTGAGCCGCTTGTGAATTCTTTTGGGATTTCTAAAAAAACCGACGAGCACATGGTTAAAAATAAAATCATTTGTTGATTGTTTTCTAAAATCAGAATTATACATGAACAAAACAATGCACTAAAACACAAAAATTCCTACATAACCCAAAACATTAAAGTACTGTGGCCTGTAGGGCCATTCACAAAGCATGCTACAGGACACAAGCTCAAGGGTCTGTCTTTTGGAAAAAGTAAAGAATAGAACTCCAAAAAACTATGTTACTGCATCTGTTAGGTTTGTAGTGCCACAAAATTATGGACATGTGTGCTAGCGATCCTCAACATCCACCCTCCACCTAATCTCCTTCCCTACCCACCCAAGGTGAAGCAACAATCTGAGGCCATCTGATATGTATCTGTCAGTTCACATACAGACTGCAGAACCTTACACAGATCAAGCTATATTTCTGAAGCCCTGCACTACAAGTCTACTTTTATAGGTAGGGCCCATAAGGCTGCATTCCAGACATGTTACAGGTCCGAGTTATGCACCTTGGATATTTTGCTTCTCCCAGGGACCACAGAGCCCTTGAAAAAGGAATCTATAGGTCTAGGGCACAGCAGCACATCTTCTGATTTGCATATGGTCCACACAACCCAACACAAAGCAAGGTATGGGTCTAGAGCCCTGCAATGTCTGTTTGTCTGCTGTGGCCTCAGCACCAAACAAGCCATGGGACTCAGGACATACACCCTGGGTATGCTGAAACATGTGAAGCTTGTAGCACCCTGTGCTAAGCAAGCTTCAAGTCTGGGGCAATGCTGCATGACTTTGGTACTTTGCATACAGCCTTACCTCAAATATGACACCTATGGGGTAAGGCACCTGGCCTGTAGCTTTGCCTTAGGTCATGAGGGTAGAGTATCGGGAGGGGTGGGCATTAGGGTTGCAAATACTTTTGTAACTCTTGAAAAAGTGGCACTATGCAATATTTTGTAGAACTCATCAGAAAATGCAGACTGCGATTAGATTTAACCTGGTTCTGCCTTTTGTTTTCTAATACTAGATTTCTCCCTCTATGGTCCCATTACCCTTCCCCATTACTGTCCACTCTTACTGATGAAACCCTAAGGCTAGAGTAACTGAGGCAAATGACTTTCACAGCAATGACATTTTCATTCAGTTGCATGTTTTTATCCTCACTATGCAACACCTCTCTCTCTCTCTCTCTCTCCTCCCTCTATCTACCCCTGTATAAGAGGTACAGACTCTGGCATAGGAATTATCATGTAGTCATCTGGACATAACAAATACAATGGAGGAGCTTGGTTTGACCACTGAACACTCCACTGACACCTTTTGATACTTGGACTGTTTTTACAGGTTCTTTTTTATGTTGACTTACTCTAGATTAAATGTCTGAATCTTGGAAATTAGTTAATTAGTGCACTGTACTGTAAACGTGTGTGACATTTTGTAACTATTGCACTGAATACATAGGGGATAATTTTCAATTATGCAATGCTCAAAGGGGTAATATATCTGAAAAAATCATCTGAGGTTAATGTTACATAATCTATTGAAATGTTGCCCAAAATCTTTTGGATTTTGCTAGCACTTTCCACATTCCATGTAAATAAAACATTTTAAAAATGTAGAAAATATGTGAGCGGTAATCAGAGTCATACCCTATTATTTGATTTTTTTTACTGTTTTAGAAAACTACTTCACTGTTCTAGAAAATTGGTTTTACAAGCAAGGAGAAGCCAATTCCAGTGGCTATTATCAAACAGTAATGTACTACAGCACCTAACATGTTACAAGGTTTAGCATGAGAGTGCGAAGAATAAAAAAAAGTGTTTTGCTTAGCAAAAAGATGGCACATGGTCTTTACTGTTCTTCTGTTTGATTAATAATTCTGTAACAGTAAAACCCTCTGAAATGGAACATTACTTTCGGGTAATAGACTCACTGTGAGTAGTCAAGAGAAAAGCTAAAGGCTCTGGTACTTAAATTAAATTTAGGACATAGGCATGCACAAATGGCCCAGATTAATTTGCACACATTTTGAAAATGTAGTGAAAGCCTACATGCACATTCCAGTGGAGTCTGACTTCTGTGTGCATTTCTGGTCTTTGTTCTTCACTGTCAACATTTCTGAGACAGGGCTTTCCTGGGATTGTCAAGGGCATAAACCTTAGAAACACTTCTGGGAAGCCCTACAACACATATGTTCTCTACCACTGCTTGTCCAGCACAAAACTCATCAGAAGCAGCCAGTCATATTGCTGTGTTTTGGGAACCTGAGACACAGTGTAAGGACCTTGTCTTGAGGACTCACGCTATCTTCCTGCATCAGTGAACCTCACGATCAGCAGCATGCCACTACAGCCACCACTAACAGCACTGTTGTTTGGGCTGCTAGTGACACCCACAACGGTTGTTCGTTTATTGTGTTTCATAATAACATTTTATTGAATTTTATAACAAAGTTACAATTAACTAGAACCAAACCAACCAGGTACAGCATGGAAATATTAAAATGATCTGATAACAGAGAGGAATAAAGGAGAGGATAATTTCCTAGCCAGAAAAAGAAAAGTGTACATTCTTTACAAACTAATGAGAAAGTCAAATGAAAGGACTAAATTCAAAATGTAATACAGTCAACAACACAACTACTCTCAGAGACCAAATTACCATCCCTGCAGTTATAAACTTGTAAGGTGTGAAGTCAGAAAAATAGCTAACTACCTGTAAATAATTCAGGGTCAAGGTCAAGATTGGAAGCAGGAGGCATATATGATAAACAGAGGGGAATAAACTTTATTCTAAAAAGTCAACAACCCCTCCTCCTTCACCCCGACAACAGTTGTTCTTGAACTGTCTGCTCCCCCCCCAGCTTTCTTGGACCTTTAAAGGTCCACCTCCTTCATAGCTCCCTCAAGTTCAGTACACAGCTGTTCTTGGTACTCACTCACTGTATGGCCCTGCATGACCAAGTACAGTGCCCCATATTTGAATCTGGTGTTTAGCATGATTGCAAACATGTAGCCAGTGTTGTCATACATGATTGGAAACTATGATCTAAACACTCCAATAAGCCCTTCAATGAGTTCCTGGATGGCTTGTGGAACACATCCATGGTGGCTGACATCAGACGAACAACTGGTATGACCTGACTCAGGGAGGCCATATTAGAGCTTAGGTCAAAGGTTAATTTCTGAAAGGAAGTAGAACTTGGACCATACCCTTAATGGTGCTCCAAAACTGGTGCAGCAGTACTCTTCCATACGTCTGGCTCAATGGATTGCTCAGGCAGAAAATGGTTTGGTTCCACAAAGCATAGCAGCATATAAAATATAATGTTCCATCATGTGCCAAAATCCTGGATTAGCTGATGTTTGGTAACTCAAGAAGGTCCCTTACAGATTGCAGCTGCCTGGCTGGTCTGGCAGAATAATGGAAATGGATGCAGATTTTTCTTGAAGTATCCACAAGTTGAGAAGCACCACACTGCTCTGATGAGCATCAGTGACTACATAGTTCAATGTATGATCAAAACAGTGGATTAACTGGAAGTGGCCATCCCAGTAAGCATTAATCCATGACAAAGGAGGGCTCTACTAGAGAATTAATGCCTGGTTGGGGTGGGTTGTGGCACAAGGTTGCAGGCCAAAATGCTTTATTCCTGGATAAATACAACAGATTTGCATGTTGGGTTCTTTATTACAGATACTGGGAAGAACATGGTCAAAGTAGTTTTGTGACATGGCAATAAATACTATACCATAATACTGCAACTGGATTGGTTAAACTATGACACATGGCCTGAGATGAAGTGGGGATCAATTCTCTAGTAATGCCCACTTGGCATCGGGATCGTGCTTACTGAGAAAAACAGAGACACAGATTGATTAGTCCCTCTCCCACATGTCATTGTGCCTTTCTTTCTGTATGTTGATTCCTCCTTATAGGTGGTGCTACCGAGAGACACAGAAAAAACTCACCCATTACGTGTAGAGACAAACTGGAGCACTGCGTATTTTGTCATAGTTTGAGCTGCATAGTATGTCCAGTTCCTTCCCACTCACATGCCCTGTGGAACTCTGGCAGTGAGCAGTCACTGTAACTGAGGAGCAGTAAGTCTGCAAAATCGCCTTGCTACTAAGCCGCCCCGCAGAGCTCCGGACATGAACAACCCTGTCCCTTGCACCTTGAGGCACACCCCACACAGGAACAGACCCGTAGAACCAGATGGTAACTCATCTGTCAGAGAGAAGAGAGACAGCAGCTTGTAGCATTTAGCATCTAGAGAGACAAATAAATGTACCTCCGTGAACAAACAGTTGTCTCTTAAGTCCTCATCCTTGTTTTTCTTTCCTCACGCAGTAGTGCATTCTGGGTAAAGTGGTAAGATTTGCATATATCGCCTTAGAGACATGTTTAACTCTTCGTATCTTACCCTAGATGCAGTAGTGAATGGGAAAGAAAAACTGAAGTGACGAGTTGACACAGTACTGTGTTTTCTAATGGAGGTACATTTTTTTACATTTTTTCTGTGGTATTGTACAAAATGGATTGCTAAAAAGTTTAAAGCGCAACCACAATATAAATGAATATAGACATGCACGTGCACAGTTCTACATACAAATGAACACCATAAAATGCTTTTTTAGGTAATATTATTAGTTTGTCTTTATTAATGTACCAAACTTATTTCAATAAAAACAGTCTTTTCCCTGCTCTTGCTATGCTACAAGCGTATTAATCCACTCTAAAGTCAGGTTCTACTAGGGAAGTAATGCCTGGTTGGTGCCCCAATCAGGCATTAATTCCCTAGTAAAATCATCCTTTGTCATGGATTAATGCTTACTTATCCAGCACTGAGTGGTGTCACTCGGGTCTCCTTCTGCAAATATGAGTACAAATAACCAGGACTCGCCAAATGCAAACGTGAAGAATTTATTGAAGCAGGGAGTACCAGCAACACATAGAGCTCCCTTGTGTGCATCCAGCGCTTCGACTTCTCACAAGTCTTCCTCAGGGGTGTGGTCAAGATACAGAAAACATCATCACTTGAATACACATGCCAATTAATTATGCATGAGCCAATAGTGTTAGTTTCAAAATATACATAAAAATTGAAACATTAATAATAAACAATATACTAACAATATATAAGTGTATAAATTCATTGTTAATACAATATTTGCTAGCTTTACAAACATGTAAAAAATTTGAATCTATATATTTGTTTGTAACATTCCCTACCAGAAACATATAAACCACTTTCTAAACATTTATAGCAACATTTTATACAATTTATTTTTACTGGAGGCTGCCTTTGGCCCACTTCCAAATGTAACTAAGTTTCAATATATATGAAAGTGATTAGCAGGTAAACATCCATTATGTCATGGCTTGCTTGATTTACAAGGACATTATCTGTGTCTCTTGTGTTTCTGGTAGATGAAAGATTCTAGAGAAGGGAGAGGGAGAGGGAGACAGAAAAGAAGTTATACATACCTACAGTGGCAAACATAATGTATATGGCTACTTTGTCAAATGACTACTTAGTTATTTTTCCAACTTTGTTACTTTTTCAAAAAAGGCTTCAGATCACATCTTTCATTTAGGCCATTAGGTTTAACACAGTTGAGTTTAAATATCCACAAAATTTCCTTTTCTAATACTAGGTTTGATCTGTCTCCCCCTTGAGTTAAGGGAGGAACCCATTCCAATCCCATAAATTGTACATTTTCTGGTCTAGAGGAATGGTGTGTTCAAAAATACAGACCTATTGGTGTGTCCTGTCTCTGATTCAGGATAGAGCTAATGTGTTCTTGAATTCTTTGTTTTAGTGGGCAAACTGTTTTTCCAACATATATCAACTTGCAAGTACACCACAGTACATAAACAACATAGCTAGTAGCACAGGTAATGAGCTGTCTAATATCAACTCTGATATTAGGCTCCATAGGGTGTTGGAAGATTTTTCCTGGTGTGCTATATTTGCAAATATAAGTGATGATGTTTTCTGTATCTTGACCACACCCCTGAGGAAGACTTGTGAGAAGTCGAAGCGCTGGGTGCACAAGAGGGAGCTCTATGTGTTGCTGGTACTCCCTGCTTCAATAAATTTCTTCACGTTTGCATTTGGCGAGTCCTGGTTATTTGTACTCATATTTGCAGAAGGAGACCCGAGTGACACCACTTTTGGGACTTTGGTTTATTATTACGAGCTGGCCGCTCGTTGTGGTGAGCACCAATTTGACTGAACCCTGTTGCAGCATTTCTTTGTTGTCTGTTATCCAGCACTGAGGTTCTGGTTACAGTGAGCATGCAGCTCTCCATTTATCATCCTTTTGTTTGGAAAAATATACCCCGATATCACTGGAACTTGAAATTGTACCTGAATGCAATCATTTCTTCAGTGGCCTGTGTCCACAACCACTAGATTCAGTTTGGACTGGTGGTGCAAACTGAAACCAGAAGTAGTAGTGGAACCAGTAGGAGGGACTAAAACCAGGGTAGTCTGCTTTTTTATGGCTGTGAGCGGAGCCTACAGCCATCCTGCTTTTACTTGAAAAAAGGTGTTTCTGTGGAACACATCTTTTAGGAGTTTTCAGTGTATGCCTCCATTCTGCAAATCTCTATGGCAGTTAAAGAAATACTCCCTTCTTTTTGTTTAATTAGAATGATGGACTCAGAACTCTAAGCTGCTTTTCTCTGAGGGCAAATGTGCACACCTTCCAAACAAATCTAAATATCTTTAAAACTATTCAAGGTGCACAAAAACAGCCAGCGTGAAAGTTGTTCAGGGAAAAAACTTTCTACTGAGGGTAGTAACTAATCTGAATTCTTTATATTTTGTAAAATATGGTCTTCCAAACAACCTTATTTTTTTCTCTCTGAGTGAACACAGTAGGAGTCATGCCAAACAAATGTAAATATCTCGGAAAGTATACGAGTTACCAATATATGACCAACATGAAAGTTATTCAGGACAAAATGACCTTTCAATTGCGGGTAGACACTAATCTGAATTCATTAGATTTTTTTAAATATAGCCATCCGAAAGGTGAAAATTGTGATGAAAAATGAATTCAGGTCGTCAAATGGCCATAGTTTAAAAAATATAATTAGTGCAGCTTAATGAATAGGCTCATTTGAAAGGTCATTTTGTCCTGCACAACTTTCAAACTGATGGTTTATGCATAACTTGCAGACTTTTAGAGATATTTATATTTGTTTGGCATAACTCCTATGAAAATTTAAAATTGAGGTACTCAGATAGCCATAGTTTAAAAAATATAAATCTTGCAGCTTAATGAAAATGCTCATTTGAAAGGTTGTGTTGTCCTGAACAACTTTCATACATGTTTATGATCTGCAAGTTATATACTTTTAGAGATATTTACATTTGTTTAGCATAACTTCTATTATACTTCTAAATAGGTTCAGCTTTGCAAATTATTACACCAAGACAGGGTTAGTTCCATCAAAAGAAATCTATCCCAATGTCAAATTTCAGGGACTTGAAAGTTCACTCCCTGACACAAGCTAAACCAAGTGAAACTTCATTTTAAAACCCTTTGTGTGTCTGTGCTAGCATTAGTAAATGACAATGATTAAAAACACAAGGAAAAATAAGCTTAAAGAGCAGCTGACACCTTCAAGAGAACTTTAACAAAACATAATATTTACATAAAGTTCAGCTTGTATTTCACATTAGTTCATTATTCCTTCTCCCCATTATATTTTGCTGAAGTCATTTGCATGAAAACAGGATTTTTGCTCCTGAAGAGTTCATCGATTTCTGTTGCTGTCTCCCTACCTGAGGTCATAATGCACTGCTTGTGACATCACAGTTTCTCTCATGGCAACAGATTGTGATGTCACAACACAGCATTATGACTTGAAGTAGGGAGTAAGCTATAGAGGCAGATTAACTTTAAAGTAACTGCAAGGGATAAAAAACATGTATTCATGCACATTTTCTCAGTAATAGATAATGGGGAGGAGAAATCTAGAATATATATGGAATACAAGCAGAAGTTTACCTAATTATTATGTTTTTCAAAGTTTTCTTTGTGGCATCAGTAGCTCTTTAAGCAATACGTAGTAAATAATGTTAAAAGTCTTATAAATATGAAAATATATATATGTGTTAAGTAAAAAATAGATTAGAAGACAACCTGCCTTACTGTAAGTTAAGCATTCATCAGCTGTTTTACACAGTGGTGTCAATCAAATTTTACACAGTGTACTGTTCAGATACATTTTTCTTAAACTCTGTGAACAATTAGTCCATAATACTCATGAATAGTCAAGCTTATACTGTCTTAAACACTATACATCTGGAATTCTGTAACAAGTGACTAGTATATGTGTACATTCAAAACCCAAACCTAACACAGACCCCCTTGTAATTGAGATGCTGTTTTCCTAATATGTACATGTATCAACATGTGTCCATATGTACCTAATCTGCTTTTGTATTAAATAACAGTTCTATCAATCTAAAACCAAAACAAAGCACAACTGACAGCTTCAGCTTTTATGCAGGCATAGTTAAAATAGGGATCCTTTAGAGGTATGATATAATTTATAAACCTAGAGAAACTTCAAACAACTGCACATAAGTAATCAATTCCTGTCCTCTTTAACTCAAGGGGTCATTTCTAAAATGTGCAGACGAGTATGGGGACCACTTTTTTCAGAGCATGCCACCACTGGCAGCAACCTCTTCAAGACTGCTACTACCCTCTGCTAATATAATCAGGGGAAAACCAGAAGTAGTGTACCAGCACTGTGATCAATATGGTTAAGGCACATTTACCAGAAATTACTGCTTAGAAAAGAATGAGAAAGTGACTGTGATGACGAACAAACCTGAGACCAGATCTCTAGTCTGTTAATAGTCTCCTCCTGAGTCTGATTTTTATGGTTGTGTGGGTCAAGCTCCACAGATGTTATGCCATCATCAGATTTGTAAAAGAGCACTGTGGAAGCATGTAACCAAACCGCTGTCTGATGTTCTGCCCCAGTGCTCAAGCATAGTTTCCAGTGATTCTGTTTATGCAACCCTCCCCCTCTGTGGGCTGCATAAACATACCCACTTCCTGAAGTGACTGTGGGGGGACTTCAACATGCCAGGAGTACCCCAACAACCAGGAATAGAAGGGAGCAGGTACTGCTGGCTGCCTTCCAGGACAGCTTCCTGATGCAAATGGTCAGTGAACCAACCAGGTTAGGGTATATCCTTAACCTCATGCTGGCAAATGGGGAGTTTGTGAGGGAACTGAGGGTGGAAGAACCGCTGGTGGGGAGTGACCACCACTCAGTATGGTTCACGTTGGATACAGATAAGGAAGGAGTGGAATCCAGCACAAAGGTGCTGGACTTCAGAAGGGATGACTTCAGGAGGATGGGGAAGTGGTAAAAACATACCTGGCAGCCGGCCCCTCTTCGCAGCAGTTGGATTTCAATCTGCGACACTGGTGACCTGGGTTTGGGAGTGTACCCGGGCTGCTGGAGGACCGGCTGGGGGGAGAAGGTTGGAGCATCCAAAAACAGCTTGCCTTCTTCGGGGGGAGGGTAGGGACATGGCTCGGCATGTGCTGACTCCTGGCGGAGGCTGGGAGCATAGCAGCACATCAGCACCTTTGGCTTAACTGGCCACAGGTAAAGGTTTGTGGATTGGCAAGCTCCAAGGCTGATGCAGTGGAGGAGGAGGACGTTGCAGATGTCAGGTGCTCATGCCAGATGTCAGGGCACCAGCGACGTCTGCTAGAAATGCAGAAAAAGCCTTCCAGCTCTGGGTAGATAGAGCCTCCAGGAACCAGCCCTCATGTGCCTCTGCCTGCCAGTCTGTTTTGGGGCCGATGAAACCTAGATTGTTCGGGGTTCATGGGCCACACAAATCCCGCCGAGAGGATAACCCCAGCAGCTCCATGGGGGACCAAGGATGGCTCAGGTAAGGCAGAAGTGGAGGGGTAGACTCCCAGGAGGCTCCCAAAAAGACAGAGCTAGAGGAGCGGGGGAGGAATAAATAAAAAAAAAAGGTACCTGGCCACAATTCAACCAAGCATGGACACTAACCAGTGGTGGGAGCTCATAAAGCTGGGGACAGTGGAGGCAACCAGAACCTGCAGCAAGGTCCAGAGCAAGAAGGGTAGGGAAAGGCTGGCCCAGTGGTACTGAGGGTTGAGGCACTATATGACACACCTCATGCCACACTGGCGACCTGGGTTTGGGAGCAAACTCAGACACCAGGGGTTGGCAGGGGAGGGAAAGGATCGAGCACCAGAAGGGCTGCTCTCTTTTCCTGGGTAGAGGGCACTGGGATGCCCAGCACTTCAGTGGCCCCTGGTGGAGATCAGGGGTGCTGCAGAGTGCTGGACTACATGCAGACAGCGTGGCCCGACGTAGACATGGTTGCCGTGTGCTGCACCATTGGGGACATGCACCATGCATGAGTGGGGGAGATGGGAAGGACATACAAGGGGAAAAAGCCCCTCCAGCTGGATAGGTGATGGCTTCTTGAGGGCATCTGCCTCATACCCAAAGCTGGTTCCCCGCCACTGCTCCCTGAGCTCTCCAGGGCTATAGCCCCCCATGTCCCGGGGAGTCCTAATGACTTTGAAGATGGCGGGGAATACAGCGGCCAGTAGAGCAATGCAGGTGAGCGAGGCAGCCTGAGAGAGTTCTGAGCCTGGAGGTGAAGAAATAGAATTAAAAAAAGAAGGCTACAGCGAAGAAACCTAGCTGAGTGAGCAAGGAGGTCATGGAAAAGGTATGGAGGAAAAGAGCTGCCTTTAGGAGGTACATAAAAATAAGGAGGGTGGAGGACAGGAAGGAGTATCTGAAGGAATAGAAAGAGGTGACAAGGGCAGTAAGGGCAGCCAAGCCATCTAAGGAGCTCAGGCTGGTGCAGGACATTAACAAGGGGGAGAAGGACTTCTTCAGGTACATCAGGGAAAAAAGGAGCTGTAAGGATGATATAGTAAGGATTAGGAAGTGGGGTGGGTGGAAGCAGGAGGTGATAAGGCAGAAGCACTAAACGATTACTTCTGCTCAGTATTTACTAAGGAGAAAGGGGGAGTAATACCCAAGGGAGAGGGAGGGCAGGAACGGAGGGGCAGGGGGTGACAGATGGGGAAATCATGGAGGGCAGGGTTCTGGAGGGTTTGAGGGCACTGAGGGTAGACAAGGCACCAGGCCCTGATATCATCCACTCCAGGGTACTGAAGGAGCTAACAAAGGTCCTGGTGGGACCTTTGGCAGACCTATTCAATGCCCCACTACACTCAAGGTGTATACCTCAGGACTGGAGGATGGCTCATGTGGTGCCCTTCCAGAAGAGGGGCACCAAGGATGAACCGGGGAACTACAGACCAGTGAGCCTCACATCCATCATGGGTAAGCTGTTGGAGACTATCCTGAAGGAGAGGCTGGTGGGCCTCCTGGAGGCCAAAGGGCTACAGGACAGCAGGCAGCATGGCTTTGTAATTGGCAGATCCTCCCAAACCAACCTCATGGAGTTCTATGACTGGGTAACTAGGCAATTGGATGGGGGCCATGTAGTGGATGTCCTGTACCTGGACTTTAGTAAGACATTTGACTCGGTGCCGTATGGGAGGCTGGGAAGGAAGTTAGAAGGCACAGGGGTGGGTGCAAAGCTGGTGAGATGGGTTGGCAACTGGCTTCAGGGAAGACAACAGAGGGTGATGGTGGGTGGGGAGCTCTCATCGCCAAGGGTAGTGATGAGCAGTGTTCCGCAGGGCTCGGTGTTGTGGCCAGTGTTATTGCAGACATATCATTGGGCATCAAGAGCAAGACCAGTCTCTTGTGGAGGACACCAAGATGGGAGCAGTGGTGGATGACCTAGGGGGATAGCAGGGGTTGCAGAATGATCTGGCAAAGATGGAAACATGGTCAGACACCTGGCAGCTGGGGTTCAATGCCAAAAGTGCAAGATGCTACATTTTGGGGCAAAAAACCCAAGGAGGAGTTACCAGCTGGGGAGAGTGCAGCTAGCCGAGACAGAGGAGAAGAAGAATCTGGGGGTGCTCATTATGGGGTCAATGAACAACTCAGCACAATGTAGGAAGGCAGCTGCAAAGGCTAATAAAATGCTGGATTGCATTGCAAGGGGTAGATCCTTGAGGAGGGGGGAGGTGATTCTGCCACTGTATAGATCATTAGTTAGACCACACCTGGAGTACTGCATGCAGTACTGGCGCCTGTATCAGAAGAGGGACATTAAGTTACTGGAGGGGATGCAGTGCAGGGTGACAAAGATGATCCAGGGGCTGGGGGACTTACCATATGAGAGGAAACTGAGGGAGTTGAACATGCACTTGCTGGAGGAGAGGAGGGATGGGGGGATATGATTGAAACATTCAAGTACATGAAAGGAATAAAAAAAATGGAGGGATGTTCAAAATAAGGGACAGGAGGGAAACCCAAGGCCTTGATATGAAACTGGAGGGAGGAAGGTTCAGAAGGGAGATGAGGAGACACTTTTTTACAGAGAAGGTGGTAGCTGGGTGGAATACGTTACCGGCGTCCTGGTCTCGGTCGGTGTCTGGCTGGGCGCCAGGCGACCGTGGGTCTCTTCTGCTACAAAAAAATGCTAATATTTTGAGAAATAACCACGACTGGGTGATGGCCATACCTGGCTACAACATATTCAGAAGAGAAAGGGCAGGCAGGAAGGGAGGAGGAGTGGCACTGTATGTGAAAAATGACATAAGGGCCTCAGAGATCCAGGAGGAACAAAATGGGGGAGAGATACCGTGGGTTAAGCTGGAAAGGAAAATGGGGCCAGCCATCGGCACAGGTGTGGTCTATAGACCACCAGCCCAGGAGGAAGAAAGAGATAGGGAGCTGATACTAGCCATCCAAAGGATGGCAGACAAGGGTGAGGTAGTACTGGTTGGAGACTTCAATATTCCGGACGTGGACAGGAGCATCCCAGCAGCAGCAGCATCAACTAGGAGCAGATTTATCCTGGACTCCCTTCAGGGTGCCTTCCTCAAGCAACTGGTCATGGAACCAACTCGGCAAAAGGCAATACTGGACCTTGTGCTCACAAACAGAGACAGTGTGATGGGGGTAACAGTGGGTGAGCACCTGGGGAACAGTGACCACCAGTCATTGTGGTTTGAAATCAAAGAAAGAGCAGAACCAAACCACACAAAAAGACGTATCCTGGATTTTAGGGGGGCAGACTTTGGGAAAATGGCTAGATACTTGAAAGAGGCATTAAGGGAATGGGGCAGGAATCAGGGTTGAGGAACAGTGGTAGTATTTAAAATGGGATTACAAGAGCAACAGAATTATGCATTAAGCAGGTTAGCAAGAGGAAAAGGAAGAGGAGACCATTATGGTTTTCCAAAGAGGTAGCAAAGAAAGTGAAAGCCAAAAGATTGCATTCAGGCAACACAAAAGACACAGGCAGAAGGGATAGGGAGAGTACCAGGAGAAGCAAAGGGAGGCAGGAGGTCAGTAAGGGAAGCCAAAGCTCAGACAGAAGAACACATTGCAAAATCAGTGGGTAGAGGACAAAACCTTTTACAGGTACGTAAGTGAAAAAGAAAGACAAGGAGAGGATAGTGAGACTGAAGGGGGAGGATGGGGGCCACGTGGAGGATGACAACGGTAAAGCTGACATATTGAACAGGTATTTCTGCTCAGTCTTTACTGAGGAAGAGGAGGATAATGGGTCTGAAGGGAGTACAAGGGGTGAGAATGGTGCAGAAATGGACACAAGTCCCTTTACACAAGAAAGGGTCCTGAAGGAACTGGACGTAATAAGAGTTGATAAAGCAATGGGGCCAGATGGGGTGCATCCCAGGGTCCTTAAAGAACTAAGAGAGGTGGTGGCTGAACCTCTGGCTATCCTGTTTAGCTGATCACTGGAGACAGGGGATGTACCCAAAGACTGGAGGTTATCAGATGTAGTCCCCTTATACAAAAGCGGGAACAAAGAGGAAGTGGGGAACTACAGACCAGTCAGCCTCACCTCGGTAGTGGGGAAGATCATGGAAGCACTACTGAAGGAGAGATTGGTGGAACATCTGGTTGTCAATGGACTACAGGACCCAAGGCAGCATGGTTTCACCAGGAGGAGGTCATGTCAGACCAACCTCATTGAATTTTTTGACTGGGTGACTAGGGAGGTGGATCAGGGAAGGGCAGTGGACATGGCCTATCTGGACTTCAGCAAGGCCTTTGACACTGTGCCACATAGAAGACTATTACACAAACTGGGGAATATGGGTGTGGGCAGGACAGTAGTGTGGTGGGTAGGTAACTGGCTGGGCGGCAGGACACAGAGGGTGGTGGTAAATGGCTGTCGCTCCACAGAGGGAAGAGTGACCAGTGGGGTACCACAGGGATCAGTGCTGGGACCGGTCCTATTCAACATCTCCAGCAGTGACATTGCGCAGGACCTAGAGGGTAGAATTTCACTGTTCGCTGATGACACAAAGCTCTGTAACAGAGTAGACACACCAGAGGGTGTAGACAGAATGAGAAGGGACCTGCAGAAACTTGAATAATGGTCAGGGGTTTGGCAGTCGAAATTCAATGCAAAGAAGTGCAAGATAATGCATATGGGGCACAAAAACCCTGGCAGAATAAATCAGTTGGGGGGGTGAGGATATAGCATGCACCAAGCAGAAAAGGGATCTTGGGGTTATCATCTCTGATGACCTCAAGGTAGGGAAACAGTGTGACAAGGCAGCAGGTAAAGCAAATAGGATGCTGGGATGCATAGGCAGGGGCATCACCAGCAGGAAAAGGGAGGTCATAATTCCACTGTACAATACACTGGTGAGCCCCACCTGGAGTACAGTGTACAGTTCTGGAGACCTTACCTACGTAAGAACATAGACAGGGTAGAGAAGGTTCAGAGGAGGGCAACAAAGATGGTGCATGGGTTGCATCACAAGTCCTATGAGAACAGGTTGAAGGAACTGAACATATACTCCCTGGAGGAGAGGAGGGAGAGAGGGGATATGATAGAGACATACAAGTATCTTACAGGGAGGAACAGGGTGCAGGAATACACTATTTTTAAGCAAAAAAGATGTTCCAGGACTAGAGGGCATGAGATGAAGTTGGAGGGAGGACGATTCAGAGGAAACATGAGGAAGAATTTCTTCACAGAACTGGTGGTGGACAGGTGGAACACCCTGCCAGAGGAAGTGGTGCGGGCTGAAACAATCACGGGATTTAAGAATGCATGGATAGACATAACGGAATCCTGGAGGTCAGGGGTAAGGGGCAACAGACTTCTAGGAAAACATAAACTGAACGTACAAGCTCAAATGGGCAGACTGGGTGGGCCATAGGCCCTTATCTGCCGACACTGTCTATGTATCTATGTAAATGCTTGATAAATTACCCAAATTTGCAGTGCCATCAAATCTAAATTGTGTTTCTTTCACCTTATCAGCTACTACCCTCTTTTCTCATTTCTGTGGTTTAGCATGACATTAGCCACACTATTCTGTGCTGTTCATCTGAAAGGCCTGGAATGGTCTTCCTGGAGTATCCAGGTAGTATGAAAATTGACAGCAATAACTACTGAGGAGAGAGAGGTGTAGTATTGCTAGAAATTGAATAAAAATTAGATTATTAATTTAACAACAAAAGGGGTAACAAATAGTAACATACAGGACAGACCCTAAAAGAAAAAACGGTGAGCATTTAAAGATATAAAATTATTCCTTATCACAGTGGTCAAAGACCATACTCACAATGCAGCCTGGAAAGGATTAGGTTGATTTGCTGCAAATGGTCTTAATGCCCCTACTTTACACCTCTCAGACTAACTGGTATACAAACAAAGGTCTGCATGACATCAGAATTTGTTTGTAATCTGAACATGCAAGTAAAATGGTGAAGGATTTAACAGAATCTGTTTTACGAGTATATGAGCATTCAAAATGACTGAAAAAGTACTACCTCTGAATAAAACTGGATTAGCAGGTAAGGTTTCTGAAACACAGATTCTACAGTCCACCATACCTCTCAACTGTCCCTGATTTTACCTCAAAGTTTTACTCTGTCCCTCCTAGAAATTGTGTTTCCATGACCAAACAGTGGGGGTTGTAAGCATAAAATAATGTCAAACATTAATGTTACAGACATGTTCTTCCTTAGAAAATGCATTTTACAATACACCACTTATTCTACCAGCTTCCTGAGCGGATATCACCAATTTTTAAAATGTGTCCCTGATTTTAAACCTTTGTCCCTGATTTTTTTAAGCCTTGTCCCTGATTTATGAGGCAGGAGGTTGAGAGGTGTGCAGTCCACACTGGGACTGGAGACTGCCCTAATGTGGTGCCTGTCTGAATGTCTAAGGGTTTCAGAAAAATGAAGGTGTTAATTAAGGTGGTAATTTTCACCCTTCCCATGAATAATGTTTCAGTTTGCTGGTGTGAAGTTAGAGGTGACAACTGAACAGACAGGGACACATTTGACTCTTTTAAGTGCCCTGCACTTGAAGGCACTTCCTGATTAGCATGCACTGCAAGCAAGCAAGCACACTGAAATGTCAGACACTTGCTTACAGTCAGATGAGAAGAAAATGAAACTGTTAGTGGAGGATCTCACAGATGCTGCTTGATCCACCATAAACAAGCATTTGTCAATGCCAAACGTTCGCTTGTAGGTATTTGCAGTGGTGTTTGGCATGTATGGTGCTTTACCCTAATGCCCTGTGCGATTGCTGGCATTTGCACAATAAATTGTCAGCATGACCTTTTTGTTACCCCCATTGTGCGCTACATAGGCGGAAACACGTTTTGGGCAGGATGTGAAAAATGACAGCTGTAGTGCTCATAAGGAAGTGTGGTAAAATGCCAATGTTGAAAATCTGGAGTGGAAATATTGAAAATTCGCAAACCTACAAACGTGCGTGGGAACTGTGCAACTCACGCTCGTAAAACAGTCATTTTTAGGAATTTTTCACCAAATTTTCAACATTGCCATTTTAAAACCTCTGCTAATGAACAGTGTCACTGTGATTTTCTTACTGTGTCCCATACATTGATTTTGTACACCGACTGCGCCATTGTGCACTACATGGGCGGAAAGACGTTTTGGGCAGGATGTGAAAAATGACAGCTGTACTGCTCATAAGGAGGTGTGGTAAAATGGCAATGTTGAAAATCTGGAGTGAAAATATTGGAAATTCGCAAACTTACCAGCGTGAGTAAGAACTGCACAATGCACGCTCGTAAAACAGTTATTTGTAGGAATTTTTTCGCCAAATTTTCAACATAGCCATTTTAAGATCTCTGCTCATGAACAGTGACACTGTGATTTTCTTAATGTGCCCCATACACTGAGTTCGCACACCGACTGTGCCATTATGCACTACATGGGCGGAAACAGTGAAAAATGACAGCTGCAGTGCTCATAAGGAGGTATGGTAAAATGCAATGTTGAAAATCTGGAGTGAAAATATTGAAAATTCGCAAACTTACGAGCGTGCATAGGAACTGCGCAACGCAGACTCATAAAACAGTCATTTTAAGGAATTTTTTCACCAAATTTTCAGCACAGCCATTTTAAGACCTCTGCTCATAATCAGTGTCACTGTGATTTTCTTAATGTGTCCCATACATTGAGTTGGCACACCGACTGCGCCATTGTGCGCTACATGGGCAGAAACACATTTTGGGCAGGATGTGAAAAATGACAGCTGTACTGCTCATGAGGAGGTGTGGTAAAATGGCAATGTTGAAAATCTGGAGTGCAAATATTGAAAATTCGCAAATGTACGAGCGTGCGTAGGAACTGCGCAATGCACGCTCGTAAAACAGTCATTTTTAGGAATTTTTTGACCAAATTTTCAACATAGCCATTTTAAGACCTCTGCTCATGAACAGTGTCACTGTGATTTTCTTAATGTGTTCCATACATTGATTTCGCTCACCGACTGCGCCATTGTGCGCTACATGGGAGGAAACATGTTTTGGGTGAGATGTGAAAAATGACAGCTGTACAGCTCATAAGAAGGTGTGATAAAATGGCAATGTTGAAAATCTGGAGTGAAAATATTGAAAATTCATGAACTGACGAGCCTGCGTAGGAACTGTGCAACGCACGCTCGTAAAACAGTCATTTTTAGGAATTTTTGCACCAAATTTTCAACATGGTGTTTTTGGGACCCCTTCTCATGAATGATGTCACTGTCATGGCATTATTCGAGGCCAAAGGGTGATTTTGCACAGTGACTGCGGAGTGCCTGCGAAATCACCCTTCTGGCCCAAATAACGCCATGACAGTGACATCATTCATGAGAAGGGGTCCCAAAAACCCCATGTTGAAAATTTGGCACAAAATTCAAAAAATGACTGAGATATGCAATAAAGTTGAAACCCCCCTATCTAGCCCATTATACAGCTTACCAGCATTTCCTCAGTTCACGGTCGCCTTTGAAGAGTGCAGAGCGTGTTCCGATCCACCGAATCGTCGCGCGGAGTCGGAGGTAAGTATGGGGTGGGTGTGTGTGTAGAAGGCTGGGTGCGCAGTGGGTGGGTGCGGGTTGTGGGGGGCTGGGAGGCAGCGCTGTGGGTCCGTTTTATTTTACAGGTGTTAAAAAAAAGCGACATGGACCGTTGCCACGCTGGTGAGCTCCCAGCGTGGCACAAGATGACTGAAGGAGAAGCCCGACAGGGGATTGGGCACCCCACTGGCAAAACAAAGCATAATGTTTGCCACGCTTGGGTGGCACCTGCAGCGTGGCAGCAGGATGGTTTGGGGACCGTGGAGCCAACGGGAGATTGGGCATCCCTGTCTGCAAACAAAGTTTGTGGCACCAAAGCTGTGGGGTGGCATGGACGGGCTTGGGGGGCAGCGCGTGGCCAGCGAGGAGGGGACGTCGTGACGGTGGCGCTCAGTATGGCAGCGGTGCTTTTCTTTGAAGCAGAGGAACACCGCTGTCATACTGAGCTCCTGCACCCATTGGTGCAGGACCGCCACGCCTGCTCAAGGGAGCAGTGCATTGGATGGGAGAGGCACACTTCCAAGTGTGCTACTCTCCCAAAACGCTCCTTGTGCATGCGCGCAAGTGAACGTAAAAATGAACTTGCAATGGTGAAAACAGGAGGACTGAATCCGGACCTAGAAAACTGAATCCATTCGGTCAAAAACTGAGTAGGTGGTAACCTTGCAGGCCCATGATGGGCACAACAATGTCCCCTGTACCAGTGTCAATGTCCAGAGGAGCAGCCGATGAACAAGCAACACCTGCTCCACAATGACCACTACAAGCAATATGGGAAAAACTAGGGGCACAGTGCAGACAGAACAGCCCTGCACATGTGGAATCCAGCACTGTGATGCCAGCGTGGGGCTTAATGCTGGAGCCCAGTCCCAGGGTATTCAGGACACACTGCAGCCACAAGCGAACCAAGATCATCAACCACTCCCAAGGAAATGTGGCTGAAAGCCACGCAACACAAGCATGCAGGATCCCACCACATTAGAGGCATTCAATGCCACCGTGACCCAGGGTGGGGGGGACAACTCTCTGAGGCGAGACAAGCCATCAGCAGCAGGAGGTGGCACCCCAGCAATGTACGGGAAGGAAAAAAAACAAGTCAGACAACAAACCGTGACATAATAGACATGTCATGACACAAGACACTGAGATACACACCATGGGGGGGGGGGAGTCATGGGGAACACAGCTACAGAGGTGACTTGTGTGGGGGTTGGGGGTGAATGTTTGATGGGTATATTACACTGTGGAATGTGGTACAACACATGATGATACTGCACATTGTGGTGTAACAATTATAATGCTGTGAATTAAAGCATTCTAACACAAGACACGTGTGCTGATAGTACTTCCACTGATGGGCTGAAGCAATGGAATGTGCCATGCATGGTGTGATGGGATATGCCAGTCTGGGTCAGGTGACACATGAGCAGACATGTGCAGACCACAGATGGGTGGACACTGACACCCGCCTGTTACCTGCACCACTGTACCGCAGGCATGACAGTCCACCACTGCTGCAGCACTATATGCCTGAGCAGGACCCACAGTACCCTGGATGTGCGGACCAGGCAAAGAAATGTTGCATGGGTATGTGACACAACCGTCACCCACCAATCATCCCCACACTGGTGTGCCTCTAGTGCAGCTGTTGTTGCATTTATAGAATAGATCAGACAAGGGGAAAGTGTTAATACCCCTTGGAACATGTATGTCTTGTACATGTCTCCCCTCCCCATCCCATACCCCAGTGAAAACATGTCCAATGATACTAAATGTCCCCTGCATGATAGCGTCAGGAAGCCCTTGATACAGCATTGTCATCCTACCCTGGACATTCACCAGCCTGTTCTACACCTTCCTGAAGTGAGTTCAAACAACTGGCTACAGCACCCTGGATGGGGCCTCAACGGGGATCATCACAGAGGTTGTATCACCACACTGCCTCCGCTATCCCCACCCTTGCACCCTAGCAGGCAGATTGTCCTTCGGGATGCATAATAGCACTTGCTGGTTTGTTCAAGGGTTCTGCATATGATGACCCAAGGACATTCCCCTCAGCAGAGGCATTTAGCAGTCTCTTTGTAAGCTGGTAGACAGTCCCAGAGTCCCCTTACACAGATGCATCACAGTATACTTGTAGCATTGAGCTGCAGCTGTAACATTACAGCATCAGTCTAACCAAGTTGTAGGCCCTAACTGCCAACCCAAAGCAAAAATGTCCAGCTACCTTGGTGCCATCCACAACAAGGGCCTGTGTGCCCTGTGAACCTATACCAATATTTTTAAGCCATGCATTAGACAGGACCGGCCATGCCACCGATCCATGAGGCACACCAGTTGTAGCATATCCATCATCCGGACCATTCCCATTGACTAACACTCTCTTTGTCTGTCCTGTAGCCAGCCACCAATCCACCTGACCATGTCACTGTCTGAATCGCAAAGGTTTGGCCACAGTGGCTGCATGCGTGGAGCATGGGCTGCACACTATGGTGATCTACTTGGCCTCCCCACCACATGGCGTGACATGCCATGTGGCAGTCAACCCATAGTGCTGCATACTGTGCCCACCAACACTGGTCAATGTGTCATGCAATGCTGCATGTGGCCAGGATGCAGCAGGCTTGGGGCATGTTGCCACAGTACATGGTTACAGGCAGACAACACTATGTGAACAATAGTCTTGTGGCAACAACAGTGGACATGCCCTTGGTAGCACACATCAGAAGTGCACATCAACCACGTGATCTGTAAAACAAACATGAACATTTATTGTACTGATAGGGGATGGGGGTGTATAAAGACATATGTTAGGACAGGAAACAGCAAACATTAAAATGTGGCATGCACAGTGAGTAAGAGCAAATATACACAATTAAATAGCATATAAAATCTGATTGGACACAACATGACACACCAGTATTGTACAGCATACCAACAACATGCACAAAACAGCTGACCCTGGTGGTAACACGTAACCCTTGAGGACATGCTGTGAAAACAAAACATTACTGGAAGTGACATAGCTGTCAACAATGATTGAGCCATGCAACACTATACAGAACAGATACAATTGAAACTTCTATATGTACATATGGCAGTGCTGAAGGCAGAACATGTTGGCCTTGAGTGTGTGGCCTACATGTCACAGAGATCCTGGACTGCATACAGAAATGCTTGCAGAGACACCTGCATTCATGCACAGCGCACCTGGAATGCCCTGCCCAGCCTTACCAGGCCTTGTAGCTGTTCCCTGGAGGGCATGCATGGATGTGCAGCCTGGTCATGCATGTTGGCATGTGTGGGGGCATCCTGTCCCACAGCCATAGTGTCCTGCTCTTTGTGCACACTAGACACTGTTGTCACACATCCTGACCTGTAGCCCCAGATGGCACTGTGGCCACATTCTCTGTAGTGTCCTTCTCCTGCTGCCCTGTCCCATACCCATGTCCACCATCTGCACCACTGTTGCCCCCACCAGTGTCCATGATGATGTTCCCATCATGCTGCCCAGTCCCATCCACATATCCACTGTCTGCACCACTGTTTCCCACACTAGTGTCCATGATGATGCCCCCCACCTTCTGGCTGTTGTCCCTCTCTGGTGTGGCACTGGCACCCTGCTGTTCTGCCTCCTGCTGGCCATTGTCCATCTCTGATGTCACATCATCACTCTGTTGTTCCTCCTCCTGCTCCTCCCCTTCATCCTTGGTGGATGGGAGCCGTGAGACACGGTGATGCCGATGGCACTTCCGTTCCATATACGCGTGGGCCTCTTCTGTTGCCGCATGGCACGTACAATATCATGGCCCTGGCCCGGGGACTGTCGATGTGGATCATGGCTCCTCCCCACTGCTGCAAACCTGTATGGATACACGTATGCACATGTTAGCATCCCCCGTGGTCATGGATACACGTACATATGCTGTGTCCTACCACAAGTGTATCTGTGCACATTTAGAGGTGCTGACAGGATGACTCATTCTGCAGTAACATTGCCAATCATGCTACATATGGCCCATATATCATGATAGTGTCCTGTGTGCACAGGAAGTTTGCCCCAGCACCCAGCCAACATCGTTGACCATGGTCATCATTGGTACAGTTTCCCCCAGGCCATCCCTGTGCCCCCCCCATGTGCCTCCTATCCCCACTGGCCTCCCCCACCCCCGGCTGTTCCTCAATTGTTAAGGTGAGCACCACTACACACATCAGAAGTCCCCATCCACTGGCACCATGGGTTAAGACCATGGCAACATGTGCCTGGTGCATGCACGTCCATTTGTAGGGAGGTCAGCCACAGGCATGTACACATTGTTGTGCCAGTCCTGTGCCCTACATGAATCTGCACTGTGATATGCCATGTACCACTGACAGATAGATGTGTCTCACCATCAGCAGTACAGCACATTTGCATGTGTTGCTAGATGTTGTGGCACACACATGTCTATGCAATTCATGACTGTACAAGGCCCAGTGCCCATGGCCATGGACAGCCACATGTGAGTATATGTCCATGAACACACCCGGAGCACAGGAACCCTGGCTAGGGTTGTCCATGCATGCATCCCCTGCTTGTTGCTGGACAGTGCACACATGTCAAAACCCATGTACTTGGCACTTGCTGCCCTGTGTACAGGTACTGGAACAGACAACATTATGCATCTGTCCATAACACCATGTCACAGGTATGTCCCCATATTGATGGGTGTATACATGTCAGTTCATCACCACTGGCATGGCTGTCTGTTGCACATATGTACACCCTCATGACAAACTTCCTGACATGCACACTGGTGGATTAGTTGTTCATAGTCATCATAACAGTACGAATCCACCATATGGTCACATCATAAGAAAACCCAATGACACAGCATGGTGTTTCATCTGATGAGGGGGTCAGGCCTGTGATACACATCCACATACTCCAGTGTCCCACACAGGGTTATCCTGCCCATTTGCTATGTGGTGTCCATGGCATGCTATGACCCTTACATAGTTGTGTGCCACATTCCCAGGGACAGGCCATGATGGTACACCACACATTACCCACAAATGGTGTGCCACGGGGGTGACTAACAACCATGTGCTACCTTGTGCAGGCCCCTGTGCCATGTGTGGCACATTCATCTCTGTCTGTTAATGTCCCCTTACACTCCATATGGGCAGGCTGGGTACTGACAGCATGGCAACACACATGAGCCCTGTGGACCAAGGCACCAGCATGTACATCCGTATTGCCTGCCATGGAGGCACAGGTCCCTGCCTATTGCTAATTACACCACTGTAGTTCACATGGGAGCTGGCACTTAGCCTGCCCAGTGTGTTTCAATGGCGCCACCTGTGTTGCTGCATCCAATGCCTGTCCACCATATTCCCTGAAAGCTGTCGACAGTCTTGTGCCTTCCTATCCTGTGTGTACAAGATGAAGGAACATGTGACACTGTGCTCATGTGCAGCTTGCAACATACCTATGTGGCATCCACATGCTGGCCTACTACTGTGTAGACAGTGACACTTACCAGCAAGCACACGCTGTCCAATTCTCATCACTACATCTGCCTCCTGTTCTATGTGTCTCAGCCTGTCGAGGAGTCCTGTGTCATGCCTGGCTATGTCTTGCCAGTGATGTTTTAGCTGGTGTGGTGTTCTGTGGACACCAGTTGTTTTTTTCAAGCCGGGCATCTATTTGGTGCCACACTCTATCCCTATTACTTGGGGTGTGTCTCTTGACCCTGGTGGTAACAGGACCCTCCCCACTGCTGAACTAGGCTGATGTATAGTGCAGTCTCCTGTGATGTGAAATAGGGGGCTCTACCACTTAATCTGGCCATTTTCTGTGTCAGGCAGCTGTGGAGTTTCAAGCAGAGTGGTCTGTGATACTCTTCCACACCTGGGGGCCTCCTTGTGTGGTCATGCCTTGTGTACGGTGTGTTGTAGACCTGCCAACTGCATGGTCCACTACTTTCGCATTTGCACCCAATGTGGCTACACATTTGCAGGTATCATCACGCAAGACACATGTGCGGCGTTTTTGGGTAACACTTGAGGTTTGCGTCGATATTACACGTTGAAACACACGCAAAAAGCATATGCGTTATATTTGTGCTGCACATGCTGTCTGGTCCTCAACTACTGTCCTGCACATTGTGTTGAAGAAAGCATCTTCATTGTTAGCTGCCTTTCTGCTCTATGTACTGTGCTGTCCTACAGGTCTGTTACAGGGCTGTGGCTACCCCTGTTGTTGCACCTGCACCCCATACCTTGTGACAGCTGCTGTTGCACACCTGTGTGTCCCTGATGCATACTTTGTTGACCACACCAGCCATTCTACCTTGGGACATGTTACACATGTGTATTACTGCCTGCATACCCCACATATCCCTTGCCCAGTGTATATATGAGGAAATACCAAAACTGTTTTTACCAACATTTGAAATGCCGATGTCACAAGCCTGACACTGAGAATCTGGATAGTGGGATTTTGATTTTTTTTTTCATGTTTCGGGGTCTTTGCCCCTACACCTCCCTTAATAATTATAACAAACTCTGTGGGAGGCGAAATCCCACTGTCGAGATTTTCAGTGTCGGGTTTGTGGCATTGTCATTTCAAGTGTTGGCAAAACAAGTTTCAGTCTTTTAAAATGATACTTGCCCAGTTCCATGATAGGTAGCAACACTCTGTTACACACCATACTCCCACTGCCATGCCACCTATATTCATAGTGTGTACCTGAGACATGATTCATTTCAGCAGTCCTGATGTTTCTGTAGCTGAACAATGCCACCTTCACAGACACTCCGCTTGGCTGTGTGTTGTCCTCATGCACCCCTTCTCCCCTGGGGGCACTCACCTCTCGCTGCATCTCTCATGCCATCACACCATAGGTTGTTGTCCAGTCACTGCTGGGTACTATGTCAGCCAGGTGCCACCCAACAGCTATGGTCCTTGGTTGTCATACAGTGCTCACAGCTCATGTAAAGCCACCCTCCAACTGGATGTGCTATTGGAAAAAGACAGTCCAAAATCACAGAATTCCAGCATTACCCACCACAAAATCAGACCACAAGCAAAGTTGTTCAGAATAAGATCAGTTTAATAAGGCAGAATGAAGTGCAAACCTCAAAATGCAAGTGCACAGACCAGGGAACAAACAGGCAGGACCCCAACAAGACTTCCTCCGGTTTCATCAAAGCTTCATCAGGAAGTGTCCCACAGGTGTAACCATCCACCTTTTAAACTAGATCCTTAAAGACACAGTGTATAATTTATCAGTTACAATCAAGTTCTTTGATCTACTTGAAAAAATCTAGTTACATTATTTCATCTGTATCAGAACTCCCTCCTACTTGATGTTCACTCTGACCCTAATCATGCTGCCTTTAAATAAGCATTTGTCAATGCCGAATGTTGTCTTGCTGGCATTGGCATTGGTAGTGCAGGAGTTAAGAGATGCATAATAGGAATGGCAATAAAGTAGTGAACTGACACCAACCCTACCCCCACACTGCAGAGAGTGACAGGCATTGGGGTGTGCCTTTGGGTCGTTGGCCATAATGCTCACGCCATTTCACCTCACCCTACCCTGCAGATACCAACAAGTGTCGCGGTGTGCCTTGAGGTCTTCGGGCTTACGCTCATCCCATTCCATAAGGAAATACACTGAAATGGTGCAATATAGGAGAATGGGGTGAATTTTGGGGCCAAAGAGTCCAAGGCACACCTGGATGCCTGTCAGTGGCTGCAGGGTGGGGGTGGAATGGCATGAGCATTACAGCCGACAATCCCAAGTCACACCCCTGACGCCTGTCAGTCTCTACAGGGTGGGGCATTATGGTTGGAAACCCTAATGCCCCAGGCATTTGTTGGTATTTTCACTACAAATTTTCAACATGGGCTTTTTGTGACCCTCACCTCATGAAGAGCAGCACTATTAGTTTGTTAGCCAAAATGTGATTTTGCACAGTGACTGTGCCATTTGGCGCCACAGGTGCAAAAACACATTTTGGGCAGGATGTGAAAAATGACAGCTTTACTGTTCATGAGAAGGTGTAAAAAAATGGCAATGTAGAAAATCTGGTGTGAAAATATGAAAAATCAGTGAAGTCATGAGCGTGCATAGAAACTGTGCAACAAATGCTGGTAATGCAATTATTTGGGGAATTTTTTCAACCAAACTTTCAACATAGGTATTTTGGGAACTCCGCTCATGAACAGTGGCACTGTGATTTTGTTAATCTGTCCTGAAAGTTGATTCCCCACAGCGACCACGCCATTGTGATAAAACACATTTCAGGCAGGATGTGGAACATGACAGCTGTACTATTCATAAGGGGATGTGAAAAAATGGCAATATTGAAAATCTGGAGTGAAAATACTAAAAATTGTCGAAGTTAAGAGCGTGCGAGGAAACTGTGCAATGCATACTCATAATGCAGTCATTTTTTGGAATTTTTTTCACCATATTTGCAACCTAGGCTTTTTGAGACCCCACCTCATGAATAGTGGCACTGTCATTTCATTACTCAGTCCTGAAAGGTGATTCTGCACAGTGACTGCGAAATCATCTTTCGGGACCCAACAACGAGATAACAGTGCATGTGTTCATGAGGTGGGGTCCCAAGAACCCCTTGTTGAAAATTTGAGCCAAAATTAAAAAAAATGGCTGAGATATACACCTAAGTTGACCCCCCCCCCCCACTGATGCCATTATACAGCTTACTGGCATTTCTTCATTTTGTAGTTCGGCTTTGAAGAGTCCAGACGAGTTCCTGTTCCACCGAAGATTGCAGCGCTGGACCTCCAGAGGTAAGTAAGGGGTGAGGGTGTGTGTGGGGAGGTGGGGTGCGCAGAGGGTGGCTGTGGGTTGGGGAAGGGGGCACCGCATACAATGGACCATTTTCTTTTTTTCAGCTAAAAAAAAAATGGACACTGCACTGTGGGTCAGTTTTCTTTCTTTACAGGTGAAAGAAAACAAATGTTGGCCACACTGGGGTGGTGTCCCAGTGTGCCCCATGATGTTTGGGGGGGTGATGTTGGTCACATTGGGGTGGGCTCCCAGTGTGCCACACAATGGGGGTGGGGCAGGGGTAGGAACATGCCGATGCGGTTGGCTTTCTGTGAGCGGCAGCACACTGGGGTGGTCTCCCAGTGTGCCACACAATGTGGGGGGGTGGCAGACATGCCGACACGGGGATTGAACCCGATGTCAGCCTCTTTGGGGACCGTGTAGTGGCGGCAGGATCTGCCGCCATGTTTACTGAAATGTTTCACTAGGAAAGGCATATACGGGAGGAGTGTCATCCATGCCGCTGCATGACGAGCTTGTCTCCGATTGCAGTGACATGTTTGTTTCAAGTTGGTGGCACTTTACATAATACTTGTGTCAGTGCTAGCATGCTGGCTAATTGGGGAGTGAGGGGCGCACCTACTAAAGCGTGCACTGCATTCGCCAACACTGACGCACCTCTGCATTTCTCCTACTATCACAAGATCTTGCTTATTCTCGTGCAAGACAACATAAAGAGGCAATAAACTCCTCAGCAGCTACAGATCTATTACCATTTTACTTGCTCTCAGTAAGGTCCTGGAAAAAATTGTCTCCTCTCAACTTATCACCTATATCACTGCTCATAACCTACTCTCCCCAGCTCAACATGGTAATACTGTTTTGCTCATCCTCACCAATAGTATCATCACCTCTTGACAAAGGTGAGCTCACTGGCGCCGTATTCATAGACCTAACTAAGGCTTTTGATATGGACGACCACGCTTTACTATGCAACAAACCACATGCCCTGGGAATCTCAGATAACACCCTCCCTTGGTTCAGAAGCTGTCTAATAGACAACATGTCAGGTTTGGATCATCTCTATTCGATCCTGCCCCTGCCACTATTGGTGCTCCACAGGGTTCTACACTCGGGCCACTCTTTTATCCCCTCCATGTCAACTCTGTCCACCAATGTTTCTTTCATAGTACTCCTCTCTTGTATGCTAATGACCTGGTTTTCTTCACCAGTGCCCAAAACTTGCCTGACATCAATAGAACCCTCTCAGCTGATCCGATGACTGTTCAAACCTGGTTCCACAAGAACCGGCTTTTAGTGAACCCGTCAAAATAACATGCAATGCTATTCAGAACTGCTCACAGGTTAAAGAATATCTCAGCTCCCCTCACTGTGGCCTGTGATAACAGCACCCCGTGGTCATTGGTCCCCAATTACCTGGGTATTATGTTAGATCCCTCCCTTGACTTTTCTCTTGTATCATCCAACTGTAAGGGGCTGGACTTGGACTACCTTACTGAGCCAGCCATAATCTCTCTCCATCTGTCCAATTACCCATGGTATCCTGTTTCCCAAAGCTCTTTTATGGCCTGCCCATTTGCCTCAAATGCTATCCTGTGGAAATGGGATATGGCTTGCAATAACATCTGCCAATCTGACTTGCCTGCAACTGACTCACCCACCACAGTACCCTGTACTCCAAACTAGGTTGGCTACCTCCTGCTACTCGACGTGACCTCTCCCTGGGTGGCACCACTCACAGCGCAATTCAGAACTGTGCACCCCTGTCTCTTGCCTCCATCATGGTACCCTACAGAAATGCTTATCCTGTCAGATCCTTGGACCTCGACCTCCTGTCTATACCCAGGACTAGGACCAAACTCGGGGAGACAGCCTTCACTGTTGCTGCCCCTAAATTGTGGAATAGCATACCTGCTAATATAAGACAATGTACTGTTAACCACACTTTCTGGAGCCAATACTGTTCACATCTGCTCCAACTGGCAGTATGCTCCTGTCCTTAACCCCTATCCCTCGCAATCTCTAGCTACTGGTATTTGATACCCCTGCACTTGTCACTTTGTATACCTGTTAGTTGGTCCACACCTTGGAGCTTTACGGCCAATGACCTCTCTCCTCTGCTTCTTAATTTATACCTCTCGGTTTACTCTAGTCACTTTGATACTTAATTTATTGTCATGCACTGTGTTGTTTTTCTAAATTTATCACATACTCTAACACTGCAGAATAGTTTCTGTATTCGTACTTTTTAATGGTTTGCATCCTCCCGGGTCATGCCTGAAAATAGGCAGCTGTTTGTCTAGTGCACCTTACCAAGTAAACAAAAACTAAATTATTTATTTATTTCAATTTTGTTAACTAATAAATAATTTGAGAATGCAGAGGCAAGCCCATCATTATCACCACCACATTTTGAGGGAAGAGGCTGGGGTAATCTCTGCTTTGGGAGAAAAAATCTTCTTGAAATAAAAGTTTGGAGGGCCAGTATTTGAAACAGGTTCATCTGTTGTTAATTTGCTAGCATCTGAAGAAATGTGGTCAGAATCAAGACTGCAGACAGAAAAGTTCACAGATTTCTCAGATGCAGTAAGGCAGGGCAGATGGTGGGGGAGCGAGGAGACGTAGTATACGGTATAACACAAGGTAGACTGGATCCACCAATCGTCTTTTTCTGCCGACAGTCTGTTCTACTAGGATGGATGCTAAACATAAACTATGCACAAATAAAAGACGCTTGTTTCCACAGTGTTCTGAGCCTATATTTCCAGATTTGACTAGATGTGCACCACATTGTGCGGGCCAATGGGCCCATAATGTTCCACATTTTGAGCATATGTAATTACAATTAATTCAGTTACAAAAACCTGAATGGTACGTTGTAAAGTACTGTAAATTTGAGTGCGGGAGCATAGCCGAGGCAGACTTGCTACGAGCCAGCAGCTTGTTGTTATGGTATGTTACTAGTTTATGCTGCACGCCCCCTGTGGTGTAATACATATTGGACGAGGCATCATTTATTATTACATGAGACCCGTGCCCATCTTACTTGATTTTCGGTAATCAGCACTTCAGCAGGCAGCTGTCAGTTAGGGGTACGGGTAGGAGTACCAGGGCAAGCTCAGAAGCCTCAGTGTTCCCCGTGTCTGTCACTCCTGTACCTTCATGTCAGAGACCCTGATCCCCGCCTGCTTGGAATTTCCATCCCCGCCCACGTTTGGGGAGTGGCTTAAGGTAGAGAGACTAATGAGGCTGCAGCCTATTGAATGTGGTAGTCTGGGGAGACAGTGTACAATGGAGGATCAGACAAAAAACAACACAGGAGCTGCAGTAAGTAGGACAGCGGTCAGTCTTTGTGTAAGTTGCTGTTGAATTGCCTATGCATACGGTAACTAACTATTCCTCACAACTACCGCTATATGTTAAGCAGCTCTGTACCTCTGTCAAGCTGTTGTGATCTTTGTATGAATATGTAGCAATATAAAGATGATGCTTTCTTTGTATGTATCGCCATATATTGTTTGACTGTATTCTCCTGGGTCATGTCTGAAAATAGGCAATTTTGCCTAGTTACCCGGTTACCAAAAGCAAATAAGTGTGGGGTCACCACAGAGAAGATCATAATACAGCGTAATTATAATGATATTTAGGGGGATTTGAAATCAGTTACAGCCTGGAGAGGAGGCCGAGCAGACTGATCAGCAGTAGGCAGGGAGTGCTCAGTATTTAAACATATTATAATACTATTGTATAATATAGAACGAGATTTGGGGGTCTTGAACTCAGTTACATGAAGGTGGAGGCAATAAGATGATCAGCAGCAAAGTCGGAAAATGTTACCAAAATCTGGTGGATCCTTCTAAAAATGTCGTCTCAGCTCAAAATAATTAAGGACATTGAAATAGCCAGCAATGGAGTGAAAACAGGAAACGCTCGTCGGGAGGAGTGTCATTGGTGCCACTGCATGAGGAGTTTGTCTCTGATTGCAGAAGCACTTTTCTTAGAAGTTTTGTCCACTTTACATAATGTTGGTGTCAGTGCATGTCAGCGATAGCATGCTGCCTTATTGGGGAATGCTGGATGCACCTACTAATGTGTGCCCTGCATTCGCCAACACTGACGCACCTCCAAAATCTGCCACTACCGCAAGATGTTGACTTGTGCGCAAGCACGGCAAGCCAACATAAAAAATGCATCACACTCTCCTGGTCAAGAGCTCCCAATGCACCTGTTTTAACCCTCCATAGGCTGCTCCTATTTCCTGCCTCCCATCACTGAATGAGCATCTCTTTCTCTGGAACTTGACTACTGTAATATGTAGCACTTAGCATGGATGGTATGCAAAATTTCTAGTACCTATGATTGCATGAACTATGCACATTTTTTCCAATCTGTTTTCTTGCATCATATCATCACTGTTATTATTTGAAATGTCTTGTAGATTCTCTCTTTCATGTTGTTGCTCATCTTCTGTACGAATGTCTGTAAATTGTTTGACTGCCTAAAATTACTGTAACCTCCCAGGTCGTATCTCAAAATAGTCATAATTATGGCTATGACACCTTACCTGGTTGGCAAAAACTAATTAAAGAAATAAAATACTTTACACTGAGGTTATTTTAATAATCAAGTTCTAAAGCCTGTATATACATATATATATATATATATATATATATATATATATATATATATATATATATAATTTTATTAAATGAATCAGAATTACAAATCTTTAAGTCAGAAACTCTGTTGCAAAGACTCCACGTCAGGGAGGTACAAAGCAAGGAATACAGGAAATGACATTCATGATTGGTACAAATAAAACAAAACAGTAACATCAATCAATCAATCAATCAAAATCTTTATTTATCCAGGCGGGCACCATTGAGCAAGGCTCATTTGCAAGGTGGACCTGGTCATGAATACATCAAAGTAAGTACAGAAGCAGGTATACAAAAAGCAATAATATACAAGGAAGAAAAAGTATATACAGTGTATACAGTACAGTACAAGGTTGAAATAAATAAAAAAAAAACAGCATTATTTTACAATTGAAGAAGTCAGCAGATGTACAATCAACCATAGGCATACAGGGGTTATAAGCAGAGATCTTTTGAGTGAGGCAGCCGGCAACTACTCATATTGGGGAAAGAGGCCATGTATGGGGTGGCAGGTTAGAGAGGTAAAGAAGAGGAGGGATATATTACCATCGACTGGGGAAAAATTGAGCTAAAACCACAGAAAGTGACAATGGCTGTTGTGTACTTGTTTATTATGATAATGACAGAGGAGGGGTAGATAATTGGGACACTACTATGGATGGGGTGGGACTTTAGCCAGGCTGGAGTGGACAGGGAAGGGTGAGTGCAGCAGGAAGAGTTAATAGGGAAAGAGTGAGTAATATACTGGATAAAAAATGATCCAGGTCAGATAATACATTATACATTATATAATTAATCAGCACAAGCAAGAACAAGATTGAAATCAGGTAAATAGTGCCAGATGGAGCTGGGACAATGAGAGAGTAGTAGGTATGGAGAGAATACTGTTCAATACGCTGATGATACAGTCATCTACCAGTCCATATCTACCCTCCAGGACCTGGGCCCTCTCCTCCAAGGGGACCTAAATACACTTGAGGCCTGGCTTACATCTAACAGAATGGTCGTCAATGCAGCAAAAAC
The DNA here is from genome assembly GCA_016271365.2 of Neoceratodus forsteri. NCBI lineage: Eukaryota > Metazoa > Chordata > Ceratodontiformes > Ceratodontidae > Neoceratodus > Neoceratodus forsteri. Next base: position 914,389,008 of record CM057452.1, on the reverse strand, counting down.
AAAAGCTTTGCTGTTTGGCCCTAGATCCCTGGGCCAGGACAGGACCAATCCCTTACAACTAACTTCCCTTGCTGGAAAGAGTATACACATTGTAGACAACATAAAATACCTTGGGCTAACTATCGACCAAGGTCTTACCTTTAAGTCCCACGTAGACCAGGTAACTAAGTCTACCACGGCAAACTAGGCACCTTGCACTGGATAAAAAAGCAACTTATCCCAGAGGTAAGGCAAGCAATTGCCACCAGTGTCCTCCTTCCTACATTAACATATGCTGCCCCTGTAATTCAGGGTATTTCAAAGCATGAGGTCGACAACTTCAGGTCCTGTACAACAAGGTGGCGAGGTTTGTGTCACTGAGTCACCTAAGAAGCCACCCCTGCATCTCGCTGGCCCAGCTTCAATGGCTTCCTTTGAGGCTCGTCTTCAGTACCCCCTGCTCTGCCTTGCTTACAAACTGCAGCACCTGGCTGCCCCACCTAGCCTTACAAGAATTATTATTCATAAGTCCAACCCTCGTATACTCAGGACCACCGGTCGGTCCCTACTAGCAATCCCCAGAGTCAAGACTACAATGGGTAGCAAATCCTTTCCTCACATTGCCCCTAAGCTGTGGAACACTCTCCCACCTTTAGTACAAGAAGCCCCATTGCTGTTAAACTTTCGCACAAGGCTCAAGTCCCATCTGCTTGGGGCAAGCCCGTGCCATTGTCAGGGTATTGGATAGTCACCCCCGGTCCCACATCCTACAACAATCTCTCTCCTTTTCTCACCCAAAATGACTCCAAAAACATGCCTCAACTCCCTCAATTGTTGCACTTATGTTCAATATATTGAAATATTGCCTTTATTCTAACCTTGAATTTCATGTCTACTTTCTCTGCACCCTGTACTACCTGACTGTATTGTACTGTTTCTGTCTCCCGGGTTGCCCCTGAAAAAGGGACCTTCGGTGCTCAGTGGGCCTATCCGGTCAACAAAATTCAATAAATAAATAAATACTGAAGAGAGGAGGAAGTGTGAAAGGAAATAATCTGGTAACCTATTTCATACATGTGTATATATATATATATGCATATACAAACCACAACAAGATAGCACACTTCATTGCAAAGAAATGTTTTGGTTCACAAATTGGAGCAACCCAATATGTTTTAAAAAAATGCATATAAATGTATGAATGTCACACTTAGAGCCCACAAATAATAAAGAAAATATTGTGTACAATTAACTGGAATCTATAGTTGGTTAAAAAGTATGTTACTTATATAAATAGTGTAAGCCTCCTTCTGGATATGATAAATCCATTTGATTACATATAATAAATAATCAACAATGGATAGCTTCTCTAATATTAAAGAAACTAAAATGAATCCTTATTCAGTAGGATAGCTGTAATGTCCTGAAGAAGTCAGTAGTGCCCCATCCCCTCCCAAATCACGCACTCACAGTGTCCATTGTAACCCATAATTAAGAACAATTTTTATTGATTCCTCTATTTTATTTTATATTTGTATCCATTAAACACTTCACATTTGTCTCCTTAGTTGCATCAAATTCTAAATAGAAAATTAGTTCCAACTGAAGCTTGAGGGACAATGAATCTTTATTGTCAATGTGGGCCTTTTCATTTCTTAGTTCATTTTTAGCTAGTGTTCCAACAGATTTGTGAGCATTATTTTTTCATCTGTGCTACTTATATACCTGCAAGACAAAAACAATTGCTCCACTCACTGTCATGCCCAGTTAACCACTCAAGTGCATCCAATATGAAAAACCATCACCGACATCATAAAACTGGTTGCAGTATCAGTACTTTATTCCATATTCATTCATATGCATATTCATTCATATTGCATATTCATTCATACTGTAGTTTATTCCATATTTATTCATACTGTAGCTTCCAACACCATAAAGGGAGTTAGACAATGCTCACTGGTAGCTCATATTGTAATTTATAACCCCCTGAAACCCCAAATGTGGACAATAATTACTATAGTACCACAGATTGTACTATAGACCACAGATCGTACAAATAAAATCTGTCTCCGTGGATCCAGGTGATTACTGTGGAGCCACAGACTGTACAAATAAAATCTGTCTCAGTGGATCCAGGTGCTAGATAACATTTAAAATCAGTCCCAGTCTTAGTCATCACTTGCGGCATTAATAACACCTCATTCACATTGAGCCCATAAATACTTTTGTACCGGGTGTGTGGTAAAAAGAATGTAATTCATTTGGCAATTGCTAATAGATGACCTTAGTACATGATTAATATCTAGAAACATACCAACAATTTCTATTTTATTTCTTTGACTATTAAAAGTTAGGGCAGACATATATTTTGTATAGTCCCTCATGCACATCTCAACAGCCTTATGTGCTATTGGGGCTGCATAATTCCCAGCCTCACAGCCTACTCATATTAGGAGGTCACAGAGGTGACGGGGACCGATATGCTCACATGAATATAATTTTTACAAGAATGCCACACACTGCTGAGGAGAAGTAGTGAAAGCAGGGGTTGTACAAGACTTATTTTTACTTTGGAAAAGGTATGCCCCCATTGCCACAGTCCAATATGATAAGTGTATAACCCTTTCCAGTCTATCTTGATGCAGTTTGTTTATTCTCCCCAGTTCTTTTCCAATTCTTTCTCTCCCCCGTAGGAGCAGGAGTCCAGTTGGTAGAGGAGCCTGCTCCTCTGAGAGAGATGGCAGGGGGTCCTATGGAGGACCGTCTGCAGAGAAATTTGGCAGTCTGAATGGAGAAAATATAGCAAACTTATTGAGCATCTCTCTGTTGAGCTCAGCATACACTCCAAATCCTTCAAGGCATTTTATGGATGTACCAACTTACAGTGAAGTTTTGATGATAGGGACAAATGGACAAACATTTTGAACAATTTATTTGAACTTACCCGAATTGTCTTCTTTCTGCTTCTTTTAGGCTTTTGAGCCTGTTTCTGAACAGCCTGTCTGGTGGTCTGGTTGTGTTTCAGTTTTAAACTTTTTGTATTAACTTTTTATGAATTTAGTGAACCCAACACTTGGCTTGGGAAGTAGAGCGTGGTGGTACATTTTAATGTTTGTTCTGGTTTCAGCTATTTTTAGCCGACTTCAGTTTTGAACACATCTGAGGGGTATCTAAATTAGTTATTTTTAGTTAAAGGAATATATTCAAGTCTTATTTTTTAATTTTTTTTAAATTTTAAGAGTAAATTAAATTCTTTAGTGCTTCTTGGTCATGTGATATATTTTGTGACTACCTTCGACTCAAAAGGGCATGCGTGGCATTCCTAGTATAGGATGCACCATTTTAGCACACTAATGAATTGGAGCAGAAGCAGGACACAGGATGCCTCACTGCCTTACTGAATTTATTTTGATGAACTTGTTGAATTTGTAAGATATCTTCAGCAACTCATTTCAGCTTTCCCAGTTTTAAAGGTAGTAGCGTATTAGCCCTTTTACCTTTTGGGTTGTAAATTCAGTTGCCGCAAGGCTTAAAACCCATTCACTCAAATCATTGTTTTATTTTTAGGATTTAACTTCATGATCTAGTGTGATCGGTGGTCTGGCCATAGCACCCCATTGTAGAACATTTGCTGATGCTCGGAGCTTTGGAACTTCATAAAAAGGATATCCTGTGACATTTTAATATGGGAGTTTACACACCCCTTCAGTTAGAGTTAGACTGCTTTATTAGGGTATTACCAGGGTTCTATTAGCATGTCAGTACCTGTTTTTCATGTTTTTTTTTTACTTAGGCGCTCTTCTGTAAAACAACATATAGATTTGTTGTTATTGGTTGTTCTTTTCTTTTTAAAGCATTCTGCTGAAAATTGTGGAGCTTTCTGCAGGCAGTGTGCTTACTCTGGTCCTGGCCTTGAAAACTCAGAGATGGTGGACAAAATACAAAAGCAAAATAATCTGGGAAGACATTCTGGACTTGCATTTTATTGTGGACTCATATTTCATGTGGTAAAGATACTTGGTCTGGTGTCTCAAATTGCATCTCTACATTAATGAAGGCCCAAATAAGTACTGTATTGTCCCTCTAACCTGAAGTTGTTAGGATAACAGAAGATTTTGTCAATAAATTTTAAGATACGGGACATTTTCTACTACATCATCTTAACTGGTTTCAGACCTTAATTTAGCAATAATACTTTATAGCTATTTATAAACATAAATATATTTATAGCTAACAGTCCATCATTTGTATCCTATACAAATTCTGTGTCTGGTTTATAAGGCACAATTGATTCACTATGCCAAAATATTGTACCTATTTTATTTATTTCATGACGTGCACCTTAAATATTTAATAGATAATCTATCTCAGCCATTTTAACAGAAAAGGGATTGCAACTGATCCTAGTGGTTGCACCTTGATAGTGCAGGTTAAATATATCAGATTGATAAGCCAAGCAGATCTAATTTAAATTCAGTTATAGTTTGATTCACCCTCTGTTGTACATAAGTGAAATTAGAGTGTCTTACAATGGTGAACAAAAGAAGTGGATTATTAGTGTCTCCAAAACAGATGTTTAAAAAGAAAGTTAATGGCAAAAAGAGCAATAAATCAGAGGAGCTGGAAGAGACAGAATAAAGAGGGATGTTAGGAGGAACGTTATGAATTTTCAACCTAAAATCACATCTTTTTTCAAAATGTCTCCCCAAATTAACAGAGATTGTTCAACTCCTGTCTTCTTAAGTGAGTATAATGATATTGAGGAGACCTTTGAGAAAAATAGACAAGATGGCGTGGAAGTGGGGAATTCTGCTCCCCCAGTACTAAGTGAAACCGATCAACAAATGATCACATTAGAAGAATATAGCACCAGTAGTTGGACTGAGGACTCCATAAGTTCAGCTGAGTCCTATGCATAACCATTGGTGCTGGTGGTCTTATTTTATCCAGATTTTGACTCCTCTAAAGAGGTGGATACACCATTAAGCTCCCCAATTAAATCCTATCCTAATGACTTTGAAGTAGTGGATACCCATGAATGGATATCCACTGACCCAGTTAAAAAATCTGGGTCAAAAAAACATGCTTCAAAGACTAGTAAGTATCCCAAAGCACAAAGGGGAATGAAGAGCACTGATGGAGAGTTACTTGGGGAAGGTACAGAGTAGGAAAGAAATGTACAGAATGCCAGTAATACATTACTGGAACTGGAGCAGACTCTACAAAATTTGAAGCAGTTGGTTGTAACTAAGGATTCCCTCAGTGCTTTATCTTTTTTCTCACAATTCTCTTCTTCCCCTGGGCAGCCAGCAGAAGGGCAGGCTGCTATACCAAATTCAGAATTTGTGGAGAAGGATAGCACAGTATCCAGAGATTATGTTATGAATTCAGTCTTGTCCCCACAACTAATCGAGGTGGTTAAAAACCAACATTTGGCAAATGTGATATTATTGGAAAATGTATGGATATTAAAAGGGGAGGTTGAGAATTTGAGAGGTGAAGTAGCATATAATAAGGCTATATTATATACTCTTAATATGAAACAAGATAAACCCATCACTGATTCAATAATAATCGAAGACACTCTGTATGACAATGGACAACAGAAAAGAAACAAAGCAAATTAGGTTATGTTGCCTCCACCTTTTCAAAAGGGAATGGAGTCTATAACAGAATTAGAAGTATTAACTCAAAATATTAAAATGGGAAAGAAAGTAAAGAACCAACCAAATAAGTCAAACACATCTAAATATAAAAATCAAAAGATGAATAAGAGTAAAAATTAAAATGCGATAGACATGAATAAAATGGGGAAAAGACCTCAATGATATTCCCAAAACTAAGTTGGTTCAAGATTTTTTTCAAACACAAATAGATACTTGTACCAATAATTCTTTACCCTGTACAAGTGTACTCATTGATAAAGGATCCAGATACAGGGGAGAGCAATGGTGTTGTATTTGAGTCACAATTTGAGGAACCACAAAGTCAGGAATAAGAAACCTGTGAATGTCCACCAGGAATGGCTACAACTCCAAGGGAAGAATATTTAATGGAAATTTATGTTCAGTTCAGTTCAGTTTATTTAATAATAAAGGAGTGTATAAAAAAACAACAATTTGTTACACTTTATAAATTACACAACAATAATCACAATATTTAAAAGTATTGACCACAGTGGATAAAAATTTACAATCAATCATCATCTAACCAAAAAATAATTTTGCCAAATCGAACATTAATTTTATAGAGTCCATTTTTAAAATTTGGCTTTTATAGAGTTCATCAATCTCAACCATAGACTGGGGAAAGAGGACCTCAAGACATTTTGCCCTTTGTTCTGACCAGCTTTTACAATCAAATAATATATGCATAATATCTGGTTTAGAAATGCTCTGGCAGGAGCAGCATCCATTTCGTATTTCATAGTAACAGTTATTAAGGTTATAGTAGGTGTTTCCAACACAAGCTAGCCTTACTTTAATAACATATTTCTATGCAGCTTACTCTCACACTGCGCTAAATATTTTTCTTGCCCCCGAATCAGTTTAACCTTTGAATATAAACCTATTGAATCTAATTCATGAATATTACTAAAATTGGATTGAATAGCTATGTCCTTAATTCTTTGCCTAGCATTATTTAAATAAAATTGAGGCATCTCTAGTGTAGTAAAACTCCACAGGTCTCTGCAGCCTATATTTTTTAGGATATCATTTAATATAAAAAAACAGTAATTCCTTGAGCCCGGATTAAGTATGTTATTAAAAAATTTGACCCATCACAGCTTAGGTAGTCTATCACTATTCATTTGAATTCTTCTGCCCCAATAATTTATCAACCTTAGCAAAATTTTGGTATTAATGGAATGCATACCCAATTCCAATCTGAGGAAAGAAGATGGAGTATCCTGAGGCAAGTTTAGTGCTATTTTTAAAAATTTATCTTGGACACATTTGATATTTGACTTTCCTAAGGATAAACCCCAAATTTCAGTACCATAAAATATCTGAGTCATTAATTTAGCCTCAAAAGTTCTTTGTAGGGCCAAAAAATAATTATTTGCGAATTTGTTCCCAAAATTTCTTATTGCGCACATAGATTGTATGAGTTGTTTTGGGGATCTATTAAATGTGAATTCCATGACCATTTGGAGTCAATCTTTACCCCAAGATAGTTAAATTCTGTAACTACTTCAAAACTGTTCCCAATAATATTCCAAATTCCCCCCTTTTTCTTAGTCTTTCCTAAAATTAATAATTTGGATTTACTGTATCTATATTTAACTCTAAGTCTAACTCAGATAATAAGTCCAAAACATTAATCAAGCCTCTTCTAAGACCCAGAGGAGTCTGGGAAATAATGATTGCATCATCCGCATACAGTAGTATTTGAATTTTCTCATTATTTATAATTGGAGCAAACGTGTCAATTCTAGAAATATTGATAATAAGTTTTTCTATATATAAATTGAATAAGATAGGAGCCAATAAACAGCCCTGCTTTACTTCTCTGTTTATAGATATTTCTTTCTCCTGTACTGTACCATAGCTACTGTGTCTTGGTGCATAAGCTTTAAAATAGACAACAGGTGGGGGGGGGGCAATATACAATTTAATTAATATATCCCACAACTTTCCTCTGTTCACTGAATCAAAGGCAGCCTTTATATCCAAAAAGGCTATATAAAGGGTGTCCTTTTTACAGTGAACGTACTTCTGCATGAGGAAATTCAGGGTAAACAGCAAATCCAAAGTACTACACCCTTTTTTAAACCCACACTGAAATTTAGAGAGCAATTTATTTTCCTCTGCCCATAAATCTAGTCTTGATAAAATTAGCCTAGAAAACAAATTTTGCACAACAGGGAGTAGCGTAATAGGTCTATAATTTCTTGGATCTTGTTTATCCCCCTTTTTGTGTAATGGTACAATAATTCCTTTATTCCATCCAAATGGTAATCTTAACTGAGAACATATTGCACAAAAAACTGAAGTAAGGATATTTGCCCAAAATTCTGAATTATGTAAGAAAATCTCTGCAGGGAGACCATCCACACCTGCAGCCTTATTTCTTTTCTGAGCTAAAATAGCTAGCTCAACCTCCTTCACTGTTAACCCCAGTGGATTTTGCCCTAGAGAGTACTCCCCAGGACTAGGAGCTTTATAAGGGCTAGCTAGACTTCCACTCATATTCTTATATATTTTATTAAAGTAGTTAATCCATTTCTCAGCACTAATTAATCCAATCGTGTTATAGCACACATCATTTACATTATAACCATAAGCCACCATATTCCAAAAGGCCTTAGAATCTTTCCTTAAAATACAATCTTGGAGGTCCCCCCATAGTTTCCTACTGTAATTATTCTTTTTAAAAAATAACAACTTCCTATATTCCTTTCTTATTTTTTTAAGGCCCCCAACAGTGGGCCAGTGGACATTCTGGATCTAATTTTCCCAACATTTTTAATTTATTTTCTAAGCTTATAACACTCTACATCAAACCAAGGCTTATCTGCATTCATCATATGACTCCTTTTAGGTCTCTCATGGGAACTTAGTTCATCCAAGCAGATCTTAAGCAGGACGTCAAATTGTTTTATTATGTTCTCACCATTTCCTGGATTAGTTCCTAAAATACTAGCTATTTTATATTGTATTTCCTCTTTCATAATTATCTCTTCCAATATTACCTTTGAAAACTCATTTCATTGGATTCTTTTCACAAACTTAATCCACGTGTTGGTCTGCAATGTGTCCAGCCTCATTGTTTATTTTTTTAATATTAAATGCTGTATATAGTGTACACATCACTGGGAAGTGGTCACTATCCCACATTTTAAAAACCTTAAACCTTTAACCACATTATATTCACTTGTCTCTAAAACACACAGATCCAGCACAGCACCACCTGTTTTTGTAGGAAAAGTAAACTCTCCTACCCAGTCACCTCTCGTACGCCCATTCAAAACTCTGAAGCCAAACTTATCAAATAACTGAAGAATGATTTTGCCTTGATTTGTTACTAGCTTATCCTTTGAATCTCTTATTGGGATGTTAAAAACATAATCCAACTCCCAATCTGTTTTTTTTTCCTCTAAGGAATTTCCAATATGGGCATTAAAATCTCCTACTAATAATAATTTACTCCCTGGGAATCTGGGCTTTATAGACTCTAAACTATCCCCTAACATTTTAATCACTTTCTGGTAATCAGGCTACTTCAGGCTGGGGGGAATGTAAATATTAAATAAAATACAAACATTTTTACCATCAGCAATCACAATATATAATTAGTATTCATTATAAGAACCAACTTCAATTGCCCTATATGTTATACTAGTATCAACCAAGATGAGCAATCCTCCTTTTAACCATCCAAAATTTTTTCCCTATAAGCCAGTGAAAGCCAAACATTATACCCTTCCATTATTTGCTCATTAAAACTTTGCATCCATATCTCTTGTAACAGAATGCTAGTAAATTGTTTTAGCCATTAAATACATTCCTTATCTAACATTTTGCTCTTCAAGCCTGCTATATTCCAGCTGAGAAGAGTTATTTTGTTCCTTGATTTCCCTCTAGAGCCCAGTCAATTAGATTAATCAGATAAGTTTGTAGTCAAGCTTGAACTAACAATACTAATCAAAGCGTCTCCCTCATCAACAAATGTGGATGGTTCCAAAGTTTCCTCATCTTCCAGAATTATGCTACCATTTATCCTTTCACCTAATTGTTTTCTGCCCCTTCTCATAACTATTTCTTCTTTGTCTCCCCTCAAATTATGTATAGTTTCATTTGGCTTCATATATACAGTTATCCGAGGCTGTTTAAGGCCATGTATTACCCCAGTTCCACCACTCTTTCATGTATGGTTTTTAGAAAATTTTAAGTCTACATTTTTTTCTGAAGTCAATCTTATTGTAACATCTAGGGATAATCCAATGTCTGAAAATTTCTCTTTTATTGCCATTAATCTTTTTCTTTTTTCATCATTAAGGACAACACAGACCCATCTCTTAAAAGGGCTGGCCTGATAGTTATAGGCTGACTTAATATCCTGCCAGCTGAATTTATTGCCCAAAAAACCTTTAAACAGGTTATATGTTGTAAGCTTAAGAATGTAATTATTTTCTGATTTGGCTTTTGGGAGCCCTTTTATAAACAAAGTGGGCAATAAATCACCTGCTGCTATCAGCCGCTCTTTCTTCTCAATTGTTTCAACTAAATTATCCTGTTTCCCTTTCTCTGATCTAGAATCTTTTTTACTTAAACTCTGGAATTGAACTCTTTTCTTCTTTACCCTGCTATCCATAACATCCTCCTTCTGTACCTTAAACGCAACTGTGGTTACAGTATCTATTTGTTTCCTCTTACCTTTTTTAACATATCTTTGGATCTTTCTTCCCTCAAGATATCTTTTTAATTTTTTATACTTTCTACATTATTGTCACCATATCCAGACTCCTTAACCATTTTCTTTAATTGCATTTTCCTTTCCTTAAGGTTCTTTATTAATAAATCTATTTCCTCAACTTCTTTATTTGAGATTGAGTCAGTAATTACTTTGATACTTTGCTCAACTTGATTTCCAAACTTATTCTGCCTTTCAATTTTCCCTCTATCACTCTTGGTTTTCTGAAACTCCTTATCCAATATTAGCCCTGGTGATACAACCTCTACGTCTACTACTGGAACCTGTGGCTTCACATTAATTCCATGACATTGAGGATTATCTTTTCCAGAGACATAAAAATCGACTAAAGTCCCCACAATAGTAACCAATTCCAAGAGCTGGGTATTCCCAAAACAGATTTCTTTCTTTAACTCATTGATTTTGAATATTAGATTTTCATTTTAAATTCCATTAACCCCTCCAGCCTTCTTCATCTGGGGTACTTCACCCTCTGACATATTCGTGTGTGAATGACCCTGCTCACTCTCACTTGGTAACAAAGACTCTTTTAAATTATCAGAACCTATTCATTTTTCCTCTAAATTTACAAACTGTGTAAATGGAGTCAGGAAAGAGTCAAATTCTTTAAGGAAAGATCTGCTCTTTGTAAATTGTAGTTCAGACAAATTAATATTTCTAGTGCTTTTAATAGTCTCCCCACCTTTTGGAGTTGGTTTTACAGAGTTAAATCCATCAACTGAACCTTCATTATTAACTATCCCTACGGGATCATTAACTGGAGCATTAATAGGAGCCATTTGGTATGTCTCAAATATCTGACTCTCATTTGCCATGAGAATAGGCACCTCCCCCATGAGATCAGATAAGTGTAATTCAGAAGCCACTTCAATTGAATTCTTCACATAGTTATTATCTACTTTGAAGTCTAACAATCTCCCTAATATTTTTTTTCTCAGACTTATCTGAGCCCAGTTCATATGACTCTCAGAGGCTTCTTCTAGGCTCCTAATTCTTTTTAACAGTGGATGCATAGATGACCATGACTCTAAAGATTCAGACCTTACTGGAGACTATGTCAGTTGTGGAGCAAAGGATTTTATTATTTTTTTATTACTTCTTAACTCTATTTGATTGATTGGAGATTTAAAGAACTGGGTAATTTTCTTATTTAACTCCTTCGGGTCCTTTTTCTCTATTTTATTTCCCTTTTCTCTCTTTTTGGGACATTTCTTGCTATATTTTCTTGGTTACTTCTTCATTTTCAAAAAGACCCCTTCAGCCTGATACAGCCTATTACAGTAGCTCCTAGAAAGGGAAAAAAACAACAACCACAAAGTAACCACAGTCTATTAATAAATAGTCCCTATTTCTTTAAAACAGATTTTCAGCGGTCCTTGTGTTCTGTGAAGCAGTAATCTCTCTATTGAAAAGGCAGGTCGAAGTTGGCAAGGATCTGAAAAAGGCTGAACAAGGGAAACAATGAGCACAATACTTCACTCTCTTTGAATCTCTACACTTCTTTAAACTTAGTTCTCATTAGCAGAGCAGGTTTTAAAGAAACATAAATGTCCCAAAAGATGTTCAACAATGTCCAAAATAATGTTCAAATGTCCAAAGTGTCCAGAGAACAGTCCAGGTGGGAATCAAATAAAAAGCATGCACCAAGAGTAAGTTCCAACTCTCCGATTTGCTGATTTGCTTTGCCAAAGGCTGAATGCACTAAAAACAAAAAACACCAAAATATAAGCACTGCTCCAAAAACTCAAACAAAAACCAAAAAAAAAGGAAAACTGCAGGAAAGACTGCAGCAAAGTTTCAGAAACATTTTGCTGAACACAAAGTAGATACAGTATACTATAGATGAGAAAGTAAAAAAAGGGGAATTATACTGGAGTATTTATTAATATTTAATAGTAGGTTATCCACACTTGGGATATCCTACCCTCTACCCACTAAGCCCACTGAGGGTCGGAGGGATGTTAACAGGTAACTACACTTTACGACCGCTTATAACCTCTAGAAAAATTTCAAAGACTACACTGAACAGTAAATGTTATGGTGTATAAAACAGATTTACTTACTTTTTTGCCAATCATTCCACCAAACGTGGAAAACCACCTTTCACTCTAATTTCTTCCTCTTGTCCTCCTTGCTACAAAATACAGAGAGCACTCCACTATAGGTTTTGGTTCCCACAAAGCGAAATGCTGAGCAGCCTCGCACCAACTTATAAGGGCGTCGCAATTTACCAAAAAGGCTTCAGTAACAGCTCAGAAACACTCACTCCCAAAGAGAAACCTACAAATTGGAGAAACGTGATACAGAGCAACACGAACACATGTGCACACCCTCCAAACAAGCTAAAGAATGATTGCTATCGGAAGGGTAAGCGCATGCTCATTTGTACCACTGAGACGCCACCCCTCATTTGCATATGGCAGGAGTTTTAAAACAATCTTAAATCTAAAAACAAACTCATAAAACCCTAAAATCTAAAAACTTCTTTAAATTCAAAATAAAAGAAATAAAACCTCTTATCTGCACCTAGAACCCCCAAGTCCTATCTAGTGAGCTTGCATGTATTATAACTAGCATAGAACAGGGTACAAAGAACAAAGAGCAAAAACAAAAATAAAATCACAATAGTCACATAACTTAGAACTGTAGCAAAAAAAGGAAATAGTCGGTACTTAAGAGACAGTCGCCACTGAACATATAGGATGCAGGTAATTCCCTATGTTTCCCGATCTAACAGGTTGCCATGTGTCTGATGCCCAGCCACTCCTCAGCTCGCCGGCCTCTTGGTCGCACACTTCAGCCTTCTGAATCCAATCAACCCTCTCTCCAGAGGCCAAATAGATATCCAAGCACGGGGCACTGAAGTGTGGGGAGAACATACAGGTAGGCCAATGCTGGCCCTGGGCTGAAAACAAAACACAGCACAAGAAGGAAAATCACTGCACCAGCAGTACCACACAAAAAGATGATCTGGAAAGGGAGCAGACTAAGGCAACAATATCATACCTTTTCTAAATTATTCATAAGCACTGTTCCCCTGCTTCTCAGTTCTCCTCCTCAAAACTGAGAGCGTGTAGTGAAAAAACCACTTCCAATCTCCGTCACTGTCAGATTACATTTGAGTTGAAAACCGTAGCAAGTTTGTTTCTTCTCAGGAATCCATCAAAGAGCATTATAAAATGTATCATCTCACATACATCTCACATACATAGTTTGATTGTGAAACAAGACCCAAGCTAGCATAATGGGTATTAAATCTATTACATTTGAATGAACAAGCCAACAAGATATTTATTAGGAGACCTCCAAATCAGGAGTACAAAAACTGCTTTCTGTTGTATTGTCAAGCTTATCATACAGCCCAGAAAATCTGGAATCAAGAAAGGATACTATATGAGAAGGGCATTTAAGTTTATCCCCCGCAATTGGTCCCAACTTTTGTCTCAGATGGCAATTTGATCTAGGTCAATCAAGAGAAAAACAAGTGAAAGAAAATAAAGATAAAGAATGGTTGCAGAATCTTACTAATGCAATTGATGAGCAAAATAAGAAAAGGGTAAAAGCATGGGAAACTAAGACCCTAATTCTTTTTGGATGGGAGATTGAAAAGAATCAATCTATAGGTTCTGTTAAAAGAGATATAAGTGTCTTTCTTTCCTGTGCTCTGGGTGTGAATATTAACAGAAGTTCAATAAAATATATCCACATTCACTCACTTACCTTGAAATACCCACAAATTGACATCACTTTCCATTCAAGCCAAATGGCAGCCTTAGTACTACAGGCATCTCACATCCTGAATGAGTACGCAGTTTACTTAACTAATATTACATCAGTTTTCAGAGATGCATCTCAAAATAAAGGAGAATCTATCCCTAAAAACTAATAATAGATGTTCCACACTGGAGCATTTAAAAATAGATTGACATATAGGAATCCAAATAACAGATAAAAAACTGGTCATATTAACATGGAACATTGAGGGCCTGATCTCAAAGTTAGCAGACCAGGAACTCAAACAGTTCCTTATGAAAATAGACATAATGGGTCTGGATATTGAAACTGCGCCATTCTGTGGCACAAGCACTTGCACTGCACAAAATAGTTGCGAAGGGGTGTGGCCGGGATGATATTCAACGGAGTTGCGCTATTGAGCAACCTTTGAATATCACCCCCGGCCACAACCACTGTGCATGGCGCCAGTGGAACTTGAGCCACTGCAAGTGGTCAAGTGGAGCATTCAAGATGCGGTGGTGCAAGTTCCATTGCGCCATGCGCCAAATTCCGATATTCAAGGTGACATGCAAATGGGGCCATAATTTATGCAAGAGCACGGGGGCATTGCATCTATTTATGTCCCATTTACTTCTCGTCTGTCTGAGGTGCTCCAATCCCCGAGGACTTGCACCTGGTGCCCTGCCAGGCAGTAGCCACCAGGGACCGACACCCCCTGCAGCCCGATCGCGGGCATAACTGTTGAAATCCCCCAACCCCCCGACTGGCCCAATCGTAAGTATGTAGTAACCCCCTCCACACAACTGGCCCGATCTCGGGCATGTAGTGACCCCCACCCCCACTAGCCTGATCGTGGGCAGAACAGAGTTCAACCCCCCAGAACATATCCCTGGTGGTCCAGTGGACATGGAAGCCCAATCAGCGGCATTAGAGTCCACCCCAGGTCCCACATACCCTGGTGATCTAGTGGCCCCACCCCACCACTCACGGAGCCCCACCACCCGCTCCCCCATCAGCCAGTGGGTGGCAGCATCACCCACCTGCGCCCCACTGCCTGCCAACTGACTGCTCGGTAGGGCTGCGCCCATTGGTTCAGAGCAAGAGCCAATGGGCATGCAGCCCATACCACTATAAGGCAGTCCAGATATGAATGAATGAATTCATTCACATATCTGGACTGTCCTTAGACGATATGGGTTGCATGCCCATTGGCTCTTGCTCGAACCAATGGGTGCAGCCCACTGGGAGCAGTCAGTCGCGGGTGGCGGGTGGCAGGCAGGTGGATGCTGAAGCCCACCGGCTGGACGGGGAGCAGGGTGGTGGGGCCCGTGGTGGTGGGATGGGGGACCACTAGATTACCAGGGTACATGGACCTTGGGGGTGGTGGACTTAATGCCTACGATTGGGCTTTGGTGTCCACTGGACCACCAGGGATATGTTCTTGGGGGTTGAACTCTGTTCTGCCTGCAATCGGGCTAGTGGGGGTGGGGGTTACTAGATGCCCACAATCAGGCTAGTGGGGGGTTACTACATGCCCACAATCGGGCCAGTCAGGGAGGGTTACTACATGCCTTGATCGGGCCAGTCGGGGAGGAGGTTACTATTATGCCTGTGAGAGTTGGGCTGCAGGGGGGCACAGGGAGTAAGTTGAGGGCCACCCACAGGTGGCAGCTGCTGTGTTGTGCCCTGCAATGCAGCAGCTCACCTGTGGGTGGCCCTCAACTTACTCCTTTTTTTTTTGCTCAAAGTTGTGCAGGCGCAGGTTGGGGGTTGCGCCTGCACAACTCTGCACAGCCTGCTGACTATCGGGCTGTGCAGTTTATGCATGGTTCCTCCCCCTCCGGTTGAGCATACCTTCAATAGCATTGCGTTGTTGCTCAGCTTGACTTGGGGGGCGCAACTGCCTCCTGCTGAATATGGCAGAATGGCGCAATTTCAGACTTGCGCAGGTGCAACCCTGTTGCGCATGGCGCAACCCTTTTGAATATCCAGCCCAATATGTCTGCAAGAGACTTGGATGATGGCAGATAATTCTCCACTATTACCAGGTTATTCTAGTTTTGCCATTCCAGTGATAAAACATAATAAAAATGGGAGACCTATGGCAGGTCAAGTAATGTTTATTAAAACTACTCTTAATTGTATGGTTTCTGAGATAAAGGTCCGTTTAGAGAACTGTCCAGTTCTTAAGATTATAAATGACAGGATAAAGCTAATCCTAGCCAATATTTATATTTCATCTAAAAGGAAAATTAATAAAGGAGATTATTGGACACAGTTCAAATTGATGTTAGAGGAAATAACAGACACTTACAAACAATTCTCAACAATAATATAAGGGAATTTTAATGCCAGAGGTACTTAAAAATTACTCAAAGGGATACATTGGCTGTGACTATTTACAAGGAATAAATGTTATTAACAAAAATATTTCTTCTGTAAGGAAATCATGTGACAACATAAGTAATCAAAATGGGAAATCATTATCAGAAATTATGAACGATCAAAATTTCTGTTTATAATGGTAGAACAAACGGGGACGTAGAGGGTGAATACACTTTTATAGGCCCTCTAGGTTCATCTTGAATAGATTTGGTATGAGGTAATTTGGATGTTTCTGCAGCCATATTGGATTTAGAAATCCAAATAAGAGCAAATCAGCCCATTTACCAGTAATGACAACATGGGACTGGGGATATCCTATAGACAATCAAAAAGTTTGTCTCAATATACAAGGGATAGAGATAATTAACATCAAAAGAATGCATTGGCAGAGAACTGAAAACGTGAAATCTGAGAAGATATATGCAGAACATCTATCAAATCACAAAAATAATTTATCGGAGATGAACCATAGAAAGATTACAGGAATGTGGAATGACATAAGTGTCTATATAAAACCTTTCTTTTATTCAACATCACTGCATAAAAAGGGAAACTATACCTGGTTTAATTATAATTGTAACAAGGCAAAGAGGAAATTAAATGGTTTAATTCGGCAGAAGAAAGAATTGGGATTAAAAGATTTAATAAAATATTGAATACAGCAAGGAAAGATTACAAAAAAGTATTAGAAATGGAAAGATCAAAATATTATGTGGTTATGTGGGAAAAATTAAGGAAAGCAATTATAAAGAATGATACCAAACAGTTTTGGACCTTGGTTAGCAAGGGTTATAATAAATATACAAATAAGATTGAGGCTGCTATTACCCCGTCAAACTGGGAAGCTCACTTTAGAAAGCTATACTTTTCTCAAGAGGAAGAAGATATGCAGTTCATTATTAAAAATGATAATGCAAGAGACTATCCCAAAGCATGTTATATAAACAGGTTCGAAATATGTAATGCCCCTCATAAAGTATCTAATAATAAAGCTCCTGGTCCTGACCGAATCCTGGTGGATATATATAAAACATTCAATTATTGGTGGATCCCTATTTTACATATATTTTATAATCACTGCATATAGGAAAAACATTTTCCTGATTCATGGAAGTGTAATATAATTTGCTCCATTTTTAAAAAGGGAAATACAAATGACCCGGCCATGTACAGGCTAATTAGCATTCTTGATGCTTCACAAAAGATCTTTTGCCAAATCATCTTAGATCAATTACAGCAGTGGGCAGAAAACAATAATCTGATTTCTGAAACTCAAAATGGATTTAGAGAGAATCATTCAACTATTCAACATTGTTTTGTTTTAAACCATCTCACGCTGAAATACGTAACCGTCAAAAAATCAAAACTATTCTGCTGCTTTATTGATCTCAGAACCACTTTTGATTCCATAAGTAGGAAAATATTATGGGAAAAGTTAGAAAGTTATAATATCCCTCAATATTTACTAGATATATTAATAAGACTTCACAATAGCACATGGCTAAGGATTAAATATGATCAAGATAGGAATTTACCAACTAAAATCAAAGCAAACCTAGGAGTGTGGTAGGGTTGTTTGATAGCTCCATTTTTGTTCAACATTTATATAAATTTGATTTTTGAGTCTCTGGATAATCCTGACTTCCATCCACCAAAAATAGGTAACTATGCAGTTTCTTTATTAGCTTATGCAGATGACATGGTTCTGATTTTGACTTCCTGACTGGGTCTGCAAAGAAAGGTTTCCCATTTTTCAGAGTTATCCAGAAAAGATAAACTGGTAATAAATATGGGAAAAGCAAACATGGCAGTGTTTGGGAATAGGTCTAGCAAACAATATACCCTATATATTGATTAAAATAAAGTAATTACAACAGTATATTACGATTATTTGGGGTTAAGATTTGTTAATAGTATATCATGGACTCTACATGTGAAAGTCATGCTACAAAAATTAAAATAATCTTTTATGGCATTTAAAAAATTCCATAGGAGACTAGGACATTCTTCCATACAAGGTTTAATCACGGTAATTAACACTAAGATAAAAGCGGGAATCTTATATGCTACTGAAATTTGGACTCCATCTAATATAAAATCTTTAGAAGTAGAAATAAATAAAATATATAGGTATCTCCTGAAAGTCCAGCAGTCAGTTCCTGTGGAAATTCTAAGAAGAGAACTGGATTAGTTTCCTCTAACTACATTGGCTACAGAAAGAAGAATCATATTCATATTATGGTTATTTCTTCTTCAAGATAATCGACTCCCTCGGATGTGTCATGAAGAACAAATAAAGTATCATGGCATGGGTTTCACACCAAATATAATTAAAAACCATACATGATCATATTGTTCCCTTGGGGCTGGGAAACAGATTATATGAAATATATAAATTTCCTTTCCCCCAAATTAAACAGGTGGTAAAGAACAGACTAAGCGAAGATATTGTTCAACAAAATCATCATAGAATCAATGATTTATGTCATTTTTAATGGTATAAAAAATAAAAACAGACCACAAATTAGAGCCATATATAACTATTCTTTGAAATCCTAAACAAAGAAGGGTGATAACAAGATACAGATTTGAGCTTTACAAAGCTAGATACGGTTTCTACAATCAAAAAAGTTCAGGTATAAGTGGCTCAAACTGTAATTGTTAAATGGGAGTAGTAGATGATCTTAAACACGTATTATTACTATGCCCACAATTTGAAATAAAAAGGAAAAAATTGTTAGCTCCGATATTAGCTACCCTTGGTCTCCCCTCTGACCATCTTGTTAAGTATTTATTTAACAATAAAGACTTGACTGTACTGGATAGAGTGTATAGATACCTGAAATATTTGAATCTCTAAGTAGGCTTGTTGAGCATTGGACATAAAATGATCTCTGATAAATGAGTCGAGTTAAAATGCAGTTACAAGGTTTATATGGTATTGTGATATTTGACATGTAATTTGTAAAATTGTCAATCTCTTATGAAATGTATTTATGTGAATTTTGAAATGACTTATGTTGAACAATTACAAATTTTACCTACAAGAATGTAGCAGTAACACAATTTTTATGCAATTAAAAACTCATTTTGCACATTCCCATCTTATAATATGTTACCCCATGAACCCAATTCTTGGAAAAAAAACTACAATACAGGCTTATTTAATATCTGTATCAAGGGGCTTAGTAACATGGGCTATCATAAAATGAAAAGGTTGAACTGCTGTATGCAGTTCAGGGCTGCATAAGTCCTGTCCTCACCTAAGGGAGATCACATAGGTCACAATAATATGCTCATGAAGCAATATGATGTTACCAATTTATAAGCAACTCCATTACCATTACTCATCCTTTTGTATCATTATTTTAAACATTTTTACTGAAACAACAATGCATCACCACATGCAACCTTTTATGAATAACATCCCAAAGTGAATATTCCCCAGTTATAATAGCATAACTCGAACAGTAATTCACAACCTTGCAGACTGTTAGAAAACCTTCCTTTAATCTCTAGATTCTTAGTCCTAACATAATTAATTACACAAAAATGCATCTGACAAGGTTAGAGGAGGTAGTTATTTACCATCTGTGTCGGAAGGGGCCAATATTGAAATTATCATATAATCCTGGTTGAATATGCTGGATCCTAAGCCTGATCCCTTTGGGACTCCACTGGTCACTTTACTTTGCTAAATTCTTGTCCATTCACTCTTACTAATTATGTTCTGTCACTCAACCAGGACTTAACCAAGTTAATAATTTAAGTGTTCAGTTTGGTCTTAATTAGATCATTGATCAGCTCAGTGTGTGGCACAATATCAAGTGCCTTACTAAAGTCTAAATATGGGACATCCACTCATTTCCCTACATCTGTAGCTTGACTAACCCTTTTTAAAAAATCTATTAGATTTGTTGAGCAAAAGCTTCCCTCCCTAAACCCATGTTGAGAGTAGTTCAAAAGGTTATTTTCAGTGAGAAAAGTATTAGTTTTATTCCTTAGTAAGGTTTTCAGTTATTAAAGGTGGACTATCCATGTCATGCACTTTGATCTTGGATAGTTTGGACAAGATGAAATATAGGTCCAAAATACCTGTTTAACACATTCACTGTTTCAACTCCCTCATCTACAGTATAACAAATTTGTTTTCTATTAGTGGCCCTGCTGTTTTACTGGTATCCTTATTATTGCTAATATAGGACCTAAAAGCCTGTGGATTTGCTTTTTTGTTCCCCTCTATTTTCTTCTCTTTATCCTTCTTCCCTTTCTTAATTATTTATTTACATTCTTTTGCTGCTATTTTATAACTGTCCAATAACTCTGTCTTATCGATTGCTTCACCCTCCTGAATAATCTTCTTTTGGATTTCATCTTTTTAAGTATTACCTTGCTCATCCATACAGATACTTTGCTATTCTTGTTGTACTTATTTACTAGTGGTATGAATGATTTTTCTATAGACCTAAGCTTATCTGCATAAACAGCCCGATTATCATTAACATCCATCGTCTCCATATACCCATACCAATCCCATCTGTCTAGTTCTTTCCTAGCTGCATCAAAGTTTGCTTTCCCATAATGTCTAATTTTGATCTTCCATTTTTCTTTGATTATTGGACTATCCACCTCATATGTAATCATTAAATGGTCACTATCTGCCGATGACTCCCTCATTTTGCAATTTATTATCCCCTCATCCAAGCTGCTGAGAACTATGTCCAGGATATTGTTTCCCTTAGTTAGTTCACTTGTGTATAGAATCATATATACTGTAGATTGAGAATGAATAGGTACATGAGGGAATGTATGAGACAGAATGCAGATGAGTGGCTTGCAGCATACCAAGTTAGGATTCATCTGTCCCTGGTAACATGGCGATGAGTGGCACCTGAGGGTAACTGTGTAATGTCTTGCAGTATATCTAACTTGGAATCCTTTGTGCAGTTACCTGGCTATGTGCTGACACTGCAAACAACTCCTCTATTTAAGCACCTGGTTGCCATGGAGTCCATAGAAAAAGAATGATGTCATGGCAACCAGACTAGAAGTGGGCAGGTGTATGGCTTCAGAAACAACATGCATTTTGGCCTCTCCTCATTTCATGGGATAAAGTTAAACTGCATTTAAACTTTTTGATGTTACAAAACCCAGCTCTTTTAAACTCGTGACTGATTGTCTTTCCACATACACTGATTGAACAGCTGATATGGCCATCACTGTTACTGACTGCAATCAGCAACATTAAATGACAGCTGCTCAGAACTTTTAGGAATGGTTGGCTTGGAATGTACTTTGAAAAATTAAGGCCTATAGTACTAATATACTGTATGTATGTGCATGTGAGGCAGCTCTACAGGCATAATGTGGTTGATTTTTTTTTCCACGTACTGTACACTGATTGAACAGCTAATTTGACCATCACTGTTTTACCCATTCATTAACAGATACCCACAAGCTACTGATTAGCCCCTCCTGTAGACTCTATAGCAGTGCTTTAAATGAATGATGAAATGGGACTGCAGAATGTGTGAGTGTAGTTTATATTGCTGTTCAGAAACTTCTACTATTCAGTAACATTCTGCTGTATTCACGCAATTGGGATGAACGACCTGGCTGACAAGACAGTAGATATAGTTCAGAGGAGGTTTGAGGAACTAGGACAATTATGTGAGGCGGCAGGAAGATCAGTAACTTTTTTTGGAGATACTTCCAGTGCCCAAGGCAAGCACAACAAGAAAGCTGAGAATAGAGGAATTTAACGGATAGCTAAGAATCTGGTGTTGTGCTAAAGGGTATGGGCTGTTGGGGGGATGGGAAGGGACCTGGGAGGACAGTAGTCTCTATGCCAAGGACAGACTACACTTGAGTGAGGAGGGAAAGAAAGTGTTGAAACAGAGGATGGAGGAGTACATAGAGAAAGTAGGGAATTTAAGCTAGGAGCAGGGGGTGGCAATTGGGCAAGAGACATGCAGAGACCACAGGTTGGAAAACCATATGAGCTTACCCCCCATAACAGTGACAAAGGACAAATGGCTAGTATTATTGGTGATGCTAGTAAAGGAGAGCAGGATGGGAAGGGGGAAAAAGGGTGGAAGGTGGTTATCCTTAATGCTAGGAGACTTGGGAGGAAAACTGCAGAGTTACAGGTGCTCATGGCAGAGGGAGAGGTGGACATTGCAGCCATCACAGAAACATGAGCCTCCCAATACAATGACTGGGACCTGTCTGTACCAGGGTACAGGTTATTTCGTAGGGACAGGGTGATTGGGAAAGGAGGGGGTGTAGCACTATATATGAAGGAAGGACTGAAGTGTGTAAGGGAGGAAGGGGAGGAGGGTAGTATGGAGTCACTTTGGATGCAAATCCAGGATTCCAAGAATAGGATTCTTAGAATGGGAATGGTGTACAGGCCGCCATCTCAGACAGAGGAGTTAGAAAGGGAACTAGCAGGACAGATCAGGAGGACCTGGGAGAAGGGTAGTGTGGTGATTGTGGGGGACTTCAACATGCCAGGAGTGGACTGGAGTACCCCAACAACCAGGAACAGATGGGAACAGGTACTGCTGGGATGCCTTCCAAGACAGCTTCCTGCTGCAAATGGTCAGCGAACTAACCAGGTTAGGGAATACCCTTGACCTTGTGCTGGCAAATGGTGACTTTGTGAGAGAACTTACAGTGGAGGAACCACTGTCGGGGAGTGACCACCACTCAGTATGGCTCACATTGGATATGGGCAAGGAAGGAGTGGAATCTGGCACAAGAGTGCTGGACTTCAGGAGGGACAACTTTGGGAGGATGGGGGGAAGTAGTAAAAGGGTGCCTGGCCAGAATTCAATCTAGTATGGACACTAACCAGAGGTGGGAGCTCATAAAGCTGGGGATAGTGGAGGCAACCAAAACCTGCTGCAAGGCCCAGAGCAAGAAGGCTAGGGCTAAGAAACCAAGCTGGTTGAGCAAGGAGGTCATGGAAAAGGTAAGGAGGAAAAAAGCTGCCCTTAGGAAGTACAAGAAAACAGGGAGAGGGGTGGACAGGGGGGAGTACTTGACAGAATCGAAGGAGGTGACAAGGGCAGTAAGGGGAGCCAAGGCATCTACAGAACTCAGGCTGGCACAAGACATTAAGAAGGGGGAGAAGGACTTCTTTAGGTACAGCAGGGAGAAAAGGAATGTAAGTACCACATAGTAAGGATTAGGAAGGAGGGGTTGGGTGGAAGCTAGGATGCAATAAGGCAGACACTCTGAATGAGTACTTCTGCTCAGTATTTACTAAAGAGAAGAGGGGGTGACACCCGATGGGGAGAAATTGCAGAAACAGGGGGGAGGGGGTCACAGATGGGGAAATCATGGAGGGCAGAGTTTGGGAGGGTTTGAAGGCACTGAGGGTGGATAAGGCGCCAGGCCCAGATGGCATCCACCCCAGGGTACTGAAGGAGCTGGCAGAGGTCCTTGCAGGACCTTTGGCTGACCTATTTAATGCCTCACTACATTCAGGGTGTGTACCTCAGGACTGTAGGATAGCTCATGTGGTGCCCCTCCACAAGAGTGGCCCCAAGGATGAACCGGGAAACTACAGACCAGTAAGCCTCACATCCATTGTGGGTAAGCTAATGGAGACTATCCTGAAGGAGAGGCTGGTGGCCCTCCTAGAGGCCAAAGGACTACAGGACAACAGACAGCATGGCTTCATACGGGGCAGATCCTGCCAAACCAACCTGGTGGAGTTCTATGACTGGGTAACTAGGCAACTGGATAGGGGCCATGCAGTGGATGTCCTGTATCTGGACTTCAGTAAGGCATTCGACTTGGTGCCGCATGGAAGGCTAGGAAGTAAGTTAGTAGGCACAGGGGCAGGTGCAATGCTGGTGAGATGGGTTGGGAACTGGCTTCTGGAAAGGCAACAGAGGGTGGTGGTGGGTGGGGAGCTCTCACACCCAAGGGTACTGACGAGTGGTGTTCCACAGGGCTTGGTGTTGGGACCAGTGTTGTTTGGGATATTCATTGCAGACATATCATTGGACATCAAGAGCAAGATCAGTCTGTTTGCTGATGATACCAAGGTAGGAGCAGTGGTGGATGACCTAGGAGGATGGCATGGGTTGCAGGATGATCTGGCAAAGCTTGAAACCTGGTCAGACACCTGGCAACTGGGGTTTAATGCCAAAAAGTGCAAGGTGCTGCATTTTGGGATGAAGAACCCAAGGAGGAGTTACCAGCTGGGGAGTGCAGCTAGCCCAGACAGAGGAGGAGAAGGATCTGGGGGTGCTCATTACAGGGTCAGTGAACAACTTCGGCACAATGTAAGAAGGCAGCTGCAAGGCCAACAAAATGCTGGGTTGTATTGCAAGGGGTATATCCTTGAGGAGGGAGGAGGTGATTCTGCCACTGTATAGGTCATTAGTTAGACCGCACCTGGAGTACTGCGTGCAGTACTGGCGCCCATATCTGAAGAAGAACATTAAGTTACTGGAGGTGGTGCAGCACAGGGTGATAAAGATGATCAAGGGGCTGGGGGACTTATCATACGAGAGGAGGCTGAGGGAGTTGAACATATACTCACTGGAGGAGAGGAGGGAGGAACATGATTGAAACCTTAATACATGAAAGGAATAAACAAGACAGGTACAGAGGGGCTGTTCAAAGTAAGGAAGGGGAGGGACACCAGGGGCCATGATGTGAGACTGGAGGGAGGAAGGTTCAGGAGGGGGGATGAGGAGACACTTTTTTACAGAGAGGGTGGTGGCTGGGTGGAATGAGCTGCCTGCAGAAGTGGTATCCAGTAGAACAGTGGACTGCTTCAAAAGGGGATGGGACAGGACAAGGGGCAGGGTCAATGAAGGGGAAGGGTGGAAGGGAGGGGTAGCTGCAGAATAAGGGGTGCTAGCTGCACATTTGAGCAGACTTGATAGACCTCTAGGCCTTTATCTGCTGGCAAATTTCATATGTTCGTATGTTCGTTAATATGCCTAACCATGTACCCTTTTTTTAATTAACTGAGACATTGCGAACCCTGGACTCGAAGCAAACATTGCCAACATTTCTGTCCATTGGCCAAGTTATAGACTGCTGCTAAATATTCAAGGTGTATAGATACACCTCGCATCAAGTTCTCATGTTCAATTAAGATTTTAAAGGCACCCAAAGTGCCTAATCATGCTGTGAAAGATCAATTTTAAGATGTGCTGATATTAAATCAATAATCTATAGGTGTCCGAAAAACACTGAAATTTTGGGTGCAACAAAGAGATGACAACTATGATGCACCTGGGTAAACTGGATACCTGCGATGGCATCTCAGGTACAGCTAGCAGGGGAGTGGGAGTAGGAGCAGTGCACACACATAGAGTGAGATATTGAAGATGTGACACTTCAGTGAATTAAGTGCCGAAGTAAAGGCAAGAGAAAGTATCAGAGAAAATACGGGCCAAAAAATGTGTTCAGTAAAAACAATGATACGTGGATGGATGAGGATAGGAAGGTGTTCATGGGTAGACAGCTGGAACCAGGGAAAGCTGTCATGAGCACAAATGTGCCAAGCTGGTACAAAATAGCACAATCAATAAAGAACGGAGATAGGATATTTAATAGGTACATTAGTTTAAGAAGGAAGAACATGGGATGGCTTGTGATGCTAAGAGTGGAGGAAGGGGAGTGAGTGTGAAGGGAGGCAGATAAAAACATCAGTTCTGAATAAGTACTTATGATCAATATTCAGTGATGAGGTGGAGGGTCAGTGTCTGCGAATATGTAGCAGAAGCAGCTCAGTTACTTGTTCTGCATGATACTGTACAATCATATTCAGTGTCGGAGAGATTGATTTACAGCAGCCCACGTATTTTTATTAGCTACGAAATTTGAACTTTTACATTTTCTGAGGAATTGCATCTTTTTTTCTTTGAGTAACACCTGCAGCACACACATACACATTCTGATTAGCTTCACTTTCAAATACATGAAGACAGAAAAAAACAAATGACAGCTGCTCAGAATTGTTAGGAATGTTGGCTTGGAGTGTATTTTGAAAAATTAGGACCTCCAAAATATGCAGTTTTAAATTAAAGTTTGTGCAACAGTGTAGATGTCCTCTAGGCATAGGTCAGAACTCATAAGCATACCAATAGAAGTTATAAAATTCAAGTCAAAATACTGTACATCTCAAGGTCAACAGAGTGTTATTTTTTTAAGAGATCCAGATAGCATTCTGCAATCATTTCAACAGTATAAGCCTTATATATGTATAAGGATATAAATTTGCAAACCAGTTTCACATAAAGATTTACAAGAACTTGGCATCTACCCATCAACTGCACAAGCACGGCTGCAGTTGCTCAACAACAGATGAACAGAATCGTACTGTTAGAAAATGTTTAAATGTATCTGTACATTCTCGAGGCAGCCAGGGGGAAGGAACGAAGTGTGAATATTTAAGAATGTGGACTACCATGACACCTGCAGGAGATTTGGAACATAGCAGGTGAACCACACATGGAAGAGCGCCACCTGGTGCATTTTAGGGCTGAAACATGATTTTATTACTTAAAGTCCAAAATGCCACATGCTACTCAGCCAGACATACCACATATTGCCAACCACCGCTACAGCTACTGCTGCCGTGCATCACCACATCTACCACTACTGTAAGGCTACTGCTGTTACCACATCATACCTCAGTAATGGAAAACTTTTCTGCAACTTCCACTGTACAATGTATATAAGGGCAAAAGGGATATAGGAGGGGGACCTCAAGTGCAGGTGCAGTACTGGGAGGAGACCAGATGGGACTTAAGAGAGTGCTTGAACTGATATAAAGACGAGCAGGTTAGGACCACAAGTGGGAGGGAATTCCAGAGAGAGGGTCCTGAGAAGGAGAAGACTCTCTGGCCAACCGTTAGGTGAGGTTTAGGGATTGCTAGCAGTGGGAGGATGGCAGACCTTAGGGACCTTGTAGAAATTATTAATACAAAACATCACACTTCCCTCACTGCTCCTTTTATGATAAAGCCAGGCTGGTTATTAATTCATATTGTTTTGCTGGCACCAGCCATCTAACTCACTCGATCCTGGCCAAGTCCCAACTCCAGACTTGAGAAAGTTAATCACTCACAGGCTCATATGGTGCAAGTAGTTGACTGCTCCCTGCTTGCACTCAGCGTAGTACCAGCAGCACCTCCAGTCACACAGGTACAGCTAGCTGCTCGCTGGGTTAGAGGATTTCTGTAGGACATTCACCAGATTGCAGATCTACCTTTCACATGAACAAAAAGTACCAACTTCAAGATGAGAACAAAGTTATCACTGCCAGGTTATTAAGTTACTAATCCTTCATGGAGAAGACATTTAAACATGCACTACTGCTTTAACCCCCCATCTATCACTGATATTTCCTTTCCCTATACTCACAACCTATTCTGCACTTGCATACCTCTTCTCCTTTCTATTACCCCTGTTACCCCTTGCTATTCCCACCACATCCTCTTCCATTCCTCCTCATTCCCCACCCCTCATATTCAAGTTGCCCGTTTTCTCCCATCCCTCCTTCCTCCTCATTCCCTTGCCCTTACCACCTCTGATCTGTCTCACCTACCTCCTGCCATCACATCTCCCCCTTATCCACCCCCTTCTTGACAAAGCCATCCCCTGGCTGCTGTAACCCCTAAATATGCACTTTAATCTGTTTTTTCAGCCTTATAAAGTACTGTGCAGACCAATTTGTAATGTCTTATTGCTGTATAAACTGGTTTGTATTTGATCTGACATAGAACCTTGTAAAATGTAAACTCTTTTGTCTTTTATCTGACATTGAACCTTTGTAAGAGAGCCTCTGGTTCAAATGTATTTTTATCTGAGAAATAAATAAATAAAATAAATAAATAAGTCCACTATACTGCTCTATCCTGGAAAAGTACATAGCAAAAGCTGGACCCCACTGAAAATGAGAAATTGACTCTCACTTGGGCTATCCTGGGTAAATGTATTATAAAAATGGGTAAACGGAGGATCCCACTGAAAAAAAAGATCTTGCATCTCAGCTATACTATCCTAGGTAAATACAGTGTAAAAACTGGGTAAAACAGAACCTCACTGCACACAAGATATCACAACTCATCTGGCTGTCCTAAGTGAATATATTGTAAAACTGTAAAAGCAGGACCCTACAGCAGAACCCCACTGAAAAGCAGATGTTGTATGTAAGCTGATCTGTCCTGGAAAATACATTGCAAAAGCATCCAGATCACCCATCTTGTAGCTGTGTGATATAGTCCGGGTAGTCTAGTGGTCCCCCCACAGAAAGGCAATAGACCCTCTCCTGACTCACCCTCTCAGGCACCACTCTGCCCTGTTCACATAATGCAAACTGCAGCAATAGTGATGATTGGAACAGCTCTCTGCTCAGCACCTCAACTGGTTTCAATCTGACAGTCTCTGAGCAATCACAAGTATTGTACAAACACCTGTGTCTACTGTGCTCATGATCGCTTACTGGCAATTAGATGGTGGCTGGTCAAGGTGGTGAGCAGAGGGCTGTGTAGGTCACTGTCACTATTGCCATACTTCAGCTTAGGTGACCTGAGTGGGAGGGAGGGGGTTGTGAGGAGGAAGGTCCTGAGCAGGTGGGTTGACAGAGGGTCAGATGCTTTTATGGGGGGGAGCCACTAGACTACCAGGAATATTCAAAATGGCTACAGGATGGTTGATTGGGGGTGCAGGAACCACTACATCACCAGGAATATTCGAGACAGCTACAGTACAGTCAATCAGGTGTACAGGAACCACTATACAACCAGAAATATTTGAGACTGCTACAGGACAGGTGAATGGGGGGAGTGGGGGACCACTAGACTACAAGGAATATGTAAGACAGCTACAGAATGGAGGGGGGGGGGCACACACACATATTAATTGTGCTCCTGTCAGCCATATTCAATCTGGCCCTGTGTCAGCATAGCGCAAAGTCACTATGCACTGTACCAACATGGCTCCATATTAAGACAGTTTGCATGCTCCAGCTGCAGTGAGCAAATTGTCTGAATATTGCACCTCCCAGGCAGACTGTGCACAAACTGCCACAGACCACACATGGCCAGATCTGAATATGGGAGCCTATACTTCTTAGCTCAGTGGAACCCAAAATCCGTGAAACAATGGCTTATGGGCATAAGAAAGGCCTGCCTATAACCTCAAGATACAGTTGTTCTAACTTGTAACAGCATGAAAGCAAACATGTTTGGCACTGACTTATGCTTGTTTGTTTGGACAGCAAAACATACATAGCATAACCACGTCAGCCAAATGCTTCCTTTAATATGAACAGAAAAATATCACGCAAGTAGATATAGATAGATAGATACATAGATAGATAGATCATTTTTATTTATAAAACACCCAATTCCTGAGACTCTGGGAGTTGAACAGTAAAATCATAATTCAGTATTATTTAAAATCACCACACAATCATAATAAAATCAATAAAAATACATAATATCATTCAAACAGCAAACTCACTTTATAAAAGGCAATTCAAACAGGTAGGTTTTCAGTCCCCTTTTAAAGGCTTCCGCTGATGGTGCCCCCCTTAGATAGTCAGGTAAGGAGTTCCACAGGGTTGGTGCAGCCACTGCAAATGCTCTATCTCCTGAATGCCACAACTTAACCCTGGGAACCCCCAGGAGGCCTCCCTCAGCAGAACGGAGCATCTGGGCTGGGCAGTAAGGGTCAAGGAGATCTTGCAGATAAGTGGGACCCCCCTCATGCAGGGTCTTATAGGCAAGGAGCCCTACCTTGGAGACAATCCTCCACCTGACTGGCAACCAGTGCAGTCCACGGAGGACCAGGGTAATATGCTCCTACCTCTTATCCCTGGTCAGTAATCTTGCTGCCATGTTCTGCACCAGCTGCCATCTGCAGAAGTTTCCTCCAGATAACCCAAGGTGCAGGGAATTACCGTAATCCAGCCTAGAAGTTACAAAAGCATGCACCAATGTGGGCAGGTCCTCAGGAAAGATCAGGGCTCGGATTCAGGCAATGTTCCTGAGATGATAAAAAGCACTTTTGACCATGGCTAACACTTGAGCATCAAGTGTCAGGCAGTCATCCAGGATCACACCCAAATCCTTCACCTGTCTAGAAGGTACAAGTGGAACACCCCCCAATACTAGATTAAGGGACAACCCCCATCAGCCCCTCCTCCATGATGACGCAGCTCCACCACCAGTATCTCAGTCTTGTCTGGGTTGAGTCTAAGCCAGTTTTGGGTCATCCATGACTGGATTTCCTTGAGGCAGCTGTTAAATAAAAGAAATAAAGAAATCTGCTGCCCACCAGTGCTGGTTGTTCAACATCAACCTGACATAACTGCACTGGTAGAGACTTGGCTCTCCAAATCCACCCCTGACTCTGCTATCACCCTCCCTGGATATACCATCTACAGGGAAGACCAAGTAGGCAAACATGGTAGTGGTTGTGCACTACTCGTACTGGACTCCCTTATAGGTCAGGCACTCCCAGCTCCTAAACTTGATTATGGAGCCCAAACCCTCACCTTAAAAATCACTCCTGACCCTGCCCGAGGCCCTCTCTTCCTCCCGGTCTCCTACATACCCCTGAGAAATCAAAACCAAGTGGTCCAGTCCCTCATTGACTACCTCACATCTCTCCCTCACAAAGTGGAGCAAGTCATCCTAGGTGATCTCAATGTTAACTGGCTTGCTTCCACTGCCTCCCATATAAGGGACTTCTTTGCTGCCCTGGATATGTCCCAATTAGTCACCCAGCCCACCAGATTCAACCACTCTACTGGCACCAGCACTCTCCTAGATGTTGTTATATCTAACCCCCCCACAAAATCCAGGATGTCACTGTCCTCCCCGACTCTATTAGCAATCACTCCCCAGTCCTCTGTCTCTGGTCATCCTCCACTCTGAAGCCAGTGTCCCAGGCCACTCTATGCCGCCGTTTATGCCCCAACAGTCTCAGAAAATGAAAACAATACCTAGCCCAGCTAGACTGGTCCCCAATCCAGCACGCCCCTGACATTGACTCAGCTCTTGATCACTTCACAAATGCCTTCTGTAAGGCTTGTGACCTTTTCGCCCCCCTCACCAGGATCCACTCCAAAAAATGCAATGCCCCATGGATCACCTCACTCCTCCTCCAGAGACTCAAAAACAGAGATAATCTCTGGCACATTGCTGTAGAATCTAAAAAGGCATCTGATAGACATGCCTACAACGCAGAATGCAATAAGTGCACTTGGGCCATTAGGCGGGCCAAGGCAGAGCACTACCAGACCACCCTCGCTTCCACTTGGAGTTCAGCCCGGACCTTCTGAGATAATATGAAAAAGCTAAATGGGAAGTCCAGCTCCCCCCCACCATCTCAGCTCTCAATGGCATCCCCACCACAGATCCACTCCTTATAGCCGATTGCCTTAACACTGCCTTCTCTGACCTAAGCTCGGTCCTCCCCAGCAGCTTCTTTGACCCAATCCCCACCTCTCTCCCTCTGGTCCTGCATTTCCCACCATTGTACCTGCACACCCTCCCCCCCCAAGAATCCAGGCCGCACCTGCTAAAAGCCTTAAGCAGCAATAACCCCAGCAGTGACCCCCTCAACTCCAGGATCCTCTGTATGGTCTTGGACAAAGTACTAGTCCCCCTGACTGACGTTCTAAACTGGTCTCTATGCCTGGGTCAGTTCCCAAGTGCTTGGAAAACTGCTGAAATCACACCCATACATAAGCGTGGGGACCCGTCCACCCCCAACAATCCAACAATTACCGGCTGATCTCCATCCTCCCCCTACTCTATAAAGCCCTTGAAAAAGTGGTGTTGACCCAGCTCTCTAAATACCTAACCAAGTACGACATTATGTGCCATGGGCAGCACGGTTTCCACCCTGGACACAGTACAACAACGACTCTCCTGGAATTCTCCCAGCACCTGCATGCCACTCTCGACTCAGGCAGCCTTGCAGAAGCAGTGTTCATTGAACTCTCCAAGGCCTTTGACACTGTCTGTCATCCCCTTCTACTCGACTCTCTCCACCAACTTGGCTTCTATGGTGGTCCCATTTCCTGGTTCTCTAGCTACCTCTCTGCTAGATCCCAGCGTGTCAAGATCAGTGGCTCCCTCTCCAGCACTCTCCCCGTTCGCTCCGGGGTCCCTCAGGGCTCCATCCTGGGTCCAATACTTTTTAGTCTCTACCTCAACACCCTCCCCAGCTCATGTACCAGTAAAATGTTCCTCTATGTCGATGATGCAGTCCGCGTTGCCTCACATCCCAATCCCACCTCCCTCCAATTATCCTCCCAGCAAGCTTACAACCAAGCTGAAAGGTGGTTCGGCGACCGCAGACTGGTCATTAACCTAAAGAAAACAAAATCAATGCTCTTCTCCCACCACCAAAATAAAGATAAAAATACCCACCTCTTGATTATCCCCAACACTCTGCACCCGCTAGAACAAGTGACCACATACAAGTACCTAGGCATCACGTTCGATACTGCCCTCTCCTTCCACACCCACATTAATACCCTGTCAGCTGCCATTAACTCTCGGATTGGCCTGCTATACCGGCACAGGGACTGCCTGCCTCAGGTTGCCCTTAGGCTGGCCATCACCTCCTCCGTCTTGTCCCTTGTGGACTATGGCTTGCCCATCTATGCCGCAGCTGACAACACTGCCCTCTCCAAAATCCAACTCTCCTTCAATAAGGCCTATAGGCTCCTGACTGGTGTCCCCAGCTGCACTCACACCTGCCTTCTCTATACTACCACCAATCTTCTCAACTTTAAGAGCGTCTGCGCTACCAGACCTGCCTTCTCACTAAGAAATCACTGCTAGAACTCTCCCCCCCCGGGGGTCTCCACCTCCCTACAGCAGTCATCATTGTCTGTCACCACCCATAGCTCTGTTAAGGCCACTTTCAAGGTGTCCAGAACCAAGACCTCTCTTGCCCAGGGATCCTTCCTCTACCGAGCCCCAACCTGGTTCAACTCCTTCCCTAGCTACATCTCCAACTTGCCAAAAATTGGCTTCTTCAAAATAGCCATTCGGACCTATATCTTTAATACCCGCTGTTGTAGGTGAAACTAACCCCCTGTTGTAACCTGTGGTACCCGCCCTCCTTGCCCTCTGGCTCGACAACATCCACTGGACAGCCTCTCCTTCCCCCAGACCCACTCCTTCCCTACTAGGTCCAAACAGGGATGTAACCCACTGTCTTCTCTGAGGACCTACTATATCCATGAGTGTAACTCACAATTTTGTAACACTATGCTACCTAAGTAACATACAAACTACTACATTAAGTAACCTAAGTGTATCTATGTTACATGTTCCTTTTACTGCACCTGTAATGTTATCCTCTGTTTTAATCTGCACTGTAATAACTGTCTTGATGTCTGCCCCCCCTCGCGACGAGGTGCCTTTGTAAATGAGTCTCTGACTCAAAGGTTGTAAACCCAATTTGTAATGAATAAATGAATAAATAAAATACGGAGTC
Source organism: Neoceratodus forsteri (assembly GCA_016271365.2). Lineage (NCBI taxonomy): Eukaryota > Metazoa > Chordata > Ceratodontiformes > Ceratodontidae > Neoceratodus > Neoceratodus forsteri. The sequence continues at coordinate 914,354,967 of CM057452.1, read as the reverse complement.
TGACACCTGGACATCAGGTGCACAGGACAGGTACAGTTGGGTATCATCTGCATAGCAGTGAAAACCCAACCCATACCACCTGATAATGTCTCCCAATGGCAGCATATACACCGTGAACAATACGGGTGACAAGACCAACCCCTCTGGCACTCCACAGCTCAGAGGCTTTGGGCTAGATGAGACAAATCCCATTTTCACCCTCTGCACTCTGTCCATCAGGTATGACCTGAACCAGCTGATGACATTGCCGGACAGGCCACACCAGAACTGCAGGTGGTCAAGCAGCACCTCATGATCCACAGTGTCAAACACCGCAGAGAGGTCCAGAAGAACCAAGATGCTATGAGCTCTCCTGTCCCTTGCCATCAGAAGATCACTAAGCACCCTTACCAGGGCAGTCTCTGTACTGTACCCTGCACAGAACCCAGACTGAAATGGCTCATAGGTAGATGAAGATGCGAGGTGTCTCTCAAGCTGAATGGCCACCACTTTCTCTATAATCTTCCCTAAAAATGGGAGGTTTGAGACCAGTTTCTAGTTGCTGAGGCAGACCAGGTCCAAACAGGGCTTCTTTAAAAGAGGCCTAACCAGAACCTCTTTCAAGGACACTGGGAAGATATCACTCCTCGATGAACTCCAGACAACCTCAGCAATCACAGGACCTATCAGGTCCAAACATCCAACCACAAAGCGGATCGAACCTGAGTCCAGATCACAATGTGCAGGCCGCAGCTTTGATATTACCCCCATCACCCTTTCCACCCCCAACTAGCTCGAACTCATCCCAGATAGGAGGAGTGTTTCGGCACAACTCAGGCCGGACACTGCATCCTTTTCAAGAGACATTCAAGGAGATTTCAGCCCCGATAGAGGACACCTTGTCAGTGAAGAACAGAGTCAACACATCCCACCTTGTGCTGGAAACTGCTCCTCCCACACAGAGACACACTGGATGTAAACGTCTGTCTACCATATGGAAGAGCTGAGCTGGTCTGTTCCCTGCTGTAGCAATCTCCCTAGACAGAAACTCCACCTTCTTTTGGGAGATTGTCCCCTGATAGGTCATATAATGTGACCTCAGGGCCAGTTTGTCCTCCATTCTGCCAGATCTCCTCCAGTATCTCTCTAACCTCTGCCCCATAGCCTTTAAACTCTGGAGTTCCTCATCATACCAAGGGGATCTCTGGTGAGTAGGCAAGGGGCAGACATGAAAGGATGCAATTGAGTCAAAGGCTGAAGTCACCGCCCCATTATAGGCTACCACTGCTTCCTCCAGTCCCATCTCACAAGCTGCCCCCACTCCCAATAGGTCCAGTACCTCCAACAGTCCCATAGAGGAAACTCCTCTTAACAAGCGGTACCAGACCATCTCCACAGGGGTCAGACCATGGGGGGGGGCACATGTACATGATATGTAGGAGACAATATGACAAGTCAAAGCAGGACAGTGCATTCAACTCTATGGTCTGTGCTATCACAAGTGTATAATTAAGTACCACCATAGGGCAGGTATCAGCTAAGTGTAATCTCAGTTTAATGCCATAGTTACACTATCTTACTGTTCACATGTTTGATTATAGTACTAAATAGAGGAGACGCTTGCTTACAGTACCTTGCATGTCTCAGAGGGAAGATAGCCATTAGACACAGGCACCAATAAAACTATCACTTTATTATCAGTCAAACAGTATTTCCAAATAAAATCCTTACAAATGCAAATAAAGTCTAACCAACCAAATTCTTCTACAGGATTGTCAATAAAAACCTGGACAGAGGGTTACAGTACATGATCTTTACTTACAGTACCTTAGTAGAGAAAGTAACTTTAACTTAGTCAACAAACAGATTTACTAAAAAAAATGAGACTGCTTGTTTTCCTCAGTTGGAGACTTATCACAATGACTGTCTGCCCATCCCAGCCCAGTGACCCCACTGCCACAAGCCATAATCTGATCTCAAATCACCTTGTGCTCCTCTGTGAAGGAATTCCACAGAGAGATAAAATAAAGTTCTCTTACAGCTATGCTTCAAGACTGTTCAGTTACTGAATTAATACTGTTGCCTGGGGAACTGCATAAAAAAACATTGTTGAAGACTTTAAGAAGTATGGAAGCACTACATCCCTGCCAACAAGGCATTGTTTAGATAAAAATGTGTAAATAGAGGGTTTAGGTATTCTTTCAGACTAAAACAAGCTGCCTATGCTGTTTACACTCCACTGATTGTAATTTGAGCTGGCAGGTGAATGCTACATGTAGGACAAGAACTCTTACCTCCCCTCCACCCTGAGTAGTGATTTCAGGTAGTGGAAGGATTGTGGTTCAACTGCAAAATTGTGCTTTGGAAGGAGTCTGAAATGCCCTTTTTTCCCAAGTGATAGAAAGAGGTCTGCAGGGCTCCACCCCTGCAGCCATAAAAAGGAAAACCTTCCCTGCCAATTCTTCTGCAGTGTCACTTATGAAGACATTGAAGAAGACTGGTCCCAGTACTGAGCCCTGCAGCACCCTGCTGGTGACTCCTCCATCATTAAAGTGAGTGCTAATAACCATCACCCTCTGTTGCCTATCCATTAACCAGTTTCTATTTTTTTTTGCAGTTAATCTTTTTATTAAGATATTTATAAAAATAAACAAACATCTTCCAGATACATGAATTGACATCTTTACATAGCAGGAAAACAGCATATTAGCTAGTACAAAGGTTTAGGTAAAACAGATTAGAACTGTATATTATAAGTTGTAAAGTAAACTTGCATCATTGAAGTTGGATGTGATTACGCATTGAACATTCAAGGATGGTGAGAGGAAAAATTAGAGTTAAAGTTAGACAGTATATATGGACTTAGATAAACATTATTGCAGTTTGAATGTACTGTAATATTGTAAATCTTATGTGAGGAATGGAAGACCTGTGGAATATAACAAAATATTCGGGAAAAGTTAATGAGAAAGGGAAAGGTAAGAGAAAAGAGAAGAGAGATGAGACATCAACTGGAAGAGACAACGGCAATGATGATTTGTCAGAAGAAGATAAATAAGGAGTTGCAATATATGCCAATCCATACCTTAGTTACCAGGAGATTAAGAAGCTTCTCAATAATTAAAATTGTCCTGCCAACATCTATTGTATATGTTGAGTTGGCCAAAAGAAATATAAGACAAGCGATGTAGGGATGCATATTGAGATAATTGTTTAAGAATGTCTGAAAAACTAGGAATTATGATAGCTCTCCAGTGCAAAAGTATAAGGCGCTTAACATGGAGAAATAGTATAGTCAACCATCTATTTTGCATGTGGGAGATTTTGTTATTATGAAAATTAAAAATACCAAGTATACAATGTTTAGGTCTAGTGTAAAAAAGTGACCAATTACTTTGATTGCAAAATGGTGACTTGTGCACCAGAGTTTATAGAGGGAGAGTTCCGTAAGATATGGGGTAAATCCCCATTAGAAGAGTTTCTATTTTTTTTTTATATTTTATCTTTTTATATTTTACCTCTATATTAAGTACATACAAGAGAGGAATACAACACAACACATGGAATAACAAAATCACAGAAAAGTCATACAGTATAACAATGCAGACAATATCAAAGTGATGAACAACTACATTGTGAGCCTGGATACTTATCCCTGAAAACATCCAGCCCTATAAATAAATAAAAAACGTAAAGATCATAAAGATAATTAAGGCCAGAGAGGTCCAGTTCAAATATAAATACTAGTGGAGGTTGAATATATGTCCACACCATTCCGGTGAATCCAGTTCAATGAAAATTTGTTAGGTTAGTAACCAGGTCAGTTCTGGACACCTCACAATATAGTACAGGTGGGCATAAAATGACAAGTTACCTTATCTGTATCTAAGGCTGATGGTTTCAACCTCTAAATCGAAGCTCCATGTTGAGTATTAACACTATACAGGCATAGGTGAGATCCTATGTAGAACTAAATAAGGGATATTTAATCAAAAGAAACCATGACGGGGGTTGGCCAGGGAGGAGAAGGATAGAGCGTCTGACGGCCGCTCTCCTCCTCCGGGGTTGTTCACTGCATACTCCCGCTGCAATACCACCATCTAGGGGAGCCCAGGTGGAAAGTGCAATAAGGTGGAGGAGCAGCAAGGGATTGGGTGGATGTCGGCAGAGGGGCGGAGCAGGAGGCATGTCTCGGCACGCCTACTGGCTCCTTAACCCTCATTGCTCGCCAACGTCTGGGGACAAGAATACTGGAAAAATACCTTGGTCTCTCCTAGGCAACGACACCTCCTTGGGGGATCTTCAGGCTCATCGGACAGACTCCGTTGTCCCGTCTCCACAACACACAGTATGTTGGTTTGAGGAGGTAAGCAAGGGGGTCCCTCCTCACCCCTACTGGGGGGGGTATACTGGGGGTATTGCTAGTGTGGAGATAGGTACTTCAGGGGCGGATCAGGATGAGAATGGAACCTACAGCTAGGATGTCCGAGAGAGTGTAGAGAGGAGGTGAGTAGGGGGCATAAAAATAGGGTTTAAAAAGAAAAAAAAAAGGAAACCATGACCATTTATACAAATCCAAGTATAGTCCTTTTCGCAAAGAGAGAGGGCTCACTCTACCATACCTAATAAAAGTTCATAAGATAAATTCAAAATGAAGGGTTTTAGAATAAGGGGAAATTAGATAAACTGATACTCCCCCATCCTGAAACTCAGGCATGTATTCCTAAATATCTCTATACCTAGCGGCAACACCCACCTCTCACTTAAGGAGGGAAATTGGGATATAGTCTAGTTGATACTGTGCCCATCTATGTCATTTGAAATCAAAGGCCAACACCCTATCTGAAAGTCTAGCTGAGAGCTGCTCCAGAGCATATATTACCCTGGTCAGTGCATACCAGGCCTCCCAGGTCAGGACAACCTTTGTGCGCCATAACCAGGGAATGACTTTTTTCTAGCTGCCAGAACTAGCAGGGTGACCTGCTTATAGGTGGTTTGGGATACCCTAACCCCTTCTGGTAGCATAGCAGTCAATATATAAATAGAAGTAAACAGTTGAGAGCAGTAATAAATAGCAGTCAACATCTGTATAAACTCCCGCCTATATAAAGATAAGGACTCACAAGCCCAGCTTATATGAGCCTGGTCAGCATGCTCACAGCCACAGTCTCTCCAACATCTACCAAAGGAAGCCTCGGTAAACTGGGCCATTATGGCCGGGGTGTGAAAACATCTAGAACGGAACTTCTGGGCATATTCCTTCTAGTAGGGTGAGTTGAAGACCTCGAAAGCTGGTGCAGCGACATTTCAAACTTCCTTAGAGATATTCACAGTCAGTTCTTTCACCCATTCAAGCTGTAATGACTCAGTGGAGTCTCTAGGTCCCTCCTGAAGAGCCTCATAAAGGCAACAAATTGAATGTTCAGTGGAGGCCCCACTCATTAACCAGTTTCTAACTCAGTTCACAACTTTGAATTCCATCCATAGGCTGCTCAATTTCTTTATCAGTCTCTTGTTCAGCACAGTGTTGGCGGCCTTGCTAAAGTCCAGCTAGGCCTCCCTTGTTCTATTTCCCTGCTCACCAAGTTGAAGAAATCAATCAGATTTGACTGATTTGACCCACCCTCCCATTATTCCATGCTTCCTGTGATTTTGCAGCCCACTGGATTCAAGATACTCTACCAGCCATTCCTTAATCACCAGGATGGAGGCAGTATAGCGCAGTGGGTTAAGGCTCTGAGCTCCAGATCTGGAGACCTGGGTTTGAATCCCATAGCCGCCTAGGTGCATACTGTGTGATCCTGAGCAAGTCACTTAACTTCCTTGTGCTCCCAGGCTGCATCTGGAAACAAGCTTCGGCTTAGTGTGCTACTCCTGGTTAAACAATGTTCCCTTCCCTTCCCTTCCGTTAATCAGGATTTCCATTAATTTCCCCATCACTGAAGTGAGACTTACCAGCCTATAGTTGCTTGCCTCCTCTGTTCTGCTGCTCTTCTGTAAAGGGACCACATTTGTTCTTCTCCAGTCCTCTGGAATCATGCCTTTTTTCAGCAAACTGTTGAATAAGGCCACAGTGATTTGGAATAGGAACACACAAAGCAAATTGTTGGATTTACATACCTTTGAGCTAGAAGCTCATTTACAAAGGTTCTACGTCTAATGAGAAACAGAAATACAATACAAGACCTAACCATACATACAGTAGCTAGAAAGTCTTAGTTACATTGTTTCAAAGAGGTTTAGCAAACATGTTTGAAAACAGTTTTTGTCTTAGCAAACATGTTTGAAAACAGTTTTTGTCTTAAGTGCAGTACATGCTGTTCAGGTGTAGTTATGGCTGTTGGTTGAGCAGAGTGGACATTTACAGATGAAGAGATGGATTAGCCCGGTGGGGCTAGGAGGATTACAAGGAATAGGACAGTGGACATTCAGATGGATAGAGATGAAAGAGTCTGGTTGCAGTTTCAATGGCTATGTACTGAAGTTGAAGGACGGAATGGGATCATGTGCTGGTATGGTCCTTCGGAGGTGGAGTGAAGTGAGGAAGGGAAGTTTGCAGATGGTAGCGAAGTAGGGGGTAGGTGTTGAGTTGGGGGGTGACTTTCTAGTTGGTAGGTGGGGGGAGGAGTAAAGTGTGAAACAGTAAATGCAAAGGTAGAACATGGTTTTCAGGCCAAGCTGGCACAGTTTGGAGTTACAGTCACAACTACTGTGTGATGCAAGATGGGCACGAAGCTTTCATTTAAATGGACCTTGTTTAGTTTCTGACAGAAGGTTGTCACTGAGCTTATTTATGAACTAGCAAAATTTCTTATTTTGTGTATTGTCATTCATTTATAATGTATTTGTATTCAATTCCTCAAACTGCTTCCTGTGTTTCAGAACTGAAGTGAGCAACGCGTAGTAGGCACTGGTCCATGGCAGTGGCAGGCATTCATAATTTAGAAAGAGAAGGCCGGCCTGGTGGTGCTGAGGGTTGATGCACTGGATGTCACAACTCACTACACCGGCGACCTGGGTGAGGAGCAATGGTCGTCAGGAATGCTAACATGGGGGGAGGAGAGGATTGAACATGCTGTTAGGCTGATTTCCTCTCCCGGTGTGTGGGTAGGGGTTGTTGACCTCCCAGTAGTCCCATTCCCCACCGGATGGAGGTCCTGGTGGGGTAACGAGGAGGCAGTGCAGCAGCACGGGTGGGTGGAGGGGGCTGAGCTGGCTTCTGGTGTGCGTGCGTGCCTCCACGCACACGTACGGCCATCTGCCAGGGCTCTGAGGTGGAAATGGAAAGAAAAACTCAAGAAAAACAGAAAAACCTATATAAAAAAGAAAGAGAAGAGAGACATTCCCAAAAAAGCAGCTCCTTAGCACTCATGGACAAAACCAACAGCTGCACTAGGAAAAGTCCAATCAATTACTCTGTGAACCAAAATGAACTTGGACTTAATTGCATGAATATGCAAATCTCATGTAAAGTTGAATTTCCCAGCTTTTTTCTTTAAACATATTGTATACAGTGTGAATATGTTTAGCTACCCTGTTCAGATTGGTTTTATCTAATTTAAGTAGTGTAGCAGGTGTCTGCATGCAGAATTGGCTTTCTACTCATTGGGCCTTATTTTAAATGGTTGATGCAGGGCTTGCATCAAGCTGATTGGTGCAACTACACCAAACTCTTTGACTCAGCTATATCCAGTTTTAGTACTTTGGGTGCAGTTGCGACACTTCCCACACTTTATGGCAGCTTGTGCCAAATATTTGGCATAAGCCCTGTATAAAAGGTCCTCTAAATGGTGCAGGTTAGACCAGGGGAGAGCTGGTCTAACTTGAGGCATTTGGCACATGTGACTTAAATTGTTGATCGGTGCCGAGAGAATGCTGAAATCCCCCTGTGCCGTATATTCAGCGCACCAGGGGCTTGTGGCATTCTCAGGGCTTTTAAAAATCTGACCCCCTGACACAAAAAAACCCTTGATGCTTAGTACTGTCAAGTTCAGAGGACTTTGCCTCTGCAACCTGCCCTCAAGGTTCTCACAAACAAGTCTTGCTCTGACTCTTCTCACACAAGCGGTTCTTGGAGTATTTTACTGTTATTACTTGCACTTGGCTCCATTCTGTATATTTTTGTGAATCTGACATAATAAATGTATTTAATTTAATGATGTGATTACAGTGTTTCTCTGTTGCAGACCATAGGTAAGTGCAGCGGTCCATTCATCCCCCCATCTATTAAATAATATTTCATCTGCCATTCCTAGTGCTATCACTTATCCAAAACCCCATTGATCCGAACAATTGCAGTGTCCTCCAGCACATTCGGATAAATAAGGTTATACTATATACTGTTTTCCAGTGGTGACTTCATTTTGTAATGCTTTTGACAGCAGTATTTGAGTTTGCATTGTATTGCATATTTTAAAAGTTTCAATGAGAACAAATGTGTAATCTTCACAGCAAATTATTACTGGTTTTGGCCATATACTTATCTCAATTCTCCTACCATTTAGGGTGCAAGATTTCCATTGAAATGCACACTTGAATGCCACCAGTACTGTTCTGTGACCACCATTCTCTCCCCCCCCCCAACTCATAACCATCTCCTTTTTTTCAATGCACATGTGGTGATTTTGCAAATATCTTTGCCCTTCCCCCAAAATGCTTACCAAATGTGTAAAAATTAAATCAACCTGACATTCCTCCACTTATTTCAGACATGAGCCACTATTATTGAAGCAATCACCAAGCTTTGAATATGTTAAACAAAGACAATGACTGAAAATCTAAAGTATGTATGTGTTATTTGTGTAACTGTGACTATTTTTTTTTTACATTTGCCATTCTTTGTCTTGCTATATTATTATGTCATATTCTCACATAATAGCTCCACTTTAAACATCATACCTTACACTATCACAACCAATAAACACCGAGAGGATGTAACTGCAGTGAGCCCCCAAAATATGTATTGTGATGTTTGTTACCTTTTAAAATAACTCCGGAGTCACATTTTGGTGTCATCTTGCATGACGTTGATCATTGTTTATAGTGTTATAATGTATGGTAGAAAGTTGTTATATGTAGAAATCTACCTTTTTATAACAACATTTTACCATTGATGTGATGTCACAATGTTGTTAACCCATCGATGGTACGTCACATCGATGGGTTAACAACCGGGAACAGGTTGCGTATGTGTGCAGCTTGATCGGGCAGCCATGAAATGGCCCCAGGGTGAGAGCATGACCCGGAGCAGTGGCGGTGACATAAAAAAACTGCAGTAAGGAACTGCTTTCTCATTTCTTAAACATAAACAGTACCATACACTATAAAATATAATGTATGGTACATCGATTGTCAACTGTTTTTTTAACCCATCTCGAGGTTGCCATGGCGACGTAAACCTCTCGAGCTTCGCTCTCGAGGTTTACATGGTCGCCCTGGCAACTTCTCAATGGTTAACAAACCGGTTAACAATCAATGACCATACATTATCCTATATGTGATCAGGACACCATTACAATCTGCAGTCAAGATGTGTGAACATGATAAGTTTGTGACAGAAAATTAATAAAAATGTATACAAAATAATTGTATCTGCATGTGCATAATATGTGTCACGAGTGCGTTGTTTTATTGTTCAGTTTTTTGTTTATTGTATTAATTTTTCAAAACGTTGCCTACATGGCATTACAATTACTTTGAAAGACAAAATTCCCCCTACCAGCCCATATGCTACCATACAGATCTCTCGCTGTGTGTCAGAGTAGAAATGTTTTCTTTGTGATGGAACGGAATGACATCAGATTGGTGTCCTACAAAAATTCCTTTCAAGGATTCATCTGTATGCTTTTTACAATGTGGTGCAGGTGTGGGGTGGCAGCCTGTGTTGTATACATGTCTTTGTTTTTACAATGAAGCACAAAACAGATCGAAGTAATTTCAAAACTCAAGCAACAATTTGCAGAAGCATCAGAGGCATGAGAAGGGAAACTCCCATGGATGGTAATCTTTAGTGCAACACTATAATTCACATATGTGTTTGGATATCCATCAGCATTTTGTGTCAGTTCCAGTTTGACCTTCTCACTCTGTGACTTGTCTTAAATAATTTGTTTAACAATGTACAATACCCTTCCCATGAGCTGTCCTCAGTTACCATAACCCAGAAATTTCATACTGCATAATAATGCTGTAGTCATGAGTATAACTCTCACGTGAAGAAACAGACACACACACACACACACACACTCACACACAAAATAGAATTTGCTGGCTGATAAAGACCACTTGGACCACCCAGTGTGATCATTTTCTCTATCTACATTATTACTGCAGACCATACTTGATCTACAGCTCTTTCTTCCTCCTGGCTTCCTTTCCACTGTGAACCCCTTATGCCCATCCCATGCATTCTTGAACACCACCAGTTTGGCCCCACTACCTCCACTGGAAGGCTGTTCCAGGAATCCACCACTCTTTCTATGAAGTACTTCCTCACATCTCTCCTGAATCTATCACATCCAGTTTCATCATAGCATGTCTCTTGTTCTTAAGCAGGTTTTTTTTAAATACTTTCCTCCTGCACCTTATTTTCGCCAATAAAGGTATTTGATGTCCTCTATCATATCTCCCCTCTTCCAGGGTGTATGTACTGAGGTTTTTTAGTTTCCCCTCATAGGGCTTTTAGTGCATATCCTGCACCCTTCGCTAGATCACCTCCACTCTGTCTATGTCCTTCTGGAGATGTGGTACATCCTGGATGAAACCCGCTTTTGCACTTCTGGCGCAAAATGATGTTTCGGCCAATAAACTATAAATGCCACATGTCATGCTTAGAAGGGGAGTCTTAAAACAATTAGCTTGAAAATCTGGAGTTAAAATAAAAAAAAAAATTATAATTATTTAGAAACTTTGTGTGTAGTGGCAGTCTTGACCCCAGCGAGTATGCTTTGTGACCCCTAGCAGGTGGGCTGAGTTCGGAAGCAAGCTCAGTGACCCAACTGGATGGGATGAGAGTGGAAAAATAGCACTGTCATGTGACACTCCTTCAACCAGGGAATGAAACCTGCAGGATTGCCCGAACAGGGCCTGGTACCATATATAGCGGAAACAAATCTTCTCTTGGCATAGGTCCTGCACATCTGCACCAATGAGTGGCAGAGGGCCCTATGCATTGGCTGACAGATGGACTTTTTGCCCTGTGCATCTGTATCTGTGGCCACATGAAAGTGAAGGAAACAGTGGGTCCTGCACTTCACAGTTCATCAAACAGTCCCATGAATTTTTGACATTCGAAGTTGCTCGGAAGTGTAAGGCCCACAAGGGTCCTGCACCTCTGTAGGTGGACAAAGTCTTCCCTTTCTTCTCTTGGGCCCTGTGCATCTGCATGTGTTCAAGCAGGTCCTGAAGGGACCTGCGTGAATGAAGATACAATTCCACTATGTTCAAAAAAAAGGAAATTAATTGCAAAAATGGCATTAATGTACCAGTTAGGGTTTCAGTTAACACCACAAAAGCAGAGAAATGTGGCTTTACAATTTCCAACCCTGACTTCCTACCCCACCCCTCAAGCAGCAAAAGGAAACGCATTAGGGCTTGGGGTCTCCAGAGTCTTGGTGAATAAGTGTTGGGTCATAGAAACATAGAAACACAGACTTTGATACATAGAAACACAGACTTTGACAGCAGATAAGGACCGCTTGGCCCATCTAGTCTGCCCATTTCCCTACCTACAGGATAGGCCGCAGATCCTAGTTAACCAACAGCCTATTTCTTCCTACCCCCCACAAGAATTGCCTTATGTCTGTCCCATGCATTCTTGAATTCTCCCACAGTTTTAGACCCCTCACCTCCTCAGGAAGGCTGTTCCATCGTCCACTACCCTCTCTGTGAAATAATACTTCCTCACATTGCCCTGAACCACCCCCATCTTTAAATTGTGTCCCCTTGTTCTTGCACGTCTCTTTTTCTGAAAGATGATACCCTCTTGGACTTTGTTGATTCCACTGAGGTACTTAAAAGTTTCTATCATGTCCCCCCTCTCCCTTCTTTCCCCAAGGGTATACATATTAAGCTCCTTTAGTCTCTCTTCATACGGCTTCTCTTGCAGACCCTGCACCATTTTAGTTGCCCTCCTCTGGACTGCCACTATCCTGTCTTTGTCCTTGCAGAGATGGGGTCTCCAGAACTGGATGCAGTACTCCCGATGGGGTCTCACCAACTATCTGTACAGAGGGATAACAACTTCCTGTTTTCTGCTGCTGATGCCTCTCCCTATGCATCCCAGTATACCCCCAGCCCTCCCTACTGCCTTCTCACATTGCTTGCTAGCCTTAAGGTCATCTGATATGATTACCCACAGGTCCCCTTTCCTTTTTTGTTGTTGTTACTACCCCCATTGTGTATTCTTCCCCTGGGTTCTTGTTTCCCAGGTGCATTATTTTGCACTTCTTTGCATTGAATCCTAGCTGCCATACTTCTGACCATTCCTCCAACCTTGCCAAGTCCCTTCTCATCCTTTCCACACCTCCTTGTGTATCAACCCTGTTGCAGATCTTTGTGTCATCTGCAAAGAGGCATACTTTTCCTTCCAGTCCCTCTGCAATGTCACTTATGAAGACATTAAAAAGGACTGGACCCAATACTGAACCCTGCGGTACCCTGCTAGTAACCCCTCTTTCTTCAGAGTGGACTCCATTTACAATTACCTTCTGTGTCCTATTGTCCAGCCAATGTTTTACTCAGGCTACCACCCTGGGACCCACTCCCATGCTGGTTAATTTGACTATTAATCTTTTGTGTGGGACTGTGTCAAATGCCTTGCTAAAGTCTAGGTAGGCCATGTCCACAGCCCCTCCCTGGTCTACTGCTTTGGTCACCCAGTCAAAGAAATCTATTAGATTCGTCTGACATGAACTTCCGCTTTGAACCCATGCTGCCTTGGGTCCTGTGCCCCACTGGCCTCTAGGTACTCAACTATTCTTTCCTTCAGAAGTGACTCCATCACTTTCCCTACCACAGAGGTCAAACTGACAGGTCTGTAGTTTCCTGCCTCTGTCTTGGTCCCACCTTGTGAAGGGAATCATATCCACCTTCCTCCAGTCCTCGGGTACCACACCATCCTCCATGTTTTATTAAAAGAGTTGCCAGTGTTTTCACTAGTTGCCCCTTAATTCTTTTTAGAATTCTGGGGTGAGTTCCATCAGGCCCATTCCTTTGTCGACCTTCCAGTTTTAAGAGTTCTTTTGAGACCCTTTATTCTGTGAAAGGACTGGGATCGACCCCCCTATCAAGAGTGCTTCTGTTAATTGGATTAGGCACTTTCCCTCCTCTTTTGTGAATACTGAGCAGAAATATTCATTCAGTATCCCTGCTTTTTCACTGTCCCCCTCTGCCCACCCACCGTTCTTTCTATTCAGCCTCACTATCCCTCCCTTTGTCTTTCTATGCTCGCTGATGTACCTATAAAAGGTTTTATCCCCTTCTTAACCGAGTTGGCTATCTTTTCCTCAGTTTGGGCCTTTGCTATTCTGACTTCCCTCCTGCTTCCTTCTGCCTTAACTGGTACAGCTCTCTGTCCTGTTCCTTCTGTGTTTCTTATACTTCCGGAATGCTATCTTTTCTTCCTGACTTTCACAGCCACCTCTTTTTGAGAACCATAGTGGCTTTTTATTTCATTTTGATTTGTTTATTTGCTTCACACAAAGGCTTTTTTCCTCTGTGATGGCAGTTTTGATGATTCCCCATTGTTGCTCCACACCTCCTTCTAGCCTGTTTGCTAGAGCTTTTCTGAGGCACTCTCCCATCTTGCCAAAGTCAGCACTCCTGAAGTCCAGTAACCTCACTTTTGTATGGCTTGACTCTGTAGCTGAGTTTAACGTGAACCACACTGTTTGATGGTCACTTGTTCCCAGATGGCAACCTACTTCTAGATCTGAGATCCTCTCACTGCCCCGTTTGAGAGTACGAGGTCTAAGCTTGCTCCCTCATGAGTGGGTTCCGAAACTAGCTGTCTGAGGCCTGCCACCTGTAGGGCATCAAGAATGGCCCTGCTCTTGGAAGTGGCTGCAGAAAATGTGCTCCAGTTAACATCTGGCATATTCAGGTCTCCCATCAACAGTATCTCCCCTTTCTCTGCCATTCTAAGAATACTTTCTATCATATCCATGTCCATTCCCTCCCCCTGACATGGGGGTCTGTACACAACCCCTGTGCAGATTGTGGTGCCCTTTCCAGTCTCCAAGGTGACCCACAGTGCCTCCTCTCCTCTCCTCCCTATTTACTCTTTAGTTCAGTTGCTTTTATTCCTTCCTTTACATAGAGAGCTACTCCTCCCACTCTTCTCCCCTGCCTGTCTCTCCTGTAGGGTCTTGATTGGGTTGTCAGCCCTAATGCCAACCCTGTTTCCTGAGCGGGCCCTGCATGAAGAAAGTTACAGCACATGCTATTGTCAACATGTGGTGGAACATACTTCTTTTCCTTTGAAGAGTGTACAGGTATGAGGCACTGACTTGGAAGTCTACATTGTTTTTCTGACAGGAGGCTGTGGGCTGGTGGGAGGAGTAAGCATTATAGTTGACAACCATAAGGAGGATCCCACCACTGATTTGTCAAGACTCCAGAGACCAAAAACCTTAATGTGTTTTCTTTTTGCTGCTTGGGGTGTGGGGTTGGGGAGTTAGAGTTGAAAACCCTAATCTCACATTTCCCTAATTTTGTGGCATTAACTGGAACCCTAACTGGTATATTAATGCAGTTTTTTTCAAAGAATTAACACCTGTGAGTATATTTTGTGGCACATTTCACTGATATTTTTGCTCGGTCCAGACCTAGAGTGAGAGTATGGCAATATTTGCACTCTAGTTCTCCATAAGCAACAATATTTTTACAGTACATCAGGACTGGCTGGAGCTGGCAGCACAAGCAGCACTTTCACTTTCAAGCCACTCTCCCCACAGATTACTCATGCACCTACTCCAGCTCAGTCCAAACATCCACACCACAGAACCCTTCACACCACAATTAATTTACAGTCGGCACTTTTTAAAAAATATTGGCTTAATTTCCCATGTTTAAACAAACAACCTCCCAACCCTCCTGTTTCTGGTCATGGTCACTTCTGATCTTCGTCTGTATGCAGCAATCCCACTCCGCTGGCTTCCAATGAATTTTTAAACTGTCCTTATGAGCAGCACTCTCTTCATGTCCAAGCTGCCTCTGACACTCCATTCCCTGGCCGCAAAACATTCCTGCCCCAGCTCCCCATTAGGCCACATGCTGTGTACTCTTCCTGCTCAACTGATATGCCAGCTTGTGGTCATTCCTCAAACATGCACAGCTGTAATGATGTATAACAGTGTCAAAACACACAACAAAAGTTGTGCCACCCTGAAACTACCAGAAACATGTAAAACAGGATAAAAAACATTAACTCGCTTCACAAAATGTTCAGACTGCATAAAAACAAAATAGATATTGCATCAATCTGTTCTTTTGCTGCCCATGCCCACCACCAAGCAGGTTTAAGCAGTGGCGGGACTTAGAGACTGCATGTGAACTTTTTTTAAAATTGGATCACCTTTTCTCCAGTGCCAGTTCCCTACTGGACCGTGCCATCACTACAAGGCTTCCTGTTGTGAGCTGGGACTGCTGTCCATCAGACTACTCCATGGCCACCAGGCCTTGGACCCCCTGGAACCAGGATTTTGCCATCCTTTTGCAACCCGTGCCCTTCACCAATTGGGTGCAAGCAGGGACAGGACTTCTCCATGCACCCCACTACTAAATCAGCTCTGATCTAGCAACTGTCTGCACAGCAGTCCATTCATGCAAAGAACCATGAAGGACATCAAGAAGTCTGCCTGGAGTCAGCCATGAGTCAGCCAGTCAGCCGCCCATGCTGCCCAATAAATGCCCTCCATCATTGATTCCTCCTCTGCTCTTCCTTCACTCCCCTGCTACTTGATTGTTTATTTTGCTTTCCTGCTTTGTTAGACCTTTTACAGTAGTTCTTATAGCCAGGCTTGTCTGTGCTCGTTTTTTTTTTAGTTATTGCTGTAATTTGTATTTGTTCAGACTGCTACTCTACTCTACTTACTATTATTGTTTGCACTGCCTTTACTTTTATGTAGTTGTTTAATTTCGCCTACCTGCTTTATTTTGCCTGATAACTCATAAAGGCATGTTGCTGTGCTCACTCATTAGCTATTACCCCAATTTGTACTCGTTCTAATTGCAACTCTCTATCTATTGTTTTTGCCTTGTATTTAACACCTCCCCCTCTTCTGCAGGTTTTTGCTTCCCTCCTGTCTCCCCACAGGAAGTTTTCCTTGCCCTCAAGTCTCTCAATCCCTTAAAATACAGCCCTGATGGCCTAGACCCCAAACTCCTTCATGTATCAGCTCCCGTTATCCTTTACACACTCACCCATCTCCTGAACCTTTCCTTTTTCCTCTGTGTTGTCCCACTCACCTGGAAAACTGCCAATGTGCTCCTGTTCCACAAAGGGGGTGATCTCTCTTCCCCAGATAACCATAATTCTGTCTGTCTCTCCTTCCTTCCCTTGCTAAACTACAAGAGTCACTAGCTTACTCCAGACTAGTTGACTTCCTAGAGTCTTCTTCCTTCCTTTCCCCATTCCAGTCTGGTTTCAGAAAAAAAACACTCCACCATCTACCCCTTCTTTGCATTACTGACTCTATCCTTACAGGAATGGACCAGGGACATGTCACAGCAACCATTTTTAATGATCATGCAAAGGTGTTTGATTTGGTATCCCACTCTCTCTTCCTGAACACACTGGACTAAGCTGGTCTCTCATCTCCTGCAGTTAAGTGGTTCCACTCATGCCTTACTAACTGCCTGCAGTCTGTTCAGGTGGGAGGTGCACTACCCTCCCCATTCTGGAAGCAGTCCTCCAGGGCTCCATCCTGAGCCACATGCTATTTTCCATTTCTCAGTCACCTCCTATCCATCTGGGTCTCCTCACATATACACATATATGCTGATGACTCATTTACCTGCGCATCCAGTCCCTCCGCATCTGCTGTCATATCCTCACTCCAGCATGATTTCCACAATACACTACACTGGTTCCATGCCAACCAGCTCAAAGTAAACACCAAGAAGACCGTGTCCATGACCTTTGGCACTAGGAAAAAGCTAGGCAAGGCTGTCATCTTCTCCAGTCTTCTCCACCCTCAATAGTGCCCAACTGGAGGTTGTCCAGACTTACAAATACCGTGGTGTGTGGCTTGATAGCAACCTGGACTTCTCGGCCTTCATTGACATAATACACTCTAAGCTTCGCTCCAAGCTAGGCATCCTTTACTGTAACAAGGACTGTCTCCTCACTGAAGTCTGCAGGGACCTGCTCCTTCTCAATCCCTCACCACTGCTCACATGCTGGTCAGGCTGCTTTCTCATACCGGCCCCCCCCCCATGGAACTGGCTCCCCTCTCTTCTTCGCCAAGCTCCATCTCTACTATCCTTAAAGCACCTACTAAAGCTCACAGCCCACCCCCACTTGTTTCTGTCACACACCCCTCTAACCTTCCCTCCTTTCCCTCCTCTGACTCCACTTCTCCCCTTCTTTGTTAAACCTCTACTTTTCATATGTGACTCTCAACCCTGCACTCTCTCTCTCGAGGGAGGGCCCATCCTGTCCTAACCCAATTTGGGGAAAGGGAAAGGGGAAATTGTTTAACCTGGAAAGGCAAAATAAGCCAGAGCTTGTTCCCAGGTGTGACCTGGGAGCACAAGGAAGTTAAGTGACTTGCTCAGGGTCACGCAGTATGCAAGTGGGGGCTGATGGGATTCAAATCCAGGTCTCCAGATTTGCAGCTCAGTGCCCTTAACTACTACACTATACTACATCCTAATGTGCCTAGATCCTCTGCCACCTACCCTTGTAAATTTTTAAGAAACCTGTGTACAGTTGTTGTTTCATACTTCAAGTATTGTACCTCTAATTTTCTCATCTTCTGAACTTGGCACTTGTAACTGCTGCCATTGTATTTCATTGTTGTAACTGCCTGCCTGAAATCTCCCCTTTCCCCATTCCCCCGGGTTGCATCTGGAAATGAGCCTCAGCTCAGTGTGACTTCCCCAATTACCAAACTTTTAAATAAATAAATAAAATAAAATATGCCATGGTCCCTATGAGAATATGACTGATATTTTTCCCTCATGTATCTTGACCTTTGACATCACTCGTGGCTACGCCACTCGTGATGTCATAAGGTCCTCTGCACTCCTGAAGAATATCAGTCTTATTCTCATATGGGCTGTGGCATATCCCTTATTTATACAACCAGTGTGAAAATAAATTTGCCAGATAAACATGTTATTTTGATCAACATTAGCAAGATAAATGAAGCTGATCACAAAACATGCAGTTAATCAACAGCTACAGAATTTGTGCTAGCAGTACAGTAAAGCTGCAGTCAACTGCAGATGATACACACAGCCAAAGATTCCCTTACGCAGATAATCTGCTAAATCTGTGGGGGGTGGGGAAAAGGGCTAGTATTTTGTGTTTTCCAGAAGGGCCTTGTAGTATGAGTTTAACACAGCAGCAGCAGATTGTAGCAAAACTTTTCAGCACAGCTGACTTTATGACTCAGACATTATATGCCATTAGAGCCCTCTCAACCCACATTAGATAGGTAGGACAGGGCAGTCATGAAGGACCATAGGATCTTTGTTTGCTGACCACATCTATGTTTTCATTTTGTTGTAAAGTGTATGTATTTATTTATTGGATTTTGGTCACCTGGGAGGCTCACTGAGACAAATTGTCCCTTTTTCAGCAGCGACCCAGAATTAATTACAATATACATTGAAGGAATACTTACAGACAATAACAACAAAAAGTGCACAGGTAAATGACACATGCAGTGCAGACAATGGATATACATAAGGCTGATAGATACAGGATACAGATAAGTACTCAGAATCAGAAGCACTCTAGTTAAACAGAACATAGGTGCTATACAATGACAAATACAGCAGTAGGAATTAACAGATAAGCTAGCTGAAGCAGGCACAGGGTTTGTTAACAAATATATACTCCTTCACAGCTGATCTGAAAGATGAAAAGATCAGGCATTCCATGACCTTAACTGGGAGATGTTTCTATAGCCTTGGTGCAGTGGTCACAAAGAATATCTGACCAGCACAGAGAGTGTCCTCGGCAGTAGCAAGTTTCAGTCCAGAGGAGTGGGTGGGCCTTTGGAGGGACTTGAAATTCATGATTCCAGGCAGATTTTTCAAGAGGGGAGTAAAGGAGTGCCACAGCCAGCAGATGGAGTTGGAACCTCCCCTCTGGTGGGGGGGGGGGAGTTTAACCCAGAAAGTGCCTTGCAGTGATGTTCCCAGTTGTAAAACCCAGCAGTAAAATGCACTATACCCAGATACTTTACTGTAGTCATTGCATCTATACACGCACCTGACAGAGTAGTAATGCTAAGTAGGTTCTGTCTATCATGAGTCATGACCCAGCCTATGGGTACCAAATAGTATGGCCTTAGTTTTTGTTGCTCAGTATTAGCAGGTTTGGGGGAGAAGGCAGTCGGTCCAAGATGGTGGACATGCTAGCAGAGTGAGAAGAGGCTCATCTGTTATCTCTGTGCCAGAAGCTGCTCTCTCTCTCTCTCTCCCAATGAATATGCTAGATTTAAATGATAAGAAAGCAACTCCACTGTGGCCATATGTTATTGCTGTTAAACCTTGCATAGATATGGCAGAGTCTGGATGCTGAAACTATGAAGGATAACTAGGAGGACGCCAACATGAGAACTGCTGATGAACGCTGTTGAAGAAAGAAGACAGATGGAGACTTTGTGAAGCTAAGTAGCTGATTACAACTATCTTTAACTATCATAAATACTCTGCTAGCTTATATTTAATGCTTATCTTTTTTGATAACAGACCAAAATAAGAAGCTATAAAAGACATCTCACGGTCATCTCTCTCTTTAAACAACATACCTGAAAAGGAATTAACAGCATTCCGGTAGTCTGAATGGAAAGTAAAATAAGTATTGGAGCTGATTTGGTGGGTTTTTGTTCCTCTTTCTTGTTTTCTCCTCTCCTCACTGACATCAGCCCTCCTCCTGAACAGGAATTAAAACTTTGCAGAGCAGCATTTTAAGTTACTTAATAAATGAGCATCATTTAAAGGAAATATCTCCTCTGTCAGACTGAAATTAATAATAATAATAATAAAACTTTATTTTTAAGGCACCTTTCATAAAACTAAGGCACCGTACAAAGTAAAAACATTTAAAGTTTCATAAATTACAACAGCCCAAAATATGTAATATATAATCAGACTCCAAATGCACCCATCCACAAATACGATTTTAAGCCTTTTCTAAATCCCTCCACAGTCATGCATTCCCATAACTGGCGAGGTAGAGAGTTCCAGAGGGTAGGGGCCACATACATAAATGTACGAGCCCCAGGAGATTTCAAAGACACCCTTGGGATCTCTAACAACCCCTCGCCAGCTGAGCGGAGCGATCACCCAGGGCATTAAGGGACCAGGAGCTCTTTCAGGTAGTCTGGGCCAAGTCCGTGTAGGGCTTTATAAGTCAAAAGACCGACTTTAAAGGTGATCCGCCACTGTACTGGCAGCCAGTGCAGTCCACGTAACACTGGCATAATATGGCTGGACCGTGAGGTACCAGTCAAAAGCCGGGCCACAGCATTCTGCACAAGCTGCAAGTGGAGGATTTCAACCACAGGAAGCCCTAGATAAAGGGAATTGCAATAGTCCAGATGTGAGGACACAAAGGCGTGGACTAACATCGGAAGAGCGCCGGATGGAACAAGGTGCCTAATCCTGGCGATATATCTCAGATGATAAAATGAGGACTTGACAGCAGACACCTGCAAATGCAGTGTCAATCTGTCATCAAGAATTACCCCCAGGTTACGCACCCATTCAGAGGCCGGGAGTGAAACACCCCCAAGATAAAATCCTGAGGGAGAACCAACCCCGGGCCCCCCATCCAGCGTACCGGATCCACTACCAACACTTCTGTCTTTTCTGAGTTCAACTTCAACTAACTCAAAGCCATCCACTCTTGGATTTCACTAAGGCAGTTATTAAAGACTGAGAGAGCTCCATCCTGATCGGGTGCAAAAGAAAGGTAGAGCTGGGTATCATCAGCATAACAGTGAAACTTCAGCCCATACCCTCTTACAATGTCTCCAAGAGGTAGCATATACACTGCGAACAACATGGGGGACAACAGCAAGCCCTGAGGAACCCCACATGACAGAGCAATTGGGTCAGAGGAGTAAACCCCAGAGACCACTCTCTGAGTTTTTCCAGTGAGGTAAGATGTAAACCATCTAAGGACTATATCCGATAGTCCACAGATAAACCTCAGATGCTCAAGAAGAACCCCATGGTCCACAGTGTCAAAGGCTGATTGGAGATCTAAAAGAACCAAGATAGAATAGTTCCTCCAATCCCTAGCCATCAGGAGATCATTGAGCACCAGAACCAGCACTGTCTCAGTACTATGCCTTTTCCGAAAACTGGACTGGAGGGGTTCATAGATATTGTGGATGGTTAAATGGTTCTCCCGCTGCATAGCCACTACCTTCTCAATTACCTTCCCTAAAAAGGGAAGGTTAGAGATTGGTCTGTAGTTTGCATGGCAGTCAGGGGCCAAAGAAGCTTTCTTCAGGAAGGGTGTTACCACTGCCTTCTTCAGGGAGATCGGAAACTCACCTGTTTCCAAGGAGGACCAGACTATCCATGCATGGACTGGACCAACAGAATTGATACAACCCAAAATTAGGGAAGTCAGTCCTGGATCCAAACTACAGTATGTAGGGCATGCACTCCGGACAATCTGCATGATATCCATGAATTCCGGTCAGTCGAAGGAACTCCAGGAAAACTGAGGGACAGCAGCCTCACACTGATCCAAAGCAATGCCAGAGTGTGCCAGTTGAAGCACCTCCCTAATGTCAGTCACCTTAGTAGCAAAGAATCGAGCAAGTTTATCACACTCCTTTTGCGAAAAAGCCCTTCACAACTGTAGACAGGCTGGGTTGTACGAAAAAGCTGAACTCGTTGATTCTGAGCAACTGAAATCTCCCCGGACAGGAACTCTGCCTTCTTATGGGTGATTGCAGATTGATAGGCCTGATAATGCTCCATCAATCTAAAGTGGTCAGTATCAAGGGAGGATCTACGCCAGCAATGCTCTAATCTTCCCCCAAGTCGCTGCATCTCCCTCAAAGTCCCATCAAACCAAGGGGACCGAGGGCGATGGAAGAGAGGGGAACACGGACAGGAGCAATGACATCCAGAGCCACTGAGATAGCCATATTATAGGCTACCACAAGGGCATCAGGGTCATTGTTTGCTACTGGAAAGGACGATAGGTCAAGTACCGTCATCAGGCCTTCCGAACTAACATCTCGTAAAGGGCAATTCCTGACCATTTCCACAGAGGTAGGCCTACGAAGGGGGTCACTAAAACTAAACCCTACAGTGTAGTGATCAGACCACCCAACTAGTTCCACCCCCAAATCAGAGGCCTCGATCCCCAGGAGAAATACTAAGTCAAGAGAGTGACCATGTTTATGAGTAGCAGTGGTAATTATCTGTGTGAGACCCAGAGATGACATCAACTGGAGGAAGTGCTGTCCAAACTGCGAGAGTTCATCATCGACCCAGGCATTAAAATCACCCAGAACCATCAGTCTGGGTGATTCAAAAACCATGTCAATGACGAAGTCCGCCACTTCCTGAAGGAATCGCTTCCCATCTCTGGGTGAACAGTAGATGAGAGCGATCCTACAGCCTACACCTACTACTACGGTACACTCAAATGACTCAGATTCCTCAACTGGTACACTCGTGAGGTTAAGTTCAGTCTTAAAACAGACCACCCCCCCCCGCCACAATCCAATCTCAGGCGGTGAATCACCGAGTACCCGGCCAGAACTGAAGCCTCCAAAATGGGGCCAGAATTTTCATCCAGCCAGGTCTCGTCAACGCAAGCCAGATCCACCCCCTCTACAAGATCTGCAATAATTGCAGTCTTGTTTTTGATGGATCTGGCATTGCATAACACAGCCTGAGTTGGACGAACCTCCAGAGCTGCCCAGGCCACCTGCCACCAGTATTGGTGGTGCTCTTGGGTATGGAAATCAGGAATGGCGTACCATGTTCTGAGTTTCATTTCACCCCAGGGTGTCTCCTGGATCTCATGACCCCGATGCGGTGGTCCCGTTCATTCATTATCCACTGTTCACCACCCCCCGCCCTACTTCTCCCCCTGTGGGCAATACCCAATGCCCGACAAAGCTGGTAAGTTGTAAACTGCAGTTGGGGAGGAAAAAATTGACAGAGTGCATGAAGAGCAGAGGATGAATAGCGCACAACTGTGGGGGCAGGCCTCCAGCACATCACAATACTTAGTTGACCCACAATCTAATACAATGACACACAATAACTTAAAATCATAAATCCAACAAAATTCTATCAAAAGAGAAGCAATTCCTCCGAATTGATTTGAAACTCACTAAATAGGGGAGACAGCCATATTGTCAGAAAGCTGCTGGTCCTTTGCAGAGATACCACCCTCACTCCTTACAAGGAAACATTATAAAGTAGGATAGCAGAAAAAGGGAGCAAAAACAAATAAAAATAATTATATTTATTTGACCTCAGAAGTACACCAAATGGTGAGAATAACAAATTAACAGAAAGGGGTATGATAAAAACTTTTGCTCTGTAAAGCATCTCAGGGCCTGGAGATCAAAAAGAAGTGTTGATTTACTGGATGACAAACAGTGAACTGAATTAAGAACAGATGAGACTCTAGCCTTTAAGGATACACAGTGTTTCAATTGGAACATAAAAAAGAATAATAAGAAACCTATGCTGCCTAATAAAATTACAAACTGCATTTTAAAACACCAGACAGAAACTAATATAAGCAGCGAGCCTGGAAACACTGCAGGATAAAATGTCAGAATACAAAGGCATTAAGATGAAGGAAGAAAACATGAAAGAAACAAAAAAAATAGTAAGGAAGATAAAATAAATGTGTCACCTCTGAATGAAAGTGAAAATTAACATGTAGATGGGAAGTAAGAGCAAATGATCACTCTACTGCATGAAGTGAGAACAGGTTTTGGATCTATGAAAGATATGTTTGAAGAACTATCATGGAAGGTCTCTGTGGTTGCTAAGCAACTAGAAACTCTGAAGTAAAAGAACAAATGAGTTGAAAACTAGAGTGGGCCAACTGGAAAATTACACAGCTCCAATGCACAAAGTAATGCAAGAACATAGAAAAGAGCTAAAAATATTACTGGAAATGGTGGAAGAAATGAAGACAAGGACCTGCTAATGTAACTTAAAGTTGGGAGGAATCCCTGAAGATCTTGAAGGCACCAATCCTTTGGCATATTTTGAATCACTGCTTACGGAGGCCTTGGGAAGGGAATACCCAGCCAATAAGATAGGTCTGAATAGAGCACATAGAGCTTTCAAAAGCAATAACTATAAAGGCAGCGCTCAGAGATTTGTATTTGTCAAACCATTACAATATCAAGATTAGGAAGAATTATTAAGGAGGGCAAGAATTAATAAAGGACTACAAGTATGTAATTTAAATATGCAAGTACTGTATAACGAAAAATATCCACGCAAGTAAAATTCTTTGCGGTGGCACTACTGGAGGAATTTAGTGTAATCTGATATTCACAGTATTACGGTACCTGGAAGTCTACAAATTGAATAGAATACCAGCGACTGTATTCTGACTGTATTCCATCATTTTGCAGACTACTGACTGACTACTAAGATGTCTCTCTCTTATCCTGGTTGAACAAAAAGCCTGCTGTCAAGCGAGACTTATCCGGTGAGCCCTTGAGTGCGGAAGGTCTTAGCCAGACTGCTGCAGTCCCACTGCAGGTTGCCGAGGCAGTGATCACCGAACTCGCTGCTGACATCTCTGGTTCTGTCCCAAAGAAGCGCCGGACAGAATACAGAATTGACCTACGAATGCAGAGCCTAAAAGTGAAGCACACCCAGTGACTGGTGGACAGCATAAACAGAGTTGGCGAAAGGGAAGATGAGATCATCAGCGGATTCCACAAAGCTGGAATCTTAGAAGCACACGCTCAGTGCCTGAACTACGAAGACAAAAGCAAAGCTGGATTTTTTCCCCTTTTTTCTCCTTTTTTTCTTTTAAAAAAGTTTAATAAAGTTTTTTGTTTTTAAATGGAACACAAACACAAAAAAACAATGCACAATCACTTGTCAGCCAGAGCGTCTTGCTGACTCCATGGTTCCCAGCCACGGCATAAGCAAAGGCATGGACACCCCCCCCTCACAGTTTGAACATTCATTTGGTTTACTCACTGACTTTTTGAGATGTATGGTGTAAACAAGCAACCAGTAATCCAGTAATCTAGCAAGCCACATATTTTACTTTTGTTCCCTACTCATGGCATGTGACATTAAACCTAATACCATATTGTTTTGAATCACGTGGTTTGAAAGGTGTATCACATGCTTCGACGTAGCTGCACAGCAATGCACGGCAACACTCGGTGAGTCTCTAATCCACATTATTACAGTATTTACCTTATCTACAGGAATTATCGGCAAGTTATCCACTTTATTGTCCACATTATACTCATCAGGAATTATCGGCAAGTTACAGGGGAACGGTTGTAAATATGCGGTACATAATTATACACGTTCTCTAAATTCGCAGGTGATAGGTGAAAAGCGAATAGCACGGATATAAAATTACAGTGGAATAAAGAGGTTATACAGTATATCCTGACCTTCCACAGCAAGTTTTACAAAAAACAAAATGAATTCAAGACTGTTAAAGACCTACTATGGAAAAATAACTTAAAATTTACAATGTTACCTCTGGCCAAATTTAAAGTGACATTGCAGGGGAGAACACACATTTTCACTTCACCAAATGAAGCAGAAGCAACAATAAAAATAATTCTAGCCAATGCAGAAACACACCTATATGGGCATATTAAATCAATGAACACCTCCTTTTGAATAAAGATGAGCCAAAACAGACTTAAACAAAGAGATTTCTTAGAAACAAGTACCTGCTCTGAAACAACAAATTCTTCTAATATAGAAAATATGAATATAGAGCTCGCAAAGAATAGTGAGACAAGTAACAAAGAGCAATTCAAAGAAAATCTTCCTAGTGAAGAAAAAAATATATCCAGTTCATCTGAGAATATCTCAAATAAAAGCTAGGAGAATAGAAAAGGGTGCAAAATGTAAAAAAGAGAGGAACTGAAGGGAAAGAATGAATAAGAAGGTGGGGAAGTGAGAAGAAAGGGGAGAGGCAAAGGGAAGAAAAGGGGAAGGGGAAAAGAAAAAAAAAACTTGCCACTCTAAAAAGATGCCTCCTAGTTGGGGGGGGGGGTTTAAAGCAATTATCTCTTGAACAACTTTTCGAGTGTTATGTGTCGGTAACATAGCAGATTAATTCTACTTTCAGACATTCAGTCAGTGGGCATATTTAATGCCCATAACTTGATTTTGAGGATAATTAAGGGAGATTTTTCTCCAAGTGGAAGTGTAGAGGAAAGGGGCAACACATGGGTGGAGGGAGGGTATAAAGGGAAAGAAAATTTTGATCCATCACTTCAAAAAACAATAGATAGGAAAGCTTGTGGGACCACAATAGAGAAGGTAGACTTTAGAATTTAGATCTTGGAAGGTGGGGTGTTGTATCTTCGGATATCATATCAGGGTTTTTTTGTAATGGAAATGATGGGAATATCAAAGTTTGAATTCATAAAGGAAAAAAAGTTCCCAAAATGCAAAACTATGGCAATAACCTCCTCTATAAATATATAAAGATGTGGCCAGGATATTTTAAATAATATTATAGATATGGCTAACCCAGCCCAATTCTATTACTGCAAATGTGCCTCATGGAATGTAAAAGGTATCCAAAATAGGATAAAATGAGAAGCATAATTCAACACTGTGATGGGAAAAATATTGAAATGTTAATACTTCAGGAAACATATTTTTTTGTTACAAGATACTAAATGTTGCATGAATCTTTTTAGGACAAAAGGATACTATGCATTATATGACCAATATTCAAGAGGATTGGCTATCTTTATAAAAAAAAAAAATCACCTATAGTTTGCAAAAACTCTATTACAGATCCAAATGGATGATATGTAATGTTACATTTACAATTTAACAAACAAGATTTCACGATCATAGGTATATATGCACCAATTGAGGATTCCCCGATATTTTTCTCAGATCTTTTTTTTTAACCTTGTATTTCTACGCCCTACTTGCCTCCTCTCTACACTCTGTCAGACAGCCTCTTCTGCAGGCTCCACTCTCAATGTGATCTGCCCCTAGAACACTCTGTTCCACACTAGTTACTCCTGGTATACCCCCCCCGGGTAGGGGTGAGGAGGGACCCCCCCCGTGCTTACCTCCCCAAACCAATATACTGTGTGTTGTGGAATCGGTACAGCGGAGTCTGTCTGATGAACCTAGAGGCTCCCCAGAGAGGTTTCATCACCTAGGAGAGACTGAGGTGTTTTTCCCTTGTTCTTCCCCAGATGTCAGCGTGCAATGAGGGGCAATGAGCTAGGAGGCGCACTGAGATGTGCCTTCTGCTCCGCCCCTCTGCCAACATCGGGACAATACCTTTACTGCTTCTCCCTCTACTGCACCTTCCACCTGGGCTCCCCCAGATGGCAGTATTGCAGCGGGAGCATGCAGCTACCTTCCCCAGAGAAGGAGAGCAGCCATTGGGTGCTCTATCCTTCTCCTCCACGGCCGACCCCCAGCAACCCATGCTCATTCCTGAACCCGGGTCACCAGCGTGGTATGAGTTAAGGCATCCAACACCTCAGCCCTCAGTGCCACTGGGCCAGCTCATCAGATCTTTTTTTTTAACTCTCTCACAGCTACCTGCTCCTTATATAATTGCAGAAGACTATAATCTAACTTTACATAAAATAGATGGAACATTAGGTTGCACTGAAACAAAGAAAAAAATAGGTTCAGATAATTAAGAACTACATAAGAGATTTAAACTTGGTGGATCCCCTTAGGCTGAAGGACACAAATATTGAAGTTTACACCCTCTACTCTCATGTACATCATGTTCATTCTAGATTTTATTTTATTTTGACATCAATCATATTAGTAGATACAGTCACAGCCAAAGACATGGTCAGATAGTTCCTGAAATTTATGTGATATTTCTAGAGAAATCTCCTGCTTTCTGCAGTTGCACAGTTGGGGTAGAGAGAAACTCTAGAAATTTTGCAAAATATCAGGAAATATCTGACCCTGTCTTTCGCTACAACTGTAGTATTAAAAATATTGAATATGGTCTTATAATAATATCATACCATACATTAATGACCTGGGACTTAGAATTATCAGGAACATTTCAGCACGAGAAAATGTAGAGATTGGATCAATCAGTACCAGATGACCAAGAATGTAACCTCTTTTTAGAAATTGAATTAAAGAACCATTTCTAAGAAAACATAGATAAGAACACTTCTCTATTTAATATATGGGAAGCATTGAAGCCTACCCCAAGGTCCCATGTCATTGCATATACTTCACACAGAAACAAAAAAAATAATGAACTGTTGAAAAACCTAGAAGAATTGATAAAAATAGAATAACTTATATCCCATCAGCTTCAGAAGCAGACCTTCAGAAATTATTAGTTACAGAAATAAGTATAACTCTATAGTAGAAATAAAATCCAGAACTTCCTTAAGTAGGCCTAGGACAAACTATTGTTACTCAGGGGAAACACCAAGTAAGATACTTGCA
Organism: Neoceratodus forsteri; assembly: GCA_016271365.2. Taxonomy (NCBI): domain Eukaryota; kingdom Metazoa; phylum Chordata; order Ceratodontiformes; family Ceratodontidae; genus Neoceratodus; species Neoceratodus forsteri. The sequence goes on along the minus strand of CM057452.1, from coordinate 914,326,131 downwards.
TGGCAACTGAAATCAGTAGAATCTAATAACATAACAGCCAAAATTGTAAAAAAAAAGGACAGAACAACCTGTATGACCACTAATCAAGATAAAATAATGGAAGTGTCAAAGGAATACATCAGATGTTATATATCCCTGAAAATAAGCCCTCTAAGTGCCAAATAGAAAAGTTTTTAGATAAAATTTTGCTTCTCAAAATAAAGGATGATCAGAGACAAATATTTGACCAGAAAATAACCTCAAAAGAAATAACTGAGACAATAAAAAGTTTACCACCTAACTCTTCTCCAGGATCAGAATTTAATTACTATAAATTTCTATAAGAAATACCAAGATATCTTAGTCCCAAAATTAAAACAAATATTTAATATGATAAAAATAAAACAAGAAGTGCCGAATTCTTTTAATGATGCTCACATAATCCTTATTCCAAAACCAAATTAAAAAATCAGACAACTCCTCTTCATACAGACCGATCTCACTTCTAAATAGTGATAATTTTTTTATCTAAAATCTTAGCAACACGTTTAAATAAAATAATGTCATCTTTAATAGCACCTGAACAAGTAGGATTTATACAAGGCAGGAAATTATCAAATGCAGTAAGAAAAAACATTGGATATAATGGAATTGATACAATAACTTAATATAGCATTGGTTGCTTTGGACACTGAGAAAGCCTTCGACAGAGTGGACTGGGACTTTAAAATGTCCACCATGTTGAATGCTGGACTTGGTCCAAACTTGCTTGCCCAGATAGGGGCAATATACCTTTTACCAAAGGCAAAAATATATGCAAATTCTAGACTATCAATGATTTTTTACTTATATAGGGGAACAAGGCCAGGATGCCCCTTATCCTCTGTATTATTTACACTTTAACTGGAACCATTAGCTCAATTTATATGAGGTAACATTAGAGGAATAAAAGTAGGGAGGAAAAGTCTACACTATTTTGTTGTATGCAGATGATATTTTTGTCTATCTAATGTCAAAAAAACTAGTGAAGAACTACTACGTCTGATAGACTCTTTTTTCAAAAGTTTCAGGATACAGATTGAATTTGGCAAAAACAGAGCTCATGCTACTAGGTGAGACAACATCGCCTGACCACAATTTTATAGTTGAACCACAAGATTTTTTTAAATACTTAGGGGTAACTTTAACAAAAAATATCAGTAAGTTATAGAACAAAATTATACACCCCTTATGAATGACATCACAAATTATATGTTAAAATGGATATATTTGCCTCTAACACTAATGGGCAGAGCAAACATAATAAAAATGAATGTTTTCCCTAGACTTTTGTTTTTGTTTCAGTCCCTCCCTATTACTATACCAAAGGAATTTTTTTATGATTTAGAAACATTTTTTTTTTGTGGCACAATAAAAAAACAAGACTTAAAACAGAGAAAATGTATTCTACAAAAGAAAAGGTTGGAATTGATTTACCAAACTTTAGATGGTATTATGTGGCTGCTCTATTGGAAGGATTTTTTGACACATGTCAGTAATGACCCAATAGCTCATTGGAAGGATATAGAATTAGGTACAACACCGTACATGAATTTAAATGCAATATTATCTATACCACTTTATAACCACATAAAGAATGACAAAGTATCAATAGTTAAAAAAATCGATTAAAACTTGGCAGGAAGTAAATAAAATACTAGGTCAAAAATCCAAAATTTCAAAATTTATGTCAATTCAAAATAATCCATTCTTAATAAAATTGTATTCAAATTGTATCTGGAACTCTTGGCATCCAAAAGGAATACATACAGTAAATTAGGTGATATGCATATTAATGGAAGATTAGCCAAATCTGAAGAACTCATGAAAACTTACAATATAAGTAAAAATTACTATATGCCCTACCTACAAATAAGAAATTATATTAAAAAGATCTGGAACCCTGAATTAGAAATATTGATTACCCCACTAGAGGAATTCTTTATGAATTCAGACAATCACAGAAAAAATAGGAAAATTATATTTACTTATTAAAGAAAATCTACAACCAAACTCTTCAAGACTTAAGCTATTTTTGGGGAAAAAAATAGGTATAACAATGGAAATGAAAGACTGGTTAAATATAATGAACTGTCCAAACACGGTATCAAAATCTATCAGGTTTCAACAAATTCAGTCTAATATTTTACATAGATTATACTACACCCCAGCAAAACTTCATAAATTTAATATCTCCATTTCAGAGTTTTGTCCTAGATATCTCACTAGTATAGGTTCAATAAAACATATGTTTATAGAATGTTCCTTTTTGAAGACATTCTGGAAGAAAACTATCAATACAATCAAAAAGACTCTGGGAGTTAACTTTTCGATCCTGGAGGAATATTATTAGGTTTCATAACGCACCCATCAGAAACTATGGATAGAAATCAATATCTATTTAGTCAGCTAGCAACTATGATGGCAAAACAATTAATACTACAAAAATGGAAAAATGCAGCACCACCAATATTTAAAGAATGGCTGGCAATGATAATAGACTTAGCAAAACTGGAAAGAGTATATTATAAAATAGAAATCAGTGGGGATAGATTTGAGGAAATTTGGCATCCATTCTTAGAAAAATTAAAGGACCTATAGAATATTTTTACCCATAGGACTGCTTTTTGCTGCAAGGGAATTTCTTTTTTACAAGGTCATATAAAAATTATAAGCTTTTTGAAGTAATGCCAGGTGCCTATTACGTGATGCTAAGTCACTCTGAGGAAGAAAGCTCAGAAGAGGCCAGATGATGGTATACCCGATTTGATAAAAAAAATATATATATCAGCAGGTTTGACTGGAACCAGGATTCAAGCATAGCAAAATCTGCCTGCAGGCCAGACTGAATCTGAAACAGGCTAATGTGAGATCTGTACAGAACTGCATCATCAGCATATAACAGTATTTTTGACTTACTGCAGTTACATCCTAACAGTACTTGTAACATGGCATAGAAAAGCATACCGAAATGGAGAGCAGAGACTGGTTGAAATGCATCATGTGATGCAAAAGGAGCGGTGATTAACCCAACAGTAGAGCCCGCTGGTGCCCTTCCACAAGCAGCCACATGGTGCAGCACTGCGACGACAATGAGCAGGGTACAGATCCAACAGTGCTGTAGTAGAGTCTGCTGGTGCCCTTCCACAAGCAGCCACACAGTGCAGCACTGCGGTGACAATGAACAGGGTACAGATCAAACAATGCTGTAGTAGAGCCCACTGGTGCACTACCCTCAGAAGCCGCTATGACATCGCGCTGAGGGAAGTGTTCGAAACAAGCGGAGGTGCACTGGGACGTGTCAGAGACCAGACTACTAGGTATGCCCATGAACCAGTAGATCCCGATGTAGCACAAACAGCCGGGTACATCGGCGGTACAGTCGCGTGGAGCTACCCACGCACTCGGTGCACGCTTGACAGAGTAGAGGAGCTCTTGGAGTGCGCCAGCAAGCCAAATAGAAATAGAAGAGAAAATTCTCGTGGCAGAGAACGTAGATAAGACGAAAAAAGGTATGCTGACTCTGTGAACATATGGCACTATCACTAGATATGTTTCCCACAGTGCACTGCTCTCATCCATAATCACCACATAATATCAAATGGCACAGCATGCAAACGGTCACTGGGAATCTCAAAATTAAAAAGGTATTGTATCTGTCACACAGTAATCCTCTGCTGGTCTCAATTTAAAAATAGCTGACACTATATAAAAGACTGTGTAGCGTGCAGTGTGACCACGCACATTGTCACATTGGCACACTGAGTTCAAACCAAGGAAATGTTGCATAGTTTCCCAAAAAACATTATCACTGTCGGCAATCGCTCTCTATTTTGAACCGAACTACTAGTCGCACAATATTTGCCTTGCACTTGCCATGTTACAAGTGCATTAATCACCTCCAGCATCGGGTTCTATTAGGGATTAATGCCCGCTGGGTGGTTGGAAGCACTCGACCTTTGCCTCGTGCCAACCCCCCCCCCAGCCGGGCATTAGTCCACCGGTAGAGCCCTCCTCTGTTGGTGATTAATGCTTACATAGTGTCAATCAGTGTAACCAGGCAGCCATACAGTCCAGCTGCTTGTGGCTCAACACTCATGATATACTCCCCATAGAGGGCTAGGCCTTCCTTAACATGCTATCATACTAAACATGCTATCATAAAACCTTACTTTCAGCAACTATTAGGTGTACGCTGTAGTGACTATTGGGCACACTCCCTAATTTCTATTGGGCAGTGGACACTCAAGTGACTGTAGATCCTCTCTCAGTGAGATCCCTCCCTTATGCACCTTGATCTCACAACAGCATCCCTGCAGGGGAACACTTACACAAGGACCAACAATTCCTGCAGCATTTTGATTCCACACCACTGCAATACCTCAGAGGAGCTACAATGAATAGACTCAGTATTTGGCCTGACAGTCGGATCTGTTCCCAGCAGATCAGTAGCTCAGTGCAGAAAGTTCAGTGAAAACAGGACTTTAGACTGTACTCTCTACTGTGACTGGCAAAGTAGCACTACATCTGTCTGTGTGATGCAGCACATGTGCGTCAGTCAAATAGGCCTATTTTCAGACAAGAGGGTTTAGAATTAAAATCATGATGGTAAAGCCCAGAAGTAGAAGGTCTCAGTATTTGTAATGTGGCTACACAGTATTATGCTGTATATTCGGTATGAAAACGACAGTATAGGAGATGAATACCCTTGCCAACTGAATCAGTAGGAAACCTATAGGAATTATTTTGAGTACTTCCTACAGTTTGTAACCTTTCCCTGAAACCTCCAACTCTATCAATGAAATATCAAAAATGTAATCAACTGTAAAGCTACTTAGTGGGGACATTTTCCTTTTCCTAGGTCAGCATTTTTCTGACTTTCTGTAAACATTCTCTCACATGATGCCTGCTAATCAGCTTCCTCATGCAGAAAAGCTTTAGCTGCCACTAGCAGAGTTCTCCAAAAGACTTATTATTTTCCCTTTGCCTGAGGTCCACTGCTAATCACAGCCCTTCTGCAGTATGTCAAACACAGTTAGGATGAGAACATGCTGGCAAAAAAAAAGAACATTCGGTCAGGCACCAGTGAAATCTTGGACCATGAACACTTTGTGAGATAAACTGGCACACTGGGACCTGTTGGTACTAGCTCAGACGCAAGAAAAGAGTGAAGAACAGGTTCAAGTGGAGCACAAATCTGGTTTGACAGCTAGTTACACTTCAGGCATCCCTGGGCTCAGATCCCAGACCTTATCATTTATCAGTCCCCTCAGGTTATGTTGTGTTTTAAAGGTGCTGCACACATCACTCAGACTTGGAGCAACAGCCAACAAATTCAACATTGCTGTACAATTATTAAACTTGTCAATCTTCAAACAATGAGAAATCTAACATTAAGTTTCATGGTTTTGTTTTTTTTAGACAGATCACTGGCCACCAATTTTAAGAAATATCATAACATAGTCTGTATCAAAATAATAATTCCCCTTTTCCTAGTTTAGACTAAATTGCTATGGCACACAGTGAGTTCCCTTCATAGTGTGGGCAATGGCAATTTGTGTGTGGAAATGATGAACGTAACGCTCATGCATTCGGGTTCTGCATCTTGACTTTTTTTTTTGAATCTAGGATTACAAGTACCTTTGAGCCAAGGCTCTTTTACAAAGGTTCCATGTCAGTTGAGGTACAATTCAAACAAGACACTGAATAACAGTATAACAGTGGGTTACAGGCAGTTACATACAGTTTTATACATTCAATACTGTTGCAAAAATGCCAGAAGGAGGTCTGGTAACAGGGCTGACACGGTATGGAGGAGAGACACACTAGTGGGATGCAGCCATAGGCACTTGTCAAATATCAATTAAAGTGCTACAGGGGGTAGGGAAGGAGGGTGGGAGGAGGGGAGGATGAATGGGTGTATGGGAGAGGGAGTTGAGGGGGGAGAGGGTTAAGTGCTAGGTGGAAAGAGCAAAGAGGAGAGGGGAGAACAATTAGGAAGGACAGTTACAGGAGCTAGATGCAGACAGGATGTGACGGAGATTGGATTTGAATGGACCAAGCTTTGGCATTGAGGCGATGTCAATGTGGAGACCATTGAACCAGATGGGAGCACTGTGCACAAAAAAACTTTGCCCTTGTGTGGTGTAGAAATGCGGGATATGCAGAAGCTGGGATTCAGAGCCCCTGGTGATGCGAGGAGTCCGCGCTGGGCAGAAGAGAGCTTGGACACCCCGGGGAGCAAGGCCTAGTGTTATTTTCTTTGTCATAAGGCAGGTTTGGTACTTGATCCAGTTTGAAAGTTGAAGCCACCCAGTCTGTGCGTAGAGATCACACATGTGGGTGAGGCGATGGGCACCAGTTATGAAATGCCAAACTTTGTTTAGTGCAATGGATATGCGCCTGAGGGCAGTGGCAGAGGCAGAGCCGTAGATGACCAGGCCGTAGTTGATTATTGAGATTACTGAACTCTGTACTGCAATCCTTAAGGCATCTGAGGTAAGACATTGCCTGTGCCTGAAGAGTTGGCCAATGCGAGTGTTGGCAGCCTTGGCAATGTTGTCTATGTGGTAATAAGAAAAGTCAATCTTTAACTCCTTATAAGTAAACCATGCATGATCAGTCACAAAAACTCCTTGCTAACTTGCTTTTTTTATCCAAGCTAATAAAATGATGCACTGCTATTATGGAACAAGTCAGTGTAGCTGTCCTGTAGCTTTCTGTCATATGTGACATCACTGTCCCTGTGTTGTAATATATCTAGAATAATATATGGGATGTTGTACATTATGGCCAGGACATTGGAAAGGCATTAGTGATTATTAAACAGCTTAGTGACATGTTCACACTACTTTGTGCCCCCAAAGCAGAGAAGGATCACAAAATACCATATTGGATGGCATGGTTAGCAAGTCCCTAACCGGTTAGCAATCAGCCTTAAATCATGCCGGTGCACCTGTGCACAGCAGCTGATAGTGCCTTGCATATAGGTGCACTGTCAGGCTGGCAGGTTTGGAGAAGCAGTAAGTAGCTGTTAGTGCCACACTATTTATCACCTCTCCAAGCCAGGTCTTATGGGCTATGGACCCTAACTGTGGCCCCCCACCCTTGAACACCCCCCGATATGCTGTAGCATATCCCCTGGTGTCCAGTGGTACCCCTTGCCCCTGAGCACCACACAATATGTTTGAACATTTTTTCTTGGATGCTAGTGGGCCCCACATCTCTGAATACCCCCCCAACATAGTTGAACATTTTTTACTGTTGCCCAGTGGTCCCCTCCTTCCCATAGGTTTGAATCCCACTGTACTGCACCCTGTCCACTGTATCCCCCATAGATTCAACATCCCCAACATGCCCTCCAAGGTCTCCCTCAGTGGCCAGCACAGACCCTCTGTTCAGGCAGGGTGGTAAAGGTTGGTCGAGGGGGTCTCACCAGAGAGATACCCTGGTTACTGGTGAGTGGAGTGAAATAGAATTGACAAAAAAAACCCCCCAGAAAAATAGGTATGAATACAGATGTTTGCTCCAGAGAAGCAATCACCATTAGGGGGACCTAACAGCCAGATTATGATCACAATCCCCATAACATCCTATTGGCCACATGCCTCCTGTGAGCAGGGTTTGCACTCACAGTCAGGATAGTACCTGACTGGTATACTGGAACATGCCTTTAGCGCTTGCAAACTGCCCAGGCATGTTCCTATATAACTATGGTTTGCTCCAGGCACTAATTTGCTCTTGGAGCAAACATTTAGTGGGTCCTAATTTGGACTGATGAATATCCATGAGATTTGTTTTTATATATCCCAAGTGTTTATACCTCATGAACTACTAGTGTGAAGCATGTGCTGTTTGTAGATGTAGTGAATTTAAAATCTGCTAAGCTGAAAGCGCCACCTTGAAATGGGCACTTAGCGTTGCCACTCTGCCTACGTGGGTAGGCAATGCAAAGTACTCATTCTCCTGTCATTATCACTTCGAAGTTGAGGCTGAACGACAACGCGAAGTAAGGTGAAGTCATTGATTTCAATGGACTTCGCGTTCCTCATTATGATTCTAAGTGATCCACTTGGTGTTTCAGACTTGGCAGCCCCCCCACACATCACATGGCTTACAGTACTGTAAGTCACATGCTCTCTAGCCAGGCAGGAAGGAAGTGAGTCACACAGACAGTTTCACTTTCTCCTGTGCAGACTGAGAGAGAGGAGTGTGGACTAGAGACAGCAGTGTTTTGATTGCTGATAGTTTGAGATCAGAGTGAGGAGGAGAGTTAAAGTTTGATAGTAATAACCCAACAGCTTTTTTAAAAGCTACATTTTTTTGTCTTTTCTGTACTGTTTTTTACTTAATTTGTTCTTTCTGTAAATTTTATATTTCTTACCTCTATACTTACTTAGTTGTTTGTCTGTGTGTGTGTTATGCTTGTGTCGTGTGACAGAGTAGTGATTGCTTGGACTGAGGGAGCACAGTAGGAGAGATGGAGCAGGGTGAGGGAATGTCTGGGGTGGGGGCAGCTCTGGGAGAGTGTGGTAGTACGCGTCGTATCGTGCGCATGCGTGGGGGCATGGGAACCATCTGTGTTGGACCGCTCTAAACTTGTGAGTGTCCAACCCTTGGAAGCAGGACCAGCACTGCCTCCTGACTCTGAGGCAGTTCAACCACCATCACCACCAAGTCCAGCACAAGGTCCTTTGGAGCAGGATGTGCCTGTTTCCCCAGGCCCAGGTGTGGATCCCATCAGTGCTGAGCAGTGTGAGCAGCCTTCTGCCAGTTCATCTGGCCCTCCCCTACCTGTGTCTGGTCCTCCCCGCGCCTCCGTTGTTTGGCAGTTTTTTGACTGTCGGGGGGACAGCAGTGTGGTGAAGTGTCGACTATGTGCTGTGGAGGTGTGCCGTGGCCCCTGGGGGAGTCACTTGGGGACTGGGGGCCAGTGCACCCATATGCTTAATCACCACCAGTTGGAGTGGCAGGCTACCACAGAACGGACCATGTCTGCACCCTGCTGGCCATTCCATGGCAGAGAGTGCCACTGTGCATAGTGGCATCCTGAAGAAGAGGAGGACCACAGCAGCAACTGTTGCTCCACCAGCACCCCCCACCACCACCACCACCAGCAGGTCAGCCTGTCGAACGAGTGGACACCAGAGAAGTGCATGTAACAGTGTCTGACTTGGAAGTTCTTTGGAGTGCTGTCGAGGAGAACAGCGAGAGGATGAGTGCTGTGGAGCAGCGGCTGGATGATATAGAGGGACATCAGCTTCAAATTATGTCCATGCTGAAACTGCTGCTGGATCACCATGGGATCCCACATTAGTTTTGTTTCCTCACACCATGTTCCGCCCCCCCCCACACCTTCCTTGCTGTGTCATCCACCATCCCTGACCCTTGTATGTAATTATGCCCTTTTTTTGTTGTCTTCCGTATGCGTTACACTTTGTATTCTGGGGCCCCTTCCTTCTGTTAAGTGTCTGTGTATTTTGTGTGTGTGCGCTGTTTTGGTGCCTAATTTTTCTGCATCCACAAAAGGCATCTGTCTTCTGTCCAGAAAACTGACAAGTGGTAACAGAGTGAAATGAGAATATTTCAGCACATGCAGTCTCCCAGAATTAATGGCGCACTCAGTCATGCGCACAAAAGAGGCACAGAGTCCCCAGATTTTTTCTGCAGTCCGAGAATGCATCCTCCATGTGTCCAGAAAATTGACAAGTGGTAATAAAGTGAAATTAGACTGTTTCAGCACATACAAAGTCCCCCAGAATTAATGGTGCACTCAGTCATGCGCGCAGTGGTGGCACAGAGTCCCCAAATTTTTTCTACAGGCCCACAATGCATCCTCCTTGTGTGCAGAAAATTGACAAGTGGTAACGATAGCTTCTTTCCCCCGTTCCCCCCTGTGCCTGACCAGCGGCTCGGCCATCACCTAATTGTCTGGCTTATACACTGCCCTACGCACTAACACTCTCACTCTTACTCACTCTTATTCACTCCTAATATTTCCTTCCCCTTCCCCCTCCCTCCCACACAAATTACACTCTCAGCTTTCCTCACAGCTACTAACTCCCCTCTCCTTCCCTCTTCTCAGCACCTTTACCACCCCCCTACTCACCTAGTGTTCACTAGCCCTCTCCTCCGCTACCCCCATCTTCGCTGTCAACCTCCAATGTCAACTTGGTGCATCTCGCTCAGCTCATGTCCTGTTACTGGCTCAAGTTCTGTTCTGGCACTTATGTAATCATGTATTGCCCTCTATGTGTACACTTGTTATGTATACCCCGTCCTTGTTGTTCATGCACTGTACTGTTCTCCTTATGTAACAAGTTCTAATGTAATCACACCCAACTATGTACATTATCTGTATTGTGCTACTTCTAATTCAACTTTTGTATGTATACTTGCCTCCTCTGTAACCCTTCCCCCCAGGTCGCACCATGAGACGAGCATCTTTTTGCTCAGTGTGCCTTTCCTGGTGAAACATTTTCAATAAATAATAAATAAATAAAAGAGACTGTTTCAGCACATACAAAGTCCCCCAGAATTAATGGTGCACTCAGTCATGCGCGCAGTGGTGGCACAGAGTCCCAGATTTTTTCTGCAGGCCCACAATGCATCCTCCTCATGTGCAGAAAATTGACAAGTGGTAACAAAGTGAAAAGAGATTGTTTCAGCACATACAAAGTCCCCCAGAATTAATGGCGCACTCAGTCATGCGCACAAAAGTGGCACAGAGTCCCCAGATTTTGTCTGCAGGCCCAGAATGCATCTTCCATGTGTCCAGAAAATTGACAAGTGGTAACAGAGTGGAATGAGACTGTTTCAGCACATACAAAGTCCCCCAGAATTAATGGCGCACTCAGTCATGTGCACAAAAGTGGCACAGAGTCCCCAGATTTTGTCTGCAGGCCCAGAATGCATCCTCCTTGTGTGCAGAAAATTGACAAGTGGTAACGAAGTGAAAAGAGACAGTTTCAGCACATACCCCAGTATAAAATGATGACTGTGAGGTTCGTGTTGCTGGTCCAATGTGTTAAAGCAGACGATTCCACTAAATGAAATGTGATCATCTCAACTGGATTGAATGGTACCTTGGATGTACACTAATAGTAGTTTGTGAGTATATATATATATATATATGTATATATATATATATATATATATAGTTGTGTATTTTGTAGGTGATGATGAGGGGTTGAACTTGACATGGACATGTACTGCGTATTGTTCTGCATCACACAGGTGACTCATAAACTGTTGTTGTGTACATTCCAGTGCTTAATGAGAATTTTTGCACTTAAATGGAAATGGATAACTCTCAAGCACATGAAGGTAAGTATTTCTTTTTTTGGGGGGGTGGGGGGAATCATATTTTCAGTTTTGTCTGTAATAGTTTCTTATTTTGTTACTTCTTCACAGATTTCATCAGCATCCTTCTGGAGTCCGGTTGTTAATGATGGTCATGGTCATCGAATGAAATGACTTCTGTGTGCTGCATGTGTGCCCAAGCTCGGGGGAGGGGTGTGCCTGGTGTTGAAGAACTTTTTCGGATAAGGCCACTTTGACAGAACAACAAAGCATCGCAAAGTTTCCTAAAAAAAGAAATGAATGACTTCTTACAAGTTACAACTTCATTGTTATGTGTCCCTTCCTGGTTCACAAATCTCAATCCCTATTGTCAAGTTACATTTCAGAGACACATCTTGTCATCTACTAAGACAACCTGTTGTGTGCAATATTTGCAGCAGTCTTTACAAAGCAATGAAATGGATGAAATAAAATCTTCATACTTACTAGAATGGATTTCACATGGACATCACATCGGTTCCTCTCTCTGTACGGCATAGCTACAGCATCTTTCCCAATGAGTATTAGCAATGGAGCCTGTTTTTGTTCTCCTGTAAAAGAAACAAAAGAAGTGTACTGTATGTGTTTTGCCACTGCGGATCTGAAAAGCTACAGAAAACCAGTAGCGGCTCTAGCCACAAATGGATACCAGGGCACAGCTGGGGCACAACAGATGGCAGCCAGGGCACTGATATATTGTTACTATGGGGAAGCTCTGCACCATATGGGGCACCAACTGGGGCACAGCATTTTTTTACAGGGGCATGTGCCCTGGCGGGCCCTGGTGTAGAGCCGCCACTGCAGAAAACGAAACATACAACTTAAGGAAGTGAGGCAGCATAACAAACATGAGTGCACATTCTCACTTTATGGTTTAAATATTAAGAAGCTGGTGGTGGTGGTGCACTGGTGGACTGGTGGTCCGGGGGGGGCAGATAGACTCATGGTGGTAGACTTGCATAATATCACTCCCGGTGGTGGTGGTGGTGGTCCGCGGGGGGGCAGACAAACTCAAGGTGGCAGACTTGCATAACATCAGTCCCGGTGGTGGTGGTGGTCTGGGGTAGGGGGGGCACACCGCCTTTTAAATACTGCAGTTGAAACCTGCCAACATTAACCACATCATCATCCTCATAAAAAAAAAACTGCCCTCACAGTCATCGATGTCTGAAGTCTGACCACTGGGAAATTCTTTCTCCATTGTGTCATCCTCTACATCAGTGGTGAGCCATTTCAGGCAGCCACTGCCAGTGCCACCAGGATGCTCCATTTCCACATCAGCAAGACCACCATGACTAGGCTGGGGTATGAATACCGAGGTTGCAGTCTGTGCTGGTATGTGCCTCTCAATCATTTTAATGAATGTTAGCAAACTAACATTTGTAGGAGACAGGTTTGTCCAACGATCCCTGACTATTGCACCTGCTGAGCTGAATACCCTCTCAACACTTACACTGGAGGGTGGGCATGTGAGGTACTTCAGTGCCACTGCAGTCAGCTCTGGCCATTCACTGACCTTTCCACTCCAGTACAAAAGAGGATCTTCACTTATTGTCAGATGTCTGTTTTCAGACAAATATGACTCAACCATTCTCTGTACTGCAGTAAGTCCAATTGTTGATGCATCAGCCTGTTCCCCAGAATCATTGATTTCACAAATACCCACTTGGGACAAAGCCCCCCAAAGTGGGTTGACGCCAACCACTTTGGATGACAGACCACCTGGAACTACAGTCTCGTTACCCTTGCATGATATGCTTGCTGGTCCTCCAGCTACACCTTCAGCTGGATTATGCTGCTGAGGTTTGCAAACCTTGGCACGTGACTTCTGTGCCCCATGAACCAAGCGAACCAGTTGACCACTGATATTTCTTACCTGTTCAGGCCCTCCCTCCAGTACTGATGCAATTCCACGTTTGTATCGTGGGTCCAGCATTGTTGTCATGGCAAAGTTGTCAATACGCTGAATGCTCACAATGTGATGATTCTGGTCAAATACTGTCAGCAAGTGTTGCAGCAACATACTGCTACCATCGTCTCCAGCAACATCAAGGCTATGCTGTACATTCACCAATGTCGGCCTCAGCACTTGCAACAGTGGAATTGATTGGCTAATGGAGGCAGACTCACCACTCACTGCCTGTGTGGCATGTTCAAAAGGCCGCAAAATTGTTATTACAGAGTCCATGAGGTGCCACTATTCAGTCTTCATATACATGGAGGCCCCAGAACTGTCATGGCTAGTATGCATAACAAGATATTTGGAGATGGCTTTGTATTGTTCATACAACCTCTCTGCCATATATAACGTGGAGTTCCATCGGGTGACAACTTCCAGCTTCAAGTGGTGCTGAGGCAGGCTGTTTTGTATCTGCAGCTGCTGCAGTTGGTCACGGGCCTTTCCAGATCTTGAAAAGTGAGAGCAGATATGTCGTGCAATGGTCAGCATTTCCTTTATGTCAGGGTGCTGCAGAATCTCCTGAATCACAAGATTTAAACATTGGGTCATGCATGGAACACGAAAAAAAACACTATTCATGATGCATTTTACCCATTTGGCCCACTGTCAGTTGCTATGAACCCAGCTCTCAGGGACAGAGGGTGTAGCCTTCTGTCAATTTCAGTCAGTACCATGTCCAACATGTTCTCACCAGTGTGTGAACAGGTCACACTGCACATAGCAATTGTTGCATGCTGGCAAATTCCAGGAAGACAGCTACCGCGACAATCCACCTTCCTGCACCGATTATTCACACTACCAGCATCACAAACAAACCCCCGGCACTTGCACCCAGTGTGCAGTTATACACAGATATGAACTCCCAGCTGTTTTGCCACTTCTCCACATATCCATACTTATATGGATAAATGGAGAGGAGGAATGTTGAAGGGCATGTCTTATTGAGTCTGAGACTGTGCAGAACAACTCGGGAACAGCACGGGTGGAAAAGTATGTCCTGGATGGGACTTTCCATTTTGGACAGGCAAGGGCAGCAAACCGCAGGAACCCAGAATTCTCCACAAAGGAGCGGGGCAAAAGATTGATTGCCAACATTTCCGCTACAGCAGCATTAAGTTCACGTGACACTGTATGATTGGGGGGGTACTTCAGCTTATGCGCAAAAACACTCTGTAAGGTGGGCTGACATAAACGTTTTACATGGGGTGTGTTATTGGTCACAAATGGTTGTGCTTTGTGATGAATGCCATTGGCAGGGGGTGGAATGTGGACATTTGATACAGACGGTTGCACTGGTGATGATGACAAACCCAGAAATTATGTTATTTTTCCAGATTTGCCAACCGGGGTTGATGTACCATTTGCACTAGGCATACTGCATTCACCACCACCACTACAAAAACTGCTACTCTCACCAGCACTGGACAACATTTCAAAGTCATTATGGTCCTTCACCTCATCATGCCTGTAGTAATCCTCTGCTCTTATTACCGCACTACTGCACACGTTTCATTTCCTACTGGGCTTAACAGTCATGGAAGGGGATAACATGCTGGCTATGGTTGCCGCTGGTGATGCGGGTGAACACCCCAGTCTGGTAATTAGCTGTCGCTTGTGCTGGGTCCACAGAGCCAAGTGCCTATTCTTAAGATCGTATGCTGTCCTCCTGTCCCAAGATCGCCCCTTTTACCTCGACTCACACGCACATGGCAAACCTGGCTGATTGCAACTGAATCATCATTTGCATCTTGAACAAAAAAATCCCAAACAAGGGACTGTGATGCTCTGCTTTTAACATGTCCATGATGATGTGGCTTATTTAAGTCTGTTATTTTAAGCACTGAAGTGGGGTGGGGCATGTGACGTTTCTGGCACTGCACACCTGGACTGCAACTGACCACCACGACTACCTATCATATTGATTACTGGGCTGTCTTTATCATCATCATCATCATCAACTAAAACCAGTAAATCACAAGTTTTTATTGGGGGGGGGATTCCTGCAAACAGATTCAGACACAGCCACTTTTAATTTCTTTTTCTCCGGTTCCCAACTGGGGTCAATTACATCATCATCATATTCATCAACGTCACTGTCACACACATCCACATCTTCTGCTTGGATGCTAACATGTGGACTGCATGTTGCAACAACAGTAACATCATCATCATCAGCTTCATCACATTCATCATCAGCATCTACAACACCATCACCTGATATTTTTTCACCACACTGTGAATCACTGCATGGAAAATGCGTGACGTTAAGTGCCACGGTGGATGGAATATCACATTGTATGCTATCATTGACATAATCATCAGAATCAGGTTCAGTTAATGGGATGTTACTGGGAAGTATGACATCATCTACGCTGTCACTCACTTGCAATGCTTCACACTCAATATGTTTGGATATGGTACACTGGTCGGAATTAGAACTTGACGCAACAATGCTAATACTACCTCCACCACCACTAACACCAGTAACACTAACACCACCAGCTGGGAAAACATCATCTCCTCCATCATCTCCTCCAACTATCAGTGAAGCTACTGATTGGGCTGTAAAAAACATTGCAGGAGAAATACCTTTCCTCACATCAGCAATGCACTTCTCCATCCACGTACTACTACCACGCCCACAGACCCTCTTACTGCCAACATTGCCATGGCCAGAAACAGCTTTACTTGCACATCTCTTTGCAGACATTTTGGGGGATCAACTACAAATATTATTGCCAAATTCAGATTTTGATACGTTCACTTTCTGATCGGAGGGACGCTGGCTGGATGTGAAGCAAAATAAACAACTGTGGCTTCAGCAACAGATAAGAGACTACTGTGTTGTGACACTGTCGTGGAATTAAAACAAATTCAGTAACCATTAGTCTGGCAAAAAATACATTTTCAACATGGGGGTTGGGGGGAGCACTGAATACAGACAGTGCTGATTTTTTCGGCACTACAAGCAGCAAAACTAAGAACAGAGAACACGATCGCAGTACAAAATCAGGTAGCTGCAGTGGATAGCAGGTTCTCACTGCTGCGCTGCGCTTAGTTGCGCTTACACTAGTCTGTGTCACAAATTTTAAAAGGGGTACTATATTTGATGCATGCAACACTGCACACACAACACAGAACACTTTGTGTACAATGCTGAATGAGGAATGCGATGCAAATGCAAACGTTCAGTGTACTGCTACGTAATGTAAATTTGTAATTTAAACAACCTGACCTTATGAAATGCTGCACCACATTCACACAACAAGCAGCAAGAAAATTTGTACTATAACTGACAATTTTACAATGTGTACAGTAACACAGTCAGTTATATAACAAAAATATTACCAAAACACAAAGAAATCACTAGTTCTCCAACTTAAATCTACCTACCTACCTACACACAGATACGCCTCTCCCCCACACAGCACACTTCACTGTCTTTCACCACACACACTCAATGTTGTAAATTAACATTCAAAATCCACACACAAACAAAAATGCTCGATGATGTGAGCACAGGAGTGTTTCCTAGAGTCGATGAACTACAGCTGGATCCCCCCCCAAAAAGCAAAAATGCATTTTGAACAGCTTTTTAAAAGATTCCTACAGACATCTATCAGAGCACACTGTCTCCTACTCATTCCTACTCATACTACCCCGAACTGAGGATGTGCAGATCAATATAGAGCCCAAGTGACCTGAACTCCCATGAATCACTGCAAAATCCACCTTCGGAGCTCAAAAACAAGGCAAAGTAAGGCAAAGTGAACTGCCACCAATGCACTTCGCCTTAAAAATTGAAAGAGTAGTGACCAGTGGAGGTTGAGTAACGCAAAGTCGCTGTTTTCAAAGCACTTCACGTTCCTCATTATAATGCAAAGTACTCCACTTCGCGTTGTGGGGCACTCAGCGAATCCACCTGTGCTCCTTGAAATGCTTCGCAGAGCGGATTGAGCCCACTTCGCCCACCACTAGTTGTTTGTGATGGTATCATACACCGAGAAGGTAAAAAAAAACAAATACTGTCATCACTCAATATATTTGTTTTTTGTTATAAAATGAGTCTAAAAATGAAAGAAATGTAATGGGGTAAAACCAGTCGGGTGACCATGCATTAAGTATGCAATAAAGCACAGCAGGGTGTGAGTTTATGGGTCAATAATCAGACGCCTATTAAGGATGTTGTTAGGCATGAGGCATTGGCATCAAGTGCCTTTAAATACCTGAGACAGAAGTGTGATTATTGACCATAATCACACATTCTTGAAGTGCCTTATTGTATGTATAATGTGTAAAAAATGTTATTGAAAACATGTAATGAAAAATATATACTTATGTTTGTCGATACTAATGTGCTAATGTGAATGCCAAGAGTCATGACATTAACTTTCATTTACAGATTTAAACATGTTAGACCACTCATTTTAGCAGTGGATAAACTTGTTTGTGCTCAGGAGAGGATTTCTATTAGAAAATCATTTTAGGTGGCATTTGTTAAAAGAAACAAGACTCATCCATGCGCAAGTTTGCACGTGCATTGCGGCCATCTTGCGGTGTGCACACATGGGAGTGGGCAGTTCACCCAGGATAAAAATCAGGATGTTAAATATTACAAAAATGCCAAAACCCTCTCTAACTACTCATTTTTTGATAAAAAAAATACCCTTTATGTAATGCTTACTAACAGAGTTATGTGCAGGTAGTATTTTTAAAGGGTGTAAAAAAAATCAGTTAAAGAGCTACTGACGCCTCAAAGAAAACTTTAAAATGCTTAATAATTAGGTACAATTCTGCTTGCATTCCTTTTAAATTTTATGTATTTCTCCTGTCCATAATTTATTACTAAAGAAATGTGTATGAATATATGATTGTTGTCCCTTAGAATTTATTTTGAGTTCATCTACCTCTATAGCTTACGTCATACTCTAAGAAGTCATAATCCTCTGTTGCAACATCATAGTCTGTTTCCATAGGAGTAACTGTGAGGTCACAAGCAGGGCTCTATGACTTCAGGTAGGGATACAGAATCAGGAATAGATTAACTGTTCGGGAGCAGAAATCCTGTTTTCATACAAATGACCTCAGTAATAAATAATGGCGAGGAGGAATACAGCGTTAATGGGAAATACAAGTTGGACTGTGTCTAAATATTATGGTTTGTTAAAATGCACCTGAACATGTCACCAGGTCTCTAAGAGCTGACAGTATCCCTTTAAAGGTATTTTTTGTTAATTAAAGAAAAAAAACAAAAAAAACAAAGGCCTTGAGAAAGCATGTTGGCAACAGGAAAAGGCTTACAATTACAATAATCAAAAATTAACATTAATGGCCCATTATCTGCCAGAATGTGCAGGTGCACGTTGGAATGTTAGGGATATGCATTTAGTCAGTTTTCTCTTTAAAAACTACAGTGCCGCATTCCTGCATACAAACAAAAAAACAAAAAACTGCATGACTGCCAGCTATGTCTCCAGTTTTGAACTATCTCCATAGGAGGTACTGTTTATCTTTGCTGGCACTTAAGAGCCAGATGTCTTTATTGGTCCTGAAGTCCCCATTCAGGTTCTTCAGAAGAAGGTTGAGTTTCTGTCCGTTGGTGATGTCACTGAAGAGTCAAATGTTTCTGTCATCCCTAATGTTTCTGTTGAGGGTGTCCAGGAAAAGGCTAAGGTGCTGTCCATCTTTGCTGATGGTAAAGAGCCTGATGTCCCTGGTGTCCCTCAAATCTCTGTTGATGGAGGTCAGGAAGAGGTTGTACTTAAAAAAAAGAAAACAAAAATTCTGTGAGTATTCCTTATATAGAACTAAGCAATGCTCAGTTAGACATACTTGAAAGACAGCAGTAAGCAACAATCTGCCCTAACACTACAGCAGGACTAGTAAAGAAGGCGTGTCTAGATGTGTAGCAGATGATGGCTAGAGATGTTGCAAAATTTAATTTCGCTGAGAAATCTCGACGAAATCACCAATTTTGCCCAGCAAAATATTTTGCATAATTACATGCTTATGGAAAAATTTCACTGTAAATTTTGCCTTGTGTTAATATTAGGCGAAATTTGGTGAAATTGGGCTTGTCACATGATTTATTCTTTGCAGGTCACATGGGTGACTGTAAATAGGAAGGAAGTGACAGATTTAGTTCCTTTGCTATGTGGCTGGAGATTTTGGAAAAACAAGCAGCAGCAGCGAGATTGTTCTGTGTGGTACACAGTCTTTAGTTTAAAAAAATTATAGAGTTGTTCTCTTTTCTTTAGTCTACCTCATGTGTGTGTTTATTATTTCCTTTCTGTGACTGAGATTTTTGTGTGTGTGTGTGTGTGTGTGTGTGTGTGTGTGTGTGTGTGTGTGTGTGTAAAACTCCCTCATTCTCTCCCCTTTCTTTTTCTCTTTTTTTTGTAGTAAGGAGATAGGTGAGGTGTAGGAGAATGGATGGGAAAGCTAGGGACAAGGTGGGGACTGGGAAGAAGGCAACGGGACCACCCCCACCTAGTGTTCACATTGACAGGTGGGCCTTAAGGTCTGTGCCCCCCCAACAGCAGGAGCATGTGCCCCCCCACCCCCCAGCAAGAGAATGTAGCCCCCACTCCCCAGGAGCAGCATGAGCCCTCACCCCCTCCCAGCAGCAGCAGCAGCAGTGTGATACCAAGCAGGATGAGGATCCTCCTGTTGTCCAGCAGCAGCATGTGGCCTATACCCCCAGGCAGCAGCAGCAGCGTGATACCCTGCAGGATGAGGATCCTCCTGTTGTCCAGCAGCAGCAGGCACCTCCAGATACCACCCCCCCCAGCTGGAGCATGTGCCCCCCACCTCCCCCGAGCAGGAGAATGTAGTCCCCACTCCCCAGGAGCAGCATGAGCCCCTTGGCCCCTCCCAGCAGCAGCAGCAGTGTGACATCCAGCAGGATAAGGATCCTCCTGTTGTCCAGCAGCAGCATGTGGCCCACATAGAAACATAGAATTTGACACCAGATAAGGACCGCTTGACCCACCTAGTCTGCCCATTTCCCTACCTAACGGATAAGCTGCAGATCCTAGTTAACCAACAGCCTACTTCCTCCTATCCTCCACTAGAATTGCCTTATGTTTGTCCTTATGGGCCTTATGCCTACACCCCCAGGCAGCAGCAGCAGTGGTGTGATACCCTGCAGGATAAGGATCCTCCTGTTGTCCAGCAGCAGCGTGTGGCCCCCACCCCCAGGAGCAGCATGAGCCCTTGCCCCCTCCCAGCAGCAGCAGCAGTGTGATACCCTGCAGGATGAGGATCCTCCTGTTGTCCAGCAGCAGCAGGCACCTCCAGATACCACCCCAGCTGGAGCATGTGCCCCCACCTCCCTGAGCAAGAGAATGTAGCCCTCACTCCCAGGAGCAGCATGAGCCCCTTGGCCTCCAGCAGCAGCAGCAGCGTGATACCTGCAGGATGAGGATCCTCCTGTTGTCCAGCAGCAGCATGTGGCCAACACCCCCAGGCAGCAGCAGCAGGCACCTCCAGATACCACCCCCAGCTGGAGCATGTGCCCCCACCTCCCCCGAGCAGGAGCATGATGCACCCACTAGCCCTGGGACATCAGCTGTTGGGTCCCCCCCCCCCACAGAAAGTGTCATCAGCTGTGTGGTGTTTTTTCACAAAAAACACCAATGACAACACAATGGCAATCTGTAACTTTGGTGGCAGATCTGTTCGAAGGGGCAAGACTGGGGGGTCATTTTAGCACTGGTGGCCAAAGGAGCCATCTGCAGCACCACCACCCTGCAGATTGGCTGAAAAAAAAACAAAGAGAGTTGGCAGCAGCAGGTAGAAGGGTCTGGGGTGCTGAGCAGTTAGAAGGGGAAGGGGGCCAGCAGGAGGAAGGGGCCAGTGGTCAGCAGAGGTGCCGCATGAGTAGGCAGTGGCAGCAGCAGCAGGAGGCAACTGCAGAGCCCCCATTACCCTCACCCCACAGACACAGGCATCACCGGGTTCATGGTGGCAACCCAGCACAACCTACAGCTGCCCCAGCCGCTTATGTTACAGCACTAGCAGCAGTGAGTCAAGAAGACCTGACAGTGGTGCGCAGAGAGGTGAGAGCTCTCCGCAGTGAGTTTAACGATTTCTGCCAGGAGGTCAGGGGGACCTCAGGAAACTCCTTGAGGAGCAACATAAAATGTTTGAACTCCTGGTGGAGCTGCATGGTGGTGGTGGCAGGGCAGAATTGGTACCTGGCGCTGGTGCAGTGTAATAGTTCAGACCAGAAAAGATAATGTCAGTGCAGCACTGGCAGCATTTTTTTTTCTTTTCTTTCTCCTGTCCTTGCTTTCTTACTGTCACTCTTCCCTCATCTGCACCCTCTAAAAATAACAAAAAGCAAATATATATATATATATATATATGTTCTGTCCTCTTCTTCTTCTTTATCCTTTTGTTTCTTTTTGACCATTTTTTTGTGCGTTATGCAATGTTTATGCTCCCTCCCTTTCCTTTTTCATATGTATACCCTGTCCATGACCTGACCCTACATGAGCCCCCTGTTATGTGTTACTGTCTGTCAGTCACTTTTAGTCTTTACCCATAATCACTGTATCTTTCTACTTGGTTCATGTTAGTTCCTCTGTGTGTATTTCCTCCTCCTATCCACAAAAGTCAAGTATTGTAATTTGCAAATTGTTCCTGTGAACAACATTTTTTCCCAAAGCAATGTGTGATGTTGTGGGCTGGCAGTTGTTTGGGCTGTGTGCAGGATCAGTCTGAATATGTACACAACAATCAGAGAAACATAAGCACTTTTATTGCGAAGCTAAACATAATGTAAATTTTTTTGGTGCTTAGCAGGCGTGTCCCCATGGCTTGCCACAATGTTAACTTGGTGTTATAGTACCCAACCACACCCTCACCACCCGGTCCAAAATGTGCTGTAGTAGGGTCAAAGTTTAACACAGCCTCTTGAAGCCATGCTGTGCAGAGTAGGCATGATAAGATGAGAAATACAGTATGACCAGAAAAAATTAGGATGACGTTGAGGTTGTAGAGTGAGACAGAGTGTTGCCACTGTCTAACATGGCCCATAAGTCCAGAAATGTTTACCAAAAAATGTTACACCAAATTGATACTGAAATCTGCTCTCAGTCCTGATGTTTTATGGTGCCCCACCAGCAACCAGACATTAAAATTCTACTTTTCCCACTGTTTACAATTGTTTTTAGGTTACGTCTTGTTTCTGCGAGTGCAGCACAGGCAGTAAATGTCCAGAAATGTTGCAGAAAATATGTTACATTAAATTCAGACAGAAATCTGATCTCAGCCATGATGTTTTATGGTGCCCAAACCACCACCTGGACCAAACGATGGTCTTTGGTTCACTGTTTACAGTTGATTTTAGGCCACATCTTGTTTCTGCGAGTGCAGCACAGCCCAGGCAGTAAATGTCCAGAAATGTTGCAGGAAAAATGGTGCATCAAATTGAAACTGAAATGTGGTGTCAGTCCTGATGTTTTACGGTGCCTACCCCCAGCACCCAGACATTAAAATGCTGTTTTGGACACTGCTTACAATTGGTTTTAGGCCACACCTTGTTTCTACGAGTGCAATACAGTCAGTGCATGTCCACAAATGTTTCCCAAAAGATTGCATGGTACATTCAGACAGAAATCAGGTGTCAGACATGCTGTTATATGTTGTATGTCTTCCACCTGGACCAAAACATATTGTTTGGCCCACTGTTTACCAATGGTTTAAGGCCTAATCATGGTGTTGACACTGCCTAACATGGCCCAGAAGTCCAGAAATGTTTCCCAAAAAATTGCACAGTACATTCAGACAGAAATCAGGTGTCAGACTTGCAGTTGCATGGTTCACATCCACCATGAGGACCCAAATCTGCTGTTTTCTGTACCGTGTAAATGCTTTTCAGACCTAATCGTGGTGCTGCCACTGCCTAACATGCCACACAAGTACAGAAATGTTTACCAAAACATTGCACAGTACATTCAGACAGAAATCAGGTGTCAGACATGCTGTTACAGTAGATGTTGCACGCCTTCCACCTGGACCAACACATGTTGTTTGGCTCACTGTTTACCAATGGTTTAAGGCCTAATCCTGCTGTTGACACTGCCTAACATGGCCCAGATGTCTAGAAATGTTTCCAAAAAAATGTTACAGTAACTTCAGACTGAAATCAGGTCTCAGCCATGTTGTTTTATGGCGCCCAAACCCCAACCCGGACCAAATGATGGTCTTTGGTCCACTGTTTACAATTGATTTTAGGCCACATCTTGTTTCTGTGAGTGCAGCACAGGCAGTACATGTCCAGAAATGTTTCCTAAAAAATGGTGCATTAAATTCAGACTGAAATTTGGTGTCAGACATGCAGTTACATGGTTCACATCCACAAAGGATGCAAATCTGCTGTTTTCTACACCATTTAATATGGTTTTTAGGCCAAACCATGGTGCTGCCACTGCCTGACATGCAACATAACATAAGTCAGTTTGCCTCGCTGAGAAAAATAAATCCTCATACAAAATGTCCCTGCTACTTGAAGTTGCACTTGCTTCCTCCTGCTACTGGTTTCTCAATTGATTGAGAACTGTGGAATTATCATTTTGCAATGATGCTGCCCTGGTTCACTCTGTTGGCTCTGTGGTTTTAAGTCACTGTGGACTGAATAACATTTTGTGTGCTGCTGCTGCCTCTAGCTCCTTCCTGCTGCTCTGACTAGTTGCCACAAGAAGTAATGCATTGTCTACTTCATGGGGATCCTCTTCACATAGTTGATTGGTGCTGCTGCTGCTGATGCACATGTTAGTATCTGTCTGTATTTATTTTTTCGGATGCAAGAGAAGGGGGATGGTGGGTTGCTCTTGGGACATCTTGAGTTCTTATATGTTTGTACTGATTTTATATTATCTAGTGTGCTGAGGAGTACATTATCATGACATGCATGGCAGGATTTGTATACAGGATGTTGGGATGCACCACATTTCACATTGCACAAGGACAAGGTAAATATTGAATTTATAATTACTGGGAGGGATACAGTCACAGCCAAAGACATGGCCAGATATTTCCTGAAATTTCTGTGATATTTCTAGAGAAATATCCTGCTTTCTCCATTTACACAGTAGGGGCAGCAGAGAGAAACTCTTTAGAAATGTCACAAAAAATATCTGGAAATATCTGGCCATGTCTGTGGCTACTACTGTAGGTGATTGCAGCTCAGATGTCTGAGTTGGATTGTAATTGTATTATTTTTGCTTTTGTCAACATGCAGGAATTCAGGTGCTGTTAATTCCAGGTGCACTGCTACTGCTGCTGCTCAATATGTGTGCAATTCATTAACTTGTAAGTATTTCTTAATTTGTGATGGTCTTTGGTGGGCGGGTGGTGGAGGAGGTGGTTGAGGGTGGGTGCGGGGTTGGTGGATATGGTTAAGTATTACGTTTGTGGTTACTGCAATACAGAGATGTCAGACTTTGACAGTAGCTATGTTCCATATGGGTCTAGCAATATTCAGGAATTCTGCTGCTGAGGTGCATCTGTTACCTCCCAATCTGGCTGCTGGCTGTGCTCATCAGACACAGTCTGTTCATGTCAAGGGTTCCAGTTTAACTGCCATTCCCTGATGTAAGTATTGCTTCATGTAATGATGGTGGTGGTGGGGGGGCAGCTAGTAGTAACAATGCTCAAAATGTCTTCTTTTTTTTCTTATTGCCAGGTACAAAGTACTTCAATTGGAAAGGTTGTTTAGTTTTCTGGTGGACATTTGCCGATGCATCCCATCTTTGTATGGCATTGGTGACTAAATACAAGTCTTCCATCTGGGTTTGTGGACGCTGGATCGAGCTGCTGGACAAGTCAAGTGGTCAATGTACATGAATGCTTTCAATAAAAAAATAAATCACAAAAGTGATTAAGCAAAGGAAACAGGAACAGAACTACTCAGTCAGAATGTAATAACTGTTCAGATAAAGTTACCCAAAAAAGGGTCAATATGTAAGAAAAATATAACAAATAAGTAGCACACAAACAAAAAATATTAAGATTTAAAAGAAATTACAGAAACTCATTCACAACTTGTGAGAAATCTGTCAAATATTAGGAACTAGCCTGCTCTACTTTCACATACACATACACACACCACATGGTCGACCCTCCCCCACTCAACTCCCTCACAGACACAGAGAAAACTGAAAACACTACCTAAGTTTAACTAAGCATTATACAAAGATACAGAAACAAAAAAAAATGTTCACTTGCAGCACTAGGAACTAGACTGAGATTTTGGGAGCAATTAACTCTCAAAAATCACAAATAAAGAGGTTTTTGAAGGGTTTATTGGCTGTGATGCACCACACTGAACTGCTCTCCAACTCAATAGACAATATACTGTGCAGGAAACAGCCTGCACATGATATTTCAGCTATCTACGCACAATGCATTGCAATGTTGCAGGCAAAATTGAAAAACATTGGCAAAATTCAGGACAATGACGAACTTTTGCCTTACGTGAAAGCGAAATTGGCAAAATTGGGTGAAATTTTGCATTATGCAAAAGCGGAATTGGAGGCGAAATTACGTTTCACCTAGGTGAAAAATTTTGCATAATGCAGGAATTACGTGAGATATTTCGCTAGGCAAAACTTTCTAATTTTGCACATCTCTAATGATGGCATGCCATGGAAGGGAGAGGCAGAGGGACCTCAGAGCTGAACATTTGAAAGTAGCACAGGGTGAAAATGGCCAGGAGAACATAACATTAGGTTTATTTGCAGAAACAAACACCAAAAAACAACTGTATCTGACAAAACACAGTATAGGGGGCACATTTATGCCACCCTGATGAACCTCTGTGCCCAGTACAGAGTTTCAAAAAATAAGTTTCTAAACTTCCACCCAAAGCCATAGCCTTCAACATGCACCTGCACTGTGTAACTCAGTCCCAACTCGATGACATAGACATGTGGTACACCATGGAGCACATTGGACATAAATACCTGTCAGGAATGATGCCACCCCTCAGCAAGGAAGATGGTCTATCTGCTTGATACACAAATAACAGCCTGAGATCCACAGCCCTGCAACTGTTATCAAAAGCTGAACTCCATTCAAAAGAAATAATGGTGGTGACTGGGCAGAAGTCTGACACCAACCTGAAAAGTTACAGAGTAATGCCACCATCAGAGAGGAGCAAGAGGAGCAGCATCCGGTCCTCAGCAAAGCCATCAGACAACGCAGAAGCTGAACCATCTTCATCCAAACAAAGAACCACAGTAGAAACAGCACATTCACTGCTGGACAGCTCATAGAACTTTGTAAACTGTACATTCTGTGGCAGAATACAGCTCATTACCTTCCAATGTTAAACCAGCAGGAATATTTATTTGTCCATTCCTGGACCACAAAAGTGAAACATGAGGTTCAGCTCAGTTTTGTTATTTTGCCCCTCCCCTGTCTGGTGACTATTTTTCCCTATTATAGTTAAAAGATATTATTATTATTTAAATTGGCAACACGTGTCGTGCCATTCTTCACTGATAGAGACCCCTTGACTATCATGCCTTATGATAATACTCAGTTGTGTTTGGTCCCTGCATACAAATATCTGGGGGCAGATCTCTTAAGCCCAAAGGAGAATACCAACCCCAAGAAAGAACCAATATGTTTTGTAACTGAATATATTGAACTTAGTGGTAAGGTAGGAGGCATGCTCAGGCAGGTCTGGCCCATTCTTAAAAATGACCCTGAACTTTTTGCAGAAGTAAGAGAAGCACCTAGGGTATCTCATAAAAGGGCTACTAATTTAAAAGACAAACTAGTCCATAGCCTGTTCACTTACTTCCTGATCATGTATTATTATTTATGTAAATTCTACCTGTAATTATGGCCTGCTGCTGACATCCTGTATATATGCTGTATATTTATTTCCTGTATATATGCCTCTGTACAATACTGTCTTTGCTCACCATGCTTGGAATGTGTTTATTCCCTGGATTGCCCCTGAGAAAGGGATTTGTGTGTCTCAGTGGGCCTACCCTGTCATCAAACTTTAAATAAGTAAATAATAATAAAAAAAAATTGTCCACAGCCTATTCAGGGAACCCCAAAATAATTGGAAACCATCACATCTGACTTGGTTACCTGACTTCCCCAAAGGAATGTACAAATGTGGGAAGTGTAGAATTTGCAGTAACTCATTCATGAGCATTTCATTTGCATGCAGTTCAGTAATTCATGTGCATCTGCATATACTTCCCATGATGCTTTGCATTATTGAGGTATGTGCAATTTGTGATTAATTTAAAATCTGGCTGTATGGCCAATATCCTCAGGAATAACCCATTCCCCAGTGCCTTTGCTCTGGGGCTCTGTTGTAGTTCTCTTCTCTTTCCTTACTTTGGGCTGCCCATGACCTAAACAAATAAGATCCCCTATAGGGTGGCTGGCTCCCTCTTCCTAGGCTGAGATGGTATACCATCATATGGGGCACTAGCAGGTGGGTGCCTGCTGAAACAGTGGCCCACTTTCAGCTAGTGCCCTGATGGTGGGGGCGTGGGGTCAGCAACCAGATGTGGTTGGTCGCGAAAAGGCACATCCACGTGCGGAGGTTGGAGTGGGAATGATCCTGATGAATGTGGGATGGGAAGATATGTGAGGGGTTGTGCCATGAGGTTCCAGTGAGCTGGCATGGCATGGTGAGCTGGATGCCTGCTTGGCATGGTGAGGATACAGGGTTCGGGACCGGGCACTAGTAGTTTTTGTTCTGCCCAGCCCAAGACAGGGTTTTTTTTTTTTTTTGGAGCTGCACCCCTGACATGCAAGCCCCTGGAGTTGACAATCCTAATTTAGGGGGGGGGGGGAGTTGGGGGATGCAGCCCTCCACATAAAACAAAAAAAAAGGTTTTGGGGCCATGTTTTCTCTTGCCAGGATCCCACAATGCCAAAATTGAATTTTGGTGACGTGGGGTTGCGATAAGTGCATGCCAAATTTGCCCTTATCACATAGAACTGGCTGAGACACAGATATGGCACACTGATGAGTCCAAATGAGGGTGAAACACATGGCTGTATCTACTGTTCTCAGCCTTTGCAGAGTGTATTGTGAGGCCTTTTGGCTCCGTGCAATTCTGCTTAAAGTTGAGCCTGTCCAAATTAATTCATGTACATTTTCATATGCTTCTCATGATGCTTTGCATTATTGGGGTATGTGCAATTTGTGTTTAATTTGCAGTAACTGTTGTCAAACCAAAATGCTGGATTTATCCAATACCAAAGAGAAGGTAGAAATCAGAGACTTTTTAAACTGCAATTCTTGCTTTGTAGTTTATGCCCCTCTGGTGTCCCTGTGAGAAACTCTGTATATGAAGGAGAATTAGACCACTTAAGGAGAGAATACAGGAACACGTCAGGAGCATAAAAAATTGCAACAGCAACACAGCTGTGGGGTTGCACTTTCAGGACACACACCAGACAGATTACAAATTACTGAAATCTATAGCTTTAGAGTCTGCACACCAAGGACACGGAGGGAGTAGATTAAACAAACTACTCAGAAGGGAAACCTTTTGGATATTTACTTTGCAAAATTTAAAACCCAATGGGCACTATGATGAATGGGGCTTAAAACCTTTCCTACTGGAGTAAAAATATGCATTATTAGCAGTCTTGGAAAAGTTGACTTAATTAACGTGAGCACTACAGGAATGTATCCTCAGCTCTGTGTATATGATTATACAATTTGCATTATGCTTCATATGAAAAATTTGCTCTTTTGATACATCAGTTAACATTGCCTGCTTTTTTGAAAAGTCTCATTCAACCACTTTTTTATGATTTCTTATTTTTTTTCATACCCAAGGTTGTTCTGCCTGGAAGGGCTATCTTCTACCTGTAGAAACCCTAATGAATTGGGAAACTTAGCACTTCAGAAAGGGTGATCATCTGTTTGGGATTTTACCTGCCACAGTATCCGTCTCAAGTTCCATTAAATATAATGTGAAGGGAAACAGAACAGAGCTGTGACACAATTGGAACAATTCCTTATGTAAGGACTTTTTAGATATTTTGACTTTTTATCATTTATTTTCTACTTTATGACAATAGGAACTATACCCTCTTTGCCTTTTGTAAACCAACCTCCCCCCTCCCGCAATCATTTTCTAAATTATTGTTGGGATTTGATGGGAATTTCTATCTATGTGGTAAAAGGTGGCTACACTAATGGTGATTTAATATGTATAGTTATGATGTCATCACTTTTAAAGTATATAAGAGATGTATTCTGTATCAGAACCCCACCCTCTGAGGAAGATCTGATGGTTAAAGTGCCAGGGCATTCTCTTTGTGTTACAGTTTACACTGGGAGTCAATAAATAACTGCTATTCAGCATTCGGAAGCCTACAGTTGTATTTTATGTGACCCATTTGAGAAGTGTTTTAGTCCAGGTCTCCGGTTTGTGCTCAGAAAAGCCGAAACACTTGAGCACTAAATCTACATGCCTAAAAGGATAAGGAGTGCACTGTTCCTATGTCCATGTCTCTACATGTACAGTCTGGAAGACAGGATAGCAAGAGGGGACATGATAGAGACCTACAAGTACCTAACAGGAGTGAACAGTGTGCAAGATGGAAGTCTCTTCCAAATGAAGAAGAACACCAGAACCAGAGGGCATGTGATGAAGGTGTGTGTGTGAGTGGGGGGTTAGGGTGATGTGAGGAAGTATTACTTCACTGAAAAAGTGGTGGATGCCTGAAATAGACTACCAGAGGAAGTGGTGGAAGTTGAAAGAGTAGGGGGTTTCAAGCACACAAGGTATAGCCATAGCGGAATTTTAGGAAATGGGCAGTGAACAGGGAGGATTACAAGAGACCAGCCAGGGTCTGTGGAGACAGACTAGATAAGTCACATGTGGGCAGGCTGGATGGGCCAGGCAGTCTGTTTCTTTTGGCAAATTCCATGTTTCTATATCCCATCTAAGATTCCTTAGTAAAAATACATTTTAGTCATATTGGTCCTTGAAAAACAGGAGTCACTGGACATTTTGATATTTTTTATTGGACTAACATATGTTCTGTGCAAAGATCAAATATTCCTATTATACAAAAACATATGTTGTCTGTGGTAAGATTCTCCTTTGCCCCTACCCATGCCATGTCACTTAACACACACACACACACACACACACACACACACACACACACACACACACACACACACACCACCCACATTCCTGAAACCTCTGCCTATGCCCTGTGCCAAGATTGCACAGATTCCCCATCCCTATCCCACAATCTAGCATTCAGCTTCCCTCTTCTCCAACCTCAAATGTACAAGATACACACACAGTAAAAGGAAAACTTTCTAGTGCTGGAGTCAGTGGGAATGTCCACTTCAATCAGCAGTGTTCTGCAATTGAATAAATAGGGGATATGTGATGGGCTGCTATGGGATACACCAATTATTTGAATGAGCAATGTGTGACCTCGGTAGATCTCACGAGTGGCGGGCCATGGTGGGAGTGCCAGTCCACACCGCTCGCTCAACAAATGGTGTATCTCACAGCAGCCATCACATGGCCAATTTTGCAATGGCTGTGTTTGCATTTTTTTTTTGATTTATTTATGTTTTAGATGGGGACTATTTGTGATTTGGTTCATTGTTTTGGTGGAATTTTACTTTGGCACTGATTAGGTGATGTGTAAATTTTGATTGGTTGTTTTTGTAAATGGAGGTGGTTGTGGGCTTTCATTGGGTGGTTGGAACATGGGGAATGTGTTTGGATTGGTGGAGGGCATTACATAATGTTTGTGGTTGGGGTTTGATTTTTATGCCTCAGTTTTGGTTCAGTTGGCATGGAGGCGTCGAAAGGGACTGTTGGCCTGTGGATTCAACATTCAGAATAGTGATCAGTTTTACAGCAGGGAAGGTAGGATACAGTAGCTTGAGAAAGAAGTGCGGTGGCAGTGGAGATACGGATGGGTCATCGGTGGTTTGAGAAGGAGTGGACTTGGTCTGTGGAATTGGGGCAAGATGTTTTATTTGGGAAATTGTTTTTTTGTGTGAATGAGAGGGACATGGACTAGTGAAGAAGTGATCGAATGAGCTGGTAGCTAGTCATGGAAAAGGAGTCTGAAAAAAAAAAGGAAAAAGTTTAGCAGAAGATGTGGGTGAAAGGAATAGAAAAGGTACTGCTGTTTTTATTGCTTGGAGTTAGGGAACTGTGTGGAGGCACTGAGGAGTGAGGACGAGTGCGGTGGGAATGAATATTTTTTGAACAGCTGTGTTACAGTTTGAATGGATCGTTAGAGGAATGGTATGGGAGAGGCAGTTGCTGATGGTCTAGTTTAGGCAGGAGGGGAATGATTGATGGCAGGGTGTGGGATAAACGGTGGTTGATTGATGGCAGGGTGTGGGATAAATATTAGAATCACCATTTATAACATGGCAGTAAGAATAAATAAATTTATTCCATTGTTTACCTGCTCACATACATTGCATAAATGAATAATGATGTCCTCACCTACTGTATGATTAACATTTGATTGGCTGACAAGTGGCTAGTCAGGTTATACTATAGGTGAGGAAGTCATCACTCTTTCATTCGATTGCGGGACATGGCTAAGTGAAGAGGGTATCCTGCTCACTCCAGTGCTGGATGGTTTGTTTCAGGTGTGAGCACTCTGTACATTTGAGGCTAAGGAGAGGAGAGAGGAGAGAGGATGGGTGCAAGAGAGTGGGGAGTCTGTGAGGTCTTGACTTGGGGCACAGGCATGGGTTGGTGAGATTTGGGTTGTCTGTGTTTTAGGTGATATGGTGCAGGTTGGGGTACATGTGGATCGTACAATAGGGACCATATGTTTTTGTATTACTGAAAACTTTTATGGGACTGTAAGGTGGAGGAGGGAGATGGGTGTTATGCGGGGACCGTATGTGGGTACTTAATTTCTGAAAGTCTGGGTGGTAGGGTGATGGTGGGAACTGCGTACCTCAGTGGGTGGTGGGCAGATTAAGCATTAAGAAAAAAAACTTAAAAAAAAAAGAACATGGGCTCCTGGAATTATGATGAAGTCAGGAAACATCACCACACTATATGTGATGTGAGGTTCCCTACAAATTAGCTGTATCTCAAATTTATGACTACCATGTAAAGGAAAACAGTAGGGGATGTTATATTCTAACACTTTCTAGCACCTTAAAAGAGCATGATGCAATGATTCTAACATGTTTTAAAACATGGAAGATTTAGACAGTTGTCCGATCCTCTTCCTTGGACTTTGATATGAAGACATACAACTTCTGGTTTATGGCAGTACCAATCTGTCCTCTAGCAGTCCCTTGATACTTCATCAGTGTTGCATTTAAAAAAAAAAATTAAAACAAGATTTATTTTATTATTGTTTAATTAACCCTTCCCATGTAGAGTATATAGGCATGTCTGCTGCATACCCCCAGTTTAGAGCTGCCAATCCACACGACCCTGTTCCCTGAATGTTCCTTAAGATTTTATGAGGTCTGATGGGGCACTTTTAATAGTCCCTCAGATTCCAGACCTACCCTACTGCTGCCCATCCTGTCTCCATAAGTGCCCAGAACTTCATTTGCCTTCAGTGGCAGATGTATATGTGAGTACCAATACTGTGCAATCAACACTCTTCCTACATTTTAACATGGCTGTCCAGGTGATGTTTCAGCCATACAATAGGTCATTTGACCAGTCACCTTAAAAATGGTGATAGGGTTACTGTTAATCTCACAGAACTATACTCTTGTTAATCCTCATAGTGACTGCAGTGGTAGAAAGGTTCATTAGTGGTGGTCATCATAAGTAAGGAAATAGAACAAATACCATGGAGACAAGACACGTCCAACACACTTTATCAGAATACAGCCTCATTCAAAATGATATATAAACATGATGTGCATAATCTGTTGCTATAAACAACTGAAGTGGAGCGCTGGAGTCTGTGGTCTGATGTTTATCTATCTAACCAATATCCACACTGTAACTCAAACCTTGGCTTCCAGGTTTATAGAGCATCACCCCAAACAAACTGGATTTTGGATTAGAGGTACTGTATTAGGGTTTCACATAAGGAATAAAACGTGAATGCCCTATTTCACACAGGTTTTTTTAGTTAAACACACACAGACATACTGTGTAAGAATAAATCGAATATGTAATTTCTTTACCATATCCCTTACATGTTGAGTTTGGTGTATGTTGTACCCAAGCCTACTGTGAAAAGTAATCTCTTATATAATGGATACATGTCAAAGATTCTATGAAGTTATCAAACCATATGCTACAAAAAACACCATGGGTTACATAATTGAGCTGATTTACGTACTTCTTTCTGAGTTGTAAATTACTACTGTATATGAGGGATTTGCAGAGCATGCAAACTCTGGGACTATCACTTTGCCAAGAACTTAACACATTTTCACCAACTTCATTTTGTCTCAGACTGTAGTTTGTGTAGTTTATCCCTGACTCAGTGTGGCGAGTGCACAAAGCCCTCCAGAAAAGACTAGACAGAGTGACATTTTGCCAATGAAAGTGTTGGTGAATGGCCACTATGCATAGTTTTCAATTGCAGAAGTATCACTTTGTCAACAGATGCAATGCTAAGTGCTTTTTTATGAAAACAACAAGCCTTTTTGCATGAAGAATCCACCACTGGCACACTGTGACATATTGTTTCATCCCCTCCTACCACTGTTCCTTTAGAAACTAAACCATTAGCAATGTCAGTGGCTCAGTAGGTAGCACACATGCCTCTGAGGCTGGAAGATGGTCATGGGTTCTAGCCCCACACCAGGTCCTTGGGGTGCTGTAATACACATAACTGACACTGTAGTGCAGCACAAGGAGGGTTCTGCACTGATGAGGTGCTGTCCTTCTGATGAGGTGTTAAATCGAGGTCCCTTCTGCCATTCTCTGGTCACTGTCCAGGTGGAAGTAAAAGATTCCATGGCACATATTGAAGAAGAGTAGGGGAATTTTTTTTATTGAAAGCACACAATGTAACAAACTGAACCCAAAATCATGTACACACATACACACACACACACACACACACACACAAAAAAAAAAAACATTCTTATGCCAGTACCTCAATACTTATCCCATTATACATGGAAAAGGGAAAACAAAAAAACAAACAAAAAAAAACTAGAGAAGTAAAAAGAGAAACCAGACATAAATCAAGGAAATAAAGACAGAACAGAGGAAGATTAAAAGAAAATCAACCATAGAGTAACAAAAGAGTCAAGCATTCCATACTCAAAATTCAAGTGCATAAGTAAGCAATAACCCACAACAGGGTGTGGGGTTATTGGGGGTTAATGAATATCCTGGGTGCATTGTGAGGCATGAGGCAACAAGCAGAACCATAAAAGTACCATGCATCTGTGGCATTCCCCCACTGCTTTCTCAACCTCCTATTACAAGTTCCTCATATGTTATGAATAATAATAATGGTTCCATCCACACAGTTGCAACATGTGTCCAGAAATGAAAGACAAAGGGACATACAAAAAAGATGTTTCTGCTTCTCCAGGGTAGTTCTACAATGCAATTTGGGGCAGTAATGTTCTTTGATACCTTTATGTTTTCAGTTATTACATACCCCTAATTTCCCATGGCAGCTAAGCCATAAGATATTCCACACCCTGGGGAGAATCCTAGAGTCAGTCAGCATGTCCAAAGTACAAGTTACTTCCCCTGACCTCCTTAAGCCAAAGTTGGGTGATACTAAAAATGATACACTAAGAATATTATTATATAATATCTTCCTGATTTAAGACACAGCCTCTGGTTTAGATCATTTCCACTGCCTAATATTTTGTACTGAACATGCAACATACTCAAGATAGCCAAAAAGATTGGTTCATGGAGGCAATGTGTCTTTCCCCTGTTCCCACTGAGAGAAAAAGGGCTGAAGCCAAATTTGTAACCATAGGCCCCACCCTAGACCCTTACCATACAAAAATGCCCCTATATTTGAAACTAAAAAAATACTATAAAAGAAAGACACTGGGTTCAGCATGCCCAACCATCCCTTCTTAATAGGTAGGTACAAGACATTGTGCTTAATGGGGTTAAGTCCACTGCCCCATAACATAGTGAAAAACAGACTATAAATATCAGATTCTAGCAATGTGGGGGTGGGGGTGGGGGAGACATAACTTAGATATAAAAAATAGGGACCAGAAAGACTTGATCATATGGATCCTTTTTATTTTTTGATGCTGCCAGGTATCCACAATTCACCTTCAACTTAATTATCTTCAAGCGGCCGCTGGCTGAGGAGGGAGTTGAGGTGCTAGGCGCATCTCACTCCCATACCCGGCAACTCAGGTTTGGGAGCAGGCGGGCCATCAGGGGTTGGCAGGGAGGGAAGGGATCAAGCATCCGTAGGACAGCTCTCCCTTCCCTGAGGAGGGAAGGGGACTTGTGCGCTCTCTAGCAACTCCTGGGGTTGCTCAGGAGCAAAACAGGGATATGGCATTGCAATGTAGGGGAAAAGCATCAGCGGACATTGGCACATTGTACCTTGTCATCATGGCACGTCCGTGCTCCTGGGGACAAAATAAGAAAAAAAATCCCTGGAGGACTGAGGAGGCGACAAGGGCCTCAGGGACCAGGCCATGCATCCCCAATGCCAGACTGCAGCTCCAGTGGTCCCCAGGTGCCACCTGCAGAGATGGACCCTCTAATTCCAAAAAGACGCCACCAAGGTAGGAGTGGCGGGCCCTCCCCTGGAGGGTGATCCAGGGAGCTGGGAAATCTTTGTAGGAGGGGACCACTGGGAGGAGTCTCAGCAGGGAGTAGTAAAGCTGAGTTGTGTAGGCACCTCTGAGAGATGCCTCAGACCGAAGGTGCATAAAAATATTTGGGAAAAAAAAAAACTTAACTGCCTTCAGTTTTAACTCCAAATTGCACTTCTCATCTTTGACACTGCCAAAAAAATATCCAACATTTTTATGGGTTCCTGTGAAATCCTTCTCTCAACTATCCCATAAGCAGTACTAGTCCCAGATCCTATTTTGCAGCCCATGTTTTTTTGAACATTTATACAGGAACCAGACACTTGAGAGAAGGTATGTATGGTAGATTTTACCTCTCTTATATGTGCCATGTACTTATGTAACACATGTAAGTCATCTGCATATTCCAAGATGCTGGGTGATACCAACCTGTCCTGCCATGAAATGTGCAGAATATTAGTATTCTGCAACAGCCGCCTTATTAAGGGATCTATTCCCAGGATATACAACAAGGGGATTAACAGGCATCTCTGCCTGACCTCCGGTGATGTGAGTATATCTTTCCCCATCCGATCAGTCACATTAGGAGAAACAATGGCGTCCTTATAACAATTACCCATCCAACAAATAAAAGTGTTGGGGAATTCATATATTTTCATCACTGTATACAGGTATTTATGAGATAGTTTGTCAAAGGCTTTCTCCTGATCTAAAGAAACCACAATGCCAGAAATGTCTATGCCATTTTTATGAGAAAGAAGTTCCCTTAATAATATCAAATATTGTTGGATGATCTACCCAGGATGGCACATATTAGTGATGGGTCAATTAAGGTCTTGGTTATAGAGCCTAAGTGTTTCCCTCAGACTTTCACTAGTACTGTATCTTGAAATCAACATTGATAGGGTTAATTTGCTTCCAGTTTTGTAGAACTAGTCTATCCCCTTACTTATAAAGACAAATTGCAATGTATTCCTTCATCCCTTTAAGGAAGCCTCCCACACACAGACTATGATTAAGTAAGTCATCTAGATCCTGACGCAGTTCATTCTATAATAATTTATAAAACTCGACTGTAAGGCCATCACTGCCTGGAGCTGTACCAGAGTTTAAACTCTTAATGGCTGTTAAAACCTTAACAGCAGTCACAGTCTGAACTAACTGTTCCTTATATGAATGCCCCACCTGCAGGCACTGAAGACCACCCAGAAATCTTCTCACTCTGGAGAAATCATAACAACTTCTTTTTTTTCTGTTTGGTTTCTTCACCTGCCTTGGGCATGGGGTGCCCCTAGTCAGTGCCTGAACCTCTCTCCCAGCATCTTCCACAAGACTGCCCAGCTGGGAGGCCAGTAGCTTGGCCCCCCACAGCAGGGCTCCCCCAGGTGGCTGAGGGGAGAGACCGAGATCAGTCAGAGGCTCCAGCTGAGGCTTACACCTGGGACGTAATTTAGGAGGCAGTCTGGGGGCTTCACAGAGCACCCTGGACAAGGGCATTTCCATGGTTACCCCCAGGAGTGCAGCAGTGTAATGACGTCAGTGCAGGATGGGCACACTCCCACACCTATCCCACAGATGTTCCCTAATGCTCCGCTGATGCTGGTGGCCCCGGCTACTTGACACCCACTCTCCACTGGGTTTCACTAGTGTGCCAGGAAACCACAATCCTTCCCCCCCCCCGCTGGAGATGGAGAGCTGTCCCTGGGATGCTCAACCAACCTCCCCCCATCTGACCCTCTGATACACTGTGCTTGCTGCTTTGCTACTGAACATGGGTCATTAGCACTGCAAGCGATAGCGCTACAGCTGTGCCACCAGGCCAGCCCTATATCTTCTTTTAATTTTCCAGAGACAAAAAGATGTACTCTAATAGCTCCTGTTTTTTATGGACTACTGTATCATTAGAGACCTATAAACACAGTATCACCCTATTTTTGACCCGTGATATACAATTGTCAAAGGAGGAATCTGCAGTCTGCTTGACCTGTATACTATACCACGTTTTTACGAACAAGGAGGCAGTGCAGTCATACTGGTATCTTTTCATGTCCTCCATAACCTAGTTTATCTGGGTAGTTAAGTTTATCTTGGACTCAAGGGCATAGGTAAGCAATTTATGTAACTGGTTTCACAGGTCTAGGTATCTATGATACCCTTCCTTAGTCACTTCCTTCCCCATTTTCTGAAGGAATAACCTCAGGTCCTATTTCATATCTTCTCACCAGACCGCCATCAAATCATACGTATATTAGACCATACTATGATCTGTATAGTATTGTGAAGTGCCTCCTGAACTTCAGCATGCTGAATTAATGCATTATTCAGCTTCCATAGGCCTGTACCTCCTTTTAACGTAACAGAACTATCCACAAAACACCCCACCAGGGCATAGACAGAGGTCTCCGAGGGCACAGTAGCCGCTGTCCATTCTATCAGACGGGATTTTGATCCTAGTAAGAAGTCAATGTGTGAGGCAACTGGCCCTTTAAAAAATGTTTTCTCCCTCCCCAGATTTATGTAAAACTCTAAATGAGTCATCCAGTCCCACTGAGCGAAGCAGGCATGCCAAAAATTTAGAATCACAGTAGGATTTTTTTAATCTTTACCAAATTCTGTATCTAAAGGACAGTTAAAATCCACTGCCCCAATTAATTTCCTCGAGATGCTTAAGAAGGGTTGAAGCAATTCAAAAAAATATCTGTCCTTTTAGTCTTAGCTTGAACTGGGACATAAATATTGATTACTCTAAAGAGTGAGCTGAAATGGTCGCATCCGGAATGAGCATATGACCTGGAACAACATCAGTTAATTTTGTGACTTAGCCAGTGAAGTTTTTTATTGTTAAACTATTTATTAAAATGTTTATACAAAACAGTACAGCACAATATCAACATGCCAAACAATATAAAGGGAACATTGCTGAGTGCAGAGTAACATCTCAAGTGATATAATGTATAAAAGGGTTTGTGAAAATGCAACAATAACCATTAATGAGCTTAAAAAACAAAGAATAAATGAAACTGTTGCATCACAAAGAGGCTAAATTACAGAACAGTGTGCCATAACATCCAGTAAGGGAGCAAGTGAAGTTTTTAAAACAAATTCCCCACCTTGAAATTGACTCCTCCACTAAAGACCAGAAAGAGCAATCTCGTCCCCATAATTTTTGAAAATGCTGTACATCTGATATGGTCCTTACTCTAGTATCTAGTAAGAAACACGCAGAAAATTGCAAGCCCTGTAAAAAGGAAAAGGTTGCAACCCTTCATTTAAGATTCTTAATACTATTTGTATTTAGTGAAGCAAATGAAAATGAAACCTCAGCTACAAATATTGTAGGAGAAAAAATAACATTCCAATCTTAAGAAAACCCATCATACACAATTTTTACTATAACAGGTGCAGTTCTGGGATTCGTTCTTCGTTTCTGTTTTTTTTTGAGGTAGTGTTATCCAGACTTCCTTCCCTATTCTCTGAGAACCAAGTTCTCTGGGATGATGTGAAAGAGGAAGCATCTGAGTCCTCCCCTCCTTCCCATCTTCCAAATCATCCCAGTTCCTTTTAGAAGTGAGCAGTTCATATTTGTTAGACAATCTGACTGGTTTTTGTTTTGGGAGCTTAGACCTTGGTTGTTTGCTTTTCAGTCT
This sequence comes from Neoceratodus forsteri, assembly GCA_016271365.2. Taxonomy (NCBI): domain Eukaryota; kingdom Metazoa; phylum Chordata; order Ceratodontiformes; family Ceratodontidae; genus Neoceratodus; species Neoceratodus forsteri. The sequence goes on along the minus strand of CM057452.1, from coordinate 914,286,422 downwards.
CTGTTTACAAGGGACTAGGGTCATGTATTTGTCCAATGTCTGGGCTGGGAGAGGCATATCCATTTCTAGGGTAGATAATGGACCCTTCATCCTCTGTGGGAAGTACTTCCATATCCTATGTGGCAACCTCAGTGGAATTTGGGGCAAGTAAAGCAGACCCTTCTGGCTGGGTATTAACTGGAGGTGCCACAGGAATATCCCCAGGTGTTGGGGGACTCCTTCACCAGAGCCAGGCTCAGATCTTGCTGGTTCAGAGGCCCTATTTAATGTATTAGGAGTATCTGTCTCTGGGAGGGGAGTGACTACAGGTGGTTTCCAGAGGGTTGGGGGGTTAAAGATTTCAGACTTCTGTGCCTGGGGCCAAAAAATGGTTCTGGTTAACCTGTTCCCTGTCACTATGTGCCACCACAGGGCAGGATAGGTATGCATTCCCCTTTCATTGCATAGGTTACACACCAGAATATTATGACATGACAGACCAACATGCCCAAAGACTGAGCACAATCTGCACCTCGATTGCATGCATTGCTCAGGTGGGAGGGGAACCACACTTGTAGCATGCTTTTGGTTGGTCTGCATAAAAAAATAATGCCATGTCCTGGCCAATGAAAAAACTATTTGGATAATGAGCCAGTCCTCTGTCTGTCTGAAGGAGCTGTGTTTTGAACCTCCACCCCAGTCCATATATGCTCAGAGACAAAGATTAGTTCAAGTCTATTCTGAACCTTGCATCAAGTGCCATATTTAGTATATCTCTACAAAAGTAAAGCAGCTATTGGGGTTCTTTTATAAAAATAAATCACACTTTAGTTTTCAGTTAAGAAAATTATTTGTCTCTTTCTTTCTTTCTTTCTTTCTTTCTTTCTTTCTTTCTTTCTTTCTTTCTTTCTTTCTCTCTCTCTCTCTCTCTCTCTCTCTCTCCTCTTTCTTTCTGTCTTTCTTTCCATCTTTCTTCCTATTTATTTATTTCATTTTGTTGATTGGGTAGACCCACTGGGCCCAAATGGGCCCTTTTTCAGGGGTGACCTGGAATTAGTTACACAGTAGCCTGTAGGGTACAGGATGCACCAATGATACATTTTGATGATACAAAGCAGTTTTTAGGGACAATACACAGTATTTCTAGACATTCACAGAAGTTCCAGGAGACTTACACTTTGGTGCAGCATACATAGACATTTTGTACATATGTTTGTTTAGACAGGAGGAGGCTACTAGCATTGACAATGTGTTAATTACAAGTTATTGTGGTTACAGGTAACAGACATCAGGCCATGTTAGGCATATTCATATTAGCTAGCTTCCGTTGTTGTGCTTTTAGTGCTGGGGCATTGCCCTCACAGGCAGGGTGAGTTACTAGGGGACTAAGTTGCCTAGGTTATCTATGGCACATGCAATGATTTTTTTTGTCAGCTGGTACACTTTGAGCACTCTTCTAAAAGAAACCAGTGTGCCGTCATTGTGCAGCTGGCCAGGGAGATTATTCCAGAGGATCAGGACTGCATTGAAGAAGGACTTATCTCTCACTGTTGTCCTCACACTGGGAACCTCTAGGAGCTTCCACAAGGAACTGCACAGCAGCCTACTTGGGTGCTTGGGGACCAGCACCCCGGCAAAGCCCACTGGGAGGGGACCATTTATTAGTTTGTAGGCAGAGCACAGGACAGGGTATTGTAGATGTTGGGATAGGGATGGCCAGTTTAGGGAGTCAAGTACCTCACAGTGGTGGTGCCTCAGGTGGAATTTGGATGAAAATCGAGCAGTCTTGTTGTGGAGTACTGTATTTGCATCCTGCCCAGTTCATTCCCAGTAAGTGACAGTATGACTGGGGCAGCATAGGTAAACTTGGGTGGGAGTATGCTGTTTGCAGTTGCTACCCTGGTTTCTGGGATGAGTTGCAAGTTCAGCCTATAAAGCAGACCTAGCTTTTGGTGTATTGCTCTGGTGATATGGTCCACATGGCATTTGAAGGTGAGGCCTTGGTCAAAGATGAGGCCTGGGTACCTGAAGGAGCTCATGACTTCAGTGGGCATACCTGATGAGGATTGTATGGGAAGCAATAGGGTTCTGTCTGAGCCCAGGGTTCTAGGTCCGTACAGCATGAATTTTGTCTTTTTATCATTTAGCAGCAGTCTGCTGGCCAGCAACCACCTTTCTAGGGTCACAAAATCCTCCTGCAGCTGAGGCCAAAATGCTGGTGTGCTGCCCGCAGTTCTGTACAGCACAGCATCATCAGTGTGTTGTATAACTGAGCTTCCTCCACAGTTATTGCTGAGGTCATTTACTAATAAGGAAAACAAGATGGGCCCCAGGATGGAGCCTTGGGGTACACCCACCTTAACAGGTAGTCGCTCTGATGTGTATCCCTTCCACTTGACCTGCTATGTGCCTTGAGATAGATAACTCTCAAACCCAGTCATGGAGTGGTGGTCTAGGCCTATGAGCCTTAGTTTTTCCAATAGAAGGCTATGATCTACCAGATCAAAGGCCTTTGTTAGGTTGATGAATATGGTGCCAGTGGCAGTGCCAATGTTGAGTGCCTTGAGGTTGTTGGTAGTGAATTTGACTAGCACAGTGTCAGTTCCATGCTTTCACCTGAATCCATGCTGGTTGGGTGCCAGCAGTTGGTTTGTTTCTAGGCAGTCTCTTAGTTGGTTATAGACAAGCCACTCTTGTATCTTGGACAGGATACAGTGGAGTGAGATTGGCCTGTAGTTTCCAGTAGGTTCCTTGGGTCTTCCTTTCTGGATTGGAACTACATGGGCCTCTTTCCATTTGGCTGGAACAACTCCCTCTAGTAGGGACCTATTGATTAACCAGGTGGTAGGAGATGCAACTGCAGGGGCAGCATCTTTCAGTAATCTAGGGAGCAATCCATCTGGTCCTGCAGAACCTCTGACCTTAATTTTCTTCAATAGTGGGAGCACATCTGACCGCTTTACCTTTTTTAAGTGGAATTCTGGGTGCTGAATTTCTGGGCTGGGGAGACATGGACGGTCAGAGGCAAGAGGAGGGAAGTTAGCATTGTACTCTTCTAGATCAGTGTAAAAGCTGTTGAAAGCATTGGATGCCTCTTAGTTGTCAGCAATGGTTTGGCCATTGGAGACGATTGGTCCTTTCGGGGGTTTGCTACTACCTGTCTTCAGACCATTGATCAGCTGCCAAAAGCATTTGGGGTCAGTCAGATTTGCCTGCTGAATGTTTTTAACATAATAGCACCTAGCAGAGCTTGCACATTGTTTCTTTTGGTCATAGATTATGGTGATTGCATTTATAAAAATATTGTTAAATCTGTATTAGGAATCCTTGATCCCCTCTATCACTCGGTGTTGAGATTTGTTTCTGGATTGTCATGGAAAACCCACCATTGTTTATTGTATTCAACTGCAGGATGGGAAACACTGCAGAATCGAAGGTTACAACATTGGTCTTTGTTTATATGTAACTTTGCTATTGGTAAACTTCCCTTGTTTCTCATGAATTCAGTGACCATTAAGCAAAAAGACAAGTATAGCTTAACATCAAGTGGGTTACCAAAATTTGATAGACTTAAAAAACACGTTTAAAAGTGGGTGACTACAGCTTATCAGTTTCTATTTCCAAGACCTGGGAAGAGCTGAAGAATAAATTAAAACTAGGTGCAATAATCTCTATTTCACATTTCAAATTAATTGTAACTAGCCTCCTTCACAAACCATGTGCATGCTATGGTTGATAACCAGTTTTATAAATGATCGAGTGACTTACAAACTGATAATGTGAATATTATAAGTTTTTAAATGTATTATGTAATGTCTGTTTAGTAATTTGTAATTGGAAGCAATTATAAAAGAGAGTTTTTCTCAATTTGCCTGCCAATAAATTTGATGATGATGATAATGATGTTGTAGCCAGTGCAAAATGTTGCATACATTAACCTCCTCATTCCAAAATAACACCGTTATATTTTTGACAGTAGGTTTTGTCAGGGGATGACTATGAAGGGATACCAAAGTGTAGGGGATTTTTAACTTCTGTGTACTTTTCCCAAAATCTTTCCAGTAGTTTGGGGGTTTAAAATTTAATGTCAAATAAAGGTTCCCCTGAGACATAGATGAAATATATTTCATATGCAAAAAATTTAAGGGAATTCTTAAGTAGGTTATGAGCTACATGCACCGTGTCTGTACTCCCTCTGTAATGCAGCCTAACTGCATTACACCTTCTGGCCAGCTTTGAGCATTTTCTGAGCAAGTCCACAATTGTGAATCTAAGTCTGGACTGGTCTTGTTCTTCTGATGAGCCCCATCTACCAGGTCTGCTGCATGGAAAGTCCTCATCCTGAAGATCCCCATCCACCTGTACTGACTGTGGCTCAGGTGGTACAGCAGCTGGTTGCCCCCTCCCACCTGCAGGCATAGATGGACCCATCTACCCTAGAGGCATCCCTTCCTCTGCACTGTTGTTTAGGGGTCTGTTTTCCATAGCTCCCATATCATTATTGTCATAACTGGGCTGGGGCTGAGGGATAACTCTAGAACCCTCAGTCTGCCAGTAGGAATCTCCTGTATCAAGCACTGTAGTGATATTGGCTAAAGGCAGAGGCTCGGCATCATTAGAAGACTGAGAAACAGAGTTCAGTTGAGATGAAGTGTGGAGATTACCATGGAAACCACCCACAATCAGTTTGGATGAACTGACCCACCAGTGTGTTGCAGGAGAGAACAGAGTCTGGGTGCTTACTGGGAAAATTTTTTTCTATATGTATTTTTTATGCATTTACCTCTCCCCCCCCCCCGAGTCCTGGGACCCCGGTAGACACAGCAGTGTATGCATGTGGAGGCACACATGCAGTCTGGGTACTGGCTCTGCCCCTTCTGTCCCATTCCTGGCTATCATCGAGCTCCCTGTAGCCCAAACTGCCATTCATCCTCCACTGGGTGGCAGCCAAGGGCTGGGGTAACCCCTCATCCCTCCCCGGGACAGGAAAGCCACCTTGTGGCAGCTCAATCCTGCTCCATGCCCTCCCCCCCACCGACCCCAACAACCCGAGCTCATTCCCAAACCTGGGTCACCAGCGTGCTACGAGGTGTGGTGTCCAGTGCTTCAATCCTCAGTGCCACTGGGCTGGGATCTTACTAGGGACATTTAAGGATAAATTAAAGTCTTCTGGGAACACAAGGAATATCAGCTTCCCCCATCCCTGGTCATGCAAAGATAGTGCTAGGGCAGCACTCACCCTACTCTGATGCTGCTAACGTGGCAGGAGTCTCTCAGGTCCTGGTTCCCATATGTAGGTGCTGCAGACAGATGAAAGAAAAGTCCTGTTTTCTCCATGAGTGCAAAGCCGTTTTTTCAACAGCACTCAGGAATGCTCCAGGTTCCCATCCTGAGCCATCTTCTTTCTTTTGCATCCAACTGCTAATAGGCACACTCCAAGAATCAGGTGCTAACTCCAGGTATTGACAACATTGGGGCTGGATAGCATCTTCTCATGATCTGCTCTGTGCACACCACAGAGGTGCTCTGCCTCTGGACCATGTCTGTGAGAAGCTGTACATTTGTAGACCTGGATGTCTTGTCTTTCCTCCCTCTGAAATTCTCCAATGTGGATCGTGATGTTGCCATATCCATGACCATGCATCCTCATCTGTTAGAAGCTGCAGAAGCAGGGATCTCCCATCTTGGATGCCAGCTGTTGAGGCATCATCCCCTGGCACACAGCCTCTTCTCTGCTGTTCTGGATTCTCATCATTCATTCTGCTGTCATGGTCAGGTATGTCTGTATCTGGTTCCTCTTCATTTTTTCAAGGTACTATGACAAACTGTGATTCAGTTTTTTCCATCTCCACCTCCATTTCTATGCTGAGAGGAACATCCTCAGGACTATTAGGGATTTCCATTGAACAAGAAAATTTAATAGCACCTCTAGAATCAGCAGCAGCATGGCCACCACATCCTCTATCACCTTCAGGGTTCAGCATCTTGCCAATGCAGCAAGATGAGCAAAAGTTCCCTTTACTGGACGAGTAGGGGGAGTTCCCTGGTGTCTTGGCCAACATTGCCTCATCCATAAAACAGATCCGTGCACTCCATTCCCCAGGACACACCTGAAAACAAACTATCATAGCTTAGTGTTCCTTTCCTGGTCAAAAACTGCAAATAAAATAAATATCAGAAACTGCGTGACGTTGTGTTGATGTCAAATTTTTCAATTTTGCAGTACCTCTGGCGCTAAAGTTTAAATTCTCTGCTGCATCATTTTTTGAAATATCCAATCAGCAGTGCCATCATTTTCAATTACATTCCATTGTATTCAGTTAAACAAAATAAGGCAAGCTCTGTGACTGGTTTAAATTAATTCATTGAAGAACATCAATTCAATGTCTCAGAGCTGAGTACATTAACAACATACAATGCTCCATAATACAAATATAAAAATAAACAGAATAGAATAATAAAATCTAAACTGAAACATAACAATTAAATGGACAAAGTGCAAGTAAAGATTGAAAAGAGGAAGTCTAATAGCTAAATAATGTGACCACCCTTAATTTTTCATGGCATAAATATTCCTGGGGATCAAAAACAGTTTAGGCTTGTGACATTTAATCCAAATCTGCATGGTACCAAGCAAAGAAAAACTAAAAAGGCACCTACAAGAGAACAGAAAAAAAAAATATATAGATTTGATATCACAGTTAATTTATTATGTAAGTTCCACCTTTCCAAGAAATATTTTTACATTGGCAGGATGGTTAGGATGGCAAAGAAGAGACTCCAGGAACATGTATGCTCCATAATTAATGGGAGACTGGATACCCCAGTAGTAAGACATTTCCTGGAGTCACACAACAGTAATCCATCATGTCTCAGGTTTATGGCAATTGAAACAGTCACACTCCCGGTGGGGGTGTGTGGAATAGGATTAATTTGTGTCTCAGGAGAGAGAGAGAGAGAGAGAGAGAGAGAGAGAGAGAGAGAGCTTTTGGGTATATAAACTGCAGACAATGAATCCATTTAGATTAAATGAATTTGGGGATTTAAAACCCTTTCTGAGAGATCGATAAAGTGTATCCTCATATACATGTAGTTCTTCACCATATTATCTCTTAACCTTTGTTGATCTCCACCTTACAGCTAGAAATATTGTGAATTTACTGAGTGCATGGTATGGGGTCTTAACTTCCATAACTTTAGTGAAGAAACTAAGTTGGCACATGGACTGGGCTTATAAAGTGCTCGGTAAATTTACTAAAGTTCTGCAGAGTTGTTAAGCTAATTTCTTGTTCTCAGTTGTTGTAAACATGGCAAGATTCTTTCCATCATTCATAGACATTGAATAATGATATGTGAACATGGTGACATGAATGCAGCAGGAAAGAAACTGAATAACATCAGAGGAGGCATTTCATTATGTCCTGTTTACAAATTAGATGATAGTTTTGTTGGATCAACTGGCTTCCATTGCATTTAGGAAGAAGGAACAGGATTTAGTTTAACCACAATTAAAGCGCATGTTGATGTTTCACATTTGGAGAGTAATTACATAAAGTGGAGTTACTGTCCACCCTGTATCTGTACAGAACTATGCAATGGAGCAGGACAGGATACAATGCAATACTGCAGAATTCTGCAGCAGAGTTACTTAAGGAAACAAGGCAGTTTTGAACACAATTACTCCCTTTTGTCATGCAGGAATTGTTAACACTACCTTGCATCTTGATGTGATCTACTGCATCTGTAATGCTTTGTGAAATGAAAAAAAGACAATGTCCCAAAAATCATGTATTTAAAGGACAAGTACACCCTCATATCGTGTACATTTTATTTGTTTCTATGTCTATACTTACTTACTTAGATTTTATAGAATGGAAAGAAGGCACATGCCCATATTGCCCATCCCCTGCACTAGCAGGTCACTTTGTTCTCATAACTGGGTAGGTACTTATCAATTTTGATCTTAAATAGATTAAAACTCTTGGCTTCTGCTATATCCCTTGGAAGTTCATGCCATATTGGAATGATTATTTGTGTAAAGAAATGTCTCCTATGTTTCTTTTTTGGAAAAGTCAACATTAATTGATAATCATGGCTTCTAAGGGAAATAGCTCTTTTATTAAACTGGAAGTCCATACTGTTCATTAATTGTGTATCCCTAGAGATTTTGTACATCTCAAGAAGGTCACCTCGAGTGCGTCTAAATTCAAGAGGGTACAAGTTCGAGCTCTTCAATCTATTCTCATAGCTCTCTCCCTGAAACCCGTCGACCATCCTAGTCACCCTTCTCTGCACCATCTCCAGCCCCTCCACATTTCTCCTCAAGTGAGGGGACTAGAATGGGGTGCAGTAATACATATGTGGCCTAACCACAGCTTTGTAGATGGGGATGATACAACTCCTATTTCTTCTTGTTAATGCTTGTGTCATACATTTCACTAATCTATTAGTCTTTTTTATAACCTCTCCACAGTGTCTACTAAACTTAAGGTCATATGTGACAAGTATCCCTAGGTCCCTTTCATTGTCTACTATTGTAAGTTGCTTCTCATTTAATGTATATATATTTCCTGTATTGTTGTTCCCAAAGTGCACAACCACACACTTCACCTGGTTTAGACACATTTTATTTATTTTGGCCCATTCTTCTATTTTGGCTTAATCATCCCTTAATGTTTTTACTTGTTGTAGTGTTGATACCTCAGCTCCTAACTTGGTGTCATCGGCAAACTTTATAGAGAAGTTAGTAATATTAGTTGTCATATCTGAAATGAAAATTGTAAATAACACTGGCCCCAAAACAGAACCTTGTGGCACTCTACTAGTCACCTCCCCTTGATCTGACATGTGTCCCCTCACTCGAACCTGTTGTGTTCTATTTTTTAACCATCCCCATATCTATTTCACAAGCCTTTGGTTTATTCCTATTTTTTCAAGTTTCTCCAAAATTAATGAGTGGGGAACTTAGTCAAATGCTTTTTTGTAAATTAAGAAAAACTACATCCACAGGGATATTATTATCCAGGAGATTACTAACTTTCTCATAAAATGTAAGATTATTTGTTAGGCAGAATCTATATTGTTTAAAGCCATGCTGTGTTTCATCATTATGACCATACTCAATAAGTTGTTGCTGAAGTTTATCCTTAATTATAGACTCAAATAGTTTCCCTAAAATTGAGGTCAGGCTGATAGACTTATAGTTTCCAACCTCACCCTTGCCTCCTTTCTTATAAATAGGAACCACCATAGCTTTCCTCCAATCCTGTGGAATCTCATCACTATCTAGGGACATATTACAAATCTTATATAAGGGGTTTACCAACCAGTCACTAATTTCTTTAATCACTTTGGGATGTAAATTATCTGGGCCAGATGATTTAGTGATGATAACTTTGTTTAGTTTATTAACTATTTCCTCTTTTGTTATTATTATACTACCTAAATCTTGATTACAATGCATATTATCACCCTTGTCCTCCATGTTGTAGACTGTACAAAATTATTTATTAAGAAGTTGAGCCTGTTCAAGAGGGTCCAATATTATCTCATTACCATTTTTAAGGGGTCCTATCATTCTATCAACTGTAGAAAAAAGAAAAAAAGGTGGCAACTGGAATCAATGGAGCTCAGACATAAAACGATATATACCAAAGAAAAAAAGTCTGGCAACTCAAAAGGACATTCACTATAATTATATAAATACCTTGATAAAGCGTTGGAAAATGTGAAACATTGGTGTGTGTTTTTATGGCGTTGTTTGCACCTTGGTAATATTTTTGCTGCCTCTACTATAATCATTTATTTATAATAAATGTATTTATAATAAATTTGGATTTTTTCACTTTAAATTATAGTGAATGTGGTCCTTTTGAGTTGTCAGACTTTTTTTCTTTGATATTCTATCAACTGCCTTGTTATTTTCATAGGAAAAAAAGGTCTTACCATTATCCTTTCTATGGGTCAACCTAAATTCTATTTTCTTTTTTCTTGTTTGATAGTCAGTTTACATTTTTTTACAGACTCCCTCTATTTGTAAATGTTATATTCATTTTTATCTCTTTTCATGGCCTTGTAATTCCTCCTGTTGTGCCTAATGAGATTCCTAACTTTACTGGTAAGCCACAGTGGTACCTTACCTTTCTTGTTATAAAGCTTTTCGTTTTGGCACATGCTGATTTTTTAAACTGTAAGCGCTTGCTTTTTATTTTGGTCCAGAGTTGCTCTACTGTGATGTTGTTTTCATCCCATACCCATCCTTCTATATCATTTCTAAGTGCATTACAATCCCCCTTAGCATAGTTTTTGGCTTCTGTTATTCCAAATATTTTGTTTACTAAGGTTTGGTATTGAAAGATGACTATATTATAGTCACGGTTCATGAGCGGTTCCCAAATTTTCATGTTACTTATACTATCTGGGTTGTTTGTCAAAACCAGATTCAACATATCTGACAATCTTGCTGGTTCATGTATCATCTGTTGGAGTCCTACCTTTATACACATATTATATAATGCTGACTCATATTTATTTCCTATTGTTCCCTGTTCCCAGTTTATTTTGGGTGCATTAAAATTCTCCAATATGAGTATCTCATAATCGACCATGTTATCCTTTATATTGTTGATTTGGTCTGTGTATTCAACTGTGTTTAGGTCAGGTGCCTTACTGCATACTCCAGTTTTTATTTATTTATTTATTTATTAAACTGTAGGATTACAAGTACCTTTGAGCAGGAGCTGCTCATTTATAAAGGTTTCACGTCAAAGGATGGGAGGAACATACATACAAAGGTTGGCAATGGTATACAATCAAAACACACACATGGTTGACATTGTTTTACAGTTGTAACACACATTTTGTAGTTTTGTAGTAAACAAAGTTTGTAGTGTCTTTTGATTGGTCCTTAGGCTATCAACCCATAAGCTTTCACTTTTGCACTGATCATTTGTTATCTTCCTACATTTTAGGTTATCCCTAATATAGAGTACAGTTCCCCCTCCATTTCTGCCTAGTCTATCCTGGCTATAAACCTGATAACCAGGTGTATGCTTACTCCACACACTGACCTTTGACCACCAGGTTTCCATGGCTGCTGCAATATCAATATTTTTAGTTTTTAGGATCAACTCTAGTGCAGATCTTTTAATTGTATTTAAGCTCCTTGCATTTGTAAGTAATATATTTAGATCTTTCTTTTTGGTGTTACTTTTATGTTTATTAATTTCACCAGTTTTTTGTGTATTGATGTTAGTTCCCCTATGCCCCTTGGAGTTAAGTTTTTTGGGCTATGTTTGGTACCATTTATCTCGTTGTGGAACATATTGCCCAAAAGTTTAGCTCCTCTTGTTTGGGTGTAATCCATCCCTACTAAATAGATCAGGTCAATTCATTATCAGTTCCCAAGATCTTATACAGGGAATCCCATTTGTCAAGCAGTAATGTCTTAACCAGTTATTATATTTTTTTATTTTTGTAACTCTTGTTATTCCTCCTCTAGGCACTGGAAGAATTTCAGATAATATTGTTTTGGATCCTAAAGTTTTCATTGTTTGATATGCAGTTTCCATGGCCTTAGTTGTATCTTCCATACTTGTCCGACCTAAGTCATTTGTTCCTGCATGCAAAAGTACTGCTTTGGGTGCTTTTATATGCTGGAGCATGTTTGGTAACATTTCCACAATATCATTTATGGTCACTGCAATATAACTACAACTTGTAGTATTTTCTTTATTACCCCTAGTGACTGTCCTATCCATGAACTTAGTTATTGAGTCACCCAAGATATAGATATGTGTGGTTCATTTATGTCCATCTGCAATTCTTCTCTGTCATTAGAGTTCACATTTCCCCCACTTAGGTTTTGATCTTCATTCGAATCTGGACCTAATCCCAGGGAACTACCTACATATGTTTTTCCAGCCATGATAGATATTATTTCCAATTCAGATCCCTCTGTTTCTTCTAGAGTAGTAGCTAATTTCTCTATTAGACTATTTCCTGCACCTTTTTCTTGCTGTTTGGTGTTTCCTGACCCGTAGTATTATCCTCCAATCCTCCCACACAGTCTGTATTAACCAGGTTCGAGATTTCATAAACATGGTTTCCCACAGAATCCATAGAACCCAATAAGGGGGAATATCTATTTTCTGTCTCATATATGTTTCCCATACATCTTTTACCTTTCTTTCCTTTGGGGTTTGTTACTATACTCCACCCCTTGTTGTCTCTTTCTTCCCATTCCTTTTCCTCAGGCCTTGGCCATTTAGTGCTCAGTCCATCACAGTTTCCTGCTTTATTTATGATGGCAAGGTTTATTTCTACCAACTTATTTTGTAAAATTTGTACTTCTCCCTCAACTTTGCCCAGTATGTTCCTTAGGGTAAATAACTGAATGCAGTTTTCACAAATACATTACTCGAATAATGTTTCATACTTCAAGCTAATCATTTTACACTGCTGGCATTCAAAGCCCATTTCCCCAGTTGTAAGGGTAACTACCTTTTGCTCCATTAGTATTGTTTGGTATAGTTCTATTTACCTGTCTCTGCCTGGTTACACTTCCTTGCCTCTGCTCCGACTGCCCCTGCTGACACTGCTGACATGCTGAGATGCGCATGTCTCAGCGTGCGTCTCTGCATGCAACGCCATGCATGCTTGCGATGCTTGCTAGACTCCCTGTGTATAAACAGAGATGCGACCCAGAAGTGCTGGGTGGTCATGATCTATAGAACAGCCCCAAACACAAGTTTTTACTGTTAAAACAGCAGCACTTAGCTGCTGCAGCTAAAATAAATGCACCAGTAAATAGTGGTAACAAAAACAAGTAAGGCAATCAGAACTGTAGTTCAGTGGATGGAAACATGGAACTACCAGCTCGAGAGTACTTCCTGGAGCTCTGCCCCCTCCTTCACTGGAAGAAATTAACCCCAGAAATGATAGCTACCAATGTATTCCAGGCAAATGGACTATATAATGGCTCTAGCCCCCATCCCACCACTTTTGGCAGTCACACAGATTTAGCTATTGCAACAGTCAACTTTTTTCCTGTAACTGTTGGAGGTATACTTGTTTGCTTTAGTTCGTTTTCACTGTCCATGCTAGTCTTCTGTAACTAATTTAAGTTCAAGTTCAAGTTTATTATTACAGGAATTACTCCATTGAGCAAGCTCATTCACAAGGAGGTCCTGGAGATTTCAAACAATACAATGACGTACATGATGTTATACAAAACAGATCTGGATAGCACGAGTAAACAGCAATGGCAATGTTAATGTACAACTTAGATTGTTGCAAATAACTGATACATCACATGCAAAAAACTAACTGCACTAATGTGCACGTAGATGATACACATAAAGTGAGACAAGTCTTCACTGGGGCAGAAGGAAAAGGAAAAAAGAAAAAAGTGAAAACATGGGACTGTAGATGACATCGCAGAGGAGGGCGGTAGGTTCAGAAGGACAGGAATATTGTGTACTGAGATGGGGTACAGGGAAGGAGGGAAGGGGGTCAAGGGGAGGAGGAGGTAGGAAGACAGGGAAATGGAGGAAGGGAAGAAGTGCTAGGAGTCAGAATGGGTAAAGGGGGTTGCGGTAGGAATAAAGGGGAGGGTGGGAAGATGGGTGAGAAGATAGGCTGGGTGATTGGTGGGGAGACAGGGATAGGGTCACCAATGGAGGTCACCATTTTATGGTTGTTGAATCTCATTGTCCATGGCAGTTGCATTAGCATATTAGAACATGATTTCACAGCACCCCTTTATACCATATACTGTATCTCCATGCTGAAAAATACAAATACTCTGGAAACCATACATTGAATGCAATTTAAAGGGAAAAACCCTGCATTACAACTCAGACATTTTGCAAATCTAACTGAAGGTAAATGTAGTTTACACCTTGCTGCAACTTGTTTTTTTAACTCTATTTTTTATTCTCTCTTTAAGCCCCCTTCAATGCTGCAACCTATCCTTCAGGGTCCTCCAAGGTACCACTGCTAAGCCTAACTCCAGCCCCCTACCAGTGCCCTGCCTTTATGCTGCCTCAGAATCAATCCCCCCAAGGCAGGGAAGAAGGGAGCTCCCAGGAACAATTTTGCCTGACTCAGGAACAGGGCAAGGTGCGAGTGCAGAGTGGCAGTCCAAATAGCAATATTAACAAGACAAGCAGTGCATTTGCACTCCAAACCCAAGAGCAGGAAGGTCCACTGAATAGAAGTACAAGTTGTTTCTTTCAAAAAATCATAGATTTATTTAGTACATTAGCAAGTTGCTGTAGTAATAAACACAGCAGTATGGCAACAAGACCTTGGTCAGTCCAGCAACCCCAGTAATTGGTGACACGCTGGGGATATTGAATTGACAGAGGTCTTTTTGCCATACTCCAGTGTTTCTTACCACAGCAAACTTGATAATGTGCTAAATAAATATGTGATTTTTTGAAAGAAACAACTTGTGTTTCCCTTCACTGGAGCTTCTTGCTCCTGGGTCTGGAGTGTGAGCACTCTGCTTGTCTTGTTAAGAAGGAGCTCCCCCCTCCTACCTGAACAGTAATCATTGTCAGGTTGGCTCCTGAGGGTTTCAGTTTCACTCTTATTTTGGTTCACTGAAGGCTGTCATCAGGCTGGCTGTGGCGTCCATTTTCTGTTTCCTCCCCTCCAAAGGATGCAGGCACTAGAGGAGATGCAAAGGGCATGTGCATGCCTAGACTTGTTGTTGCACCTGCTCCCTGCCCGTGCTCTCCCCTCTCTCCCCTCCCACGATGCCTTTGACTGCACTGCCTCCTGTGGTCACCTGCATGGTAGTATAGCAGCAAGGACAGCGACTCTTCCTTTCTGGAGGAGGAGAGCATATACTGGGATTCTCAGTCCCCCCCAGATGACCACTAATGACCCAAGCTTGTTCCCAAATTGGGATCGCCAGTGTCACAAGTGCTAGTACTACCCAGTGCACTGACAGGCTGACTTTGTTGAACTCTAATTAAGCAGACAGGTATACTGTGGAGTTTAAGGTCTGCTGATACATCATGTTTTCATATGCTAATACAGAAGTTAGGGACAATAAGATTTTAATAACCTGAAAACAAAGACCCTCAGGATAGTCACAGGGACTAGTATGAAGAGCAAAAATAAACTAAACATTCAAATATATCCTTAAAATCTACCCAGAAAGAGTTGTCTGTTCTCATGGAAACAAATAAAATTGACAAGCTATAGAAACATAGAATAATAAATTTTGATGGCAGATAAGGACTGCTTGGCCCACTCAGTCTACTCATTTTCTCCACCTACTGTAAAACTGCAGACCCTACTTTATCTCTGGCTGTACCCGCCCCCCCTTACCACTAAGGTTCCCTTATGCCTATCCCATGCATTCTTGAATTCCGTTACAATTTTTGCCTCACTACCTCTGCTGGGAGGCTGTTCCAGGCATACTCCACTCTTTCTGTGAAGATGTACTTCCTCATATCTCCCTTGAGCCTACCTCCTCCAGCTTCATAGTATGACCCCTTTTTCTTGAGCATCTTTTTTTTCTGAGCAATTTTTCCCTTTTGAACCTTGTTTATACCCGTGAGGTATTTGAAAGTCTCTATCAAATCCCCCCTCTTCCTCTTCTCCTCCAGGGTGTACAAATTGAGATCCTTTGAATCTCTCCTCATAGAGCTTTTGATGCAGACCCTGCCCTGTTTTTGTTTCCCTCCTTTGGACCAACTCTACTTTGTCTATATCCTTCCAGAGATGTGGTGTCCAGAACTGGATACGGTACTCTAGGTGAGGTCTCATCAGTGGTTTATACATTGGTGTCACCACCTTCCTCTTTCTGCTGGTGATACCCCTCCCAATGCACCTTAGCATCCCACTAGCTCTCCCCACAACCTTGTCACACTGTTAGGCCACATATAGGTCATCAGATAAGATTACCTCAGATCTCTTTCCTGTTTAGTGGTCATCAGTGCCACTACCCTCATTTTATGCTCCACTCATGGGGTTCTGTGGCCCAAGTGCATGATTTTGCACTTCTTTACATTGAAGTTTAGTTGCCACACTCATGACCACTCCTTAAGCTTTCTTAGATCTCTATTAATTTTTCCACCCACCACAGAGTGTCTGCTCTATAGTATATATTTGTGTCTTCTGCAAAAATGCATATTTTCCCTTCTAGCTCCTCTGCAATGTCACTAATAAAGAAACTCAAAAGAACTGGCCCCAGTACTGACCCTTGTAGCATTGCGCTGGTCACCATCCTTTCCTTCAAGTGAACTCCATTTACCACCACCCTTTGTTGCCTATCTCCCAGTCAATTCCTTACCCATTTTACTACCTTTGGACACACTCCTAAGTTGCCCAGCTTGTTTATGAGTCCTCTATGTGGAACAGTGTAGAAGGCCATACTGAAATCTAGGTAGGCCACATCCACCGCTCTGCCTGATCTAATTCCCTGGTTGCTCAGTCAAAGAAATTTATCAGATTTGCTTGACATGACTTCCCCCAGAGAGTCCATGCTGCCTTGGATCTTGTAAACCACTGGATTCAAGATAACTCACAATCCTTTCCTTCAGTAGTGATTCCATTAATTTCCCCACCACCAAAGTCAGGCTCACTGGCCTGTAATTGCCAGCCTCCTCCCTGGTACCACTTTTGTGAACTGGTATTACATCTACCTTCTTTCAGTTCTCAGGAACTACTCCTGTTCCCAGTGAGCGGTTGAACAGGACTGTCATATGTGCAGACAGCACCTCTATGAGCTCCCGCAGTATCCTTGGCTGTATCCCATCTGGCCCCGATTGCCTTGTCCATCTTCAGATTTGTGAGTTCCTTCAGGACTCTCTCCTCTGTAAATGGACTAGTGTCCACCTCCCTTCCTTCAATGCTCTTGTCATGTATCTGTGGTTCCTCACCTTCCCCTTCCTCTGTGAATACTGAACAAATGTATTTGTTCAGGATGTCTGATTTTTCCTGGTTCCCCTCCACACACTCCCCTCTTCCCTCATTAGCCTTACAATCCCTCTTCTGGTCTTTCTCTTTTTTGCTTAAATACCCTAGAAATATCTTGTTCCCCTTTTTTTACTGCCTGGGCTATTTTCTCTTCTGTTTACACCTTTGTCATCCTGACTGCTTTCCCTACCTCCTTCTGCTTCTCCTGATAGACCTCCATATCCTCCTCCCTCTGTGTCTGCTTATACAGCCTGAATGCTAACTTTTTTGCCCTTACCATCCCAGCCACCTGTTTTGAGAACCATAGTGGTCTCTTGTTCCTCTTGCTTTTGCTTGATGCAGATGTTTGTTTCCTGCACTATCCCTACTTTTATTTTCTCCCACTGTTCCTCCCCTCCACCCAAGTCATCCCCCCCACCAGTACATCCCTGAGGCATTCCTCCATCTTTGTAAAATTGGCCCTCCTGAAGTCAAGGACCCTTGCCTTTGTGTTGTTCGATTCTGGCACAGTACTCATATTGAACCACACTGTACAGTGATCACTGGTCCCCAGGTGGTCTCTCACCATTACATCTGCAACACTGTCCCCGTTGATGAGTCCAAGGCCAAATACTACTCTGTCACAAGTGCACTCTCTCACTAATTGCCTGTGGAATACCCCCTGTACTGAGTCCCTGATATCCCTGCTTCTAACTGAAGCTGCAGCTGGGATTCTCCAATCTACATTCGGCAGATTAAAGTCTCCCATCAGCAACAGCTCCCTCTTATTTGTCATGTTCTGGATGGCTTCCACTAGAGCCTTATCCATCTCCATCCCACCACCTCTGTGTTGGAGGTCTGTAGTTAACACCAGTGCAAATAGTGACTCCATTCCACATCTCTAGGTTGACCCACAGTATCTCTGCCCTTCCCTGTAGTCCCTGTATCTCAGTTGCTTTTATGCTATCCCTCATGTAAAGAACCACTCCTCCCTCTTTCTTGCTCACCCTGTCCTTTCTGAATAGAGTATAGCTTGGAATGGCTATCCCAGTCATGGTTCTCGTTGCAGCAGGACTCAGTAATGGCAACAATGTCTGGGTCAGACTGCCATAAAGGCCACTAGGTCCAGGATTTTATTTTCTAGACTTTGAGCATTCGCACACATGGCTTTCCAAATTCTGCTACCACCCTGCTTGTCAACCCCCTTTTCCCTTTTGCTTTCTTTCCTTGCCCCCACTGCCCTTATTCCCATCCCTCTTCATGAAGGTATAGTTTTCCTTCAATGTTCTAATTCTCTCATATGGTATGAACCATGTATTATTTAAGCAATAATGCATGACAGGGTGTGTATCGTGCTGGGATAACCTCATGCCTGTGGTGATTGAGCATGAGGCAGCAGGCCGAGTGTGTCCAGTGACCCCAGAAGTAAGGTTATCCCAGCATGACACACACCCTGGAGTACATTATTGCTATTATACAATGGCTCGTGGTTATACAAAATAAAAAAATATTAAAAAAAATGTTTTTAGTAGATTTTTAGTGAGGCAGTCTGAATCTGTGTGCCTATTATTCTCACTCTAGGTCCCTACAGAAGTAAAAATATCATTGATATGTGCTACAATTTATTCTCACAGGTATTGCATAAGTGTTTCACAGTGCTGAGACTAGACCGGTAAGGTTGTACTGCATAACCTCACACCTGTGATGTTATACTGGGATAACATCACTGTGCCAGGTACACACTGACCAATCAGAGCCCCAGAAATGTTCTTGCCATTGTACAATTTTCTTTAGAGAACAGATAAAAAGGAAGGCTTCTGTATAGCTCACTAACACAGTACAATATTTTCAAATGGACACCACTTTTACTATTTAAGTGCATGCTTCAGATAAGATGTTTAAAATGAGGTCCTGTCTGCCCATGTCTGGTCACTGTCCAGGTGAAAATATAAATCCCATGACACTCAATGATGAAGAGTAAGGGAGTTTCCCCAATGTCATGGTTAACATTTTCCCATCAATAAAACAGCCCCATGAAATGCACCCCCAAGATGCACCTGGAAGCAAGATATGGCTGCTTAATGTGTTTTTCATGCTCAAAAATTACAAATAAATAAATTTATCAGGACAATGACCTCAAACACAGTCCTCAGTACAGCTTATTGATACGCAGGGGTTTATCTTTGAAGTTCAATAGGTATTTGTAATCCTAGACTTGATAAATAAAAATCAATACTAAATACTGGAATATTCTGCAGGAGGACAGGAAGGCCATTGCAGCTCTTTGACTACCATGCTTGCTATCAGAAAATCCCCATTTTAATCTTTTTTGTTTTATCTAATTTTTCTATTTATGTTTATCAGTCAAATTATTGTGAGTTATTGCAAAGCTGATCTGGTTAAGTGGTTGTTCAGCATGCTTGATTAGCAGTCTACTTTGCCTTGCATAGCTATCAACGTACCATGGTTAGCTGGGTGCCAGCAGTGAAGCTGAGGAATTGGGATAGTATACTGGGAGAGAGCTAGCCAGATTTTATTTATTTATTAGATCTGGGATTACAATACCTTTGAGCCAGGACTCTTTTACAAAGGTTCCACGTCAGGTTACAATTCAAAACATAAGACATGTAAGTCAGATTACAAATTCAATACATAGGACAAGGTTACAAAAGTGTAAGCTAAACAGAGTTACAAAGCATCTGAGATACAAAACAAGGTTTGGATACTAGGTTACAAGGAGATAGCGGATGAGGTGCAGAGAGGATAGAGGACAAGAGAAAGGAAGAGTAGAGGGGGGTGGAGAGCTATAGAGGAGAAGTACAGCCTGAGGCATTGTCGTAGACATAACATGGGGAAGTGTGTGCTAAGGGGAACCACGTGCTAATAGGAAAGAGAACTGCCTAAGGTTAGGGAAATATTCATGGGGTCAGCTAGTGGAGGCTGTCACAGGAGCTAGAGGCAGTGAGAGAGAGGTGTAGCCTTGATTTAAATGCACCAAGGGTAGGAGTGGAGGTGATGTAACTGTTTAGACCATTTAGCCAGCTGGGCGCCCTATAGGCAAAAGATCTTTGACCTTGTGAGGTACAACAACGTGGAACCTGCAGGAGCTGTGATTCAGACCCCCTGGTTAAGCGGGGTTTATTGCTGGGTACAGGAGTGCACACACTCCAGGGGGCGCAAGACCCATAGTTATTTTCTTTGCCATGGTGCAGGTTAGGTACTTTATCTGACTGGTGAGTTGCAGCCATCCAGTTTGTGCATAGAGGTCGCATGTATGTGTGAGGTGGTGGAATCCAGTGAGAAGTCGGCAGGCCTTATTGAGGGAGGTGGATATGTGTATAAGAGTGGTAGCAAGGGCAGAGCCATAGATGATAAGCCCATAGTCAATAATGGAGACAACAGATCTCTGAACGGTGACAATCAGGGCTTCTGGGGTGAGATATTACCTATGCTGGAAGAGAAGGCCAAGGCGAGTATTTGCTGCTTTGGCTACAGAGCCGATGTGGGCACTGTAAGTTAGAAGAGGGTCTAGAGTGATCCCAAGGTACTTAAAGGCTTGAACCTGTTCCAGGGTGACTCCATGACTGGTTTTGATGGATAGGGGGTGCAGCTTATGCTTGTTATAAGAGCTACTGAACATCATAGACTTTGTTTTCTTATTATTGAGGACCAGATTGTGATTTGAGAAGCAATTTTCAACAGATGTGAAGCCAAGCTGAAGGTTGTCTTGCAGAGGCTTAGGATCCTTGTGGGAGGCAAGAATTACAGCATCATCTGCATAGAGGATGATTGTTTCAGAGCAAGAATTTGGAAGGGAGTTCAGGAACAAGCTGAACAGTTGGGGGCCCAGAATGGATCCATGGGGGACACTTGAGTGAACAGGCCTGGTATCAGAGAGGACATCTGCAATTTTTACTCTTTGAGACTGGTTCTTCAAGTAGCTTTTGAACCAGGCAGTGGAGTCAGGAGACAGCCCAGCTTTCAGAAGTTGCACAAGCAGTTGGTGGTGATGGACATTGTCGAACGCCTTAGTCAGATCGATGAAGATGGACCCAATTAACTGACCATTGTCCAGTAAGCTGTGAAGAATACCAGACAATTCCAGTAGGGCAGATGAGGTGCTATGTCCTTTCCTGAAGCCATGTTGTTGTGAGCACAGGATATTGTATTTGTCCAGGAAATCTGTGAGCTGATCTGCTGCAATACATTCAAGGGCCTTGGAGAGGGGTGGCAATATAGAGATCGGATGGTAGTTTCCATGAGTGGCCCTGTCACCACTTTTATGGACAGGGGTAACAGTGGTGGATTTTCATTTGTCAGGGAACTGGCTGAACCTAAGTGAGAGGTTGAAAATATATGTCAGTGGCTGTAACACCTCATCAAGGGTGAGGGACAGCAGTTTAAGGTCAAATGTATTACTGCTGGATCTGGATTTGGTGATGGCTTTGGTAATGTATTTGCGGGCAACATGCATCTTGACTGCTTTGTAATAAAAAGACAGGTCACTAGAGAAGGAGGAGGCATTGAGGGGAGGAGAGGGAGAGTCATAGTCCTTGAAAAAGTCAGAAGGAAGAACACTGCTGAGATTGGTGAATGCAGTGTTGAAGGTATTTGCTGTGATTTTAGGGTCAGGCGTTGTAGACCCATTTATGTTGAGCAAGGTAGGGGAGGTTTTTAGCTGCTTCCCAGTGACCTCTTTAATATTGTTCCAAAATACCCTCCCGTTACCCCAGGTATCCGTGAGAGCGTTCTTGAAGTAGGTAGATTTATTTTGCCGGATAGATTTGGTACAATCATTCCATGCACGTTTATAGTTTTGGATGTAGGTTTCTTTACCAGTGGTTCTGGCCAGATCCCAGAGGCAATCTCTAGATTTTAGTTGACGTAAGAGATCGGCCGAGAGCCAGGGATTGCAAAGGGCTTTGACCTTGCAATTTTTAAAAGGAGCATAGGAGTCACAGGCTGCATTGAAAGTGTTGATGAAGTAATCCAGCACAGTATTTACATCTGTTGCTTTGCAGATAGGGAACCAGTCTTGGAGGTTGAGGCATGTTTTGAGGTGTGACAACTACCCACATAGTAGGACTCTGCTAGTGATGATATTAGGAGGGGGCTTGTGGAATTTGTTTGACCATTCACAGATGACAGGGGAATGGTTGCTAAGTGAGTCAGACTAAGGCATTTGTGATATGAGTTGGGTGGCTGGTAAGAATCCAATCCAGGATGGTGCTGGTGCTGGATTTGTAGTTTTTCCTGGTTGGAGAGATGACCATCTGGGTGAGATTGGCTGATGAGATGGCATCCTTATGGACCCCTGCATCAGACAAGAGCCAGTTTATATTAAAGTCTCCAAGCAGAATAATTTCAGAGTCAGGAGGTTGGAACCTGGTGAATTCCAAGACAGCGTTAAGGCCATTCCCTTGTTCTTTTGGGAGGATATACACTGAGGCAACTGTGAGGGATTTGTTATGGGCACCTAATAAGATTCTGATAGGGAGAATCACAGACATTTGGACCTATCGCTGGCTATGGAGCAGTGACAGGTTCTCTGTGGAAAGAATAGCCACCTCAGAGAGAGATAAGAGATTTCTATAGGTTGAGGCTTTTTGAATCCCATTTTATCAGATGCTTCTTTGAGTTGGAGTAAGGGAAGCTGTCCATTAGGGAGGCTGTGTCTGTTGATTACAGGATACAACAAGGAGTGAGAGTCCTTGGATCCTGCTGCTTGACCTAAAAGAAGTTAGAGGAGGGCTGTGGAGTTCTGCACCCTCTGGATGCTCTTTTTCCCATTTTACATGGCATAACTTCACCAAAAAATACCACCAACAGCTTAATCTGGTTCAAGGTCAGTTGGCATTCATCTATACCACCCTCCCTTGGTTCGTGCCTAAAAATAGACAGAATTTGTCTAGTGCACTTACCAGGTAAACAAAAACTAAATAAATAAAGAGATCAGCTAAGCTGGGAGTGGATCTGCTTTGTCCAAGCAGGAGATACGTTTCCTACTGGCATCTGGAGATAATTATCTAACCAGCATTAAACTATTGTGTGGGCAGTGTGCTGAACTATCTCTGCTTGGGCACTGAAATGTTTTACTTCTGATTAAGATACTTTGCTCTTTACTAACTGCTCAGAGTTGTTTGTGGAGATTTTTCTATTCTCTTGTCCCTCCCTGGCCTATTTGGATGTTGGACATTGTGTACCAAGTGCTAGAGTTCAAATTGAAAGAATTTGCTTACCACAGGAATATCAATCAAAAGACTTTTGACTCTTCCACTGTTTTTGAGTGTTGAGGCAGTTTCCTCTGTTCAGTGGTACTGTATTTGTATGTCGGGAATGGTGTCTTTCTAGGGATCGCTTCCTCCCTTGATTCCTTAGGTTTTGTGGCCCTCCATCCTCAGCCACCATACCAAGTAAGGAGTCTCAAGAAGAAGGGTATTGCTGGTTCTTGGCTCTCCAGAGTGGGTGAACAACATAGGAGGTGGTCTGTGGGAATTGGTTGGTCTTTGTGAACTCAGGCCAGTAGGCACTGCTTCAGAGCAGAGATTTCAATGTCAGGGATTGGTGGCTTAGGTTGTCAGCAGAGGAGCATGTATACAATTTATTAGGTGCATGGGCATGCATGCCTACTCTAGGGAAGAGTTATGGAAACTAAGACCCCTTGATGTAAAATACTATGCACCTCAGTGTTCTTTTTTGCAAAACTGAGATGTATTAAATATCATCTGTCTGAGACAGAGGAAGGACTAGGAAATGTTGACAGTTTGGGTCTTTTGGCATGGGTGGAAGAGCCAGAAGGCTGTTGCCTAAGGGCAAGGGGATGATTAGGAGTATTGTATGCCTTGCCCTGATCCCTAGCAATGTTGGAAGTAGAAGGTACTGGGTGAGACAACCCTCCAGGCTCCCCCTGCCAGGGTATTGCTTTGCAATAACAGAAAGGTGGTGAACTGAGCTGCCATCATTTGTTATGTCATCTCTGATTCACATATCGACCCAGATTGTATCATGGAGATCAGGTTGAATGATTCAGCAGAACCAGTTCTAGGTGAGTTAGTTTCTCCAGATTCTCTGTGGTACTTTGTCCTAGGCTGAAGCACAGAGGTAGCAGTAAGGCCATCTGTATTACAGCCAGCATGAATTGTGTGTCTGCCATTGAGAGGATGGGGTAATTTGAATGTATTAGAAACACAGAAACATAGACTTTGACTGCAGATAAGGACCGCTTGGCCCACCTAGTCTGCCCATTTCCCTACTTACAGGACAGGCCGCAGATCCTAGTTAACCAACAGCCTATTTCTTCCTACCCCCCACAAGAATTGCCTTGTGTCTGTCCCATGCATTCTTGAATTCTCCCACAGTTTTAGACCCTACAACCTCCTCAGGAAGGCTGTTCCATGAATCCACTACACTCTCTGTGAAAAAATACTTCCTCACATTTCCCCGGACCCCCCATCTTTAAATTGTGTCTCCTTGTTCTTGCACATCTCTTTTTCTGAAAGATGCTACCCTCTTGGACTGTGTTGATTTCACTGAGGTACTTAAAGTTTCTATCATGTCCCCCCTCTCCCTTCTTTCCTCAAGGGTATACATATTAAGCTCCTTTAGTCTCTCCTCGTACGGCTTCTCTTGCAGACCCTGCACCATTTTAGTTTCCCTCCCCTGGACTGCCTCTATTCTGTCTATGTCCTTGCGGAGATGGGGTCTCCAGAACTGGACGCAGTACTCCAGATGGGGTCTCATCAACTCTCTGTACAGAGGGATAACAACTTCCTGTTTTTCTGCTGCTGATGCCTCTCCCTATGCATCCCAGTATACCCCAGCCCTCCCTCTGCCTTCTCATTGCTTGCTAACCTTAAGGTCATCTGATATGATTACCCCAGGTCCCTTTCCTATTTGTTGTTGCTACTAGCCCCCATTGTATAATCTTCCCTGGGTTCTTGTTTCAAGGTGCATTATTTTGCAATTCTTTGCATTGAACTTAGCTGCCATACTTCTGACCATTCCTCCAACCTTGCCAAGTCCCTTCTCATCCTTTCCACGCCTCCTTGTGTATCAACTCTGTTGCAGATCTTTGTGTCATCTGCAAAGAGGCATACTTTTCCTTCCTGTCCCTCTGCATGTCACTTATAAAGACATTAAAAAGGACTGGACCCAGTACTGAACCCTGCGGTACCCCACTAGTAACCCCTCTTTCTTCAGAAAGGACTCCATTTACAATTACCTTCTGTGTCCTGTTGTCCAGCCAATGTTTTACCCAGGCTACCACCCTGGGACCCATTCCCAGGCTGGTTAATTTGATTATTAATCTTTTGCGTGGGACTGTGTCAAATGCCTTGCTAAAGTCTAGGTAGGCCATGTCCACAGCCCTCCCTGGTCTACTACTTTGGTCACCCAGTCAAAGAAATCTATTAGATTCATCTGACATGACCTTCCCGCTGTGAACCCATGCTGCCTTGGGTCCTGTGTCCCACTGGCCTCTAGGTACTCAACAATTCTTTCCTTCAGAAATGACTCCATCACTTTCCCTACCACAGAGGTCAAACTGGCAGGTCTGTAGTTGCCTGCCTCTGTCTTGGTCCCACTTTTGTGAAGGGGAATCACATCCGCCTTCCTCCAGTCCTCGAGTACCACACCATCCTCCCATGATTTATTAAAAGAGTAGTCAGTGGTTCCACTAGATCCCCCTTAATTCTTTTTAGAATTCTGGGGTGAATTCCATCAAGCCCATTGCTTTGTCCACCTTCAGTTTTAGGAGTTCTTGCAGAACCCTTTCTTCAGTGAAAGGGCTGGGACCGTCCCCCCTATCAAGAGTGCTTCTGTTAATTGGATTAGGCACTTCCCCCTCCTCTTTTGTGAATATTGAGCAGAAATATTCATTCAGTATCCCTGCTTTTTCACTGTCTCCCTCTGCCCACCCACTATTCATTCTATTCAGCCTCACTATCCCTCCCTTTGTCTTTCTATGCTCTGTGATGTACCTATAAAATGTTTTATCCCCCTTCTTAATTGAGTTGGTTATCTTTTCCTCAGTTTGGGCCTTTGCTATTCTGACTTCCTTCCCTGCTTCCTTCTACCTTAACTGGTACAGCTCTCTGTCCTGCTCCTTCTGTGTTTCCTTATACTTCCTGAATGCTGTCTTTTTCTCCCTGTCTTTCCCAGCCATCTCTTTTGAGACCCATAGTGGCTTTTTCTTTCATTTTGATTTGTTTATTTGCTTCACACAAAGGCTTGTTGCCTCTGTGATGGCAGTTTTGATGATTCCCCATTGTTGCTCCACCCCTCCTTCTAGCCTGTTTGCTAGTGCTTTTCTGAGGCACTCTCCCATCTTGCCAAAGTCAGCCCTCCTGAAGTCCAGTACCCTCACTTTTGTATGGCTTGACTCTGTAGCTGAGTTTAACATGAACCACACTGTTTGATAACAAAACAAAATGGTTATATTAAATGCACGCTGAAAATAGAAAATAGAGTTAAAAATCTACGTTTCGACCTTAGGTCTTCTTCAGGAAATATCTAAAAGAGAAAAAAAAAAAACAAGTTAGTGTAGAGGAGAGGTAAAATGAGAGAGATATATATGTGGAGAAAGAAGAAAGGGGAGGCTCAGGGAGAAGAAGTGATAAATGGTAAGATTAAGAGAGAATCTGTGAAACAAAAAGGTGATGATGGGAAAGATAAAGCATAATGGGAGTGAAATAGCTGGGGAAGTTCCCAGGTGCAGACTAATTAACAGGGCCTAGTAAGAAGACTGAAAGGTGACAAATGTGTGGAAAGGAGACAGAAATGGAGACATATGGTGAAAATGAAAAATAAATTAAATGAGTACAAAAACAAATAGACTTTAGGGGGAAAAAAAAGGAGATGGCTGCAAGGTGTTAGTGGAAAATAAGTCTATCATTTAAACCAGAGGGCTGCTGGGAGCCAAGGCGGATGATCAGCTTGGCTTACATGTTTTTTCTATGGCCAGGATCCCAGAAGCCCTGCTGAAGGACACAAACAGAAAGGTCATTGACATTGTGGTCCCTGGAGATAAAGTGGGATACAATGGGTTTAGCAGTTTCACCATTCCTGACTGCTCTGTAATGTTCCCTGAAACGGTCAGCAAGATGCCTACCAGTTTCTCCGATGTAAATAGCTACACTGTTTGATGGTCACTTGTTCCCAGATGGCAACCCACTTCTAGATCCGAGATCCTCTCACTCTCCCCATTTGAGAGTATGAGGTCTAAGATTGCTCCCTCACGAGTGGGTTCCGAAACTAGCTGTCTGAGGCCTGCCACCTGTAGGGCATCAAGAATGGCCCTGCTCTTGGATGTGGCTGCAGCAAATGTGCTCCAGTTAACATCTGGCATATTCAGGTCTCCCATCAACAGTATCTCCCTTTCTCTGCCATCCTAAGAATGCCTTCTATCATATCCTTGTCCATTCCTCCCTGACATGGGGGTCTGTACACAACCCTGTGTGGATTGTGGTGCCTTTCCAGTCTCCAAGGTGACCACAGTGCCTCCTCTCCTCCCTGTTCATTCTTTTGTTCAGTTGCTTTTATCCCTTCCTTTACATAGAGAGCTACTCCTCCCCCTCTTCTCCCCTGTCTGTCTCTCCTGTAGGTTATGTACCCTGGTATGTTAACATCCCAGTCATGGTTCTCTGTGTACCATGTTTATGTGACTGCTACGATATCCAGGCATCCCTCTTCCATCAAGGCCACCAGCTCAGGGAACTTGTTGCCCAGACTACGAGCATTGGTACTCATTACCCTCCATTTCCTGATGGCCTTACTCCTTTTTGCCCCATCCCTGTCCTTCTTGCCTTTGCCACTTTCTCCATTTACCCATATGTTCTCCCTGTTGCCACCTCTATGTTGGTGTTTACCGCACTTACTACTGTGATTTTTTTGGGGGGGGGGCTAGGATTTCCCTGCTCCTTTCCAGTGCCTCCCCCCTTGGCTAGTTTAAATGCTTGCCAATGAAGTATTTAAACCTATCACCTTGGATCCTGGTTCCCCTCCTGGACAGATGCAGCCCATCATGCCAGTATAGGCTTGCATCACTCCAGGTGGACCCCCAGTCCCCAATGAAGCCAAATCCCTGAGCTCTGCACCAGTATTTCAACCACTGATTGAATCCCATGGTGTGGAACACCCTAGCCTCTCCTATGCCATAGATGGGCAGCACCTCCGAGAAGGTTACCGTGTGTGCTACTTGTCTAAGGCCCCTCCCCAATTCCACAAACTCTTCCTGGACTGCTCTATTGCCATTGAGTGTATAGTTAGTCTAAGATGGAATAATACTTGTTCCTCTGGCTCAGACAATAGATTAGCTCAGCCATGCACTTTGAAGGACAAACACTTAACTTCATCTTTGTGCAAGGTTGGAGATAAACATTATCTCAGTGGAGCCTGTCACTTGGCTGGACCACTGCACCAGATTATTCAGTATGAGGGCCATGAAGAAGCCACCTTACACTGTGGAAGTGATCCACTATCATTCTAAATAGAATATGGATCCCTTTACAGTAGGTTCCTTGATTTGTTAAACACTTCTGGCCTGGTTTAGGTCTCCGCCAGGCATTGCAGTGCCGCAGTGGACTGGAGGCCTATAATGGGGCCTTTTCTATGGCACTGACAATCTGGCACCAGACTGATTATGCTTGCAGACCTCTCGCTAAAGCATTCTTTGGTTTTCATCAGAGGTTCGGCAAACAAAGGTTGCATGTCATAAATTAGAGCACAGGAAAAGGAAATTCCTGGTGGATGCAGACAAACTTGTCCTGAAGGAACACTTGAGGATGTTCCCAGAGGCCATCAGGGCAGCAAAGAAGGAGTTCATTGCTGCTATGGCTGCAGCCAAGAATAGCCTATCTATACCTTTCTATGTAGTAGACCGTTTATTACATTCTGTCTGTCTATAGCACAAGGAATAAGCTTACTTTGAGAGATGTGAGGGATTAAAGAGCCACGGATGCCTAAAAGAGATCTTTGGAAAACATAATATTTGGACATAATGCAGCTTATATTTCTCATCAGCTCTGTATTTCTTTTCCCCTTTATTTATTACTGAGGTTATATACATGAAAACAGGATATTTGTTCCCTGAGAGTTCATCAGCACCTATTGCTTTTTTCCCAACCTAATGTCACAATACTTTATTTGTGACAGCACAGTTATTTCCATGACAACAAACTGTGGTGTCATAACAGATCATTATGATTTTAGGTAGGTAATACGCTGTAGCAAAAGATCAACTCTAAAGGTTAAAGATCCTGTTTCTGTGGGACCTATCAGTAATAAATAAGAGGGAGGATACATATTTTGAAGGTAAATGAATAGAAAATTTCAGTTCCGTTATTCTGTTGTTCATAAAAAATGACATTACAAGCGAAATAGAAGATGAAGTGTGTCTGACTATTCTGTTTTCCACAGTTTTCCTAGCAGTGTTACCAATTCTTTAAACTAAGCAAACAGGGATTGAGAGGAGTTTCTGAGGGGCACAGTATATCAGTGTCACCAAATCTTTAAACTAAACAAACAGGGATTGAGAGGAGTTTCTGAGGGGCACAGTATATGGTTGAGAGAAGTTCTTGCTATTGGATGAGCGGGAGTTCTGTAGCAAGATCACAAGCTTGTGGGGCACCACATGTATGCTGGCCCTAACACCCTTCTAACTGTTTAATACTGGTTAAGGAGGGATTAATCCACAACAGGGCAAGGGTTTACTGAACATTAATCCATGCCTGGGGGGGTTGTGAGGCATGAGGCCACAGACCAAGTGACTTCAACCATCCAGGCGTGAATCAGTACTCATTAAATCCATGCCTTGGAGTGGGTTGATCCTCTTATAACATGGGCAACGTCATGTTAGAGGTTTATCTAAAGGAATGTTAAAAGAAATCTCTGTGAACATGCATTTGTAATAAAATAGTCCTTCCGCCTAATGGGTTTGTCCTTCTGAGGATGCTGTAGTTGTAGTTCTCCACTATGTGGATTTGTCTTAATGAGGGTGCCATCATTGTTTTTTCACATTTCTCTGGTGGAGTGATCTGAAAAGGTCACTTTACATTGCTGTCAGTCAGGATTTTGTGGTCTGACAAGGCAACTGTGGGTATTAATCAATGGTCAGGTTACCTGTTTGGATGAATCGGAATACAGGATTTTTTGTACCCATGTTATAAGGGGCAGTAGTACCCATAGTGACAGATATTGTCAATGCTTATCTGTTGAGGGGACAGATGCCATCACCCTTGAAAAAGGCAGTGGTAAAGCCTCTGCTTAAGAAGGTGTCATTAGACCCTGACACATCCACCAGTTAGCATCTGGTCTCCAACCTTCCATTTTTGGCAAAGTTTGTTGAGAAAGTGGTTGCGGCCCAGCTGGTAATTCACCAAGAGGAAAATGACCTCTTCAAATCATTTCAATCTGATTTTACAAAGAAAACACAGCAGAGCGACAGAATTGATCAGTTCGCAATGATCATTTCCTGGTGCGCAATCACAGGGAAATCTTGATTCTGATTCTTTGGGACCTATCTTCAGCATTTGACACTGTGGATCATGCAGGTTTATTGCAAAGATTTCAGAAGCACAGAGGGCTGATGGGAACTGTTAAGCAATGGTTCCAGTTAGTTCTCACAGAAAGAGAACTGTCAGTGCTGCTCAGCTCATGCCAATCAATGCCAGCTGCTCTTGACTGTTGAGTACTGCAAGGTTCTGTGCTTTTGCCTGTGTTGTTCTCAGTGTACATGCTACTGCTTAGAAAGATCTTTGCATGCCACAGTGTGCAGTATCACTGTTATGCAGATAATACCCAGATCTATGTGTCCTTTGCTCCTGACAGAGTATCTTCTACACTATGATTAAAACAGTGTTTGGAGGAGATCAGGGTTTGAATGGCCTCCAGTTGCTAGTGCTGAATCCCAGCAAGACTGAGGTGCTAGTGGTGGGAAAAGAGAATAAGATAGTGACTGTTCAAGGTGGCCTGAATCTCCCTTTCTTTGGAGAGATTCATAGAAACATTGAAACGTGGATTCTGATGGCAAATAAGGACCGTCTGGACCACCTAGTCTGTTCATTTCCCTATCTACTTAACTCCTGATCCTAAATGATCAGCAGCTTACCCTTTCTTTCCTACCACTAGGGTTGCCTTCTGTCTAGCCCATGCATTCTTGAACTAACCAATCATTTTAGCCTGTATAACCTCCGCTGGGAGGCTGTTCCATGCATCCACCACTCTTTCAGTGAAAAAATACTTCCTCACATTTAACTTCAACTTTAGATGGTAGAAGAGGTTTGTAGACTTCAAAATCACACAAGAACTAGGGGACACAAGAAGCATCACATTTGCCCTCCTCCAGTCCCCTGGAACCACCCCTGTCTCTATCAATTTGTTGAATAGGGCTGTTAGTGGTGCGGCCAGCACCTCTCTAAGTTCTTTTAATATTCAGGAATATATCCCATCTGGCCCCATAGTGTTGTTCCCTTTCAGATTCTCAAGTTCCTTTAGGACTCTTTCCTCCATAAATGGACTAGTATCCACCTCTCTCCCATTGACACACCCATTACCTAATAGTGGTCCTTCTCCTTCCCTTTCTTCTATGAATACTGAACAAAAATATTTGTTCAGGTTTGCTGCTTTTTGTATGTTCTTCTATGTTTTGGAGAACACTTAAGAACCTGTAGGAGCACAGCCCTGCCAGCACACTCCAATCTAAAATATGCTCCAATGAGACTGTATACACATATAAGCACAAGATACTTGACCTTTTTAATAATTACTTTGCCACAGCGGGGTTGGTGTTCAATACTTCACCAGCCAATGCTCTCCAAGAATAGTTGACAATCAGGAAACAGCATTCCCATCTTCGGTGACAGCCCCACACAATGTAGTCTTTTTCTTTAACCTGGTGTCAGCAAAAACTGCGGTAGACTTAATCTTACCTCTGGATGCAAGGAAGAGTGCAGGTGCAGATCTGATTGAGCCTTAGTATTTAAAACTAGGTTACTATGTTCTTTCTCCTCCTCTTATGCACTTATTCAATTTGTCTTTGTCACAGGGTGTACTTCCTGTGATCTGGAAAATGGCACATGTAATACCACCAATTAAGTTTGGAGACCAGAGCGACTTAAACAATTATCACCCTGTTTCCCTGCTCCCTACTTGATCCAAGCTGCTGCAAAAAGTTGTCAACACACAGCTTAGGAGTTTCCTTGAGAGCAACAACCTCCTAAATCCAGTGCAGTCAAGGTTTAGGCCTCATCATAGTACTACTTCAGCACTGGCCAAAGTCTCCAGTGATTGACTAACTTCCTTGGATGTGAAAAGAACATCTTTTCGTTCTTAGACTTGAGCAAAGCGTTCGACACAGTCGACCATGCACTGCTTCTCACTGTTCTCAGGAACTTTGGGCTTGACCATTTGGCCGTGACTTGGTTTACAAGTTATCACACTGATCGTCATCAGAGCATCAAGGCTGGTGGGGACCTTCCCCCCTAAAACCCCTGCTAAGTGGGGTCCCACACGACTCCATTGTAGACCCATTGTGTTCACAATTTTTATAAATAACATTAACACAGGGATCAAATTGCCCAGAATACATCTCTCTGCCAATAACATGGTCTTGTACCTAGAAAGGCCTACCCCTGAACTAGCTTGTGTGGACTTGCAAGAAGACTTCAACACTTTGCAGAAAAAATCTTCTACATCAAAAATTATTACATAATGCCAAAAAAAACAAGGCAATGTTATTTTCACCCTCAGACATTGGACCCAAAACATGCAACTCCATAATGGCCTCTCAAGTCTCCACCTTTCTAGCGGAGTCCATTGAATGTGTGACAAAATTCAAGTACCTGGGAAGGTGGATTGATCAGAAACCATGTGGAGAAGCTTGCAAAGAAACTGAAATGAAGGCTTGGCCTCTTCTTTAGGATCAAGAACTTGCAGACCCAAGAAGAAAAGGTTAGGCTTGTCCAAACCATTTCATGCCCCTTTTGGACTATGCCAGTTTTATCTATGGGCAAAATCCTAGTAACGGCAATGTGAGGTGGTGCTGGCTGAAGATTTCAATATTCCAGACATGGACTGGAGTCTCCCAGTAGCAGCAGCAGCCAGGAGCAGATTTATCCTGTATTCCCTTCAAAGTGCCTTCCTCAAGCAACTGGTCATGGGACCAACTCGGCAGTAGGCAATACTGGACCTTGTGCTCTCAAACGGGGACAGTGTGATGAGGGTAACAGTGGGGGGGCATCTGGAGAACAGTGACCACTGGTCACCGTGGTTTGAAATCTCAGAAGGAGCAGAACCAAACTGCACAAAAACACGTATCCTGGATTTTAGGGGGCAGACTTTGGGAAAATGGGGAGATGATTGAAAGAGGCATTAATGGGAATGGGGTGGGAATCAGGAGTTGAGTAACAGTGGGTAATATTTAAAAAGGTGGATTACAAGAGCAACAGAATTTTGCATTAAGCAGGTTAGCAAGGGGAAAGGAAGAGGAGGCCATTAAGGTTTTCCAAGGAGGTAGCAGAGAAACTGAAAGCAAAAAAGACTGCATTCAGGCAATACAAAAAGATGCAGGCAGAAGAGGATAGGGAGAAGTACCAGGAAAAGCAAAGGGAGGCAGGGGGGTCAGTAAGGGAAGCCAAAGCTCAGATAGAAGAGTGCATTGCAAAATCAGTGTGTAGAGGGACAAAACCTTTTATAGGTACATAAGTGAAAAAAGAAAGGGAAAGGGAGGGATAGTGAGACTGAAAGAGGAGGATGGAGGTTGCCTGGAGAATGACAATAGTAAAGCTGACATACTGAATAGCAATTGCAGCTCAGTCTTTACTGAGGAAGAGGAGGGTAATGGGCCTGAAGGGAGTACAAGCGGTGGGAATGGTGCAGAAATGGACACAAGTCCCTTTACATGGGAAAGGGTCTTAAAGGAATGGAAGGAATAAGAGTCAATAGAGCAATGGGGACAGATGAGGTGCACCCCATGGTCCTAAAGGAACTAAGAGAGGTGGTGGCTGAACCTCTGGCAATCCTTTTCAGCCAATCACTGGAAATAGGGGCGGAATCCAAAGACTAGAGGACAGCAGATGTAGTCCCCTTATACCAAAGCAAGAACAAAGAGGAAGCAGGGAACTACAGACCAGTCAGCCTGACTTTGGTGGTGGGGAAGATCATGGAAGCACCACTGAAGGAGAGATTGGTGGACCATCTGGTTGCCAACAGACTACAGGACCCAAGGCAGCATGATTTCACTGGGGGGAGGTCATGTCAGACCAACCTCATAGAATTTTTTGACTGGGTGACAAGGGAGGTGGATTGGGGAGGGCAGTGGATGGGGCCTATCTAGACTTCAGCAAGGCCTTTGACACTGTGCCACATAGAAGGCTATTAAACAAACTGAGGAATATGGGAATGGGCAGGAGAGTAGTGCAGTGGGTAGGTAATGTGCTGGGTCGCAGAAGACAGAGGGTGGTGATAAATGGCTGTCACTCCACAGAGGGAAGAGTGACCAGTGGGGTACCACAGGGATCAGTGCTGGGACTAGTCTTATTCAATGTATTCATCAGTAACATTGTACAGGACTTGGAAGGCAGAATTTCCCTGTTTGCTGATGACACAAAGCTCTGTAACACAGTGGATATGCCAGAGGGTGTAGACAGAATGAGGAGGGACCTGCAGAAGCTTGAAGAATGGTCAAGGGTTTGGAAGTTGAAATTCAATGAAAAGAAGTGTAAGATAATGCATACAGGGCACAGAAACCCTGGAACCACATGTCAGTTGGGGGTTAAGGATATAGCATGCACCAAGCAGGAAAGGGATCTTGGGATTATCATCTTTGATGACCTCAAGGCAAGGAAACAGTGCGACAAGGCAGCAGGTAAAGCAAATAGGATGCTGGGATACATAGGCAGGGGCATCACCAGCAGGAAAAGGGAGGTCTTAATTCCACTATACAAGACACTAGTGAAGCCCCAGCTGGAGTACAGTGTACGGTTCTGGAGACCTTACCTATGTAAGGACTTAGACAGGGTAAAGAAGGTTCAGAGGAGGGCAACAAAGACAGTACATGGATTGCATCACAAGTCCTATGAGGACGGGTTGAAGGACTTGAATATGTACTCCCTGGAGGAGAGGAGTGAAAGAGGGGGGGATATGATGGAGACATACAAGTACCTTACAGGGAGGAACAGAGTGCAGGAATACAGTATTTTACAGCAAAAAAGATGTTCAAGCACTAGAGGGCATGGGATGAAGTTGGAGGGAGAGCGATTCAGAGGAAACATGACGAAGAATTTCTTCACAGATTGGGTGGTGGACAAGTGGAACACCCTGCCAGAGGAAGTAGTGGGGGCTGAAACAATCCCTGGATGTAAGAATGCATGGGATAAACATAAGGGAATTCGAGAGGTCAGGGGTAAGGGGCAACAGGCTTCTAGGAAAACATAAAGTGAACTTACAAGCTCAAATGGGCAGACTGGGTGAGCCAT
Source organism: Neoceratodus forsteri (assembly GCA_016271365.2). NCBI lineage: Eukaryota > Metazoa > Chordata > Ceratodontiformes > Ceratodontidae > Neoceratodus > Neoceratodus forsteri. Next base: position 914,251,059 of record CM057452.1, on the reverse strand, counting down.
AGGGTCTTATCTGCCAGCAATGTCTATGTATCTATACATAACTCCCTGTCTAACCTAGACACACTATATCATTGGGGGGATCAGATTTATTACAGGAGCACAATACCACCCCCATCATTGCACACTCTACATCAAGGCTGGTCTAGGCTGACTGTAAAAGCACTCCCACTGACCCCTTCCACCAGCCTTTCTTAAATACTGAAATGCCACTGGGGGTTGGGTTTGAAGGCTGTGAGGGAGGAGCTTGGGGAACTGCAAACTGATCTGAGACCTTAAGGCAAGTCAGGAGGGAGGAAACAAGGAACAGCCATATGAGCTGATTCTTAGGTATATATAAATATATACAACTTATAAGTAGGACTTCAGATCTTATGAGTAGGATTGTGGTTTCCAGTTGTAGTTGACTCTCTTAGGCTGCATGCAAGAGCATTTGGTATTACAATTTCTGTTAGAGGCTGGGCTAGAATTAGTTAATTCTACTTGCTGAGGAGAAAGTTAGTGTGGAGAGGATTCTTGTAAGTTGTGCTATTTCTTTAATTTAGCTGAAAGGTTTCTGTGGCTGTGTCTTTTTGAATTTAGTGTAAAGGTTTCTGTGGCTATGGTTTTTGGAAATAAGCTCAATGGGGGCACAACTGCCCCACTTAAAGCAGGGGGGAAGGGCCTAAAGAGGACCTAGGCAAACATTTAATTTCTAGACTGTATGTGTTTGTGAGACTTGGAAATGCTATTGGTGGATTTGTAATTGTGTTTGTAAACAACTGCAATCAGTATAGAGAGACTGTATTTCACTGTCCTGTATAGGTAGTGTGAACCATGGGTAGGACTGTGGGGTGCAATGGTTGTGGGGCAGCAATGTGGATGAACATACTGTGGTGGCTGGAAGGGTGCCCAATATGCCACATGCTAAGAAGGCTAGAGTAAGAGGTTCAGTGGCTTGGCAGGGAACGGGGGAGGTTGGGGGGTGAGGGAAGGGTTGCGTTGGTAGAAGGGTTGGCATCTGACAGTATCGGGAGGCACCACAGAGAAGGAACAGAGGGTCAAGGGAGGGGTCAGGAGGAGGGAGCAAAATAGACAGGAAGCCAACTGATGAAGGGAGGACCCTAGTAGGGCCTAGCAAAAGAGGAGCAACAGTAGGCAGGAGGGAAGAGAAAACACATAGTAATGCAAAGAGGGTAGGGAACATGTTTGCTGTACTAGGGACACATGGGGAACATGACGCAGGAGGAGATTGCACAAGGAACAGCACTCAGGAAGAGGAGGTGTTGTCGAGGCACAGGTCAGGAAGCATACAGAAAACCAGGAGCAGTTGTAGAATTCAATAAAAATATTTATTTACAGTAGCAGTAACATAAAAAGAAATAAACTTGTTCAGAATAACTATGTACAGAGGAGAAATACAGTAGTTTTACTTCAGTCTGTGTCCCTTTTTCTTCTAATTCAGCAGTTGCAGCTTAACTCCTTTATAAATCTTTTTCAACCCCCATTCTTAGCAAGCATCCTGTTTTTGTATATTTCAGGCAGGAGCTGCTAGCACACAGTGTTCTTCAGCTGAGGCGCCCCATTTCCACAGCTTTTGCAAAAGGTCTAAAAATTGAACTGGGGTAACCTCTGGCTTCCAACAGCCTTTTGCAGTCATCTCAAATTATAATTATATACATTCAACAGTAACACTGTGTATTTTGTACACAACAGAGATCCCAACATCAGTTACATTTCCACATATTGATTTGCATATATTTTTATATCTGCAGCTATGCAAGGGAGAAAAAAGACAGACAGCAAGTGAGAACTGAGAGACAGTGAGAGGCATAGAACTGCAAGCCTATCGGGTTGATCAAGTCTGAAGTCTCACAAGAAAATTTGGTTGTGCAACCAGACAGAGAAGAGACAGAAAAGGAATGATCCTTGCATTTAAACACTTTCTCCACAACAACTGGGACAGGGTCCTATTCTACCCTGTCACATACACCCCCCTCCTTAAGAGGGAACCTGCTTTATTAAACAGGTTTCCAAAACTTTTTATTCTCTAATAACATTAGCTGCTTTCAGACATTAAGCACGTGTACATCATCTGTCTTTTTATAACAGTACAGCAAACAGTAAAGTTTAAACCCATTTGTTTTTCATTGTTCTGAACCCTCAATTCCTGATCCATATCTTGACAGAAAATCAGCATTGCTCTTCTCTTTACCAGATTTGTGTATCACCGTGAATTTAAATGGCTGTAGTGCCAGGTACCACCTTGTGATTCTGGAATTCTTATCTTTTATTTGGTTAAGCAAACAGAGAGGATTGTAATCTGTTATAAGTACAAAGTCAGTTCCTAGCAAATTAAACTTAAGGGACTGCATGGCCCACTTTGCTTCTAAACTTTCTTTTTCGATAGTGGAGTACCTATTCTCTCTGTCATGCAACTTTCTACTTACTAACAGAATAGGATGTTCCATCCCATCTATATTTTGACTCAGTACTGCACCTAGGCCTACCTTGGATGCATCTGTTTGTAGCAAAAATGGTTTCTCAAAGTCTGGGCTTCTTAAAGCAGGTTCTGAACATAAAACAGCCTTAATGGCTTGAAAAGCTTCATCTCACTTTGTGGTCCATTTCACATTGTTTGGGTACCGTTTTTTCATGAGTTCAGTGAGGGGAGTAGCTAACTCAGCAAAGCTGGGAAAAAATATCCGATAATAACCAGTCAGCCCTAAAAATGACCTGACATGTTTCTTTGTTTTAGGTACAGAGCTGCTAGCAACAGCTTCTATTTTAGAAACCTCTGGCTTAACTTCTCCATTTCCCAACACATAGCCCAAATATCTGGTTTCCTGCATGCCCAATGCATATTTGGTAGGACTAATAGTCAGACCTGCATTTTTGATAGCTTGGATAACCACTTGTAGGTGTTCCAGGTGGCTTTTCCAGTCTGGACTGTACACCATGACATCATCCAGGTATGCAGCACAATAACCAGTGTGAGGGGATAAAATCACATCCATGAACTGTTGGAATGTAGCTGGCACACTATGTAAACCAAATGGCATGGTGGTGAACTGATAGAATCCTATAGGGGTGACAAATGCAGTTTTGTCTCTGGATTCTTTAGCTAAAGTATTTGCCAGTAACCCTTGGTGAGATCGAGGGTACTGATAAACTTTGCACTCCCCAGTCTGTCTACCAAATCATCTATTCTAGGCATAGGATAACTGTCAAATTCTGACACTTGATTAAGTTTCCTGAAATCAAGACAGATTCTAACACCCCCTTCTTTTTTGTTTGAAATTACCATGGAAGATGACCAAACACTCCTCGACTCCTCTATGATACACAATTCTTTCATTTTTTGTATTTCCTTAACTACGTCAGCTCTTAACCGCTCTGGCAACCTATATGTCTTTTGTCTAATAGGACGAGCATTCTTTGTCACTATTATGTGTTCAACCCCTTTTGCTCTGCCTGGTACCATGATAAAAGTACTGTTAAATGTCTTTAGCACATTATGAATGCCTGCAGTTTGTTATGAGGTTAAGAAAACATTCACCTTTACAGCATCAGCATTTACAGTTAGTTCTAGTCTATAATAGGCTACATCACTATCTTACGTATCAGTTTCTGGTAAAACTTATAAGAAGCTTTTGGCATGTTTTCAACCCATTTCTTGAGGAGATTGACATGGTATATCTTAGTAGGATTTTTCCTCTCAGGGGTCTCAATCTTGTAGTTAACAGTGTCAGTACATCTAAGAGCCTTATAAGGCCTTTGCCACTTCGTTAGCCATGGGTGTAGGTAGGCATACTCCATGTACTCCATGGTGTAAAATTTCATTTAAGGGGCAGCAAATAGGCTCTGAACTGCTTCCTTAGTCCATGAAAACAGCACAGAACCAGCTAAACCTTTCTGTAATTTTATTCATGGGAGTCAAAACTACTGTAGGATTGGTCGGATTGGTCACTGGTACTGTCTTTGCATCCCAAGGACTATACAGCTTTTCAGGTTCTGGGATGGTATGTGGTGTCTGAGAAAGCAATGTATGGCATCTGTAATTACCCATGCATGGGGGGGGCAACAACCAATGTCATGGGGTACAAAAGTTGTATTTATGGTTCCAAGTGGGGCAACAAACATGGACCTGGTGTACATATTTATACTGTCTGGCTACACCCCTGTCATTAACAGCTTATTTTCCATTGTGGGTAACAGTAGCAAAACCTTTTCAACTGGCTCAAAAACATTTTCTTTTACCCCATGGTCATTATATACCTTCTGCTGGTTTGGGGCCTCTACCTGATTACTATGGGCAATTTCAACATATTTTGCCAACTTCTTTCTTAGGGTACACATGTAAGATGTTATAGATTGTTTCTGGGTGAGGTTATCTTCCTACATTTCTTTTATCACATCCAATGGCCCTCGAGGCTGCCTACCATACAACAATTCAAATGGTGAAAACCCTGTTGATGCCTGTGGCACTTCTCTGTAAGCAAAAAGTAGGTAAGGCAAGTATTGGTCCCAAGCTTTCCCTTCCTCTTTTACAAACCTTTTTAACATGTGTTTTAGGGTTTGGTTAAAACACTCAACAAGACCATCTATCTGAGGGTGATAGGGGGAGGTTCTTATGGCACTGATACCTACAGTAGTAGTTTTTACAGCTCCTTAAGCAATGCAGCACCAAAATTACTACCCTGATCAGTAATAATTTCTTTAGGTATGTCCACTCTGCTGAAAATTTTTGCAAGCTCTGCTGCAACTTTTGGGGCTGTAACAGTGTGCATTGGAACTGCTTTTGGGTATCAAGTAGCATAGTCTGATACTACCAGGATAAACCTATTACGTTTTGACTTTTGACTAAAGGACCAACCACATCCATTGCAATTCTCTCAAAAGGCACATCTATGAATGGTAGGGGCACCTGGGGCACCTTGTCTTTCTTAGTGACTGGGGCTACTTTCTGACACTCAGCACAGGAATTACAATAGGTAGCAACATCTTCATGAATTCCAGGGCAGTAAAATCTATACAGCAATCTGGCAAGGGTGTAATTCTTCCCTGAGTGACCAGCCATAGGACTATCATGTGCTATCTGTAACAATTCTATTCTATATGTCTGTGGTATAACCAATTGTTCTGTCTGTTCCTGTGTCTGAGGTTTAACCCAAACTCTGTACAGTAACCCATAACATTTTTTAAACACTGGTCCATCCTGTTTTGGTTTCACCCCCAGCTGCTTAAAATAACCCTGGAGAGAAACATCATTAGCTTGTTCTGAAAGAAAATCACAATTAGTTATCAATTTTGTTTCAGCATTTTCATATTTTAACCCTTCATATCCATCAGTCATTTGTTGCCATAGTTTCTTCAGGCTTTGTCTTTCTTTTTGGATTTCTGGATCTTTGAGCTGTACTCAAACAAGTCTGAATCAAAATCACTGAAAGGAAAAGTGTCCCCACCATTTAAGATTTTCTTTGCTTGAGCTCTTGTTACCACAGCTGCTGAAACATCAGGATTTACTCCTTCTTTGATCAACTCAGTAAATCCTGGAAAGTCATTTCCAATAATCACAGGTATAGGTAACTTAGGTACCACCCCCACTTTCATTTGGTGCGACACACCCTTAATGGTCAGAGTCACTTGGGTGGTGGGATAGTATCGTGTGTCCCCGTGGATGCAGATGACACCAGTACCTGCTCCCTTTGCATAGAGTTTTCCCAGCACTTCAACATGCACTAGAGTCTGTCTGCTTCCCAAATCAATGAGTCCTTTCACAGTGTTATCCAACATCTTCACATCTGTTAAGTACTTGCCCCAATTTGCCAAGGACAAATCTGCTCCAGTGCCACTCTCCTTACTATGGCAGTTTCTTGAAAAATGGCCTGGCTTATTATAGTTTTAGCAGATAACGTCTTTGGGAACAGATCTGTGACCCCCGCCAGAGTTCTTATCAGGCTTGGAGTTTAAATGTGAAAAAGATTGTCTTACCGGTGTTTGGCTGTTACCTCGCTGGTGTGGTGTCTGTCTGGCCATTTGGTAGTCCTTGGAGAAAGAAACAGCCATTTCCCCACTCTCTGGTCAGTGTTCCTTTACCCACAGCTGCACATCTCTAGGCAAGATGTTGAAAAATTGCTCCATGGTAAATATGTTGATGATCTGTGGGACTATTTTTTTCTCTGGTTGGATCCATTTTATCAGGAGTTCTTTGAGTCAGGTGAAGGCTTCTCAAGGATGGATCAAGTTGTACCTCAGAGATCGAAATCTCTGCCTGTATGTCTCTCTGTAGATGTCATACCTTTTCAGGATTTCACTTTTCACCAGGTCACAATTTTCTATCTGTGCAGTGTCCATATTGCTGTAGACAAATTGGGCTTTCCCTGTCAGGTAGGTTACCAGTCTGATTGTCCATTGCTGCTTTGGCCATTGGCAGGCTGTGGCAACTCTTTCAAAAGTTGTCAGGTATGCCTCAATATCATCCGAGGGACACAACTTTGTAAGTTTAATGGCTTTTAAGTTGCTTGCATATTATTGCTCATCTGGATCTGTGATGGATCCTCTGCCTTTGACAGATTGCAAGGCATCCAACCATTGTTGCACCTGTCGCTGCATCTCTTGTCTCATCTGCTGCTCCTGTCACTGCATCTCTTCTCTCCTCTGTGCTTTTAAATGTTGAATCTCTTTTTTTCTCTGCTTCTCAGTCTCTTTTTGTTGTATAGCCCACCATTTGAAAAAGTCCATCAGGCTTTCAGGTTCTGTCACTGTCTGTTCTTTTTCCATAACTTGTGCTGGCTGTACAATCCTAGACTGGTCTTCAGTCTCTGTTAGCTTGGCTGCCATTCTCCTGGTAACCACTCCTGGACTTGCTGCTGCAGAATCCATACCTTCCTCAGTGCTTCCCTGGTACTAGGTCCAGTACCCACACACACAACTCCTGCCTAAGGGTATGCACAGCTTAAATCCCACTTGTGACACCGTCTGTCATCAAAACACAGGTCAGGAAGCATAGGGAAAACCAGGAGCAGTTGTAGAATTCAACAAAAATATTTATTTACTGTAGCAGTAACATAAAAAAATACACTTATTCAAAATAACTATATACAGAGGAGAAATACAATAGTTTTACTACAGGCTATGTGTCCCTTCTTCTAATTCAGCAGTTGCAGATTAGCTCCTTTATAAGTCCTTTCAACACCCATTTTTAGCAAGCATACTGTTTTGTATATTTCAGGCAGGAGCTGCTAGCACACAGTGTTCTTCAGCTCAGAGGCCCCATTTTCACAGTTTTTGCAAAAGGCCTAAAAATTGAACTGGGGTTACCTCTAGCTTCCAACAGCTTTTTTGCAGCCATCTCAAATTATAATTCAATGTCCTGTGCAGCCAGTATAGTGTTATGCGTGTGCAACTGTGTTGGTTTGGTATTGGCCATTTGCATTCTCTATTCCAGAGGAATTCCCACCCTGTAGGGATACAAAAGGCAAGGAACTCTCAGAGAGGGTTCCACCCCTAGAGGTGCCACGGGAAAATTCCCGTGGCTAAAGGTACCTTAGGAATCCCCCTAAGGAGAGAAGTGCTGTCGCTGGAGGAGGAGGGGAGAATGGTGGGGCAAAGAAATAGTGCTTCACAATGAGGCTGAGAGGAACTGCTTATATAGCTCAGGAGGTGGGAGTGGCTGGCTGCTTGTTCATTGAACTACAGGCCTAGCCTTCCAATTCAATGTCCTGCACAGCCAGTATAGTGTTATGCTTGTGCAACTGTGTTAGCTTAGTTTTGGCTTTTTGCACTCTCTAGTCCAGAGGAATTACCACCCTGTAGGGGTACGAAAGGCAAGGGACCTTCGGAGAGGATTCCACCCCTAGAGGTGTCATAGGATGACTGCCGTGGCTAAAGGTACTTTAGGAATCTCCAAAAGAAATGTAGTACAAACATACCCTAAAAGAATGAGGCAACATAAAGCATATAAGCAAGCAGTAACTGTAATGTAGTAGCAGTAACTGGGACGTAGTAGTAGAGAAGCATAGACAGTCTTATAACATAACGAGATGCTCAGTTTGATAATGTAATCAAATGCCCAGGTTTGTGTAGCATGATACTAATGGTTTGCATGGAGAATTAGGGGATCCTCTAAGGAGAGAGGGAATGGCAGGACATCCTCCACCTCCATCCAACAGCAGAACCTTCCTAAAGAAACTAGGGGACACTACTCTGTTAACTAACAGTTATGACCTGAGGCAATGGAGGAGAGAAAAAAAACCCTATGAGGAGGAAATCTCTGGGAATCCAAGGACTAGGTCACCTTTCCTCCAGGCTTGGATAGTTTATTTAGTGATGGTTTTGCAGCTGCAATTTGGAAAACCCAATTAAAGGGAGGTGGAAAATATTCCAATTTGGAGGAAGGTTTTCACTCAAATCCTCTAGTGGGAACACCGTGGAAGGTTGCGAGAAAACTCTGCAACAATACATGCATCCAAGGCGCAGGAGGAGAGCAACAACTGCTGAGGCACTCACCCGGTCTACCTGCCCTAAACTCAAACCAGGTGAAGCAGTGAAGGTGCCTTGCTAGGGAAGCCACTAAAGTCAATGGCTAACCATCGTAGTGGAACACTAGAGCCAAAGGAGGTAACTTTTCCACCCTTCACTACTAGTATTAAATTCTACACCAGGAGCTGCTGTCATGTAGCAGACAGCTAAAGCCAAGCCCGGGGCGAGGGCATTCCCAGCTATGGGTCAGGTGAGAAGGATCCCATCCCAAGTTGGACACACTCAAGATGCAGACTAAATGCAGAGTGAGACTGCCAGCTGCAGGAACCCTGCACCAGAATAGAATGGCTGGCATACCCAAAAATTGATTGAAAGCTGAAAAGCTGGTGAGCTGAATAAGCACGGCATGCTAAGATCGAAATGAGCATTGAGTGCTGAGACCTTGCAAGGTCAAATGCAGAACTGAGTGCAGCAGAATCCCAGAGGCTGAAGCCGAGGGGATGGCAGTAGGCATGAAGCAATGATCTGCGGAAGCAATAAGCAATGATAGCGTAAGCAAGCGTGGACCTGTACATAGGTCAATAAACAGTAGTAGTGATATGTGGACCTGCACAGAGGTCTGCATAACATGTAGCAATGAAACAGCACTGAATGGGGGCAAGCCAGCCAGACATGAATAGCCAAATCAAGGTGACAAATACTCTGAGGATTTTCAGCAGTGAGGCAGGATTTAATAATAATAAAGCTATATTAACAACCTCAGCAGGAGCTTAGTTGGCTGACCTGAGTTGTAACTGCAATAAAACATGGAGACAATGCCCTGAAAACAGGTGTAGCCAGTCAGTGCAATTAAGCTCCAAGTAGAATGAGAGCAGGAATAAGCAGCACAGCTAGGGTTAGAGTAAACCTGAGTCAGGTGAAAAGAATTGAGTATGCAACATGGAGCAGCTATGGTTGAGCTGAAACACACAGATAATGATTGCAGTTGCATTGCAGTAGTTTGAGCGTGGTGAGCAACGGTGTAAAAACACAAGCACTGGGTACAATAGTAATTGGAGTAAACAGTGGCAGTGGCTGCAGTTGTAGGTAACTGAAAGCAGTAGTATGAGCTGTGAGTAGCAGTATGCTAGGAGCTTAGAAGTAAAGCCCCAAAAAAGACAAAACCAAAATACAGCAAAATAGAAAACAGGGAACAAGGCCCAAAAACAAGAGACACAAAACACAGGGAAGCACACAGCTGGGGGAAAAATACAAACCAGAAGCAGGAAAATAAACACCGAAGTCCAGCAGAGACACACAGAAACAGCAGGTGGAGGGGGGTAGGCCCCAGCCAACTCAGAGGACAAACAAAGAGAGCCTCCGGCTGCAATGAAAAAGTGCTTCACAATGAGGCTGAGAGGAACTGCTTATATAGCTCAGGAAGTGGGAGTGGCTGGCTGCTTGTTCACTGAACTACAGGCCTAGCCTTCCAATTATATACATATTAACAGTAACACTATATATTTTCTAAACAAAGAAGATCTCAACATCAGTTACAGTTCTACATATTGATTTGCATATATTTTTATATCAGCAGCTTTGCAAGGGAGAAAAAGACAGACAGCAAGTGAGGACTGAGAGACAGTGAGAGGCACAGAACTGCGAGCCTGTTGTGCTGATCGAGTCCGAAGTCTCACAGGAAAATTTTGTTGCGCAACCAGACAGAGTAGAGACAGAAAAGGAAAGATATTTGCATTTAAACATTTTCTCCATTACAACTGGGACAGGGTTCTATTCTACCCTGTCACAGGAGGGAGTGAGGGGCATTACTAGTGGAGAGATTGAGCATGGTGTGGCAGGGGGAGGGATAATACTTGGAGAACTGAGGAGGGAGAGGGAGGCTGGCAGTCTAAAAGGAGGGGGGGAGGTCTCAACTGAGAGGGGCAGGGGGGGAAGACACTGGGGCAAGTGGTAAAACCACCATCTTGAGAGGCCCCAGGAATGAGAACCTGGGTGGAGGGGTGGCAATGGGTACAAGGAAAGAGTTGGGGGTGTACTGGTGTTTAGAGACTCCATACTCAAGGGGATCAGATAGAGCAGCAAGGAGGAGAGGCATAGTCAGATATGGGTGGAGTCCATACCGGGATTAAAGACAGACAAGGCAGAACAAGTAATCCTAAGGTGCACAAGGAGAGATAGGAGGAAACCGCACATTGTGGTACATGTGGGAGCATTTGACTTAGTGGGGGAAATGGTAGAGGTAACAAGAGAGAGGTATGAGGAAGTGAGAAGGTTGTGCGAGGAGACTGGGGAGTCTGTGGCTTTCTTGGAGGTGCTCCCAGTACCCTGCTCAAGCCCAGTCAGAAGGGAGAGGATTGGGGAGTTGAACATATGATTGGTAGAATGGTGTCAAACTAAGGGGTATGGGGTTGTGGGTGGCTGGGGAAGTACCTGGGATAATAACAGTCTGTTTGCAAGGCATAGGCTGCACCTGAGTGGGGAGGGAAAGGAGGTATTAAAGCAAAGACTGTGGAGATATATTGCAACAAAAGTGGATTTAAACTAGATGGGGGATGGCAATTGGACAGCAGGTAGGCAGTGATCCGATAGAGTGGAGTGACAGCCTACCCCCCCCCAGGCTAGCTGGGAAGGACTCAGGGTAGCCGAAAATGGAAGGGAGATGAAGAGAAGGGGGCAGGATGGAGGGTGGTCTCGCTAAATGTGAGAAGCTTAGGCAACAAATCAGCTGAGCTACAGGCACTCTTGGCAGTGTGGAGGGTGGATATTGCAGCTGTCATGGAAATGTGGGCAGCAGAGCACTGGGACTGGGATCTGGCAATCCCAGGATACAAAGTATACAGGAAGGACCATGAGGAGGGAAGGAGGGTAGGGTGGCACTCTACGTGACGGATGGGATCAAATGTAAAAGGGACAAGGGGAGGAATGGAGAACAGAGGCAATCTGGCAGCAGTTCCTAGACTCAGGGGGTAGGAAACTGAGGTTTGGGGTGGTATACAGGCCACCGTCCCAGTCTGAGGAGCTTGACAGGGAGTTAGCAGGACAAATCAGAAAGATATGTAGAAAAGAGAAGGTGGTCATAGTGGGGGATTTCAACTTGCCAGGGGTTGACTGGAGCATTCCGGTCACCTCCAGTGATAGGTAGCAAGTGATCCTGGATGCAATCCAGGAGGGTCTTCTGACATAGTTGGTCAGTGTACCTACTAGGCTAAAGAACACTTTAGATCTGGTATTGTCGAATGGGGAGGCAGTAAGGGAAATAAGGGTGGAGGACCCACTAGCCGACAGCAATCATCAAACGGTGTGGCTTAATATCACGATGTGCAGGGAGCCAGAGAAATCAGTAACCTGGGTGGTAAACTTCAGGGGGACAGACTTTGGGAGGATTCTGGAAGTATTGGAAGGGAAACTGGAGGGCATAAGGCAGGAAATGGTCGCAGAGCAAAAATGGGATATTATTAAACAGGGATAACGAGGCAAAGGAAGCCTGCACCAAGACACATAGTAACAGGAACAGAGCAAGGAAATTATGCTGGTTGAACAACAAGGTAGTGGAGGTGGTGAAGGCAAAATGAGAGGCGCACCAGATGTATAGGAGGACGGGGAAGGAAGGGGAAAGGAAGGAGTATGCAAGATGGTCCAGGAAGGTGACCAGAAAAGTGAGAGAAGCCAAGGCCCTGAGGGAGCTGAGATTAGCGCAGGGAATTAGTGGGAGGAGGGGGAAAGACTTTTTCCAGTACATCAGGGAGAAAAGGAAGTGCAAGGAGACAACAGTGAGGATAAAAAAGGGTGGGGAGTGGATGGAAAAGGGACAGGAAGAAGCGGAAGCACAGAATGAATACTTCTGCTCAGTGTTAACGGAAGAAAAGGGGGGACTGCTGCCACCATGGACTGGGAGGGTGGGGACGGGGGGAGAGGAGGCGACAGATAGAATAATTGAGGGAGGTAGAGTTCTAGAGGGATTGAGGGCATTGAGGGTAGACAAGGCACCAGGGCTAGATGGTATCCAGCCCAGAGTGTTGAGGGAGATGGCAGAGGTGTTGGCAGAGCTGCTGGTGGATCTGTACAGCACCTCACTGGAGTCTGGATGTGTGCCACTGGATTGGAGGATGGCACAAGTAGTCCCATTACACAAGAGCAGACCAAGGGATGAACCAGGTAATTATCGTCCGGTAGGTCTCACCTCCATAGTGTGCAAACTCATGGAAATGATACTAAAGGAAAGACTGGTGTCATACCTGGAGGACAGCAACCTCCAGGATATGAGGCAGCATGGGTTCATTTTAGGGAAGTCTTGTCAAACCAACCTGATACAATATTGTGACTGGGTGACAGGTGAGCTGGATAAGGGTCATGCGGTGAATGTTCTTTACTTGGACTTCAGCAAGGCCTTCAATTCAGTGCCTCATGTGTGGCTTGGAGGGAAGCTAACTGTTTTAGGGCCAAAAATGACAAACTGGATTACAAGTTGGCTGAGTGGGAGGCTGCAACAGGTAGTGGTGGGTGGGGAACTCTCAACTTGAAGGCTGGTGACGAGTGGGGTGCCACAGGGCTCTTTGCTGGGATCAGTATTATTTGGGCTCTTCATACCAGACATTGTGCACAGGGTGGTGAGCAAGGTAAGTCTGTTCACATATGACACCAAAATGGGAGCAGTAGTGGATGGAGGTGAGGAATGGAAGCAGCTGCAGGGGAACCTAAGCAAGCTAGAGGAGTGGTCAGAGAGGTGGCAGCTGGGGTTCAATGCAAAGAAGTGTAATGTTATGGACTTTGGGGCAAAGAACCCAAGAAGAGAATACTGGCTGAGGGGGGTTAAGCTGGGGATCACTGAGGAAGACTAGGTTTGTTGCTGGGTATACCTTCTGCTGCGTTATTACAAGGTGTGCCTACAGGTGTGTGCTAACAGATTACTGCTGTAATCTTCTGATTCAAATTGTCTTTTGCAAGGTATATCTTCTGTTTCTGCTTTATTTTTCTCTGTAGCAAAGTGTTTCTTACAGGGTATGTCTTCTGTGAAATTATTACAGGTGGTGCTTTACAGGTTTTACAGTTTTATCTATCATTAGAATAAGCTTTCAAAGTTATTGCATTTGTTGCTGACTGATTGTTTCTGCTCTTACCTCCTTGTTTCTTTCATCCGTGGTTCTTCTTTTTCAACAGGGCAAGGGCTCAGCCACCCACCCCCATCCCCAACCACCCCACACTACACTCCTTTTATAGGGTAGCACAGTCGTGACATTTCCTGTGGCGAGGCAGAAAGGGGCGGATCAGTGGGGTATCCATACAGTGACCTCATTTACAGGGGCACTAGTAATTTAACTTGTTATAACAAGTTATACAAAAACAAACAAACAAAACACAAAATCAAACTTTTGCTTTAATTTTCTTCCTTCTAATTACTCTGACCAGGTTATAAACCTGGCAACTTATCTGGAATGGATATCATTAACTGCAGGTACTACGGGACACTTTTCAGAAGGACAGTTTTACAGGATTTAGGACACTGTCCTACATGCTGGGCCATTTGGAGATCTTAGAGCTCAGCTCCAGGCAGCATAGGCAGAGACTGTGCACCTCAAATTTCATATTCAAGAGGAAATATATTATAAGAACCACCCACCATTTCCCAAACATCCAACAGAAGCACCTCGACCGCAGAAGATAGTTGGTCTGGGAGGTTGGCAGGTGGTTAGAAGGGGCAAATCGGGTGCCCCATCACTCGGTGCTCTCCAACATATTACCTCCACAAACCATATAAAAACTATAAACAGGTATCTGCTTCTGTTTCTGAAATCAAACAAAGTGACAGAGGACACTGCAGAGCAGGACACTGCAGCACAGGAGCTAGCACAACAAAACTCACCCAAAACAGGAACTAAAACAAAAAAAAAGCAAAAAGGAAATCCAAAAAACTTCTGATCATAGGAGACTCCATGATTGAGGGAGTTGATACCTATCTCCAGCCAGGGGTAATGGTCAGATGTCTCCCAGGTACATCAGCATGGAGAGACACTGACCACATTGCTAAAATTGTTCAGGAAGCAGGAGAAAACATTGACGTCCTGGTACACATAGGGACTAATGATCTCGCCAGCCGGTCACTTGTGGAGACCAAGGAACACCTGACCAGGCTGGATGACAAACTATCATCCATTTTGTCCAGCATCTCCTTCTCTGAGATCCTGCCAGTCTGGGAGAGGGGGGCAGATGGACGGAAGGTCAGAGAAGGGGAGATAGGGGAGCTAAACATGTGGCTCAAGGGCTGGTGCCAGGAAAAAGGACACAGATTTGTAGTGAACTGGCAACAGTTTTTGGGAGTGAAAGTTCTTTAAATTTGATGGATTGCATCTGACTAAGGAGGGGGTCAGTGCATTGGGGCAGAAGTTTGACGACTTTGTAGAATATTTAAACTAGCAAATGGGGAGAGGGGTGCAGCACCCCATACGTCGAATGGGAAGAACACCCCTCACCCTCAGCTAGTGGTCAAACAGGAGTTCAACATGTTTGCAGTTCATTTGCATAACCAGGTAAGGAAAAAGGTCCAGCTCCCCATACAATGCACAGGGGAAACGCCAGACCTCACCCAACAACTAACACACTGAAATCTGGCCAATGGAAAATCATGTACACAAATGCTCGCAGTCTGGGAAACAAGATCCCAGACCTGCAGGCAATAATGACAGAGGGTAAACTGGACATAGTAGCAATTAACGAGACATGGTTTACCAGTAACCACACTTGGGAGACTTCAGTACCTGGCTATGTACTGCTCAGAAGAGACCAAGGTTCAAAAAGGAGGGGGGGTGGTGGAGTGGCCCTGTATGTCAATGAAAATATCAAAGCTACAGAAATTCAGAATACATATAAGGAGCCAGAAGAATTGTGGGTCACCCTGGAAACAGGAAATGGGACAGCCATAAGAACTGGGGTTGTCTACAGGCCCCCAGACCAGGAGGAGGAGGACATAGACACATTACTGTTAGAAGATACACAAAACATAACAGCTAAAGGAGAGGTTCTGATAATGGGAGACTTCAACATGCCAGATACAGATTGGTCAATACCAGCAGGAACATCTGCCAGAACTAGACACATGGTGGATTCCCTGCAGGGGGAAGGCCTCAAACAACTGGTACAACAACCCACAAGAGACAGGGCTATCCTAGATCTAGTACTGACTAACAGGGAAAGGATCACAGATCTCCAGGTAGAAAGTCACCTGGGGTCCTGTGACTATCACATGGTATGGTTCAATTTGGCCACTACAACTAAATCATCCCATTCCAAGACAAAAATATGGGACTTCAGAGGAACTGATTTTGATAAGATGGCCAACAGAGTTAAGCTAGCCCTGGCAAAAAGAAATACAGGTGAGGGTGTAAAGGCAAAGTGGGCAAGCATTAATGATGCAATACTTGAAGTAACATCCCATTGTGTTAGAGAGACAAGGAAGTGCAAAAGAAGAAGAAAACCACTTTGGTTCTCAAAAACAGTAGCAGAAAAGGGCAGAGCCAAAAGGCTGGCCTTCAGGAAATGTAAGGGAACACAGCGGGATGAAGATAGGGAGGCATACCAAACTTCCCTAAGGGAAGCAGGGAAGGCAGTAAGGCAAGCAAAGGCCCATACCAAGGAAACACTAGCACAAACAGTAAAAGAAGGTGACAAGACGTTATATAGATACATTAGTGAAAGGAGAAAGTCCAGAGGGGGTATTGCTAAGCTCAAAGGAGATAAGGGGGCGTGTGAGGAGGCAGACCATGTAAAAGCATTTATCTTAAATAGATACTTCTGCTCAGTATTTACTGAAGAGAAGGTAGGGCAGGGCCCACAGCTCAGCACCATGGACACAGGGGGGAGGGAGGTGAGCACTAGTCCCTTCACAAAAGAAAGGGTCCTACAACAGCTCAATAAGCTCAGGGTGGACAAGGCAATAGGACCTGATGGCATACATCCCATGGGTTTACAAAGGGAAGGTCCTGTCAAACTGATCTCATAGATTTCTTTGACTGGGTAACCAGAGTGGCAGACCAAGGGGGAGCAGTTGATGTCACCTACCTTGACTTCAGCAAAGCTTTCGATATTGTTCCACATAGAAGATTGATTAATAAGCTGGGTAGGCTCGGGGTGGGTCAGAAGTTGGTCAACTGGCTGGCAAACTGGTTGATGGGCTGAAAACAGAGAGTGGTGGTAAATGGTATATAGTCAGAAGAGATGCAAGTCACAAGTGGGGTGCCTCAGGGATCAGTCCTGGGGCCAGTCCTCTTCAATATCTTCATCAGTAACATTGCAGATGGACTGGAGGGTAAGGTTTGTCTGTTTGCAGATGACACCAAGATCTGCAACAGAGTAGATGATCCAGATGGGGTGGACAGAATGAGAAGAGATCTGGATAAACTAGCAAAATGATCGGAAGAGTGGGAACTGGGGTTTAATGCCAAGAAGTGCAAGATCATGCACATAGGAAAGAGAAACCCTGAAGCCACCTATAGGATGGGAGGGGAGTTGCTGGCAGTCACAAGGGAAGAAAGAGACTTGGGAATCATCATCACCGATGGCCTGAAATTATCCAAGCAGACCACTAAAGCAGTAGGTAAGGCTAGGGGGATGTTAGGGTATATTAGTAGGGGTATCACAAGTCGTAAGAGGGAGGTAATAATCCCTCTTTACAAGACACTGGTTAGGCCCCATCTAGAGTACTGCGCAGCGTACTGGAGGCCACACCTTCACAAGGACATTAACCAAATTGAGGCAGTCCAGAGAAGGGCAACCAAAATGGTGCAGGGACTGCATCAGAAAACATACGAGGACAGATTAACTGAGCTCAATATGTATACCCTAGAGCAAAGGAGGAGACAGGTGATATGATCAAACATTCAAACACCTTAAGGGCATTAACAAGGTGAAAGAGTCTAACATGTTTCAATATAAGAAAAATAGCAGGACAAGAGGACACAGCATGAGATTAGAGGGAGGCCGATTAAGGGGTAATGTGAGGAAGTTCTTTTTCACAGAAAGGGTGGTGGATGCATGGAACAGCCTGCCTCAGGAAGTGGTGGATATGAATACAGTGCAG
Source organism: Neoceratodus forsteri (assembly GCA_016271365.2). Lineage (NCBI taxonomy): Eukaryota > Metazoa > Chordata > Ceratodontiformes > Ceratodontidae > Neoceratodus > Neoceratodus forsteri. The sequence continues at coordinate 914,233,529 of CM057452.1, read as the reverse complement.
GGCTTCAAACAGGCATAGGATAGGCAAAAGGGAGCAATACAGATGAGTATGAATAGATAGGCCATTGACAGAGCAAAGGCCGATGGCACATTTATAAGGTAGAAAAAGAAATGGGCAGACTGGATGAGCCTTGCGGTCCTTATCTGCCGTCAACTTCTATGTTTCTATGAGGGGAAGGACCTAGGTATAATGGTAACAGGGTCCATGAACAATACTGGCCAGTGCAGGAGAGTGGCTGCAAAAGCAAACAAAATGCTAGGGTGCATATCGAGGGAGTTTTCATCCAGGTGAAGAGAGATGATCTTGAACCTCTATGGGTCGCTGGTTATGCTGCACTTGGAGTATTGTGTGCAGTTTTGGAGGCCATACCTGAAGTGTGATATCAGGCTACTGGAGGAGGTCCAAAGGAGGGCAACAAAGATGATATGTGGAATAGAGGGGGAGGAACTATGACAGCAGGCTGGGAGGTCTGAATATGTACACCCTGGAGGATAGAAGAGACAGGATAAGACATTCAAGTATCTGAGGGAATCAATAAGGATGGGGCAGATGGCATCTTTAAGCTAAGGAGGGGGAGGGGCACCAGGGGGGCATGGGCTAAGAATAGAAGGGGCAAGATTTAGAAGGGAAGTGAGGAGACACTATTTCACGGAGATGATGGTAGCAAAACAGAATTTAATACCAGAATGGGTGGTATCATGTAAATCTGTGAGCAGCTTTAAAAGGTCATGTGACAGGGAACAGGGGAGAGTGAAGGTGGGGGAGGTGGGGGCGGCAGTGGGATGACAAAGGGGAGGGGGGATTGGGGCAGCTGAAAACTAGGGGTGCTAGCTGCACACTTGAGCAGACTTAGATAGACTAGGTAGTCTGTTTCTGCTGGCACATACAGTACATATGTTTGTATGTTCCTTTCTCAACTCCAGATGCCGGAGGAATGCAGTCCTATGGACCTATAGGGCTATAATCAGCAAACTGCCCCAATATATTATTGACTCTCTGTCTGTCTCCTCTGCTGTCTACTACACACTGAAAAGCCTTTCTCTGATTTCCCTGATTGTTCCTAAGGTCAGGATGCACTTTGGTGCAGCAGCTATAAGCCATGCAATTCCTGTGCTATGTAATAACCTGCAAAAGACTCTAAAGCTTATAGCGCCAGTAAGCATGGCCTTCTTTAAGGCACTGTTTCATCGCAAATTCAGCGAATCCTATGAGTGTTATAATTAGATGTTCTTCCTGTGAACCCTATTTACTTTACCCTAGCTTGGTTACCCCAGTGCTTCTCCTGCCCAACCTTCCCTCCCGATTCGCGTGTCCTCCCCATAGCCATCCTTGTGCCCTCTCCATGTCCTTCTCCATCTTACCCTCCCCTTGTGACCCTTGAGACACCTTCCAACTCTACCCTCCCTTTGTCTAACCCCTATATACCATACTGGGTATGCATAGTATCCTCTGTAGTAACTGATATGTAATAACTTGTAATCATTTGTTTGTGTGGTGTATCTGTTGTATTTACTGACATGCATTTTGTGATGATCTCCTATAGAATCATTTAAATGTTATGCTGTACTGTCTTCCCTGTGGATTGCTTTGTATTATTCATGCTTACTTGATTTGTACTACTCTGCTTGTTGTATTACTGCCTGTAAAACTTTGATTTGTGAATCTGTTCTGACCTACCCAGGTCCACTTTATAAATGAGCATTGTCTCAATGGTGTTTCGTCTGATAAAATAAAGATGATTGATTGATTGATTGATTGATTGACTGACTGATTGTAGGTCCTCCTCTACACACAGCTCTCTCCCTCTCTTTTCAACCTCACAATTCCACCCCTGGCCTTCTTTCTTTCACTAATGTAGCTGAAAAAGGTATTTTCTTTTTTCTTCATTGCCTATTTTTTTTTCCCGTTTGCACCTTTGCACTCCTGATTTTCCAGATACGGTTCCCTGTCTTCCTCCCTCTGTGTTTCCTTGTATCTTCTGAAAGCTAGCCTTTTGTCTTTTACCTTTCCGGCCACATCTTTTGAGAACCATAGTGTTTTTCTTCTTTCTCTTTGCTTTGTTTTGCTTAGTTGCCTGGGCCGCTGGTACTTATGCCACTTCAGGAAATGGGGCACAAAGCCTGCCAATCTTCAGCGTGACCTCGGCTAGGCCACTGGTACATAAGCCATGTCTGGATAGTATGATCATGAGCATGGTGACCCTCGGTGTGGCCTTTGGCATGGACCGCTGGTACTTATGCCACCCGGGACATTGTCTATGAGGGAGACTGAGCGATATGACTTACCGGGCAATTGAAGTCTCTAAAGCTAGGGCTGAAATGGCTCCTAAACTGAGTCACTTTGGTGAGTTTTAGTTACCAGCTGACTACCATTTATAACTGGCAACTTGAACCTGGGGTGTCATGGTGAAGGCTTGGAGTTGGTAGAGGTTGTTGGAGGTAGGTGCAGGCAATTCTGGGCTTTCTGGGGGTGCCCTGGTGTTGAAACAGAGGCACTGGATTAACTCTTCATAGTGTGTGCAGGAGCAGCTAGAAGAGAACAAAAATAAAAATCTGAAAGGTAATTGCCCCCTTTTACAACTGAGAGCCCTACCACTTGGGCTAGGTCAGCCCCTATGCTTACTCACTTTGTGATGCCCTCTTTACCAGTTGAGTCATGCTTTGACCAGCCCCAGATGTCTTGGAGGAAAGAAGCAGCAGGTTACTGGACCAGGCAATGGTGGAGACACCTACTGGAGCTGGAATGCTGGAGTGGAGGCAATGGTTTACTCCCCTGGGGTCCCATAGGTGGGGATGATGCAGTGACAAAGATTGCTTTTGGTTCTCGTGTTGTTGGTTTTACATCCACGATAAGTACGCTAAAACCCTATTTATACGATCATATTCGCAATGGAGTAACCCAAGTGCTCGGGTTATTCAGCCCAAAGTCTTCCATGTAGACACTTACTTGATTGGGGTAAGCCACTCATTAAGACAGTCCCAGATTCTCTGAAAAGTTGGGGACGTCAAGCAGACTGAGTGGCTTACAGCAGCTTAAACTTCAGTGTGGACTGTCTGCATTGCGGCAACCCATTCATTTCCTGAGCCTCTTGTAATGCGGACGGTGGCTCTGGTCCACAGACTGCTGAGGTGATGTAGCATTGTGCTTGTGTGAGTCTCCATTTTCAGCAAGTGCTGTAAGCCAAATAGTTTTCCCACAAGAAGACAGTACCCTGAGCACAGCAAAGTAATAATAATAATAATAATAATAAAACGTTATTTATATCGCGCCTTTCTTGAATTCAAGGCGCCTTACAATATTAACAAATATAATAAATAATACATAGTACAACAGTAATCTGAGCTCCAAAAACAATAATTAGTTAAAATAAATTCTTGACCATAAGTAGGTCTTCATGGCCTTTTTAAATTTCTCTATGGTCGCACACTGACGAATCGGACGGGGTAGAGAATTCCAGAGGGTTGGAGCAGCATACACAAAAGCACGAGTGCCAGACGAAAGTAGCTGCTATAAAAAAAACAAAGTCTGTAATACTGTCAACTTTCCATCTGAAATATGTGGCCATGATTTCAGGCATGCACATTTGTGTCACCGCTTACATTGGCAAGCAGCTGTCTGCCCCCGACACACAGTCCCTCACCAGTATAGATTGTCATGGTGCACAGAGGGAACATGTAGACAGGCAGACAATGCATTGCAGGTTGTGGGGACCACACTGTTGCGGTCAGAATTTTGAAGTTCTACTAAGGGGGTCATGGAGCAGAGTTAATTAAGCAGCTCAGAGCTAAGCACTTGAAGCAATTAATGTACTTAAGGCAGTCCAGTCACATAAACCAGTGACATAGATAAGGCAGTTCAGTCACTTAACGCAATCAGATTTAATATACCAGTTCAGTCACAACAAGCAGTGGGTTAACACAGTAAGACGTAAGGATAGGCACACTAGAATGGATTAGAGGCTAGGCAGATGAAACAATGCTTGGGGCCTTTAAATATCTCTTTATGCTTGGTTACCTTTACTGTAATCAGGGGAAGACCCACCCTTTGTTAATATTAATAAGCCTTAATGTCTCTGCTTCCCTTAGTCCCAGCTTCACTGAATGTTAATGATGACCAATGGGGTATACCATTAATATGGCAAATGAGATTGAGTAACTCAAATACAAGTGACTCAGTCTCAGTGCCTCTGTTGTGGGCTACCCTGCAAGGGTAGAGACAGGAAAGGGCACGGCTAGAGGACAGTGACAGGATTCCAGAAGGTATCCATGAGGTATGAGGGGGTAGTGAGTGTAGAAGCTGCTGAGCTAGCCTTGTGGCAAGATGGTTAGGAAGGTTGGTTCTGGTGAGGAGGGTGCAGGGCTGGGGGTCGAACACAATGTTTTTGTGCTTTTCTGTGCTGGTTTTGCTTTGTTTTTTTCTTGTGTCCTGCTTCTTCTCCCTCCCCAACATGCACCCCCACCAGAGTTAGTTATTTTAGTTAGGGGTATGTGGGGGAGAAGCCCCCGCATGAAACAATTAAGTTTAGTTTCTCACTGCGAATGTACTTTGCCTTTTTGTTTTCGGTGATGTACTGTACATTTACCATTACGGTGATTGCCCTTTGGTGATCGCCGTTATCACATAGAACCAGCCAATGGGCCAAGTCTCTTTGTTCCAGCAATGGGCTGTCCTGCCTGTCTACTAAATACTGATAAGGAGCCATGTTCCCCTCCCCTCAGCAGAGGAGGCACAGAAACACCATGAATCAGATTACAATGCAGTTAGGTTCTGCAATAGCATGCAGTTAGGTCCTGCCTCTGTACTTCAAGAAGCAGCCCTGGCTAAAGCTAGATAGCTCAAGGTTTAGAGTTGAAGAATTCTTCCCCTTCCCACAGACTGTGCCTCAGCTGGCTTTAACTAGCAGTCCCTTGGCTCTCTGCCATGACAGTAAGTGCGCAAGTCTGTATGTTTGAGCGCAGACTACCTGTAATAAATAAGTAACCCTGCCTCCCCCCCTCCAGCATCTCCCTTTTGCTTAGTCACACAATAGGGATTTCTCTGAGTTGACAAGCATCTTCATTTTTCTTTCAGAATTATTTGGCTTCACCCTTATTAGCCTTTACTTCATTCACCCCCCACAATGCAACTGGACAGAGCAAGCAACTCCCCCCCCATAGGACTAGCTAAACAAACACTTCCTCCCCTGGCAGAAGCTGACTGGCTAACTATAAAAGAAATGTTGGGGACCAAGCTTACTCTCTCCTTAGCTGCTACTGGAGTCTATCCAGAATTTCCTGCACACTGGGAACTGCAAATCCACTAAGGAGAGATAATACCTTACTTGCCATACTACAAGACTCGACTGGATGGCAGATTACTGCTAGTGACTGACTAAGGCTGCTACTGGAAATCTTCTAGAAGGGAGTTAAACTGACAGGGCCTTGGGACTCACTTCAACCTTCTACCAAGGAAGCTGACATCTCCTTGCCCTGTGTCCTCCATCCTCACTGACCACACCCTCTCCTCTGGCTGCCTGTGCAGAGCCTTTCCTAGGATGGAGCAGTCCTGGCTACTTGCCAGGGGATTGACCCCTTTGTCCAGGAGTAAGCTCCTGAGGCTGGATCAGTGGCCTTAGACCTGCCTGGTGGAATGGCCTTTGGCTTGGGAGATGTACTCTGGGATGGTTCTTGGCCTGGAACCCCCTGGAGATAAAAAGTGTCCAAGTCTGAATTCAAACTGGGCCAGGGAATTGGCTGAGAGTGCTTACCGTGGCCTCCTGCTCCCCTCCTAGTACAGGAATGTGGTCAAACTGTTTTTTGGTCTGGCCTGACTAGGTGTTAGCCTTGGGCAGAGGTAAGGGAGAACAAAGGGAAGGAAAAATTTTGGCCATATTTTTAAATTGTGGTTTAAAACTCCTGGGTCCATCTGGTGAGGCAGGGGCCTGTCCTATGTTCCCTAGAGTTACCAAAGCTTTTCCAGGGTTCCCCACTAAGCTGGCAGGGTCCCCATGGCTGCCTGACCCCTAATGTCCCTAAAGATAGCCTATTTTCTGTGATGCCTCCCAATTTTCCTGGGGCACTACATTGCATGGGTTCTGAGGCAGGCCTGCATTCTCCATTAACCTCCTCTGGAGGTCTGAATGGGACATTGCCCCTAAAGGTTAATACATGGTAAATTTAGTTATTTATTTTTTTAATAAAAAGGTTTTTTCCGGCGTCCCGGGTTCGGGAACGGACTCGGGTTGTCAGGGGTCGGCAGGGGGAGAAGAGAATTGAGCGTCCATTGGGCTGCTTTCCTCTCCTGGGGTGGGTTAGGGCAACATGTCGCTCTGCAGCGGCTCCCGGTGGAAACCGGAAGCACTACAGAGGGACATTGATGCGGGAAGCACCAGAAAAAGCGGAAACTGCACTGGGATCAGCCGGATGATGGCGGCTGACCCCGACGTTGCCCTCAAGCACTCCCGACGGAGCAACGTCCACCTCAGCAGCACCCGGGCAAGAGAGTAAGAGTGCACTGGCCTGCCCCAACCGGTGCCTTCCCACTCGGAGGAGGGGGACTCACCCGGCAAAGGGATACTTCGGGCTAACCCGTGGAGGTTGCAATATGAGGTAGGAGGCTCTGGGAGGGAGTTGTGAGAGGGATCGCTAGTGGTGCTAGGTGGCCTGAAGGAGGAGCAGGTTCCAGTGAGTGAGGAGGGGAAAAAAGATAATACAAAAAAAAAAAGTTTATCTCTGTAGGGCTTCGTCTTTTTTTTTTCTTAACATGCCTTTTGGTAAGTGATAAGTTTTGTAGTGGTGTTAGCAACCCCCCATCGAGAAAGGCTTATTTTGTCCCCTAAGTGAGAAAGCCCATCTTCTTGAAGTTGGAACAAGCTGCTTTTGAAGAAAATGGGAGCTGTGTGGGAGACACTGTATTGAATCAGCAATTTACAACAAAGCTCACTATTGCTCAAATCTGAGGGAGGTGTACCTTACTTTAACTCTTACACTTGGTATTGCTTTGTGCTTATTTCTTTATTTAGTTTTTAATAAAGCGGGGGTTTGCAAAACTGCTTATCTTGTGAGTAACTTCAGAAGGATTGAAATACTGCATATTTGATTTTCACTTGTGGGTAGCTGGATTGTCTACTAGTATTTTGTGTCAGTTTGCATTAAACTATTTTTAAATAATTTTACTGGTGGCTGAGGAGTTGTCATTGCAAAGACTGCAGTTTGTGTATTTGAACTCAGACAGAGCCTCAGGTGGTGGAAATTGGTTTCCCCTGATTGCTTTCAGAGCACAGAACACCAGGCTGTATTGGGTCAGGGGAGACATACCTGTGTTGGGCTCAACTGCTTGATTTTTCTCTGATTGTTGTTTTGCTGGGTATTTTCCTCTGTTAAATTGTTGTGCAGGTTGTCTTGCTGAAAGGAAAGTCAACACTCATCGTAGTGGTGGGTCAGAGCTTGTAGGTGATTGTTTCCAGAGGGCACAGCTTGAGCCCAACCCTCCCTGCCCCTCGCCTTCCCAGGGTGTCATTTCCTTTATACCAGGAGTTCTGTATTAATTTCATCAAGAGGGCAAGGGGCATACAACTGTCATATCATTACCAGCACAGCACACTGCACTGACGATAAAAGCACACACACACTAACTAAAACAAAAAAGAAACAAAAAAAAAATTAAACAGGAAAGAAGACAAACATGTGGGGCATAGTGCAGTGCACTGGCTGTGGGGCAGCAGTTTTCCGGGAGACTTTCTGGAGGCTGAGATGCTGCCCTATTTGCAGACAACTCTGCTCTGAGGGAGGAGGTTGCCCGTTTCCATGCCAAACTGGACAGGAGTAGGGGAACCTCTCCCACCCAGGGAACACCAGGGCCACCACCGCTGCCTCAGAGGTTGCCAAGAAAGAGGAGTGGTTGGAACATAGTGGGCTTGGGGAGGGTGAGGGTGGTGGAACAGAGGCAGATCCCTCCAGTTGTACCATTCCACAATGTATACACCATTCTGGTGGAGCATAGTTCCCCTATGGATGCACCCACAGTGGAGACCAAGGAGGTTGCTGGGAACTGCCACAAGGGAGGTCCACAGGAAGGTGGCACAGCATGGTGAAACATTTCAATAAATAAATAAATAAAACAGAACACTACAGGGGAAGGAAGCAGCTCCTGGTGGGGGACTCAGTTATTAGGGGGATAGAACTGGGGGAAGCAGGGGAAAGTGAAGTAAGGTGCCTGCCTGGTGCCATGGCTTGGAGAGACAGGAAGTGAACCTTCAGGCTCACGAGAGCAACTGCACAGAAGACAGAGCTGGATGTCATTGTACCCTTAGGGATAAATGACTTGGCTGGGCATGGGAGTGCAGGAGGAGTTTGTGGAGTTGGGGGGGCCTTAGACAAGTAGCACACACAGTATCCTTCTCGGAGTTGCTGCCTGTCTATGACATGGGTGAGGCAAGGGTACTTTGCACCATGCGATTCAATGAATGGTTGAAAAACTGGTGTGGAGCATTGGGTTTTGGCTTCATTGGGGACTGGGATTCCACCTGGAGGGATACCCACCAATACTGGCATGATGATTTGCATCTGTCCGGGAGGGAAATCAGTCTCCTGGGTGACAGGTTTAAATGCTTCATTGGCAACCCAACCCAGTTTGATCAACTTAGGGTAGCTTGTTCATTCCACTGGGGTGTCATATAGATGAGGCACACTGATGAGTCCTGGTCAGATGAAACACGTGTCTGTGTCTTCTGTTGGCACCCTTTGCATACTGTGTCAGAGGCCTTTCGGCACCATGCAGTTCTGCTTAAAGTTGAACCAGCATAATATTTTGTGGTTATTTGGATATGCAGCCCATGATGCTTTGCATTATGGGGGTATGTGTGATTTTGTATTTCTTTTATATATATATATGCAGTACTCATGGTTTAAGGTAGACAGATTTAGTTCTTGTGGCCCCATGCATGTACGTGTGTCATATTGTCATGGACCTTATGGGATGGATGGTAGAAGCCTGGATAAATGATGCCAAGGCAGCTATGTTTAGTATGTGTGATTTTGTATTTCTATGTTTAGTATGGACACTTGAGCCCTGGAAAGTAGTGCACTGATATCATAGTGGCTTAACAGGGTAACGGGGCCAAGCATATTTTCCAGTGCTTCTATGCTGAGGTTCTATACTGGATTCTAAGCCCCTCAACCAATGAAGTTTTTGGATTTTCCCTACACATTTCATAATTTTGTTAAACACACACACACACACACACACACTCACACTGGTTAAAGACCCTTGGCTGTACCTCAGGTCTAACCCATCAGGAGGTATGTTAACTTACAGTTGGTTAAAAAATGGGCAAGCAACCTCTGCATTCCCATTTGCTAAAACTCTGTCCAAGGTGTGCAATTAGGTGACCATAAACGTAAAGATCTGAAATTGTTAGTCACTCTGAACGATCCAATATAGCGTTCATATAATAACTGTCTGCTTTAAAAATGTTATGACACTTCATAGAATGTGTGAATATTTTCTACTTTAAAAATGCTGTAAAATGTTCTAAAAAATTTTCAGTTTGTACTTAGCATATTTAGAGACAGCACCATTTAAAGTACTGTTGTCTTCAACTCCTAGACAATTAAATATATATATATATATATATATTCATGGCAAAAAAATCAATTTAATGCATCAGTTAGGGTTGTTCCACGGCGACAAAAGTGAGGAAATGGGATGTTAGGGTTCCCACCCCCCTTGCACTCCACCCCAACCCCGCACCCACCAACAGGCTCAGGGTGTGCATTGGGGTCATCGGTCCTAACTCTCACCCCATCCCATGTGCAAACAAGCTGAGGTGGTGCAGTACAGGAGAATAGGGTGAGAGTTAGGACCGATGACTCCCAACGCACACCCCAATGCCTGTTGGTGGGGCCGGGGTGGAGGTGGGGTGCAAGGGTGGTGGGAACCCTAACATTGAATGTCCTCACTTTTGTTGCTGTGGAACAACCCAAACTGATGCATTAAATGGAGTTTTTTGCCATGAATTTCCCTTCTTTTTGAGAATGTGCACTATAAATAGTGAAGTAACGGTAACGCAAATGCAAGAACAAATGCTAACGCACATGGTGATGCAAACATAAACAATAACGCAAATGGTAATACAAACACAAGTGCAAATGTTAATGAAAACAGAAACGCAAGTGCATACGGAAACACAAACCGTAACGCACACGGGCACGGTAACGTAATTGGAAATGCAGACAGTTATGGTAATAGGAATGATGACACCAAAGAAGACACAAACAGAACTGCAAATGCAAATGGAAGCGCGTATGCAGATGCAAATGGAAATGCACATGGTGACGCAAAAGGAAACGTAAACAAAAACAGTAATGGAAATGCAAATGTTAACAGTTACGCAAACGCAAGCGCAAACAAAAATGCAAAGGGTGATGCACACAGTGGAGTAGACAGGAATGGTAATGCAAACAGAAACGCAAATGCAAGCATGTACGGAAACACAATTGGTAACGCGCACTGTCACGGTACCACAATCGGAAACGCAAGTGGTAACAGTAACAGCAACGATGATGCCAAAGGAAACACAAACGCAAATGGAAGCACGTATGCAAACGCAAATGGTCACATACACGGTGATGCAAAACAAAATGCAAACAAAACCAGTCATGGAAACACAAATGTTAGCAGTAATGCAAACGCAAGCGCAAACAAAAACACAAAGGGTAACACACACGGTGGTGTAGACGGGAACGGTAACGCAAACAGAAATGGAAATGCAAGCGCATATGGAAACACAACTGATAACACGCACAGTCACGGTACTGCAATAGGAAGTGCAAATGCTAACGGTAACAGCAACGATGATGCCAGAGGAAACGCAAATGGAAGCACGTATGCACACAGTGACGCAAAACAAAATGCAAACAAAAACAGTAATGGGAATGCAAATGTTAACAGTAATGCAAACGCAAGCACAAATGAAAATGTAAAGGGTAACACACACAGTGGCATACACGGGAACAGTAATGCAAATGGAAATGCAAATGTAAGTGCATACGGAAATGCAAATGGTAATGCACACAGTCACAGTACCACACTAGGAAATGCAAATGCTAACGGTAACAGCAACGATGACGCCAAAGGAAACGCAAATGGAACTACGCAGACGCAAATGGTAATCCACATGGTGATGCAAAACGAAATGCAAACAGAAACAGTAATGGAAACGCAAATGGTAACAGTAACACAAATGCAAGCGCGAACAAAAAGGCAAAGGGTAACACACACAGTGGTGTAGATGGGAACACTAACACAAACAGTTACAGAAACGCAAGTGGGAAAGCTAACTGTGACAGTAACAAAAGCACACACCCTTTTTTTCACCAACAGCTGCATAGAGAAACACAGTGAATACAAAGAATGTATGCATAATAATGGGCCTCAGAGCCGAAAATGAGCACTTAGAATACTAAATTGCTTATATCTCAGGAACCGTATGACATAGAAAAAAAATTAAAATTTCATATAAATTATGACTTTCCTGGAAAGTTTTGTACTTAGTCCCTTGGTGGGGGCTAAGCATTTTTCCGACGAAAAGTCCGTATCTCGAAGTGTTTCCGAGATACGGGCCCCGAAAGACGTGGCGGATGCCGCAATGTTAGTCAATGGGAAAAAGCGTCAACTTAGGAGCACCCTTACTTTCCATCCGTGAAATATGTTGTCACCAAACCACAAAAAGGCACATATGTGGGATGTTGGCTTTCTTCCTTCCAAATTTCAGCCCAAAAGACCAAACTGTTGTTTTGCAGCAGGGTGGCAAGGAATTCCTGTTATTTTGGGCATAGTGTCGCAAAATAGTGTCGCAAATCACGACACTTTCGCAAATGAAATCACGAAAGTGTTGTGAGTGCGATGCTACTTTGCGACACTACTTTTTACAAAAATTTCAAAAACTTATTTCTGGGGTGTTTAACCCCCCAAAAAAAGACATGGCTAGCACACTCAGGGTTCAATTAGGTGAACACAAAAAGAATTGTGTCCCTAGAGGGTCCCAAATTTAAATGGCAAGCATTTCTGTGACCACTAACTGAAAAAAATTGGCTGACTCACGACACTACAGGGGTCATTTGCGACACTAAAAACTGCATTTGCAACACTGTTGAACTTTTTGTTAACTTTTCCCATTGACTATAATGGGAAACTTGTTTTTTGAATAACTTTTGAACCATGTAATATTTTTTCATGAAATCTTCGAAAGGCACATCAGAGACCCAGGCCGCATGTTTCCTGAAGTTTTCGGACCAGTCGCACAAACCATGCGACCTGTAGGTGCGAGCAAAGAATGAGCAACAAAGCATAAACGTGCTATAGAAGGTCGCTTTATACCTTCGCAACTGTATATCTGACTGTTACAAAACTTGGCAGATCCAGAGATCTATGGTACTGCTCTGTGCCTGCCAAATTTCAGACAAGTCCGTCATACAGTGGCAAAGTTATTAAGATGCAAAATGTCACACTTTAACCTTAAATGGGGTACTCAACCCTAACAAGTACCACTGTCATTTTGATCACTCATCCCAAAAGGTGATTTTGCAGAGCCACCATGCAATTCTGCGCCACAGGTGTGAAAACATATTTCAGGCAGGATATGAAAAATGACAGCTATACTGTTCATAAGGAGGTGTGATATAATGGCAATGTTGAAAATCTGGAGTGAAAATATTAAAAAGTGGCGAAGTTAGGAGCGTGCATAGAAACTGTGCAATGCACACTTGTAACACAATCATTTTCTGGAATTTTTTCACCAAATTTGCAACATGGGATTTTTGGGACCCACCTCATGAACAGTGGCACTGTTGTTTCATTAATCAGCCCCAAAAGGGGATTCCACGCAGTGGCCACAAAATTACCTTTCAGGACAGAGTAATGAAATGACAGTGACAATGTCCAGGAGGTGGGGTCCCAAGAACCCCATGTTGAAAATTTGGGGCCAAAATTCCTAAAAATGACTCAGATATCAACCTAAGTTGAACTCCTCCCAACCCCCAATTCCTATTATTTGGCCTACCTTGAAATCTTTACTTTGCTGGTCGGCTTTGAAGAGTGCAGATGTATCCCAGTCCACAGAAGATTGCTGCTCCAGAACTCCAGAGGTAAGTATGGGTAAGGGGGGGGGTGCAGTGATGTGGGTGCACAGTGGCAGGGTCAGGATGGCGGAGGGGGATGGGGAGACAACGATGATCCGTTTTCTTTTTTGCAGGTTTAAACAAAGAAAGACACTGGGGACAGTTTTCTTTTTTTCAACAGTAAATGATGTTGTGTACATTTCTGGACACTGGGAGTGGGCTCCACAGTGTCCGGGGGGGGGACGGGGAACAGAGGGTGCAAGGAGGACAGCAGCAGTGGGAGGCAGTGGGAGGGAGTGATTTGCTGGGACAGAGGAGACAACGAGGTACAGTTTTTCTTTTTTGCAGGTTTAAGAAAAGAAGACTTTGGGGATGGTTTTCTTTTTTTTAACAGGAAATGATCTTGTGTACATTTCTGGACACTGGAAGTGGGCTCCCCAGTGTCGGGGAGGATGGGGAGTGGAGGGTGCGAGGACAGCAGCAGTGGGAGGGAGGGAGCGAGAGGGAGTGATTTGCTGTGTGCAGGAGAGCCTCAAACAGAACAGAGGGTGTGGTGAGGACAGCAGCAGTGGGAGGGAGCGGGAGGGATTGATTTTCTGGGGAGTGCTCAAACAGGTACGGAGGGAGCAGGGAGGACAGGAGCAGTGGGAGGGAGTGGGAGGGATTGATTTGCTTTTGAAGACAGGCTCAGTGTGTTCACATGGCAGCCATTGTCACTATAAGTGCTATGGCACAGTGAACATGCAACCAGGAAGTAAATGTACTGCAGGGCTGTTTACACATCAAAGGACCGAGCCGCGCTACTATTGGTTCGGCTCTGTCTTTTAAAAACTTTGCCAACTCTGCCCCAAAACCAGAAAGTGAGTCATTAGCAGCCTGCCTACATACTCGCCTATCACAGACCTGCCCCTCGAACAGAGCTCTCCAGTGGACGCACCCCCCCGACACACCCCTCTATAGCAACTCTCATATCAACAAGTTTGTCTGTGCTTGCATGCACTACGAACTTAAAAAGGGAAAAAAGAATCCTGTGTTCATTTCAAAAACCTGGAACTGGGGAGTGGTAAGACTGACAACTTGAATTTTGATGCATTTTGTAACTCAACGGTTATTGCCTAATAATGCACTAAACTGCACCATTTAACTCCTAAATTTTCAAACATTTCCAGGGAAGCATGCCCCAGGACCCCATAGAAAAATGTTTGGAAACTAACCACCTCCAAATCCTTGCTATGCACTTAAACTGAAACTCCTCCCACCCCTGACCTGTTCCTGTTCCTCTGAAGAGGTCTTCCCTGTCAGTCGCTGCCAGCAATTGGGTTTTGGTTTCCTACTATCTTAACCTGCTTATCTAGTGTACTGCCTGCTCATTTGGTAAACATTCTCTATGCCAAATTTCTTGTTGTATTGCTGCACATGCACTCGTCTGAATGAACATGAATATTTTTCACTTAACCTGGTCCTGGATGTACCTGCAAATGATAATACTTTATATTTGTGATTGCACTTCTGTAACTTACAATGCACTGTACTGTAATTTGTTTGTTGTTCTTCCTGTTTCCATTTCTCCCAGGTCGCACCTGGAAATGAGCCATAGCTCAGTGTGCCTTTCCTGGTCACTAATTTATAAATTAATAAACAGGAAATAAAGCAAGACAAACAATGTGTGGCTGCTCTCAAGAAGACTGGCAGAATATTAGGGTGCATAAAAAGATGGGTGACCAACAGGAAAGAGGAAGTTAACCTGCCTGTTAACAAGGCCTTGTCAGGCCCCACCTAGAGTACTGTATGCAGTTCAGGGCCACTCAATACAAAAAGGACATTAAGGCAGTCAAGAACGTGCAGTGCAGGGCCACAAAAATGATCAGGCGTATTTAAGTCAAATGTTATGAGGAGACGCTAGTGGCCTTTAACATGCTTACAATGGTGAAAAGGAGATTGCAATGGTACATGATCCTACCTACTGTATGTGCCAAACAGGAAAGCAAAAAGGGTTATAAGGAAGTAATCAAAATTTTGGAGACCCAACTAAGAAATGCGGTGCTGGGGTACAAAAAGGCTGATTATATACTGTCTATAGCAAGAAAACAAGAAAACAAGTCCAATGCATGAGAAAATATATAAAAACTGAAGTGGCAGGAGATAAAACTATCAAGAAAAAGAAGGCATAAAAAGTCACAAATAAATCACACAGGAGCAGCATAAAATACACAGAGTCCAAATAAGTGAGTCTGCCCTTCAAGGTTCCAGGAACATGAAGGATAGATTCAGTTACATGGACTCTATGTATTGTGCTCTTCTCCTGTATATTTTGTTCTTATTGATCTTGTTTGCAGTTGCACTTGTGAGTAGGGATGATCAGAATCATCAAAATCTGATCCGTTGTCAGATTTCAGCATAATCCAATTCTGATTCTGCTTCCGATTCTGATTCTGGTTCTGAGTCAGAACTGGAATCTAAAACCTTACTCCCAAAAGGGTTCCATTGAGGCATATAGAGGGTGCTACCAGTGATAACCCTCAGAGGCCACTGGCAACTGCAAGGTGAGGATGGGCAGCAGGCAGGAAGTGCTCTTCCTGCCTGAAAGATGAAGATTAGAACCAGAATCAGATTAGGATTCAGAGTCTGAAAACACTAATTTCAGAATTAGGATTTTGGGACTCAGTATCTGAAAATCCTAATTCCTAATTTTCGGATTGAAATCTGGTTAAATCCTATTCCAAATTTCAAATTCCGATCATTCCTGCTTGTGAGTTGGGAAGCATATACCTTCAGTATAGATGCATAAAAAGATAAAAAATAGTTGCAGTACCAGTATACTGGTGCCATTCAGTCACCACAACATCCTACACCCATACCCACAGTTTCACAAAGCAGAAAGTCTGGTGACACATCCATGTAGACCCACATGACATCTGGCATACAATATGCACATTTTGTCTTGCCCTTCATAAGATTCCAGGCAAGGTGACACAGATAGTAACTCGAATGTGCAAAACCAGCTGAAATGAAAGCATCCAGCTGATATTAATCAGGTAGGCAGTGGTAGCACTTGGTCATGTTAGCAGTAGTGATTTATAGCTTAAGGGAGAGCAATCTTCAATGGATGTCTCTGGTACACTGTCATCCACTGACAGTTCTCAGTCTCAACAATCTATGAACAATTTTATGCTACTCACCTCCCAAAGCACACCCATGGCAAAAACTCAGACACAACAAAAACTCCCTGACCACTTGTCCACAGTAAGCAGCATTTCCACAAAGTCAAACAAAATAATCCTCAGCCAGATAGGATCATGGAAACAAAAGTTCACCACAAGTCCCGCAAACTGTCAAACTATATAACTTTGGCTATTGAAACATTTATATCCATTGTACCAGTTTACTGCCTTTCAGCAATTTTCCAGTAAGACTGTTACTGATTTGATTGAGTCATTGGAGCCGCAGTGTCTGAGGCTATCTGGGTATTATTCTCCGTGTTATACCAGAGTTTATGCCAGAGCTGCATGGTGCCATGCTTACATAGAAACATAGAATTTGACAGCAGATAAAGACTGCTTGGCCCACCCAGCCTGCCCATTTCCCTACCTAATGGATAAGCTGCAGATCCTAGTTAACCAGCAGCCTACTTCTTTCTACCCCCTACCCTCTAGAATTGCCTTATGAGTGTCCCATGCATGCTTGAATTCAACCACTGTTTTTGACTCCACAACCTCCTCCGGAAGGCCGTTCCATGCATCCACAACCCTCTCTGTGAAAAAATACTTCCTTACATTACCTCTGAGCCACCCCCCCATCTTCAAATTGTGCCCCCTTGTTCTTGCACACCTCTTTTTTTGAAAGATGCTACCCTCTTGGACTTTGTTGATTCCCTTGAGGTACTTGAAAGTTTCTATCATGTCCCCCCTCTCCCTCCTTTCCTCGAGGCTATACATATTAAGCTCCTTTAGTCTCTCTTTATATGTCTTCTGGTGCAGACCCTGCACCATTTTAGTTGCCCTCCTCTGGACAGCTTCCATCTTGTCTATGTCCTTGTGGAGACTGGGTCTCCAGAACTCCACACAGTACTCCAGTTGGGGTCTCGCTGGTGATCGGGCATTCACCGTCCACGCGCCGAAAATGTGGAACTCCCTTCCGGCCCAAGTTCGTGCCTCCCCCTCCCATTCCTCCTTCAAAACATCCTTCTGGAACTTCCTAAAAGCTGGCGCTACCTGCCTGTGTGCCACATAATGCCCATTCTCATAGCCCTATTACCTTCGCTGGTACCCCTACTAGGCACTTACTGCCCCACTGTTAGAGTTGTTTTTTATTCTAATTTCTAGGCTATGTCTTGATTCCTAGGTTATGTCTTGATGTTTTTCTACCTCCCCATGATGTTCTTTGAGCCTGTATGTACCTTATGCTGTTTTACCCACTGTTGGAGCATGTGGCTCGGGTTTGTAACCACGACTCTGTATTTTGTTTCATGGATACCTTGTAACTCTCCTAGGTCGCACCTGAAAATAGGCACTTGGCTGTCTAGTGTGCTTATCTGGTTACCAAAACCAAATAAATAAATAAATAAACTATAGTGGCACTACAGTGCCACTATAATATATTGTCTTAAAAGTGTTTTCATTCAGTTCCAGTAAAATTGTTAAAAGTTAAACCTGTTAAAACAGTTATAAATGTGGGAACATTTTTCTCTTCACATTTTTATGCAATAAATGCTACCTGTTTTAAATAAACAGAGATTTTAAAAGCCTGCATCCGCCATCATTGACCCAGACATATTATCAAAGGCCTGAATCTACGACCATTCACCCAGGCATATTATCAAAGGTCTCTATCTGCTGACGTTCACCCAGACATATTATCCAAGGCCTGCATCCACCATTGTTGATGCAGGCATATTATCAAAGGCCTACATCTGTTGTTTACAAAGCCATATTATCAATTGCCTGCATCCCCTGTTGTTCACCCAGGCATATTATCAAAGGCCTGCTTATGCCATTTACCCAGGCATATTATCAAAGACTTGCATCTGACGTTGTTCACTCAGGCATTTGGTCAAAGGCCTGTATTCACTGTTCTTTACCTGCGCATTTTATCAAAGGCCTGCATCCATTGTCGTACATGGAAGCATTTATTAAAGGCCTGCATAAGCTTTCATTCACCCAGGTATAATATTAAAGGCCTCCACCTGCAGTTTACCCTGACATATTATCAAAGGCCTGTATCTGCTGTTGTTCATGCAGGCATATTTTTCACAAAACAGTGGCATGAAGGGTTGAGGAGCTGAAGTACACACATGCTGCCATGCTGTCAATCTGGGTATGGGAGCAAACACGATGGTTGCCGGGGGTCAGCCAAAGGGGACAAGTTTGAGCATCTGAAGGACAGCTCTCCTGTCCCCAGGAGGGAAGGGTCATGACTGCAACTGACTGGAGGCTCGATTGTGGTACAATTGTTGGTTGATGTTGAAGGAAAGGTACCGCCAGTCTGATGTAGGACATGTGTGCCTCCACACAGCACCTCCTGTCATCAGCGCTGTGGCAGGGGCTGCAGTGGAGAACAAGGAAAAGTGGCTCAGACTGTATGAAGCCCTGCCCTCCTTCCCACGGCCCGTGCCACCAAAGGACTGCCAGCCTCCATTCGAGATGGATTCTCCAGGGGTGTGGAGGATGGTCTCTTCTCCTTCAGTCCCACCATGGGGAGGAACCTTTGGGGTAATTTTGGGAGGATGGCAGGTCTCTGGGAGGTGATTCCTGGTCTGGGGGGGGGGATGGATCTGGTAGTCTGTCTGAAACACAATGGATGAAAAAGCTTTATGTAAAAAAAGGCCTGCAGGACATATTATCAAAGGCTTTCAATGGCCTGCAACCACTGTAATTCACCTAGGCATATTATCAAAGAGATTACGCTAACTCTGATGTACTTAGGTGATATTTTTAAAGGAGGCTGCAGGGCAAAAGAAGCAAGTCTGTCCCGTAGTACTGAGGACATGCAAAGAGTATCACAGGAAAAGTTGCAGTGCCCATTGTAGCAAGATATGGCAAATTTTTTTATGTAACACAAAATCCATAGGCTCTGGCCACTGCGCAGTTCAATACTATCAGAATAAACACACAATTAAACATAGACCAATCAAACATGCCACTTAAACAGCAATAGGGAAGCAGGGGTGGTTAAATCCTATCATATATCTCAAAGCAATTTAAAGAAGTTGACTCCTGAAGGTCATGTAGCCAGGCTAACACAAAACATTTTTCCAAAAAGATGGAACCTGAGCCACTTCTGAAACAATTCCTCCAAGGGAGAGCTCCTCAACCTGATGGACAAGGCATTCCATATACTGTAGACTAAGCTGCAATAGAAAAAGTGCTATCTCCCAACTGCCTTAAACGGAATCTAGGGATAGAAGGCATATTCACCTCAGCGGAGAGACAAAGCTTGGACTATATAAGACAAAGAGATCCTTTAGATAGTTGGGGCTCAGACTGTGCAGGGTTTTGCATGTTAACAATACAGTCTTGAGGGTGATGTTCTATCAAATTAGCAGCAAGTGCAGTTCACACAAGACCAGGGTGGTACTGGATGCTCAGAGGTCCTTGTTCTGAAAATCAACCAATCTGCAGCATTCTGCACCAGCTGCATGTGATGTGGTGCACCAACACGTCACACACAGTTGCTCTAGGTATAGAGTATTGCAGTAGTTAAATCTAGACATCACAAAGGTATGCACTAGGGTCACCAAGTCATCACCCTCCAGATAGTGCATAATATAGGCAATAGTACTTAGTTGGAAAAATCCACTGTGAACTACAGTCACCCCTGGTGTTCTAGGTAGTTTATTGTCCCCCAAAACACCCAGATATTTTTGTATTTGCTAATAGGGGCCAGTCATTAAAAGCTGGATCAGCAGGCAAGCCTTCCATTTTCGGCACTCATCTCAGACATTGTTCCACTAGCAGCACCTCTGCTTTCTTGGGTTAATGTTGAGCCAGGTGACAGCCATCTACTCATCAGGTCTAGCACTGAAATTGCTGTCAGGTGAAAATGACAGGTACAGATAGGTGACATCTGCATAGCATTGAGACTGTGCTGTCTAATGATGTCTCTTAATGGCAGCACATGTACAGTGAATAACCGGAGGACAGAAGATACCACTGAGGCACCACACAACTAATCGTAGAATACCGAGACAAACAAAGTCCCAGAACAACCTGCTGGAATCTGCCACATATGAGGGAACTTCCACCTTTGTGCTGTCCCAATGTGTCCTCCTTAATGAATCAGATCACCCATCAAAGTTCCATGATCCAGTGTATTAACTGATGACATTTCCTCTATCTCTTGCCAGAGGAAGGTCATTCAAAACACTGAAAAGTGTGGTTTCCATGATATCCCAGAATCAGCAACCAGACTGGAATGGCTCATAGATGTTATGTTTTTTAGATGTGCCATAGGCAGCATCATCACTACCTTGTCTGTTTAGGAAATACAGAGTGGCAAGGAGAGGAAGAGTGGTTGCATAATATATGTAGGAGGGAATTAAGGCCACAAAGGTACAGGGACATCAAGAGGAGGAGGGGCTGTAAGTGCTGTGTGTCATCCTGGAGGCAGGCTCAGGAACCACTATCCATACCAGGGTAGTGTACAGACCTCCAGGGCAAGGGGAGGAGACAGATAGGGCACTAGGGGAAGCCCCCATCAGGATGGTAAGGGGGAGCTGCTGCTAGTTGGAGACTTCAATCTGCCAGATGTGAAATGGAACCTCCCAGCTGCAACTTTGGCAAGGAGCAGGACCATCCTTGACTCCCTAAAAGTGTATTTTCTTGGGTAACTAGTCAAAGAATATACCAGGGATGGAGCTCTGTTGGAACTGGGACTTAAAAACAGGGAAAGCATTGCAGACATCACAGTGGGCAGTCCCCTAGGTACCAGTGATCACCGCAAATTGTGGCTCAAGATAAGGACAATAGCAGAAGGGTCAAGGGTCCTGGACTTCAAGAGGGTGAATTTTAAAGAACTGGGAGATTGTCTAAGAAATTTCCTTTGGAAGGATTGCCAGGGAGGAGCAGAGGCACAGTGGGAAAGAATAAAGGAGTACACATTTAAGGCAAGTATCATCAGTGTGAGGGAAGTAAGCAAAAGCAGAAGGAAATGTGGGCTGTTATGGTTCTCCAGGGAAGTGGCAAGAGTGATAAAAAGAAAATGGGTAGCATTTAAGAGGTACAAAGAAATGCAGAAGGAGGAGGACAAGCAAAGCAGAAAGCAGTTGGCATCCTGTTTAGGTGAGCAAAACTGCAGACACAAGAAAGGATTGCCAGAGGCGTCACTAAAGGAAACAAGACTTTTTTCAGGTACATACGGTACATAAGTGGAAGAGGAAAGCAATGGGAGGGGATACAAACAGTAAAAGAAGGTGACAAGACTTTCTATAGACAAACAGTAAAAGAAGGTGACAAGACTTTCTATAGATACATTAGTGAAAGGAGAAAGTCCAGAGGGGGTATTGCTAAGCTTAATGGAGAAAAGGGAGCATGTGAGGAGGAGGACCCTGTAAAGGCATCTATCCTAAATAGATACTTTTGCTCAGTATTCACTGAAGAGAAGGTAGGGCAGGGCCCACAGCTCAGCATCATGGACACAGGGGGGAGGGAGGTGAGCACTACTCCCTTCACAAAAGAAAGGGTCCTACAAGAGCTTGCTAAGCTCAGGGTGGATAAGGCAATGGGACCTGATGGCATACATCCCAGGGTACTAAGGAGCTAAAGGAGGAACTAGCAGAGCCATTAGCAGAATTGTTTAGTGAGTCTCTGAGCACAGGAGAGGTCCCAGAAGACTGGAGAAGGGCTCATGTGATCCCACCCACAAGAGTGGTAGCAGGAGGAGGCGGGAACTACAGACCCGGTCAGTCCTACTCAGTAGTGGCAAGATTATGGAAGCACTCCTTAAGGAAAGGATAGTGCAACACCTGGAATCCATAGGGCACAGGATCCAAGACAGCATGGGTTTACAAAGGAAGGTCCTGTCAAACTAATCTCATAGATTTCTTTGACTGGGTAACCAGAGTGGTGGACCAAGGGGAGCAGTTGATGTCGCCTACCTTGACTTCAGCAAAGCTTTTGACACTGTTCCACATAGAAGATTGATAAATAAGCTAGGTAGGCTCGGGTGGGTCAGAAGTTGGTCAACTGGGTGGCAAACTGGTTGACTGGCAGAGAACAGAGAGTGGTGGTAAATGGTATACAGTCAGAAGAGATGCAAGTCACAAGTGGGGTACCTCAGGGATCAGTCCTGGGGCCAGTCCTATTCAACATCTTCATTAGTGACCTAGCAGATGGACTAGAGGGTAAGGCTTGTCTGTTTGCAGATGACACCAAGATCTGCAACAGAGTAGATGATCCAGATGGGGTGGGCAGAATGAGAAGAGATCTGGATAAACTAGCAGAATGGTCAGAAGAGTGGCAACTGGGATTTAATGCAAAGAGCAAAATCATGCACATAGGAAGAGAAACCCTGAAGCCACTTATAGGCTGGGAGGAGTTGCTAGCAGTCACAAAGGAAGAAAGAGACTTGGGCATCATCATCACTGATGACCTGAAATCATCAAGCAGACCTCTAAAGCAGTAGGTAAGGCTAGGGGTGTTAGGGTGTATTAGTAGGGGTATCACAAGTCGTAAGAGGGAGGTAATAATCCCTCTGTACAAGACATTGGTTAGGCCCCATCTGGAGTACTCGTGCAGTATTGGAGGCCACACCTTCACAAGGACATTAACCAAATTGAGGCAGTCAGAGAGGGCAACCAAAATGGTGCAGGGACTGCATCAGAAGACATATGAGGACAGATTAACGGAGCTCAATATGTATACCCTTGAGCAAAGGAGGGAGAGAGGTGATATGATCGAGACATTTAAACACCTTAAGGGCATAAACAAGGTGAAAGAGTCTAACATGTTTAAATATAAGAAAAATAGCAGGACAAGAGGACACAGCATGAGATTAGAGGGAGGCCGATTAAGGGGGAATGTGAGGAAATTCTTTTTCACAGAGAGGGTGGTAGATGCATGGAATGGCTTACCACAAGAAGTAGTGGCTATGAATACAGTGCAGGGCTTCAAACAGGCATGGGATAGGCATAAGGGAGCAATACAAATGACTATGAATAGATAGGTCACTGACATAGCAAAGGCCGATGGCACATTTATAAGGTAGAAAAAGAAATGGGCAGACTGGATGGGCCTTGCGGTCCTTATCTGCCGTCAACTTCTATGTTTCTATGTTTCTATGTTTCTAGTGAGTATCATCTTCATGTCCTTCAAGAAAAATTTAAAAGAATAACTCCTATCTGAAGCCATCTATCACTGCTTCCCTGACTAATGCTGGTGTAATCTCACCTCTGCCATGACAAGATGCACCTGTCTACTGCCACCCTTTCACTCTTGCCCATGGTCGCTGATTTTCGTTCATCCCAAGCTTTCTAGTATGTGAAGTATTGTACTTTCTGCACCTTATGTATCTCATGCTACTGTCCCTGCCTGATCTTTGGCTAATGGAATCTGATCTGAGTGCCCTTCACACAAGACTGTTGAATTTGAACTATTTTTTACCTGATGTTAATTAAGGATCCCTGTAATGTCATGTATTTTCTATCTCTGTATTGTTATTTATTACATAGCCAACTCTTGTACCTTTTGTTACTTTCACCTCACATGTGAGGTGGGACTATCACTCTGTACCTGTATGCACTGCATTTTCTTGAAATTTAATCAGCTTTATTAATTTTGATAAACAGAAGAAAGTACACAAGCAACAAACACATTGCCAGTTGATTTGACATCTGGAGAAAACAAATGCAACAAGGCCAAAACAAACCCCCCTCCCCCATCCCCATACCTCCCCGCCCAACACACACACACACACACACAGAGGATGGTGCCCAAGGTCTTAACAAAAACTAAGAATTAATACTGGTAAAAACATTAAACATTAGTGGAGATATTGGGCTCTAGGTAGGAAGCTCAGGGAACACTCAAGAAATCAGGTTAAATAGAGGGCCCCATTTCCTATTGAAGTTAGGAAGATAATGACGAAGGCTGGCAATCATACATTCAACTCAAAGAGAAAAAGAAAGTTCCTCTAACCACTCCAAATATGAGATGCAGGATTGATCCAGTCAATGCCTGAGAGTGGCCTTCTTGACCGTCATGGAGATGAGGGACATATGGTATCTTCTCTCCCTAACAGGGATCTGCAAGAAGTTGCCAAGAACGCAAATTCCAGGGGAGACAAGACTAGCTAAGCCCAGAAGTGGGTCACTGTGGTTTTCAATCTGTTCTCATAGGGAAGACACTTTTTCGCAGGTCCAGAAGATGTGCAAGAGGGTGCCATCCTCTTTACCACATCTCGTGCAAGTGGGAGAGGGGAGACAATCCATTTTAGCTAACTTAACTGGTGTGTAGTACATATTATTTAGGACATGATATTGCGAGAGTTTGAGCCGGTCCTGAGTAATATATGTGTGGAGGTCCTTCCATTGCTTTGGCCAATTGAAGTTGACTCCTGGGAGCAAGGATTCCCATACTTTGGAGCCTTCCGGGGAAAGGAAGGGGTTAGCAGTAAGCAATCTCAGGAAGTGTTGTGAGGTTGAGAAGCCCAGTTTAGCAACTGTGTGCGAAGGTGCTGAGGCCAGAGAAAATTGGGACAGCACCCAATTGTTGTAATAACAAGTGGTGCAGCTGGTAGATTTTGAAAATATGAGGTGGACCCAGGTGGAACTTTTCCAGTAGCTCCGGGGATGTTAGCAGGGAAGTTTGAGAGTAGGAATCATCCACAGTGGTGCTTTGCAGTAGGGGGAGCCAGCCCAAGGATAAAGGATGTTCACCAATTTTAATATTAGGGTTAGAGAAGATAGGCTGTGCATGATCTTTGGCTAGCAAGGTTTTCAAATAGGCACAGAGTTGTGAGAGGACCTTGAGAGAGATACCAATCAGGAAAGAGGAAACCTGAATCGGAAGATCTTTCCAAGAAGTGTAAAATATAGTGGAGGATGAGAGATTGTTCAGAGTGAAAAGGCGGGCATCTATCTGTAGCCACATCGGAGCATACTCAGAGTTGGGAGTCAAATGAAGGTGAGATAGCCATTTCCCACATTTATAAAGATGGCTGGCCCAGTAATAAAGCAGAAAATTAGGAAGTCAAAGCCCACCCAGATCCTTAGGCAGACCCAATTTGAGATGAGAACATCTAGGTGATTTATCCCGCCAAATGAAAGCTGTAATCATAGAGTGGATATGCTTGAAGAAGGAGAAGGGAAGCACAATGTTAAGCATACTTATGGGGTACAAGAATCTAAGAAGGACATTCATTTTTTAACAACGTTAATCCTGCCCCATAAGGAAATAGGAAGGTCTTTCCATCTTATTAGACCCTGCCGGACCACAACCAGGAGATCATCAAGATTCATCTTCACTAGCAAAGATGGGTCAGAAGTAAGATAGATGCCTAGATATTTAAGAGAACGGGGTGACCACCTGGTTCCAAAAGGGGCAAAATCTAGACGATTAGTAAAGTGATTGAGAGGATAAAATTCAGTCCTACTAAGATTAAGCTTGTAATTAGAATACTGGCTAAATTGCTCTACTACATTTAGGACTTCTGTGAGGGAGTGAACTGGGTCCATCAAGTGGAGAAAAATATCATCGGCATAGACCAAGATAGAAGGGGTCAAGTCCACAATATTGATGATTTTGATCTTGGGGGCAGATTTAAGTCACCTGATGAGCAGTTCAAGATATATATTGAAGAGAAAAGAGGATAGAGGACAACCCTGGTGTGCTAGAATATGAGGGTAAGGTGGGGGAAAATACCCCGTTACAGCGGACCTTGGCTGATGGAAAAGAATAGATCATGTGAAGCCATTGAAGAAAAGAAGCTGGAAATCCAATTTTTTCAAGAGTGAGCCATAAGAAAGACCAATCTACCTGTCAAAAGCCTTCTCTGCATCAAGAGAAATTAAGGTCATTGGAAGGGGGAGTCCTGGGCTACTTGAAACAGGTGACTCAGTTTACATAAATGATCAGCAGAAGACCTTCTGGGGACAAACCCAGCCTGTTCTGGGCTTAGAAGTCCAGACCATACGGATCTAATGCAAGTAGCTAGAATTTTAGCTAGGATTTTAATGTCACGATTCAGTAAAGAGATGGGTCGGCAAGTTGAGGGACTAAGGGGGGGAGCTTATCTGGCTTGAGGAGAAGGACTATGGTGACCTCAAGGAGAGAAGGATCTAGAACTTCGGCTGAGAACATATATTGGTATAGATGAAGTAAAATAGGGGCTAGATCTTTAATAAAGGTTTTATAGAAGTACACTGTATTTTTTTGAATTTGTGCCACTATGTGGCCCGGGTCGTGACTGAAAATGGTCCATTGGATCAGCACACTTACCTGGTTAATAAAGACGTTAATCAATAAATCAATCATGTAGGCAGAAGGGGGAGACTGTGAGAAAGAGGATCAAGAAAAACCTAACATCTTAAATAGGTACTTCTACTTAGTTTTCACAGTAGAGGGAGGAGAAAGAAGGGGACAGACCACCAGAGAGAATCAGGAATGGGGGGAGATGAGGTGCACACAAGTTCATTTTTAGTAGGAAAGAGTCCTGAAAAGCACTTGCAGCCCTGAAGGTCGATAAAGATATGGAACAGGATGGATACACCTCAAGGTACTAAAAGAACACAGGATGGTGCTAGCTACCCTGCTGTTAGCCTTGTTCAGCAGTTCACTGGAAAAAGGCATGGTTGTGCAGGACCAGAGGGGTCTGATGTGTCTCTACATAACAGTCACAGCAAGGAAGAGGCTAGCAACTATAGGCTTGTCAGTCTTACATTAGTGGTGGGGAAATGAATGAAAATCTTAATGAAGGAAAGACTGGTTGAGCATCTAGAATCCAATGAGCTACAGAACAACAGGCAGCATGGAATCACAGGGAGAAGGTAATGGCAAATGAATCTGATAGATTTATTTGGCTGTGTGACCATGGATATAGATCAAGGGAGGGCAGTGGATAAGGTCTATCTAAACTTTAGCAAGGCCTTCGACACTGTGCCTCACAGGAGGCTGACTAGGCAGTTGACCAGCCTAGGAGTTGAATTCAAAGTAGTAAACTGGGTTAGAAACTAGGGCTGTGCAGGGGCCAAATATTACTTCCTGAATATCACGAATAGTGGGGTTCCCGGATATTCGGCAGCCCTTCCTGAATGGGGATTATTCGTATTCAGGAAATTGTTCAACCACCTGCAAAAACAAAAAATAATAATAAAAGAAAAAAAAAAGAAATAACTCCCTCTCTCCTCCTCCAGCCCAAAACCGGGCTGAAACCCCTATACCCCCACCCTTTATCCAAAGCAAAATCTCAGCCTCCCCCCCAGAACCCACAAGATTTATTTTTTAATACATTTAAGTAGATCCCACATGGGGTGACTGGCTCAATCTGCCATCCTCCACGGCTAACCACCTTCTTAATGTAATGAGCTCTTCGCACTTAAAAAAATATAATTTATGTCCCCCCCCCACACAGCACCCAAAGCTACCTACTCTCTTCCACCCACCAGCACCCGATTCTCAAATATAAATTGAGACGGTAACAGACTCAACCTTCCCTTCTCCACATCTGGTTGGCTTCTTATGAATGAAAGTGTTCGTGCTTGCTATAGTAAAACTAGCTGATCACGGGAACAGCTGGTTTTACTATAGCAAGCATGTGAGTGCTTTCATTCATGAGAAGGCGGTTGGCCATGGAGAAGGGAGGGTTGATCCAGTTACCTTGCATAGACATAGAAACATAGACTTTGATGGCAGAAAAGGACCACTTGGCCCACCTAGTCTGCCCATTTCCCTACCTATTGGATAAGCTGCAGATTCTAGTAAACTAACAGACTACTTCCTCCCACCCCACCACTAAAATTTCCTTATGTCTGTCCCATATATTCTTGAATTCCCCCACTGTTTTGACCCCACAACCTACTTAGGAAGGCGGTTCCATGTGTCCTCCAACACCTCCATGAAAAAATACTTCCTCAAGTTGACCCTGAGCTGTCCCCCCTCTATCTTCAAATTGTGCCCCCTTGTTCTTGCACATCTCTTTTTCTGAAAGATGCTCCCCTCTTGGACTTTGTTGATTCCCTTGAGGTACTTGAACGTTTTTATCATGTCCCACTCTCCCTCCTTTCTTCAAGGGTATACATATTAAGCTTCTTTAGTCTCTCTTCATATGGCTTCTGGTGCAGACCCTGCACCATTTTAGTTGCCCTCCCTCTGGACTGCCTCCATCCTGTCTATGTCCTTGTGGAGATGGGGTACCCAGAACTGCAAGCAGTACTCCAGACGGGGTCTCACCAACTGTCTGTACAGAAGAATAACAACTTCCTGTTTTCTACTGGTGATGCCTCTCCCTATGCATTGCAGTGTCCCCCCAGCCCTCCTTATTGCCTTCTCACATTGCTTGCCTACCTTAAGGTCATCTGATATGACTACCTCCAGGTCACATAGAAACATAGAATGTTATGGCAGATAAGGACTGTTTGGCCCACCCAGTCTGCCCATTTCCCTACATAATAGATAAGCTGCAGATCCTAGTTAACCAACAGCCTATTTCCTCCTACCCCCAATCCCTAGAATTATCTTATGTTTGTCCCATGCATTCTTGAATTCCCCCACTGTTTTTGACTCCACAAAATGCTCAGGAAGGCCATTTCATGCATCCACAACCCTCTCCATGAAAAAATACTTCCTCACATTACCCCTGAGCCACCCCCCTTCTATCTTTAAATTGTGCCCCATTGTTCTTGCACATCTCTTTTTCTGAAAGATGCTACCTTCTTGGATAAGCTGCAGGAAAGGACCATTCTCAATTTTGTTGCTAGTATCTCCCCCCTCCACCCCACTGTGTACTCTTCCCCTGGGTTTTTGTTTCCCAGGTGCATTAGTTTGCACTTCTTTGCATAGAATCTAAGCTGCCATACTTTTGACCATTCCTCCAACCTTGCCAAGTCCCTTCTCATGCTTGCCTCAGAGGTTGCCAAGAAAGAGGAGCGGTTGGACCACAGTGGGCTCAGGGAGGGTGAGGGTAGTGGAACAGAGGCACATCCCTCCAGTTGTACCTCTCCACAATTCCTATGCCATTCTGGCAAAGTGTGGTTCCTCTATGGAGGCACACGCAGTGGAGACTAAGGAGGATGCTGGAAACCTCCACAAAGGAGACCCACAGGAGGGTGGCAGGGGACCCTGCAGGGGAAGGAAACAACTCCTGGTGGGGGACTCCATTTTTAAGAAGGTAGAACTGGGGGAGGAAGGGGAGAGGGAGGTAAGGTGCCTGCCTGGTGCCATGACTTGGAGGGACAGGGAGCGAATCCTCAGGATGCCGAAGCAGCTGCACAGGGGAGGGAGCTGGATGTCATTGTCCACCTAGAGACAAATGACCTGGCTAAGAAAGGGATTAGAGAAGTGCAGGAAGAGTTTGTGGAATTGGGCAGGGGCCTTAGTCAAGTAGCACGCACGGTAACCTTCTCGGAGGTGCTGCCCATCTATGGCATAGGAGAGGCTAGGGTGTTCTGCACCATGGGATTCAATCAGTGGTTGAAAAACTGGTGTGGAGCTCATGGATTTGGCTTCATTGGGGACTGGGGGTCCACCTGGAATGATGCAAGCCTATACTGGCATGATGGGCTGCATCTGTCCGGAGGGAACCAGGATCCTAGGTGATAGGTTTAAATGCTTCATTGGCAAGCATTTAAACTAGCCAAGGGGGGAGGCACTGGAAAGAGACAAAGAAATCCTAGCCCCCCCAAATAATCACGGTAGTAAGTGTGGCAAACACCAACACAGAGGTGTTGATAGGGAGAAGGGCTGGGGTAAATGGAGAAAGTGACAAAGGCAAGAAGGACAGGGATGGGGCAAAAGGGAGTAAGGCCATCAGGAAATGGAGGGTAATGACTACCACTGCCCATAGTCTGGGCAACAAGCTCCCTGAGCTGGTGGCCTTGATGGAAGAGGGATGCCTGGATATTGTAGCAGTCACAGAAACATGGTACACAGAGAACCATGACTGGGATGTTAACATACCAGGGTACATAACCTACAGGAGAGACAGGCAGGGGAGAAGAGGGGGAGGAGTAGCTCTCTATGTAAAGGAAGGGATAAATGCAACTGAACAAAAGAGTAAACAGGGAGGAGAGGAGGCACTGTGGGTCACCTTGGAGACTGGAAAGGGCACCACAATCTGCACAGGGTTGTGTACAGACCCCATGTCAGGGGAGGAAATGGTCAAGGATATGATAGAAGCATTCTTAGAATGGAAGAGAAGGGAGATACTGTTGATGGGAGACCTGAATATGCCAGATGTTAGCTGGAGCACATTTGCTGCAGCCACATCCAAACAGGGCCATTCTTGATGCCCTACAGGTGGCAGGCCTCAGACAGCTAGTTTGGAACCCACTCATCAGGGAGCAATCTTAGACCTCGTACTCTCAAATGGGGCAGTGAGAGGATCTCAGATCTAGAAGTGGGTTGCCATCTGGGGACAAGTGACCATCAAACAGTGTGGTTCACGTTAAACTCAGCTACAGAGTCAAGCCATACAAAAGTGAGGGTACTGGACTTTAGGAGGGCTGACTTTGGCAAGATGGGAGAGTGCCTCAGAAAAGCACTAACAAACAGGCTGGAAGGAGGTGTGGAGCAACAATGGGGAATCATCAAAACTGCCATCACAGAGGCAACAAGCCTTTGTGTGAAGCAAATAAACAAATCAAAACAAAAGAAAAAGCCACTATAGTTCTCAAAAGAGGTGGCTGTGAAAGTCAGGAAGAAAGATAGCATTCGGAGTATAAGGAAACACAGAAGGAGCAGGACAGAGAGTTGTACCAGTTAAGGCAGAAGGAAGCAGGGAGGAAGTCAGAATAGCAAAGGCCCAAACTGAGGAAAAGATAGCCAACTCAGTTAAGAAGGGATAAAACTTTTATAGGTACATCAGCGGCGTAGAAAGACAAAGGGGATAGTGAAGCTGAATAGAATGAATGGTGGGTGGGCAGAGGGGACAGTGAAAAGCAGGGATACTGAACGAATATTTCTGCTCAGTATTCACAAGAGGAGGGGGAAGTGCCTAATCCAATTAACAGAAGCACTCTTGATAGGGGGGTCGATCCCAGTCCTTTCACAGAAGAAAGGGTTCTGCAAGAACTCCTAAAACTGAAGGTGGACAAAGCAATGGGTCCTGATGGAATTCACCCCAGAATTCTAAAAGAATTAAGGGAGGAACTAGTGAAACCACTGGCTACTCCTTTTAATAAATCATGGGAGGATGGTGTGGTACCCGAGGACTGGAGGAAGGCAGATGTGATTCCCCTTCACAAAAGTGGGACCAGGACAGAGGCAGGAAACTATAGACCTGTCAGTCTGACCTCTGTGGTAGGGAAAGTGATGGAGTCACTTCTGAAGGAAAGAATAGTTGAGTACCTAGAGGCCAGTGGAGCACAGGACCCAAGGCAGCATGGGTTCACAGCGGGAAGGTCATGTCAGACAAATCTAATAGATTTCTTTGACTGGGTGACCAACGTAGTAGACCAGGGAGGGGCTGTGGACATGGCCTACCTAGACTTTAGCAAGGCATTTGACACAGTCCCACACAAAAGATTAATAGTCAAATTAACCAGCCTGGGAGTGGGTCCCAGGGTGGTAGCCTGGGTGAAACATTGGCTGCACAACAGGACACAGAAGGTAATTGTAAATAGAGTCCACTCTGAAGAAAGGGAGTTACAGTGGGGTACGCAGGGTTCAGTATTGGGTCCAGTCCTTTTAATGTCTTCATCAGTGACATTGCAGAGGGACTGGAAGGAAAAGTATGCCTTTTTGCAGATGACACAAAGATCTGCAACAGGGTTGATACACAAGGAGGCATGGAAAGGATGAAAAGGGACTTGGCAAGGTTGGAGGAATGGTCAAAAGTATGGCAGCTAGGATTCAATGCAAAGAAGTGCAAAATAATGCACCTGGGAAACAAGAACCCAGGGGAAGAATACAAATGGGTGGGGAGGTAGTAACAACAACAAAAAAGGAAAGGGACCTGGGGGTAATCATATCAGATGACCTTAAGGTTAGCAAGCAATGTGAGAAGGCAGTAGGGAGGGCTGGGGTATACTGGGATGTATAGGGAGAGGCATCAGCAGCAGAAAACAGGAAGTTGTCATCCCTCTGTACAGACAGTTGGTGAGACCCCATCTGGAGTACTGCGTCCAGTTCTGGAGACCCCATCTCCAAGGACATAGACAGGATAGAGGCAGTCAGAGGAGGGCAACTAAAATGGTGCAGGGTCTGCAAGAAGCCATATGAGGAGAGACTAAAGGAGCTTAATATGTATACCCTTGAGGAAAGAAGGAGAGGGGACATGATAGAAACTTTAAGTACCTCAGTGGAATCAACAAAGTCCAAGAGGGTAGCATCTTTCAGAAAAAGACATGCAAGAACAAGGGGACACAATTTAAAGATAGGAGGGCAGTTCCGGGGTAATGTGAGGAAGTATTATTTCACAGAGAGGGTAGTGGATGCATGGAACAGCCTTCCTGAGGAGGTTGTGGGGTCTAAAACTGTGGGAGAATTCAAGAATGCATGGGACAGACATAAGGCAATTCTTGTGGGGGGTAGGAAGAAATAGGCTGTTGGTTAACTAGGATCTGCGGCCTATCCTGTAGGTAGGGAAATGGGAAGACTAGATAGGCCAAGCAGTCCTTATCTGCCGTCAAAGTCTATGTTTCTATGTTTCTATGTAGAGGAAGGCAACCAAAATGGTGCAAGGTCTGCACCAGAAGACATACGAGGAGAGACTAAAGCAGCTTAATATGTATACCCTTGAAGAAAGGAGGGAGAGGGGGGACATGACAGAAACTTTCAAGTATCTCAAGGGAATTAAAGTACAAGGGGGTAGCAGATTTCAGAAAAAGAGATGTGCAAGAACAAGGGGACACAACTTGAAGATAGAGGGGGGGGAAGGCTCAAAGGTAATGTTAGAAAGTATTTTTTCACAGAGATTGTTGTGGATTAATGGAACAACCTTCCTGAGGAGGTTGTGGAGTCATGTACAATGGGAGTATTCAAGAATGAATGGGACAGGCATAAGGCAATTCTAGTGGGGGGGGTAGGAGGAAGTAAGCTGTTGATTAACTAGAATCTGCAGCTTATCCATCAGGTAGGGAAATGGGCAGACTAGGTGGGCCAAGCAGTCCTTATCTGCCGTCAAATTCTATGTTTCTACGTTTTCACACACCCCCATGTATCAACCCTGTTGCAGATCTTTGTGTCTTCTGCAAAGAGGCATACTTTTCCTTCCAGCCCATCTGCAATGTCTCCTATAAAGACATTAAAGAGGACTAGTCCTGGTACTGAACCCTGTGGTACCCCACTAGTAACCACTCTTTCTTCAGAGTGTACTTCATTTACTATTACCCTCTGCGTCCTGTTGTCCAGCCAATTTATTACCTAGGCTACCACCCTGGGACCCACTCCCAGGCTGGCTAACTTGTTTATTAATCTTTTGTGTGGGACTGTGTCAAATGCCTTGCTAAAGTCTAGGTAGACTATATTCACAGCCCCTCCCTGGTCTACTACTTTGGTCACCCAGTCAAAGAAATCTATTAGATTCATCTGACACGACATTCCCACTGTGAATCCATGCTGCCTTTTGTCCTGTGCCCCGCTAGCCTCTAGGTAATCAACCTTCTTAATTTATATTTGAGAATTGGGTGCTGGTGGGTGGGAGAGAGTAGGCAGCATCAGGTACTGTGTGTGTGTGTCTGTGTGTGTGGGGGGGGTGACATAGCTTATATTTTGTTAAGTGCAAAGAACACTTTATATGAAGAAGGTGGTGGTGGGCCTTGGAGGTGGGTGGGTTGAACCAGTCACCCAACAAGGGATCTACTTATATGTATTAAAAAAATATTGTGGATTCTGGGGGGTGCAGAGTGAGATTTTGCTTTGAAGGAGGGTGGAGGAATGCTGGTTACATGATATTTATTACCTGGTTTTGGGCTTGGAGAGGGCTGTTTATTTTTTGGTTCCATTTTTTTTAAAGGGCCGAATACCAATTACCTGAATACCAAATAACCAAATTGTTGGGCGCTGAATACTGAATGTATGCCAAAAATTCAGAAAAGGTATTCACATATCCCTAATAGAAACTGGTTAATGGATAGGCGATAGAAAGTGGTGGTTAATGGAACTCAATCTGAGGAGAGGAGCGTGACCAGTGAGGCACCACAGGGTCTGGTACTGGGACCAGTCCTCTTCAACGTATTCATAATGGACACCGAGGAGGAACTGGAGGGGAAGGTATGCTGTTTTGCAGACGCAATCAACATTTACAAGTGGGTGGACACACAGGAGGAGGCAGAAAAAATGTGCAGGGATCTTGGAAAACTCAAAGAGTGGCCAAAGACATACAGTAGCAGTTGGGGTTCAATGCCAAAAAGTGCTAAATCATGCACCCAGGGCATAGATAACTCAGTATTCAGTACAAGATAGGGGGAGGCACAGACTAACTAGACAAGAAAAAGACCTTGGGGTTATGATATCAGAGGACCTCAAGATGGCAGGGCAGTGTGACAAGGTGGTGGGTAGGGTTGGTGGGATGCTGAGGTGTATAGGGATGGGTATCTCCAGCATGAGGAGGGAGGTGGTGTCACCCCTGTATCACTCCCTGGTGTGCCTCACCTGGAGTGCTGTGTTCAGTTTTGGAGTCCACACATCAGAAAGGACATAGGGTGGAGGCGGTCCAGAGGAGGGTAACTAAAATTGTGCAGGATTTGCATGGGGAATTCTACAAGGAAAAGGTAAGGGATTTCATCATGTACACCCTGGAAGAACAAAGAGATGGAGGGGTCATGAGTGAGACCGACAAGTACCTCAAAGGGGTGAACAGGGATCTGGTGGGGAGTCTCTTTCAAATGAGGATGAGCACCAGGACCATGGGGCATGCAGTGAGGCTGGGAGGGGAAGTTCAAAAGAGATGTGACATAGAAACATAAAATTTGCCAGCAGATAAGGACCACTTGGTCCACCTATTCTGCCCATTTTCCCTGCTTATAGTAACACCTCAGATCCTACTTGATCTCTGGCCCATTCACCACCCCTTCCTTCTCCCTAAGATTCATTTATATTTATGCCTTACATTCTTGAATCCCACCAGTGCTTTCACCCCTACCACCTCTGCTGGAAGACTGTTCCAGTAATCCACCACTCTTTCTGTGAAGTAATTACTCACACCTCTCCTGAATCTACCCCCCTCCTCCTTCTTATTGTGCCCCATGTCCTTGACCATCTTTTTTTCGAAAAAATGCTTCCTCTTGTAATGTATTTACCTCTGTGAGGTATTTAAAGGTTTCTATCATATCCCACCTCTCTCTCCTCTCTTCCAGGGTGTACATATTTAGGTTCTCTAATAATTAGTCTCCCTTCTCTGGACCACTTCCATTTTATCTATGTCCTTTCTGAGATGTGGTCTCCAGAAATGGACACAGTACTCTAGGTGGGGTTTTACCAGTGATCTGTACAGAAGTAACACCATCTCCCTCTTTCTTCTGGTGATACCCCTCCCTATGCACCCCAGCATCCCACTCACCCTCCTAACTGCCTTGTCGTACTACCTGGCCACCTTTAGTCAGCCAATATGATCACCTCAAAAGTCTCTTTCCTGCTTGGGGGTTGTCACTACCACCCTCCATTTTTTACTCTGCTCCTGGGTTGATGTGCTCCAAGTACATTATTTTGCACTTTTTGGCATTGAAACCCAGTTGCCATACCTTTCACCACTCTCCTAGTTTTCTTAGGTCTCTGCTCATTCTTTCCAGCCCCCCCCACCAAGTATCCCCCCCCATTGCAGAGTTTGGTACCATCTACAAATAGGCATACCTTACCTTTCAGCTCCACTGCAAAGTGCCAGTCCCAGTGCTGATCCCTGAGGCACTCTGCTGGTCACCCTCCCTACCTCAGAGGGAACTCTGTTTACCATAATCCTCTACCACTTGTCCCCTAATCAATTTCTTACTCATTGTACCACCTTTGGACCCACTCCTAAGCTACCCTGCTTGTTTACTAGTCTCCTATGTGGAATTATGTCAGAAGTGTTACTGAAATTCAGGTAGGCCACATCCACTGCTCCACCCTGATCTAGTTCCTTCATTTCCCAGTCAAAGAACTCTATCAGATACATCTGACATGAACTCTCCACCATGAATCTATGCTGCCTCGGGCCTTGTAACCTATTAGATTCAAGATATTTCACAATCTTTTCTTTTATCACCGATTCCATTAACTTTCCCACCACCAAAGTCAGGCTGCCTGGCCTATAACTGCTAGCCGCTTCCTTCCTACCATGTTTGTGAAGTGGGACTACATCAGCCCTCCTCCAGTTCTCCGGAATCACTCTTGTTTTGGATGAGCTATTAAATAGGACAGTCAGAGGTGTAGCCAGTACCTCCCTGAGCTCCCTCAATACTCTTGGGTAAACCCAATCTGGCCCCATTGCCTTTACCACTCTCAGATTTAAGAGTTTCTTCAGGAGTCACTCTTCCACCAAACTCTGGTCAGAGCCAATATGGCTGTGGAGAGCTTTTAGGAGTGGCAAGAGTGGTGAAAAGAATATGTGGTGCTCTCGCTTCACTGGAATCAGCCATAATACTGCAGCGATTACAGTACTGCGCATGCGTGATACTCACACACGTGCAGTTTGCCCCACAGTCAGCCTTGCGCGACATGGCAGTGCTGACATAACTACGTGTAACAACCCTGTCCCCTCGGGTTACTAGAATTCTATTAGTACTATTCTTAGGCAGGTAGGAAAAGGCAGCTGGTAGGGAGCTCATTAGGGGCTTTATACATAATGACATCATTATTTACTCAGCTAGCCTGAGAGAAGGATGATTATGTCATTTAGAACTCTTACAGCAACATAACTATTTTAGAGTCAGCTGCTCTCGTGGAGCTTAGAATGTTCATCAGTAAGTTCAAGTGTGGCAGCTAGAGTGGCAGGAGGTCTGCCATTGGGGCGCTGTCAAAGGGATCCCTGGTATTTCTCACCTTAAGGAAGAACAAAGAGTAGAATCTGACAGCTACCAGAGAAAGAAAGGTGCCTTTTGTTCTTTCCATAACTGAGGGGAAGGAACAACTAATCTGTGAGTACATCATTTGAGACTGTTCTCTGAGGGAGTCGTCTGAGGTGTGTGTGCCCTAGATAAGGCTAGATCACACCAGTCAGAACCCCTTTCACCACAAGCATGCTGAATTTAAATTTAAAGTTAAGAGTCTTTGGCAATTCATTGGGGATCAGAGACTCATTTAGTCTAACCCTGAAGGAATGGCAGAAGCTGTTTGGGGCAAAGGATGGGAGGAACACCATCTGTTGTTTCAGGTAGGGCTAAATGGTTCATGGATGGGCACCAGTGTTCCCTGGGCAAAGACCATACACCAGGAGGATTTTAAAGTGTGTGACACATCTCACAGATATACACTTTGGAAATGGAATTGTGTAGAAAATGTTTAAAGTGTGAGGCACAACCCACAGATATATACTTTGTAAGAGAGATAGATATGTTTTTGTGCAAAACAGTACTGCCTAGTACAGTGTCCTGCAAAAGAGAGTGTGTCTGTATTGCAATGACAAACCTTTGGGGGACCATCCTTGCTTTAAGTAACATCTGTAAATAAAGCCATACTGCAAAATCCCAGTTACTGCTTTGGACATTCCGCTTGTTTCTACTAGTATGAATGTTATTGGGGCCCTCAGCAGTTAGGTCTAGCACGTGCCTAGCTTCCTCTCCCCTGGACCTGGCTGTAAATAAAAAGGTTCATTTTAGTATGTACCCCCCCAGGTGCTCTAGATAATGAGTCAGGTATACAATCCAACGCTAGGGGTGGTATCATGAATGTAGTTCTGCCAAAAGAAAATTGTATGCCATGTAATTTGTAATTGGCAGTAATTCTTTTAACGGGGGGAGCCAGCTAGCCGAAGATTTTTGCTGTAAAAAAAACTGACCCCTTTAACACAAAAACAAGGAGTCAGTTATGGCCTCCACTCCAACCCCTTTTCTCTTCGAGTGAGGAATGTGATTATGGGTTTGCATCAGATGTACAGTGGCAGCCACAGATGCATAATATTGTTAAACAGTAATCAACTGTACATAAAAGTTTTTTTTTTAATGTGTGCTTTTTTAATGTTGTCAATATCACTCCACCCATTTTGAACTCTGTCCCTGGATTTCTGTGCCCCAAGTGCATTATTTTACATTTCTGTGTTTGGTACAAAAAGGCTTTTCAAATGAGGGTAGTCATTAATCTAACTTCTTTATAGTTTTTTTTAAATTGCCATTAGAAATGTGAATTGTGCAAAAACAAAAATGGAAATATAGGTAATGAGATGATCATATTTCACAAAATATAAGAAATGCACATTAGTGACTACCCTCATTTGAAAGATCTTTTTGTCCTGAACAACTTTCAGACTGGTTCTTTTTGTGCACCTGGAATAGTTTTAAAGATATTTAGATTTGTTTGGAATGTGTGCACATTTACTAAGAATTCTGCACAATGCCTTAGGCAGATTCTCAGTGAAAAGCAGTTTGGAGTTCTGTCTCCAATGTTCTAAACATGCGATGGGTCTGAATAAGTTAAAGGGGACAGTAATTAATTACTTATGTGCAGGTGTTTGAAATGTCTCTATTTTCATCAATTACATTCATACCTCTAAAGGATCCCTATTTAACTGTGCCAGAATAAAAGCTGAAGCTGTCATTTGTGTTTTGTTTTGGTTTTAGATTTATAGAACTGTTATTTACTACAACAGCAAATTAGGTACATATGGACATATGCTGA
Source organism: Neoceratodus forsteri (assembly GCA_016271365.2). Classification (NCBI taxonomy): domain Eukaryota; kingdom Metazoa; phylum Chordata; order Ceratodontiformes; family Ceratodontidae; genus Neoceratodus; species Neoceratodus forsteri. The sequence continues at coordinate 914,194,537 of CM057452.1, read as the reverse complement.
TATATAGACATATTAGGATAACAGTATCTCAATTACAAGGGAGCCTGTGTTAGGTTTGGGTTTTGAATATACACATACACTAGTCACGTTGTTTAGGACAGTATAAGTTTGACTATTCATGAGTAATATGGACTTATTGTACACTGAGTTTAAGAAAAATGTATTTGAACAGTACACTGTGTAAAATTTGATTGACACCACTGTGTGACACAGCTGGTGAATGCTTAACTTATAGTAAGGCAAGTTGTCTTCTAACATATTTTTTATTTAACACATAGATATTTTCATATGTATAAGACTTTTAACATTATTTACTATGTATTGCTGAAAGAGCTACTGATGCCTGAAAGAACATTTTGAAAAACAAAATAAGCAGGTACAATTCTGCTTGTATTCCATATACTGTATATTCTAGATTTATCCTCCCCATTATTAGTGAGAAAATGTGCATGAATACATGATATTTACCCCTTACAGTTATTTTAAAGTTAATGTGCCTCTATAGCTTACTTCCTTCTTCAAGTCATAATGCTGTGTTGTGACATCACAATCTGTTGCCATGGGAGTAACTGTGATGTCACAAGCAGTGCATTATGACCTCAGGTAGGGAGACAGCAACATAAATAGATGGACTCTTGAGGAGCAAATATCCCGTTTTCATACAATTGACCTCAGCAATAAATAATGGGGAGGAAGAATAATATACTAATGTGAAATACAAGCTGAACTTTATCTAAATGTTATGTTTTGTTAACATTCTCCTGAAGTTGTCAGTTGCTCTTTAAGCTTATTTTTCTTGTGGTTTTTAATCATTCCCATTTACTAATGCCAGTACAGACACACACAGAGGGTTTTAAAATGAAGCTTCATTTGGTTTATAGCTTTTCTCAGGGAGTGAACTTTCAAGTCAGTGTAATTTGACCTTGGGGATACTGTAGCTTTCTTTTGATGGAACCTTTGCTGTCTTTATACGGGTATTCTGTTTTTTTGAATGCAATTTTAACCAATGGGGTCCTTAAAAATCTTTTCATATATATTTTTTTTGTATGATCTGGGTTTTGAGAAAGTCTGTTCTTCTGAAACAACTGCCAGTGTTTTCTGATGAAGGATTCTGTGTAATCCAAAAGCTAAAAGCACCTGTGTTCTTTTGTAACAACTCTGTTGGTCCAATAAAATGTATCAGATCATCTGTTTCTGTGGCTCTTGTGTTACAAGGACCAATACGGCAACAAAATTTTCTGTGGTTTCACAGTTTCAGAAATGTTAGCAGGAACTTATCAGTTAGTTAAGTGCAGTGCCCACAGTTCTGAAACCAAGAAGTGACATAGTAAAAACTCCAATTTCTTGGTTCCAAGAAAGGAACTGCACAGAATATTGTTCATACAAAGAAAATAATACAAAACACAACTGACAGCTTCAGCTTTTATTCAGGCACACATAAATAGGGATCCTTTAGAAATATAAATATAATTTATGAAAATAGAAACATTTCAAACAGCTGCACATAAGTAATCAATCCCTCTCCACTTTAAATTAGGCATGGCAAGAGATGAACAAGGTGGTCTGGTTTAGAATATCACTTTGGTGGCGTAGTTGTTTGCAAAACTTAGGCTGTTTAGAAGTACTGTACTATAGCAGTTATGCTAAACAAATGTAAATATCTCTAAAAGTTTGCAAGTTGCAGAGCATATTCATTAAGCTGCACTACTTATATTTTTTTAAACTATGGGCATCTGATTACCTCAGTTGTGATTTTTTATAGGAGTTATAGCAAACAAGTGCAAATATCTCTAAAAGTATATGTGTTACACATAAACCATCAGTATGAAAGTTGTTCAGGACAAAATATCTTTCCAATGAGCCTATTCATTAAGCTGCACTAATGACATTTTTTAAACTATGGCCATCTAGTTACCTGAATTTTCATTTTTCTTCACAATGTTCACCTTTTAGATGGCTATATTTAAACAAATCTAATGAATTCAGATTAGCGACTACCCTCATTTAAAAGGTCATTTTGTCCTGAACAACTTTCATGTTGATTGCCTATTGGTAACTTGTATTCTTTCTGAAATATTTACATTTGTTTGGCATGATGCCTACTGTGTTCACTTGGAGAGAAAAAAATGAGGTTGCTTGGATGACCATATTTTACAAAATATAAACAATTCAGATTAGTTTCTACCCTCATGTGAAAGGTCTTTTTGCCCTAAACAGCTTTCACACTGTTTTTTTTTGTTTTGTTTTTGCACCTTGAATAGTTTTAAAGATATTTAGATTTGTTTGAAAGGTGTGCACATTTGCTCTCAGAGAAAAGCAGCTTTAGTTCTGCGTCTCTCTTTCTAAAAAGAAAGAAGGGGGTATTTTTAACTGCTATAGGGATTTGCAGTGTTATGGAAGGATACACCGAAAACTACTAAAAAATGTGTTCCACAGAAACCCCTTTTCAAGCTAAAGCTATATGGCTGTAGGCTCCACCCACAGCCATAAAAATGGACTAGTTTACACCTCCCTTCCTCCAGTGCTCCTGTTACATTTTGTGGCCCCTCCCCATCTCTCTTCTCTGTGAACACTGAACAAAAGTATCTGTTCAGGATATCTGCCTTTTCCTGTTTCCCCTCTGCACTGTTCCCCCTTCCCTTCTTAACCGTACAATCCCACCCTGGTCCTCCTTTCTTCACTTGCATACCTAAAAAAATTCTTCTCCCCTTTTCTTGCTGCCCTGCCTATTCTCTTCAATTTGTACCTTTGCACTCCTTACTGCTCTCACTACTCCCCTCTGTTACTCCTGATACCCCTCCCAATCCTTCTCACTCTGCATCTTGTTGTACCCTTTGAATGCTATCTGCTTAGCTTTTACCTTTTCTGCCACCTCTTCTGAGAAACATAGTGGTCTCTTTTTCCTCTTTCTTTTGCTCCCTTGCTTGATGCAGAGGTGTGTTGCCTTCATTATGTCCCTTTTTAGTTTCCTTATTTTTCATCCACCCAACCCAGTTCATCCCCCTGCTAGGTCATCCCTGAGGCATTCACCCGTCTTTTTAAAATCTGCCCTTCTGGAGTCCAGGACCCTTGTCTTTGTGTGGTTCAATTCTGCAGCCATCATTATATTGAACCATACTTTATGGTGATTGCTGGCCCCCAGGTGGCCTCCCACCTTGACATCTGCAACACTGTCCTTGTTGCTGAGTACCAGATCCAGTATTGCCACATTATGAGTGGGTTCCCTGACTAGTTGCCTGAGGAATGACACTGCAGGGAGTCCAAGATTTTCCTGCTTCTAGCTGAAGCCACAGCTGGGAGACTTCAAGTTACATCTGGCAGATTGATGTTCCCATCAGCAGCAGCTCCCCAATTTTTGACATCTTGCCTGTGGCTTCCATCAATACCTTATCTAACTCCTCTCCCTGTGTTGGAGGTCAGTAGATCACACCAGTGCAAATATAGGATCCATTCCCTGTCTCTGGGGTGACCCAGAGTACCTCTGCCCCCGTATTCCCTGTATCTCTGTCAATGTAATACCCTCCCTCAAATAAAGTACCACACTCCCTCCTTTCCTTCTCACCCTGTCCTTTCTGAACACAGTATAGCTTGGTATGGACATGTCCCAGTCATGGCCACAATGCCCATGTTGGCCTCTACCATTATGTCCTCTAGGTCTAGAATCTTATTTCCTAGACTTCTAGCATTCACACAAATGGCTTTCCATGTCTTGTTGCCACTCTGTTACCCTCCAATTTTTCCTCTTTGCTTTCCCTCCTTCCCCCTCTCTCTTTTTAATGCACCCACTTCCATCCCTCTTCATTTCTTCCACCCTGCTTTTTGTATTAAATTGCATCCTAGGGAATTCCAATCCTTACAGAGTCTCCCTACTTTCTACTTCAGGCTGTGGGGGGGGGCAATTTCTTCCTCCCCTATCTGTCCTGCCATCCCCCACAGCTACTTTAAATGTTCATCAAAGTAATATTTAAACCATTCACTGAGGACTGTGGCTTCCCTCCCAGATAGACCCTGGAGCTGCCGTTGACCATTGGAATCATGGCTTGCTATTTAGTGCAGTTGTAATTAGTTGAAAGTGCACTGAATTGCAGCCTTAATATACTCTAGTTGTATTTAAGTTGAGTTGATGATTCCATAACTGACTTACGGCATTCTGGCTGCTGCTTGCCTGAATCTTTCTACCTGACACTCACTGAGACATGAAGCTCAATATCTCTGGAGTCCATTTACTCTCTTTTTAATTTTTTATTTGTGTGTGATGGGGTATTAGTTCTAACTACTTAAAACTTTAAGTAGCTGAGCAACACTTATTTCAGCCAATTAATGCACTGGTGGCTTCTGGACGCCAACCCTCTGCCAATGAGTAAAGAGAGAGGGAGGAGCCACGAGATTTGTGGCTGTGTGCACACTGTCTGGGACTACTGCATGAGTCAGCAAAAGTCACTCTAGTGTTGGGTAGCAGCAAGGTGAGCGGTGTGGTTCTCCTTCAGTGTCACTTGTCGTCAATGATGACATGGAGTGAGAAGTTCTAACTTCTGTTCTGTTATAGTAGTACCTTAGTAGCAGTGGTACTAGTAGTAATAGAGGATTGAGGAGGACACACATTGATCAGATGGATTAGGGACCTGGGGGCATCAGACTGAGGCCCCCTTGACTTGAGGGCTCAGGGAGGGAGGGAGGGGAGGAGGAGGCTGGAGAAAAGGATGACAGGGTGAGGTCTGGGAGGAAAGTGAGTAGTGAGAGAGGCCTAGCCAGGACAGCAATCAGGACCAGAGCAGCCACAAGTCAGGGGATGGGACATGGGTCAATGGGACGGACTCGAGGTGCTTACTGCTACTATCCAGATCTGAGGAGCCTGGAGGACTAGGAGAGCACAGGCTACAGACTAGAGTGGGTTGCTGTCAGTTTAGTCACTTGGGAGTCAGTAGGAGAGGACCTGTGAGTGAGAGCGACTGTAGTTGCAGTAAGTAGACAGTGCTGCTGCTGCTATTTGCAAATTTTATTGAAGAGAGCAACAGAAGAGGAGAGAGGAGGAAGTCAATGGTCCGACGATCAACTACTCAACATAGTGAAGCCTAGCCTAGGCTTCAAGGCCTGCTCAACTTGCCATGCACTTGCCACCAAAATAAAAAAAAAAACAACATGTCACCAACACCAGCAGCAAGACAAGGCAGCCAAGGAGGATCAAGGAAGGCGAGGCCGGAGACCGTGAGCCGGGGTGGTAGGCAATATATAACGACGGACTCTCAGAGTCTACTGTGTCTGGAGTGGACTAGAAAGTAGTGTAAGTGTCTCACAAATATTGGTGCAATGTTTTAAAAAAATCATTTGAATGTTGGTTGATTTGATTTTCCCAGTTCCTTTTTAATTTATTCAGATTGAGAGACTGGGTTGGACTCAGGAGACTATAGCCTTCTTTTGCTAATGCTAATTGCTTGGTTTGAGCCACTTTTTCATAATCATAATATCTGACTCAGACTCTGACTGTCCACCATGACCATAGTCAAACTAAGTAATTTGATTTTGAATTTGAACATCTTGTGTATTGCTAAACTTGCTGTAGCTAGCTGGCAATGGCATATGCAGACTAGACTGCACAGTGCAAACTGCAGAGCAGGCTCAGGCTGACAAGACAGTTGAGAAGAGACAACAGTTTTAGTCATTTGCACACCTGTGCTGCTAATATCTGTTTGTGTTGCACTGTTTTTTTACTGGCTGCTAATAATTACTACTGCTGTAATGGTGATTCAGATTGAGCAAGGCAAGCTGCTATGTTTTGTATTAGTTCCATTTTTGGAGCCGAAAGTTTAAACATTTCTGTTAGTTTATTCACTGAACAAATTTATTTTTCCTCTGCTGAGAAATTGGTTACAGACTAATAGCCATCAGTTACATGACTGTCCAAGTCCATTTATTTTGTCAATGTCATTGTGCTGAAGTGCTGTGGACAGCTGACAGTTTGAATCTGTATGTAATCGCAGTCTGACTGATTAAATAACTGCACTTCAAAATTAGAAAGCAGTGTGTTTAATTTATAAAAGCAATTCATTTTGCATCTTTCCTGTGCACTTTACAAGGAACAATTCGCTATTTGACAAACTCATTATTTATGCTGCCCAGCTTTCTACATTTTTGCATCTTCTCAGCTATACCAATTATGTGGCTTTTTGGTTTTGGGGTACTACACCATCCTGGACCCACACCCACACCCTTATGTGTTGATGACTGTGATTGTGACTTTGCAAGTGTACTGCTACTATTACAACAATGGTCTAAGCCTGTTTATTTATATTATTTATTTTTATTGAATATTGTTAGCCAGGTAGGATAGGCTTGCTGAGACTAGAAGCCCCTTTTTGGTGGGGGAGGGGGTGATACAGATGGTAACCAACTGAAAATGAACAGGACTAGGCTATGTGGATTCAGTGCTGTTCAATAGCACTGTTCCACCAGGATAAAAGGCTTGGATGTGTATGTGTCTGGAGATGTACTACTGCATCCCACACTGGGTACAAGGCTGCTTAGCTTTTCATGTGGCTTTGGTGATTTACATCATTAACATCCCACACCAGCATCTAAAGCTGTTTATGTGGCTTTGTGTGTGTACTGTAGGCTAGCATATCCCACACCAAACTCTAATGTTGTATGTGGATTTGGTTTGGGGGGGGGGGCGGACAGCAGCATACTCCCACACCAGGATTGTCTAAGGCTGTTTATGTGGCTTTGGGGCCAGGGTGTGTGTGTGTGTTAGGAGTGCACTCCTCACAAGGTATATAAGGCAGCAAGCAAAAACAATGAGAATTAAAAAAAAATAAATGAAGTGTTTAAAGTAAATGTGTGATCTTCAGTTTAGCAATGTTTGTGTTGCTAATTCGGTGGAACTTGAGTTCTGATTCCCCCCAAAACAAAAATCGCACAAATCGGAGCTTGCATTGCAGAGTTATGTAGTATTTAGTGCAAGCTCCATTTTCCTCATTACTGTACTGTTTACAAAGCTGACCGATATCCCAGAATGCACCGCTGCTCGCCTTGCACACGTCACACCAGGGACCAGCTTCAGCCGTGGGAAAAGCATATTAGGTGGCGGTGTATCTCGAAGTGTGCAGTACTGGCGAATACTTGTCTTTGCATTCCCTTCTAATCCTGTAACAATCGTGAAATCAGTTTGACTGTACTGAAATATGCTTTTTTTTTCCTTGTGTAGTGTATCCTCTCGCTGTACAATTACAAGTTGTGTGACTGTGTGTGTGTGTCACACTTGCTGTCAGCGATTGCCAGGCTGTAGTGCTACATGTGCTATTTTTCCTCCGATTAGTGATAGTGTGAGAAATAATTACTTTTGGCTACTACCCCTGTCAGTTCTCCTTTTTTACACCACTGTATATCACAAATTATTCAATGATGTGCTAATCTGATTTCCACAGTACACATAAATGTGTTATGCTATAAATTTTTGTTCTCACTGTGTGTGTCTTCTGTGGCTGCAATACAGTTATTGGAAGTAGTTATTGCTATTATTCTGTACTGTACAATAATTTTCATCTTTTGATCTGTTTGCCAGCAGGTTATTCTGATACAGCCTTTCTTTTCGATGTGGTCTGGATAGCACCAATAACAGATTCTGATGTGGTATTACTGAGCATTACAATTGTAGTCTGCATCATTGCTTCACAGTCATAACATATTGAGCATCACTGCTGTGTGGGGGTTACCTTACCATATTTAGCCACCCCCCACCCCCATAAGATGAAAGAAAATGGTCAACTACTGTGTTGTAGCAGGATGCAATAATACACCTTCTGATAAGATGCCTGTCTTTGAATTCCCTAAGAGAGATAAATCACCCACACATTTTCAAAAATGGGTAAAGTTTGTCAAACTGGATCGTGAATGAGACTGGTGCAATGCTTTGTGCCCCACTATATGCTCTTCTCACTTTGCTAGTGATACTTTCAGCAACTATATGCAGGTTCAGAAGGGATTTGTTAGGAGATTGAAGCTTCTAAAGGATACAATCCCCAGTATTCGTCCAGTAATAAATAAAAAAATTTATATTCTGCCAACCAACATTTGTAAGCGTGCATGTGATGGCCCACAGGTATCAGAATCACCACCCAAAAGAAGAAGAAGTCATGCTGCTGACAAGCTGTTGGTTAGCTGGGTAAGTATACATTTCCTGTCTATATTTTGGTGTCTATCCAGGTATTTATGTGCTTATGCACCTGACAGTCGCGACAGACACGGTATGTTACTGTGGACCATGTAGCATGTTTTGCCATGGTGTGCACACAAATTCTGTGTCTGCCTCCTGAATGTTGGTTCATATCCTGATGGTTGGTATTGTTTTGTTACTGTACCTCAAACATCCATTATTACTTCCCCATAGTCATGTAAGCCACTGTGCCACATGATTTGTACATGTTCAGTGTTTTGTGTAGTAAAGTATGCTTGTAATACATTGCAACACATGTCATATATTTTAATTATCTCCTCCTTCATCCCCTTGGTGTGCTGTATCCCGTGTCATGTGCCATGCATGTTGTCCATCACAGTGATGCAGTTATCAGTATTGAATTGTGTGATGTGGTTCATAATGAATTGTGACGTATGCTGTCACTGTCTCAACAAGTGCTGTATACATGACATAGTTGTGTCATACTACTTTTGTGACTGCATTTCGAGATGAATGTTGAAAACCACCGCAGTCTTATCAGCTACACCTTGTGCTGAGTCCCTGTGTATATCACTCACCATGTGACTGACATTGTGACAACTATCCACTGCACTGTGTCCTGTTCTGCCTGTATCTATTCATGTATCATTATATGACATGCAATAATTTTGGGCTGCAGTGTTGTTCACTCATTATTCTGTCCACCTACTTTTATGTAATGATGTCATATGTGCACTCATCACCATTTTCCGTTTCCTTTATGTACCTAGTCACACAAGCAACATCAGCAATTGAGATATGTAGAAAAATGATTGATAAAATGTTGATGAATGTACATAGTACAACATTTTACAAAAAGCTGCAACCAGAGTAATGAGTGCAGCATCACAGTTCATGACAATGTTATGTGATGCGATCATTGAGACATGGATACATCCATGCAGAATGATAGGAAGTGCATGTAAAACTATGATGACTGTGTGCTACATGATGAAGTATATGCATGTGGATGCAGCATAACTAGGTGCGCTGTGGGTGAGTTGCTCTTGAAATGTGTCACAAGTTGGTGTGATGAACACTTAATCACAGGGAAAAGACAGTTTTGAAGTTATTAGCTGTTCTCTGTGACACTGTTATAACACTGTGGCTCTGCACTGAGTGACACACCACTAATTATTGGTTTTCTTCAAATGTCTGTTCATAAACTGTTTTTTGTCTGGCAGATGTTGTCACAATTCAGTCAGTCTCAGACATGTCCCACTGCTGAAACTAACATTGCAGAGGAACAGTTCCAAGACTCATAGAGGGGATTGGATGAGATATGATTCCTGCATTGTCATGAAGTCTGCTTACATGACTTATTTATCTGTCACTGTCTGCAGACCCTCCCCTGTGCTCCTGTAGCCAACAGACTTTTGATGCCCATTAACAGTGTCCAACACCCTGATACTGAATAAGTACTTTAGGAGTTATGCGGTCTTCATTTAATATTATTTCATGTCCTGGCCTTTAATTGTCTTACATGTGTCACATCTGAAGATGTGTGACAGACATACACTACATATTGTTTTGCTGCAGAAATGTTTCTCACATGTTCCCCATATCAGTCATGTTCATCACCACATCAATAGTGTGCTCCTTTATAGTTCCCTGTATACAGACCCCCTTCTCAGGGGGAGGAAGTGGACAAGGAAATGATAGAAAGTATACTTAGAATGGCAGAAAAAGGGGAGATATTGCTGATGGGTGATCTGAATATGCCAGATGTTAACTGGAGCGCAGTTGCAGCTGCCACTTCGAAGAGTGCAGTTATTCTAGATGCCCTACAGGGGGCATGCCTTAGACAACTAGTACTGGAGCCCACTCAAGAGGGAGCAATATTAGACTTGATACTCTCAAATGGAGATGGAGAGAGGATCACAGATCAGATGTAGAAGTGGGTAGCCATCTGGGAACTAGCGACCATCGAACAGTATGGTTCACAATAAACACAGCAATAGAGTCAAGCCATACAAAGACAAAAGTACTGGACTTTAGGAGGGCTGACTTTGCCAAAATGGGTGAGTGCCTAAGGAATGCACTAGCAAATGGGCAGGAAGGAGGGGTGGAAGAACAATGGGGAATAATAAAAACTGCCCTCACAGAGGTAACGAGCCTTTGTGAAGCAAATAAACAAAACAAGACGATGTAAGAAACCACTATGGTTCTCAAAGGAAGTGGCAGTGAAGGTTCAAGAGAAAGAAAGCATTCAGGAAGTACAAAGAATCAGCAGGAGCAGGACAGAGAACTGTATCAGTTAAAGCAAAAGGAGGCTGGGAAGGCAGTCAGAACAGCAAAGGCCCAAACTGAGGAAAAGATAGCCAACTCAGTTAAGAAGGGAATAAAACCTTTTATAGGTACATCAGGAGCAAAGGAAGACCAAGGGAGGGATAGTGAGGCTTAATAAAGGGAGGGAGGGTGGGCAGAGGAGAATGTGAAAAGGCAGAGATACTAAACAAATATTTTTGCTCAGCATTTACAAAGGAAGAGGGGGAGGTACATAAAACAAACAGTAGTAACACTCTGGATACAGAAGTTGATACCAGCCCATTTACAGAAGAAAGGGTTCTGAAAGAACTCTTAAAACTGAAGGTGGACAAAGCAATGGGGCCTGATGGGATTCATCCCAGAATTCTAAAAGAACTAAGGGTAGAACTAGTGACACCACTGATTACCCTCTTTAACAAATCATGGGAGGATGGGGTGGTACCCGAGGACTGGAGAAGGGCAGATGTGATTCCCCTTCACAAAAGTGGGAGCAAGGCAGAAGCAGAAAACTATAGACCTGTTAGTTTAACCTCAGTGATAGGGAAAATGATGGAATCACTTCTAAAGGAAAGAATTGTCGAGTATCTGGAGGCCAGAAGGGCACAGGACCCTAGGCAGCATGGATTCTAGCGGAAGGTCATGCCAGACAGATCTGATAGATTTCTTTGACTGGGTGACCAAAGTAGTAGATCAGGGAGGGGCTGTGGACATGGCCTCTTAGACTAGCAAGGCATTTGACACAGTCCCACACAAAGATTAATATATAAGTTAGCCAGCCTGGGAGTGGGTCCCAAGATGACAGCCTGGTAAAGAATTGGCTGGAGAATAGGACACAGAGAGTAATAGTAAATGGAGTCCACTCCAGAAGAAAGGAGGGTTACTAGCGGGGTACCGCGAGGTTCAATGTTAGGACCAGTCCTCTTCAATGTCTTTATAGCGACATTGCAGAAGGACTGGAAGGAAAATATGTCTCTTTGCAGATGACACTAAGATCTGCAACAGAGTCGATGCACAGGGTGGGGTGGAAAGGATGAGAAGGGACTTGGCAAGGTTAGAGGAATGGTCAAATGTATGGCAGCTTAGATTCAATGCTAAGAAGTGCAAGGTAATGCACCTAGGAAACAAAACCCAGGGAAGAGTACACAATGGGAGGTGAGATACTAACAACAACAAAATGGAAAGGGACCTGGGGTAGTCATATCAGATGACCTAAGGTGGGCAAGCAATGTGAGAAGGCAGCAAGGAGGGCTGGGGATACTGGGATGCAGAGGAGAGGCATCACCAGTAGAAAACAGGAAGTTATTATCCCTCTGTACAGACAGCTGGTGAGACCCCATCTGAGTACTGTGTGCAGTTCTGGAGACCCAATCTCCAGCAAAGACATAGACAGGATGGAAGCTGTCAGAGGAGGGCAACTAAAATGGTGCAGGGTCTGCACCGGAGGACATATGAAGAGAGACTTAAAGAGCTTAATATGTATAGCCTCGAGGAAAGGAGGGAGAGGGGGACATGATAGAAACTTTCAAGTACCTCAAGGGAATCAACAAAGTCCAAGAGGGTAGCATCTTTCAAAAAAGAGGTGTGCAAGAACAAGAGGGCACAATTTGAAGATAGAGGTGGGGGCGGCTCAGAGGTAATTTAAGGAAGTATTTTTTCACAGAGGGTTGTGGATGCATGGAATGGCCTTCCGGAGAGAGTTGTGGAGTCAAAATCAGTGGTGGAATTCAAGCATGCATGGGATAGTCATAAGGCAATTCTGGGGGGTGGGGGTAGGAAGAAGTAGGCTGCTGGTTAACTAGGATCTGCAGCTTATCCAGTAGGTAGGGAAATGGGCAGACTGGGTGGGCAAAGCGGTCCTTATCTGCCATCACATTCTATGTTTCTATGTTTCTCTCAGTGCACCATGTTACCCTCCCTTGTCTGTACAGCACCAAGCTTCATAGCCAGCAATTGACTGCCCTCTGTCCTGAACAGGTCACAGTACTGGACTTACACAGTGATACTGGGTATCATCCATGATAGAAGTGAATAAAACTGAGGTGCCCACTTTCATATTCCGCAGCAACACACATAGGTCATCAAATGTCATAATCTCGATTACCAAGTGGTCTGTTAGCTCATTACCTGAGCATCATAACCCACAGTGCTCACTGTTGCACTGTGTATAACTTTGCATTTCTCAGAATACAGCCTTGCCTGCTACCACTTTGTCCATTTCACAGATCCTCAGGATGTTACTACACATTATCTTCACATTTGTGTTCCACTGTCACCAAGTGTAACTTAATTGTTAGCTTCTGTCACAAACCCACTCAGCAGGTCAGGCCCTCTACTCCCAAAGTGCCAACCTCCGAGTGCAGTCTTGTGAACAGTTTAACAGAACAAGGTAACCCTCTTGTCTGTTTTGTGCGTTCGGATCACCCTTTGATCTCAAGTCTTGGAGGGATTCAAACTGTTAACCTCTTGCTAGCGTACCCAATGTACCAATGTACAGGCTCAGATATCTCTGTCTTCGGGGGGCCAGATATCTTTGCCTACAGGCACCTAAACAGGTATACAGGTATAACCCTTAAAAACTTTAATAAAGACCTCAGACTTAAAATGCTTCTCTTTCCAGTTTGGTATCACCATTCAGGCTTATGTCTATTGTCTGCTTTAACCATACATACTTTTCTTACAACTAAAAGAAATTCAAAGACAGACCAAATAAGTTCTAAAAAGAGGTTTACTAAAAATAGATAAAAATATGTGAAACACAAAATACAGAACTATTGTATCACAAGAGATACAAATCTTTTAAAAGAACAAGGTTCAAGCAGTGCAAATTCCTACTTGTTAAAAGTGCTCACAATCTTTTCTTGTCAGAGTCTAGGTAAAAATGTGTCTAAGTAAAACAGAATTATTCCTTAAAGTAAACTGTATTTGCCAACCCCTTTTGTGTGAGGTCATCTAGCTCCTCCTCTGTCAGATTATATATAAAAATATATCTAATAAAAAAACAGGATGTCTTTTCAAAGTATTAATTTTGTAACCACAGCATAACTCATATATGTCAAATGACATCTCTTTGATCCATGCTGCATCTTTCCTCACACAGGCTTCACAGGAGCATTTACAACCTCGCACCAGTTTGCTAAACCTGGTTTCCCCTTTGGAGCGTCATAAAAGGGATGCTGATCTCCCCTTCAGCAGCCAAATCTATAATTAACTTAGAAAAGCCTATAATAAGTTTATGGCCTGCCTCGTAACACCTTGTCTCTAAAACCTGGTGTGTGTATGATCTCATATGCTGTTTTCAGCAGTTTCTCATGGCTTTCATCTTTCAGCTGAAACTTTGGGGGGGGTGAGTGAGGTCACTCCTAGAGCATCAGATTTTCAGCAGAGACAGTCAGTAATATATTTTATATAAAAAAAATGATACAGCACTCAGAACTGGCTGTCCACGTCACAGCTTCGACATGCCATAGCATGTCCTATTGTGTTTCCATGATGTGATGTGATGTGCTGAAGATAGGCAGCTGGACAGGTATGGAATGTTATTTCCATTAGCATGGTGTCACTAAATCACATAACCACATGTTATGTCTAGAACACTTTAAAGTTACTGTGACTAATAACTTGTTCCTACCACTGAGGCACCTTGTTACTTGATTTTGATGACACTAATGCACTGAGGGCCATGGTGTGAATTGAGGCACATGCAGTTTAGAGTAGGGACCCAGCTGAGGTGTGGTCCACCTCAATGTTGGTAGCTGGGTGACTTCATAATGGTGCCCGGACGTGAACAGCAAGTCAACATAACACTTTTTTGCTAAAATTATCAGTTTTGTTTCTGTTGGTGACAGTGCTCTCTGTCTTACTCTTTTTGTTTATGTACGACATATGAAGTTGCACCCATTCACATTCGGGCCCTGTGGTGAATACCAAGAGACCACCATTAATTTTCAGATTTAATTACCACATTGCAAATACAATCAAGTCCATCACTGCAGCTCTCAGATTCTTGCCTGTGATGCCGGTGACCCTGTTTGTGGAGGGGACCAGGGGTGCCACGGTGCCAGCCACTGCAGAATGTCTTGGCATGTGATGACTGCTGTCCGTCTCATGGAGTGAGTGTGGGCATGTGACATGGTGCTTGCTGAGTCCATGCACATGATGATGGTACTACTAGTTGCGTGTTCCCGCTGGCTGTATGTGGTGTTCAACACTGGCACATGCCTTGCAATTTCTGCATTTACATGCCCCAGCAAGCTTATGTAGACATGGTGTTGTGACTGCCCCATCACCGTAGCCAGCCTCTGCTGCCACATATGCTGTGTCCAGTGAAGGACACCATCTGCATCATGCATTCTGAGAAGCAGTGTATTTTGTGTCCAGCACCTGCTCCTCATCCCTGTGATTATTTGGAAATACCTGGTGATGGATGTGTCCATCTTACTCGTGATGCAATGATGTAGTGTGGTGTTGCTTGATGTGTGTGCATGATTGCAATCCTGGTCCATAGGCCACAAGAAAGACTTGTCAGCCAATGATGTGTGTATTAACAGTCCCCCCACAGAACATTCAAATATATACCAAAAAATACACCTATTCAGCGGGGGTCTGAGTTAAGTGGGCAAAATAACAAGGGAAGCAGAAAGGGAAGGGAGACAAGGGGGTCTCTAATAAGGCAGGAAGACTCCCATGGAATTGAGATCATGAATCAAGGGGGGGGATGGGGGATTGAGAGCGCATAGTGGAGGTAACCATAAGGATGATGGTGGTGTTAAGGTTCTGTTATTGGGAGACTCGATGATTAGGGGTATCCAGTGGGAGGGACAGGGGGGTGGATGCCATAGCCAGGTGAAGGTAGTGAGTATCTCTGAGCTGACAGTGCACATAGCAAAGTTCATGGTGTACGAACTGGTTAGGGATTGTGGAGGGAGACCGGATTCCCTGGTGCATTTGGGAACTAATGATCTAGACGGAAATAGGGTTTTGGAAATTCAAGCAAGGTTCCAAGAACTTGCCAGAGTCTGTCGGGATAATGGATGCAACATTTCCTTTTTGGAGATATTGCCAGTACCAAAGGCCTCAGTGGAGAAAAAAATGAAGATCACAGAGATTAATGACTGGCTCAGGAAGTGGGGTGAAGAGAGTGGGTTGAGGGTGTTAGGGAACTGGAAAGGAGTTTGGGAGGATAAGGGACTGTATGCCAAGGACAGGCTTCATCTTGCCCCAGTAGGGAAGGAAGTCCTTAAACAGGGGATGGCTGACTACATTCAAGAAAGGTGGGGTTTAAACTTGTGAGGTGGGGGAGGGATAAGGAGGAGGCTGGCCAGAACCCTCTCTTCCAGATGAGGAGTAGCCATCAAACCCAAGGGGGAGGGGGAAACAGACTGGGAGGAGGTTTCAGGAGGAGCAGAGGTAGGATGGAAGTATAAGGAATCTGGGTGGGGTTCAAAAGGGGATCAGGGATAAGGGGTGGGGGTGGTGTTAGTAAATGCCAGGAGCTTGGGAAACAAGTTGCCAGAGTTCAGACCATGCTGTTTGGGGGGTGGATGTGGTGGCGGTCATGGAAACTTGGGCCAACAAAAACCATGACTGGGACCTAAACGTGTGGGGGTACACTATGCTTAGGAAGGATAGAAAGGAGGGCAGAGGGGGTGGAGTGGCTATGTTCATTAGAGATGACATAGAAATTGCTAGGGTAGAAGAGGCAGAAGGAAATGTGGAGGCCTTATGGGTCACCTTACGAACCCCAGCAGGAGGTAAGGTCAGGCTGGGTGTAGTATATAGGCCTCCCAGGATGGGTGATATTCTGGAGGATGGTTTGCTGGACAACATCATTGCCCAGTGTGGACCAAAAGGGGAAGGAGTGGTGTTGATGGGGGACCTTAATATGCCAGGTACAAACTGGGGAACCATGTCCTCTAAGATGGCCAAGGAGCAGAGGCTGCTGGACGGCTTCCAGGATGTGTTCTTAACACAGCATGTGATGGAGCCCACAAGGGGGGCATGTCCTGGACGTGGTTCTGGCAGATGGGGATCTGGTAAGGGACCTGGTTGAAGAGGATCCCCTGACTGGGAGAGACCACAATACTGTCTGGTTTCAAATAAGCATGGGGGGAGGGGGAGATCTAGGACACTGGCAGTGGACTTCAGGGGGGCAGACTTTGTGGGCATGGTAAATATTCTCAAGGATCACTTGAAGGGGATTACATCAATGACAAATGTGGAAAAGAGATGGAAGGTCATAAAACGGGGACTTCATGAGGCAGTCAGGACCTGTGCTAAGGTGAAATGTAAGGGAGCAAGGTCACATAAACCATGCTGGTGGTCCAGTGAGGGTCAGATAGTGGTCAGAGGAAAGAAGACGGCCTATAAAAAATATAAAACAACAAGAGGGGATAGGGAAAAGGAAATGTACCATCTTGCATCTAGAAAAGTCACCCGGATGGTGAGGGGGACAAAGTCCAGTAAAGAGCAGCGTCTGGCACAGGGGATACATGGAGGGGAAAAGGGCTTCTTCTGGTGCACTTGGGAGTGGAGAAAAACTAAGGGCCATCTCGGCAGATTGAGATCAGAAGGAGGGTGGGTGGAAGAGGCAAGGGACCAGGCAGAGGTAATAAACGAGTACTTCGCCTCTGTGTTCACTAGGAAGGGGGATGGGATATCTACAAAGCAAGGCAAGATGGGGATAGAAGCGGCAGTGAGTGGGATCAGGGGAGCAACAGAAATGGAGCAAGAAGGAGGGAGAGGTACCCCAGGGGTGTCACATCAGGATAAGGATAAAAAGGCCAGTAAGGTGGAGGGGATGGATGATGCTATCTCCACCGAAAGGGTGTGGTTAGCCCTCAAGGCCCTAAAGAAAGATAAATCTCCTGGGCTGGATGGCATTCATCCGAGAGTACTATGGGAATTGGCGGACATACTGGCTGCACCCCTGGTGGAGCTCTTCAAAGGTCGACAGGAAGGGTACCTAGGGATTGGCGAGAGGCACATGTGGTGCCAATCCATAAAGGGGGGTTGAGGGAAGTACCAGATAACTATAGACCCATCAGTTTGACCTCGATAGTGGGAAAATTAATGGAGAGTATACTAAAGGAACGATTGGGGGTGTACTTGGAGGAGGTGGGAGATCTGGATAGTCGGCAACATGGGTTTGTGCCAGGTAGATCATGTCAAACCAATTTTGTGGAGTTCTATGAATGGGTAATATCAGAACTGGACAGGGGAAAGCCTGTGGATGTATTATTCTTGGACTTCAGCAAGGCGTTTGACTCTGTCCCCCACAATGGTCTGGTGGAGAAACTGACGGGGTTAGGAGTAGGCCCTTTGATGGTCAGATGGATTGAAAACTGGCTAGCTGGAGATACCCTGAGAGCAGTGGTCAGTGGGGAGCTCTCGAACCCTAGAGAGGTCAGTAGTGGGGTACCACAGGGCTAGGTCCTGGGTCCGATCCTGTTTAATGCATACATATTGGACATCACGGAGGGTATAGGGTGTGCAATGAGTCTCTTCGCTGATGACTCCAAGATGGGAGCAGTAGTTGAGGGGGAAGAGGGGAGGTTGGCCCTGCAAGGGGACCTGGACACCCTGGAAAGCTGGGCTCACATATGGAAATTAAATTTCAATATCACCAAGTGCAAGGTGTTACATCTTGGGCGGGGAAACCCTAAACACAAGTACACCTGGGGAGAGGAGGCTCTGGAGGCCTCAACAGGGGAAAAAGACCTAGGGGTCATGGTGGATGCATGTATGAATAACTCTGAGCAGTGCAGGAGAGCGGCTAGCAAGGCAAACAGGATGTTGGGATGCATCGTAAGGGGGATCACCTCTAGGAGCAGGGAAGTGATTCTGCCGCTGTACAACGGACTGGTTAGACCACACCTTGAGTACTGTGTATAGTACTGGAGACCACATTTGAAGAGGGACATACAGCTCCTGGAGAGGGTACAGAGGAGGCAACTAAGATGATATGAGGACTAGAGTTTGACGTATGAGGACAGACTTGAGGAGCTCTGCCGTTTTCATTGGAGGAGAGGAGAGGCAGGGAGGGCATGAGTGAGGTCTTCAAGTACCTCAAGGGAATAAATAGGGTAAACATGGAGGGGATCTTTAGACTAAAGCAGGGAGGTATCATCAGAGGGCATGGTTTGAAGTTGGAAGATGGAAGGGTGAGGGGGGAAAAGAGGAGGAGGTTTTTCTCTGAAAGGGTGGTGGACCCTTGGAATGCACTGCCTGGCAAGCTGGTTCAAACGTCCACAGTGGAGGGCTTCAAGAGAGGGTGGGACAGACACAGAAAGCAGATGTATCAGATGATGGCCTGGCCCAGGGGGGTGGGGATGGATGATAGGGGTTTCTGGAACACAACGGGGGGGAGAGCCTCGGCACCCAACTAGGGATCTGAGGTTCAAGCAGACTAGATAGACCATAAGGCCTAATCTGCTGGCAATTAGTATGTTAGTATGCTAGTATACTGATGTAATCTTGACCAGTACATTCTCCCCTTGGTGTGCTGATAGAGCACTGTGTGCTTTAATTGCATATATTTCATAATATGTTGAGTACCGAAACAGCATGTACACAATGTAAAGTATGTCCCCAGGTGCTCACTTTTCCTCCCTCCATCACACCACAAAACCATGGTTTTGTAAGAAATTAATTTTTTTTCCATTTTGATCATTCCATGCCTGTGGCATGCCATGACTTCAGGCCAGTGATGTACCACACTGCCACCATTGTCCCAATATTGTCCTCTTAATTCACATTACAACTGTCCTACACGTTGCCAGGTATATCTGTTTACCGAATGGGTCCATCTCTGCCAACGGTAACACACCAGGGAGGGCAACCACTGCACTATTCATTCATGTACTGTGACCTGGTGAGGTGGTTTACGGTGCATCATGGCTCTCATGACAGGAGGATCCGTCACCCATCATGTGGCGACCAAGGAGCATGGTGTTCAATGTACTCCGGGGGGCCATGGTGTGCCACACACGCTGATGTACTGCAATCATACCCCATGCTTGTGTGTGCAGTACAGTTCACTGAGTCAATGCGCTCATGGGCTCAAGGAGACTACCCCCAGTGTGCCGCATCCCCTTCCTCCCCACATAGAAGATGAGCAGTCATTGGACTGTCGAGCCTTGTCCTCGCAGCTGTCCCTACTCTGATAAGAATCTGTTCCTGAAACAGGGTCCCTGATAGTGCAAGCAGAAATTAAACGACTGTGATGACGGGATGGCATACATATTGATAATTTTGTACCACTCCACAGAAAGATGCCGTGCAACAGTATTAAAATAAGTTGCATTTTAAAATTGTTGTCGTCATGTCCAACCCATTTTGCAATTGAATGTCACATGCGGTAACTGGTTTTGCATACACTACAAATACTCTATTTGTGTGTGAATGTATGTGTGTCTGTGTGTGACGTTCGATTAGTAACATAGATATTAAAAGGACTTTTTCCTGTCAATAGATGTTATCCCATGACAATATCCCATCAACTTCAGACAATGTCCGATGGACAGTGGATGTATCCAAGATCAGAGAAGTGGACTACGCAATGTACGAGGTAGTAATTAATTTCTGTTCCTCTTCTTTTTTTTTTTTTGTTATAGGTCACATTGCACATCATTGTGTAACACTGTAGCTCGTACATTGCAACTATTTTTAATTTTCAGAGTAGCATTTCAATAATGAAGCAGATAATACCCTATGATATATCAAGTATACTCAATGCTGTGTGCCTTCACATGGCACCATTGCTATAAGACCAACTTCTCTCCTTACCATGCTAACACACCACACTGTGGCTGTCTGATGCACAGTCCCCTTATCCGTATACCTTCCTTTGCTGAACCTGTCCACAGCATCATCTGCTAACAATCACACATCCATTGAATTATATTGCTACACGTCCCTCTCACTGAAGTATTAACTGTTACTTCCCACACTCAACCTTCATCCTTCCATCTTCATGGAGGGACCCCTACTGGCCAAGACCTACCTGAGTTCAAGCACCCACTGCTGACCTCCCACATGTATTCATTTCACATATTTGAAGACCTGCATCGTATGGTTGTATGTGATAATGTTAAAAGCCCAAAGGCCATTGCCATTCTTTCAAAGTGAAACAGCAGCAATTCTTTTCTGCAGTGTGACATACCATCACTCCTGAAAAAGGCACTGGGTACTTACTTTTTTAAACTTTTGGGTCATGGGCTGCACATCCCCACACCACCCAGGGGTGCTTTGCCCTTAATAACCCCTACTAAAGGATTCTCAACCCCAGGGGGTGGGGGGTGGGGTCATGTTGGTGTTGTTGGTGAAAACATGAGAAACCTGATTTTTCTGCACTGCGCAACAACAATGCACCACTGCCTGGCTATGAAACCAGTACAAGTACCCTGCGGTCCGGCCTGGGAACACATTGACTAAAACAAGCAACCTGGTATTATTAGCAAGCCACTGTTGCACCACCTTACATCTCCTAGCGCCCTCGCTGTGTATGCTCACTAGCACCACCACTGCATCCATAGGTATACTTGCCCAACACTTATCTTGGCACCCTACCATCCTGTGCCTGTCCCTGTAATGCGCTGGTGAAGTGGTCGACATTATTGTAGGCACCCTTTCCCTGGCGCCAGTATCACAGGATACCCATCATATGCCCCCTCTTTCTTCTGTCATCCACTGAGTGCAGGTTTAGATCCTACATCATATCGCCATACTGCTATGTTATGTATTGCTCCATAGGTCAAGATAGAACCATACAGTGCTATCAGCACCTGGCGCCACTTGTTACACAACTAGTTCCCTGTTGAGCACTCTGTGTGGCAGGATCATAGCCAGGATGCGCACTTCCCTTGTTGGATCACTGTTCATCCGTGGAAGGAATGAAGCATGTTAGACGTCCACCATGCAATGTGGTGTGCCTCATGTGCAAGCCATAGTTGCCAAGTATGCTCCTGTCAAATTCAAGTGTACCAGCACCACAGTTTTGGCCTGTGACATAGCGCAGTAGTCCCTCTGGCTGGCCACCATGCTTTCCTCATGTTCATACCCCTGCCTGTGTGTTACATGTATTATCACCATGTTCACACTCATGCTTTTGATTACAGTACTTCACTTTGTCAGAACACATGCAATCAGTTTTCTAAATTATGGTTTTCTGTTGTCCCTGTAGGAGGACTGTATACCAATTTCAGAACACATTTCAATTTGTTATGATGACGAGACAGTATCAGCTGAAACAATATACTGCAATGTGACTTTGGATATGTATGGTGTTACTGGCATGTCATGTAAATCCCTCAGTGACAGCGTGTCACAACTTTTACAGTCAACTGTTCATGGTACAGTGGATACAACAGCCTTACCACCAAAAAAGACACACTCCATGAAATGTCAAACCAGCCACAAAATGTTCACAAAAAATAAAGGCGATTTGTTGGTTGTTTTAAAAATTAACACAGTCATTGATATAGTTACATGGTATTGGATACTAGTTGTTCATTAACAATGTGGCTGAATTTCTCCTTAGGCACTGTCACTAAGGTTCCCAGTGTTCAATCCATTGGTGTCCAGTGCACTCTATTGGATGATGTCCCCATTGGTTGTTCTACACCAATCTCAAGTCCAGATGTATCAGCAGTTGCTGACAATGACTCTGAATATGTTCCAACAAATACACCCATATTAGTGGCGGAGCAAGAGTTGTGCACACCAACAATGCAGTATGCCATTTACTTTTTTTATGTGTATTCACTCACTATGTGACTGACAGAAAAGGGGACTGTATGCTGTGCCTGCTTGGGCACCACTGACTACCTGCTACCTACATCTGCGGGACATGATAACTGTAAACTGAGTAATACTACGCCTGGTGAACTGGGTGATTGGGGGACAACAGTCCTGTATGCTGTGTTGCATGGCCAACATTGTCTACTACTATCAGAAGGGGGCACATAATAGCAGATTGTATAACTGTGTATGCTGACCACAGTTCTGGGAGTAGGCAAAGTTTGGGAATTGTTTATTGCTACTGATCTTTGTTGGGGTGAGCAAAATTTCGGCTTGACAAGTGGAGCTTCAAAACTGGCTGTTGTAGGGAAAGAGGAAGAAGTGTTGTAATCTGAGTTCTGCTTGGAGCATGGACAAATAGCTAGTGTCCTTGTGAGCTATTGCCTAAATTGCTTTGGCAAGGGGGTTGTACTGCTCACACCAAAATGATGGTGGATTTGTGGCTGGACAGAGTGGGCATCTTTGCTAGGGTGATTAGGTGTACGTTGTGCGGGGCAGCAATAATCTTAAACAGGGCATGGAGGTTCGGAGGCTATGCAGTGTGTTTTCATCAGACAGGACTTAGGGAGGAGGTTGAGAGGATCAGAATAGAGCTGGAAGGCATGAGAGGGGAGGAATGGGGAGGAACAGAGTGGAAAGGGCACCATGGGAGGAGGCGAGGCAACTACGATATACCCCAGGGAACAGGTGGACATGCACCCTATGGGAACTCCCGAGGGGTAGGGAACAATACAAGCAATGAACGAAAAACACTTCATAGGAGGGTGGCCAATCGCAGTTAGCAAAGGAGGGAGGGTAGAGAAAGCAAGTTGGGGGCAAGCATCACACTTACTACTAGATACACTATGCTGTACCCAGGAGGAGGTGCAAGAGGCTGGCGGGGGGACAGGCAGATACAGAGAGTTTGGAGAGCAAGCAGAGTGGGGTGCAGGACAGATTGTGGAATAGGATGGGAGCTGGCAGGCAGTGAGGGTTTGGCTAGCAAGTGGGGGGGGTGTGAAGAATTGTAATCGGGAGGGCTGCTCAATGTTCCAGGTCCAAGCCGCAAAAACAGGGCAGGTCACTGCAATGTAAATAAAGCCAGAGCTGTGCAGGAAAGGGCAAATAGGGATTGCGCATGGCAGAGACAATTGGGTAGGGAAGGGCGGATGGGGTGGAGGATAGTCTTGATCAATGCCAGGAGCATGGCCAACAAAATGCTGGAGCTCCAGGCGATGCTGGCTGAGGGATCAGCAGAGGTCATATCGATTATGGATACATGGGCGACACAGAAGAATGATTGGGACCTAAATGTGGAGGGCTATGCAACATTCAGGAGGGATAGAGAAGAGGGTAGAGGAGGGGGTGTAACGCTGATAGTCAAAAATGTCATAGTGGTTAGTGGAGTGGATGAGGCTGATGGGGGAGTGGAACTGATTTGGATAACCCTGCAAATGAGGGGAGGCAAAACACTGAAAATAGGGGTGGTGTACAGACCACCTACAATAGATGATGACCTGGAGGAAAAATTAGCTGAGAACATCAAGGGGCACTGTGAACGTGGAAAGGGTTGGGTGGTGGTCATGGGGGACCTAAATATTCCTTGGGCAGACTGGGACACTATGACATCAGCAGTGGCCAGGGAGCAGAGAGTGATGGATGTGTTTCAGGATGCCTTCCTGGTACAACAGGAGAGGGAACCTACTAGGGATGGGAGGATACTGGATGTTATCCTTGCAGACAGTGACCACATAAGGGGTGTGGAGGTGTGTAGCCCGCTGCCAGGTGGAGATCATGCCGTGGTCTGCTTTCTGCTGTGTCTGGGGGTGGAGGATAACCGCTGTAATACAGTAGTAGTGGACTTCAGTGGGGCAGACTTCCTGGGCATGGGCAGGATAGTAAGGGGGAGCTTGAACAAGATTAGGTCACACATGGATGTTGGTAGCTTGTGGAAGACCATGAAGAAAGGGATGCAGGAGGCTAGTAGCTCATGTACAAGGGTAAGGTGTAGAAATGGTGGAGCCCACAAGCTGTGCTGGTGGATCAGGGAGATGCAAGAGGCGGTGAGGGCTAAAAAGGCTGCCTATGCATGTTTTAAGCACTCCAGAGGGACACGGGAGAGAGGAGACTAAAGGTGAGGATGGAGCAAAACCTGGCTGCTGCACCTTGGAGCATACATGCAATGTGTATCAGTGTTTTTTTGTATCATGCTCCATTTTTGGCTCAGCAAATGGCTAGCTGTTTTCCCACACTGTTCACTGTCGGTTTCTTTGCCACTGACCTTGTTTGAATAGTGTATGACTTTTGTTACTGTTTCTCTGCAACATTGCAGTGCAATGTGACAACATGAATTCAGCAAGTGTTCATTAAACAATGACCAAAATGGAGATAACAGTACTCTTACTTCCTCCTTTTTCAGAACTCCTGTAAAGACTTCAGAAAGAGAACCGCATGAACAGGAGAAATTCATAGGTTTCCGATCATGCATTGAAGATCTTTTTAAGACATGTGAATTGTGTCATGGTTATAATACCATCATTTTTTTCTACCGATGAACCTTCGAAAAGACAAGGCACATTTTTAACTGTCACCGCCAAATGCGCAGACTGTGACCACTGTAAAGTGTGGCATAGCCAGCCCAGAGTAGCTCACTTTGCACTTGAAAACTTGCTCCTCTCAACAGCAATTTTAATATATGGGTGCAGCATTTCTAAGGCATTGAGACTATTTCAATATATGAGAATTCCATGTGCTTCTCGGTGGACTGTGCAGAAACATATAAAGACCACCATCTCCCCTGTCATAAAAACAACCTAGGCCCATGAACAGGAGACAATGATACAGACATTGAGAGGTATGACCGGTGGCATGATACTTGGTGGTGATGGGCGTGCAGATAGCCCTGGTCACTGTGCTAAATTTGGATCCTATACAATGATGGAGCACCGCCTCAATAAGATTCTTGACATTTCTGTTGTTCAGGTACAGTTTTCATGCAGGAGATTGGTAAACTGGATTTATGTGATTTGTACAGTGCATAACAATACATTTTCTTCATCATTGTGATGTTTTAATTTTTCACCTTCAGAGCAACGAAGTAAAAAGCTCAGCCTGGATGGAGTTGGAGGGATTGAAAAAAATCGTTGACTTTTCTAGTGGAGGAAAATGGGCTCAGGGTTGACTGCATCATTACAGATAGACATAGTCAAATCAATACCTGGCTAGCCTCCTCACCTTTAATGAATGGTGGAAAGCATTATTTTGATGTATGGCACATGGCTAAAGGTGTGCATGTACATACATAAAAATAAGTACATTGAAAGGTACACAGTAACATCTTCACAGCGACATAAAATGATGTTCACACCGGCAGGGCGCCACACAATGCTGATGTGCTGCACACCTTAACTGGAACTTATCAGGGGACTTGTGTTCATGAACAACCACATGCTGCCAGGTGTTGGCAGGGCAGAAGAAGGATGTAGCTTCATATTAACCACTCACTTTCTCCAGGGAGGCTGGTCACAAGCAGTCTGTCACGTACGTCTCCCTACTGAAGGTTGTGTGACAGTGCACCATGCTGTGGGCGAGGATTAAGCTAGTTACTACGCTTGTGCCACAGTTCCTGGGTGTAAAAAATATCAAGTTAAAAAGCACGGGTGCACGCCTCCATGTCTGTCCCGGGATGCATGTCCTTGCTCAAATGGTCTTGGCACAGTCCACGTCATCCATCTCCTGCGGGTCAGTAAGGGTTGCTACATGCATACCCACTCTGGATTGTCAAGCCATGTGTGTGTCACTGTGGCGATGACCTGTGTTGTAGCTGTTGATGCACCATGATGTCATGAGGATGCGTTACGAACAAGATGGTGATATAGTGACAGCACCAGCATATAAAGCATGATGTTGACAATGTTGATGTTATGATTTATCCACTGTTTATTGTTGTACTTGTACTTCTATTCATACTGTGGTTCTGAAGGTAGCCATCTTCACCTTTCTCATATATTCAATGGGCATTTTTACGTTGTGCAACATACGCATATGTCAATACTAAGTACCACCATTCACTACCTTTATGCGTAGGGCTCCGTAAGAAAGTGGAGGCACTGTCCAAACAACGCAGCATGGGTGCAATCTATCCGTGTAAAAAAAACAATAAATAACCATGTTTACTGGGTGGCTGGCACAACACCAGACAGCAATAAAGAGGTTATAGAGGGAAAGTGGAACAGCATGATACGGCACATACAGAACATTCACAGCAGCCATAGCGATGTGTACCCCACTTGGGCACATGGTCCACTGGAGGGAAGGGAAGCAAAAAAAGAAGTGGCTGAGTCCAAGTAAGTGTTGCACACAGTATCTTGCTGTCCATTGTGCAACTCAACACATTTTCACAGTCACGATATCTTTAAAAGTGTCTGCGGGCATTGTCATTGAGTTTATTGCAATACTTAAGAGGTTGATAGACTGAAAGGGAGACAGTGTCACTTATGTATTAACAGAGTACCATGTCGTGTTACACATGCACAGCTGTTGTAAGATTTGCTGTACTGCAATGTCTGTGATCAATACAGTCATTTTGTTTCCGCCTTTCTTAGGTGAGGTTTCAACTGAGAGGCTAGTCTCACTTCTTGAAAACCTTCAGCTGCTGAAGGACATATCAAGACTGTCTCCACATCATCAGACATCCACTGTGGAGGCATTCTATAATACTATCCTACTGTTCGCTCCTAAACATACAGCATTCTCCTTTGATGGAATGCATGTCCGGTAAATGCCTCTTTCTCTTTTTAAAAATAATGCTGTGATACTAAACAAGTTTGAATGATGGTACAGCAGTCATCTGATTAACATCTCTGCAGTACCAAACAGCAAAGTTCATGATACAGCTCATGTCACAGGGTACCACACTGTGACTCAATGATTCCAGTGTGTGACACAGCAATCCATCACAGTCCTAACATCATTGCTTGTCAGTACAACACACCGTGTTCATGAATGGTCACAGAGTTTGAATGCACAGGCACTGGAAGAAGTATTGACCATACTGTACTTGCTGTGGATTGCTTTAGTGATGTTCGGCACTTGTCTGTCTCTGTCCACATCCATGGTGCATCGCCAAATGAAAGTGTGGAAGGCCATCACCATCTGACCATAACCAGCTGTGCGATGCACTGCATTGCATGTGCGCCAGTTGTGGCCACTGTAACATGGACAAGACATGTGGTAGGACATCACTATTCCAGTACGACGCTTTTTAAGTTACTCTGAGGTGGGGGTGATGGGTGCATGGAACTTCTGTGGGTAATGTTGAAGGTGTATAATGATGAAAAAAAAATTGATAAAGGATTTACTGTTTGGACAATGGCTGTCCTGTCATTATGTGGATGTTTATTTCATTGTTTGGTGTCACATTCTTTATCACCTCAGACCATTTCTGGTAAGTATCAGACACCCGCTGCAAGCAAAGACTCAATCTCATACCTGAATCTGCCTCATAAAATATGCATGTCTATCATATCCCCTACTCCCACCCAAAACCCCACACACACACCTACTGCCATCCCACCAACACAGACTGCTTTATCTCATTATATAATGTTCCCACTGTGATGTTGCCACCATGGAACCATCCTATTTACCTACTTACAGCCCTTGTAATGTTGACTTGAATGATGACACCCATGGCTATCTTTTTGTCAGCTGATGCTCAACACCAAGTACTCTGTAGGGTTTCACTGCGTTCACCCCACCACCTATCTCAATAGTGTCCATAACAACATCCATGAACACTCAGTACTTCTATATGGAGAAGATGGCTGTGTCCCGGATGATGTATCCTCTCCCTCCATCAAGCCCAGTATCTTTACTTTTGTATGGCTTTACTCAACATCAGATGTTATGGTAAAACCACACTATTTAGTGGTCAGTTGTTCACAGAAGGATACCCAGTTCTACATCTGATATCCTGTCTCCCACTCCTTTTCAGAGTAACATGTGTAACATTGCTCGCTCAATAGTAGGGTACAATAGTAGCTGCCTAACACATGACCCCTGTATGGCATCCAAAATGTCACTGCTTGTGGATGTAGCATTTGAAAGTATCACCTAGGACCACGTCCCCCCCATGTACATATGCAGATCATCATGCCAAACCATGATTGCTGCCAAAACAAAATGATATCGGAGGCAGCACCTCCAAGAAGGCTACCATGTGTGCTACCTGTGTGATGCCCCTCCACACCTCGACACAGTCATGCAGTGCTGCAATCCCAGCTCGGTCCTTTGTCTGTAGGTGTACAACGAGATCCAGCAAAGTACACCATGACACCGATACCACGAACCTGAGGATTCGCTCTGTGACTGTCACAGCCATGTTGCCCGGCAGCCACCTGAACGCCCACTGTTATCACTTTTCCAGTTCTACAGTAGTAACAACAGAGTACCCCACCAGGAGTTGTTTTCTTACCCTGTCATGACACACAATGTTTTAATGTTTTAAAACAATGTTTTAATGGCATGTATTTTTTAAACAACTACAGGCTAATTCTTGCGGGTATGCACTACAATGAGAACAGCTGCAGACCAGTGTCGAGGGATCATCTGGGAAAAGAGAAGTTGGAGGTGTATTTCAGCCAAGCAAAAAAGGGAGAGCCTTCTGTGCGCAAGGTGAAAGCACACTCAACCTATGGTACGTATGTCAGTCATTCATAACTCAAGTTTTTGTTAAGTCATAACAGGAACTGCATGATCGATGAAAGATACACAATGTTCTTTGGGCCATGCACTGAGTGAAATGTGAACATACCTAAGTTCTGTTGATGTACACTGATTTGTTACTATTGTGCCATGCATGACACAGAGTAACATGATCAGACAACAGTATGGTTGAGGTTGTACAGTTCTCTTCAACTGTATTGTTCACCTGTGGTGTCCTGCATTGATCTGTGTGTTGAGCATTGTGCTTCACAGTCTTCAGCACTGACTTCTGTGATTGATTTGAGGGGAAACTGTACTAATTTACTGTAAATCGTGAGTACAGCTTTGAGGGACACTGGACACAGCTGAATGAGTACAGAAGGATGTGGGATGCATGGGGAGGTGCTTCATGATGTATCAGATTGTATTCAATGAGAGGAAATATGAAAGCAATAAGACATGACAGAGTGTGCATGGAACAGATTTTACCGATGGCCAGGGGCGTAATAAGGCAGAAGGCCTTGGCTGAGTGCCTTTGTCCCTTGGTGTGAGGTAAAATCTGTTCCATGAACACACCTGGACTGCGTTACCATGCTTAAAAAATGGGATCCTAGCTTTATGTTAATGTTTGCAGTTAGAGAAATATTGCAGGTATGTAGAAAAAAACATGTAATGCTGCTAATGCATGATAAAGCAGTCCTTTGGCAGATAACATTTTAAAATTCATGAGGTTAGTTGCATAATATGCATTAGGTCATTTGCATATAGCACTTCAGTAAGATGGGAAGGGTCAGATAATTTGCATATGATTAATTTGGTCATTTGCATATATCGCTTCAGTACAATGGGATTACTTAGACTGGCTGAAGGATAATGCTGGTGAAAGAAAGCTGAAAACTGATGGACAAAAACAAAACCTGTGCAGGATCGGGAAAAGCACGGTGTCTCCTCCCAGTCTCCCATTCTGAGCTCACCTGTCGTGCCGACAGAGCATGGCTTGTACCACGGAAAGTCAGCGGGGCAATCAGCTGTCACTAAGGAACAGAGACCATGCCCTCAGTGGCCGGCTTGGTGCTGCTTTACTGTGACACCACAGTCTACCTCTACTCGCTGACTGCCAACCTCCCACCACCGGGGCACAGGACCATCGTCATTAGTGTTGATGCTCCTGCCAGGGAGCCACAGTCAGTGGAAAGAGAACTGTTGCTGTCGACGGGGGAGTCAGAGGAGGAGAGCCGGTAGGTGGGGGAAGACAGGTGGTTGGTAGTAGTGGGGAAGAAGAGGGAGAGTGACAGTATCGGGGACCGGTGGCACTGAGGGTTGAGGCACTGGACACCACAGCTTGTGCCATGCCACTGACCCATGTTTGGGAATGGTCATGGGCCATTGTGGGTTGGCAGCAGTCGTGAGGGATTCTGCATCCTGTCAACTCCTCTACTTCTCTGGGGTGTGTGGGTTCATGACTGCCTGTATTGTTTGCACTGTGGCACAGGTTGTGGGAGAAGGCGCTGCACCACAACGTGTGGTGGAGGTAGGAAAGACTCTCAGCCCGTGGCATCATTGCACGTCCTTGTTCCATGGTGAATTCAATAACAAAAATTGTTGGCCAATGCGTATCAGCCAGGACCACTACCCTCCAGCCACTATAGTCACGCTTCACTGTCCACACTCTGTGGGTGCTTCCCGGGGTGAGGGTCTGGTCACCGTGGCATGGAGAAGCCCATTTACAAGGCTGTGGTCCCGCATCAGGAAAGATAAAAATTGTGAAAACCTCTGTAATTGTGGTTTGACTGCACCAACATTAACATGTCATTTCACTTCCTTGGCAGGGTATGGTCACCAACTGGTGGCATCAGTAATCAGAGCTATATCAACATCCAATGGAACAGAACTATTGAGGAACTTGGCTAACTCTGTTGACATTCATCCACCATTGACAGCAGCTTACAGTGACGTCAACAGAGGGGCCGCAAAGGCTCAGTTTGTAAGCCGCTTTAACTTGGTATAAATAGCATTCATGGTGAAGTACATATGTGCACAAAATCACATGGTGAAACAATAGCACAGTAAACATCCTGTATTGTCCACCTGTTACTTATGTTTGGAAGTGTGATGTTTACAAACAAATTATTACTGTGCATCCAGTGTGACCACTTTGGTGTACATCAGGAGTGATGTACAGATTTGCTGTGCAGTCCACAGAATGGATGATGCTGCATAATAATGAGTGATGCACCAAAGCAATGATTGTCAGTTGTCAGAGCAACGACAAATAATATGTGAAGTGTTCGTTGTTGTAAATTTCAAGATATCACTCATTTGTTTCACCTTTCCAAGGCTGTCGTACTACTTAGTTTAATCGAGCAATTGTGGCTGCATGTACCATGCATTGCATGCACTGGCGAAACATTTGATATTGCCACGGGTGTAATACCTATGAGTTACTGTTTGTGATTGACAGTTTCTTTTTTTTTCAAAGTTCATCACAACATCAATGTAAGACTGCGAGTCAGTACAGATTGATTGTGTATTTCTTATGTATGTTCCTAGTAGTGTAAGCAAGTTATCATACTGTTCAGTAGTACCTGCTCTGTCAGGACATCTGTTCTTGTCATCACTGAAGACATTTATGTGAAACAATGACACTCACAAGGTTAATAGTTGCCAATGAATAACAAATATTGTAGTCAGTTGTCAGCCATTCATGGAAATATAGAAATGCATGGACAGTAAACAGTATTTGGCTTTCTTTGTTCAACATGCAGTATAAACAATGTTATGGTAATCAAATGAATGATAACTATTTTTAAACCTATAACAGCAATGTTACATGCCCAGAATTACTTGGTATACTTGAATATTGGTTCAACACATTCAGGGTGGTATTATTCTTTTCGGTTTAGAATGGGTATATGCCACGCCAGGCTCATTGGGGTATGTGTCTCTGATCTTCTGCAATGCACATGCTGGTAATGTGACACGAACATCCTTGCCGAGGTACCCCCAGCACCATCTCACAAGTTGACGGTATGCAGTGTATCTGTACTTTCTGAAATACAGCATAAATACTAGTTCAGCATAAATGGATAGTCAATTCAGTTACAAGAAATCATGTCCTGCTAAGCTATACTTCTCACTCTGTCTTTAACTACAACCTATGTCTACCAGGAAATGTTCAGAACACAGCAGGTGGGTGGGACAAGTAGGGATCAATGGACAATGTACATAGTCCAGGGGGACGGTGACCAGATTAGTGGCCTGGAGGTAAGGAAGACATAGGCAGGGAGTGATCATGACATGGTCTGCTTCTGCCTCTGCCGGGGGGGGGGGGTTAATACAGGTGAAAGGTGACGGTAATTCACTTTAGGGGCAGGACTTCAAGTGGATGTAAATAATCAGAGAGTGAGGTAAAACATCAGGTGACTTAGGATGGGTAAAGTACAAGGGCCAGATGAGTTACATCACATGGTACTAAGGGAGCAGACAGGAAAGACCGTTATACATGCACTGCTTGCATTTTACTATGTTACTATGTTACAGAGCCAATAATGCCTGAAAGAACACTTTGCAAAACATTATAGTTGTATACAGTTCACCTTGTGTTCAATATGTATTAAATGTACTTCTACTCCACATAACGTATTACTGATAACTTTCAATGGAAAGATGCTGTGTATCCCTTATGTTCATCTGCTTCTTTTTCTGAGCCACAACTTCATGTTATGGTCCTGTGCTATGAAATCACAATCAGTTACCTTGTCAGTAATTCTGATGTTACAAGTAGACCATTACGACCGCAGGCACAAAGAAAACTACAGGAACAGAGAAAGTGTTCATGAGCAAAGATACATTTTCCATGCAAGTGGTCTCAGTAATATGTGATGGTAAGATTGACAGCAGAATACATGCTACCACTCACTTATTTCAGGTCATACCACATGGAGAGATAAGGGAGTGTAGAAAAGTGGTGGTGGAGAAAGACACAGGGGGTTCAGTTGAGTCACTCACAGCAAGAGGCCTATAAGTGACCTGGCGGATATCCTGGCCATCACCTAGCAGATGTTTGTAACTGGTCACTGCAGTCTGGGTGGGTACCTCACTACTGGAGGATGGCCCATACTGTGCCTATCCACAAGTGTGGCATGCAACACAAGCCAGGTAACAATAGGCTGGTTGGCCTCACGTTGGTAGTGGGCAAAGCGATGGCGAGCTTCCAGAAGGAAAGGATAGAGGGGGTGGAGATGGCACGGGGTCATATACACATTCACTAGCATGGCTTTGTTAATGGCAGATCTCGCCAGACAAATCATGTGGTGTTATATGAAGGGATGAGAAGGACAATGGATGAGGCAGTCCAGTGGATGTCCTCTTTGTGGACCTCTGCCAGGCTTTTGAATCTGTGACACATCATGGGCTAATGGAGAAGATGGACAGTGTGGGTGTGGGGGGGGTTGTGAAGGTGGATAGGAAACTATATGGCATTGCATGTACAGAGGTTTGGGGGGGTCTCATCCTGCAGGTCAGTCACAGGCGTGGTCACTCAGTGGTCGTTTCAGAGGAATCTCCTGTTTATTGCCTATGTCATGGACATCAGAAGTTGTATCAGCTGCAGGATGGCGCTCTTTGCAGATGACTGTAAGCTGGTGGCAGTGGTCAATGGGGAGTAGGTAAAGTTGGCTCTACAGCAGTACCTGGAGACTATAGGGAGGTGGTCACACATATGGAAATTAAAGTTTAACACTGCGAGAAGCAGGGCTCTTCAATGGAGGGGGCCAAAACCAGACTCAGAAATAGACCTGGGGGGACACTGCAGGTTTCGAGGGGGGAGAAACACCCTTGATTGGTGGTAGATGCCAAAATAGGTACTCTTTCTGTTGTACAATATCCTGGTTAGACCACACCTTCAGTACTGTGCGCAGTGTTGCTGTCCCTACACAACATTTTGTAACTGCAGAGGGTACAGATGATAGCGACCAAGATGGTACTGGGGATAGGGGAAAGGCACTATGAGCAGCAACTGTAGTAGCTAAACCTGTACTCGTTGGAGGAGAGAAGAGACAGTGGTGATAGGATACAGGTGTTCAACTATGTCAAGGGGATCAATAGGGTAAGCTTTGAGGGGGTCCTTCAGCTGAGGAAACTGAGGGACAGCAGGGGACATGGGGGGAGGATGAGGGGGAACACAAGGAGGTGGTACTTTACTGAGACAGTGGTGTAGCCCTGCAATACGCTGCACAGAGAACTGGTGGCTGCTGCTACTGTGGATGACTTCAATAACAGCTGTGATAGGTGCCGGGGAAGGGTACACCATTGAGTCCCTCTGGGAAATAGGGTTTTTGCATGTGAGGGATGGAGGGATACAATCGGTGGTAATGATAGGCATTGACAATCAAGCAGACTCGATAGACCATAGGGCATATTCTACTGGCTGCATAGTATGTTAGCATGTTACTATGACAACAAGAAGCTGAACTACATGATTGTTTGCTGCAGTGGCACTGTGCATTGCACATTTGCAGGCAGATTGCAATCATGTGGTACTGTGAAGAAGGAATGAGATTTCATGGTGAAAGGGTACCCTAGAGTCAGAAAGGACAATACTTGAGGCAAAGTGTGTAGCATCCACATGTACGTCAGGTCACTGTATTAAACAGGATGTGGTGGAACACAGTACAGAGGACCTATGGAAGTATTTTCAATACTGTAAAAAAAAAAAGAACACCACAAGGGTGGGGGTAATATATTGGAGAACAAGGGGGGGGAGATGCCAACGTACTGGTGTGTGGACTTCCCAAATCCTGTGCTTTACAGGTGTTGAAATCAAGGTCTGCGACCAACACCAGTCTGTGGTACTGACTGGGACAATCCGCCCGCCAACAACTTTTTCCACTGTCCCAGCTGGTATATGTACGGAAATGTTATATCCTCCAGTACAAGTCTACATGGATAGTTCAAGGACAGTCTCATTAACCCACTGCAAAATGTACAAGCATTTTGGTAGTGGGACGGTGCAAATTTCAACCCCTGCTGGCAATAACACAGACAGTAACACATGTTGATGGCAAACAGATAGTCACAAACTACGAATCAATCAGATTATGCCAAATGCTGTATTGAGTCTGCTTGATGGTCAGTGCGTTCCCTGGTCACTGTTTCAAGCACAGCCATAGTCAGTACAAGGTCCTCCATTTCATAACCCTATGCCCATCACCTTTTTAGTTACAGCACCACACAGTGGGAACAGCTGTAAAATCCCTGTACAGCGCATTCAGGTGGTACAACACCCTGTCAGTGAAGCCTGATCTCCTACTGTAAACATTGTTCTGCAAAACTTCCACCTTGAGGGAGTCAACAGCAGTGTTGAAATCCTGACTCACACCAGAGTGAATGATTACCATCTTTATAAGTCTGATATATTTGCAGAGCTATATCATATACCTCCGGTTCATTACATCCTACAATTAGTTCAGGTGGAGCGCACCCAGTCACTCCCAATAGGCATATTACTTCAGTACAGAATGACATGTGTGTAAAGGTACCTTGCCTAAACACACCGTAAGCATTAAGTAAGCAATAAAACATGACAGGCTGTGTGTTGAACAGATATTACTGCATCGGCCCGGGGCGTAGTAAGGCACGAGGTACGGCTGAGTGCACTTATCACCTGGAAGTGTGGTACTATCTGTTCGACACACACACTCTGTTGTGTCTTATTACGTTCATAAAATGGGAACCTTTTTTATCTTATAAAAGTGTATACTACAAAGTATTTTTATATGTAGAAAGAAATATTTAAAAAAGAAACGTTCCATGCCTAGCTCTGAACATTCCATTTTGGGGAACAGATTTCTTTGCCTCTACTTGTTTTAATCTATGTGTAAAACATATATGGCACTGATTTTGTATCCAATCACCAGGCTTATTTTGCTATGACCATGTTATAAGTCATGTTATCAGTCAATCATTCATAATTACAAAATACTTACTCGTATATGGTAGGAGGTGCATTCCCACCATTACACTGCTGGTGATAGGCATAATACTTCATTTGAAGCACATCAGGATACAAGACAACATGTTGAAAAGCTGGATTCAGAGTAATGCAGAGGATGTCAACATCCTCTCTCCTGTACGTCATTCTTTCTATCTCTGTGCAACAGAGACATTTCAAAACCTCAGTCATCTGTGGGCATTGACCACAAATGCACCTGTTGAGAACAACAGAAAGCAGTTGTTTAGTAAGATATTACACTGAACAAAAGTAAGACATATAGTTACCCATGCCATTCCTCGTTATGCTGACACAGACAGTGAAGTGCAGACATGAATCAACATTGTCCAATGGTGCATGCAATGCACGAACTCTATTTAAAAAGCATAAATGGTGCAAGTGTCACTGTGCGAACTTATTTACCACATTTGTTATTCTGCAATGCAGGACGCAACACGTTGCAGGCTGATAGCAAACAGGTGCACTTCAGCATTCTGTCGCACCATTAGCCATGTGTGACATGGTTGACTGTTGTTTATTGCATCACTTCCCCGCCATGCTGTAATTGAGAATGCCACAACAACAATGTCACAGTTCTAACACGCACAACATGGTATACGCAAGAGTACAAGAACACAACCATCTCCCAATATCTGTGACCCACACCAGCTCACATCACATGGTAGGATCAGTAGGACACAGCAATCCACACTACCAGGTATGGTGCATTGTCACTGACAGGTGTGTGTGTGTTAAGGTGGCACAGTAAAGTACAATCGAGGACTGTCCACATGGCATGTTACTGTCTGATAATATTTTTGATCAACAGTTTACAGACTACTACGGCACTGGGGGGTACTTTACATTGGTAGCACAGGGGTGATATTTGTAGAATTGTGGGTACTCTGGGGTATTCAAGATGTAACACAATAATGCATTCCGGTAAAACACATTTATGTACGGTTAACACATTACTGGTCCAAGGGACCATGTTGGGAGCCAGCTGTTGCCCAACAAATACATAAAGTGTACCCAACCAACACATGCATACAACAGAAATTGTACTACAGGTAAAAAAGTGACAATAACTTACCAATCTTTGAACTTTCCACCTTGTCTACAACGTGTAACGGTTTGCATGGAATGTTAGTCTTGAAGGTAGGCAGAGCTAAAGGGAAAACAGACAAGGTCTCGGGAAGTGTTAGTGAAAAGCAGTGTCGCCACGGCAAGGCCCTTCCTGGGTGACACTGAAAAAATAAGAACATGTTAATAAAGGTAAATACAATGGCGAGTCACATACACATGACACAAAACAAGGAGATTAAAACACACAAAACAATAACTGAAAATAGACATAAGTGAGCACAAACACACATAATGCTGTCAAAAGTACGCAACATTTCAGTAACAGCAGATGACAACAAGGTCTGTGAAACAGTGCACACAGATAACATAGTAACATACTAACAAAGCAGCAGCTTAGTCACTATCAGCTGTCTAGTCTACTTACTATGGGATGAATGCATACCGATAACAACGTTACCACACCATCACCAATGTACCTTAAAGGTGTTCCAACAGCGACACTCACCACTGATGCTGGATTCACACTAGACTTGTGACTATATCACCAATTGTCGAACAACCTCAACAGTGGTCGCAGCCACAGAATGCAGCACTAGAGCTTTACAGGACTACATCACCATAGCATTAGAGTAGCATCTCCTTGTTTTCTCCCATGGCCACAACATGTACAGTATCATTGACTGCCCACTGATCACAGCTAAGTACATCAGCTGAACCACTTCAGCAAGGCTTGACACATGCATTAATTTCACGTATTTTAAGACCTCCATCAGTGCAGGACTGTGATGTACGCACTGAGCAGTGAGCGTAGGTTTCTGTATGTCTTCCTGACGCGTTCATAACACAGCAGGTGGTTTAACCAACTATGGAGGACAGTACAGTGGACATTGTCAGGGAGGACAGTGACAACATTTGGTACCATGACATGATAGACCTGTTTGCAGAGAGTGATAATGCCATGCTCTTGTTCCACCAGTACCTTGATGGGGTGGGGGGGCAGGCCACAAAACCACAGTGGTACTTTCCTTCAGCTGGTGGAGTATGAAAGGATCCTGATATATCATTTGGATATAAGGAAAGATAGGAACACTGACAGTAGTGGGAACATTAGTATGAAGTGTCAGCATGAAGCTACAAACCCTGGATCAAACATCAGGCACAACTGCAATGCAGCCAGAAAGCCCGGTGGGTGGACCCAGGAGGCTCCAGAGGCATTCATGCAAAACCAAGCTGCCTATAGGGAGGATGGAGGCGCTATCACTGTTGGGGGTGGGGATGGGGGGGTGTAACAGGGTTCCAAGGTGGAGGAAGTAGAGGTGGAAATACTGGTACACAGACTTAGCAAAGCAGTCAGGTCACCTAGGATATTCAAAACAGCAGGTACCAATGTGGGATGCTCAATAAGCTCACCACATGCACGCTACAGTACAGAAGGCCAGGGAGGGCGTGTGATATAGGTATTCAGGAACATGAAGGTGATACATGGAGGAGGATCAGTTGCAGTACTCCAAATGAAGGAGTGTGGGGGCAACTGCAGGCAATGGGAGGTACCTACACTAGGGGAGACGAAGGGTGGAAAGGAGGATGATAATTCAGTGACAGGGTGGTGTACACATGTAATGCATTGACCACAGGAGTAGTGGACGCAGACACTGTGGAGGGCTTCAAGTGATGTTGGGACAGGTAATGACGGGAAATATTTCTGACTATGAATGTAGAATAGGGATGGGGTGGTGGGGGTCATAAACTTCAAATCCCAGGTTCTGTGACTGCCAAACGAGCAGACACAAAACACCATTCGGGATACTGTGATGGCGTTTGACTGTGTTAGTATATCACATCTATTCATTATCCTCCATCTATTAGATGTTTACCACCTGTACTATGTCACCATGTCATACAGGATCTACAGTAGCATATGCAAATGCTGACAAACTGGTACTGCATACAGCATGTTTACTTCAAAGCAAAAAAATAAATGTTTGTGAATGTTGGAACTAACAATGGCAGGAAAGAGAAGTAACAGGGTGGGCCACCATTGTCTGCATCACAGTAAAGATATATGAATACATAATCAGTAATCATCAAGGCCACTGATTTACGGTGATTAAAACATTTAAATTCCATTTTCAAGACTTAAGATTCCGGAATTTCACCGGTGATTGTTACTCTAATTTCCGGATTTTACCGGGATTCTGTTATCATTCTTTTAGTATGTGCATAAATAATCAGAATTAAAGAAGGCTTAATATACAGAGCATTAAATAAAGCAAACTAAAAATAGTACAGGAAGGAATTGAAAGAAAAACAGACTTTTTTATAGGCTTACTGATCTGATAGAAAATGCCAGATTCCATGAAATCTTCGTTTTTAACGGTTTTCAGGCAGCCCTAATTCCAGAATTTTACTGGATTTTCCAGTAAAAACCAAAAAACAGTAGCCTTGGTAATCATTAGCCACAAATAATATATAGTAACACTATGTGTTGTTGCCTTCTACTTTACACTAGTTAGGCTATAAATACAGGCATAGCACAGCAATCTGTACAGGCTGCAGAAACACATGTGAGTTGCAGCGTGGAATACTGCAAAGTCAAGCACCAGTGAGGAACACTACATACCACATGACAGCTGTACAGTGAGATGCAAAATTGAAAAACACACAACTAAGACACACAGATGCTGAATGCTCATGTACTGACAATAGCATGCAGACATAGTACTAATAGTACAATGGTCGGTGCTTTTGCATACAGACACCTGTGATTCAACAAAGAATACTGCATATACACTGTGCACTTGACTTCAGTACTGTGCCATGTGCCTATAATTCAATGTCTTACTGACTCACAATGCAAAGTAAGGTGCATTACATTTTGGAGATGGAAGCATTTGCAACATGCAATGACAATATGACTAGGCCAGCACACATCACTGTCAATTGTCTTACACAATGTTAAAACATAAAGTTATCCTGGCAAAGACAAGCATGGTAGCAAACATGAGGAGACAGATAGTAGAACTGAAGGCTGCAATGAAATCTAATGGCACTCCACTGCCAGTAACAGCAACATAACAGGAGGCACGTTTCACAACAACAGAATGAACAGTAGCACACAGAGCTCTGATTGATGCAAACCAAGGAAAGAATCGTCTGTGTGGGTTCGCAATTATCAGCAATAAACAGCTCAACACATGTTAATCTCACCACTGGTTATGGCCAAGACACCCCTCGCCCCCAAATGCTTGAGAGTCATCTTGTTCACTCCCCATACGACTCCCATGTGCCCCACTACTGCCAGATGAGTCCGATGCATAAGGGTCATTCTGATATGGATCCAGGAGAGCAAACCCACTGCCAACATCACCTAAATCACTGCCGGTATCTGAATACTCGGAATTGTGCCATGATTCATCACTGCTTGAGCTATCAGTCGCCATGTTATTGGTAGGACGTCCCTGGTAATACGTCATGCGTCTGATCGCGCGATAGCAACAGGCATCTGCGAGAGCAACAATGGGGATACAGCAACTTCCTGGATTTACATTAAAAAAAACAATCTTTATGCAAAAATGTGCAAGGGAAGCAGAAAAAGGTAGGCACTTTTCAATAACTGAGCAGGGATTACTTCAAATTCTTACCAGTGGGTGCCCAGATCACAACATTCCTTTAACAGTGACATATTGTCAGCACTGAAAACATTTGAGGCAGCCTAGGTTTTCCATTGTATAGAAAGATGCTATCTCTTCTGAGTATCTTTTTTTACTTTACATTATACTATTGACCTCAACTCTCTGGGCATCAGCAGCTAGCTGTTGTTGGTGCAGTGAATGATTTCATCTCTTTTGCACCTAGGCTGTGTAGACCCCAGAGTCACTTGAAAGACAGGCTGGAAGAAGTCAGTGGCAGTTGTGGACTGGAGATGTGTTACAAAGAAGCTGTGTCCACTGTTGTACTGCATGGAGTTTGACTAAAATAAGAGGTGAGAAGGGATTCAGAATCCTGTTAAGTCAGCTAGGTGGCTCCGATTGGGAATGGATTTTTTTGGGGGGCAGCATTTAATCAGCAAATTTATTATACTGCGTGATGGGGGGGGGGTCCTCTGAGGACTGTCTAGAGTCTTCGTTGTGGCAGCGGCCACAAGTGCATTTGAACTATCAGATACCAATCAGGATTCTTGACTGGTAGTGTAGTCTGTGTATGTCATTTTGATATAAAGTTTTTCTGTTTGAGAGGTCCAGACAGTGTCTCTGTTGATATGCTGTTGTCTTGCAAGGGGTCTAATGGCAAGCAAGCCAGAGCCATACCACAAATTTAAAAGACATGGGAAATTACCATGGCTGCCATGTAGGCATGTACCATACCCAACCACCACCACCATCTGGATGGTATTGAGGATTATCAATACAGTGGTCAAAATATACACTGGCCTGCTAGCCAAATAGTGATGTATCTGGCCAGTAAGATTTTCATTTAACTACCCCTGTGGGCTTGTACTGGTGAAGGCATTAGGCAACACCTAAGTATGTACAGAAACTGGGCCAGTGGAAATGTCTGTGGCTGTGGGACCGGTGGATTTTTGCAGTCTCTATCTCACTAGCCCTGCTGCTGGCTAATGGCTGCAAAACCTAATTTTGACCCTGCAATATCAAAGCATTCATTATAGTGTTGGAAATGGATCCCAGATTTCACAATGGGAGTGCTGTGGTGGTGGTGTGCATACTTTATTTGCCTTTTGTTTTATAACTTTTCAGGGTTATTACCTTTTTGTTTTGTTTTCCACTCACCCACATGCCGAATCTGATGCAGCAGCCAGCACCTTGCTTTACCTTTACTAAACAACAATGGTTCTGAAGTTCTGTAGTACATTGAGTGAAACCGAATACAAGTTGAAAGTTTGGGTAAATCAGAAATACTGGTAGTCTGACTGTGGTTAATAGTTTTGTCTCACTTAAACAGATACTGCACAGACATGCATGCAGATAGATGATCATTGATATTCAGAATCACATACTATTGTTTTTGCCATCAGATATGTTATTAACAGGGTCTGAAATTGTTGGTACTTGGTAGTCTTTCTGATTTGGGAAACAATTGTGGCATGAGTGTGATGGCGGCTTTACAGTTGTCTTTTCATTATGTGTTAAATTAACAGCTTGATTATTGTGCATTTGCACAATAGCAAGGGTTTAAAATTTTGCAGCCACTAGACTGCAGTGCTAGTGATGAGGAAGAACGAATACCCGATACCCCCACGGACTGGACTGTTCCACTGGCCCAGCTGGTGTAATTACTAAAAGGTTACGTTCTCCATCACAAGCCAGCAGGGCTAAAGTAAAATCTGACTGAGACTAGCTGCCTAATAAAAGTTTACCAGCATTTTAGCTAGTGGGCAGGTGCCAATTTCATTTTCAATTTGACCAGTGAATTGGTGCTGTATTTAGTACTACTTGTGTCTGGCAGTGAAGTGTAGGCAAATGTGGAGTGGGAATGGGAAGGGAGCGTGAAGGCAGTACTCTAACAGCCTTTTCTACAGCACAAGGCAAGCTGTTCTTTCAACACATGTGTGTGTGTGTGGGGGGGGGTTGAAGTGGCTCCAGTCCTGACTCAAACCCATGCATGCAGTATTTCACCCTGCAAATTATTGGAAATGTAATACTACTCCTCCTTACTGCTCCATGGATTTACTGCCCTAGGATAATCCGTTGTTTCATAATCATAATCAGTGAATTAGGCTGCAATGATGACCTCATGGCGGTGGGGTAGTTAATGTGTATTTTGTTAGCCATTGAATTCAGTTTTTATCTGAGTTCATGAATCATGCTACAGTAGCAAGAAAACCACAGGAAAAAAAGACACACCAATTCCAAATCAAACATTTTTATTTAATGCTATATTTAAGGAAGCAGTACTGTGGTGGCGGCACTGGCAGTCGACATCCCTGACTGAGAGCCAAAGATTAAGAAGAACCCAGAAGAAAGTCAAGACAAGAGGCAGGAGTGGGAGTCGAGGATGTACAGAGTCAGTTGAAGACTTCAACTGGACCTCGACTCGTCAACTGATAAGTAAATGTTTTAATCTTCTATTAGCCTTATAAGAATTATTATGTATGGGGGCCTTTATTACTAAGAGAAATCAAGCAGAATCCTTACAACCTTGTTATGCCATCTATATGACATCACTCTGTTGTTAATCCTTCTTGAATATGTCTTATCAATGGTATAACAAAACAAAATGCTCACAATAGGCAATGTTCAGCTTTGTGAAATGTTTAAAATGTTGTTGGTATTAAATTAATTGATTTGCACCAGGCTGTAAGAATAGTGTAGGGAAAACGCAATAAACATTGTTGGCAAATCAATCTTCCTGTTTGATTTAAGAATGCTTAAGATAAGAAGACAAGCTCAATAAACATTGTTTGATGAATCAATCTTCCTGTTTGGTTTAATAATGCTTAAAAAGCTACTGACGCCTCGGGGAAAACTTTGAAAAACATAGTAATTAGGTACAACTCAGCTTGCATTCTATATACTGTGTATTTT
Organism: Neoceratodus forsteri; assembly: GCA_016271365.2. Classification (NCBI taxonomy): domain Eukaryota; kingdom Metazoa; phylum Chordata; order Ceratodontiformes; family Ceratodontidae; genus Neoceratodus; species Neoceratodus forsteri. The sequence continues at coordinate 914,150,961 of CM057452.1, read as the reverse complement.
ACATATTTTTCTTCCCCATTATTTATTACTGAGTAAATTTGTATGAATTCATGATGGTTCTCCCTACTTCAAGTCATAATCCTGTATTGTGATTTGTGACATCACAGTCTGTTGCAATAAGAGTAACTGTGATGTCACGAGCAGTGCATTATGACCTCAGGTAGGGAGAAGGCAATGGGAAGAGACGAACTCTTCAGGAGCAAAGATCCTGTTTTCATGCAAATGACCTCAGTAATAAATAGTGGAGAGGAGGGTCATAAAATTAATGTGAAATACAATCTGAACTGTGTCTAAATATTGTGTGTTGTTAAAGTTCTCCTGAAGGTGTCAGATGCTCTTTAAGATAAGAAGATGTACTCAATAATCATTGCTGATGAATCAATCTTCCTGTTTGATTTAAGAATGCTTAAGATAAGAAGATGAAGACAAATTCAATAAGCACTGGTGATGAATCAATCTTCCTGTTGCTTTCAGAATGCTTAAGATAGGAAAACAAGCTCAATAAACATTTTTGAAGAATCAGTCTTCCTGTTTGATTTAATAATTCTTAAAAAGCTACTGTCACCTCGGAGAAAACTTTGAAAAACATAATAATTAGGTACAACTCAGGTTGCATTCTATATACTGTGTATTTTACATATTTTTCTTCCCCATTATTTGTTACTGAGTAAATTTGTGTGAATACATGATGGTTCTCCCTACTTCAAGTCATAATCCTGTATTGTGATTTGGGACATCACAGTCTGTTGCCATGGGAGTAACTGTGATGTCACAAGCAATACATTATGACCTCAGGTAGGGAGAAGGCAATGGCAATAGAGGAATACTTCAGGAGCAAAGATCCTGTTTTCATGCAAATTATCTCAGTAATAAATAATGGGGGGTCATAAAATTAATGCAAAATTCAAGCTAAACTGTTCTAAATATTGTGTTTTGTTAAAGTTCTCCTGAAGGTGTCAGCTGCTTTTTAAGATATGAAGATGAACTCAATAAACATTGTTGAAGAATCAATTTTCCTGTTTGATTTAAGAATGCTTAAGATAAGAAGACGAAGATAAACTCAATAAACATTGTTGATGAATCAATCTTGCTGTTTGCGTTAAGAATGCTTAAGATAATGATCAATCAGAAAAGTAATTCAGTCTGCGATTACTTTTTCTTGGTAGCCCATACACTTTAAAATATAATGTATGGTCTTTGGTTACATTAATAACCATGCTGAAAACACTTGAGGTTGCCATGCCATCTGAAAATTTATCGCACTATGCTTTCAGTATTTACACTGAAGTCATGGCAACCTCATGAAGTGTTTACAGTGTGGTTATTAACCAAAGACCATAAATTATTCTCATCTATTTTACTTCATATGTCTTCTTAGCTCTCACCATTATTCTCAGCTCTGTACTTTTGGTTCCATGTGAAGCAGCAGTAGCGATGGGTAAGGTTCATCTTTGGTTTCTGTGTTTCAGATTGCAGTATTTCTGAGATCCTGTTTTTAATGGTACTTACTACTTATGAGATGAACAATAATGCCAAGCAGCATTACCGTCTGTTACTCATTCAGTCTTCCATAGACAGGCACAGTCAAAAATTATGGTAGATAAGCAGTTGCACCGCTTGGCTTATACCATTTTCCATACCTTAGTGATCTGACCGAATGTTAATAACACAGTTATAGGTCACATTTTAATGCAATTACAGCATTTGTTTTTAGCTATTAAATTGGCTAATGTAGTATAACAACATATACTGCCCATACCTGGCCCTTACAATAACTTTTTGTGTTATAGGATGAGGCAGATCACCTGAAAACTAACCATGAGGAAGCAAGCAAGGGTCACTGACCTTCTTGAATTGGACTGACAGTTTGTAGTGAGGAGCGGCAAAAACAGACCAGGGCCTACAACATTAATGCATCAAGAAACAGACTTTTTCAGAATGAATCAGTAAGACTTGATGGTGCAGGGGCCCAGCCAGCACAACCCATTACTGTTACTGGGGTGTGTGTTCTACTTTGCCGGGGTGGAGTGGGCCAGGTGCTGCAGGGAACTTGCAGTATTTATGCAGGTAACCATGAACACATAGTGGGCATGGCACAACCATGATTCTTTCACAGTGCTGATGTGTTGTGCACTACTGGTACTGCACCGTAGCATCATTCTGTTCTAACTTCTATGTATGCACATGCACTATGCCATGCATGGTCATGGTACTGAGTTATGTTGATTTAAATGTGTGCTAATTTGTCCTGCTTGAATAACAGTCTTATTGTTCAATTTCTATTTTCTTCTCGTCTATGCTGGACATCACATCCAGTTCTTGGTTTTCCAAGTGTTGACTTGACTTGGTGGTGTCTTACTGTAGACATATATCCACTACTTATGACATGTGTGGTATCCTATATCATAATACTGTGGTCTTCTTCTGTATTCATTTCTTAGCAGTTTGTTACAGAAAAGCCAGTACTTAGTAGTAGTAGGGTAGTAGTGTCAATGTCAAATATGGCTGGTGCATATCCTCATTGTAAAACTGACAAGTATGTAAGTACATCACTACTGTTGCGAAGTGAAAAATTGGGAATATGCAACCTGTTTGTTGCTCCAAAATTGAGGTCTCATGGCAATAGTAAATCCATTGTTTGGAAATACTTTGGCTCACTCTATGTTAAAACACAGGTCCCAGGTATGTCTTCAGGTGACCAAGGTTCAGTTTCTCCTGTCTTGCTTGATGACAGTAGAGATTTCTGTTCCCTTTGCTTAGATGCACAGCAAGCACTGTATGCAAAAGGACAATCTTCTGAACACATTAGCAAAGTTAAAAGTTATGCCCTGCAGACAGCTACAGCATCCTTAACAGAACATTTAATCTACATTCATAACAAAGATGTACATGAGGGTAATAAACTACAGAAACTGAAGCAAACTAAGATTAATATGAGCCTTGGTGGTGCCACTGGAAGTGTACAGCTAGCTTCTTCTGATTTTGAACTTGTTCGTGATGTCTCGGTCTGGTTTTCTTTGGATATTTATTTATTAATTTAAAAGTTTTACCAGGAAGGCATGCTGAGCAGAGTACCGCTCTATTCCAGGTGCGTCCTAGGGAAGGGGGAGTGTGGAGAACAGACATGACATGTATACAGAATACACTTAGTGCTAACAAAGGACAATCATCAGTGCAATAGTACAGTTAGTCCTAACAATGAGTAAACAGTGGATTGGCAGTTAAGAATGGCAGGCACAATTGAGAGTACGTAACAACACATCCAGTGCAGTAGCAAGGGTAAGCATGGACAGTGAAGCATAGTCAGCCAGGGTCACTAGCCAGGACATGGACAGTGACCTATGCTAGTGTGCATGGATGGTCTTAGCCAGAGGTACAGGAGGAGGAGAAATGGTCATTTATGAGGGAGTTGAGGTGCTGAGTAGAGGATGTGTGCCGGATGTCTGTGGGAATGGTGTTCCACATTTTGGGCAAGCAATGCCTGAAGGCTGACTGGCCAGTCGAGGAAGACATGAAGCCTTTTGAGTCAGTCAACAAAGAGGGCTTCCAGTGGGCACTGTAGAGCCTTGATTGAGAGACTACACGCTTGTTTGGAGCTCCTCATTTTGAGCTAAAAACTCAACATTCTAATCAGTCTTTTTTATTTTTGTTTGGTAAAATACTCTCAGAATTGCTGAGCTTTCTTTGGCTGGACTAATGGATAAATTTGTTTCCCCTAAAACTGTTGGGAAAGGAGCTCCAGTGCGAGGGTTTGATGGACCTCTTGCAATGGCTGGAGCAGAAACCTCACCCGCAATGCAAACACACTCAAACCAGGTCGCTAAACCCAAAACTCAAGTAAAACCTACTCTGGCTTCCATCCAGTCACTCCTCGTTGACTTTCAGACAGAGGTCCATCAATTGACAGTCAGGACAGAGACTTCACTTGCAGAAATTTCTTCTCGCTGTGCTGAAATAGAGAAGAGGGTGGAGAATACCAAGCAATCAATTAAAGTGGATGAAAATGAATTAAAGTTGCTTTCAGGAAGAAAGCTTACACTGAAGGGGGCAATAAATGCCACATTTCATGACCAGATAGCACAAGCCTCAGGATTAGAATGATTAGAGAATAATGCTTTAAGGAGAAATCTTAGACTAATTGGTTTTTCTGGTGCTGTACCTGATTCAGAGCTGAAACTTGCGGTGGAAAATGCACTTACTTTGTTTTTTCTTTGGAATCTTCTTTTGTTTTGGAAAATGTCTACAGGCCCCCTAATTGGGTGAAGAACTCATAGAATTCAAAGAGGTCAAAATTCATTATCATGACTTTTTATAGTATGCTGGAGCATAATAAACTTCTTCAGCTGGCCTGTACAACCAAGCAATGTTTCTTTGAAGGGCATAGTCTCCATTCATATCCTTACTTTTGTTTTCAAACTCAGAGATGACGGAAAAGTTTTTTGGTCATAATGTCAGAATTTAAGCAGGCTGGGCTTGTGGTTAATCTTTTAGCTTCAGCTCATTTGAGAGTGCAATTTCAAGGAAAAAATGTTTTTCTTTGACGATATTGATTCTGCAAGAGTATTCTTTGACACAAATATAAAACTGCCTGAGGACATAGGTTCCAATCTTGAAGATGAAGATGAGGCTGATCTTATAGAATATCACCTGGTTAATCCTGTTAATATTTAAAGTATACTGATAAGAGGATTTTTTTTCCCTCGGTTATCTCTTTCTCTCCTTCTTTCTTTTTTTTTTTTACCTTCTTGGGTTATTTGGTGTGTTCTCATGTCTGATTGGGGGGGAGTGAGGTTTGAACTTAAAAGGTTAAGGGTATAAATGTTCTTTTGTTTAAAATTTAAAGCTGGGAGTAAAAGCTTGGAGCCCATTCAAGGATGATTATTAATGAATAATATTTGTTGGCTCTAAAGTACATATGTATTATATTGTATTTTCTTAAATAACCCCCCTAAAACATTTCAAAAAATTCCTTTATGCTTTATTAAGTAAGTGTGAAAATGTTTTTTCTGCTTAATATTATTCTTTTTGTTCTTTGTGAACACTAAACTTTTTTATGTTGGTGAGCTTGCGCAGCCAACATCATGGGACAGTGCAGCTTTAGAGGCGTGGTCGCTGTTGGGCGAATGCAGGGCACGCACCAGTAGGTGTGTCCCACATTCCCCAATAAGCCTGCATGCCGGCGCCACACCATGCATACATAATGTGGCGAGCACATCTAAGAAAAGGTCTGCTGCAATCCAAGCAAAACTTGTCAGATGCAGCGGTCCTTTTCTTGCCATGCTCACAGCCATTATGAACATGGCGAGACCCTGGCCGCCGAACTGCCAACCGGGGTGCCCAATCCCCGTCGGTTGCCCTGTCCTATTAATATGTGATGGGTAACCCACTCCCTTCGGCGCAAAGCTCCCCCAATTTTTAATGCCGAGGTGGTGCCCAGTCCCACTAGGCTCTGTACCCCCCCACCCTTCTTTGTGTGCCGACAGGGTTGCTCAATCCCCATCGGCATAATTCCCTCCAAGTTGTTTGCCAATGAGGGTGCCCAATCCCCTGTTGGCTACAGACACCCCACCAAACAGTTAGGTGGCACACTGGGAGCCCACCCCAGCATGCCAAATGCCCTGCAAAACAAAAACTGTCCCACAATGTTTTTTTCTGTTTCTTAACCTGTAAAATGAAAATGGTCTCTCGCAGTCTCCATGCCCCCCTCCCTCACCTGCACCCACCCTCTGTGCACCCTGCCTCCCCACACACCCCCACACCCTACTTACCTCTGGAGTCTGGCGCGATGAACTTCGGTGGACCGGGAACACGTCTGCACTCTTCAAAGCTGACCACAAACTGAGGAAGTGCCGGTAAGCTGTATAATGTAATAGATAGGGTTTTTGCAACTTTGATGCATATCTCAGGCATTTTTGTGAATTTTGGTCCCAAATTTTCAACATGGGTTTTTTGGGACCCCTTCTCATGAATTCTTGCACTGTCATGTTGTTATTCAGTCCTGAAGGGTGATTTCACAGTCACTGCGTGGAATCACCTTTTGGGACCACGTAATGAAATGGCAGTGCCACTGTTCGGGGGGGGGGGGCTCTCAAAAACCCTATGTTGCAAATTTGGTGGGAAAAATCCAAAACATGACTGTTTTATGAGTGTGCATAGCAACTGCACAATGCACGCTTGTAAGTTAGCGAATTCACAATATTTTCATGGCAGATTCTCAACATTGGCATTTTACCACACCTTCTTGTGAACCGTACAGCTGTCATTTTTCACATCCTGGTCGAAATTGTTTTCGCACTTCCAGCGCAGAATAGCGCAGTCATCTCGCGAAATCAGTGTTTGGGACACATTACGAAAATGAAAGTGATATTGCTCATGAGCAGAGATCCTAAAATGCCTGTGTTGAAAATTTGGTGACAATACTCCATAAAGTGACTGTTTTACGAGCGTATGTAGCAACTGCACAACGCACGCTCGTACGTTAGTGCATTCGCACTATTTTCATGCCAGATTCTCAACATTGGCATTTTACCACACCTTCTTGTGAACTGTACAGCTGTCATTTTTCACATCCTGACCAAAATCTGTCTTTGCAGTTCTGGCGCAGAATATCGTGGTCACGGTGGAAAGTCCGTGTTCGAGACACATGATGAAAATGACAGTGACACTGTTCATTAGCAGATGCCCTAAAATACATATGTTGAAAATTTAGGAATGAAAGTCAATAAAATGAGTGTTTTATGAGCGTGCATTGCACAGTTTGCACGCACACTCATGACTTTGTGAATCTGTAATACTTTCACTCCAGCTGTTCATCTTTGGCATTTTTCCATACCTCCTTATGAACACTGCAGCTGCCTGAAATGTGTTTTTGCACGTCCGGCACAGAATTGCATGGCTGCTGTGCGAAATCAGTTTTTGAGACAGTTTGAGGAAATGACGGTGACACTATTCATGAGCAGAGTTCCTAAAATGCCTATGTTGAAAATTTGGTGCCAAAACTCCATACAATGACTGTGTTGCAAGCGTGCATTGCGCAGTTTCCATGCACCCTTGTAACTTTGTCAATCTGCAATATTTTCATGCCACATTTTCACCACTGGCATTTGTGCACATCTCCTTATCAACAGTCCAGCTGCCATTTTTCACAGCCTGCCCAAAATGTGTTTCCACAGCTGTGTTGCACAATGGCATGCTCACTGTGCAAAATAACCTTTTGAGACACATTCACAAAATCACAGCACTATGCGTATCTAGCTATGCCACTCCCACTGCCAATGCCAGCGCGACAACTTTCGGCATTGACAAATGCTTGTTTTCTTAATGAATTCAAAATAAAGTATAAAAAAAAAAACAAAGAGGGCTTCCAATTATTCTTTTCGAAATATTTCCCTGAATATGAAAATACCTAATTAGGGAAGTTTACATGGTAAAACTCTACGTGATGTATATAGCTTATTAAAAACCAAATTGAAGGATGAGCTCTGTATAGTGCATTCCATCTGCATTATGTTTGATGGATGGACAGACAAATACAGATGTCGTACTTACCTTGGTATCCGCCTAGCCTACATTAACAAGGGTTGGGACTTTCGAATTGTTACATTGTCTTGTAAAGTGTTGCCTAACCACACCGAGGCAGCCATGGCCCAGCATGTCTGCAGAGAGCTAGAGGATTTCACAACTGACAGAACAGCAAAGTTTTTCTTGGCACATGATGGAGCTGAGAACATGAAGAAGGCCAGCCACATGTTATGGGTAGAACAATGTAATTACTGTGTTGCGCATGTGTTATATCTGTTGCTGATGACTGACTCCATGAATCATGTCAGCAATGTACATGATTTGATTGAGAAATGCAAATCAATAGTAATGACATTACATTTCAAAGGGTATCTCATTGAAGAAGAAGTTGCAAACAGTAATGACCAGCAAGTGATGGACAGCCTCCTGGAGAAGATTGCAAATACACAAAACATTGTAGCACTAGATTCGGATTACCCAATTGCAGACAGTGGAAGTGGAATAGGTGAGGATGATAGGCATTCAGATTTTGGTCTCTTTTTCAGTGATGATGATGCAGCACCAGAACCCATTCTTAATATCATCAGAGGCACCCAGGAAAGACACAGCTGTGACAGTGATGCAGTTAAACGAGCAACATCTTCCAGACTCATGCAACCCCAAAAAAGGTATTCTCACATAACTTAAAAACAACAGGTCATGACTTGATGGAATTCATACTTGTTATGTTTGAAAGCATCATAGATATTCACCGGAAGGCTGAGCAAGCTTTGAAACACACTGCACACGATGAACTGTGCCTCACAACTGAGGAGTGTGATATAGTTGAAGAACTCCAACATTTTCTTCTCCCATTTAAGGAGCTCACTGAACTGATCAGTAATAATCAACTGCACCTGGCACCAATACCACTCATAAAAAATGAGATTGTGGAAAAATCACAGATAAGTAAAACAGATCATCCAACTGTGCAGCAGGTGAAACGGCTCATGCTGAAAAATGTAGAAAGGTGCTTTCCAGAAAGTGACACTGTCAAACTGGCATGCCTACTGGATCCATCCACCAAAGAAGCTTTGCAGCTGTCTAGGGAGGAACACATAGTGGTACTGAAACATGCAGTTGAAAACATGAAGGAATCTGAAACTATGTAAACAGCTTTTTCAACAAGTACTCTAAGTAGAAATTCAACAGCCAGTAGCACACCATCAATGACAATGTCACTTTCAAGTTTCACCATCAGTGATGAAGAGGCAGAGGATGAGGATCCAAACTTTCCTGAGGATTATAAATGCATTCCTATGAGTAAGAAAAGGAAAATGCTTCAGAAGCTGAAACAAAGCTTGCATCTCAGCAAAGACAGCTCAGCTGTGGAAGATGAAATAAAACAATATTTGACGGTGAAACCTACAAGTAAGGAGGAAGATTTCCCACTGACATTTTGGAGGAATAATGAACATAGATACCCTACTCTGGCTCAGCTTGTAAGAACTTACCTTGGATTTATGACATCCAGGATGCCACTGGAATTTGTGTTCTCAGTCACTGGGTTATTGCTGAATGGTAAACAGTCAAGCATTGCCCCGTATTGTTTGAACTATATGTCATTTATTCATGATAACAATCCACTCTTTTTCCCATTGCCAAATAAAAAAAATGGAGTTAGCCTTACCACTTAAAGAGCACCTTTCATGATGGGGCACAACATTACAGCACCTGTGTCTGTTGGGCTGCTGTCTCCAGAACTGGATAACATCACCCTAGGGCAGAGTAGCGACTCACAATGTTCGGTATAATGCAGTGACAGCAGTTTTACAAGGGAAAACTACCAGTAGTCAATGTGCTTATTGTGATCCCTTACCCCAGACACCCACCTGAGGCTGTCAGCAGTGGAGTGTGCCAAATAGTCCATGTGTTGTCAGTTTACTTGCAAAACTCTCATCTGCCTCTGCATTGCTGTGAATAGTGCTTACCATGGTAATTTGAATGCAGTAATGCCTCCTCCTTACCCATGTCATGTTGGTGACTTACATGTCTTTCTGTAGTAAAATGCCTGACATTTACCCCAATGGAATGTAAGGCACTGGTTCTATGTGATAACAACGAAAGCCTAAAGGTGATCACCGTTATCTAGAAGTCAAGAATGCCGAAATAAACTATCCGCACTCTGACACCGGCACACAGAAAAGGTGCTGGGGACTTCGTTTCAATGTTTTATGTGGGGGCTTTGCGGCGCACCTCCTATAAGGATTCTCAACTCCAGGGGTGCATGTTGGGGGTGAAACATTAAAAAAGGTTCAGGCCTGGAGCAACAAAAAGCATACAGTGCCCAGACCCGAACCCAGTACCCTGGCGACCAACACCGCGAACCCACCCACCACACCATGGGGTTGGCTTGGTAACGCACCACAGCACCACCCCTCACATATCCTCCCACCCCTCGCTGTGCATGCCTGCTCTCCCTCCCCCATGTGCGTACACATAGAGACATCCTGATGCTATACTTGCCCAGTCCCCCATCCGGCCGCCCTACCCTCCCGAAGCTGTCCCTGAAATGCGCTGGGGAGTGGGTTGCCATATGTAGGTGCCCATTCCCCAGCACTAATATCACAGGATACCAAGGCACCAGTACTATGGCATGATTGAAGAGGCTTTACTGCTTTCAGATTATCAACGTACAGACAGTAATCACAACGATGAATAAACTGACAGCTGTCTAGGCTGACACCGACAACAACTAGACCATCTTCTTCAGATGGATCTCGGGTACCATTGCTGTTATTTTCTCCAGCTGAGCTGCCACATGGATGGTTCCACCACCACTTCTGCATGGACTCCTGTCTTAAGGTTATGGAATCTGACGCCGGTTCAGAGTCAAGCCCTTCTGTTTTAACTTTATGAAGGTTATTGAGTGCATGGCAGGTTGGTATACATCATTAAGTCTCCTGTGTTAAGTTTGTGGTGATCCAGCCTCTCAGTTAGCTGTTCTACATGTACATGCTTGGGGACTCGTTTCTACATGATACGTGATGTCTGAGATCCCCCCAAAGAAATACTGTTACGGTAACTTTTTGCGAAACTGTTCTTTCAGTCCCCATGTTGCTTTGCTACAGAAGAAGAAAACAGTTTAAAAAAAACATAGTGACAAGGCATTTGGATTTTGGCATAATGCATTGCTAACAGTTGGGTGTCTTGGGGAAGGGGGCAAATGATATTTACACTGAGTACTGTTACTTTACCCTTGCAAAACTGAGCCTGTCACCGCACTGTACTGCAAAAGTGCACAGTGACAGTGCAAGTCACTCCTCTGCCATACAGTGATGACAGCACTATGGGGCACATCCCTGGGTCCACAGCAACACCAGGCTGCTTGTTTAGAATCTGTGGTACACCCGACAGTTTTTAGCAGCCCAGAATGCTAAAACTAACTGCAGATGACACTAGAGTTTGAAATACAGAGCAGAATCGATGAAAGAAGGAATGATTTGTGCATGAAAGTAAAACGGACTGGGAAAGGTGCTCTTTAACCTTTTAGGTATTGAAATGTAATGCACTAACTGCATTTCATTTACAGTTTCATCCATATGTGTCAGGGCAAGAATTTGAAACAACAGGTTGAATTTGGAACTCTTAGTTGGGCACTTATTATTTTAGTCTTGCAAGCAGCAATGCAATTTATTCATTACTGCATATGGGAGTGTGATTGGTATTGGTAGAAGCAGATTTAAAAGCACTAGTAGCGGTTGTTACATTACACATGACAATTGGCATATTCAAAATGTAATACCTCCATCATTTGCTAGGCCACTGTCTATTCTGGCTAGCCAGTCACCAAAGCTGCATTTCCTTGCATAGTTTGATGCTTTTTCACTTATCTGTGCGATTGTAGGTAGTACTGTGTGACTGTGGTCATATATGATTCATCATTGCTTGCAGACGTATTTTTGGTGTTGGGGATGGTGTACTATTGCACATCATCATGCAATACAGTTAAGATACCTTATAAATAAGAAAATCAATATAAAAGTGGAATTCCTCCTGTTACACTTCAGAGATAACCATGCCAAAACTTCTCAGCCTACGCACCATTCAGAGAGTCAGACATAGCAGACTCACAAGCATCACTTAATTTCATTCATTAATGTAGTGTACCTCAATTATTACTATTATTGAATTCTTCTCAAGGCAATAAAAACACTTTCTCATTGCCACTGGTCTATGCTGGATGCTGAGCTGGAAGTTACATGCACTCTGGATATAAATTACAATGGATCAGATAAGATCAGAGGCACTGTTAACATTTTTAGGCCCACTCCATTGCATATATGCCTGCCTGAGGGACTGGGAATATAAATGGGTGGAAGGGATGTGCACCAGTCAACACACTGTTGACAGTGAACAGGTGCCATAGGACCTCTCACCATGTTGATCCCCACTGGTGAGCCAGTGGGGGGAGTGGTGCTTGGGGTAGAAGCATCAATGCCCGAAGGCTGGATCCCTCCCGATACCTACTATCAGAAGTTAAGGAGTCCAGAGTCATACACAGCAGCTGCCACAAATTCACCACTAACTAATATGGAATCTGGGCTCTTTTATGAAGATTAATACCAAGATATGTCTTTATCATTCACGCCACCAATTTTTTAACTTAGTAATTAACTTAACATGCTCAGACATGAAACTGTTGCCATTGATTGTGCTTTCTGTATGTGTTTCTCTTTCACCAAATCATGATGGATCAGTCAGAGCTGTTACTGTCAGCATGTTGAGGCCTGTTCAATTGCACATAAGTGTCCAGCATGAAGAACAGGGTAAATAAATGGGTGGAATGGATGTACACCAGTCAACTCATTGTTGATTGTGAACAGGTACCATAGAACCTCTCACCATGTTGATCCTCACTAGTGAGACAGTGGGGGGAGTGGTACTTGGGGTTGAGGCATCAATGCTCAAAGGCTGGACCCCTCCCCTACTATCAGAAGTTAAGGAGTCCAGAGTCATATATTGCAGCTGTCCCAAATTCACCACTAACATGGAATCTGGGCTCTTTTATGAAGATTTATTCCAAAATATGTCTATCATTCAAGACACCAACGTTTTAGGAGGCAGTGTAGCGCTGTGGTTTAGGGCACTGAGCTACAAGCCTGGAGACCTGGGTTTGAATCCCACAGCTCCCACTTGTATACTGTGTGACCCTGATCAAATCACTTAACTTCCTTGTGCTCCCAGGTCGCACCTGGAAACAAGCTTCGGTTTAGTGTGCCTTTTCTGGTTAAACAATTTCTCCTTTCCCCTTTAACTTTATTTAACTTAACACACTCAGACATGAAACAGTTGCCCTTGATTAAGCTTCCTGTGTTTCTTTTTGACCAAATCATGATGGATCAGAGCTGTCAGCATTTCTAGGCTCAGACCGCTCTGCCTCTGATGCACTTATGACAGCCTGAAGGACTGAACAAATAAATGGGTGGAAGGGATGTGCACCAGTCAACTCAGTTGATGGTGAACAGGTGCCATAGGACCTCTCACCATGCTGATCTACACTGGGGAGACAGTGGAGGGAGTGGTGCCTGGGGCTGAGGTATCAGGACAACCAAAGGCTGGACATGGTGGTGACAGGAGTCAGGAGTAACCAACAGATATATGGTAAACTGGTACAATCCTTGCCTAGACAGGGTGACAGCTGTGATCCAACACATTTTTGTTTAAACAAAACACAGGATAGAATCATAAAGGAAAAACTGTTTATTCAAAAAGTAAATTCATAATGCTAAAACACTGTTGCTTGACAGACAGATATAGTTTAGCAGAAATAGGTAGCACAGATTCAATTTCCCTGGTTAATGAATGGGAAGTCATCATCAGGAGTTCGGCAGATAAATCAGGGGTGCATGTCATTTCCAGCTTGGCATCCAGCACAACACAGCAGAAATAAAGAGGTATTTGTTGGCATGAAAAGGCGCAATAATAAAAATGCAAAGAGAATTAGGGAATGGCTAGTTACGACTCTTCTACATAAAGCCTTCCTGAATGGTAGGTACACTCACTCAAATCTTTTCTTCTGGTTACCAATACCTCAGCAGTCTCAGCAACCTTGCCAGAATCATTGAGTGTGTGTGGCCACTGGCCACTTTTTATCTTTCCTTGCTCTCTGCAGACTGTACAGACTCCAGACATGCTGTGCCACTGCTTCCCTTCCTGCCGATATAGCTTGCCTCACCATAAATAACATACTGTACTAGCAGGACAGTTTACAATGGGATTCTGTGTCCATCCATGCTCTTCTCACTGATCATAATTAATGTATTGTCACTCTAAACTTCTACACAACTGTTACAATAAGGAGTAATGACAATGTGAACTTGTATGCGACATCCAGCATAGACAAGACCAAAAGAAACAGAATTTATTGATGTGCATTATGATTATGTACACTTGTGTTATGTAGCCAAATGGGTAGATAGTGTTGTTTATGGAAGATGTTGCTGTATTTATATTGAAAAAACAAAGATCAGTAGACCTCTAGAGTCACAGAGTTAGAAAATGGAACATATAATTAGTCTGGTTAGACTACAACAAAAGAGATTCCTGCAGATATGGCACCCTTCTTGGAAGCTGGTGCCAATGTCAAATGTCTTCTTAGAAGCTACCTAGATCATACAGCACACACTTACAGTACAACAGTTTACAAATGTGTGTGTGTGTGTGTGGGGGGGGTCATGTGCACTATGCTTTTATTAAGATTTTTCTTTATGATTCAGGATGACTTTCTGGTAATGTCTTGCTGAATGTTACAATTCCTAATAATACATAGCTGGCATATAAGAAGACATTTTCTTATTGGCCTGAACCACGTGAAACTACTGTATCTTGAATGGAGGATAGCTTAAAGGAGAACAGTCAGCAAAGCCTCACACCCAAGAGTGAGGCTAATCACAATTTGCACTTTGTGTACAAAAACATTTTTTTCGCTTACTGTTTACTGCAGCATAATACAATGCACTAGGTAATTTTGCTAACTTGTATGATGCCATTTCATATAACCAAACATCCCAGAATCCCCGATATGCACATCAGAGGAGAACTACTGAGATGGGAGATTCTTCAATAGCCTTCAGTAGCCTGGACTGCAGTATACATGTTAAAGATTTTGTAAGCTAAAAACAGATTTTGCTGGTACTGCTGTGCTTATGGCACTTAATACAGTTGCCTGTGACTTCACTAGTCTGTACCCAGCCCAAAAAGAACAGTAGTTCAGCAAATTGAAGATTACACCTTACAAAAAACTCTGACATTCACTGTAGGCTGGCTATTGAAGGCAATTGAATCTCCATGCTCTGCAGTTCTCCTCTGAAGTCAGTATCGAGGGATTCTGGGATGTCTGGTTACATGAAATGGCATCTTACAAGTCAATGAAATGAGCCTGATTTATGTATTACACTGCAGTAATCAGTAAGTAACTAAAAGTGTTGCTGCACACAAAGCGATAATTAGGATCAGCCTGACACTTGGGTGTCAGGCTGTCAGCTTATTATTGCTGACAGTTTCCCTTTAATAAATAATCTTTAAAGAATGCGAACTGATTTCTTGCAGGTTTATATGTGTACGTGCTGTTGCTCACGTTGGTGGGACTTCACTGTATCCTTAATGGGACACTGGGTTTGGAACCTCTCGCATGTTTTTATACAGTTTGCTGGAGAGACGATTGCTGTATATATTGCAGGTCCTCTAAGCCTGCCTCTTATGTCAATGATATCTATGTATTATGTAACATCTGTCAAATAAGTGTAATCATTTATTCTTTTAATAAAAAAAAAGACATGAAGTTAAAAAAGTATGACAAACTACTACGTAATAAAATTCAATGATGGTGAAAGTTGAAAAAATGTGGTTGGATTTTCTGTTGTTACTTGAAGTCAAAAGTTTCAAACTAGTTGAAAAAAATCAGTCATAATGTGTGGTAAGTCGGTCATAATTGCTTTTTTAACTGACTCCGGGGTCAACTCCCAGATCACTTCTGTATAGACCCAAATCCTTCCAGGTGGGTCCCAGTCCCCAGTGTAGCCAACCTCCTGTAAATATTTATTTACTGAAAGTGTGGTAGATGCCAGGAACAGACTGCTGGCAGAAGTGGTGGAGGCTACACTGGTAGGGGCCTTCAAGCATGTATGAGATAAACACAGGGGTATTTTAGAAAAGAGGCAGGGAGTGAGGAGGGTCACCAGAAACCAGCTAGGGTTTGTGGGAACACTTGGACAGACTGGATGAGCTAAGCAGTCCTTTTCTGCCAACAAATTCTATGTTTCTATGTTTCTCAGTTGCCTTCCTCAAAAATGGAAAGTTTGAGACAGCTCTATAATTTGTATGGTAGTCCAGATCTAAAGTTGGTTTCTTCTGGGGAGGATTCACTACCGACATTTTTAATGTTGTGGGGAAACAGTTTTCCTCTAGGTAACACCAAACAATCCCAGCAACAACTGATCCTAGAGCTTCCTGACAGTCCCAAACAGTAGGGGTTGGCACAGGGTTCAGAAGACATAAAGATAAATACAGCCCAGAGATCACATCAAGCACCTCTTCAACCAAGAATGGCCAAAATTCATTTTAGGACTGTAGAGTGCTCTTTGCTGTCATTTACTCAATTTTCCAGGCTTCTGACAGACCACTTGTAGATATCTCTACTGATGGATGCTACCTTGTCCAGAAAAAAAATGACTAAACTCCTTACACTTGTTTATAGAGAAAGTCCCCCATGCCTGCATATGGAGAGGTGTAGAAGCCTGTATACAGTTCAGAAGAACTAAGCCAGATGGTCCTCACCAGAAGTGATTACCCATGACAAGAACTCTGACTTTTCAGGGTGATCACTCTCTGATACACTTTACAATGAACTCTCAGAGCTATGCTGTCCTCCATTAGGCTGGACTTCCTCCAAGAATGCTCCAAACTCCATTCTGTAGGCTCCCACCAATATAACTCATCGCTACACTATTGCAAGCTGCATCAGGAGGTCAGTGGACAGACATGGACTGGTGCAAGGGAGTCCAGGGCTAAAGGTATGGCCGGATTATTTTTTTTTCATTTAAAACACTTTATTAGATTTTGTGGCCCAGATATTCAAAAGGGTTGCACCATACACAATAGGGTTGCACCAGTGCAAGTCCGAAAATGCACCATTCTGCAATATTCAACGGGAGGCAGATGCACCGTCCAAATCACACTGCGCAAGAGCGCAATGATAATGAATGCATGCGCAACTGAAGGGGGAGGAACCATGCATAAATGGTGCAGTGCGATATTCAACAACATGCGCCATGCGCAATAGCGGAGCAAGCAGAAGTTGCGCGATAGCAGAAATGAGCCAAACTAAAAAGGAACAAGAGAGAGACACAAGAACGCTAAAGGGAAGGCACATAATGCTGAACTATAGCCAGCCATACAGGCAACACATACACACAGGGCAGTACAGAGACAGAGCACCTGGAACCCCTAGGAACAGGGAAGATGTGGGGAGCTACAGCCTCAGTGCAGTGCAGAAGGGGGAAGTGCCACACAGCACTGAGGCCATCACAGGAAGGTGTTCCTAGTGCAGAGAAAGTAGCAGCCAGGACAGCAGGAGGAACACAGAAACAGCTGCCGGGGGGAACACAAGCCAGGGACATGGCCAGTGCCACCATCCAGATGGAGGCAGTTATGAGGGGGGTGAGAAGGCAGGCAGCAGGGGGGCACGGCCATGGAAGGGCCTGTCAGCGGTATGCCTACAACAGGCAGTACTGAGCCCACACCAGCTTTGAGCTGTACACTGATACCGAGATTGTGGGCCGGTACCACCTGAACCGAGAAATTCTGAGGTGGCTTGGTGAGCTGTGCAGTGATGTGGTGCAGGCACCCATGCGACGGAGCCATGCTCTGTCAGTGGAGACAAAAGTGACAGCTTGCATGTGCCTGCTCACCACGGGTACCTTCCAGAGACCAACAGGGGACATGACAGGCATAACCCAGTTGGCCGCGTCATGCCAGCTCACCCAATTCCTCAGTGCACTGCTGCCACATGCTGCAGAGTACATCCATTTCCCCAGCACACCAGCGGAGAGTGCAGCAAACATTCAGGAGTTCCACAAGGTAGCACATATGCCTGGCATGCTAGGGACAATAGACTGCACCCATGTGGCCATCTGCACACCACTTGGCCCCGAAGGGGCCACATACATTAATCGGAAGGGGTATGCAAGCATCAACTACAGGTGGTGTGTGATGTCAGGGGGTGCATAATCAATGTCTGTGCCACGCACCCTGGGGGAGCACATGATGCCTTCATCTGGCACCAGTCAGCACTGTGCCATAGATTCGAAAGTGGGGACATCCCCACTGGCCGCTTAGTGGGTGAGTATGCAAACCATGCGGAAAGACATGGAGCTTGGGAGGGGCATAGTCAGAGGTGACATGAGTATTGGCATAGATGGCCCAAGGCAGGGCGACGCTGATCACCAAACTAACTTCCACCCTCTACACACAGGTGACAGTGGATACCCACTCCATCCCTGGCTGCTTACACCATACCGATGGCCCCGTGACCCCATCGCAGCAACACTACAATGAGGCACATGCCATCACATGCAATGTCATCGAGTGGGTGTTCGGGATGCTGAAGGCACATTTCCGTTGCCTGGACACATCTGGCGGTGCCCTACAGTACAGCCCCTCAAAGGTCTGTGGGCTATTCCTGGCCTGTTGCATCCTGCACAAGATGGCCAATGACTGTGGGACAGCCGTACAGGTTGAAGAGGGGAACAGCAATGGGGATGATGAGGATGCTGGTGAAGATGGTGATGGGCAGCCCCCCCCTTGGGTGAAGGGACCTCCGACTGACCCGGCTGGCACAGCTGCACCAGGACATCATCACAGAGGAACACTTCAGCCAACCCAGGTAAGCCATGAGGCCATGTGCAACCACCAATGGCAAAGGCACAACCCAAAAACATGCATGGACACACACCAGGTGTGCATGTCATCAAGGGAAGTGGCTGAGCATGGAACCACACACACCACCAAGAATGGGCAAGGTCTAACATGACACGCAGTCACACACACACACACACACACACACACACACCTCACAAGACCTGCACATGGGTAGGAGGCACGCCGACCCCAACTGCCACCCCTAGCCACACACACATCCACAGACCACCACGCCCAGTGCCTGTCATTGTGCGGGTGTCAGACACTGGGCACTATAGCCCAGTGGTGGACAGCACAACGCAGGCATCATCATGCACACGCCACAGCGTACAGCAGCCAGGAGGGTGTGCAGATGGAATGTGTGCATGCGTGTAGGGCAAGGTACCCCACCCGTGCATTGCACGCCGAACAACACAGTGCACACAGGGCAGCATCATACAGTAGCTATGCTGGGAGACAGGTCAGTCATGTGCCACAGTGCCACAGCCACCACAGATGCATGGGCAGCCCCGCTGAGACCCACCAGCAGTGACAGGCTGACCAATGGCCTCATGGGGTGGCACTGACGGTCCCCAAGGGGTTCCACTGTGTGAACGCGACCATGCTCGAGCAGGGGTCTGCAGCACACAGAACATGCCTGCGCCAGGCGTGCTTGGGATGCCCACAGCTGATCCTGGTGTCAGCAAGGAGGGTGTCGAACGACGCCAGGAATGGGGGGTGGACATTGCACTGCACGTTGTCTGCAATGCATGGGCAAATAACTGTGCGCCCATTTTGGCCATGACAGCTGTGATTGCCTGTGTCTGCCTGTCAGTGGCAGCAGTCACATCATCCCGCAACCGGTCCATCCCTGCCAGGAGCAGAGCGGTGTCTCTGCTGTGCCGCTCCTCTGCCTGGTGAAGAGCCGCACTGAATGCATCCACCACAGTCACAAGCTGCACCTGCTGATTGACTGATGCTTGGAGTATGCGGGTGTGCTCATCTAAGAGGTCATCTGCCTGATCGGCATGCTGTCCCTCATGGTGTTCACTGCCCTGATGGTCAGCACACCTTGAGGGTGGGCACTGCACACCAGAGCCAGGCCTGGGCAAGTCCACAGGTGGTGCACTGATGCCACCCCCGACACTGTACCCCCATGGCCATTGGCCAACTGCTGATACTGCCCCTCTGGCTGCTGATCTCCAGGACTCAGCGGTGCTGCCACAGTGGCTGCAACAGCCCCACTGTCCTGGACACACACCAGTGCTGCCCCACTGGTGCAGATAGGCACAGGCTGGGACTGTGATGTCACGCAGGCCTCCACGGCGGCACCACCCACAGCCATGCCGGTGATGTCACCTGCTGTGTGGCCATCCTGTGACCCACGTATCACTGCCCATGGCGTTAGCTCCATCATCGCCGGTGATGGATCCCAGCACCAGCCAGAATCAGCATGCTGGCATCCATGGGCTGGCACGCTGGGACACGGGCAGGGCCTCCTCCGCACCTGCTCCACCAACATCAGTCCGGACATCCAGGCGGGCCCACTGTCGCCCTGATCCTTGTATGCCTGTGGAGCTGGATGGGCCCTCCTCTATCTCCATGCTACTGCCCTCAGTGGAGAAGCCTACCGCCGCTGACCCATGTAGATGCTCAGGAGTTGTAAGTGAAAAACAGTAGCATTAATGTATGTGATCTACCCTGTCATCTCCCCCACTGACAGACCAGGACCTACCATGCAGTGACAAGCTACCACCCATCTGGAATCTAGCACCCAGAACACACTTGATGGCGCAATGCTGCATGCTGCCAGCAACCCGCTCTTCTTGTGGGGTCAGGCGTTGCACCTCTGGCTGTCCCCAACCAGTCACAGACCATGCTGCCCTGATGGCAGCCACCTTCTCCTTAATCCTCCGCCTGTCCGTGCCCATCTTCTTTTTGCACTCCTGCACGGACTGCTGGTGGCTACCATGCAGGTTGACAGCATGCGCCACCTCTTCCCATGCAGCAGCACGGGCCTGTGGTGTTCCTTGGCGTCTGCTGAGCAGCGTCTCCAGGTTGAGGTAGGCCTCAAACAGGGCATCTGTTTCTGCCTTGGTGAAGTTTGGCCTCCTCTTCCTCCCATGTCTCTGTTCCTCTTCCTCCACCTCATGATCAGTCATTATTCCTCTTGTGAGAATGACAGGTATTACCTGAGACTGTCGCAGTCCCATGCATGTCCCAAACACCACAGTCCACACTCCCAAACAGCATGTAACTCACCACTATAGACTGCAGTAACAGACTATGGCCAGTGCAGCCCAATGTCGCAGTTTTATAGCGCAATGCATGCAAATGAGGCGAGGCACATTTTTAAGTGGATGCAAATGCAGTGACTGCACCATTGAATGGCTGATTAGCTGATTTGCATATGCCAGCTGAATATCGCGCTATTGCGTTTTGCGCAATTGTGTTGCGTGCGTTCAGACAAGGGCGCAGTTCTGTGACATGTGCAGTACACTACTAACTGTGCATGCCCAGGGTGATGACGCAGGTGCCTACCATGCTGCTGATGTGCTGTGCATGGGTGGCAATGCAGGGCACATCCACCATTGTGCCAGTGGTGCTGCTGCACTGTTCACATATATGGTGCTGTGGCACTGGGGTGCCGTAGGCGTACTGGGGCCACAGCACTGTAGGCTGCTACAGGAGATGGCACACAGGCACCCAATCGTGATACACGCATCGGGTTCCAGTCATGCTGTGGCTGTCCATGCACGAGAGACCCTTGACCCTGTGCCTGACCTTTGCCCCCTAGGTGCCATGCATCAGGGATGGGTGCACCACTATCGTGCTGTTTGGTGACAGCATGATAGGGAATGGCAGCATTGTACCACACAGCATCTGAAAGTGGCAGGACTGCGCTGCTGAGCACCATTTTGAATCCAACTATTTGCTGAGATGGCACAGAGAAGGGCAGTGATGTGGAGCTAGGTGGAGCTTACAAACCTGGTGGCCATTGTAGACCCCCATGCTGGGGCTCTATATGGTGATGCACCCCTGGACAGGGCCAGGAGTGCAGTTTGGCAGGAGGTGGCTGATGCGCTGGAGGAGGCCACTGGTATTGGGCACACAGCGGAGCAGTGTCACCACTGATACAGGGACCTCAGGCGCAGGGACCTGGACCTGCTTGCCTGCCTGCAGGCACGTGCCAGAAGGGGCACATTGCCAAGGCCAGGTACGTGCCCCATCCATACACTGTTATTGTCCATACGGGTATCACAGTTGCATGTGTCCGGCACATGGGAGGGGCCATTCAGTGTTGGCTGTGGTGGTGGTACCGGGGTGTGGGGTGGATGGGTATGGCTGTGTGGGATTGCACACACATGGGGGCAGTGGGACTTTGCTACCAGATTATATTGATTTTCCTCTCTCCATGTTTGCACCTTAGGCCCAGAAGAACACAGGCTGGTGAAGGAGAGGAGGCGCTGCCTGGAGGACCAGCAGGACAGTGAGGGTGAAGGTCTGCAGAGGCGGAGGGACCAGCTTGATGATGGTGAGTGCCTTACATCCATGATTACTACTGCATGCCGTATAACTGAGTGGGCAGCGGGGCATGGCCACCATCCATTGACACCACTGCCATGCACGCAACTTGTTACAGTCAGCACTGTCCAGTGGCACTGCATGTCTGGGAGTGCGTCAATGGTGGTCCATGCGTGCACCGGGTACATGGCTGTGCCACTACCTTCACACCACATAGCCAAGTCACTGTACGGCCACGGTGGTGCTGTGCAGGACATGGGCAGTGGGTGTGTGCAGTAGTCCACATGGCTGAGGTGGTCCACATGGCTGTGGCTGCCTGGGTAGGCAGGTCTTGTGGACACAGTCACTGTGGGTGGTCGCACACCATCACAGGGGTGTGGCACATGGCTATATGCCATGCACAATAGGTGGGCTGCAGGGGGCTTGACAGTCACACTTATTGACTCTGCTCCCTCGTCCTAGGTGGACGGTGACTCCAGGCACTGGAACGGGGACTGCAGGAGCTGCTACAGGTGGTGAGGGTGACCCTGGAGATCCTGAAATGCATAGACTGCCATGGGGTGAGGAGGCAGAGGAGACATCAGTGCCACATGGAGGAAGACCAGGGCAGACACTAGACCATCCATGCCCCTAATTACACCTTCCCCCCCTGGACCCACCCTCACACCCCTTCTTCCCACTCCCATATGTTCACCCCTGCCCCTTACCCGCCCCCACCTGGTGTGTGGCCCTTCCCCCCATTGTACATAGTTGTATATAGTTTTTGTATTACCTGTTTTAAATACAGTTGTTTTGTTATGACAACTGTGGTAGTCTCTGATTTGCAGTGGGCTACAGGTGCTCAGCTGTAGTGGTGTGCATGGCGTCAGGAGTGGTGCACGCATGGGGGTGTGTGTGTGTCCAGAAGGGACCCACCTATGGTGTGGGCAGGGGGATCAGTTACTGTCTGTGGTTTGTGTGTTGTACTCTGTGCAGTGGATGCCTGTGTGTAGTGTTCCACAGTGCATGCACTGTGTGCATGGCACCCCTGTCAGACTGTCAGTGGCCTGTGCAGCTGACACCCTTGCATTTCTGTGATATGCACAGTCTGCTGGCATGTCAGTGGTGGCTGGATAACAACTGTACCTGGCAGAATGCCAGGTTGCCTGCCATCACCAGTATGGTGCATGTCTGCCTCTGGTGGCACTGTGGCCTCCACTGTTGTTGTCCCTCCTCCATGCTGTCACTTGTGTCTGTTGCAGGGGATGTGCTCCAGTGTCTGTCACTTGTGCTCTGGCAGCATGCTGGTGGCATACAGCTTCATGGTGCCCGCGCAGGGTGGCTGGCACACCTGTGCAATGTAGGGGTGCTGTCCGTGTGTACACATCAGCCATGGCCATGTGCCAATGGCTTGGTTGACCCGCTACTGTGTCCCTGTGTTGGTGTGCCCTTGGGTATGGGTGGGTGTTTGTCCATGCACTGTGTTGCATCCTGTGTGGTGCATGCTTCCATGCAACACTGTGTGTGTCTGTGCTGGCTATTGTGGCCAGTGCTGGGACAGGATGTGTCCTTGGTAGGGTGTACAGGTTGCTGTACCACTGGTGGTGGGGTCCGGGGTATGCCCTGTCGCAGGTGGGGTACCTCAAGTGGCAACGCATGATTGGTCTCTCAGCTGTACCTCGGGGGGACATGCAGGGTGGCACTGTGTATGCTGTTGTTGCATTGCTGTCTGCTGCCACCCACAGCAGGGTGCACATGGTGGGGCTGCCTTGCATGGCTCTGTGGTGCACAGGGTTGCATTGTCACAGTGGGGGGTGGTGGTATGCATGGGGTGTCCTGCACTGTTGGTCACTACTCCTGGGAAGGGTGTATGGTGATTGTGGTGCAGGGTGTGCTCTGCATTGGTGGGATGGTGTGGCACGGGGTGGTCAGTCCTCCTTGTGTGCCAGTCACAGCTTGCCAGGGGGTGTGCTGGGGCACCATGACCTGGCTGTGGGTTCGTTGCTGGTATCCATGGGCCAGTGGTTATTCCAGCTCTCCCCCTGGTTGTGCAGTGCATGGGGTGTGGAGGACAATGTCTGTTCTGCTGTGTGCTCCTCTGCCCATCTGTGGCATGGGTGGTGGGCCCCTGCATCCCTGGTTGTGCTGTTGCATTGCTGCCCTGCTCCACAGGCATCCCTGGTTGCGCTATGGCACATGTGGACTGCTCCACTGAGCATTGCTTGTTGTGCTATGGCACATCAGATATGAGCAACTGTACATCCCTGGTTGCGGTGTGGCGCAGGTGGTGCGATATTCAGTCGTGTGCCATAGGCGCATCTTGGCCTGCGCAGTTTTTGAATATCGCACTTCTTGCGCATGGGCGCAGTGGACTTGTCCTTGCACTTGCTCCTGCTGTTGTGCACTTTGTTGGGTGCAGTTTGAATATCTGGGCCTATATGTAAAAAAAAACAAAACTCTTACAATAGTGTAACAGCAACAATACTAATAACAGAGAAGATGATACAAACAAACAAACAACTGCACCATCCAATCAACTACAAAACATCTAAAAACTGTACCCCACCACAGGCCCAACCCCTAACCCCCACCAGCGGAGAACTTGACACACTTAAGATGCATGTTTACCAAAAACTAAGTAAGGCACCAGCAAATGAGTAAAAGGGACACAAATCATACACTTGCTACACAACAGGTAGTATAATAAATGGTAATACAACAAATATGAAGAAGTAAACCTAGAAACTGCTCCCCAGTGCCGCTCAAAGGGAAGGTTAGAGTGAATACAATGTATGCAACCTATCAAATTTTTGGTTGTATCCAGCAATCTTATTACGGTAACTGGCTATCATTTTTTCTCCAGCTGGAGACTACTCAGAAGCCCTTTGAGCCACTCATTGCAGGGAATCTCTGACTGGTCTTTCCAGTGGCGAAGAACCACTCTTTTAACTGAGAGGGAAATCTTGGACAAATTATATCTCTGCTCTCTTACCTCAACTCCTGAATAATCACAGATGATGCAGATTTCTGCTATAATGTGGTCTTTCAGGGCCAAAAGGGTGTCTGCCCTGTGTTTTATTTTGTCCCATAAAAGAACAATTTTGGGTCAAGTCTCACAAAATATGGAGTAATGTCACCTCCACTTGACCACACCTGGTACACTGGGAAGAGGCCAGTTTCCCAATCTTGGCCAGCTTCACAGGAGTAAAGTAAATATTAAGAAATATGTAAAACTGGGTGAGTCGAAGTTTATCATTAGTCATGTAGAGCTAGATATCTTCCCAAATACAATCCCAATTAAAAACAGTGTTGGGGAAAGAAGAAGCCCAATAATGGGAATGCCCCATAATGCCAGGAAATAGTTTGGTATATAGAGTGGACAAAATCTAGGATACAGAATTTAGTTGCCATGCCAGTGGTATAAGGGAACATACACAATCTCCTTTGTTATTGCTCCACAATGCAGTGCCAAACCAGGTGACCACTAAGTGGCGGAGTTGGTAAATTCTGAAAATGTATTTAGGTGGCAAATGAAGTAGTGTTAAAATTTCCTGGCTAGTTTTTAAGCTGAGCATTGGAGAGCAGGTCACATATTCTTTTCCCAGTTAATTGAGGTATCTACTCAGGCGTTAACATCATCCCCCCATTTTAAGATTAGGGTTATTACACAATGATTGGGATACATCCGAGAGCTGGTTGTAATGCAGATACTTACACAGTTGGCCATGCACCTGTAATGAAATAGATATGACCAAACTTCAAAGCTGTGGTGGTAGTGACTTGGGGGATATAAAGAACAGGTTTTCAGAAGAAAAGGTAGTTCTCTAATCAAAGCTTTTTCTATTTGGAGCCAGATCGGTATATAAGAGGGTTCCCCTGAGGGTAGAGGAGCGGTGGGCCATCTTGCATATTTGGTAATATGGCTGGTCAAGTAGTAAAGAAAGAAATTCGGTATCTTGAGCCCTCCTAGCTGTTTTGGTGCCCCAAAACAAGTGTAGGTGCATCTTGGGAGTTTCCCCCACTAGATAAAATTGGAGATGAGTTTATGGACCCTCTTAAACTAGCTTAGAGGAAGCGGGAAATTTAACAAGTGCAGGGAATAAAATAACTGGGAAGCAGATTCATTTTAACAATGCTGATCCTGCCCTGGAGAGATAGAAGGAGAGAGGATCATCTATCCAGGTCCTGTTGAATAATGAGAGCCAGGTCATCTAAATTCACTTTTTCATTAGGGTAACATTCTGAACGAGATTTATTCCCAGATACTTAAGTCAAGTAGATCAAGTTAAGCCTAATTCCTCTACATCAGACTTGTACAGCCTGGAGTTTAGGGGCATCACTATGGCCTTATCGGGGTTTAGTTTATAATTCAAAAACTGACCAAATTCCTGGATAAGGGTCAACACTGCAGGGATGGAGGTGGTAGGATCGGAGATGTGTAACAGGATGTTGTCTGCATGTGCGGAGAGCTTGAGGTTAAAATAACCAGTCTGAATGCTTTTTATAAGGGATGATTCCTTAAGGAGGAGCAATAATGGTTCCAAATATAGATTAAATAACAAAAGGGAAAGTGGGCAGCCTTGCCTGGTGCCTGAGTACAATGGGAAGGTCGAGGAGAAAACATCATTACAGTAAATCTTCGAGCTGGGTTGTGAATATAAAACTTGTATCCAGTTAAGAAAGGCAGTGGGAAAGCCTAACTTGTGTAATACAGTAAATAGAAAAGTCTAGTTCACTCTATCAAAAGCTTTTTCTGCATCCAGGGAGACCAGAGCCATGGGATGGTTAGCCTCCCTGGATGCGGAGAAGATGTGGGACGGCTTCTGGAGATGGTCTGCCAAAGAACGTGAGTTCATAAAGCCCACTTGTTCCAGACTGACATACCCTTCCCAACTTGCATTATTCTGTTGGCCAAAATTTTAGCAAATATTTTAATGTCATAATTCGCAAGTGATATGGGATGGTAATTAGTAACTGTCCAGGGATTTGCCTGGTTTGGGTAGTACAATGATTACGGCTTCTGGCAGGGAGGCAAAAGGGTGCTTGGCAAGACCAGGATGGGGGTAGATCTGCTTGACATGAAGCTGGTTGGTCTACTTCTTCACGAACTTGCTGATCCTCTTACCATGGTGTTTAATGCCTCTCTAAAATCAGGAGTATTTCCAAATGTATAGAAGTCAGCTAACGTAATGTCTGTTTTTAAAGTGAGGGCTAAAATCCAAACATCCAACTACAGACCTATATCCATCCTTCCTCCCCTTTCGAAAGTACTCGAAAGAATGGACTCGGAGCAGCTTACTGAATACTTTGATAACCATAACCTACTCTGTACGCAACAGCATGGCTTCCGTAAAAAGCACTCCACACTCACCACTCTAGTTGATTATTCATCCTAACTATATAACGCCTTCGATAGTGGTCAGGCAGTTGGATCAGTCTTCATCGACCTTATGAAGGCTTTCGACTCTGTTAATCACAACTTCCTCCTAAGTTGCCTTCTGTCTACAGGTCTATCCCCAGATACAGTACTATGTTTTGGCAGATGCCTCTATAACAGATCACAATGAGTCAAAATTGGTGATACCCTATCAGCTAAGGAGGTGCACCTCGGGGTTCCACAGGGGTCAATCCTCAGTCCTCTACTCTTTAGTCTCTTCATCATCTTTGCCCAAATGGCTTGCTCAGCAAGTACAGTTCTCTAAGCTGATGATGCCGTAATCTCAGTCACTGGCAAAGACCAACAATCCATCACAACTGAACTCCAAAGCAGCTTCCATAAACTTGAATATTGATTTATAGAAAACAAGCTACTATTAAATGTCAAAAAAACAAAGAGTATGCTGTTCACCACCTCCCAAAGCGAAAATAAATATCTGCCCCTGCATATTCATAATCAAAAGTGTGAGATCCTAGACCAAGTATCTAACTTCAAATATCTTGGCATTACCTTTGATGACATGCTCACCTTCTCAAACCACATTGACTCTGCTATCAAGACTGCAGCTATAAAACTTGGTGTACCTTATCGTCACAGACATTCAATGAGGCCGGATGCATTCAGATTAGCCACCAGTAGCGCAATACTTTCTACCATTGACTATGGGTTGCCTATATATGGGGCAGGCACAAAAACTCCTCTTAACAGGATCAACATATTCCTCAATAAGACCTGTTGTCTTACTTTGGGGGCTACTCTCGACACCCACACCTGTTCGCTGCACACCGAAAATGGGTGGCTCCCACTCCATCTTAGAGGGCAATACCAAACCTGCCTACTTCTAAAAAAAGTACTACTTGGACTGACATCCCCCACACTGGGTGGACATTTTAAGCTGGCTGCCCCAGCGAAATTTACCCATAGTGCTATTGCTGACAAGATGGTGATTCCCTTCAAAAGGACGAAACTTGCCCAGAACTCCATCCTGTATCAAGGACCGAAATGGTACAATGAACTACCTGCTGACCTCACTGATACTACCAAGATTAGTACAGTCAAAGCTGGGCTCAAATCTCTCCTTGGCTCTAAAATGAATTGTACCTGCCTACACTAATGTGATAGTACCTCATGCCCAGTTTTCCATTTACCTACTCCCCTCTACATCTTTTTGCTATATACCACTTTTTCTTAACCCCTCCCCTACCCCCAGTTATCTGATGATGGCCTCACTTGGTTGAAAGCTCTACCTCTCTCCCGCCTCAGACGATGCCACCTCTGGCTGACCCCCCAACCCTCTCTTATCTGATAAGTCTATCTGTTAATATGTACTAATTTGAGTTGTATAAGTTCAAATGTTACTATTACTGCCTGTGTATATGCTTCAATGTTTTTCTTTTTTTTTCTCTGTAAACCTTGTATTTTTGTAATGTTTGTTCAACACTGACGTGGAACCTTTGAAAATGAGTCCTTGACTTAAAGGTATTAATCCCAAACTGAAATAAATAAATAAAACAAATTAATAAAATCTGATAGCCCAGAGTCACAAAAGAAGGAATAAAGTTGCAGAAGCAGAGGTACTAGTTCTTTAGTAAAGACTTTATAGAAATTTGATGGAAATCTGTCTGGTCCGGGGGCCTTGTCCCATGGAAGGGAATTTGCCGCATCCATTATTTCCTGTTGTGTGATGGGTTGGCTGAAAAAAGGATTGCTGAAGTGACTTTAGTTTGGGAAAGGATATACCAGCTAAATACCCCTGGATTTCAGAGGAAGAATTGGGTCAGATGGGGAACTATACAGTTGGGGATAATATACTCTGAATTCTTGGACTATTTCCTTGGGTGAGGTTTTGGGGGAATTGTCCATCAGTGAGGTAATAGATAGGACTAGACGGGATGCCTCCTGCCTCTGTAAGCATAAGCAAAGAGACAGCCCACCTTTTCACCTTGGTCTATGTATAAGAAGTGGGTTTTAAGAATGGCATATTCGGCATGTTCCCTCACGCTCTCCACATATTCATCATGTAGAACCCATAACATTTTATGATCCTCCTCAGGATAATCAGAAGACATACTCCTTTCCAACTCATTAATATGATTTAGAAGGAGATGCATCTCAGCCTGCTGCTTGTGCTTCCTCATGGCCACCACCCTAATGAACTTCCCCTCAGGAAGCATTTGAGGGAACTCCATACTTTATCCACCTAGGTAATGGTTCCTGCATTTTGTTCAACAAAGAGAGCTATAAGTTCTCTAATCTTAGTTATACCACATTCATCTTTAAGTAGCTGTGTGTTCAATTTCCAAATAGTGCCCTGATGAATATTGGGCAGCATGGTGCATTCCAACCAGTTAGGAGAGTGGTCAGATAGAACTCTTGGAGCCATCCCACCACTCAAGACTCCAGACATGATGTTCTGGCTGACCAAAAAATAGTCAAGGCAGGAGTAAGACCCATGTGTTGGTGAACACTAGGTGTATTCCTGAGCAGAAGGGTACAAAATTCACCAGGCGTCACACAGGCCAACTGTGTCCATCATGCCATGAAGAGACCGTTAAACGGGGGGCAGACCGAGATACCTCGGGCCAGACCTATCCAAGTCAGAAGTAAGCATCAAGTTCCAATCCCCTGCCAGGGTAATAAATAGGAAGAGTAACAAAGGGGGTTAAAAGATTAGTCAACTATGAAAAAAAATCTGGGGTATATCTATTGGGCCCATAAATACATCCCGACAAGACCTTTGAGTGGTCCAGAACACCCTTCACTATGATATTCCGCCCCTGCAGGTCTTCAACACTTTGCAGTAGTTGAAACTTAACTTCCCTTGAAACTAGAATGGCTACCCCCTTTTGGGCAATACAGTTACCAGCCGCAAGCACCTGGCCCACTGCCTTCCTACGGAAGAGAATCTCCTCCAAGGCAAGTAGGTGGGTCTCTTGAAGAAAGGCTATGTGATAATGCAACAATTTGATGTGTTTTAAAATCTGGCATCGCTTCACCTTTCAGCGGGCACCTTTAATGTTCCAAGTGACATATTTCATATTAAATAGGTGGAGCAGAGGTCATAAACACTAGAGAGGTCCCATGTAAAAAGGTAGATTATTTAAAGGTTGAAGGTCATTCCTCCACTGGAATAGTCCCCTAAGAAACCCCAAACAAAAGGGAGCCAAACCACCTATGAAGTAAACTAAATAAGAGTGGCCACAATACTGACACC
Organism: Neoceratodus forsteri; assembly: GCA_016271365.2. Lineage (NCBI taxonomy): Eukaryota > Metazoa > Chordata > Ceratodontiformes > Ceratodontidae > Neoceratodus > Neoceratodus forsteri. Next base: position 914,120,347 of record CM057452.1, on the reverse strand, counting down.
TAGAATTGGGGCAATTGAAAGCAATATTATAAGGTCGGCTCTTATGAGGCACAAAGTGAGGGGGTGGCCCCATTCCTCATCTCCCCACATGCAATAAAACCCACCCAAGATACAGAAACAAAGTCCCCAGTCCTAATGACCAACTTCCAAAACCTATCCAGACCATAATGTTAATTATGCTACCATCTTTAATACCCCCCCACTAGTACGCCAACAATTCAGTAAGTAAAAACTGTATACCAGTAGACAAAATAGTAAAGGAAACCATAGAGAAAACCACCATCAGCAGGCTAGTATAGTAAATTATAGAAGTCACAGGGCACTAAGTTCCAAAAATATAGTTAAACTGGAGAAGTATTGTGCAGAACAAAGTCCAGCAAAAATCAAAAGGAAAGCAGTGCACAGACTAGGCTATAATGCTGGACCATTCCAGGCTAGAAATGACTGATGTGTAGTCTACCCAAATTAGAATTTCACTTCTGAACCTATAACTCACAGATCCAGGAGGGTCAGCTCTTCTATTTAGGGTAGCTGAAATGGTCCAAGCTTGACTGGCTTGTAAAAGTCCCTTAAAAGAGAAATCAGGAAACATCTCAATGACAAGATGATGATGGGATATAGAACAGGCTTCCGAGAAAGGAGAGGAGCAACAGTATATCAATGGGGCTCATTTAGAAGCTTTACCATTACCCTTCCAAGACTAGTTTGAATTAAAGTATGCCCAGTATAAACCTGGCCTCTGAACTCTGAGACGTGGTCTTCGGGGCAGCCTGAACAGTCGAGGACCAGGGCATAATCAAAATCTGCTCTAGAGCTGGCCTGCTGGCACAGAGGCAGTGCATCTGTTTGCGATGCTGATGATCTGGGTTCAGGAATGGACTTGGGACATTGGAGGGTGGCTGGGGGGGAGAAGGATTGAGCGTCCCAGGGACTGCTCTCCTTCTCTGGGGGGTGTAGTGTGTCTAGAATGCTACAGACCCCTAACAAAGGCTGGGGAGATCCGCTATGTCAGCGCCATACTAGTGGGGGGGGGCAGGGTGGAAGTGGGTCATCATTGTACATCCCGGCCCCCTGTACAGCACAGAAAATTACTGGCACTGAGCGTGAAGCCCTGCTCCACTGCCTCCGTTGCCAACAATGTCAGCCTGGTGGGATCTCACTCCTGTGGCCCCACCCTGCGGGGTTAGCCAGGGTACGTTACCATTAACCTTGGGGAGGGGGTGCCCACCCAGTAGCCCAGCCCAGCGGGGTAAGCCTGGACATTTGGAGGCAGTGAGCTGGAACTGAGATCCCCTGCAGGGGATCAAAAATGGGAGCCCCCACCCAAAAAAACATCTGCTCTAAAAATTTCAAGAGTCAAACACGTAGGGCTGAGAAACTGAAAATATCTTAAGAGAAATCAAGCAGAAATTATTGGGCTGAGTATTTATTGTGCAGCCATTAGAAGGAGAGCCCACTATTGAGGTTCCCACAAGTCCTATACAGGCACTCAAAACTGAATGCAGGTGGGTTCCAAGGAAGTGCCCAGAAACCCATTAAGAGGCAGAGAATTGACTCTCAGAACCATGGTGAAGCCATATAAAGGATTGTCAGCCCCTTACATAATAACTGTCAACAAACGAAAGTCACAAAGCCAGCGGAGATCTAATTACAATCCAAAGCCACACAAATTGTATATTGCACATGGTGCAGACACAGATTGGGCATCAGCTATAAGAACCCCAAAAGTTTAGTCGCTTTAAGAGATCCAGGTAGAGCTGCCTGAGTTCTGCAGATGCCTTTTCAAAAGTCTCAAAGCTCAGGCATTGATCGTCGTGCTGTATCTGAAGAATTGAGGGATATCAGACTCAGAAGCAGATGCTGGCCTCAATCAACTTCATGACCAGTGGGTGTAAGGCTGATCTCCACTGCCACACTGTATACAGAGGGTCCTGCAATATTCTAATTTTAGAGCCCTCCCACTGCATCTCTTACAGCTCTTTTAATTTTGCAAGAATATACTGCCTATCTAGAAAATTGAGCAGCTTAAAGATCAGAGGGCAGGGAAGAGAACCTTGTGCAGGCATGGGGTGCAGAGAACAGTGCGCCCATTCTACAATATATGTTGGCCCATAGAGGGAAGGGCCCACCAACCTTTGCACAACTTTTGAATGAAAATGAGAACTTTGAGACCTTCAGCCCCTTCTAGCAGTCCAAGCACTACTAAGTTGTTTTGTCTGGACCTCCATCTAAGGTCCTCCATGTGGTCCTCTAATTTGTGAAGCCTCTGTTGAATTGAAGTGACCTCTGGTTCAAGGTGGTTCCACCAATCCCCCAGCGAGGATGTCCGGGCTTCATTGTCCCCCACTCAGTGTGTCCTAGAATCAATAGATGCCTGCATTTTCTGTAGCTTATCAGTCAAAGTTTGTAAAGCACTGCTGAGAGGTATGATGCCCTCAATCAATTTCTCTTCTGTAAGGGCTGCTGGAGGAGCCAAAGTCTGAGTGGGTCTCCTTGATGCTCCTGCAGCCTGAAATTTAGACCGCTTGGAATTTTTGTGCCACTCTGGCGTCAATGGCGGCGTATGTCGGGGAAGTGGGATTTTCATCTCTGCATCCATCCTGAGGCAAAAGAACAAAAACAGCTGCAAGCTTCAGGTGTTCAGCAGGTATGATGCACAAAATGTCACCGGTATTTCAAGGTAGAAATAGTAAAATTTGAAGGCGATGGGACGGGAGCGGGTAGCAAATGCGTCTGCTCAGGCAGTCATCATGTGACCCAATATGGCTTGATTACAACCATCCAAAGCAGTCTTTGCACCCTCCTTGTACACCATCACCATACTCAAGACTTCCAGTACCTTCATAAACTTCATTGGCTCTAGATTACACTTTGGGCTGTACCAGACCATCTCAGAGGGGGTGGGGGATAACAACTGTGGCGTTCCAGCAAGGAACGTCATGGTGTAATGTTTTGACCAACCATCCAGATTCACCCTCATATCAGAAATATCTAGCTCCAGTGTGACAACAAGGTCTAAGGTGAAGCCCATCTTATGGGTAGAATAGGTAATGTTTTGTGTGAGACCCAGAGATGACATTAGCTAGAGGAACTGTTGAGCAAATTGCTAGGTCTTGTTGTCTACCCAGGCATTAAAGTCCCCCATAATGTACTGTCTACTCTCAAGTACATTGCCACGTACCCCCTCCAGGCAACTGCAGTCCCCATGCACCTATTAGTCTTGCATGATGACCACAGACTCCACTTAGGGCTGTCACCAAAGCTGCAAGGGGACCGGGTAGGGCAGCACCTTTCATCATTGATTATCAGCTCATATTCCCTGTTACCTCACCTCTCCTCTCCTCTCCTCTCCTCTCCTCTCCTCTCCCTCTTGTCATCTGAGTCATGTTGTCTTGCTGTCCCCAGCTCCAAAACCTCTGCTGGACAATGTGATTTCTCCTCCCACTTTCCACATCTGTAGAACAACCTCCAGCTGGCTCTCTGTACCTCCCCCTCATCACTTCCCTTCAAAGTCCTTCTTCATGACTTCTCTACCCATACTTGCTACAGCAACTAATCAACCTTCTGCCTCCTTCCTTCTTTCTCAACTTCCACCACCCTTCCACCTCTCCTCCCCCTCTCTATTCCATTGACCTACTTTCTACCATTGCCTTACTTTCTATAATTGCCTCCTTTCCCTCACCCTCTCCTCCCTCCCCTCTCTTTTCCATTGCCCTCCCTTCCCCCACTCTGTCTAAAAACTTCCCTCCCTTTTCCCCTCCCACCCCTTCACCTTGCTCGCTCCCCTCCTGCCTGGTCCCGACCCCTTGCAGGGTTCTCCACATACTGAAGGGAAGTCTGCTCTAGCCACCCCTCCTCTTCCTCTTCCTCCTCCCTCCCCTACTTTTTACCATTACTCTCCTTTCTCCCTCTCTGTCTTATAATCCTCCCCTATCTTTTCTCCCTTCCCCCATCCTCCAAACATGCCCTCGCTTTTACGCCCACGTCACCTAAGTCTACCCTCCCCAGTCCTACTAAAGCATTTCTCATCATTTGATCAACCATCTTCTAGCACTTCAGTTTTGACTGTCTCCACTAATCCTACAGGACTTCCTGATTTCGGCTGCTACCCTGTCATAAGTTCAAACATGGCCCGTCACCCCCACTGGGAGGCCTGTGTCACTCTGCTCTGCATGACTAATAAAATGTATTTTTGGATAATTGTGCTTGTATTACTCATGTCTTGTTATGTAATCACTCTGTACAATTAATATAATGCCTGTTTTATTAATTGTGCTTGTATTACTGTAGTATTTGACTTGTAATTGTTCATTCTCCCAATTTGGTAACCCCCCCCCGGACACTTCAGGAAACGAGCTGTTCACAGCTCATGTTGTCTTTCTTGGTGAAACATTTTGCAAATAAATAAATAAAAACTATGGTCCCTCCTTCTCTCTCTCTCTCTCTCTCTCTCTCTCTCTCTCTCCATCTTACATCTTCTACCTTTTTGGCTCCTTATCATCTGCCCTTGACTGCCTAGTGCTGTTCCCCTTGGTGTACAAATACCCTTGCCCCCTGCCTTGAAGACACTTCCATTGTTTCCTGGAGTCCACTTCTGGTACTCTACTAATAGCAGACTTCTTCTTCCCATGCAGCTTTTGTGCTTTCCCTTCCTTGGTGCATGTTTGCCTTATTATCGAAACATAGAATGTGTTGGCAGAAAAGGACTGGTAGGCTCACCCAGTCTGCACTATTCGCCTTGCCTATCACTATACACTGGACACTATTTGGTCACAGGTGTCCTTCCCTCCTTCCTTACCTCTATTTATTATACCCCTGCGTCTACTGAAGCTTCCCACTGTCTTTGCATCCTTACCACCTCTTCTGACAGGCTGTTTCAGGCATCCACCACAATTTCTGTGAAGAAGTATTTCCTCACATCCCTATTAAGCCCCCCCCCAGCTTCATAACATGCCCCATGTTCTGGTGCTCCCCCTCCTGTGAAAGATATTCCCCTCCTGCACCTTGTTCACCCCAGTGAAGTATTTGTAGGTCTCAGTCATGTCCCCTCTCACTCTTCTCTCCTTCAGGAAGTGCATGTTGAGCTTCCACAGCCTGTTCTTATATGGCTTCTTGTACAAGTTCTGCACTATTTTTTTAGCCCTCCTCTAGACCACTTCCATCCTGTCGATGTCCTTGCAGAGGTACGGCCCACAGAACTGGACACCTCCAGCTTGTACTACTTCTTAGTTAATATTTGTTTTATTAATACAGTAGTCAAGTCACGTCAAGTCACAATTTATTTTAAAAAAGACGCCCAATCCCGAAGGCTCTGGGCGCCGTACAAACTTAACAGCATTTCATACCGTATAATCTTAAAATTTACAACAGTTTAAAAACATATGAATAAACAAAATAAACAAAATTACATCCCAAAAACCTGCATAAATAGGAAGGTCTTTAGGCGAACCTTGAAGGCAGTTAAAGTGGGGGCCTCCCTAACTACTGCTGGCAAAGAGTTCCAAAAAGTGGAAACGGCGACACTAAAGGCTCGGTCACCAGCCAATTTTAACCTCGCTCTTGGAACATTTAGGAGGCCACCACTTGAAGAGCGGAGATTTCAGGAAGAGGAAGAAGGTACCAGGAGATCTGACAGATAGCCAGGGCCCTGTCCGTGTAGGGCCTTATAGGTGAGAAAATCTACCTTGAAGAGCACTCTCCACCTGACAGGCAGCCAGTACAATTCACGCAACACAGGGGTAATATGACAAAATTTACCTTGCCCGGACAAAAGTCGGGCAGCAGCATTTTGCACTAGCTGCAGTCTGTGGAGAGAGCCCTCAGAGACCCCGAGATAGAGAGCATTACAGTAGTCAAGCCTAGAAATGACCAAGGCATGTATCAAGGTAGGGAGGTCCAGAGACAGAACAAGGGGCTTAATCCTGGCAATGTTTCTAAGACGGAAATAGCAGGAACGTACCACAGAAGAAATTTGAGTCTCCATGGACAAATTCCTGTCAAGAATCACACCAAGATTTCGCACCCAAGGGGAGGCCATCAATGACGCAGCTCCTAGCACAAGTCCAGTTGCTGAGTCAGAGGCCATCCCATCACAGACTCTGTTCGACTCCACTACCAGTATCTCAGTCTTGTCGGGGTTCAGTCGTAGCCAGCTGGTGGCCATCTAGTCACTAATCTCAGCCAGACAGATATTTAACACATCCACTGCGTTTGATGTTCCTGGGGCAAAGGATAAGTATAGCTGAGTATCATCGGCATAGCAATGAAAACTCAGACCATACTTCCTAATGATCCCCACCAGGGGCAGCATGTATACTGCGAACAACATTGGGGCCAGTATCGAACTCTGAGGGACTCCACACAAAAGGGGGCAGGATGTAGATGAGAAATTTCCCATCACAACCCGCTTTCTCCTATTGGTGAGAAAAGACTCAAACCACTTGATAACATTACCGGTGAGTCCACACAACTCTCTCAGGTGAAGAAGCAACACACAATGGTCCACAGTATCAAATGCTGATGAGAGATTGAGGAGAACAAGAATTGTCTTGTCCCCTCGGTCTCTAGCACTGAGGAGGTCATTTTGCACCTGAACTAACGCAGTTTCGGTGCTATGTCTGGCCCGAAAAGCCGACTGGAAAGGAGCATATAACTCGTGAGTCATGAGGTGTTCCTCCAACTGAAGCGATACCACCTTCTCAACAATCTTCCCCAAAAATGGGAGATTGGAGATAGGACAGTAATTTGCCCTGACCTCCGGGTCCAAAGAAGATTTCTTTAAAAGGGTCTCACCAGAGCCTCCTTCAAGGCATCCGGGAAGACACCCTGACTCAAGGAGCACCGGACAATCAGGGCAAACACCGGGCCAACAGAGTCAATGCATCTCATTAAGAAATGCGTTGGCACTGGGTCCAGCTCACAAAAGGTATGCTTCAAGTTGACTGCCACCTCAGTAACCTCACGGACCTCCACTGGCCTAAACTCTCCCCAACTAGGCAGAGCGCACTTAGCACACATCTGGCGATCACTGTCAGCAATGGTATTGCTGGCTGAAGAAACCTCCCGCTGGATCAAAGACACTCTGTCTGAGAAAAACCGAGCAAAATTCTCACAATCCTCATTTGAGGAAATTCTTCGGGGCTGGAGACAAACAGGATGGAGAAGTCTGTCAACAGTCCGGAAGAGTGAGGTTGGTCGGTTTCTCCCAGCAGCAATCTCCCGAGACAAAAATGCTGTCTTCTTTCGGTTGATTGCCTCTGATATGCGCAATAATTCGCACGCACGACCAGTTTGTCTGTCTCCAGATGGGACTTCCTCCAGCAGCGCTCTAATCTCCAACCCATCTTCTTCATTTCCCTGAGATCTCTGTCATACCACAGAGACCTCAGGTATGAAGTTTTGGGTCATACACGGATAGGTGCTAGGGAGTTTATAGTGTCAGATAGCACCTTATTATAGGTGTCCACCCCGACATCAACAGCCCCGACGCATACACCACCCATCATAGATAAGTCAACTGCCGCCATAAAACCCTCAGGGGTAAGATCACGTAGAGGGCAGCAGTGAGTCATCTCAGCAGGGTAAGAACTTATGGCGGGAGCCCCAAGCGTGAACTTCACCTTGCAGTGGTCAGACCAAAACACCTGTTCCATCACAAGATCAGCAATCGCAATTCCAAGTGAGAAAACCAGGTCCAATGTGTGGCCGTCCCGGTGAGTGGGTGCATCAACAAACTGCATCAGCCCTAGTAGGGACATACTTTGCAGAAATTCGCCGGTGCACCTTTGAGCTTTATCCTCGGCCCAGACATTGAAGTCCCCCAGAAAAACACATCTGGGGGAATCCAACGTCTCGCCGGCAACAAACTCGGCAAATTCCTGCAGGAAACCCCCCATCGGGCCAGGAGGGCAATAGATGAGGAGAATCCTGCAGCCAATGCCAAGTCCACCACGAATGGCCACACACTCAAAGTAACCCGGGGTTCCCACTGAATGCACGGTGAAGGTCTGGCTAGATCTAAAACAAATGGCTACACTGCCACCCCTGAGATTTTCTCTGGGGCAGTGCACAACGGTATATCCTGGGGGGATTGCAGCCTCAAAAACGGGGCCAGCATCATCTCCCTCCCAGGTCTCCGTAATGCAAGCCAGGTCAACTGAAGAAATCAAGGCAGCAATAATTGCCGACTTGTTTCTGATTGACCTGGCATTGCACAGCACTGCCGTCAGAGATGTAGAGGGTGGTGTAGCCCCTCTGGCTACCTGACCACTCGGTCTGGTGGTCTCCCTGGAAATGGGCACCAACCATGTCTGGCTTCGCCTAGATACCCTAAAAAATCCAGGGCGTCTCCTGGACCTAACTACCTCTATCCTTCCATCAACCTGCTCCTGGTCACCCCATAGCCCACAGGCAGAGCAATCCCTTTCAGTCCCCACCTCCCTGCAACGCCTGATAGTAATATCAGATACAGGGGGAGGGATAAAAGGACGCAGAGCATGCAGCAATGAGTTTCCATAGCTGATTCTAGCCCCCACAGGTCGCCCTACGAACCCCCTACACATTTCTATATTTAAACAAAATTTCAAACTATCGTACAAATATTAAATAAAAAATAATTAAAGCACTCCTATCTAAATAACCTGACAAACACAATTTAAAACCCTTATACACAAAAACAACCCTCCTCCTAACTCATATTAAAGAATTTTGGCACCGAGTGGCGCTCGCACCACTCACAACGCTCGCGCTTGAGAGCAGTGCTTTACTTTATAGAGAGACCTCCCCACCCGCTCCACATTAACTGTTCCCAACTCACTCCACCAGCTCCAGCTGGGATCAAGCAGAATTTAGCATGGCCTCTCACGCCGTGCACATCAACCAGTTCCAGGAGGGTCAGCCAGATAAAGAGGCAATAAATAAAGTAATACAAGTCCCAGCAAAAATGTCCACACAGAGCTTCAGCCGCTAACGAGCGGCATCCCACACAGCAGAGGTAGGGTCCAATACACAAAACTGCTGCTTGCGAGAGGCGCTTTACTTTATAGAAAGACCTCCCCACCCCCTCCACATTAACCGTTCCCAACTCACTCCACCAGCTCCAGCTGGGATCGAGCAGAATTTAGCACAGCCTCTCATGCCGTGCACATCAGCCGGTTCCAGGAGGGTCCGCCAGATAAAGAGGCAATAAATAAAGTAATACAAGTCCCGGGAAAAACATCCACACAGAGCTTCAGCCGCTAACGAGCGGCATCCCACACAGTAGACTCCCAGTAGACTCACTTTATGGTGGGCACTTCTGTAGCCAGCCAATGTGTTCACTATAGTTAAGGTTCATTATAGTTAGAGATGCAGTGAATTTAAATTCCACTGGTGAAGTGAAGGTGAAGTGGGCACTTTGCGTTGCCACTCCACTACGTGGCATGGGCAATGCAAAGTGCTCACTTCGCCTTGTCTTTACCACTTTGCGTTAAGGTGGAATGGCAATGCGAAGTAAGTCAAAGTCATTGTTTTTAATGGACTTTGCATTCCTCATTATGATTCTAAGTGATCCACTTGGTGTTTCAGATTTGGCAGCCCCCCCACACATCACATGGCTTACAGTACTGTAAGTCACATGCTATTTACCGAGGCAGGAAGAAAGTGAGTCATACAAGCAGACACTTTTACTTTCTCCTGTGCAGACGGAGAGTAGTGTGTTTTGTGACTGCTGATACTTTGAGATCAGAGCGAGGAGGAGATTTAAACTTTGATTTAGACCCAACAGCTTTTTTAAAAGCTACATTTTTTTGTCTTTTCTGTACTCTTTTTTACTTAATTTGTTCTTTCTGTAAATTTTATTTTTCTTGCCTTTACAAGTAGTTAGCTGTTTGTCTGTGTCTGTGTGACTTTGTGTGTGTGTGTGTTGTGTGACAGTGTGAGTAGTGACTGCTCAGACTGAGGGAGCTCAGTAGGAGAGATGGACCAGGGTGAGGGAATGTCTGGGGCAGGAGTAGCTCTGGGAAAGCGTGGAAGTGGTAAGTGTCGTACCATGTGCATGTGTGGAGGGCATGGGAGCCCATTCCTGTTGGACCGCTCAAAACTTGTTAGTGCCCCCCCCCGAAGCAGGACCAGCACCACCTCCTGTCCTGACTCTGAGGCAGTTGAACCACCACCACCACCAAGTCCAGCACCAGGTCCTCTGGAGCAGGATGTGCCTGTTCCCCTGGGCCCAGGTGTGGAATCTAGATACTATCCTTGGTCAGCACCATGACCAGCTGGCTGCCAGTTCATCTGGCCATCCCCTGGCTGTGCCTCGTCCTCCCTGCACCTCTGTTGTTTGTCAGTTTTTTGACTCTGTCGGGGAGGACAGCAGTGTGATCAAGTGCCGCCTATGTGAGGTGAAGGTGCACCGTGGTTCCCAGGGGACTCACCTGGGGACTGGGGGCCAGCACACCCATATGCTCAATCACCAGCAGTTGGAGTTGCAGGCTGCCACAGAAAGGACCATGCCTGCACTTGCTGGCCATTCTGTGGCAGAGGGTGCAGCTTTGCATTGTGGTATCCCTAAAAAGAGGAAGGCCACAGCAACACCTGCTGCTCCCCGAGCACTCCCACCCCTACCACCGCCACCAGCAGGTCAGCCTGTAGAACGTGTGGACCCCAGAGAACTGCATGTAACACAAGCTGACTCAGCAGTTTTCTGGAGTGCTACTGAGGATAACAACGAGAGGGTGAGTGCTGTGGAGCAGCAGCTGGATCACATAGAGGGACATCAGTTGCAAATTATGTCCATGCTGGAACTGCTGCTGGATCACCATGGGATCCCACATTAGTTTTTTTTTCCTCACACCATGTGTCCCCCCACACCTTCCTTGCTGTGTTATACAATGTATTCCTCCACCATCCCCTACCCTTGTATGTAATTATGCCCTTTTTTTGTTGTCTTCCGTATGCATGACACTTTGTATTCTGAGCAGTGCAAGTATACTGTACTAAGCTGCATGTGTGCAGTCAGTTTTCTTTCTAGTATGTGTATGTACTGCAGACACTGTCCAACTCCCTAACTTAAAAACAAACAGTAATGAGTACAATGGTGGGGTGGGGAAGCATGGAGAGATACTACACAACAGGCTTACAATACATCCAAGTAACTATTAAAAAAAATTAATGTTGTGATTCATGACGTGATCGTGAATCGTGATTTGTGACTGCATTTGTGACCGTAATGATGAAGAAATGTGACTGCCTATGGCTGTACTTCCCAGATGAGTTGTAACTTAAAACTCCCAGACTTAAAAACACATATCAATGAGTACAATGGTGGGGTGGTGAAGCCTGAAGAGATACTACAAAACAGGCTTACAATACATCCAAGAAACTAGGAAAAAAATTAATGTTGTGATTCATAACGTGAATGATCGTGAATCGTGATTTGTGACTGCATTTGTGACCATGTTGATGAAGAACATGATTTGTATCACGAGTGACTCGTGATGATGGTCCTGACTTAAAAACACATATTAATGAGTACAATGTTCAAGCAGAATTAAGCACCACACCTGTCCAGTATTCTGAAGGGAAGCCAAAGAAATAACTGTGACTTAAGTTACAGATGGAGATTGGGCCCTAAAGAGATGCAAATGCACAGACAGATTAAGATTGGGCTGTGCACTGAAGAGATAAAGGCACGAAGGCATAACACCTAACCAGTGTTCACCATCAGAAATTCAAATCTGGAAAAAAATACCTTTGCCGGTTGGGTCAGGCCACGGGTGGGGGCAGTGTACTGTACTGCTGCAGTAACAGTCACTAGTATTAGTACCAGTAAAGATACCACAAAGAAGTACAAAAATCACACAGCTGCAGTGGATAGCAGCTTCAGATTGCTGAAATTATTATGTGGCACAATAAAATGTGTCTGATTTGATGACACACGTCACACACACATACACACACACTAAGTAATGCATTGCAAATTGAAAACTTCAGTAATATAATCACATATTTTAAACTAACTAAAATTATGCACTGCTGCACTACAACTATCAGCAAAAAAATTGCAAGAAATATTGAAAATATTACTGTGTGTACATTAACACTGTTATACAAGAAAAATATCACCAAAACAGAAAGCACTGTCTTTTTCTCCAAGTTAATCTACCTACACCACAGATACACCCCTCCCACAAAGCATACTTCCACTGCCTCTCAGTACACAGACTGAATGGTGTACATTAACATTCAAAATCCATACACAAACAATAAATGCTCGATGATATGAGCACAGGAGGGTTTCCTATAATTGATGAACTAAAGTTTCAGCAAAAAAAAGACTCAAAAAGGCTTTTTTAACAGCTTTTTGAAGGTTTGAATCACAGAAAGCTCTCAGAGCTGATTGTCTCCTACAGTTCCTACACACACTACACCAAACTGAGGCTGTGCAAAACAATCTAGAGCCCATGTGACCTGAAATCTCATGAATCACTGCAACATTCACCTTTGGAGCTTAAAAACAAGGTGAAGTGAGGGGAAGTACATTGTTTTCAATGAACTTCGCCTTAAGAATTGGTGGAGTAGTGGTTTGGGAAAGCGGAGCAAGGCAAAGTCATTGTTTTCAATGGACTTCCGTTACCCATTAATGACGTAGTACTCCACCTTCCATGCGAGGCACTCAGCGAATTCACCTTCACTCCAGATCATTGCAGGCGAGTGGAGCCACTTAGCCCATCACTAATTATAGTGAGGTGTTAATCTGTAATTAAGAAACAGTGGGAGCCATCATAGACGTTCACTTCACTATGGGCTCTAAGCATCAAGTGTGGACACACTGTGCAGGCTATGCAGACAAAGCATGTAGAGCACTATGTTAGTGCAGTGCATAAGATACACACATGTGGAAGTCACATACAGTGCATAGGGGTACGCAGCTGTGGTGTCCACATAAGAGCACTGTAGCATAGCAAGGCAGGTGCAAAGGGGTGTGGCCATGCTGTGGGAAATGCACCCCCCACGTATGCACATGCATGACAGCCACTACATCAGTAAGGATTGTGGGACCAGACACACAGCACTTCACCAGGGGTAGGGCTGCCATAAACTACAAGCGCATTGTGCAGGTAGAAATGGGACACAGTAGGATTAGTATGTTAACACAGACATGGATGCATTACACTGATGCCTTTGCTGTAAAGTAGGCATCAATGGCTGCACTGGCAAGTGGGGGAGTGACTCCACTCTGTAAAGCACCATCAATGGGTTGAAATGCAAACACAAGCATAGCCAGCAGGCAAGCGACACAAGCAGAACACTCGCTGGGGAAGTATCACAGCGGTAGCACACACTGTACACCTGTGGGGGTTGTCACAGAGCTTACAGTACAATGCATGCAGTCTCACCACACAGCATCCAACATAGCACATAGCAATGAGAACATCTGCAGTGGCATGCACTCCACTGTACACACCATCCCCATCCTATGAAACATTGACTGCCCATGGTCCATTGCTAGGCACACACAACACACAGTGCACCATTCCCCTACCCCCATCATCACCTGGCTGGCTGCTGTGTGCCACCAGCTGGAAGAAGGCAAAGACATGGTTGCTGCTGGGACAGCACAGTTTATTCACATCAGTGCAGTACAGGTACCCCAACCAGGTGGCCCGTACCCTCAGTTCTCCCTCTCCTCAGAGTCACCGGGGGCCCCCATGGTGTGCTATCACTATATGGCATAGTATTAGCACCATGCAACATAATGATCCTGTGTACCCCTGCAATAATAGAAACAAACAGAAAATGAGGGACTTTAGCATACTGCATGTTAAGAGACACATCAACACAGACAACACGCACAGGCAAGGCAACACCTACATTCAACGGCTCCACTGCCACCCACAGCTCCCCAACATTTCCCTTGAGATACATGCCCTGACTGCCCACATGGAGGGACAGAAAGTTGGGGAGCTGTTGGGACCTCCTCCAGTGGTGGGCAACCACTGTTGCCATTTCCCCCTGCACAGCTCATGCCACTCAAGTGCAAAGCGGTCCTGTCTCCCGCTAAATGCCTGTGGAGACACAGCATGGAGAATACTGTCAGAATACAAGCAGTGTTGACACCCTCATGCCACCCCTAATTATCCAGATACCCACCTCATCAGGTTCAGATACAACCCAGATGTTGCCCACCTCCAGGGCATCCTGGTAAGTAAGGGCTGCCATCTGCCTTCATTTCTTGGGGTAGTCCCACATCTGTCCCACAGATGCAGAAGTCTGTTCTGCCACTGCCATTTTGCATGTGTGCAAATATGTCACTGCAGGAATGATGCCCTACCATGCCACACCACCCACCGGCATGCACAGGCAATGCCCAATTAAAGGGACATGTATCAGCTCAGGTCAGGTAGACAGTCCATGCAGGCCACAATGCCATGTTATATGGCCATCTGTCACACAGCTGCAGGTGTGACAGTGCTCATAGGTGCACCATGTGCCCAGGACTACTGCCCAATGCCTTCCTGCTGGATGAAGGTCTGGCACAGGACCAGAGGCATAGGAGATGCCCATGGCCACACATCTGTTGGACATGACTACACACCATCCGGGACACACACTGCACAGAGAGATTCTGTTTGGACCATGTGATCATTACACACCTGTGTGCCATGGTATGTCCTCATGTAGCACCACACACCAGATGATCTAAGGCAATGTCTGTGGAAACCAAGGTGCTGTGTGCATTGGCATATTATGCTACTGGATCCTTCTAAAGGGGGCAGGTGATGTTACAGGTATGAGCCAATCATTTGGTGTCCTGGGCCCTACATTAGGTCACTAATGTCTTGCTCTTGAGTGTGCATGCACACATAGGAGATGAATTTTGTTTTGCCCGGGGGGGGGGGGAGCTCAACCAATGGCCAGGATAGCTCTGGGGATTTTGGTGTTCTGTGGTGTATTTTGAGCATGATATTTAACAGATCACACAGTGTAAACATTACCACTGAAATTATAGAATGGTACCAAAGCTTGTCTGTATTACTGTGGTTCAGCATACTTCTAATAGTAGCATTAATATAGCACTAAAAATGTTGTCAGTATACTGCAATGTGTCTTGACTGCATCAGTTGCCTAAGTTGATGCATACATACCTTGATATAACATTGATTAATACTGTGATAGCAGTTTCTCGAGATGAGCCCGCAGCTTCCATACTTCAATTCAAAATCAGTGGTTTATGTCATCTGTTGTCCAGTGTGAAGACATTTCTGTCAAATCCTGTAATATTAGTGATCTCATCATGATAAAGTCTTAGGATGATGTAGTTAGCATTGACTTTTTGATGATGTCCATTACTCTGTCCACTTGAGGAATTTTTAATTTTTTATTTATTTAGATCTCAGATTACAAATACCTTTGTGCTTAGAGCTCTTTTACCAAGGTTCCATGTCAGCAGCATAATACAACAGGTTAACAGAACAAAAAGTATAGCAAACCAGTATACATAGAAAAAGGAGATCAACAGGTTTGCAGACTAAACAGGGTATGGTAAAATAATTGTTAATAAGAAAAGAAACAATAGTTGACATTCACAGTGAATTAAAGAATAGAAACAAGTAATACTAAGTAGTTTCATGCACAGGAATGCATACAGTTAATTGAAAATCAGCCAAAACAAGCTTTGTCAGTTACTGGTAAAGTCATAAGGTAAGTTGAAATCAGCCAACAGGCCTTGTCAGGACAGATGGGGGTGGCATTAGGTAGTGGGGAGGAAAGGTGAAGGGGTAGGGTAGCGGGGGAAGGGATGTCAGAGATGGTGCTAAGGAGATTTAACAGTAATCAAGTCCTAGGGTTTTAGATTGCCAAAAAGTGTTTAACAGAAACAGTCACAGGAGTGAGTGGCAGAGAGTAGTTGCTGTTGCTTGGATTTGAAAGGGCCCAATTTGAATTTGGAGGAGATGCTACGGTTGAGGGCATTCATCCAAAGAGGGGCTCTGTAGGTGAACAATCTTTGTCCCTGGGAGGTACGGCAATGAGGGACCAGAAAGAGCTGGGATTCAGAGCCATGGGTATGGCAGGTATTGAGAGAGGGGCTGAGAAGACCTTGAATTCCAGGTGGTAGGAGGCCAAGGGTTATTTTCTTGGCCATCAGGCATGTTTGATATCTGATGTGATCTTTGAGCTGGAGCCAACCAGTTTGGGCATAGCGGTCGCAAGAGTGGGTGAGATGGTGGGCTCCTGAGATGAGGCGACACAGCTTGTTTAAAGCAGTGGAAATGCTCCAGCGTGCAGTTTCAGTGGCAGATCCATAGATTATCAATCCATAGTCAATAATGGAGGGAACACAGCTCTGTATGGCCAACCTTAAGGCTTCTTTTGTAAGGGAGTTCCTGTGTCTGTAGAGGAGGCCAATGCAAGTATTGACTGCTTTGGCAATGTTGTCAATATACCCCATAGGATAAACTGTTGTCGATGGTGATGCCAAGATACTTAAAATATTGTACCTGCTCAAGAGCAGTCCCAAGATGGTTAGAATAGTGACATAGAGTACCAGATGCAGTCGAGTATTCATGTCACTGTGTCAAATTAGTGTTGCTTGTATGCTATTAAAGATCACACTTTTCAGTATTTTACTTAAAGCCCTTCCCCCACTCCCAAGCAGCTGTAAAATGTTTTCAAAACTCCTGTTATTGAAATTTTTTAAATAGCCTCAGAAATTGTAAATCCTGCTTTCATTGGAGGAGCCAGCCACCTGTTCCCTTCCCCTTCCTGATCCTCAGGTAGAGTAGGCACCACTGTCTCCAGCATAGGAATGTCAAAATATCATGATATTTGGTCAAAAAAAAAGCCTCATTATCATGATAAAGCAGCAGAATTTCAAACTTCCTACCATATAGGTGATAGGACCCAACAGTTGCAAGTGGCTCCAGCCTTCCACAGTCCTTGTGCCCCAGCTCCAACCACCACTCTCCCCCCACTGTCTCACTAGTGGGGATCAACATGGGGAAGAGGTTCAACTCTGGGCTCCTGTACAGTGTTAAGGCAGTCCGCTGGTGCACAGACTCCCCCCTCAGGCTGGCACATGTGTGATGCTGCGGGTGTGATATAACAATGTTGCACATACTAAACCCCTGCACTCAGACAGTCAGAAGTCTGCTACTGCTGCATCATCCAGGCTCTGCTCTGCTAGATTGTGACCATGAATGGATGCAGAAAACTGTGGAGCACCACAGTAGTGCCTGCTGCAACTGGAGTTGTGTTGGAGATCAGGAAATGTGAGGGATGGGGTGGCCATCTGCTCTAATGAAAGATGTTTGCAATCTCTGAATCTGTAAGAATTTATAGGAAGGAAGTGTACTGTGCCAGCAGATTTGGTTGTAGCTTCTGTAAGAGACACTACAGTACTGTCCCTGCAGTCATGCTGTGCAACATCACTTCACCATAGGTACCAGTGTCCCAGCCCAGCAGATGGTGGCAGATTCCATTACCTCACGTACTAGTGATCTAGCATATCTACATCTGCTGTGACACCTTACCTAGCACAAACAGTACCGTCCCACTTCCACCTCCATCAGATGCTGGTGCACTTCCCTTCAACATGGGCACTAGTGTCCAAGTGTCAGATTATGCCAGGGTTCTCTTATCTGAGGCACTGCATCTGCTGGGACAATGGTGTTTGTGATATCAGAACTCAGACAGCATCTGCTGCTGTGCTGGTACACTAGGTGCCTGTATGGTGAATGGAAGTGTCCCAGCAGCATCTATCAAAACAGTAGTCTCAGTGTGCTAGGTAAAGTGTCCAAGCAGATCTGCATCTGTAGGGACACTACACTAGTGTGGTGTGTTGAAGTGTGTCAGCATATGTTGGGATAACAGTGTCTGTGATACAGAGACTAGTACCAAATCTGGTGGGTCTAGTCCCACCTTTCCATTAAGAAGACTTTTGAAGTTATTTAGAGGGAAGCAGCTACTGCTGGGTGTGTGGGGGGGGGCTGAAATATTTGATAATGAGCATGATTGGTGGCAGTGTGGCACAGGTGGTCTTACAAGCCCATCATGATATAGTAACTTGCTTGGTGAACAAAAACAACTTGAATCCCTGAAGGAAAGCCAAACAAACTTGACAGCCCACCACAGAGTCTGAAATCTTGGAGGATAATGCAGATGTTTTTAAAATAAACACGAATGGTGCTCTTTGAAGTCCATCATGTAGTATCTTGCTTGGTGAAGAACAGCTTGAATCACTGAAGGAAATCCAAACAAACTTGACAGCCCACTATGGAGTCTGATGTCTTGGTGGATAATGCAGACGTTTTGATGAATGGTGTTCTTTCACATCCATCATGATGTATTAACTTGCTCGGTGAAGAACTTGAATCACTGAAGAAAAGCCCAAACTGTAAGGTGAGAGTCCACAATGGAGTCTGAAATCTTGGTGAACAATGCAGACATTTTGAAAATGAGCATGAATGGTTCTCTTTCAAGACCATCATGTAGTAACTAGCCTGGTGAAGAACAACTTGAACCACTGAAGAAAAGCCAAACAAACTTTTAGACAACAGCCCATCACAGAGTCTGAAATGTTGGAGAATAATGAAGATGTTTTCAAAATAAGCATGAATGTTGCTCTTTGAAGGCCATCATGTAGTAACTTGCCTTGTAAAGAACAACTTGAGTCACTGAAGGAAAGCCAAAAGAAACTTGAAGCCTACAGTACACGTGACGTGACATACCGACTAGGTTATCTAGTATGCAGACAATCTTCTCATTCTGCTAGGATCAAAACTGATGGATACTCGAAGAAGGTAACTGAAGAATGTGGCTGTCGAACATTTACTAACAGTTCTGGTCCACAAACATTGTGACATCTCCAAAAAGTATTACAACTGAATTAACAAACAGTAAAAACTGAATTAAGAAACTGTAGAAACCAGGATATGTTTGGTGTCCTACAAATTGAGGGAAATGTGGACACTGCCTGCATACTACTTCTTTTCTCTTGCTATGTAGAAAGTATTGCATCTGATGGTATGCCGCATGATGAATTTGTTGGCCACATTCTCTAAGTTTATCTTTTGAGCTACATGCTTGTGACAGTTTAGCAAGGCAACATGGTTAGGTCTAGCTTGTCCCATGGTTGATCTAAAGTATGTCTTGATTCAATGAAGTGAAAAAAATGAATGTTCTGACATACAAGATGACATTGGGATAGTTAAAGCCAACTGTATTAAACGTGTCAGTTCTGGAAGAAGTGTTCATAAATCATGAGCATGTTCACCGTGAAGCATGTTGAAGACATCCTTAAATGATTCCACTGTGACATTCCGGTGCCTTGCAATATCAAGAAACATGTCGCGATGTAGTTCAAGAAGTGCTGCACTGAAGTCTGTATTGTAGAAATTTGCAATATACTGAGAAGTAGCATGCCCCATCACATCTATTTTCGTCATATGGTCAGATATGACAGATGTGAAATGATCATTGAGAGCAGTGGTGGTGTTGTCTATCACTTCAAAGTAAAGTCAACGGCATTGGTCCTCCAGAGACTCAAATAAATATGGAGTAGAACTATCATCCAATCTGCATGGAATTCTTCTAGGCCTTGGAACAAATGGCTCTTCCAAATGTAGCTGTGCTGCATAATCAGTAGTACTTGTGTAAAACTGGGGGAATCCCTCATGAAGTTGTTTGATACTGTCTTTCAGAGAATTTGTCATATGAGATGCTTGGTGGAACTGCAAGTTTGTTTTCTGTAAAGCAATATTGATGGTTTCTATTCAGAAGAAGATACGGTGAAGTAGTTTGAGGTTGAAAAATGTGTAAAACTTCCTGAGCTGAATTAAGAATCCATTGGCCTTCACTCCAGCATCACTGGTATAATTCAGTGCTAGTTCTTCAAGTAATTCAAGAAGTTTTTCATAATTAGAGTTTACTGACTGCCAAGAAGCTGCACTAAGTGTCCACTGGGTAGGGCAAAATGGTTGCAAATGAACACTGTCACTGTCTTGAAAGTTTTCAAACCAGGCAAGATGTTTTGGAGAATTTCTGATGTAGACTATTAACTTACGAATTAAACAAAGAACATTTCAACACACAGTAGTTTTCTGAGCAGTATCCTGAACTGCCAGATTTAAATTATGTGCAAGGCAGTGAACATATAATGACCATGGCTCTATTTCTTTAACAAGAGCTTGCAATTTGTGAAGACAGCCAGCAGACCTGACCTGGGTTTGAATCCCACAGCTTCCACTTGCATACTGTGTGACCCTGAGCAAGTCACTTAACCTCCTTGTGCTCCCAGGTTGCTCCTGTAAAAAAGCTTTCAGCTTAGTGTGCTATACCTGGTTAAACAACTAAAAATTAAAAAAATAAAACATTTGATGCACCATCATAACACTGCCCACAAAACATGTGTATTCTAAAGCTGAATCTTGCTAATGCATCCTGCAATATACATAACAGTGCAGCTACAGTGGTGCTTGTTGCTGAGTAAAAGCCAAAGAACAATTCTTCAACCTGAAATATCCTGCTTGACAAAACAAAAACAAAATGAGACATGTTCTCGTACAGAAATATCTGCAGTTTCATCCAAGATTACAGTGTGGAAACCAGCATCATGAACCTCCTTCATTAATACATGTAGTACCTCATGTGACAAAATTGGCATCATCTCATTAATAACATCACGAGAAATCCATTTGTAGCCTGTTCATGCAAGCTAAGATTTTAGCACAGGAACATCATTTGCATGCAACAGAAGAAGATTCATCAAGTTGGACTCCTCATCAGTATGGCCCCATACGGCAAGACCTTGACAGCCAAGATATGACAGTGAAGTTAACATTTTCAAAAAAGCATGTCTGGAATCTTTCATTTTCTTCATTTTTCCCTCTGAGCAAGAGGCGGCAACATCAGTGCCACTGTTGACAGCATCCAATGCAGCTACAGCAGCTCTATGCAAGTTTGATGTCTGATGACTGCTGAAACATTGTGTTGCTTTTTTAAAACTGTCAGATCCAATCTGGATGAAAGCCTTGTATGCATCCTTGTCCCGTAATGTGTTTAGAAGTGGTATACCTAGAGTTGCAGCCTTGCGACAAACTGCAGAATATTTTTTTAACTGTACAATCGTACTGAATCCATGGAAAACTATTCTTCCAATAAGGATGGAATGCACAACCTGCTCCTTCCTTCCTTCCTGCTACTGCCTCATCTGTAGTATTACTGTTATCTGTACAAGTTGCACCAGTGGTGGGGCTATCTGCTGTTTCCCTGACTGTCACATCTATCTGTAGGTCTCACTCTACGTTAAAAGAAGAATAGCCTTCTGCACTGCTTTCACCTTCACCTTTACCACCATTACTCCTGCCGCTGTCAACACTGGCATTAGAAGAGGCTGACCTGCGACTGCTCTTGTAGGCATTAAGTTTTATAAGGTATTTATCCATGATGACACAACTGCTTCCACAGTCAGTAACTGTATGAAACTGATTAATTCCTTGCTGAACTGTACTGTGATCTGGCATGCAAGAACTGTCTGAAAAGTAATTCTGCAAATGAGATGACAAAACATCTCAATTAGTTGATTTTATATTACCTACAAATTCTACAATGATATGGTACTGTGACCTGTTTCTACAGTCTTTTTTTATTGCTCGTTTTCTTTGGAAATGCTGACACTAATCTGACTACACAGCTCTGGGCATTTAAGTATGGAGAAGGCCTACAGGAGTAATACTGACTGTACTGTAATGTATATGAACTACATTCACATTGAAAAATGTATGCAGCTTATTTATTTTGGATGACACAAGGTGTATCATGCATGATACAGTACAAATAAAGAATGTCATTACGGAGTACAGTATATGCACTTTAAAAATTCAAAAACCAAAAAACAAAACAAATTTGCACTGTCTATAACGAGTGGGGAGCAGAGCACATTCTCTATGTTTATAAATGTGACTACGTAATCAGTATAGGGGTTGAGAGCAGACTGGATGGGCCTGGCGGTCCCTGTCTGCCAACAATTTCTAAGTATCAGCATAGAATGCTTTCTACCCCATATGCAATACTGGAAAAAATATAATCGCACAATAGTACACTCTAAGAAATAATATAAAGAAGTTAGCTGAACACAATTTGAAACACAGTCAACATCAATGGATTTTACAGTAAGCAATCATGAAATGTATTATGTAGGTTTTTACCAAAACAATAATATGATGCAAAAAAGGTTGACCATGTGTCTTTGTAGGAAAATCTTATTAGCCCAACAAAAAAACAAACACTGTTTAATATAGCATCATTGTTTGTCTGCTTGGACCTTGGTGCCAGAAAAGGTAACTAGTATAGCTACATTTCATTCCATGACCATGTACAGGCACAGCATTTTTTACTTTTTTTAATGGTAACTTTTTTTTGGTATGGTAATAAGCCTCAAAGCATCAAAAGAAAGGCCCATTTTCTAAAGGGATGGGACTCAAAGGTCACTAAACATCAAACTAAACAAGTACGTTCACTGCTTGGAGCTCCTCTTTCCAAAAAATTTGAATTTGAACTAAGGCACCACAACACAAGTTGACTGCTCTCCCCCCCCCGAACCCTGCCTGAATCAACACGGATTGCTTCACATACACAGACTTACTCTGGACTCCAAGTTCAGAGACTGCCTAGGGGCTCCAGACTGACTCCAAGCTGCAATGTAGCCTGCCAGTGGTGCCAAGTGCCAAAGTGATTTCCCAAATCTGGGATTTGGAAATCACTCGACACACTTTCCACTAAAACTAAATATCAATCCTGATGCCCAGCACCCCTCCCTCTGCATAGTATATGCAGGACTCAGGAGGACCCCATCCCCCACCTCTCATCCAATTACTGGTGGACCATTCCAGCTGTATCCAACAAGTTAATAACCTCCCCCATCAGCAAATCTGTGTGGCTTGAAATTTTACAGTGATTCTAGGCAGCATTCCTTCCATGACCAGCTTTCCTTGTCCTTCAGACTGAAGCATAAGGTGAAAATAAAATTCTAATGAAAAATCTTCATATAATTGTGTTCCCCAAATACAGTCACAGTAAATGAATTGAAGGAGGAAGTGCAACAAGCTCTTAGTACTCTTTTTAGTATTGAGCCCCCCTTGGTTTTGGAGTATGTTTCCATCCACTTAGTTTCAAACAGCATTCAAAAGAGAGGTTTGGACGCAACACATATATAGTCAGGAGGAGGCAGGCAGGTGAAGCCAGGTTTATACCCATGCTTTACTATAACTTGATTGCAAAGACAGAAACAGAAACAGGTGTTGTGCAGCGACAGTTTTACAGACCCACCCTCCAACCATGTTACATCTTAACACCCAAATCTTCAGCCCCCACCCAGCACTCTGTGTTACAATAAATGCACAAGACACTGCAGGAATAGAACATGATGATTAGCTCCTTACATTGAATCAATCATCCCTTAGTACAATTCTGCAAAGTCAGCACATAACATAGTAGGTATTGTTAAACTACTAGATGGATGGATTGCATATCTTTTGGTTCCACATAGGCATTGTACACACCCAGCTAATGCACAGAGGGCCATACTAGTACTACCCTGGTCCCCAGGCACACCAGTCTCAGACAGCTGACTAAGGCAACCAAGCTCACTGACCGACCACAATGTATTCCTCAAGTCAAGGAATACAGTGTGGTCGGTCGGTCGGTGAACTCTCACATTCCATATTCCACTCCACCTCCTCCTCCTTGGCTCAGCCTCTCATAGTGTTTAACTTCCTTCCCCCCAACCCCCCAACACCAGGCAGGCCCACATGACCCAAACACCACAGAGTTGACCCTAACCCTTACCCGGAAACCAAGTCCAAAGTGGGACTCGAGAGACGGGCGTGTAAAATCAAATGGGCCTGTGCCTGCTGATGTGCATGTGCTGCTGGAGCATGGAACTGAATAAATAAATGTAACTTTAACTTCTTAGTCTCAGCTCACCTCCAAAAAGATTAGACAGTCAAGACAATCACAAAAGATTTCTGTTTTTCAGCCAGACAGTTACACACAGGAAGGGAGGGGAGGGATAGATTTGGGAGAGCCTGAGGTTGTCTCATCTTGTCACCCAAACAACAGCATGAGAATACATACAGATGATATGTCCCCCAAATTAAATATTGTGGGGAGATGGTGTTACAATAAAAATGAATAGTTCAATGTTTGTGGAATAGCAATAAGGAGAGAGGGGGTATTTAGTGCTTGTGTAACTTGTAGTACTTTTTGTAGCTTTATTCTAGTCCCACCCTCGAGTAGTAGTTAGGTAGGTAGGTAGTAATTTATAGGGAATAGAAGGCCCATGAGCAAGGGTGAGAAGAGAGCCTGAGAAGGAGGAAGAGAGGATGGTGGTGGATGAAAACACACTCCCAAAGCAAGGGAGGTGTGTTAGAGGAGGGCTTATGTAGAGGTTGTGAGAGGAGCTATTCCCCGCATTGAACCTCAGGCAAGCCCTCCCATTCAATGTTTGTGGAATAGCAATAAGGAGAGATGGGGTATATAGTGCTTGTGTAACTTGTAGTACTTTTTGTGGCTTTACTCTAGTCTCACCCTTGGGTAGTAGTTCGGTAGTTCAGTAGGTAGGTAGTAATTTATAGGGAATAGAAGGCCCAAAAAGAAATCTTCTCCAACTCATGGAGAGTATGACCCCCTGGCACTCAGGAGAGGAAAAAAACCCAGGTGGAGGAAACGTCTGAGGACCCATGGCCTGAGGTCTTCCCATTCTACTGGGCATACTAAATGGAGAAGGATCTAGGTTCTAGTAACCATAGCTAATTCGAGGTTTGAGAGTTGCTTGAAGAGATGATGATCCATCTTCGATCTGTGGATGATGCTAATTGCATGATGATCCTGAGGTTGAAGAGGAGATCTGTTCTGAATGAGTGATAGAATCCTAAGTATAAAGTAAATCCTAGTGAAGGAGGATGAAGGAAGTCCAAGTATCCAAGATGATGAATGATGCTTGTCCAATGGAATTGTAATGGACAGAGGGATCATGACTGGATTGATAAGGTACTAAACAGGGAATGGTGGAACTGCAATGGTAGAAAAAGTCATTGGTGAAGAGGCTCGAATGTAAGGGAATAGTCTGAAGGCTAGGAATTCTGTATTGAATAAGGAATCACTAAGAAAACATCCATAGAGTAGAATTCATAGAAGAGTCTTTGAGAGCCATGGAGATGATGGTTTGTTCTCAATCCAAAGATGCTGCAGCTTGAATGATGATCCGAAGATAAAGGTATATCTTTCCATAGGGACGGTAAAATCCTATGTGTAGAGCAGATCCGGTTAAGGAAGGGCTAATGTAGACCATATTTCCAAAGTGACAAAGGATGGATGTCCAAGGGTTTGTATGGAGGTTATAAGACAGGAGAGCAAGATGAGATTGATATAATATCAGACAGTACACTGTGGTAGTTGTGATGATTATTAAAGTTATGAGTGACTGCTTGAAGTTGTATAAGGGTTGATATTCGAGGTAGTTTGAAGGTAAAGAGTCGATTAGTGAGCGAAAGTCACTAGGTAAGCATCCCAGAGTAAAGTAAGTAGAGGAGTTTGAGTGCCTGATGAGAATAATGCTATAGTGATTAATAAATCCCAGAAGGGATTTGCACAGCCATCAGATGGTAGCCTAGTGTATATGAATAATGATTGGAAAAATAGAAACATGGACTTTGACAGCAGACAAGGACTGCTTGGCTCACCTAGCCTGCCCATTTCCCTACCTACTGGATAAGCTGCAGATCCTAGTTAACCAACAGCCTATTTCTTCCTATCTCCCAGAAGAACTGCCTTATGTCTGTCCCATACATTCTTTAATTCTTTCAGTTTTAGACCCCACAACCTCCTCAGGAAGGTGGTTCCATGTGTTCACCATCCTCTCTGTGAAAAAATACTTCCTCACATTGCCCCTGAGCCGTCCCTCCTCTATCTTCAAATTGTGTCCCCTTGTTCTTGCAGATCTCTTTTCTGAAAGATGCTACCCTCTTGGACTGTGTTCATTCCACTGAGGTACTTAAAAGTTTCAATCATGTCCCCCTCTATCTCCTTTCCGCAAGGGTATACATGTTAAGCTCCTTTAGTCTCTCCTCATATGGCTTCTCTTGCAGACCCTGCACCATTTTAGTTGCCCTCCTCTGGACTGCTTCCATCCTGTCTATGTCCTTGCAGAGATGGGGTCTCCAGAACTGGACACAGTACTCCAGATGGGGTCTCACCAACTGTCTGTACAGAGGGATAACAACTTCCTGTTTTCTGCTGGTGATGCCTCTCCCTATACATCCCAGTATCCCCAGCCCTCCCTACTGCCTTCTCACATTGCTTTCTAACCTTAAGGTCATCTGATATGATTACCCCAGGTCCCTTTCCATTTTTGTTGTTGTTACTACCTCCCCCCCATTGTGTACTCTTCCGCTGGGTTTTTGTTTCCCAGGTGGATTATTTTGCACTTCTTTGCATTGAATCCAAGCTGCCATACTTTCGACCATTCCTCCAACCTTGCCAAGTTCCTTTTCATCCTTTCCACCCCCCCTTGTGTATCAACCCTGTTGCAGATCTTTGTGTCATCTGCAAAGAGGCATACTTTTCCTTCCAGTCCCTCTGCAATGTCACTTATAGAGGTATTAAAAAGGACTGGACCCAGTACTGAACCATGCAGTACCCCACTAGTAACCCTCCTTTCTTCAGAGTGGACTCTGTTTACTATTACCTTCTGTGTCCTGTTGTCCAGCCAATGTTTTGCCCAGGCTACCACCCTGGGGTCCACTCCCAGGCTGGCTAATTTTTTTAATAATCTTTTGTGTGGGACTGTGTCAAATGCCTTGCTAAAGGTCTAGATAGGCCATGTCCACAGCCCCTCCCTGGTCTATTACTTTAGTCACCCAGTCAAAGAAATTGATTAGATTTGTCTGACATGACCTTCCCTCAGTGAATCCATGCTGCCTTGGGTCCTGTGCCCCACTGGCCTTTATGTACTCAAACAAAGGATTGGAAGTGCTGTGTAAGGAATATATGACTTCTTTGGTCATGATGTTCATGACGTTATGCTTAATCCTTTTCTGGTACGCTGCTTGAAGTACGTGTAGGTATTCCTGTGTTGTGATCATTTGGATATGCACTGTGGTGGCATAGTTGGTTAAGTTTACAAGTAATCCTGATGCTACAGTACATGAGAAAAGCTTGGGGCGGATGAGAGGAAGAGTCTGTAGGCTGGATTGGTAGTGAGCTCGATAAATGCAGGATGTCATATGATTTAGTGCTACAGCAGAAAAATACCAATTAGGATGCAAGGCTGAGTTGGTGAATTTGTCTTGGTTGTTACGGATTGCCAGATAGCATTCAGGAGAGCCAGTTCTCGGTGATGGTTTTTACTGTAGAGATTAATGAAAGTACTTTGAGAAGATGAGGCTGAATGGTCCACTGGAAGAATGGTTAATCCGGCAGAAAGTACTAGGTGGTCAGGTGCAGATAATAGTATAAGGGATAATGATGTCCAAGAGGGAAATCGAAGGTGTGGTTGGCATGAAGTCAGGAATCAGCTAGGCGATGGAGATCCCACAATGAATATTTTGGACAATATTCTGTGCATGCCTAAAACTAGCAATGACTGTTGGGAAGTAGCAGTCAAGTAACTTGGTCACCAGAGTCATTGTTGAAATAAGAGGCGGGATAAGGAAAAATGGATGACGTCCATAGATGAATGGATTATTTCGCGATTCCCGGTATCTGTAGAAAAGATGCCAATTATGAAGTCTGAATAGAACAGAAGGATTAAAGTCTTTTCCATGTATGAGGATGGCTGATGGGACGAGAAATCCGAGGAGTCATGGTGATTGGATGGACAGGAATTGAAGGGTATAGTCAACAGAGATGGAGGAGATCTTCCCATTGTTCAGGTGAATGAGATTCCATGAATGATTGTGAAGAACTGAATGGGCAAGTGTGAGACTTCTATGATAATGTAAGAGTCTATGTGGTATGAGAGCCAAGGAATGTTTGTGGCATTAGTAGTGCTCCGGAGTAATGCATAAATGATTGAATGAGTAGTGGAAGGGTATTGTTAGAAGGGCAGGAGTAGAAGTAGGGGATGAATCATATGGAAAAGCAGATGACTTGTTAGGAGTACTGGTTGGAAATACTGTACAAGGCCCAAAGAGCCACAGCAAACAGTATGAAGCCCTGAGCCAGCAAGGTGAAGAGGAGAAGGCAGCCATTCATAGGAGAAAGAAGTACTGAGTGGATCCTGAGCAACTGAAGGAAGAAGCAGACGAAGCTATGGGCCAGGTGAATCTGGATGACATCCAGAGCAGGAAGGAGCAGGACTATGTCAGTTCCATGGTGAACAGCAGTGAAGTGCAAAAATGCTGAAGGAAGGCATAGGATGATGATCCACAGAAGGCCAAGGAACCAAGCCAAGCACAATGAGCAACAGGAGTCCCACATCTGACGAAGGCTGGAAGCAACCAGAGAAAATGATGGAAGGTGCTGGAGTGATGAAGGACGAGGTTCCAAATCTGCAAAAAGAAAACAAGTTCATACAGCAGCTGACTGAGGGACCTGAGCAAGAAGTCTATGAGGCAGTCGACCTGGAGTGAGAGAAGGATTAAACAAACCAGCAAGATTCATATGATGAGGGAAGGTCAAAATTGGCTAAAGAACAAATGTCCAAGGAAGGACATGATGGCGAGTGGAATCATTCAAAGCAGAAGGATCCAGCAATGGAAGGGAAGTGGCAAACTGGCAGAATGGAGGCAAATCAATCAATAAGGTACTGGTTCCACACACAAGTCACAGGCAGAGCTGAGAGGTGGATGGCTAGAGGAGTAAAAATTCCCCAGTACTGAAGGGAAGCAGCAACCTGCAGTTGAGAGAGAGAGAAAAGCAAACAGCAGACACAGAGGTGTAAGCTAGGGCCATGGACTAGGCTACATAGTCTCTGCATTGCTTGATTGGTGAGGCTGGAAGAACGCCTGTGGTAAGGAGGATCAGAGACCACGCTGCAGTAAGAGGTCCAAGACCAGGAGGGTCGTGGCATCTGGTAGCAGGTGGAGAAAACACAGGTGATGCAGCGGACTGGAAGAACATAGTCCAGATGGGTCGTTCGAGGCAAGATGATACGGGCTGGATTTGGCTAGGGAATGTGAATGATGAGAGAACTGAATTGGAGAAGTCACGGTCCAGAAAGGAAGTGGAAATCCGCATCAGAGGAGATGCAAACAGTGAAGACCATCCAAGTTAGAGTCAGGCTCCTGGCCAGGGACTTTGGCAGATGGAACGAAGAGTCTAGGTTGCAGACAAGATGAGATGGAGAAGCAAGTCGGGCAAAGTCTTGTTCCTGAAGGGAGCGGCAGCCGGGTATCAGGCTGAGAACATATAAGATGAAGTAGTAGACTGAAGATTCAGGCAACTGTCAGAGATGGTAGAGGAATGGTGGTGACCGGAAGCAGCAGAAGTAAATTGATGAGGCTGCACAGAAAGTAATAGTTCTGTTCCCGAAGGGAAGCGACAACTGGCATAAGGTAGAGAAGGCATGGTATGAGTCTAGAGAGTGGAGACATACCTCCCATCCCCGATATTTGTGACTAGCTAACCCATACTCGATGCTGCCAAGCAGAGTTAGGGACAGAGGATGTCTAGTTGATAAGTAGGAGGTAGTTCCATTCCTGAAAGGAAACAGCAATTTGTATGAGGTAGAGAAGGTATGGTAACAGTCCTTATATGGTAGACATGACTCCAATCCCTGGTCGTTGGGGCAAGCGAACCTTCACTCGATGCTGTCCAGCAGAGTTAGAGATGGAGGATGTCAGGCTGATGGTGGTAGGATGTAATGATTGAAACGGAATCCCATCCCGAGTAAACAGGGGAAGCCTACCTTCACTCGGCACCTAAGAAAGCATGAGTTAGGGACAGAGTCCGGAATACTGCTGGCATGTGCTGGCAAGAGCTGAAACACTGCTGCGAATACAAAGTAGAGGTAGGACATATAACAGGGATGGAATAGGAATTAGTATGACGGGGAGATATAGGAGAATGGGAGGTCTGGTGGACATGAAAACAGAGATAAAGTGCAGGGGAGCATAAAACAGAAGAATGGAATTTGCATAACAAAGGCAGGAATTAGGGAAGGCTGGTGGCTTTAGTGAATGAGGTTGTAAGCTGCAAGGGGGAATAATGGGCAGAATATAAAAAGTCCTGGAGCACCCCCCACCACCCATTATATCAGGCAGTCAAGCGGCAGGAGCTGAATGAAACTTGAGCTGTAGCTTAAACTGCAGCATAATTGTAGACCACTTCTAGAGACATACCTGCGTGACTTCGTAAGGGTGTCAAATTTATTGAGCTAGTTGAAGTAAGAGTCCCATCAATTCGTCCTTGTGCAAAGCACATTTATTCTACTGAGCCACTGATGCTGCAATGAGCCTCTTGTGCGAGTATTGATAATTGGTCATTGAAAACAAGGTGCATACTTGGGAGAACAAGGTCACAGGAATGTGATACAAGTTGTGCATATTGTTGGTCCTCATATGAATGTGACATTGAACATGCCTAGTGGCAAGGTATGGAAGGCAATTTACCTGCTATAATAATTTGATAAGATATGGCAGTGTCTGTTGTAAAAAAAAAAAAAAGGAGGCAGAGAGAGGGTAACAGTCCTGCAAGATAATGTGTTATCGCACAATGCATCATCACACGAAAGAAAATGTACCAAATCATAAGCAAGATAGATTACACAGAATGAAGACAGTACAAAACAGAATAGGCTCAGTGGGGCATATAAGTGACGTTTACTGAAGCTGCTTATTGAGGAATCCTGTTTGAGGTAGGTAGGTGCTTCATTCGGTTATCCGGGAGGGAAAAGCAGGTGAAAGCAAGCCTACAATTGTCTGTTACCGTCCTTGGTAGAGGAACATTCAGGGAGAGTGAGGAACACAGCGAATATCTGTAGTTCAATGTCTGTGGATGCTAGACTGTGAGATATGGGAGATTTAAAATGGCAGTGCACTCTGGTAGCCGTAGATAAGCTACAGAGATATGAACATCGGCAGTGGAAGCAAATAATATGTACTTGGCACAGTACTTATGGTGGAGATGGTGTGCAAACACGAGCGAGAGTCCTGTCGGCCAAGGATGAGGTTAGGTCATAGTCCAGGAAGCAAAGGGGATACTGGCATGGCGGACAGGAAGAGGAGAAGGGAGGAAGGACGGGATATGAGAGGAGGAGGAGGAGTAGAGATGCCAGCAGTGCCATCAGCGGGGAGATAGGAAATCCCAAAAGAACGCAGATGGGAGAGACAATCTTGGACAACGGGAAGAAGGAAACAAGGAACAGGAGCAGGGAGGGCAGCCGAGTCACCAAAGGCAGCACAGCAGAAAACCAGGAAACAAAAAGGAGGAAACAAGGGGGAACAGGGAAGAAAACAGCAACAACTGGTAGATACAAACAGGGGAACCAGAACGGGAGGGAAGAGGGGAAACAAACCAGAAGCAGCAAGGAAGCACAGCCACATGAGCCACGCAGAGAGCACAGGGAGAAATGAAAAACACACTCCCTGAGCAAGGGAGGTGTGTTAGAGGATGGCTTATGTAGAGGTTGTCCCCACACTGAATCTCGGGCAAGCCTTCCCATTGATGGTGTCATCATACACAAGAGCTATTATACAAATATTTTGAAAGTAAATAAGTCATCATGTTTTGGATTTAAAGACTTGTGTACAAACAGAATGGTAATGGATTCACAAATCATCTCCCCTTACTTAAGTTGGATGAGTTCATATCATATGCAATGCAAAAAACAAAAACCATAGTGCAAAAAGCCAAAAACATCTGCACTTTTCTCATAACCCTGATAAGATACTCCTGCTTCTAGTTCATGAGAAAAGAAGGGGCGGGTGAAATCCGGAAGGCTGGAACCATAATGGCTGGAAGTGCAACTGTGCAACCAGAATGGCCATTCCAGATTTTATTATTTCTGGTATCTGGTTGTTCAAGTCCCAGCAGTGCAGATTTTACCCATAACCATGTAGAAAATAGTGCATTTTGCACCTGTTCTATCGAAAATCTGATTTTCAGTGGATCTTTTCTTCTGGCTGTTCAGGTTCTAGCATTTTGGATAAGTCCCAATTCATTTCGAATGACCTAACATTTCATGCCAACTGTTAGTTGCTTCATCAGAGCACCTCTGATGAGGTGCCTAGCAATTGAAGTGAAACACATTAGATCAAATAAATAGATGCAGCCAGGTGGCAGGAATGTCAGCCTAATGATTGCAAGTTTGTTTTTTGAACAGCTATTTCTGGCTTCTGCATATTCGGTTGCCTATGTATTAGATGCATGATGCTTCAGGACAGGTTCAGTTGTAATTAAATTGAATTTTACTAAGCTCCTAGGCTATGGGGAAGTGAACTCGGCCTCGACTTCGTATTGTTTTTAATGAGGCAAGGCATTGATTTCTTGACGTGAGGCTCATGCATCCACTACTGCACCAGTGAATTGATGGCTTTTTTTCTTACCCTCCGAAAAAGGCTGAAAATATTACCTTTCTTTTTGATTGAGCTGGTAAGGCCAGGGTTCCTTCTAATCCTTCCTCCAGTCTGATATTGGCTCTTCACTTCTCTTCACCACAAAGACACACCACGATGCACCGAGCTGACTTTCACTTAACTCTCAACTTTCCTTCTGGCTCGCTTTGCTCCGCGTTGCACAGGCCCCCGACACTTGTTTCGAGGCAGTCAGTCAGCCCCACACAGTCAATCAGTAGTGTCTCGTGACCCAGATGTTAGATGACAGACGATTTTTAATGGCCCACGGGAATGGCTCCCCACCCTCACACAGCACAGGCCACGCCTGCTACCGCCCACTGACTTCTTCTCCACATGGACTGAACCCCGAGTCCTGTGCCACTGCCACCAGTTCGCAAAATCAAACTGCCCACCATGCCCACAGCCGAGGAGGACTAAAATGGTGGATCTGGTAACAAAGAACAACAGCACACCATTGGAGGTGCTGCAGCACCTGCGTACTTCACACTGACAAGACGCATGACTGGATTGCACCACCAATGGTACTGCACAGAATTAAAAAAATCTGGGTTTATTATGAATAATTTATTAATTACTAGCACATAGTACTGCTGCCGCTCCTGTGGAGTCGCCCTCGCCCCCACTGGTGCCACGCCACCCCCTGCTCCTGAGGGCAGCAGTGAAGTAAAAAACTGAAATAATAAAATAAAAAATTTGACTGGGCGTCGGGCGGGGGGCTCAGCCTCTCAGCCTCCCGTAGTCAGTGCCTATGCATTTACATGGCCTTTCCACCACATCAGCAGTCATTCAATCCATGAAGGAGGGGTTCTATGGTATGCATGGCATGCCAAATATGCTTGGTGCCATAGACTGCACCCGCGTGGCGCTTGTGGCTCCGTCAGTGGATGAGGAGGTGTACCGCAATCAAAAGGGATTCCACAGCATAAATTGCCAGATTATTTGTGATGCTAGTGGCATCATCAGTAATGTGTGTGCTAAATACCCAGGGTCATGCCACAACTCATACATATTCAACAGATCAGGACAGATCCCTCAGTGACATTGGGTACAGTTCACTGTCCTCCAATGCAAACGTAGACTGTTCCTGCATGTGATCTGATAGAAACAGGTTGGGCTGTTAATAATGGCTGCACTCCAGCCTTGAGTGCTATGATCCTGATTTGTGGCACGGTATCTGTTACCTATCTCCTGTGGACACATGCTCCATTGACGTCTCCACCATTGTAATTGTCCCTTCAGTTCCCATTGTCAGGGATGATGTGTCTGCGAGTGCAAGACATGGTGGTTACTGTGTCCACTGTGTATACCACCACCCTCCTTGCAATGCATATACAGTGCCATTCATACCTGCAAGTGTATCTATGCCCTTCTCCTCGCAGTGGTGGACAACCCCAGATATTGTTTCTTTTATGATCCTTTCTCTGTGGCTGACTGTGAGTGGTTGGCAGCTGCCAACTTATGCTTCACAGTGGACTGGAGATCATGCCACTTGTGCTTTATGGCAGACAGTGTGTGTGCCACTGGCCCTGTGGCATTGACAGCTGCCTGGATGTCAAGCCACAGGTGTTCCTTTGTTTTAGCTGGGGCCTTGAGTGAGTCAGACCCATACAGTGTGACATTGTCTTCCATCTCTGATCCCATCCCCTTCACAACTGACATCCCCCAAAGCTCTATACTTGGACCCCTGCTTTTCTATCTCCACATGAATGCTGCTCATCACTCCATTTCAAATAGTATTCCTATTTTGTACGCTGATGACCTGGTGTTCTTCACAAGTGTCCAGAACATGGATGTGATCAATAGTAAGTTATTGTCTGACCTACAGTCTGTCCAACAATAGTTCAATTATAACAGGCTCATAATGAATGCTACTAAATCCCTGGCCATGTTATTCAGATCTGCCTCCTGTATAAAGAACATTAAATCTCCTCTCATGGTGGTCAGTAAAAATGGTACTCCCTTGGTCACCATCCAATCTTTTAACTACCTAGGTTTTATGCTTGACCGCCTCCATTGAATTTTCACTACATGTGACATCAGTCTGTAGGGCTGTGGATGTCAGATTTGTACTAGCCTACAGAGCCAGCCACAAGTTTAACCTCTCTCCCAGTGCCCATATCGCCATAGCCAGGGGTATCCTGATCCTTAAACTATTCTATGGTGAGCCTGTGTTTTTTGAAGCCTCTAGCTCCTGCTATCTAAATGGGTTGTGGCTTATAACAATGTTTGTCTCTCTGCCCTGTCTGGTAACCGACTTGTCAATCATTGTACGTTGTACTATACATTGGGCTGGCTCCTCCCAACCACCCTACATGACCTCTCCCTGGTGGTATTATCCATAATGTCTTTTACAATCATGTTCCTCCATTGCTTGCCTCCCTCCTAGTGCCCTACTCTAAAGTCTTTCCACTTTGATCATCTGATCTTGGCCCCTTAGTCATACCTAGGATGAGGAACAACATTTGGTGAGATAGCTTTCTCAGTCTCTGCCCCTAAACGATGGAACACCATACCTGTCAGCATCAGGCTATGTCCCGTTACCAGTACCTTCAGAACCCAGTACTGTTCATACCTTCAGTAGATGGCAGTTTGCACCTGTTTCCAGTGTTTGAACTATGTCTAACTATGTTGCCTATGTGAATTATACTCTTGCACGTCTCATTTTTGTTAATATGCTTTTGTTGAATGTACACATGATTGTACCTTATGCTTTACCTTCTTGTAATATTTTTCCAAATTTTTCATTGTCATACATTATATTGTTTTGCTGGTTTTACTCTCCCGGTCATGCCAGAAAATAGGCAAATGCTTGTCTAGTGCAACCTACCTGGTTAACAAAAAAATAACTCATTGAATAAATGAAAGAAAGAATTGATGAATGGATGAAAGAAAAGAAAGAAAGAAAGAAAGAAAGAAAGGAAGGAAGGAAGGATGAATGGATGAATGAATGGATGGATAGATAAATGCATAAATACATGAATGAATGGATGAATGGATGAATGAATGAATGAATGAATGGATGGATGAATGCATGAATACATGAATGAATGAATGAATGAATGAATGAATGAATACATAAATAAATAAATACAGTACATGCTGCTTTGGTGATACACTAACGTTGGCACTATGATGCCAATTTTCAAATAATTGTTTTACTACAAGCCCAGGGTACATCAAACATGTGCACTGGGGTTGTGACAAAAAAAACATGAATTTCTATCCTATGCATCATTCTGATGCTTGTTAGAACATTTTCCTGGGATAGAGTGCCTCAGTGCTTGGGATTCTGCAGGCAGCTTGCAGTTGGTCTTTGTAAGAGGCTGCCATAAAGGAGATCCAAGTATAGCAACTGCATCTGAGATTATAAAATCAAGTGCATTTGTGGCATTTGGACTTGGTGCGGCTGTGGCAGTGCAAGGGGTGGCGCAACACTTGACCCAGGCCCTGCATTTTCCTTTAAAAATACAGCCCCAAGTCTCTGAGCATTGGTGTGTGGCTATTCTCTACCTGGACACATTGCTGAATTCAGAGAAACACCAACACTGCAAAGCTGAATAGATATTCCCACTAACTGCCTCTATTTATCCATATGTTGCTGTCCTTAGTTGATTTTGTTTCCCTTTATTATTTGTTGTTGTATGATGTCGAACCAATGCAAAAGAATCTTCTAACTCATAGGTACTTGTAATCTGAGACTTCAAATAAATTAATAAATATTTGAGGGGGGATTTATAAGTTGGCACTTTTGTGGCTGTGAGGGAGGGTGGTAAGTTGCAGATTAGTGACATTTTGGTGAAAAAGTGTTAGAATATGTTATATTTATCATGAGTAAAAGTATATTGAGGTAGAAACAAAGCAAACACAGTGCACTTTCATAGCCTTCTTTTTTGACCTAGGTTTTTCAAAAGTGCCTAACCAACCCTAGAGTAACTATAGTGCCAATGTTGCCATTACAGTGCTAGTATAATTTCCAGGTGATGTCATCTGTTAAGGCCTCATACTGGGCTTCACATGAGAAAAAGTTTCTTGGCTCCTAAACCAGTTGATCTGGGGAGTAAGAATGTTATGTGTAACCAACCTTATCATAAGCCAATTACTGAGAGCTATGAGATGTGTCAAATCAATGTGGTAATGGTATTCTTTGCTCTTGTGCCGCTTGAAAAAAAACTCAGTGCAGGTGATAAAACCTCCTCTTGTCAACTCTTACTATGTCAAGTTGTTTCATTTCTAAATAACGCTTTCTTTCACCATCCTAGCAACTAAAGAAAATGTTCCATCACCATGGAAGTGACTATCAGAGTTCTTTGCAGAGTTCAATGATGCACATGCATTGCTTAGAAAGGCATGGTTTGTTAGAGATCTTTACCAGCTGAGAACAACACAGTACTATATGACATTTCAGACAGACATCAACCATCATTCAGCACGGAATTATGCCAGACCTTGCTCCTGATTTTCTAAACATTAGTAATATCTTATTTAAAGGGGTCAAAAAACATGTTATGTTGAAAATGTTTGAAAAAAATGCTTTGAAAATGGGGCCATTTTGTACAACAGGAAGCATGATTTTGAAGTGTTAATGTCACATTATCTTAAAACAAGAGTTCCTGTTAAGAAATCTATCTACTGTATCTATCTATATACTGTGTATTCATAAAATG
Source organism: Neoceratodus forsteri (assembly GCA_016271365.2). NCBI lineage: Eukaryota > Metazoa > Chordata > Ceratodontiformes > Ceratodontidae > Neoceratodus > Neoceratodus forsteri. The sequence goes on along the minus strand of CM057452.1, from coordinate 914,083,134 downwards.
GGTAGGGAAATTGCAGCAATATTATTGGCTGAACAGCATCACATGGCAGTGCGTATATCAGAGTGCGACCACTCACCTGCACTTTTACCCCCCTCTAAAACAATTTTTACATTTTATAAGATAGATAAACCACTCTGAGGTGTGCGGTTGTGCTCTGATATATGTATGCCTTGGGTGGTTGATGCACTCGGCCTGCGGCCTCGTGCGTAACAACACACACCAAGGCATGTGTATATCAGAGCGTGACCGCACACCTCAGAGTGGTTTATCTATTACACATATATATATGCACTACTTTTGAAACTCTAGTGTTAGTCCGGGCTATTCATTGTTGTTTCTAAATTCATTTATATGGTGTTAATTTTATTTTATGCTGCTTATGTTAGAGTTTTATATTTTGAGGCCTGGAGTTTGTGTTGGTGTCCCCAGTGTCCCATAAGGTCTGAGAGTGGTTTCAGTTGCATGTCACTGTAGTTTTTCTTAGTCCCTTGAAAAAAGATGTTAAACAATCAGGCCTGCATTTTCAAAGGTCTGGAACTGGATGCAGAACTTGCATAGTGTATTTTATTGTATCTGCAACATTTTAAATGCTCCCAAATATTTGCACCCAATTTTCTAACATTCTGAGGCATGTGCAACACTTTATGCATGTTGAGGTAAAAAAAATGATGCATGCATTCAAATTATGCTGCATGCATAATTTTTTGTGTGCAAATTGTAGTACTTGCAACATAATTGTGATGGGAATGTGGCCATATTAATGTAATCTCCTTTTGTTATTGTAATTATTTTATTTTCTGCTTATTCTCATATAAGCTATTTTATGATTGGATGGCACAGGGCAAACAAAATGGAGCTCAGGGCATGTCTCCCAGCAGCTATTCTGGGAAACCAACAGGTGAAAACAGTGCCAGATGTGAGAGTGCTATTTTTCCCTCAGAGGCATCCTGAGCAGCTAGGAAATTAACAAAGTAATAAAAGAATGTGAGGGAGCATGCAAGGATGGGGTTCCCACACTCAGACAATAACACCAGAGGATGACATAAAACCTTAGGGGTAGGTTTCACCGGTGTGATCATGCAATGAGGATGTCACTAGGTAGGAAAGGGCAATTCAGCATGGCAGATGTAATCACACACACACACACACACACTCTCACATGGGTGGGGAATACTGAAGAGGGTTGTCACTATAGAGAGAAGACCCATCCTACTGCCCTGAGTGCATAAATAAAAGAGAGTAACCCCAAATCCCTCTTTCAGACTTCCTGCACCTTTTGAAGAGGATATGGGATCTGTCTCTTGGTGAGTGTCCCCAGAAGGAAAGAGAGTCCTCCTCCCATAGCTAACTTATCTGGGCAAGGAAAGAACAGTCTTAGTGAATGTCTCTTTCAAATTAGCTGGCAGGTAAATATAGATCCTAGTGTGAGAATATATTATGAATTTATTCTACAAGCCATCTGTCTAACTCTTTTATTTTCCTTTCCTGTAAGTAAATATGTATTTTTGTTTGCTGTACATATCCTGTTTGCTATGTCTCAAAGCACTATAATACTAAAGAATCTATTTTTATAGTCCCAGTGGCTGAGCAGCCTTATTGCAAAGGTAATTTTAATATCTCTGCTGGGCAAAGTGAACATTCTCAGTTTAAAGTCCGTCATCCCAAGTGCACTCTATTAAATATTACTGTGTTTGAGCTTTCCAAGTTCCTGAACAGGACAGAGGCATTTTCCTGGTATAACCAGGTGGTGGCAGCAGGAGAAGTGATTCAGACACAACTCCCTAGAAGCTGACATGGCCCAAAAGGAGTTTTTGTCACAATAATGTAAGATCACCTTTTTTGTGGTCCAATAGTTATGTCACAAATTGCACAATTGCAGCAAAAACTGCCACAAAGCTTTTGAAATCCTGGCCTCAGTGTTTAAAATCAGCTAGGAAAATTAATGAAAGTCTTGTGGCACTCATGTTTAATGATGTGCACCATTAATTATTTCAAATTAAAAACAAATCCTGAAGTAAACGCTAAACAGGGGAAGAAATGTCACCTTACAAGATAAGGAAAAAGAAGTGATCCATGATAGAAAAAAATGCTATAAGTTTATCATTTTCACTGTAACGTGAATTGTTTCTATAATAACTAGTGAGCAACTGTTTTGATGTGCTCAAGATATTCACTGTAATAACCCACAGGTTATTACGGCGAACACGCACTCTGTCACTCGGAACTGAACACTTCGTCATTGGCACTCAACCTGCGTCTGGGCAGGCTGAACAGTTCCTCAAACATGGTGGCTCTGTATCTCAGTTAATGAGGAGCTGCCACACTGTCCCACAACCACTCTATGTATCTATCTGGTTGTCCTGCTATTAAATAAAAAAAATACACAAAAAAGCTATATCTGGTTGATACTGCTGTCTGTTGCCTTTGGCGATACTGCAAGCAGGAACGGCACTGTGACAGTGCTACTGAAGTGGGATCGAAATTGCAATACCAAATACTAAGTTAAAAAAAGAAAAACAACAACATTCTCATCCTGAGCAAGAAGGGGAGACAGTGCGTTTGTGTGAGTGTGTGTGTGTGTGGTGTATCTCTCTGTCACACAGGGTCACAGCACTTGGGCTGTGAAAAATTGCCTACCAGCAATTATATAAAATAAAAGATGAGGAAGTGTGCACATGAGAATTTTATGCACACCCTCAGTGTGGGATGCTCTGACAAACCCCTTGGGTTTCAGGCTTGCTGTTTATATAGCATCTCACACCTTGGGTGTGCATTAAATTCTCATATTACATTCTTCCCAATCCTTTATTCTATGTTTAATGGGCACCAAATCCTACAGTTTGACAGTGTCAAATTATTGGGAGCGATGATTTGCAGTGATCTAAGTTGAAACAAACACATGAATAGATGGTTTATTTTTTATTTATTTGTAATCTTTTTGTGGCCAGGAAGACACATTCAGCAGTGACAGCTTTTTCCAGGTGTATGGAGGGTGCTGGGGGTAGGAGTGGAGGTGGGCGGGACAGTGTTTTATGAACTTGATTTATTGACAAAGAGAAAGTTGTCCATGGCACCAGGGGAAATCAGAGGAAAAATAGGAGGGTACTCTGACTACTATATAAGAGCTGCCAAATAACGCACTGCGTATTTGTTTAAAGGTTTTCATACATAAGATGCACAGCTTCAATCAATGCACAAAAAGACAAGCTACAGCAACTACCACCGGAAGTAACAAATGGAGTGACCATGCTATTTTGTAAGCATCTGTTTGGATTTTGAGAAGAAAGGTGTTTTAGGATTCCATCATTTTAGATCTGCTGCATCCCTGTCAATGTTCAACCACTCTGGTATGTAGGATTATATTCCCTCCTGGCCATACCACCTTGCAATCTGCCCTGCTCAGCTTGCCTTAAAAAATACAAAGTAGTAGTAGCAGTTTTAGATTTTTTTGCACCCTTCCTTGGAGGCCTAGGGCACCATCACAAAAAGATCACAACACATCCAACCAATAATAATAATAATCAACAATAGCATCATGATAAACAATAAATCTCTTTAAAACCATAAATATAATTAAATATCAACTAATAACCCACATTAGTACCAAACACCTGAACAGACAGGTATGTTTTAAGGCCTTTTATAAATGCTTCTACTGATGGGGCCTCCCTCAGAGCCCTGAGTAGTGAGTTCCACAGTGTCGGAACTGCCACCTTGAAGGCTCTGTCCTGATGTTTTAAGTCTAGTCCCGGGGACAACCAGGAAGCCCTTATCAGAAGAAGGTAGGGAGTGAGCGGGAAGATACTGATGTAGAAGTTCACACAGGTAGCCTGGACTCAGCCTGTGCAGGGCCTTATAGGTCAACAACCCAATCTTGTGGGAGATATGCCACTTAACGAGCAACCAGTGCAGTTCCCGCAGTGCAGGAGGAATTTGACTTGACCTAGAAAGGCCTGTCAGCAGTCTCACAGCCGTGTTCTGCACTAGCTGCAGGTGTCAGAGCACACCTCCACTGACCCCAAGTTAGAGGTCATTGCAGTAATCGAGATGAGATGTCTCAAAGGCATGCACCAGCAATGGTAAGTCTTCAGGGGAGATAAGGGAACAAATCAGACTGATATTTCTAAAGTGATAGAAACCATTCTGGGCAACTGACAACACATGAGCCTCAAATGTCAGCCCTTTGTCCAGGAAGTTAGGTATTTTCACACACACACACACACACACACATATGCAAACACAATTTCTTTAGATGTTGTGAGTTTATAATATGCCTGCCTTGTCTTCTTATAGGACAAAAGAAATTTCTTTATTACATTTTACACTGTCAAAAAATAACTTTCTAGTATGCATTTAGGAGACACTGAGACCTATGCAGTAGTGCATGGGAACTACACATACATGTGCCATAGTGGCTTCATGCAGTTACATGCCGTGCAGGCATGGAAAGGTATGTTCTATGCATGAACACACACTCACAGGACAGGTGAAGGCAAGGGCATGGTTTAGAGATGTGCACAGAACCGCATGGAGTAGGCCGTGGGAGGACCTACAGATCATGGCAATCACCCTTGACCCTGCCATATACAGGTATTCACACTGCCCCATGCGGAAGCAAGAAGTGAACACCACTATGGAGGATGGGGAGAAAGCACTAATGGAGGAGCTGACAAATGTGCCCAAGGTACCCAGACCACTGCAGGGGCCCAGTTGCACTGCCTGTGGTCATGCCAAGACCTGGGGTAGGGACAATACTGGACATGTGGTAGAGCCCAGACATGGTTCACAAATTTCACCAGTGGACAGGTGAGCACCATAGTGTCTGAGATATGGGAGCATTATGCCATCCTATATGGGGAAGAGTCACTGGAGACACTAGCAGAGACAAAAACAGGCTGTGACATTGATCAACAGGCAGCTGACATTGTGCCTGGGCCTGAGGCACTCGCACTAGCAGCTATAAAGCACAAGTGGCAGGACATACATTCAGCTGTCAATCAGAAGATAGCAGCTGTCAAACATCAACATATTGTTATGGACAGAGGTCCATCCACATAGGAGTACAGACTGACCCCTGCAGAGAGGACGGTGGTGGAGACCTCCACCGAGGTGCCCTTTCATGGAGAGGAGGAGGGCTTGTACACCTTTCCAGGTATGCACTACAATGAAGGGAGTGGGGATTTCACAGATACCACAGACAAGCTAACCACTCTGCATTGCACCCTACCGACCCAGGGATGGGCCACACTCCTGAAGAGGAGGATGCCACCCCTGCTGAGGGTACAGTGCATGAGGAGTCCCGAACAGGCAGCAGGGAACAGGAAGATGGTGAAAGTAGGTGTTACACTAGGTGTCCAGCAGCACCCCCCGATACCTACAGTAGTGCCACAAGCCGCAACACCTGTCTATTCTCTCACACCACCACCACCCCCCAGCTACAGTACAGTACAGGTGCCCAGCAGACAAGGAGGAGATGTGCACCTCCTCAAACAGTTAATCCCCAACCACTCCCTTGAGGATCCACAGCCACACTCCCTCCCCTGCCAGTCACCAGGGGATGCCCCTCATGCCACAAATGACACTGCTGTGCACTGCAGTCACATATGATAGGCCTGCCAGCATGGCCTGCCATCACCACCCACAACACACCAGACACAGGAGGACCACCCACTGTTGGTGACCAATGGATAACAGGTGATCCAAGGGAGAACACGCAACAAAACACTGACAGTGGGGATGAGGGCATGTCCATCTTCCTGACATGCAGGACAGCTTCCCAGGGAATACTCCATGCATACTACCCCAAGGTATGTCAGCTTGAACGTGACTGCTTCCAGGCATAGCGTGAAAACATGGAGGCATTCAAGGAGCTGATGATGGAGGTGAGAGGGGTGCACTGCAGTATTGTTAGGATTGGGGTTCTACTGGAGAGGATGAAGGAGCACATTGTAGCAGGGACAGGCACAGCCACACTGACTGTCCCTGAAGCACACCACGAGCCCCTGATGCACCGTGCACCTACCATGCCCTGTAGCCCCGGGGAGATGGAGGACAGGCAGACACAGCTGGAGACTAACACACACCCTGACATCTGGCCATATAGAGGTGGAAAGGAGACAGCAAAAACATGGCATCTCAGAACATGTATTTATTTATTTATTGCAGTTTAGGATTAATACCTTTGAGTCCTGGGACTTGTTTACAAAGGTCCCAGCTCATACACAAAATAATTAGTCAAACATAGAGGTTGCAGAGATTACAAAAAAAGTTAGACAAAGCATATTGGTTGCATACATTTGAACCATATGAGTTAGAATACATTGAGGGAACAGTTTGTTTCAGTCAGGTTACAAATGATATTGGAGGAACATGGTTTCAAGGGTACAAAGCATTTCAGTGAGGGAACATTCAGGATACAGCTCAAACAAAGGAAACAGTTTCAAAGGAAGTGCTTTAGTCTGTCAATTTAGGGTCATCAGACCCTGGGAGTACAGCCATACAGATGGGGACTAGCGATACAAAGGGGAGTGGGTGGGGAGCAGACTAAGGATGGCGTTGTCGTTTGTGTGAGGTGAGTGATGAGGAGTTGCTACAGTGATGCCAGGAGCGTGGGGGTGCAAGCTGGAGCTCAGTAGGGAGGCAGTGGGAGGACAGGCATGAGGGAAAACTAAGGGAGGGTACTGGAGTAGGAAAGAGGTGTGAAAGGAGGTTGGGATATAAACAGCAAGGGAGGTAGGTGGTGTGGTAGCGGAGGGTTGTGCAGGGAGGAATTGGGGTGGGAATATTAGGGGCAGGAGAAGGTGGGGGTTGGGAGGTGGAAGAGGATGGTGGTGTAGGAGGGGATGGAGTTGGAAGGGGGTGGGGGAGGGGGTGAGTCATCAACATGGTCATCAACATATCTCGGGCAGCAGAAGGCACAGAAAAAGTGATGCCTGCAACACACAGCACCTGACACACAGTGTCACACATGCACTTACCATACTTAAGACCCATAAATAATCACCCCATCACAGATAACCATAACACTATGTTTACCCCCATTCCCACAGCACATAAACCACGGCCACACATATCACCAGGCATGAAGCTGAGCCTCCCCCCTTCCATGCTGAGTGGAATGGCACTCAGAATGTATCCTTATCACTCTGCACACTGTCATGCCCCAACAACTGAATGACCCCTGCATGAGTTTGTGATATGCTGGCCTTCTAGACAGGAACTATGCATCCCTCCCCTGGAAGGCCCCCAGAGGAACATCTCCATCTATGCCCCATGTCATGGGTAGCTGATGCCACACTGTCATGTTGTGCCGCATGACATATGTTGTGAAGAGTGTGCATGCCATCTCAGGGGCAAGCATCATAGAGCTGCCTGTCAGATCCAGGCACCAGAACCTCATTCTCAACAGCCCTATTAGCCTCTCAGCAACCAACCATATCTTCTTCTGGGCCTCAGTGTATGCATCCTCCTCCTCCATGCCGTGTGGCTCCAGGTACAGTGTCATCAGGTATGACCATAGTGGATATCTGCTGTCACCTATGCAGTGGGATTAGTAAAACACAGGGACAATGCATCTATAGTGTATGGTGGAACGTCGTTCTCCACCGAAATCGATAGTTTTCGAAACCTTGTAGTCACACATTAGTGACGTTCGCAGTACAACAGAATGATATTTTCTACTGTACTGCGAACGTCACACTGTGTCCTTGAGCAGCATTTGACAGTTAGGGCTCACTCCATAGACAGGACACATGGTGAAAGCAGCAATATCGAGGGCAGTACTAATGGTTAGCGTGAAAACATTCACAATGTAAATAATCTTTTCCTTCTAGTAACTGTTGCTTTCCCCCAAAAAAACGACGTTCCACTATACATTATAAAGAAAAGTGCATGGGGAACAGTTGACAACAGGGCATCTTGCACTCTTGAGGTAATCCATAGTCATAGTGCCAACTCGGTGAAAGAATAGCCCTGTTGTCAACCGTTCCCCATGCACTATCTTATATATGGTGGTGCAGCTGTGTGGGGTATGCAAACCATCTGTCCAAACCCCCACATGCACAGAGGAGGGCACCCAGCTATGGGCTATCGAAGATGTAGGAGTCACGACAGAAGCCAGGATATTTGGCACATATGTTAGTGATGATGCCCGCTGCATCACACACTATCTGGCAGTTTATGCTGTCGAAGTCCTTGCAGTTCTAGTATGCTTCCTCATTCACTGAGGGTGCTTAGGTACACAACCATGCAGTCGAAGGCATGCAGTACATTGGACATACCATGCATGGTATACAGAGCCAACTTTGTGGACTGTATGTCGGCCTTTGCAGTTTATTTATTTATTTCATGAGTTTTACCAGGAAAGACATATTGAGCTGGTATCAACTTAATTCCAGATGCATCCTGGTGGAGCTGGAAGAGAGGATAATAATAATAATAATAATAATATTTTTATTTTTAAGGCACCTTTCAAAAAACCAAGACACCGTACAGATTAAAATCAAACAAATCGAAATAAAAACAATCTTAAAATCAGACAGCACCATAAATACTATTACACGGAATACTCAATCACCATAAGCATGGTGCCACAGATGGGTCTTTAAGGCTGACTTAAAGCCCTCCACCATTATGCACTCCCGTAACCAATGAGAAGAGAACAGATACAAAGTACAATATATAAATAATTCTGTAATACAGAAAGAAGTATATATAAAAAATACACAATTCACAAATGTTAAAGAATAAATTATCAAAAAGTAGATTTCCATACAGTAAATTGTGGAATGGACAAACAAACATTAACCAGTAAGCAACACAAAAAATAAGAAAGAGGGAGAAATGACTGATACTAGGGTAGTGGGGCAGTGCTGGTGTCAGAGCTTGGGATGTTGTAGGTGAATGGGAGTCCACCCCAATATCAGAAGCAACTACAGGAAAGAATAGAGAACTCATGGAGGAGAGATTTCGGAACAGAAAAGGATAGAGCCGAGCAAATGGAAGGGGGAAGCGAACCCCATAGTTTAAGAAAGTGGAACGAGGGGCAGCTTGGCCAGCGGTAGATTTTATTTAAGGGACAGCAAGACAGCAAGAGCAAGAATTGCATAGGGATTAAGAGGAAGAAGGGGAAGAGAGGAGAGAAGTAAGATATACAGTAAAGGACAGAGCCAGACCAGTATATGGAGATAAAGAAAGCACAGATAGGAAAGCTATGTGTTCATGCACATGTAGAAGTAGGGTGTTGGTTACCTGGTGCAGTGCCCTGGACATGGATAACTGGCTGACACCCATGATATAGCCCACCACCCTCTGGAAGGAGCCAGTTGCATATCAGGACAGTGCCCATGGTACTTTTGTCTCCACGGACATTGCCCATGACCACTGGGCATGTGGTGCCACTTTGGGTCAGACCAGGTCACACAGCCATGTGATGGTAGCATGGTCCAGCCAGAATCACTCCAAGCAGTGTGTGTCCTGCAGAACATTGCATCTAGACAAGACCAGGATACATGATACATATAGCCACAGCCTTGCTTATAGTGCCTGCCCATGGTTCCCCTTGCCATCCAGATGGAGGACATTCAGTAACAGTCCTGGCACATCCTGTGTACCCTTGTGGTATGCACACCAACAGAGATGTCGACGGGGATGCAGACAAGGATGCTTCACAGACCTCCAGTATGGCCATATGTCCCTGTAAAGGGTGATGCTTTTTGCATGTCAGCTGGTTGATGTAGCATACACGGGCATCACTGGGCCACAACTGTTCCTTCCTGTGAGGAGAATGACCGCTGCACAGACTAGTTATGTTTTACACCACAGGCTGGCAGGGTGGGGCATACCCCTGTAAACTGAGGTGTATGACCAAGAGCACATACATGGACAACCCAGAGGTAGGCACTGTCTGGGAGCTGAAAGAGTTGAGTGAGGTGCGGAAGCATTGCTTGACATGTATTGTTTGAGCTGTCCTTATTTATGTTTCCACAGGTCTTCAGAGGCCATCCAGACAGACTAGCCCTTATCCACCAGGAGCAGCCCAACGGAGCAGTGGCTATGGTGATGGCCTGGAGTGCACACTGGCCCCTATAGGCACCTGGCTTCCTCTTATGGATGGGGGAAGCAGAGACATTTGTTACAAAGATGATTATGCAGAGTCATGGAGGATGACTGAGCACTCAAAAGTATGTGTTGTTGGTAGATGGGTAACTGTGTGTAGCTACTGTACATCAGTGGTCCTGCATGTGCATCCCATTCATGCCTGTCCTCTCTGTGTTCCTGTCATTGTAGGGGTACCATGGGCTGCTGTGCAGAATTGTCCTTGTGGTGAGGGGGTATACCTCCTCCACGTAGAAGGGGTCTAGCAAGGACTCCATGGAGGGTTGGGAAGATTAGGATCACCTCATACAGATGACCTTGTCCCATTACCATGCCAGTGACATTTGCAGCCAATGTTGACTGGATGTAACACTGGCTGCAATTGTTTCGTTGCTGACCTGTCCACTGATGGCCTTGTATATCATGCAGTCTTGTGCAAGTCTGTACAGTACTGAAGGATTTACTCATGAACATATGTCCTGCGTCTGTGTCAATATTCCATCCAGCACTGACATGCTGCTGTCTGGGAGTGGGTGGGGGGTGGGGTGGACTTCAACTGTGCTGCTGGCTGTGCAAGGGGGGAGACAGTTTGGGGTGTGTGGTGTGTGATGTGTGCAGTGGCATGTGTACAATGATGAGGGTGGCAGTGCTACATGTGTACTAGGGGCATTACCACTATCAGCTAGTGCCATTATGTGCTCTAGTGGTGTGCCACTGAATCAGCTCTTTGTGGTTGGCTGTACAACTGTTGCATGACTAAATAAGGACCTCTGTAGCACAGGGTGACTTTCACAGGGGTTGTCCGGAACAACCAGTGCCCATAGCCCCTACAGTCCAGGAGTTCTGTTCTGCAGGCCCTGTGTGCTTGTGGTTTATGGCAGTGCTTCTCAGAATGTAATGCTGTGTGTGTGGCACCATGCACTGAACAATCATACTGCACTTAGTGAATGCATGTCTGCTGGGGGCGCACATGCTGTTATGTGATCACACCCCTCCACCTGTGCATGGTGCTGCCACAACAGAGCTATATGTAGGACACCAACGTGCACCTCAGCATGCCCTACATGTATGGTGCATGGCTGGGGGGTATGCGTGTTAGGGTCATATGCCCTTATGCATGCATGTTGTGCACTGCATAGCCACTGCAGTTCCTTAGTACATAGGCCCCATTGTGAATGCGTACAATGCTCTGGGGGGCAGATTCCTTTTTAGTGTCTCAAATCTGCCTCAAAAATTGAATGGTGGCTTATTCCATTTTTCCAGGTCATTGTCCACTTGCTCACAGAGTTCCTTAAGATTCACATTTTTTTTTTGTAGTTTTCACCAATTTTGGCCCATAAATAGTCTATGGTCTCCTTAGCTCAGCTTATACCCATATCTATTGTAAGTCACCCAGTGGACTTACCTGTTGTGGTCTCTGGCCCTCAGCTCCTCCTGTGGCATCCCTAAGTGGCCCTGGTGGGGTTAGGCCTTCTTCGTGTGCTCCATAGCTATGGCACGCCACTGCAGTCATTCCTCGGCCCCATGGAAGTCTGTTACAGGGGCAGAGGTCCTGATTTTGTTTCTTTACTTTGGGGGTGAATCTCTGATCTGGTAGCTGCAAAGAAGCCGGATCAGGAGGTAAACAAACAAGATGGTGGCCTGCTCTGACTGTGTGTATGCATGGCCAGAGGGTCTGAAATTTAAATTTAAAGGAGCCACAGCTTCATTGCCAGGAGCACCTTAAGAGGGCATAAAAAGTCACCCTTTATTTCAGGAGCTCTGGTGAGCTAAAGGGGGCTCCACCAAAGTAACTAAATGGTTTCCTGACCTCCTTAGGGGTAGCGGAGCCAGTATCATTACAGGATCTCCACACCTACTAGCCCAACACCCAGTAGTCCGACACTAAAATCCCAACTGCGGAAATCACAACAGTGGTATTTTTTTCCGCAGTGGAGTTTTTGCAATCATTTGGAAGGGGAGTGCTGAGGGTGAAGTCCCCTGAATCATAAAGAAAATCCGCTGTGGGGAAAATTCCCACTGTCGGGATTTCTGTGGTTGAGATTTCAGTATCAGGCTACTGGGTGTCAGGCTGCTTAATGTCAGGATCCAGTAAATAAATAGAGGAGCCAGAATGTATAAGTAACAGCTCTTGAAAGGGGTTAAATGGAGAGCTATGGGGCAGAGTAGTTTGGGCTGAATGTAAATAAAGATGGCAGCCCCCCTAGGACTACAGACATGAGGGGACTGTTGGGTAAAGTTGAAAGGGCATTGAATTTGTCGGGACTGTGGCAGCCAATCATCAGAGGACTGTGTAAAAAAAGATGAATAGGACTGCCAGTTAGCCAAAATGGAGAGAGCAGCCACAGCTGGAGTACATGAAAGACTGTTTTGGGCTACCAGCCCTATGACTGCAATTTTGCCTCAATGGCCTGTGTAGCCACAGTTTAGTAGCTAGAAACAGAGTGCCTCGGAGAGCCTCCTGCTGCTGCACAGAGAATAGAAAAGGCTTTGGAGTCTCTTGCCAGGAAAAGACATTTGGTGCTGAGTAAACCAAGAGAGCCCAAGTGCTTGTAGCTGCAGCATGAGAAGAGAGACTTTGTGAGTGTAGCCTAAGTTGCAAGCATTGCCACCTTGAGTGGAGACTGAGCTGTTGTTCCTGGTGGAGAGACCAGATTGCAGCAAGGGGAAAGCCTGAGTGGGCTGATGCTAGAGACTGTGCCTGAGTCCAGCCACTGCTGAGTAAAAGGAAGCTGCAGTGAGAGTGCTGGGAAGTGAAACTAAGCAGAAGCCCAGCTGTTAATTGTGTGCCCCGGGTGTGCAACAGAGGGTTTCTAGGGGACTATGCCTGCCCTGTCCCAAGACCGAAGAAGATCGACTACTGGTGAGGAAGACAGCGAGAGGCTCACCTGGTGAAAACCACTTACAAAGGACTCAGAGGCCAGTGTTTTTCAATCCAGTCATCCAACTCTGCAAATCTGTGGTGCATCACCAACAGGATAACTTCACGGTACCATACCAGATCCAGTCTGCTGAAACTCTCCCTGAGAACTAATGAACTGTAAGTACCCTGAGTTGTGGCTTTGAGGAGTATATAATTAGCTAGCTAGGTAAACATCAGGGGGTTAGATCCTGGGCAGAACTCTGTCAGAACCTTGAGCCCCGACCCAAAGTTCAAACAAAGTAAAGTAGTGGGCCCAAACACAAGCAGCTCAGCTCGAGCACCATTGTTACATCAGTGTGGTACCCACCACATCTGAAGGGATACTGGCCAGAGTGCACCCAAAGGTGGGAGGCAGGGAGTTGTGTGGGGTGGCATTGCTGTACTGTTCTTGTGTTGTTGCTTTAACCTCCCCATTTTCCCCTTCCCTCAAAATAAACACTATTGTTGGTTGCATGTTATATCTTGTTAATGTGCTTCACTGTGAATGGAGGGAAGATTGTTGTTGTGAGCGGACTGTCCCGGGGGGTGGGGGCAGCTCATGCATTTTCCTGGTGGTTGGTAACCTGTTTTCTGTTCACAGGTATGCTTTTTGGGGCAGCTTCAAAACTAAAAGGGACCCAGATTTGAAAATTGTTGATGGCTCAGGAATTACTTTGGAATGTGTTGATAGTTACAAGTATCTAGGGTTTTGGTTAGATAGGTTAGGTTCAGAGAACACCTATGTAGATAAGCTTATATCCCAGGCAAGTAAGAGGATGGGCTTACTTTATAGACATAAAATTTGTTTTGACTCAGAAACATTAAATCTAACTATAAAAGTTCATATTTTTCTGCTTATAAATTATGGAGATATGTTCCATGACAATGCAACTAGTGATAGACTGTCCAGATTGGATGTATTATTAAACAGACTAGCCAGACTAGTGCTAAAATGTTCAAAACGTATGCATCATTGTGAGATGTACAAACAATTAGGATGGATACCCTTATGTGAAAGAAGGGAAATGCATAAATGGGTATTTGCTTATAAAAGTGGGTTGGGTCATATCCCTTCATATTTGAGCAATAGGTTAAGTTTTAGGAACATAGAACCTCCTTTGAGGAATTCTAGTGCTAGAGAAATGTTGGTTCCTCTTTGTAAAATGATGCATTCCCAATCTTGTTTGTTATTGTTCTAGTTTTCTGGAACAGTCTCCCTCAAGAATTTAGGATTCAGACCAGAAAGCCTCCATCAGTTCTTACAGTGAAAAAGTTTTTGTGGTCCTCGAAAAAGTTGTGCAATTGTTTTAATACTGTGTTGTTCTAATTTATATTTATTGTATATTTGTGTATTGTATGTATGGAAGGTCACCATTGTAAATGAGTTTATACTCAATGGTCTTAACCTTGAAATAAAACAAACAAACAAACCAATCCCCTGCCACATTTTTCTGGGTGGAATCACCGTGCCAAACCTTTTGCCTACTGTGGAACCCAGGCCAGGCCCCTCATAAGTGTTTACAGTGTGGATCTGAGGGTCCCAGAGCAGCCGAGATGAATGAAAGCGCTGTTACAGTATGAAACTGCAAATTAGGCATTTGCCATTTAAAGGGAGAAAATATGTTTCTCTGTGAATCTTATAATCTGAATTTTCTAAATTCTTCAGTTATATTTAATACTGTACTGCAGGGACAATTTAGAGCAGTTCTGAGACTGGCTAAACTATGTTATTTGCATATAAGAAGCAGAAGTATTTTCACCCACCGAAGTCTATCCCTTTGATATCATGATCATTAAAGGACAAAATGATAAAGTAAACAGGAGCAGGGTGAGAGGATATCCCCCTTTTGTTCATCCTTGTATTTTGCAAAAAGGGGGAGAGAGAATTCCATTTGTAAAAATAATAGCAGCTTTACGGTTCTAATACAGAAGTTTTACCAACTTTGTAAACTTGGAAGGGAACCCAATAATACCCAACATCCTCAATACTGTAATTGGGACTGTGTTACTTTATCAAATTTTTTTTATGCATCAACCAACAAGAGTACCATAGGAGTCTTAGATCTCTCTGCCAAGGCAAAGTACGGTACCTTCCTCACATTGCCATTGGAAATGTTTTGGCCCAAAAGCCTGTCTGCTGTAGTACAATTAAATGTCCTCTTACTTTTTCCTACCTGTGTGTAATAATTTCAGCTACTATTTTTGTATCTGCATTTATTAAGGAGGTTGGTCTATAATTTTTACAGTCTTCATGATCCCTGCCTGCCTTAGATACAAGAGTTACCAGGCCTTTCTCCAAAGTCTCTGGTAAGTGTGTCCTTTATTCCAAGACTTGCACATTTCTTGAAGTTAGGGTGCCAGATCATGTTCAAATTTACTGTAAAAATTTGCTGACTAGCCATCTTTCCCTGGAGTCTTATTTTTATTCAGAGAACAAATGGCCTTAATCTCCTCAAATGAGTTGTGTTTTTTAAACTCTTTCCTATGCTCCTCAGTGACCTTAGGAATATCTAAACTGCTATAAAATATGGTTAGGAAATGCTCTGATTATGCAATCTCTTCCTCTGAATATCGCTTTTTGTAGAATTCTACAAAAACACTATTTATATTTCCTTCTCCATTACATAAGTTCTAGTTTCAGGCTTCTTAATATTACTTATGTTTCCCCTGTTATTATTTTGCTTTAGCCTCATGGCTAACAACGATTTTGCTATTGGGCCTGTTTCTACATAGGTTAGTTTATCTTTTCTTTTTTTTTTTTTTGCAATTAACTTTATTTTATTTCCTCAACACAACTAAAAGCAAACCCAAACAAACCTTGCCAGAGAGGTAGAAGACAGCATTTGCGAAGTTACCATACAAAAAAAAAAGGGAAACCGCTCATTCAACCCCACTTTTGGCAGCACACATGAAAAGTATTATACAGAATTACACTCTTCATGAATTTTGCTATGGCAAAATTAAAACCAGATTACAAAAACAGACCTTAATTCTGAACTGATGGAGGAGACAACCAAAGAAACCCAGCCTAAGAAATAAGAAAGGAGAAGGGGAGAAAGAGGAGTACTGAGACCATGAAAGAACACCCTTCTATTAGGCCAAGTCAAGTTCCCAATCTATCCAGGGGGGAGACACGGACACCAGAAGGGGAGAGTTTGATCTTCCCTTTACACCGAAGGGAACTCTTGGTTGGTGGGGTTCAAGATTGGTCTCCTTTAATAACCATATTTATTCTTCAGATTTACAAGAAATCCACCCCAACACCTATGAAACTTTTCCGATGATTGAAAGAAATGGGTAACACATCTTTCAGCATTTAAAGCGTTTAAAAACTCGTCCCACCATTCCCTGAATGAAGGTTCCCATCTGCTCTGCCAGTGCCAAAGTATTATCAATTTAGTAACCATGGCTATCATGGCCACCTGCATCTTTTGAGGCATGGTTGGAATCTGAGCATACATCCCCAATAAGCATGTATTTTCATTAAAGAAAGTTGAGATATTAAAAAAGGGAGCCACCCATTGCTTGACTGAATTCCAGAATTTAGCAATTTTGGGACAGGCCCACAATTTGTGATGTAGAGTAGCAAATGAGTCTCCACAATCTTCACATTTAGATGAAAAAGTATTGCAAATCCGAGATAGTCTGGCAGGGGTAAAGTAGAGATTGTGCAGGATGTTAAATTGAATATTCCTAAGTCTATCCTGTTTGATATAAGAATAGATATCAATCCAAATCTTCTCCCACATTTTAACCGTTCATCTTTTAGAAAGATTAACATCCCAATAGTGTGCTGTAGGAGTGCACATGTACATTGCTTCTGACAAAATTGACTTATAAATCTTGGAAATTGCTTTCTGGCCCTCTGCTAATTTTCTTAATTTTCTAGCATAACTCCGGCTCCTTCAGACCATGGCCCTTTCCTAAAAAGAACCTACACTCTGGCAATCTGGTACAATCGTAATAGATCAGTCTGCCTCACCTCAATTTAGTGGCTAGCATGGATATCGGTAGCAATGAGTCTTCAAAACCAGGCATACCAGTTTAATTTTGAGAGGTATTTACCTGGCAGGTTATTGATTGGGTGGTTACCTATTCTTAAGTTTGGATTATTGAGCAAAGGTTGCATCAAATCTTTTATATTAGATTTGTGAAGTAAGGAATAATGCTGTAGAGCCACAACCCAACCTAGTGGGGTATTTTATATTATTGGGAACTTTAGACCAGGTGATATATAAAGGCTTCAAATCTACCTTGCAAATATCTGTTAACCACCGATCCAAGCTTAACCAGAGGCAAAATCCAGAGCTGCTTCAGCTCTAGGCGCCCATATGTGCAAATCTCATGGCGTGAATAGCCAGGTAATAAACATAAAAGTCAGGCAACTGAAGACCCCCTAGTTTTCTTGGTAGATGGCTTAGAGTAAGCCGCGAGGACTTTGCCTTTCCACAGAAAATCTGAACAGATTCTCTGCAAGGGTCTGAAGAAAGACTTGGGCAGGTATATATTAAGATTAAAAAGGGGGTAAAACAATTTGGGCAAAACAGCCATTTTTAATGTATTAGCTCTCCCCTATAGGGACAGGGGTAGCTTATTCCATCTTTCCAGGTCTTCTTTGATGGTTTTGATCAAACAGGATAGGTTGAGGTTCGCCAAGTTAGTAAGATCCTTCGAGATTCTAATACCCAAGTAAATCAAGTGATCCTGCTCCCATTGTAAGCCCAAGGAGGAGCACCAGTCCCTCGACAAAAGATGGGATAACGTGTACACTTTAGTTTTGTTCTTATTGAGTTTATAGCCTGAAAAGAAGCTAAAATCAGAAACAATTTGCAAAGCCCGGGGTAAGGATTCTCTGCTATTCTCTGTGTGTATAAGCAGGTCATCCACGAAGGCGGATATTTCACATTCAAGGTTGCCGACATGGATACCCCGTATTAAATTATCTGATTTCAGGGCCCTGACTAGAGGCTCAATATACAGATTAAAAAGAAACGGCGAGAGAGGACAGCCCTGGCGGGTACCTCGGGATAAAGGAAAAGCAGCCGAAATAAGGTTATTACATTGGATTCCTGCCGACAGACAGGAGTAAATGACACGAACGTGGTCAATGAATCGTTTGGGAAAACCAAATTTCTGCAATACTGTAAACATAAAATACTTTATCGAAAGCTTTTTCCACATCTAGGGATTCCAGCGCTGCCTCTAGTTTAGGAGCCACAGACACAGAAATTAGGCAGAATAGTTTTCTGAAGTGGTCCGCAGAGGATCGCCCAGCCCCGAACCCTGCCTGTTCTGTGCTGAGTAACCCTTTCCATACTTTCCCCAGTCTATTAGCTAAAATCTTGGCATAGATTTTAACGTCCTACGTTAAGCGAAATAGCCCTGTAATTTCCTATTTCAGAAGGATCCTTCCCGGTTTGGGCAAAGGTCACTCTTGCTTCAAACAATGTTTGCTCACTGACCCCATAGAATACCAGTAAGAGTAAACTTGGAGTAGCAGGGGTATTAATGACTTTTAAAGTCTTATAAAATAAACCGATGAAAAATCGGGACCAGCGCTTTGTCTGGTTTTAGAGTTAATGATTTCTGATATTTCCTTACTTGAGAAAGGGCTTGCAATACTAATCTAGCTTCCTCCATCATGATCGGAAAGGTAATCTTTTCCAGAAAAGTCCACATGCTATTGTCATGCTCAGAAGTTCTCGGTTCTTCCGAGTACAGTGAGAAACAATGCCAATATTTTCACAGGGTCAGCAACCAAGACGTTCGTCCGAGGATGCTTTAGAGCTGTGACCCGTTTGGCGGTTGAGTGTTGCTTCAGTTGCCAGGCCAAAAGCTTGCCTGCTTTATTTCCTTGGCCAATATATAAAGCTTTTAGTAAGGAGGCAGATCTTTCAACTGATTCCCAAAGGGCACTAGAATAAATGGCTCTGAGGGCAGAGAGTTCTTGCTCTTGGGATAGGGAGAGTGTGCCAACCTCTCTGCTTTCAATCGACTAAAAAAATATTTCTTTTCTTTTTCCGTACAGATGCTACACGGATAAGTTCCCCCCCTTCAAGTAGCTTTCAGTGTGGCCCATGCCCGATCCGTAGTGCTGATCGAGCCCCAGTTAGTAGTAATAGAACTTGCTAAGAAAACTTGGAATTGCCCCACTATTTGGTCATCAGACAGCAGTTTATTATTGAGTGACCATGAGTGAGATCTTGTTAAAATATTTGGCGGCACACACTGCATCTTAATAGGCGAGTGGTCAGAAATTACTCGGGCTAGAATACTAGCATCCACTATGTAAGGTAACAACTGCTGACTGATCAAAAAATAGTCGAGGCGAGAGTAGCTTTTGTGGACTGGGGAAAAAAAAGTGAATTCTTTGCTTGAGGTATTGATTATCCTCCAAGGGTCTACTAGGCCCAGCGATGTTATGAATTCCTGTAGAGCCCTCTGTGGGAGATCTTTTATCTCCTCTATGGTAAGAGTGATCTAAATCATTGGATTGTACCAGATTCCAATCGCCACCCAATAGGATGGGCAGTTTTAAAAAAGGGGCCAGAACCATAGCCAAATGCGTGAAAAAGGAAGAAGATTCTGAGTTCGGTCCATAAATGGAGCCCAGAACAATATCCAAGCTGCTAATTTTGCCTACAACGAAATTGAACCTGCCTTCTGGATCAGAAATGGATTCCGATGGCATAAAGGGGACCTTTTTTGCCACAAGTGCCGCTACTCCCCGTTTATTAGATGTAAATCCTGATCCGAAAACCTGGCCTACCCACCTTTTTTTGAAATAATGCAGCTGTTCACATAACACATGAGTTTCCTGAAGGAACACAATTGATGGGTCAAATTTAGCAAGGTGGTTCAAAATGATATATTTCTTTTAGTTGTTTCTCCCTCCCTTTACATTCCAGGAAAGGATGTTTAAACCATTAGCCATACAAATATAAACAAATATACTCTATGTAATAGTTAAGTTGCTGCCCCCCAATCCTCTCGAAGAAAAAAACCTATAGCCCTCAACATAACCCACCCCCAACCCTGTAACCAAAATTCAACATTTCCAGCCCTCTCCAACCAACTATGTAACCCGGCCCATAGCCTACACCTGAACAACTGGTCCATGGTGCGCGCTGGAAAGTGAGCCCTTCCCTCCCCCCACATCCAACCTTAGGGAAAGAATGAACCAGAAGAAACACTGCGAATACTAACAGCTAAGCCCCCATGTTTTGCTTTTGGGTTCTTAGTACCGTTGTCTCTCACCAGACATTGGTAGCCATATTGCCAGCAGCTGACTACCAAGTGCGTAATGCATATAAAAAACTAATAAGCTAACCCTGTGAGCTAAAGAAAACACATTACTACCCATAAGGATATAGCTTAGACATGTGGCAACAGGGCCTCATCCCTTGTCCTCCTCGGATCTTTGCTGGAGCATTCGGGAATCCGGAACCCTGCGCCTTGCCCATGGCAGAACTGGGGTTGACCCCATCCTCTGTAAATTGAGTGATACTAGCCACTACACTCTTAGCCTTGAAAGGTTTAATTTTAACTTCTACTTCAAGAATTAATAGGGAGCATAAATCAAAGCTGAACTCGAATAAAGAACTGAAGGTCTAGCGAGTCCCTTTTAGTGAAACCTATACATACCACACTTCGCCTAAAGTTACAAATGAGGAAAAAGGAAAACCCCATCGCAGCCACTTTGGCCTCAATCGATATGGGAAAAACCCTAACCAATATCTGCATGGCAACATTTGGTTGTAGCCAGCCTGACTGTAAACGTAAGATAAAATTAGTAACTGCAGTTAGGGCTACATCAGTTCTCCCATTCCTAAGGACAGAGCTCCCTCTAGTGGCTAAGAATAGGATTAGCATAACCTTCAGTAAATGAACAAATTACTAAGACAAAATGGAACTTTCTAATGTAAATTCTCTAAAGATAATTATAGTCCAAAGTTGTCATATAGCAAAGTGCAGCTGACTTCCAACTTGTATATCTCCCTCAAAGAGAGGAAAGTCACACCAGACTTTAGGTAACAGCTAGATGATCCTGGATCTCCTAGAGACATCCCTCCGAGATCTACATGCTTCACAATACAGGTTAACACCTCATCCTTTGGAGAACAAGTCTGGATAGCTTTTCCTCAGGACCTTTATTGCTTCCTCTGGCGAGTCAAAGAGTTTGGATCCATCCTTCAGGGACACCTCTAATCGGGCTGGATACAACATTCGGTGTTTAATACTGGCTGCCCACAATTTGGAAGTGATGGGGCGATAGGCCGCCCTGAGTTGGCGTGTCTTCACTGTCTAATCTGGGACAAACCTCATTTTTTTGCCCTCCCATAAAATAGCTGACAATTTCCTGGATTCCTTGAAAATAAAGTCCCGATCCAAATAGTTGAGCAATTTAAAGATTAATGGCCTGGGAGGTTCCGAAGCAGGTGGCTTGGCTCGCAGGGACCGATGGGTTCTTTCAATTATGAACTCAGGGCCATTTGGGGAAGGGCCCACCATTTTTCAGGAAATTTTGTAGAAAAAATATAGTATTCGATCCCTCATCCCCCTCGGGGAGTCCAAGCAACACTAAATTATTTCTTCTATTCCTCCCTTCTAGATCCTCTAATTGATCTTCTAGCTTGGTAACTGATTTCTTGATTTCTGTTAGAGCTGGATAAGTTTTGTCTAACTTCCTTTCAATGGAGGTTATCCTCACTTCCGTATCTGTAACCCACCGGGCTAGCTGGGTCAATGCCGGTTTAAAGTCGGCGACTTCCTCAATTAACTTAAAGAGAGCTTCTTTAATGGTGGAAAGCTCCGAATACACATGAGTGGGAGACAACTCGACCTCCGAGGCTGTGGCGAGAACTCAGATCTGGCGTTTGGCCTCCGACTCCTGGACTAGCCCTTCCTTCTCCGGTAGCGTAGACATCTTGCAGGAGCCGATCGCAGGTAGGATTGTTGCAGTGAGAATCCTAACCACAGCAAAATGTCTGAATCTTTCAGATCGCCAGTTTTAGTCTCGGTATTCGCTAATTTAAGTGAGCGAGAGGGACGGAGCTCGTGATGAAGCTGCTACTCTCCATGCCGCATCACGTGACTCCTAGTTTATCTTTTCTAATGCTGAATTAAATATCTCCTCTTATTACTTTGTGCTGTTCTGTTTACAATTCGGACCACAGTGTCCATTTCATTTCAGTATTGTTTGTATTTGGTTCTTGTTCATATTTTCTTAATGCAGATATTTTATTCATCAGTGTAACATTTTTTTAATTTTTAATTTTTGAGCTGATACCAGTCAGGTTACCCCATAGAAAACATTGAAATACATCCCATATCGCAGCTCAAGATGTACAGTATATTCTGGCTTATTAGTCTCAAAGAAGTATTTAATTTCATCTTTTTGGTTTCTACAGTCTCTTCACTGTCAAGTATAAAATTGTTTAATGGAGAAACAAACAACTGGTGCTACTCACCAATGCAGATATGGACCATGCTAGGCTGAATTCTGCAGTTGCTACAGTTTATTAGGGGCAATTGGGCACACAGCAAAAGATACAGGTTACAGTGGAAGGCGTGCACTGACGTCCTGACATTTTGTGCATATGCAGTTTGACAAGAGATAGTCAGATTGCCCCTAGAATTACACTTTTAAAGCAAGTTCTTAAAGTGACAGGGACAGTATGTGAGAACATTAATTAGCGCTTAAGTATATAAAGCAGTATAATAAAGTGATATAATTACTGGCGAGTCATTTTCTATGGGCTGAGTGAGTGTTATTTGCCATAATAACCTGTGGGTTATTATGGCATTCTCATACTATGCCTCTCAAAACTTAGTGCTCCCTCATTGGCTCACATTCTCTGTGTGGGCAGGCAGAACAGTTCCACAAATATGGTGCTCCATCTCTCGGTTGGCGAGGAGCCACCACAGGACTCATTTACCGGGCTCATTCTTCTCCTTCTAAGTTTTTTTAAATTTTTTTGAGTGTCTATCTGGTTGATCCTGCTTTTACCTGAAAAAAAAACATGTATATGGTTGATCCTGCTCCTCGTCCGCTTTGGGACATAACTACTGCAAGCCCGAATGGAGCCATGGCTGACAGAAGTGTGATTGCAAAGAAAGGAAGAAAGAAAGAAAGAAAGAAAGAAAGAAAGAAAGAAAGAAAGATCCTTATTCATGAAAGGCAGGGAGGGTGACAGAGATGCACACAGTGTGTGTGTGTGTGTGTGTGTGTGCGTCTGTGTGTGCGTCTGTGTGTGTCTGTGCATCTGAATCTGTGAGACAAGTGGTCACAGAAATCAAGGTAGAAAAAAATTGCTTCCCAGCAATTGTAAAAAATTAAAGGATTGGGTAGTGTGCATATGAGAATTTAATGCACACCTTTAGCATGAGATGATTTATTTATGTAGCATCCCACACCCAGGTGTGCACTAAATTCTCATATTACACACTACCCCATCCTTTATTCTATATAAACAAACCAGAACATCATAAGAGTGTGATACAGTATGTAAACTGAATGTTACGTAGTAGCATGCCGACATCAGGATGCTAGACAAAATGGACTTTCAGTAGCCCACAGGGAAAAAAATGCTTCAATCTGTTCTGTGTGCTATCATATTTAGAGAAAGCACATAAAAGATGTAGAACAAACCCTCATTGTCAGACATCATCACAGAACTAGTCTGATTTTAGTCAGTTGGAGTGAAACCTGCCAAGATCAAAACTATTATTAAATGGCAAGAAAACTACAATTATGTACGTTTTACTCCTGCATCCCCCAACTTCTGTATGTGGATTGGCCATACCAGCACCTGTACTAACCTTACTAGGAGATTCACTAGAGTCAGTTGATCAATTCAAATACCTAGGGGTATGGTTAGATAGCCTTTATGTGGCTGTAGGGTGGACTTCCCTGGCCACAAGAAGGATGCTACACATTAGTATCTGGGCTCTTAAAACATTTCAGACCAAAGTGCCTTCCTATATCACCTCCCTTTTTCATCATCATCATGGCTCCTATGTCCTTAGAAAAATTGCTTTCATACTACTTAAAGTACTACTTATTTATTTCAGATTAGGGTTAATACCTTTGAGTCCAGGACTCGTTTTCAAAGGTTCCAGGTCACTGCTGAACAAACATTACAAATATAACACTGTTTACAGAGAACAGAAAACAGTTACACAGATATTCAAGTACCAAAGAAATCATATATATCCAACTAAAGGCTGAAGAGGATAGGGTAAATAGGGTTCAGCCTTGTAGTTCACTATTTAGCTGGTCAGTCTAGCCTAAGGGGGGTAGGAGATCAGCCAGGAATGGTGTCATCATGAAAGTGGTTTGTCAGCCGGTTGGGCCTCGTTCAGGGATGGGGGGGTTGATGAGATAAAAAGGGGGGGTGAAAGGGAGAGGTTTGGGTTGCTGAAAATCTGCCATATTAGTGCAGGCAAGCACAATTCTTTTTTGTGTCAAGAAGGGATCTGAGCCCAAATTTGAAGGTACTAATCTTGGGTGATTCTGTAAGGTTAGCAGACAACTCATTGTGTCATTTTGGTCCTTGGTACAGGATGGAGTTCTGGGCAAGTCTCATCCTTTTGAAGGGAATCACCAACCTGTCTGTAGCCATGCTTCTTGTTGATTTTGTGGGAACTGCCGGCGTAAAGAGGCAGGTCAGTGCAGGGGGAGAAAGCCCAAGAAGCACTTTTTCCAGAAGTAGGCAGGTTTGGTATTGTGCTTTAAGATGGAGTGGGAGCCACCCAGTTTCAATGTAGAGCATGCAGGTGTGGGTGTCCTGGGAAGCCCCTATGGCTAGTTGACAGGCCTTATTTAGTAGTGTGCTGACCCTATTTAGGGCAGTTTTAGTGCCTGACCCATAGATAGGCAGCCCATAATGTATGGAGGACATCACTGAACTACTGATGTCAAGCTTCAGAGCATCTGGTGTCATAGAGTGCCTATGGTGGTAGAAGACCCCAAGTTTTATATTCGTTGACTTGACGACTGAGTCTATATGGCTGGAGAAGGTTAATGTATCATCAAAGGTGATACCCAAGTATTTGAACTTTGTTACTTGTTCCAGTGTTTCACCATTATGGTTCTGGATGAGCAAAGGCTGGTATTTCTTTTTGCTTTGGGAGGTACAGAAGAGTAGACTTTTCATTTGTTTATGGTTTAGCAGTAGTTTGTTTTGCGTGAACCAGGATTCAAGCTTGAGGAAGTTGTCTTGGAGTTTGGTTGTGATGTAGTTGTAGATGTAACCTCCATGTGGTCATTTAGCCCATGGAGGAGGAGGGATTTTAACTTAAAAATTCTGAATGACTCCCTCTTAGCTAGAAAGGAGTCCATGTCACCACCCCTTGGGCCTAGAATGACTCTATCGATCCCTATAAATGACCACAGGTGCCTGGAACCTGCCAGGGGCTGAATTATCAGGGCTGCAATTGCTGATTCCTCTTTGTGGTGTGCAATAGCCCTCATGTTGTTCCCTATCTGTTCCTTCAACTTTCTTTTGGTATGGCCAATATAGTATGTTTTACAAGAACAGATGGCCAAGTAATCTACATGTGTTGCATCACAATTAATAAACCTTCATATATCCACAATTTCACCTGTAACAGGATGCTGGAAGTTATTGGTGACTGTAAGTACATTGCAGTACACTTACAAAGTTCACTCCGATGTGCACTGGGTGGTAAGGTGGGTAGCCATGTGGAAGGATGTAAGGATGACTGTAGGCTGTGGGTGACATAGTCCCAAACATTTTTGGTTGCCTGTAGACCATAGAAGGATGCTGTGTCACATGCTCCTGTAGTTTTTATTACTGTATGTCTATAAAATGCCATAATTTTTCCATGTGATACCGTCCAACTGATTTGTCCTGATACTGTATTTTGTGACAAAGTTAAGTCTCTCAATTTTCCCAGGAGTGTGAGATCTGATCCTTGGCATGAGAAGTGCCTCCCTATCTGTGCTCCTTTCCTTTTCAAGTGCCACATCAGTGTCACTACTGGCATACCCTCTTTGAACAAATCTTTCTTGGAGTTCACCTGCTCTTTGTGCAAATGCGGCTTCAGTGCTGCAGTTGTGGCATACCCTTAAAAACTGGCTTGTGGGTATATTCTTGACTGTGTGGTGGGAGTGACAGGAACTTGCCACTAGGACTGTATTCCTGTCAGTGGGTTTTTTAAACAGATCTATGTCCACCTCCTCATCTAAATTTGTAGCAGTATTGACGTCCAAAAAGGAAACTGCTTCCTTGCTGTGTTTCACAGAGAACTTAATGCTTGAATTAGTACTTTCTAGGTATTTCACAATTAGTTCAAACTGAGGTATGTCCCCCAACCACACCATCAAAATATCATCAATATAGCACCTTTAGAGCACTATAGTGTCAAGGAAAGAATTGGCCGATCCATTATGTAAAACATTTTCTTCCCAAAGGCCTTGGTGGAATTGGGGGCAAATGCTGCCCCAATGGCTGTGCCAGTAAGCTGCAGGAAAAATTCACCTGGAGATAGAAATGTGTTGCACTCTAAGACAAATCTGTCCAACTGTGTTAAGAAATGGGTCAGTGGGCTAGTGGAGGTCCTGAGGTCAAGGTAGTGTTACAGGGGCACCAAACTATCCTTGTGGGGGATTTTTGTGTAGACAGATTCCACATCAAGGCTAACTAGATATAAAGATTCCTTGATGTGGATATTTCTCAGCACTTCCAGGGCTTCCATGAAGTCCCTGATGTAGGACCTCAAGCTACTAACAAAAGGTTTTATGTAATAATATACATATGGGGACAGAGGTTCTGTGAGCTAGTTGATGCAGGATACAAGTTGCTCTGCTATAAAATTGTTTAGTCTCCATCCAGTGTGGAGGCACTCACATGCCGCATTCCGAGGTGCCCTTCCGACTTGCTGCCTCCTCCCACCTGTGCTGCCACCAGACCTCCACTTAGTGGCAGCAGACCTATGTAGGGTGACAACCACCCCAGGAGAGGAGAGCTGCCATTAGGCTATGCAATCCAGCTCATCCCTGCCCCTGTGCTGGCACCGAGATGACCCAAGGACATTCCTGATCCCGGGTCGTAACATGGTGCGAGGTGTGGTGTCCAGCACCTCAACCCTCAGAATCACTGAGGTGGCTCCACTCCAACATATTTTGAAAGTATTTCCCACCCCAGACACTTGCCCCACCCATTCTTTGCACATTAATGAAACATCCTTTCTCCTCAGATAAGATTCTTGTAAAAAGAAATCTTAGCATCTAACATTCTTAAATGCATTAATACTTTGTATCATTTTACTTTGTAATTTAAACCTTGTACATTTCATTAGATTATTCTATTTGAGCTTGTTGTGTGTTTTCTTCTTTAAAGATGCAAACCAGTCATACCTCACTCCCAGATTAGTGAAGTTCCTGATGCTGACTGTGTTACTCGAAACATTATCTTTTTCAAATTCACCTTGCAATGCTTGCTACTGAGAACTCTCCATAAAGGTAGGAAACCAAGGACAGGAGGACAACATGAAGAACAATATATAAAGAAGATTGAAAGAAAGTGAACTCCATAGTCTAGGAATCTAAATTGAATGATCTCCAACCCCCTTACCTTTTTCTATGTAAGTCACACCCTCCGTATGTTTACAGATGAGTTACTAAGCAGTATTTTTTATTTATTTTGAAATCTTGGATAGCACCAATGAGCAGATGCTTGTTAATTGGTTCCACATCAGTTAACAAGTACATAGTGATACATAAACATTCAAATACAGAGTGGTTCAGTAGCAAATATACAAACACATGTTACGGTACAACAATATAGATAAAGTTCATGGTTACACTATACTGAGACATTGTACAATGTATGCCTGCATAACAAGGAGAGGCAAAAATCAGTACAGTAGACAGAGGGGGGAGAAGGGAGAAGAAGATGGAGAGGTAATGGTAAGATGAAGGGGTGAGTGGGGATAGAAGGTGGAGGAGTAGGGGTAGGGGTAGGGAAGAGAGGTGAGGGGGCATGACAGTGCCATGGGAGAGGGCGGTGGGTCAGTGAAGTGCAAGTTCAGGGCTAGAGGGTATGTGTAGACTACGGCAATGGGATTACTGACTTGAGGAAGGATTTAGTGGGGGTAGGCACAGGTACCTATGGTGAGAAGGTGTTGGTGCAGTTTGTGTTTAAAAGAGCCAATCATTGCTGCATCACAGATGCTCTGAGGTAGCGCATTTGTCCAGATGGGGGCCCAGTATGAGAAACCCCACTGAGCCTAGGTAGTGCAGCACCTTGGCACATGGAATAACTGAGAGGCAATGCTTCTGGTTTGCTTTGTGCTCTGGGAAGGGGTCAGTAGGTTCCGTGACTCTAGAAGAGAAGGTTTAAGGAGGCTTTTTGGCAAGGAAGCAGGTTTTGTACCTGATTCTTCCACTGAGCTGTAGTCGACCAACCATGGTATAGAGATCACAGGTGTGCATGAGTTTAGCAGCACCTGTGAGGAGATGGCAGGCTTTGTTCATTGCGGTTGAGATGTGGTAGAGGGCTGTGTCTGTTGCAGATCCATAGATCACCAGCCCATAATCGATGAGTGAGATGACTGTACTATTGATAGCAGTGCTCAAGGCTATGTGTGTGAGACACCGCCTGTGCTGATATATTATCCCAATTCTGGTATTAATGGCCCTTACAATAATGTCGATGTGCTCGGCATATGATAGGGTGGAATGGCTAGTGATGCCTAGGTATTTGAAGTGAGTGCCGAATAAGTTCAAGAGTGGCACCCCAACATTCATAATAGCAAGTGTGAAGGCTCTGTCTTTGCTTTGTGGGGTGGAGAATATCATGGTCTTGGTCTTTTTATAATTCAAGATTGGTCTATGGTCCTTAAACTACTGCTCCACGGATGCAAAGCCACTTTGAAGATCTGCCTCCAGATGTTCAAGGTGTTGAATGCTGGTGAATAAAACCACATCATTTGTGTAAAGGAGCATTTGACATGAGCTAGGGGTTGGGAGCTTATTTAAGAATGAGCTGAACAGCAGTGGTCCTAATATGGATCTTTACGGTACACCAGATCTGACAAGACTGCTGTCAGAGATCACATCCCCAATCCTAACCTGCTGATAGTGGTTCCTCAGATAGCTAGTGAACCAGCCAAAAGTTTCAGAGGAGAGCCCAATGTCAGCCAGTTGTCTGAGGAGGAGCACATGATGCACTGTATCAAAGCCTTTGATAGGTCAATGACTGTGGCTTCTACCAAGAGGCCTTGGTCTAATGCATGGTGAATGTATCCGTAAATTCTATCAAGGCCATGATGGCGCAGTGGCCACCCTGAACCTGTGCTGTTCAGGACATAGTATCTGATGGTGGTTGAGGTACTCCACAAGTTGATCGGACACAATCTGCTCTAGGGCCTTGGAGAGCATGGGGGGTGTATCAAAATTAGTCTATAGTTATTGTGCAGAGTCCAATTACCATTTTTGTGCATCAGTGTAACTCTTGCAGATTTCCAGAGTTGAGGGAATTGTGAGTGACAGAGCGAGATGTTTATAATTTGCGTCAGTGGGCTAAGAACGTCCTCAAGTGCTAGGCTAACCAATTTTAGGTCTAGGGAGTCCCCACTGTGTCTTGACTTCCCTAGTATCTTTTCCAGGTATTTTCTGGCATCGGCTTCAGAGACTACTTTGAAGTGAAATAGTGGTAGGTCATGGGGAGGCAATTGTTCCCCTTGTGGGTCATTTGTGGTGAGGGAATTGAAGAAGTTAGCAGGGAGCACGCTGCTTAGGTCCATGAAGGAATGATTCAGGGAGTCGGCAATGAAAAGAGGGTCTAAGTATGGCACCCCATTGATTGTGAGCATAGCTGGAACATTTTGGCGTCTTTCCCAGAGATGTCATTGAGGTTGTCCCAAAAGGATTTGCTGCTATTCCATGGCTGGTGAGGATTCTTTGTAGTAGGTGCTTTTGCATGATGGATGGCTTCGTGCAGTCATTTAGTGCTTGTTTGTACCGCTGGATGTTTGCTACTGAGCCATGTGCATATCACTTGCCAGAGATGATCTCTTGAGGAGAGTTGCTCTAGCAGATCCGGAGTAATCCATGGGTTGTAGTATCCTTTGGCCAATCTTATTTTATCAGGGCATGTCTGTCACAGGCAGAATTGAATTTGGTTATGAAGAGGTCAAGGGCTACATCCACATCCTTGGCTTTATACAGGTCAGACCAGTCTTGGTACTTGAGGTGTTTTGAGTTGTTGTAGATGGCCTTTTAGCATGACACAGCTTGATATATTTCTGGCAGGAGGTTTGCTGTAGTTGTTATTCCAGGTGCAGGTGACAGGGAAGTGGCTGCTCAGAGAGTCTGGAAGTACAGTAATATTGTTGATATCTGCAGGATGGTTTGTGAGTATCCAATTCAGCAGGTTGCTGGTGCCAGTTTTGTAATTGACTCTTACTGGAGATTCTATCATTTGGGAGAAGTGGATGACTGACAAGGTATCCTTGATACTGGCTGATGATGGGGAGCACCAGTTGATATTGAAGTCACCTAGAAGTATAATTTCTGTGTTGAGCCTAAGGGTACTGATGTAGTCCATAACGTTGCTGGTGCCAGCTGTAGTCTGTTTAGGTGGGATGTATACTGACAACAGGATGAGCACTCTATTGTGAGCACCTAGGATCAGTTTGATGGCCAGTGCTTGAAGGTTGTCACACATTTTGGAGGGGCGAAGGCCATGCCCCTGCAGATAGTCTTTGGTGTATGTAACACAGCTACTGCCTCTTTTTGAGATGCGGTCTTGCCTAAACAGGGTATAGCCAGATAGTACGATGGCTGTATCTGGTATCTTATGGGAAAGCCATGATTCCACTACCGACAGCACATCTGGGTGATATTGAGAGGATCCATGACTGTTGTTCAACAAAACTTTTGTTGAATGCCCCAACAGCGAAATTGTCAGGTCGACTGCATTTTGCAGTCAGCTGCTGGTTTCCAGTGCTAGCGAGTGTTTTCTTTGGGGGGCTTTACACCCAAACCCTCCACCCAGGAGGCTGCGCCACCTGCACCCCCCCACTTACGATTATCATCTCCAAGTCAGAGCTGATTTGGGGGGGTGCAGGACCCCCGACAGGCAGTGCCAGGTTCCAGCAGGTTCCCTACAGCGGTATGGAGCTGTAGTTCCTGTAGAGGACCTCATTGTCGAAAAGTCGCTGTCGGGTGGGTAACCAGTGTTGAAATATCCACACCTTCAGGTTGTCTATCTTGGAAAGAATGCTACAGATGTTTACTGAGGCCAACCTAAGCCCAGCTGATTTTTGTGAACGTGCACTCAACCCATGGGAAGGACCGGGTTTGGAAGTATATTGCTCAATAGTAGCAGTAGCAGAAGAAGCAGTTGAGTGAGATGGTTCAGAAAAATTGTTAGTTCGAGACCTTGATCTATTGCTTGGTGGTCTTGATAATGTGGATCCAAAGTGAATAACATATCCATGGAGGAAAGGAACTATAGGACTATATATATGCATATATTTATACAATGGGGTGAGTGGTAAATGAGTGAGATAAAACAGTGTATCATCCACGCAGTGTGATATTTTACCCTCTGCTCTACAGTGATGATATCAGCCATTTACACACACAGTGTACACAAAGGTCACTGATATCATCACTCTAGGCAGCTTTCCCTCAGCATACAAGAAGAACCTGTGCTGTTACCATTTCTCTCTCTCTACTTCTATTTCTCTTATCATGCTCCACTGAAATGCTTTGCCATTTGCTCCTACGTCCATTGATCCATTGAGTGGCTGACTGGGTGAGTACTACTGAGCAGCATTGAAATTTCACTTACACCATTTCAACGTGCCACCTATCGGTCAGATAGAGAACAACTACAACATAACCACGCACCATTTGTGTCTCTCTTGCTGATTAAGAGTGGTCCCGATGTCAGGTGGGGATTATTGCTATGTTGGAGCAGGCATTACCAGGGATTAATCCTCGCTCCAACTTTAGTCACCTGCTGTGTTTCCTCCAATCCCTTTCCATTATTCTAGATTGCTGATTGCTGCCATGTTACAAAGGAAAAGTATAACTCTGTACTGTGTTGTTTTTCTTCCTCCAGTTCCCACTGCAAGCAGATGCACAGAAAGTGGGCCAGAGTACTTGAATCAGACTCCAACATAGAGTAAAATGAAGCACATCAAACAAGCAACATATCATTGTGTAGAGGAACATTTATAACAATTCAGCTTGTAAAACCACTAACAAATTACTTTAGTTACCTTGTATTATAAGTTGCAAAATACAATAAGCAGCAGAAGTGAAACCGCTTCTATAACTTGAAATTAAAACATCCTCAGTTTGGCTGACCAGAACAGACATGAGCAGGACAAAAATAAGTTAAAACAGTCACACAAGCAGTACACTAAAGCTGTAAGGAACTAAATAAAAATTCTTACAAACACAGAACTCTAAGAAAATAATAGAACGATATGATGAAACCCCATTCCCCGATGCCTGCCTAAGTCCCACCCATGAAGGCACAACATCAAATGAAACATAACACAAAGGCAACATGTAGCCAAGCACACATCAGCAACACACACATCAACCAGTCAGAACAGTACAAAACATACACCCAGGCCCAATAACAAATGAAAACTCCGCTGCCCAAAAACCCATTCACAAACTAAATACATAAATCCCTCTCACTCATTAACCGCTCACCCTTATTGTATAAATCACACACATGATGTGCAGATCGTGTGCTATGGAAAATATTCTCACTCCTGCATCGTGAGCTTTGGATATCTCACTCTGCAGGAGTGAATATTTTCCATATCACACTCCTGTTCATCATGTATGTGGAACAACCCTAAGTGATGCATTAAATTGAATTTTTTGCCATGAATTTCCCTTCTTTTTGAGAATGAGGACTATAAATAGTGAATGGAATGTGGTGGTGGGAACGCAGGCCCTTCAGGCCCCATGCTCCCACCATGTGATTTTTTTGTCACATAGTAACGGTAACTGTAACGCAAATGCAAGTGTAAACAGTAATGCACATGGTGACGCAAACATAAATGGTAAAGCAAACGGTAAGAGAAACACAAGTGCAAACATTAATGAAAACAGAAATGGTAACGCAAATGGTAAAGCAAAGGGTAACGGTGACAGAAATGCAAACGTTAACAAAAACAGTAACGTGGAGAAGACTTGGTTTGCTGGCCAAGGCACCTAGCTTCACCTGAGCTCTTTCCTTCTAAGACTGCTTGAAAGGCAGAGTAGAGAAACTTACCAGAGCAAGGGAGAAGGATTAAGACTTAGTTTGGCTAAGCAGATTTACTGTGTGGTGGTGTTTTTATTTTTTACTCACAGGGATTGCTACTGTTTGTTGCTAACATTTTATTGCTTTATTTTTCTCTGATTCAAATTGTTGTTGCTGGTATACCTTCTTCTGCATTATTACAAGGTGTGCCTACAGGTGTGTGCTAACAGATTACTGCTGTAATCTTCTGATTCAAATTGTCTTTGAAAGGTATATCTTCTGTTACTGCTTTATTTTTCTCTGAGCAAAGTGTTTCTTACAGGTATATCTTCTCTGAAATTACTGTATTACAGGTGGAGCTTACATTTTGTGACTTTTTATCATTGGGGTAAGCAAAATTACTGTTTGACACTGTGTTTTATTTTATTCTTGTTTGTTGAAAAGGTTTGTTGTCTCAGAGGTGTTTCAGTCTCCTTCTCACATTGAAGGAGCTAATTGCTTTTCCTCCCACAGCTCTTCCAAAGGATTAGGTGTGTGTGTGGAGTGGAGCTGGCAAACTGTCAGTAATTTCCAACAGAAAGAAGGGTTAAAAAGTCAGGTTAGTTGATATCTTGGAGGTAGAAGACTTGGTTTGCTGGCCAAGGCACCTAGCTTCACCTGAGCTCTTTCCTTCTAAGACTGCTTGAAAGGCAGAGTAGATAAACTTACCAGAGCAAGGGAGAAGGATTAAGACTTAGTTTGGCTAAGCAGATTTACTGTGTGGTGGTGTTTTTATTTTTTACTCACAGGGATTGCTACTGTTTGTTGCTAACATTTCATTGCTTTATTTTTCTCTGATTCAAATTGTTGTTGCTGGTATACCTTCTTCTGCATTATTACAAGGTGTGCCTACAGGTGTGTGCTAACAGATTACTGCTGTAATCTTCTGATTCAAATTGTCTTTCAAGGTATATCTTCTGTTACTGCTTTATTTTTCTCTGGAGCAAAGTGTTTCTTACAGGGTATATCTTCTCTGAAATTATTACAGGTGGTGCTTTACAGGTTTACAGTTTTATCTAACATTAGGATAAGCTTTCAGGGTTACTGCATTTGTTGTTGACTGATTGTTTCTGCTCTTACCTCCTTGTTCTTTCGTCCGTGGTTCTTCTTTTTAGGCAGGGAAGGGCCCAGCCACCCACCCCACCCCAACCACCCACTACACTCCTTTTATAGGTACCACAGTTGTGACATTTCCTGTGGCAGAGCAGGAAGAGGCGGATCAGTGGGGCCTCCACAAAGGTGATCTCATTTACAGGGCACTAGTAATTTAACTTGTTATAACAAGTTAAACAAACACAATTAAACCATTACTTGCATTTTTTTTCCTTCTAATTACTCTGACTAGGTTACAAACCCAGCAACTTATTTGGAATGGATTTCATTAACTGCAGGTACTGTGGAACAATTTTCAGAAGGACAGTCTTACAGGATTTAGGACACTGTCCTACATGCTGAGCCTTTGGAGATCTTAGGTCTCAGCTCCAGGCAGCATGGGCAGAGATTGCACGCCTCAAATTTCATATTGAAGAGGAAATACATTATAAGAACCACCATCCTTCCCCAGCATCCAACAGAAAAACCTCGACCGCAGAGGGTAGTTGGTCCAGGAGGTTGGCAGGTGGTTAGGAGGAGCAAATCAGGTGCCCCATCACTCTCTGCTCTCCAACACATTACCTCCAAAAAACATATAAACACTACAAACAGGTATCTGCCTCTATCTCCGAAATCAAATAAAGAGGCAGAAGACACTGCAGAGCAGGACACTGCAGCACAGGAGCTAGCACAGCAATACTCACCCAAATCAGGAACCAAAACTAAACAAGCACAAAGGAAATCCAAAAACTTCTGATCATAGGAGACTCCATGATTCGGGAGTTGATACCCATCTCCAGCCAGGGTGATGGTCAGATGTCTCCCAGGTACATCAGCATGGAGAGACACTGACCGCGTGCTAAAATTGTTCACAAAGCAGGAGAAAACATTGATGTCCTAGTACACATAGGGACTAATGATCTCGCCAGCCGGTCAGTTGTGGAGACCAAGGAACACCTGACTAGGCTGGGTGACAAACTATCATCTATTTCAGTCCGGCATCTCCTTCTCTGAGATCCTGCCAGTCTGGGAGAAGGGAGCAGATGGACGGAAGGTCAGAAAAGGAGATAGGGGAGCTAAACACGTGGCTCAAGGACTGGTGCCAGGAAAAGGACACAGATTTGTAGGAACTGGCAACAGTTCTGGGAGCGAAAGTTCTTTAAATTTGATGGACTGCATCTGACTAAAGAGAGTCAGTGCATTAGGGGCAGAAGTTTGCGTCTTTGCAGAATATTTAAACTAGCAAATGGGAGGGTGCAGCACCCATACGTGAATGGGAAGAACACCCCTCCCCTCAGCTAGTGGTCAAACAGGAATTCAAGCGTGTTTGCCGTGACATTTTGCATCACCAGGTAAGAAAAAAGGTTTGTCTCCCCATACGATGCACAGGGGTAATGCCAAACTTCACCCAACAACTAACACACAAAAATCTGGCCAATGGAAAATCATGTACACAAATCTCACAGCTCCAGAAATAAGATCCAGACCTGCAGGCAATAATGTCAGAGGCTAAACTGGACATAGTAGCAATTAGTGAGACGTGGTTTCCAGTAACCACGCAGGAGACTTCAGTACCTGGCTATGTATTGTTCAGAAAGACCGAGGTGCAAGGGGAGGTAGCCCTGAAGTTAATGAAATATCAAGCTACAAATTCAGAATACACATAAGAGCCGAAGAACTGTGGGTCACCCTGAAACGAAATGGGACAGCCATAAGAACTGGGGTTGTCTACAGGCCCCCAGACCAGAGGGAGGACATAGACACATAATAGTTAGAAGATATACAAAACATGACAGCTAAAGGGGAGGTTCTGATAATGGGAGACTTCAACATGCCAGATACAGATTGGTCAATACCAGCAGGAACATCTGCCAGAACTAGACTCATAGTGGATTCCCTGCAGAGGGCCTCAAACAACTGGTACAGCAACCCACAAGAGACAGGGCTATCCTAGATCTAGTACTGACTAACAAAGAAGGGATCACAGAACTCTCCAGGTAGAAGGTCACCTGGGGCCAGTGACCATCACGTGGTATGGTTCAATTTAGCTACTACATCTAAATCGTCCCATTCCAAAGCAAAAATATGGGACTTCAGAGGGCTGACTTTGATAAGATGGCCAACAGAGTTAAAGCTAGCCCTGGCAAAAAGAAACACAGGTGAGGAGGTACAGGCAAAGTGGGCAAGCGTAAGGATACAATACTTGAAGCAACATCCCGTATGTTGAAACGGAAAAGGAGTGCAAAAGAAGAAGGAACCACTTTGGTTCTCAAATACAGTAGCAGAAAAGGTCAGAGCCAAAGCGGCCAGCTTCAGAAAATATAAGGAACACAGCGGGATGAAGATAGGGAGGCATGCCAAACTGCCTAAGGGGAAGCAGGTAAGGCAGTAAGGCAGCCAAGTCCCAAACTGAGGAAACACTAGCAAGAACAGTAAAAGAAGGGTGACAAGACTTTCTATAGATACATTAGTGAAAGGAGAAAGTCCAGAGGAGATGCTAAGCTTAATGGAGAAAAGGGAGCATGTGAGGAGGAGGACCCTGTAAAGGCATCTATCCTAAATAGATACTTTTGCTCAGTATTTACTGAAGAGTGGAGGCAGGGCCCACAGCTCAGCATCATGGACACAGGGGAGGGAGGTGAGACTACTCCCTTCACAAAGAAAGGGATCCTACAAGAGCTTGCTAAGCTCCAGAGTGGATAAGGCAATGGGACCTGATGGCATACATCCAGGGTGCCAAGGAGCTAAGGAGGAACTAGCAGAGCCATTAGCAGAATTGTTTAGTGAGTCTCTGAGCACAGAAGAGTCCCAGAAGACTGGAGGAAGGGCTCATGTGATCCCACTCCACAAGAGTGGTAGCAGGAGGAGGCGAGAACTACAGACGGTCAGTCTTACACTCAGTAGTGGGCAAGATTATGGAGGCACTCCTTAAGGAAAGGATAGTGCAACACCTGGAATCCCATGGGGCACAGGATCCAAGACAGCATGGGTTTACAAAGGAAGGTCCTGTCAAACTAATCTCATAGATTTCTTTGACTGGGTAGCCAGAGTGGTGGACAAGGGGAGCAGTTGATGTAAGCCTACCTTGACTTCAGCAAAGCTTTTGACACTGTTCCACATAGAAGATTGATAAATAAGCTAGGTAGGCTCCGGGGTGGGTCAGAAGTTGGTCAACTGGGTAGCAAACTGGTTGACTGGCAGAAAACAGAAGTGGTGGTAAATGGTATACAGTCAGAAGAGATGCAAGTCACAAGTGGGTACCTCAGGGATCAGTTCTGAGCCAGTCCTATTCAACATCTCTCATTAGTGACCTGCAGATGGACTAGAGGTAAAGGCTTGTCTGTTTGCAGATGACACCAAGATCTGCAACAGGTAGATGATCCAGATGGGGTGGGCAGAATGAAAGAGATCTGGATAAACTAGCAGAATGGTCAGAAGAGTGGCAACTGGGATTTAATGCAAGAAGTGCAAAATCATGCACATA
The DNA here is from genome assembly GCA_016271365.2 of Neoceratodus forsteri. NCBI lineage: Eukaryota > Metazoa > Chordata > Ceratodontiformes > Ceratodontidae > Neoceratodus > Neoceratodus forsteri. Next base: position 914,045,276 of record CM057452.1, on the reverse strand, counting down.
GGGAAGAGAAACCCTGAAGCCACTTATAGGCTGGGAGGGGTTGCAGCAGTCACAAAGGAAGAAAGAGACTTGGGCATCATCATCACTGATGACCTAAAATCATCAAGCAGACCTCTAAAGCAGTAGGTAAGGCTAGGGGGGTGTTAGGGTGTATTAGTAAGCAGTATCACAAGTCGTGAAGAGGAGGTAATAATCCCTCTGTACAAGACATTGGTTAGGCCCCATCTGGTGCTACATGCAGTATTGGAAGGCCACACCTTCCAAGAGACATTAACCAAATTGAGGCAGTCCAGAGAAGAGCAACAAAATGGTGCGGAACTGCATCAGAAGACATATGAGGACAGATTAGCAGGAGCTCAATATGTATACCCTTGAGCAAAGGAGGGAGAGAGGTGATATGATCGAGACATTTAAACACCTTAAGGGCATAAACAAGGTGAAAGGGTCTAACATGTTTAAATATAAGAAAAATAGCAGGACAAGAGGACACAGCATGAGATTAGAGGGAGGCCGATTAGGGGAATGTGAGGAAATTCTTTTCTACAGAAAGGGAGGTAGATGTATGGAATGGCTTACCACAAGAAGTGGTGGCTATGATATACAGTGCAGGGCTTCAAACAGGCATGGGATAGGCATAAGGGAGCAATACAAATGACTATGAATAGATAGGTCACTGACAGAGCAAAGGCCGATGGCACATTTATAAGGTAGAAAAAGAAATGGGCAGACTGGACGGGCCTTGTGGTCCTTATCTGCCGTCAACTTCTATGTTTCTATGTTTCTATGTAAATGGTAATGCCAATGGAAATGCAAACTGTAAAAGAAATGCAAATAGTAACAGAAAGGCAAGTATAAATGCAAGCGGTTAAGGCTACGGCACGGAGAAGAGACATAATGCAATCGACAATGAAATGCAACCAAAATGCAAACGTTGAGGGCAAAGAAACACAAATGGTGTGAAGATGCAAACAGTAATGGTAATGGAACTGGAAATGCAAACAGTTACAGTAACAGCAATGATGACAACAAAACAAACAGTAACACAAATGAAATGGAAATGCAAATGGTAATGCGAGCAGTTGGGTACCACAATTGAAATGCAAATGCTAATAGTAACAACAACAATAACGTAAAGGAAACAAGATAGAAATGCAAACACAAGTGTGTACAGAAACCCAAACTGTAATGTGTACGTGATGGTAACACAATTGGCAAACGCAAATGATAACGTAACAACAACGATGACACCAAATGAAAGAGAAATGCAAATGGAAGGGCAGCTGCAAACGCAAATGGAAATGCATACAGTGAAGGAAATCGAAACACAAACAGAAACAGTAGTAGAAACGCAAATTGTGAAAGTAACGCAAGTGCAAATGAAAATACAAAGGGTAACACACAGGGTGGTATACACAGGAATGCTAACACAAACAAGTAAGGAAACGCAAGTGGAAATGCTAACTGTAACAGTAACGGAAGTGCACACCCTGGTTTTCCCCAACAGCTCCATAGAGAAACACAGTGAGTACAAAGAATGTATGCATAATAATAGGCCTCAGAGTAGAAAATGAGCACTTGTAATACTAAATTGCTTATATCTCAGGAACCGTATGACGTAGGAAAAAAATTAAAATTTCATATTATTTCTTACTTTCCTGGCTAGTTTTGCACTTTAAGCATTTTTCCAATGAAAAGTCCATATCTCAAACCATTTCTGAGATCGGGCCCCAAAAGGAGCAGCAGACACGAAATGTTAGTCTATGGGGAAAAGTGTCAACTTCAGAGTACTGTAACTTTGTATCCCTGCAATATTTTGTGACCAAACCACCAAAAAGCACATCTGTGACAAGTTGGCTTTCTTCTCTCCAAATTTTAGCCCAATAGAGCAAACCAGTGTTTTGCAGCAGGGTGGCAAAGAATTCATGTTATTTTGGCCGTAGTGTTGCAAAACACAACACTTTTGCAAAAAAAAATCATGAAAGTGTCACAGGTGCGACACTACTTTTCCCAAAAATTTCAAAAACATATTTTTGGGGTGTTTAACCCCAGAAAAGACATGGCTAGTATCCTCAGGGCTCGACTAGGTAAACACAAAAAGAATTGTGTCCCTAGAGGGTCCCAATTTTAAATGCCAAGCATTTCTGTGATCAGTAACTGAAAAAAAAATGGCTGACTCACCACACTACAGGGGTCATTTGACACTAAAAACTGCATTTGCAACACTGCCAAACATTTTGTTAACTTTTCCCTTTGACTATAATGGGAAACTTGTTTTATGAATAACTTTAGAACCGTTCAATATTTTTTCCCGAAATCTTTGAAAGGTACATCGAGGACCCCGGCCGCATGTTTCCTGAAGACGTCGGACTTGTCATGCAAACCGTTCAACCAGTAGGTGCAAGCAAAGAATGCACAAGAAAGCATAAATGCGCTATGGAATGTTGCTTTATAACTCCACAACTGTGTATCTGACTAGTACAAAACTTGGCAGATCCCAAGATCTATGCTACTGCTCTGTGTCTGCTGGAGTTCAGACAAATCCGTCTTACGGTGGCAAAGTTATTAAGGTGCAAAATTTCACACTTTAGCTTTAAATGGGGTACTCAACCCTAACTATAGTGGCACTACCATGCCACTATAATATATATTTATATTATATATATTATAGTGGCAAAGTCACGCCCCTATATTTAGGGTTGAGATGTCACTTCTATGTTAAAGTCAAGATTTTGCGTGTTAGTAACTTTGGACCCGTTCAACAGATTCCTGAAATTTGGTATCCGGTGGGCATGGTAGATCTCTTGATATGCCAAATTTCATTTTGGTTAGACTTACAGACTTTGCACACGAAAACGCTGAAAAATGCAAAATTATCCATTTTTGGAGGCAACTTTTGGGATTTTGTATGTGGTCCTGCACGGCCATTGTATGGTGTGCCACTCTGCAATATGGCTTGTTTGAAAGAGCTTTGGTGGCCAAACATGCCGCTTTTCATTTGGTGAAAAAATATTAAGGCATTCAAAAGTTATGCCACTTTTAATTTCCCATTATAAGTCACTGGGAACATTTATAAGTATGTTTTGCGAACAAAGAATGGGGTTCTGGCATCTGGTCCCACCTGGCAGTCAAAGAATTTGCAACCTCGCGGTTCAAGAATCTTTGTCCCTGAGAATTCTTTGATCGTGAGGTCCACCATCTTGTTTTTAGATTTCTGATCTAAAAAACACAAATATCTCGTCTCAGGGGTCACTCCTGAAGTAAAACTTGGATGGGTTTTACTCAGAAGGCTCCGATCTATCGAGCCATGCCTTCAGTTTCATCCAAAATGGTAAAAAAATAGAGATATCCGGTTTTAAAATCTTTGATCATGAGCCTGCAATGATCTTTGATCGTGAGACTCTGAGCTTTGATCGTGGGATCTAGATCGCCAAATTAAAAATCTATTTTCTCAGCCTCAGGGGTGCCTTAGAAGTCAAATGAGGGTGGGTTTTGCTCTGGGGCTTTATTCTGTCTGAAGCATGGTGGTGGTTTACTGAAATTCCTTCAAATTTTGTTTCACCATTTTGTATTCTTTGGTCATGAGCGTGCAATTTCTTTGATCGCATGCCTGCAAATTCTTTGATTGTGAGATTCTTTGATTGCGATCATGCATCATGAGTGAGAGACAAGATGGATAGAATTACAAAATCTAATTTCTCAGCCCAGGGATGCCCTAGGAAGACAAATGAGGTGGGTTTTGCTCGGTGGGCTTCATTCTGTTGAGCCATGGTGGTGGTTTCCCAGAATTCCTTCTAATTTAAGATTTACATTTCTTATTCTTTGATCATGAGCCTGCAAATTCTTTGATCGTGAGCATAAAAATTATTTGATCAAGAGATTCTTTGATCACCATCTTTGATCGCAAGATATTGGCAAGATGGCCAGATTTTATGATGCATTAGACAGGGCATTTTCACCAATCTACAAGGATCTGATTAAGAAAAACAATATATATATATATATATATATATATATAAATATAATAGTTATAACAACATCTGTGTGCTTCATGAACAGTTTAAGGTATCCAGAGCACCACTGGTGTGTGAAACACAAGAGAGGTCAGAGAGATCTGCAAAGGCAGGTGGCTGAGCCAAAAGGGCAAAAGGGCTCTGTTCTGTATACTAACTGTACAGTCAACAGTCAATAAGGTACCCCTCACCCTCAAATTAGTTTTTTGATTTGAACTCCCAATAATAATTGCAAGGAGTGCTGACTGTTTAGTTATAGTGTGCCCAAAACTGTGATGACTGAAGGCAGCTGCAGAGGGATAGAGCGGATGATAGGTTTTCGCCTGATAACCACAGGCAACACTGAGGGGAGCAATCTAAGGCCTTTTAAACTAATAGCATAGCTCTTTTTATTGTCTGGCATTCAAGACTAAATGTTAACCATTAAGGAATAAAGAGGTAATTAACTACATATTTGGTTCGACTGAGGCATAGTTCTGTTAGACTTTATAACTAGGAGACTACTTAATATTACAGTAATTTTAAACAGGGTCTAATAGGGCTGCTTACAGTAGTTGAATTCTGTGTTAAACCAGCATGGAACCAAATCTGACTCACTTGGTCAAATTTGTTGGACACCACACAGCCTTCAGATGTTGATGCTAGGCCACCTCAGTTCATAAAAGGGGGTCGACTGGTATGCAATATACATCTTGTTCTGTATGACAAATCCAGCGTGCTCTGCAGAAGCTTTTGTTCTGCTGATACAATTAATGGAAAACTGTTAATACGAGTTACAAGAGGGTTGGTTAAAAAAATGAGGGAAATGCAATGCACTGTCATAAATGGAAAGAGCAAGAGTTTCGGGTCTGTTGTACTGGCCAACGCTGATTAATGCTCTCATGTCGGGAAACAAGCAGTCGGGACCCTTATAAAATCTCTACTGCACACCCCCACAAAACTTAGGGTTTAGTCTTGTTCTGGTAACTATACAATGGTTCATTTGGCAATTAAAAAAAAGAAGAAAAAAAAACATGTTTATACACTTTTTTTTGTGTGGGTGTAGATATATGTTTTAATTAAAAAAAAAAGTCCAGAATACTGTATTTCTTTCACCACAAGGTGGAGCTTCTGGAACAGTGATCCTGCTTTATGTTGTGTAACTGCCTCTGCCCTTCCCGATTAGCTTATACCTTTCTACCTTTTACTATAGCTATAAGTTTATTTTTGTTTCCATTTCCCATTGTATTTTTTTTTTTTGTGGCTGACAAGCATTTTGGCATTCCCCAAGTGTACAGCACTGCTGACGAGTGTACCAGCGTGAATTTGAAGTGGGCACATGCAGCTCTGATGGAAAAGAGGATGTTAAGCCGAAGGCAAGTGTTTTGCTGAAAACAGACAAAAAAATAAAGCAGACAGCTTCTTTACTTTTTCATGTTGTCACTGTCTGCAGCTTTTTGGCCAAATGGCCTATTGGACTCAAGCTGATCTTTGGTCATGAAGGTATTCACTGAAGATGGTGGGCTGGGTGTTTGAAAGGGATGCTGAGCAGGGAACTGTAGCTTTGTGGTGAGTAGTAGAGAAAGGATAGAAATGTGAGAATTGTTTCAGCTGGAGAGGAGGAGGGCTTTGAAAATTGTATGGCAGTTGTGTATCGGAAGTTTACTAGCTATTGGAAGCGAGCTGGCTGCACTCTTGTAACTTTCATTTGCTTGGCTCCATCCTTGTCTAGCCACCTCTCCTGCCTGCTTTAAGTTTAATGTAGTCACTCAGTTTAAAAGAAAATAAAAGTTGTGGAACTGTAGTGTTGTGTTTCTCATAGTTTCCTGACTGGGGAGGGGCGACAGCTGTGACCTGGGAGCCCTGATGGGTATAGTTTGCTTCTCTGCACATGAAGTGGGCAATAATTCCTATGTGGTCATGTGTTGATTTTGCTGCCTGCCCTAGATACAGTAATGTTATCATGAAATAACATCACTGTGTCTAGGCTCAGCAACCAATCAGCTGTAAAAACTTAGTCAAGTTGCTTGATTAAGAGCTGACAGTCGATTGAAGCAGCAAGCTAAAGCCCTGGTTAAAATCACAGTTCAGGGTAGAGATCCTGTGTCTCCAAATGAAGCAGAATTAGTGCAAACCTGGACAATGTCTACATGAGGCATCTCAATGCCCGTGAACAATTTTAAGCACAGGGGGAGGGGTCTCATTCATAAAACCATCAGAATGCAGATAAATCCTGGGTTTAAGAAACAGAACAAGGAGACAAATGGACAGGTGACAGAAGGGGAAACAGGTATATAAATAAATAAATGAATTAATAATTAAATAAAGACTGAATGAACCTTTATACTGTAGTTTCAAAGTTCAAACAGAAAAAAACATGGCACAGGACAACGGGCTGCTGAAACCTTGCAGTGTTTTTTGTCTAAATGACATAAGGTTACACTTACATAATACACTAAATAAAAACACAAGTTTAGACAGTGCATTTCATTTCATTTGTAGGGAGTGCAAAACAAATGCCAGTGTACTTTTTATTTCATTTAGAAATAAAGTAGAACAATGTTTTAGCAGCCCATTACCCTGTGCAGTTTATTGCATTTCACTATGTTTCAGTTCTCTTCTTTCTGCATTATATGGAGAGGACTTGTAGTTTTTGAAAGAAATAAAGACGAGACTTTTCTTTTCATAGACCAAGCATTGATCACACTGCTAGGTTTTTCTGTTGTGTGCTTCATTCATTTACAGTAGTATTCTGGCACGGGCAACTTTAAGTGGAGCCGCGGCTGCCATTTGTCTTTTATAGTTTCAAATGTGTAGACACTGTTTCGTGTCATTGTATTTCATCCCTCTTGGACACACTGATCCTTATCCCTTGCACTTTCTCACTTTTTTTTTTACTCTGGGCCTTTACTATGTACTGTACAATCTAAAGATGAAACTGACAATCTACGCAGCAACTGCCAAAATGCATAGGAACCTTGCTTATCCAAAACCCCATTTATCCTAAAGTTTTTTCATGTTCCTCAAGACATTTGGATGAACAGGGTTTTATTCTTCATGGTGTGAATAAATGGTTTACATTAAAATGGCATTCAGAGACACTCACATATAATGGGGAGGAAATGTAAAAGAGAAATGCAAATTTATGACAGTTCCAGGCCATCTTCTAACTACTTCTTCCCCCTCCCTACCCCATCACACTAGTTCATCAGTAAACTTCAAAATCGGGCACTGTTATCAGATCTATTCTGTTTGCAGGTTTGTTTGTTTTGTTAGTCAGGATTTATAAACAGTCTCACATTTAGATAAGAAAGACTGACATTTGGCATGGGATCATCATTCATCAGGCAGTGCTATGCTGTCAGACATTTAGCTTCAGTGTGTCTAGTGGCACCCCCACCCTCTGATCCTGTCCCCATAATTATTTATTTCTTCCCTGGTTACCAGTGACACCCCCACCCACCCACCAATTGCTGGCCCCCATGGCTTCTCATTTTCCTGGTGTCTAGTGGCACCCTACCCTCAATGGTCACCCCTTAGATTTTTTCTTTCCTGGTGTGTAGTGACTCCCACCCTTCAGCCACCATACTGCCTGTAATAAAGGAAACGGTCCCCTATGTCTTTTTTTTCCATGTAAAAATGAAAATGGTCCCTGGCTGATCCAACCCTCTCACCCTACCCACCACCCTGCATACACACACACACACACACACACACACACACACACACACACACACACACACACACGCCACACACCCTTGCTCACCTGAACAGGTCCTAGAGTGAAGATCCACTCTACAATGGAAGACACAGCTTGCTGCTGGAAATGCTGACTGCCATATGAAAAAGTAAGGGAAGTGAGGTTCAGTATATTTCAATAGGGTTTCCAACTTTGTGAAATATCTTTGCCATGTTTGCATTTTTTGACACCAGATTTTCAACATGCCCTTTTAGGGACCCCACCGCATGACCAGTGGCAGTAGAATTATGCAAAGCCCGAAAGCTGATTTCTCAGTCACTTGGTGAAAACACTCTTTGTGCACACATTCCCCCTCCTCCACCCCTCATTCACCTGATGTTGCCCACTTATGGCTGACAACCCTACCCTACCCCCCTTCCCACATCTGACGATGCCATTTTCTGGCCAAGTGCCAAGTTTATGATGAATATTTAAACAAATCAACCAGGCAATGAACGTTTATAATTACGTATGTGATTAATATGATTTTTGCATTTTGAACTGAGGCAGTAGTAAAATAATGTCCCAAGAAACTGGCTGTCTGTCTGTCTCTATCAACAGTATCTATCTATCCATCTATCCATCTATCCATCTATCCATCAATCCATCAATCCATCAATCTACCTATCTATCTATCTATAGTATATGTAATAAACTGCAGTGAAATAACACATCTATCTCTCGGAGAGGTAAGACCTATAATTCACTCACCAGTGAAGATAAATGTGGTATGCTACTACAACCCATTATGTAACTACTGTTAGTGATTCTATTAATGCTTTACCTTGTTTCATTTAAAAAAAACTAACATTGTTTCTATCTCAACCTCTCTTGGAACGTTGTTCTCTATGCTACATTTCCAGAGCCTGTGAAAATAACAGGTGTTCTAAGTAAAACAAAATTTTCATCCCACACAACCCACAGTAACATGACTTATTTACCTAATATATTCATAATGATGTGGGGGCAGGGAGAGAGAGGAGAGAGACATTGCAATTTGCAGCAGAACAGCCCATCCGAGATAAAGCATTTAATTTCATGTGTAGTCCTGCTTCCACCCATCCATCCATCTATCTATCTATCTATCTATCTATCTATCTATCTATCTATCTTTCTACCTACCAACTTCCACAAGTTCTTACTTTTCTCTGCAACTCTGATGAATGAAAATCTCAAACTTTTACACGTTATTTCTCGGACACGGTTTGGTGTTTTACATTGAAATTTGGAGGATGTTGATGGTACACACGTTTATAAGTTGGTGGAGTGCAGGGTCCAAAGGCCCATGTTCCTAAGTTCTGTAGGTTGGTGAGGAGCACAGGGCCCAAAGGGGCCCATGCTCCCCATCAACTTCCATGAGTTAGTGGGAGCATGAGGGCCTGAAGGGCCCCTTGCTCCCAACTATGCAAGTTCTTAGTTTTGTATTCTTTCTCAAAAAGTAGAAATTCTATGCAAAAACTGCAGTTAATGCATCATTTAGAGCTAAAACACAAAAGTCAGGAAATGAAAATCTTTAGGGATGCCCCTCCCCTCGTGGACCTGCCAATCATCCCAAGATTGACAGATGATGGGGTGTGTCATTATTCGGGTTGTGAGGCTAAATGTTGCCCATTCTTGTTCACTGTTGCATCTCAATATGATTACACAAGGAATGGGGCAGCATTTAGGCCTCACAACTAATGATTTACCCTGTCATCTGTCAATCTTAGGAGATGATGCTGAGGGAGTGCAACTAAAGATTTTTCATTCCTGACTTTTGTGTTTTATCTATATGATGCATTAATGCACTTTTTGCATATAATATAAGTATGTATATATATATATATATATATATATATATATATACAGTATATATATATAGTAGGCAAAAACTCCATTTAATGCATTAGTTAGGTTGTTCCACAGCGACAAAAGTGAGGAATTTGCTGTTAGGGTTGAAAACCCTAACTCCAATTCACCCCAGCACCACACACACACAGAGACACACACACAGAGACACACACACACACACATACATGCAAGTATGGGGGAGGACCAAATCAACACAACCAATGACAGACATCCAGCAGCAGGTGACAGAAATAACAAACAATTGTCTAAATGTACTCAAGAGACATCCCACCCACCTGACCAGGTACTGCATGCTCAGCGGAGAGCAACAGCAAAACTGAGGCCATGTACACCAAATGTACACATCCCTGATTGCAGCTGCACAACGCATTCCACACTTAGTAGTTGCATGGCCTTACCTACCGATGTTACACCAGACCACACCACATGTGGTGGGCCACCTGAGCAATAGAGTTCAGCAAAACCAAGGAGTTTTACAGGTATAATATCTCTGATTATAACAAGGGTTTGAGAAAATGCAGCTTTAATTGACTGTAAACATTGTAACAAGCTTTATGTTTAGTTTTATTAACATACATGTAGAGCCTAACCATATGATGAACATGGTTTAATGTTGTTTAAAAAAACAGTTTTATTATAATGTAATAAAAGCCACTCCAGGTATTATATTAATGGTCAGTTTATCACTGTCTAGCGACATGTGGCACTCAGCTATGCCTCATTCAACACTAAACCCCTACAGGGTGATTAACAGACCATTTAACATAACTGTTGGTCATGCCTTATTGCTTAATTGTTCTTTATGAGTAGATACTCTCCTCTGCTAGGCACTGCAGCAGCTTTGCAACACAGTGTCCCACCCAGTTACACCATACACTGTCTAGTTACTGGAGAATGGCTGTGAATATGAACTCATGAAGATGAACAGTGTAACTTGATCATTACAGTCATCAAAACCTTAGTGTGATTATAACTGACAGAGCCAGTGATAGAGAATAACCTCTGCTGTCCTAGTACACTTACCCCTTTGTGAGTTAAATCAATACTAAAAGACATTCTGTTTATATCTACACCATACCTACTTGATTCCTGTTGTACCAATAACTAACATAGTTATCACTTTGATAGCATCAGTGACAAGAAGTGTATGAAACCCAAACACTAGGCATACAGCCTGAGTATGAAACAACTGTTAAAAAAAATTACACTGTGTCCATAAGTGGCATATATCACTCATTGCAACAATAGTAAATGTATTACTATTTGAATAAGTTAGTCATCACAGATGCAATGAGATTGTCTTTATCAGGTACAACATACTCAGTAAGCGCCTACAGGAAAATCTATCCTATATACATCTCCGATACAGGTACGTCATTTTTGGCTCAGTAGTGCTATGATATTTAGAAGTTGCTTGGCCTGATCCATGCAATTACACTGTTTCTTACAAAGAATACTTACTGCATCTTTAGTATTGAAACACACTGAAGGTCTATGTATGTACATCAGCAGTACACCTTCATCAGTAAGAATGCATCTGATACTGGCAGTACTGAATTTCCACAGCGCTGGAACAGGCAATGCTTTTCCAACACGCTTACATCAGCCTCTCTATCTTGAGTAAACCGCTGCAGTAAATGTACTACTATATAAATCACTTACTAAATGTAACACTACTTTTATCTTGAGCATGCTAGTGTCTTGTAGTTAATTTATGTACTTCTCTTAATTAATGTATACTCACTAGTGTTAAAACCTTTCTACAACTGTCATCATGTACCTTCAGCATTTATATTGACTAACGGCACAGTACCATTTGTGGTGTGGTGTGGGGCATCGGTAGGTAAGGCCATGCAACTACTAAGTGTGGTACATTGTGTGCAGCTGCAATCAGGGATGTGTATGTTTGGTGTACATGGCCTCAGTTTTGCTGTTGATCTCCACTGAGCATGCAGTACCTGGTCAGGTGGGTGAGAATGTCTCGTAGTACATTTAGACAATTGTTTGTTATTTCTGTCACCTGCTGCTGGATGTCTATCATTGGTTGTGTTGACTTGGTCCTCCCCATACTTGCATGTGTGTGTGTGTGTCTGTGTGTGTGTGGTGCTGGGGGGGTGAAGTTGGAGTTAGGGTTTTCAACCCTAGCAGCAAATTTCCTAACTTTTGTCGCTGTGGAACAACCCTAACTAATGCATTAAGTGGAGTTTTTGGCCTCTAATTTCCTTCTTTTGAGAATGATAAGAAATAGTGAATGTAATGTGTTGGTAGTGAGAAGCAGGAGCCCTTTGAGCCCTTGCACTCCTGCTACATGATGTCTTGTGGCATAGTAACAAGAAAGCAACGAAACAGAAGGCTTAACAGTGGCGCATATGGTAATGCAAGCGCAAATGACAACAGAAAGGGAATGCACATGGTGGCATAGACAGGAATAGTCTCCACGTGATGTGTTGTCACATAGTAACATGGTGCCCAAACCTGAAATGTCAATGGGTATGGTGACACAAAGTGAAACAGAAAGAGAAACAGTACTGTAGACACAAATGGCAAAAAATAACAGAAACGCAAGTGCAAATGAAAACGCAAAGGATATTGCACATAGGGCCCTGAGATCCCGGCACGTAATGCAGCAGAGGGAGCACGGGGCCCAAAGGGCCCCGCTCTCCCACCACATGATGTCTTGTGGCATAGTAACAGGAACAGCAACGCAAACAGAAGCACTAACAGTGGTGCACAAGGTAATGTAAGCACGAATGAGAACAGAAAGGGTAACGAACACGGTGGCGTAGACGGGAATGGTGTGCCACGTGATGTCTTGTCACATAGTAACATAGTGCCTGCAAACAGAAATGTCAACGGGCATGGTGACACAAAGTGAAACAGAAAGAGAAATAGTACAGTAGACACAAATGGCAAAAATAACAGAAACACAAGCTGCAAATGAAAACACAAAGGATGACGCACGTGTGGGCGAGGACGCCAACGGTAAGTGAATGGATAAGGAACTGCAAGCTGAAAGGGCAATGGTAACAGTAATGTAAGCTCACAGGCTGGTTTTCCCCAAAGCTGAATAGAGAAAGACAGTGAGTACAAAGAATGTTATGCATAATAATGGGTATCTGAGCAGAAAATGAGGACTTGGAATACTAAATAGGTTATATCTCAAGAAACTGCGTAGAAAAAAAAAAAATTAAAGTTGTATGATTTATGACTGTCCTGGCTAGTTCTGTACTTAGCTCCTGGGCTAAGTAAGAACTTTCTGACTGAAAAGTCCGTATCTCGCACCATTTCCGAGATACGGGCCCTGAAAGGCGTGGCGAACGCCGTAATGTTATCCTATGGGAAAAAGAGAAGTTCGGAGTGCCATAACTTTGCCTCCCTGTAATATTTTTTCACCAAACCACTGAAAGGCACATCTGTGGGCTGTTGGCTGTATTCCCTCCAAATTTCAGGAAAAAAGACCAAACCGTTATTTTGCAGCAGGGTGCCAAAGGATTCCTGTAATGCGTTGGGCGCCGTAATGTTATCCTATGGGAAAACCATCAACTTTAGAGTGCTGTAACTTTGCTGCCATGTAATATTTTCAATACAACACTGAATAGCACATCTGTGAGATGGCTCGTTCCCTCAAATTTCAGCCAAAACTCCCAACCGTTCTTTTGCAGTGCGGTGCCAAAGAATTGCTGTAATTTTCCCACAGACTAGAAAATCACTGTCTCAATTTGCGGAAGCTTTCGCAAATATTTGCGACACTTTCATGAGCATAAAAGTACTTTGCGAAAGTACTTTTTCCAGAAATATGAAAAACATATTTCTGGGGTGTTTTACTCAAAATAAAGACATTAGCTAGCATCCTCAGGGTCCGACTAGGTGAATACAAAAAGAATTAGGTTGCTAGAGGGTCCCAAATTTAAATGCCAAGCATTTTCTAATCACAACTGAAAACAAAATGGTCGATTTGCAGGTAAAAAGGCCCATTGCAAGTAAAATGCATTTGAAAGTGTTGAACTTTTAACTTTCCTATTGACTTATAATGGGAAATTGTTTTTTGAATAACTTTTGAACGTTTAATATTTTTCTACAAATCTTCAAAAGGTACATCGGGGACCCTACGCACATTCCCTGAAGATTTTGGGACCGGCTCACGCTAACCTGCAACCTGTACACGTGACCGTAGAATTCCAGAAAAGCAAGCGATGCGCCAAATCATGCTAATAACCCACAGCCGTGTATCCAACTGGTAAAAAACTTGGCAGATGCCAAGGCCTATGGTTCTTGAGCATGTATTCCAAATTTCAGCCAAATCTGTCAAACGGTTGGAAAGTTATTAAGGTGCAAAGTTTTGGGGTTTAACATAGAAATGGCTCCTCAACCCTAACTATGGTAACACTACCGTGCTACCATAATATATATTATAGTGGCACAGTAGTGCCACTATAATTAGGGTTGAGTACCCCATATAAGGTTAAAGTGTGACATTTTTCATCTTAATAACTTTGCCACCATATGATGGATTTGCCTGAAATTTGGCAGGCACAGAGCTGTACATTCAGTCTCTAGATCTGCCAAGTTTTGTACCAGTTGGATATACAGTTGCGGAGTTATAAAGCGACATTCTGTAGTGCATTTACGCTTTTTTGTGCATTCTTTGCTCTCACCTACAGGTCACATGGTTTGTAAGACTGGTCCAAAAACTTCTGGGAACATGTGGCAGGGGTCCCCCAATGTGCCTTTTGAAGATTTCATGAAAAAATATTACATGGTTCAAAAGTTATTCAAAAAACAAGTTTCCCATTATAGCCAATGGGAAAAGATAACAAAAAGTTTGACAGTGTCGCAAATGCAGTTTTTAGTGTTGCAAATGACCCCTGTAGTGTCGCAAATCCGCCATCTTGTTTTCAGTTGGTGGTCACAGAAATGCTTGGCATTTAAATTTGGGACCCTTAAGGGACACAATTCTTTTTGTGTTCACCAAGTCTGCTAGCCATGTCTTTTTTGGGGGGGTTAAACACCCCAGAAATATGTTTTTGAAATTTTTGTAAAGTGTAGTGTCTAAAGTAGTGTTGCATCACGCAACTCTTTCGTGATTTTTTTGTGAAAATGTCTTGATTTCATAAGGCTACTATTTGTGACACTATGGCTAAAATAACAGGAATTCTTTTGCCACCCTGCTGCAAAATAACAGTTTGGTCTTTGGACTGAAATTTGAGGAAGAAAGCCAACATCCACAGATGTGCCTTTTTGGTGTTTGATGCGAAGTATTACAGGGATGTAAAAGTCACAGGCACTCTGGTTAATGCTTTTCCTATGACTAACATTATGGAGTCCGCTGCACCTTTTAAATGGTTATCTCAGAAACGCTTCAAGATAATGGACTTCGTCGAAAACAATTAGCCCCCAGTAGGAGGCTATGCAAAACTAGCCAGGAAAGTCATAATTTATAAGAAATTTTATTTTTTTTCTACGTCGTACTGTTCCTGAGATATAAGCAATTTAGTATTCCAAGTGCTCATTTTCTGCTCCGAGGCCCATTATTATACATACATTCTTTGTATTCATAGTGTTTCTCTATGCAACTGTTGGTGAAAAAAAGGATGTGTGCTTTCGATACTGTCACAGTTAGCATTCCCACTTGCATTTCCACTACTGTTTGCATTACCGTTACCGTCTATGCCACCGTGTGCATTATCCCTTGCATTTTCATTTGTGCTTGTGTTTGCATTACTGTTACCATTTGCATTTCCATTACTGTTTCTGTTTGTGTTTCATTTTGTGTCACTGTGTGCATTACCATTTGAATTTGCATATGCATTTCCTTTTGTGTCATCGTTGCTGTTACCATTAGCATTTGCATTTCCTATTGTGGTACCATGACCATGCTGGTTACCAGTTGCATTTCCATACGCGCTTGAGTTTGTGTTTCCATTTGCGTTACCATTCCCATCTACACCACCATGTGCATTGCCCTCTGTGTTTTCATTTGCACTTGTGTTTGTGTTACTGTTAACATTTGCGTTTTCACTACTGTTTTTGTTCACATTTCGTTTTGCATCACCATGTGCATTACCATTTGTGTTTGCATATGCACCTCCGTTTGCGTTTCCTTTGGCATCATCGTTGCTGTTACCATTAGCATTTGCATTTCCTATTGTGGTACCATGACCTTGCACATTACTAGTTGCGTTTCCGTGCATACTTGCATTTGCGTTTCCATTTGCATTACCATTCCCGTCTACGCCACCGTGTGCGTTACCCTTCGCGTTTTCGTTTGCGCTTGCATTTGCATTAGTGTTAACATTTGCATTTCCATTACTGGTTTTGTTTGTGATTCATTTTGCATCACCATGCACATTACCATTTGCGTTTGCGTACATGCTTCCATTTGTGTTTGCGTTTCCTTTTGCATCATCGTTGCTGTTACCATTAGCATTTGCGTTTCCTATTCTGGTACCATGACTGTGCACGTTACCATTTGTGTTTCCGTATGTGCTTGCGTTTCTGTTTCCATATGCATTACTGTTCCCATCTACACCACCATGTGCATTACCCTTTGTGTTTCTGTTTGCACTTGCGTTTGTGTTACTGATAACATTTGTGTTTTCATTACTGTTTTTGTTTGCGTTTCCTTTTGCGTCACCATGTGCATTTCCATTTGCATTTGCGTACGTGCTTCTGTTTCCGTTTCTGTTTGTGTTTCCTTTGGTGTCATCGTTGCTGTTACCGTAAGTGTCTGTGTTTCCAATTACATTACCGTGACCGTGTGCATTACACTTTGCGTTTCCATACGTGCTTGCATTTGCATTTCTGTTTTCATTAATGTTTATGCTTGTGTTTCTATTGCCATTTGCGTTATCATTTATGTTTGCACCACCATGTGCATTAGCATTTGCTCTTGCGTTTATGTTGCTGTTACTTCACTATTTATAGTGCACATTCTCAAAAAGAAGGGAAATTCATGGCAAAAAAACTCAGTTTAATGCATCAGTTAGGGTTGTTCCACAGCAACAAAAGTGAGGAAATTAGATGTTAGGGCTCCCACATCCCTTGCACCCCCACCCCACACCAACAGGCATCAGGGTGTGCGTTGGAATCATCGGTCCCAACTCTTGAGTTCCTGAGGTTCCTGAGATATAAGCAATTTAGTATTCAAAGTGCTCTATTTCTGGTCTGAGGCCCATTATTGAGCATATATTCTTTGTAGTCACTGTGTTTCTCTATGCAGCTGTTGGGGAAAACCATGGTGTGTGCTCCTCTTACTGTTACACTTATCATTTCCACTTGCATTTCCATACCTGTTTGCATTACTGTTCCCGTGTACGCCACTGCATGCGTTACCCTTAGTGTTTTCGTTTGCGCTTGCGTTTGTGTTACTGTTACCATTTGCAGCTCCACTACTGTTTCGCTTCGCTTTGATTTGCATCTACCATTTACCATTTGCGCTTGCAGCCACCCTTCAGTTTGTGTTTGTCGTTTCTTTGTTTGCATCATCATTGCTGTTATACATTACCAATTGCATTTCAATTACGTTACGTGACGATGCACATTCACAGTTTGCATTCCATAACTCGCTTGTGTTTGTGTTTCCATTTCTGTTTCCTTGGCATTATTGTTGCTGTTACCGTTACCATTTGCATTTCCAATTGCGGTACCGCGACCGTGCGTCTTACGGTTTACGTTTCCATATGCACTTATGTTTGTGTTTCCGTTTCTCTTTCCTTTGGCGTTACTGTTGCTGTTACCGTTACCATTTGTGTTTCCAATTGCAGTACCATGACCGTGCTTGTTACTGTTTGCATTTCTGTATGCGCTTGCATTTGCGTTTCTGTTTCCTTTGGCTTTATTGTTGCTGTTACCATTACCATTTGCATTTACAATTGCGGTACCATGACCGTGTGCATTACGGTTTGCTTTTCTGTACGCGCTTGTGTTTGTGTTTCCATTTCTGTTTCTTTTGGCATTATTGTTGCTGTTACCATTACCATTTGCATTTACAATTGTGGTACCATCGCCGTGCGTGTTACGGTTTGCTTTTCCATACACGCTTGTGTTTGCATTTCATTTCAGTTTCCTTTGGCATTATTGTTGCTGTTACCATTACCATTTGCATTTAAAATTGCAGTACTGTGGCTGTGCGCATTACCAGTTGTGTTTCCATACGTGCTTGCATTTGCATCACTGTTCACTTTGGCATCACTTTGCGCTTGCGTTTCTATTACCGTTTGCGTTACCATTTAGTTTGCGTCACCATGTGTGTAACCATTTGCACTTGTATTTGCGTTGCACTTACCATTACTATGTAACAAAAATAATGTGGTGGGGGACCACGGTCCCACCACCACATTCCATTCACTATTTATAGTCCTCGTTCTCAAAAAGGAAGAAAATTCATGGCAAAAAACTCTGTTTAGTGCATCAGTTAGGGTTGTTCCACAGTGACAAAAGTGAGGAAATTCAATGTTGGGGTTGAACCCCCTTGCACCACACCCCACCCCAACTGGCATGGGGTGTGCATTGGATCGTCGGATCTAACGCCCCCATTCTCCTATACTTCACCACCTAAGCTTATTTACACATGGAATGGGATGAGTTAGGGCTGATTACTCCAATGCACACCCCAATGCCGTTGGGGGTGGGGTGGGGTGAAGGGGGCTTCAACCCTAATATCGAATTTCCTCGCTTTTGTCGCTGTGGAGCAACCCAACTGATGCATTAAACTGAGCTTTTTGTCATGAATATATATATATATATATATATATATATAGATACTGTAGATAGATAGATAGATAGATATATTATAGTGGCATGGTAGTGCCACTGTAGTTAGGGTTGAGTACCCCATTTACAGTTAAACTCTGAAATTTGGCAGCTTAATAACTTTTCCACCATATGACAGATTTGCCTGAAATTTGGCAAGCATGGAGCAGTACCATAGATCTCTGGATATGCCAAGTTTTGTAATAGTCAGATATAAAGTTGCAGAGCTACATAGCACAGGAGAATATGGTAATCATGCATTTTTGTGCATTTTTTCTCGCACCTGCAGATCACACAGTCTGTGTAACTGATCCAAAACCTTCAGGGAACATGCAGCCATGGTTCCCAATGTGCCTTTCAAAGATTTCATGAAAAAATATTAAACGGTTCAAAAGTTATTCAAAAAACAAGTTTCCCATTATAGTCACTGGAAAAAGTTAACAAAAAGTTTGACAGTGTCGCAAATGCAGTTTTTAGTGTCACAAATGGCCCCTGTAGTGTCACAAATCCACCATCTTGTTTTCAGTTGGTGGTCACAGAACTGCTTGGCATTGAAATTTGGGACCCTCTAGGGACATAATTCTTTTTGTGTTCACCTAGTCGAGCCCTGAGGATGCTAGCCAGGTCTTTTTTAAGGGGTTAAACACCCCAGAAATATGTTTTTAAAATTTGTGTAAACTGTTGTGTCATAAAGTAGTGTCGCACTTGTGACACTTTCATGATTTATTTTGTGAAAGTATCACAAATCATGACACTACTTTGCAACACTATGCCAAAAACAACAGGAAATCTTTGCCACCCTGCTGCAAAACAATGGTTTGGTCTTTTGGGCTGAAATTTGGAGGAAAGAAAGCCAAGATGCCACAGATGTGCCTTTTGGTCATTTTGTGAGAAAATATTAGAGGGCTGCAAAGTTACAGCACTCCAAATTTGACAATTTTTCCCATAGGCTAACATTACGGTGTCCACCACTTTGAGATACGGACTTTTCATCAGAACAATTCTTAGACCCCCACTAGGGTGCTAAGTACAAAACTAGCCAGGAAAGTCATAAATATTATGAGATTTTAATTTTTTTTCTACATCGTATGGTTCCTGAGATATAAGCAATTTAGTATTCCAAGGCCCAGATATTCAAACTGTGCCAGGCTGTGGCACAAGCCTGTGCGCTGCTCAAATTTGTTGCGCAGGGAGTTGTCCAGGGTGATATTCAACGGAGTTGCACTATGGCGCAACTGCTTTGAATATCGTCCCCTGGCCACCCCCGCTGTGCATGGTGCAGTGGAACTGCGCCAGCACAAGTGGTCAGAGTGGAGCATTGAGATGCGGTGGCACAAGTCCCATTGCACCATGCACAGCACCTGCGATATTCAAAGGGTGACATGCAAATGGGGCCATCATTTATGCAAGATGCACGGGGGGCCATTTGCATCTGATTATGGCCCCATTTGCATGCTATTAGCATGCTGGTGCACCGATCCCCGATGACTTGCACCTGGCACCCTGCCAGGCAGCAGCCATCGGGGACCGACGCCCCTGCATCCCGATCACGGGACGTCCCATAAGGGACAAAGAATGTCTCCTATCCCTGGTGGTCCAGTGGACAGTGATTAGCCTGATCGCAGGCATAACTGTATCCCCCCCTGAAGTCCAATATCCCTGTTGGTCCAGTGGACCACATGGAGCCCGATCGCAGGCAGCATTCCTCACCCCCCCAAGTCTGAAATCCCTGGTGATCTAGTGGACACCCACCCCACCTGCCTACTGAGCCCCACCACCCCGCTCCCCCCATCAGCCGGCGGGCAACAGCACCCCACCCTCCTGCCACCCTGCCGCTCGCTGACTGACAGCTCAGTATGGCTGGACGCCCATTGGTTCAGAGCATGAGCCAATGGGTGTGCAGCCCATACTGTACTAGTCAGTCCAGATATGTAAATGAATTCATTCACATGTCTGGACATTAGTACAGCTATGAGCAGCATGCCGCATTAGCTCATGCTCCTGGACTGTGAAAGCGTCAGCCATACAAAGCTGTCAGTCGGCGAAGCGACAAAGTGTACCTGAAGCGGAAGTCAGTGCTGCTGCCTGCCAGCGGATGAGGGAGCAGGAGGTGGGATCAGTGGGGTGGGGTCCACAGATCACCAGGGATTTCAGACTTGGGGAGTGAGGAATGCCACCCGCGATTGGGCTCCATGCAGTCCACTGGACCACCAGGGATATTGGACTTCGGGCGGGGATACAGTTATGCCCACGATCGGGCTAATCATGGTCCACTGGACCACCAGAGATATTGGACTTTGGGGGGGATGTCTGATGCCCACGATCGGGGCATGAGGGGGCGCCGCCAGGTGTGGCGGGAACAGGTGATGGTCACCCACAGGTGTCAGCTGCTGTGTTGTGCCCTGCAATGTGGCAGCTCACCTGTGGGTGGCCCTCGACTTGTTCCTTTTTTTTAGGTGTAAATTTGTGTGTGCAGGTGCAGGTAGGGGTTGCGCCTGTATAACTCTGCACGGCCCGGGCTGAATATCAGGCTGTGCAGTTTATGCATGGGCACGCCCCCACTACCTGTGCCTGCATACATTACTGATGTGCCCTGCAAATTGGGATTTGTGCGGGCGTGACTTTTCCTTTTAAATATCGTGACCGGTTGCATCAGTGGGTTGTGCATGGCGCAACACTGTGCTACAAAGTAACCCTTTGAATATCTGGGCCCAAGTGTTCATTTTCTGCTCTGAGGGCCATTATTATGGATACATTCTTTGTATTCACTGTACTTCTGAATGCATCTTTTGGGAAAAAGTGTGTGCTTTTGATTACAGTTACAGTCAGCAGTTCCGCTTGCATTTCCATTACCGTTTGCATTACGCGTTTCTGTTTACGGCACCATGTGTGTTACCCTTTGTGTTTGTGTTTGCACTTCCATTTGCGTTACTGTTACCATTTGCATTTCCATTACTGGTTTTGTTTGCGTTTCCTTTTGCATCACCATGTGCATTACTATTTGCGTTTGCATACACGCTTCCATTTGAGTTTCCATTTGCATTTCTCTTTCCTTTGGCATCATTGTTGGTGTTACCGTAAGTGTTTGCATTTCCAATTGTGTTACCTTGACTGTACGCGTTACCATTAACATTTGTGTACATGCTTCCATTAAAAGTGTAGTAATTTTATAACCAGAGGGAGTGAGATACAACTGAATTTGCTTGATTGTTGGGGTTGAGACCTAGGATTTAGAGGGATATTTTTGCAATATTTTAAAAGTGTCCTGCTGGCTGAGTAGTTAAGTTTTTATGCCTGGTTTCACTGAAAGATTTTGTGTATTGGAATCAGACAGCAGCCTGCCTACATTGAAAGGCCCGCTTACATCACAGGTGTCACTAGTCAATCAGTTGGCTCTGGGTGGGGTTCATCACTGCTGTTTTAGGCATCATTCACAGTTAGAAGCCAGTCAGTCTGACTTTTGCTTTGTCTGAAGCTGAGAACCTAGCAACACTGCAAAGAACAAACTAAAACTTCATTTAGGAGCTGGAAACTTAGTAAGGCATAATATTGTAAAACAGCGGAGCTACGCTTTCTACAAAGAGTTTCATTTTTTTTCCTATATTGGCATTAAGCAGAGAATTGCAGGATTCCATTAAAAGTGTAGTAATTTTATAACCAGAGGGAGTGAGATACAACTGAATTTGCTTGATTGTTGGGGTTGAGACCTAGGATTTAGAGGGATATTTTTGCAACATTTTAAAAGTGTCCTGCTGGCTGAGTAAAGTTTTTATCCCTGGTTTCACTGAAAGATTTTGTGTATTGGAATCAGACAGCAGCCTGCCTACATTGAAAGGCCTGCTTATATCACAGGTGTCACTAGTCAATCAGTTGGCTTAATTCTTAAGATTTTCAGTGCAGGAAGAGTGTAAAGCACAGCTGACTTATTTTGGGGCTGACCGCTTTCAGAGCACAAACCACCAGGCTGTTTTGGGGCTGGGGAGGGTTACCTGTGTCTGAGTTGGATGTCTGGATTTTTCTCTGTTTGATTAGCAGGGTATTTTCTCTGTCAAATTGTTGTGTAGGGCATCTTGCTGACAGGAAGGCACTCATCGCAGTGCTGGGTCAGAGCTTTTAGCTGATTGATTTGCGAGGGCACAGTTTAGGCCCAACCCATTCCCACCCCTCACCCCACCCACTCCTGGAAATAGTTCCTTTATACCTGGGGTTCTGACATCATTTCCTCAAGAGTGCAAGGTGCATATCACTGTCATATCCTCTCTAGCACACTGCACTGACAATATAAGCATACACATTGTATAATATATATATTTCTATATAACAAACCAATCTCACACACACACACACACACACAAAAAAAGTAGATAAACATGTGGGGAGTAGTACAATGTAATGGCTGTGGGGCAGCAGTCTTCCGGGAGTCTTTCTGGAGGCTGAGATGCTGCCCTATTTGCAGACAACTCTCTGCCCTGAGGGAGGAAGTTGTCCATCTTCAGGCCATGCTGGACAGTAGTAAGGGAACCTTCCCCCAGGCCACACTGGACGGTAGGAAGGGAACCTCCCCCATCCAGGGAGCACCAGAGCCACCACCACTACCTCAGAGGTTGTGAAGAAAACACAGCAGTTGGACCACAGTGGGCTCAGAAAGAGTGAGGATGGTGGAACAGAGGCACACCCAGTCAGTTGTTCCACTCCACAATCCATACACCATTCTGGGGGAGCATAGCTCCCCTATGGATGCACCCACAGAGGAGACTAAGGAGGCTGAGGACAGCTGTCACAAGGGAAGCCCACAGGAAAGAGACAGAGGACACCACAAGGAAAGGAAGCAGCTCCTGGTGGGGGACTCAATTAATAGGGGGATAGAACTGGGGGGAGCAGGGAAAACTGAGGTAAGGTGCCTGCCTGGTGCCATGGCTTGGAGGGACAGGAAGCGCATCCTCAGGATCACGGGAACAGCTGCACGGGAGTCTGAGCTGGATGTCATTGTCCACCTAGGGACAAATGACTTGGCTCATCATGAGATTAGAGCAGTGCAGAAGGACTTTGTAGAATTGGGGAGGGGCCTAAGACAAGTAGCACACACAGTATCCTTCTCAGAGGTGCTGCCTGTCAATGGCATGAGTGAGGTGAGGGTACTTTGCACCATGCAGTTTAATGAATGGTTGAAAAAATGGTGTGGAGCACAGGGATTTGGCTTCATTGGGGACTGGGGTTCCACCTGGAGGGACACCAGCCTATACTGGCAGGATGGTCTGCATCTGTCTAGGAAGGGAACAAGTCTTTTGAGCAATCGGTTTAAGTGCTTCATTGGCAAGCTTTCAAACTAGTCAAGGGGGGAGGCACTGATAAGCAGCAGGAAAATCCTGACCTCCCCCTACAAAACAGGGTACTAAATGAGAAAAAGACCATGGTAGAAAGGTCAGTGGGGGATGCTGCAACAGAAGGTAAAGCCATCAAAAAATGGAGAGCAATGAGTACCAATGCCCGTAGTCTGAGTAACAAGCTTCCTGAATTACTGGCCTTGATGGGGGGAGGAACATCTGGATATCGTGGCAGTCACAGAAACATGGTACACACAAAACCATGACTGGGATGTAAACATACCAGGATACACTATCTACAGAAGGGACAGGGAGGGTAAAAGAGGAGGAGGAGTAGCTCTTTACATAAGGGAAGAAATCAAAGCAACAGAACAAAAGGGTAAACAGGGAGGAGAAGAAGCACTGTGGGTAAATCTGGAGACCAGCTATGGCACCACAATATGCACAGGGGTTGTATACAGACCCCCTTCTCAGGGGGAGGAAATGGACAAGGAAATGATAGAAAGTATACTTAGAATGGCAGAATGCAAAAATAATTCCTATTTACAAAGGAAATGGTGATACTACCTTGCCCACAAATTATGGGCCTATCGCATTGTTATCTGGCCTATCCAAGATTTTGGAGAAGCTGGTGCAGAAACAACTTATTGACTTCTTGGAGGAACATTCCTAACTTACAAAATACCAGTCAGGATTTCACAGAGGTTTCTCCACGGGCACCGTGCTCACAGACATGGTAGATATTGTAGCATCTAAAATGGAGGATGCCATGTCTGTGGGCACGGTGTTCGTGGATTTATCTAAGGCTTTTGATACTGTGGCCCATGACCTGCTGGGGGAACGTTTGGAAGAACTAGGAAATGGAACAGTGTCATTAAATTGGTTTAAATCCTACCTGGAAAAAAGAACCCAACAAGTATACATTGATGGTACTCTATCAGAGAGAGCTATGGTAACACGTGGAGTGCCCCAGGGTTCGATCTTAGGGCTAACTCTCTTTCTCATATATATAAATCAGTTAGTGGATAGTGTCAAAAACTCAAGTACTCGTCTATATGCAGATGATACTATACTGATTTCAGGTGGTAAAACCCCAGAACTTATGGGAAAGTACCTACAGGAAGACTTTACTGGGCTTTGTACATGGCTATCCAACTCTGGGTTAATAGTTAATAGTAAAAAACAAACTTGATGATATTCCAGAAACAGGGAAAAGAATTGAATGTAGGAAATAAACAAATTCAAATAAAAACACTACAAAATGAAATTTTGGCACAAGTTAAGGAATATAAATACCTGGAGTATGGATCGATAACCAGTTAAAGTTTGACTCTCATATAACTAATACATTATTAAAGATACATAAAAAGCTGGGGGCATTTAGACATTCCAGCTTTTGTATGAATAGATTAATGAGAGAGACTGTGATAAATCAGCTTATTCTTCCCGTGTTGGAGTATGGTAGCCATGTGTATGGCCTAGCTTCAAAAAAGTTTTCTTTCTAAGATAGATGTAATGTATAATCGTTTGGCTCGATTTATATTAAAAAAAAGGATTATTATGAACATCACTGTAAACTATATGAGGAGTTGGGATGGATGACTCAGGATAGCAAAATGAAAATTATTTGGGCCCAGCAGGTATATAAAGTTATAAATACAAGTCAGCCACTGTATCTTTGTGAAAAATTGGAAAATAAAACTTATAACTATAACATGAGAAGTTCGATTACCAGGAGTTTTAAGTCCCCTAAACTAAAGAACAAATTTAGTTATATGCGATTCCCCATAATTATGAATAGGTTATGGACCTCATTAAAACCATATACAGCAAACCAGTATGAATCTATCAAAGGGTTTATATTTACTTTAAAAGTTGGATTAAAGGTAAAATGTAAGTGTCTGGGATAAACTTGGTTTTATTGCAATATATCGTTATTGTTTATGTCATGTTAAATGATATTGTAATGTTAAATTTGTTAAATTAATATTTTTTGTGAAATTATATGTATAAGTATGTATTTATGTTTTATACACAGGACCATCTTGAAAATAGGATTCGTCCTAATGATGTGAAAATGTCATCTACTATCCTGTATAAAAATAAAGGTTTTTACTACTTACTAGAAAAAGGGGAGATATTGCTGATGGGTGATCTGAATATGCCAGATCCTAACTGGAGTGCAGTTGCAGCAGCCACTTCTAAGAGTGGGGTTATTCTAGATGCCCTACAGGGGGCATGCCTTAGACAACTAGTATTGGAGCCCACTCGAGAGGGAGCAATCTTAGACCTAGTTCTCTCAAATGGAGATGAAGAGAGAATCACAGATGTAGAAGTGGGTAGCCATCTGGGAACTAGCGATTATCGAACAGTATGGTTCACAATAAACACAGCAATAGAGTCAAGCCATACAAAGACAAAGGTACTGGATTTTAGGAGGGCTGACTTTGTAAAAATGGGTGAGTGCCTAAGGAATGCACTAGCAAATGGGCAGGAAGGAGGGGTGGAAGAATAATGGCGAATAATAAAAACTCCCATCACAGAGGTATCAAGCCTTTGTGTAAAGCAAATATACAAAACGAAACAAGGTAAGAAACCACTATGGTTCTCAAAGGAAGTGGCAGTGAAGGTTCGAGAGAAAAAGAAAGCATTCAGGAAGTACAAGGAATCACAGAAGGAGCAGGACAGAGAACTGTATCAGTTAAAGCAAAGGAAGCTGGAAGGCAGTCAGAACAGCAAAGGCCCAAACCAAGGAAAAGATAGCCAACTCGTTAAGAAGGGGATAAACCTTTATAGGTACATCAGGGAGGAAGACCAAGGAGGGATAGTGAGGCTTAATAAAGGGAGGGAGGGTGGGCAGAGGGTGACTGTGAAAAGGCAGAGATACTAAACAAATATTTTTGCTCAGTATTTACAAAGGAAGAGGGAGGTACCTAAACAAACAGTAGAAACACTCTGGATACAGAAGTTGATACCAACCCATTTACAGAAGAAAGGGTTCTGAAAGAACTCTTAAAACTGAAGGTGGACAAAGCAATGGGGCCTGGTGGGATTCATCCCAGAATTCTAAAAGAACTAAGGGTAAAACTAGTGACACCACTGACTACCCTTTTTAACAAATCATGGGAGGATGGGGTGGTACCTGAGGACTGGAGGAGGGCAGATGTGATTCCCCTTCACAAAAGTGGGAGCAAGGTAGAAGCAGAAAACTACAGACCTGTTAGTTTAACCTCAGTGACAGGGAAAATGATGGAATCACTTCTGAAGGAAAGAATTGTTGAGTATCTAGAGGCCAGAGGGGCACAGGACCCTAGTCAGCATGGATTCACAGCGGGAAGGTCATGCCAGACGAATCTGATAGATTTCTTCGACTGGGTGACCAAAGTAGTAGATCAGGGAGGGGCTGTGGACATGGCCTACCTAGACTTCAGCAAGGCATTTGACACAGTCCCTCACAAAAGATTAATATACAAGTTAGCCAGCCTGGGAGTGGATCCCAAAATGACAGCCTGGGTAAAGAATTGGCTGGGGAATAGGACACAAAGAGTAATAATAAATGGAGTCCACTCTGAAAAAAGGGGGTTTAGTAGTGGGGTACTGCAGGGTTCAGTATTAGGACCAGTCCTCTTCAATGTCTGTATAAGTGACATTGCAGAGGGACTGGAAGGAAAAGTATGTCTCTTTGCAGATGACACAAAGATCTGCAACAGAGTTCATGCACAAGGTGGAGTGGAAAGGATGAGAAGGGACTTGGCAAGGTTAGAGGAATGGTCAAATGTATGGCAGCTTAGATTCAATGCTAAGAAGTGCAAGGTAATGCACCTGGGAAACAAAAACCCAGGGGAAGAGTACACAATGGGGGGTGAGATACTAACAACAACAAAAATGGAAAGGGACCTGGGGGTAGTCATATCAGATGACCTAAAGGTGTGCAAGCAATGTGAGAGGGCAGCAAGGAGGGCTGGGGGGATACAGGGATGCATAGGGAGAGGCATCACCAGTAGAAAACAGGAAGTTATTATCCCTCTGTACAGACAGCTAGTGGGACCCCATCTGGAGTACTGCATGCAGTTCTGGAGACTGAATCTCTGCAAAGACACAGACAGGATGGAGGCTGTCCAGAGGAGGGCAACTAAAATGGTGCAGGGTCTGCACCAGAAGACATATGAAGAGAGACTTAAGGAGCTTAATATGTATAGCCTCGAGGAAAGGAGGTAGAGGGGGGACATGATAGAAACTTTCATGTACCTCAAGGGAATCAACAAAGTCCAAGAGGGTAGCATCTTTCAAAAAAAGAGGTGTGCAAGAACAAGGGCACAATTTGAAGATAGAAGGGCGGCTCAGAGGTAATTTAAGGAAGTATTTCTTCACAGAGAGTGTGGTAGGGTATGGAACGGCTTCCAGAGGAGGTTGTGGAGTCACAAACAGTGGTGGAATTCAAGCATGCATGGGACAGTCATAAGGCAATTCTAGGGGTGGGGGTAGGAAGAAGTAGGCTGCTGGTTAACTAGGATCTGCAGCTTACCCATCAGGTAGGGAAATGGGTAGACTGGGTGGGCCAAGCGGTCCTTATCTGCCATCAAATTCTATGTTTCTATGCTTCCATTTGCATTTCTGTTTCTGTTACTCTTCCCTTTGATGTCATTGTTGCTGTTACCATTACTGTTTGCATTTTCAATTGCATTACCATTACTGTTTGCATGTTCGTCACCGTTTTCATTTCTGTTGGCCTTAGTATTTGCATTTTGTGTAGCGTTTCCATCGTCTATTGTGTTACTGTTTCCTTTTGCATCGCCATTGTCTTTACCGTTTGCATTTCTGTGTGCAGTTCTCTTACCATTTGCATTTTCATTACTATTTGCGTTTCCGTTGGCGTTAGCATTTGCATTACTGTTTTCATTACCCTTTGCATTTCTGTTGCCTTTAGCATTTGCGTTACTGTTTGCATTACCATTTCTGTTTTCATTAACATTTGCATTTGCGTTTCTCTTACCGTTCATGTTAACTTTTATGTTTGCATCACCATGTGTGTTACCATTTGCACTTGCGTTTGCATTACTGTTACTACTTTCCAGTCACTATTTACAGTGCACATTCTCAAAAAGAAGGGAAATTCATGGCAAAAAACTCTGTTTAATGCATCAGTTAGGGTTGTTCCACAACGACAAAAGCAAGGAAATTTGGTGTTAAGGTTGAAAACCCTAACTGAGCATTCCCCCCCACCCCCACCACCACCACACACACACACACACACATACATGTAAGTAAGGGAAGGGCCAAGGCAACACAACCAATCACACACAACCAGCAACAGGTCAGAGAACTAACATACAACTATCTAAACCACAAAACCACACACCCATGCTACTGTTGGGCTCTGGCATGGGGTTGTCACTGCTAACTCTGATCCCAGACATTCCAAGCACTGTAAAACACATATCTCTACATACAACTGGGCATCTTTGGCCACACACTGCCACCAACACATAACACACACAACACGTAAGGGGTGGGAAATTCAGACTGCGCCAGGCAGGGGTGCAAGCCTGGGTGCAGCACAACTGGGATGAGCCAGGGCATGGACCAGGTGATATTCAATGGTGCTGCACCATGGCTCAGCACCATTGAATATGGCACTGAGGGTGCATGCACTGCACATGGAGCAGTGGCACTGCACCAGTGCAAGTGGCAGAAGGGGAGCAGGGGGATGTGCCAGCACAAGTGAGGTTGTGCTAGGTGCAGCAACTGCAATATTCAGCTGTGGGCATGCAAATGAGTCCATTATGCATGCAAGGTGCAAATGGGGCCATTTGCATGTCATTATGGCCCCATTTGCATACAGTGCGCTGATCCCCAGTGACTTGCACCTGGTGCCCTGCCAGGCTGCAGCCGTCGGGGACTGATGCCCTGCTGCCCCTCGGCGGTCTCCGCTCCCGGTCGCCCGATCATGGGCATATGTATAATACATCCCCGGTGGTACAGTGGACCACATCCCAATGCCTGATTGTGGGCATAATTTATTTAACTCCCTGGTGGTCCAGTTGACTGCAGTACAATGCCTGATCATGGGCATAGAATATATAGCTCCCTGGTGGTCCAGTGGACTGCATTCCATCACCCTGAACATGGGCTTATGTGAAATAACTCTCTGGTGGTCCAGCAGACCACTGTCCATCAGCCAATTATGGGCTTATGTGAAATATCTCCCTGGCGGTCCAGTGGAACCCCCCCAGCACCCGATCATGGATGGAGTCACCGTGATCCAGTGGTCCCTCCCCACCCACCACTGGGGGCCCCAGCACTAGCACCCCAATCAGTGGCGGGTGGCAGCACCCAGCCCACATGCACGCTGCCGCCAACTGACGGCATACTGTGTGTATGTACACCTATTGGTCCACTGCATGGACCAATGGGCATGCAGACCATACCGTACTACACAGGTCTGAAATGTGAATGAACGTTCATTCACATTTTGGGCCTGTGTAGTACAGTATGGTCTGTACACCCACTGGCCCATGCAGTGGAGCAATAAGTGTACAGACACTACTGCACGCTGTCAGTCGGTGGGCAGCCAGGCAGCATGCAGGTGGGATGCTGCCACCCACCGCTGTCTGGGGGTGCTGCATGGTGGGGCCTCAGTGGGTGGTGAGGGGTACCACTGAATCACCAGGATTTAATTTGGTGAATCCACCCATGATCAGGCGCTGGGGGGGGTTTCCATTGGACCACCAGGGAGATATTTATCTTATGCCTGCAATGGTGCAATGGACAGCGGTCCACTGGACCACCAGGGATATAAAAACATATGTCCGTGATCTGGCAATGAGGAGGCACAGTGCTCCCAGGCAGGGAGCATATGGGCAGTGTTCTGGGTGGGTGGGTGGCCACCCACAGCTGGCGGCTGCCATGTTGCACTCTGCAATACAGCAGCACGCTTGTGGGTGGCCAGGACTTGCTCCTGGTTTTACCAGGCACATCTTTGCACACCCCTGAGGGGCGCAAGGTGGGTTTGTGTCAGCATATATGCCGCACATCCCAGGATGTGCCGCATATGCATGGGCACGCCCCCGCACTTGTGCCACATACATTACTGATGCGTCCCAGGGCATTGGGAGTCGCGCAGTGCAACTTGCCCCTTTGAATATTGCGCTAGGGTTAAGCATGGTGCAAGCCTGTTGCACCATGTGCAACTCTTTTGAATATCCCACCCATGGTATTTTGGGGTTCACAATATCCAAAACAGGATTTTACACATTACTAACATACTAACATACTAAAATGCCAGCAGAATAGGCCTAACGGTCTTTCATGTCTGCTCGTTTGGTCAGCCCCCACCCTGGGTGCTGACCTTGCTGTCCCCCTCGCCTTCTCTGGCTTCTCCCTTCCCAGTTCTGGATATTCTTGCTGCATTGGATTTTGCTTCCTGAACCCTTCCCCTGTACCTGTCCCACCCCCTCTTGAACCCCTCCACTGTCTCTGCCTCCACCAGCCCCCTAGGTAGTGCATTCCATGGCTCTACCACCCTCTCAGTGAAGTAGCACCTCCTCCTTTCTCCCCTGAATCTTCCCCCCTCCAGCTTCCACCCATGCCGTCTAGTGGCCCCTTCCTCCTTCCTTCGAAGCACCCTCACTGTTCCTCCCCTATTTACCCTCTTCATGTACCTGAAGACCTCTATCATGTCCCCCCGGTCCCTTCTCTCTTCCAAAGTGTACATATTTAGCTCTTCGAGCCTCTCCTCATAGGTCCTGTCCCCCAAGCCCCAAATCATTTTGGTTGCCCTCCTCTGGACCCTCTCCAGGAGGTTAATGTCCCTCTTTAAGTGTGGCCTCCAAAACTGCATACAGTACTCCAGGTGCAGCCTCACCAAGCAGTTATACAGGGGGAGTATCACTTCCCTCCTTCTGGAGGTGATCCCCCTAGCGATGCATCCCAGCATCCTGTTGGCCTTGGCCCTGATATACCCTGATATACTTTCGAAAATCACTTTTGCTAATGTCGCAGTGTTGTGATATGCATTTGCGACACATCTGTCTTTGTGACAATATTTTGTGACACTATTTTCTATGCTTTTGCAAATCTGACACTGTGGTGTCTTCCGTTGACAACAGTATTTTGAGACACTATTTTATATGCTTTTGCAAATGCAACACTTTTGTCTCTTCCGTTTGCTACACTTTAATGTTTGTGGAAGTATTTTGCGACAGTATGCTCCTGATGACTGCACATCTTTGCCATCATCCTGCAAGCAAATGGTTGGGTCCTTTGGGCTGACATTTGCAGGGTGGCAAGCCCTAGTCCCATAGATCTGCCTTTTCATGCTTTGGTGCTACAATACTTAAGCTTGACAAACTTACACTGTTCCAAAATTGTGCAATTTGCCATAGACTAACATTGTGATGCCCATGATTTTTTTTCACCACCCATATCTTGGAAACGAAGTGAGGTACACCATTTTTGCTACTGCTAGCTGAAGTTAGATTTCTTACCTACTTGCTACGTTAACAAAAATATGCACCTCCTGCTGGTTGTGTGTGATTGCTTGTGTTGTCTTGGTCCTTCCCCTACTTGCATGTATGTGTGTGTGTGGTGGTGGGGGGGGGAATGTTAGTTAGGGTTTTCAACCCTAACACTGAATTTCCTTGCTTTTGTCACTGTGGAACAACCTTAACTGATGCATTAAACAGAGTTTTTTGCCATGAATATATATATATGTATAGATTACAGGCAAAAAGCTCTATTTAATGCATTGTTGTTGTTCTATCAGCAAAAAGCTAGGGCCTTGTTGGCTGAGTTCTCACCTCCCAGTTTACCTTCAACCGGCATCGAGGTGTGTTGGGGTCATCGGCCCTCACTCTCACCCCATCACATGTGTAAAGAAGCTGAGGTATAGGAGAATGGGGTGAGAGTTAGGACCGATGACCCCAACGCGCACCCGTATGCCGGTTGGGGGGTGGGCTGGGGTCCAAGGGGCTTTCAACCCTAACCATGAATTTCCTAGCTTTTTTTGCTGTGGAACAACCCTAACTGATGCATTAAACAGAGTTTTTTGCCTCTAATTTCCCTTCTTTTTGAGAATGAGGATGATAAATAATGAAAGGAATGCAGTGGCGGCAGCGTGGATCCCTTCGGGCCCTATGCTCCTTCCACGTGATATCTTGTTACACAGTAACAGGGACTGCAAAGCAAATGCAAACGGCAACAGTAATGCACATGGGAAAGCAAACGTAAATTGCAAAGCAAACATTAATAGAAACACAAGCATAAAGTGATGCCGAAGCAAACAGTTACGTAAATGGAGACATCAAACAGAAGTGCATACAGAACGCAACTGGTAACACACACATTCATGGTACCACAATTGTAAATGAAAATGGTAACATTAACACCAAAGTAAACAGAAACACAAGCACATATGAAAATGCAAACCGTAACACACACTCATGGAACCACAACTGTAAATGCAAATGGTTATGGTAATAGCAACAATAAAGCCAATAAAAACAGAAACGCAAGCACATACGAAAGCGCAAACTGTTACACATAAGGTCATGGTATCGCAATAGTAAACGTAAATGGTAACAGTAACAGGAACAGTAAAGACAACAGAAACAGAAATGCAAGTGCATATCAAAACGCAAACCGTTACGCACATGGTGGCGTAGACGGGAACGGTGATTCGAATGGTAACAGAAGCGCAACTGGAAACGATAACTGTCACAGTAACAAAAGGGCAACCCTTCTTTTCCCCAAAAACTGCACTGAAAAAACTAATTGAAAACAAAGAATGTATGCATTATAATTGACTTCAGGGCAGAAAAGTATGACTTGGAATACTAAATTGCTTATATCTCAGGAACCATGTGACATAGGAAAAAAATTACAATTTTGTATGAATTATTACTTTCCTAGCTAGTTTTGTGCTTAGCCCTCAACTGAGGTGCTAAGCACTTTTTTGATAAAAAGTTCATATCTCACACTGTTTCTGAGATACGGGCCCTGAAAGATGCGACGGATGCCATAATGTTATCCTATGGGAAAAATCATCAACTTCAGAATGCTGTCACTTTGCCACCCTGTAATACTTTTTCTCCAAACTACCAAAAGGCACATTTGTAGGATGTTGGCTTTCTTCTCTCCAAATTTCAGCCCAAAAGACCAAACCATTATTTTCCAGCAGAGCGGCAAAGAATTCCTGTAATATGGCAGACGCTGTAATGTTATCCTATGAGAAAAAC
Source organism: Neoceratodus forsteri (assembly GCA_016271365.2). Classification (NCBI taxonomy): domain Eukaryota; kingdom Metazoa; phylum Chordata; order Ceratodontiformes; family Ceratodontidae; genus Neoceratodus; species Neoceratodus forsteri. Next base: position 914,011,387 of record CM057452.1, on the reverse strand, counting down.
TGCCAACTTCATAGTGCCGCAACTTTGCCACCCTATAATAATTTTTGACCAATCCACTAAAACACACATCTGTGGGATGTTGCCTTTCTTCCCTCCAAATTTCAAGTAAAAAGACCAAACCATTTCTGAGATATTCAATGTCAAAGATTGGCAAAATTTCCCTATCAATTCCATTATAAAAAAATCTGGCCATCTTGTCCCTATTTTGCAATCAAAGTTCATGATCAAAGAATCTCAGGATCAAAGAATTTGCAGCCTCAGGATCAAAGAATTTGCAGGCTCATGAACAAAGAATAAAAAATTGAATAATTCAAAAAATAGAAGCAATTGCAGTAAACCATGGTTCAATAGAACGAAGTCCCCTGAGTAAAATCCACTCTCATTTGACTTCCTAGGACACCCCTTGGCTAAGAAAATTGAATTTTAAATTGGGCCATCTTGTCCCTCACTCGCGATGCAAGATCACGATCAAAGAATCTCACGATCAATGAATTTGCATCCTCACGATCAAAGAATTTGCAGGCTCACGAACAAAGAATAAAAAATGTAATAAATCAAAAAAATTGGAGGAATTGCAATAAGCCACCACCATGGTTTGACAGAACGAAGCCCCCTGAGTAAAATCCACCCTCATTTGACTTCCTATGGCACCCATGGGCTGAGAAAAATGATTTTTAAATTCAGCCATCTCATCCCTCACTCACGATGCAAGATCACGATCAAAGGGCCTCACGATCAAAAAATTTGCAGGCTCACGACCAAAGAATAAAAAAGGGTGAAACGCGATTTATTCACTGATTTGAACCAAACCAATGGCATGGTTTGACAGAACGGACACTCCTGAGCAAAACAAGCCCTCATTTGTGTCCCAAGCCCACACCTGAGCTGAGATATTAGTGTTTTAGGTCACGATGCAAGATCAAGATCAAAGAATCTCACGATCAAAGAATTTGCAGGCTCTCGATCAAAGATCGTTAGCGAGCTGCGAATTAAGATTTTAAAAGCTTATAACTCTATTTTTTGGATGGAACCAAAGCCATGGCTTGATAGATCAGGGTCCCCTGAGTCAAATCCATCGAAGTTTTACTTCAGAAGTGACCCCTGAGCCGAGATATTTGTGTTTGTGTGATTGGAAAACTGAAAACAAGATGGCGGACCTCACAGTCAGAGAATTTTAAAAATTCCTCGGGAACAAAGATTCTTGAACTGTGAGGCTGCAAATTCTTTGATTTCCAGGTGAGACCAGATGGCCAGAACCCCCATTCTTTGATCGCAAGATATACATATACATTTTCCCATTGACTTATAATAGGAACTTAAAAGTGCCATAACTTTTGAATGCCTTAATATTTTTTCACCAAATAAAAAATGGCATGTTCAGACACCAAAGTTCTTTCAAACAAGCCATCCTGCAGAGCAGCACACCACACAACAGCTGTGAAGGAGCACATTAAGAATTCCAAAAGGTGCCTCCAAAAATGGATAATTTTGCATTTTTCAGTGCTTTCGTACACGAAGACCAGCACTCTGACACAAACACAATCTGGCAAATCAAGAGATCTAGTGTGCCCCAATGTGTGTACCAAATTTCAGGTAAATCCATTGAATGGGTCCGAAGTTATTAATGTCCAAACTTTTGACTTTAGTATGTAACTGGCCGCTCAACCCTAACTATAGTGGCACAACTGTGCCACTATAATATATATATATATATGTATGTATATGTATATATATGTATATGTATATGTATAGCCATAGACCTCCCCAGCCCCAGTCAATCATCCCAATGCTGTGACAGGTGCACAGTATAAAATTAATATTGATTTCCTCTACAATCCAGAAAACCCTTGCATCACATAATACCAAATTCAATATGGCATTTACATTGGAAATATTAAACATATGTTTCTATTGCTGTGTTTTGCCCATGTTTTAAACTTTGTCACTCTGGTGCTGCTTCATTCAAATTATGTAATTATCTCTGGGTCTGTTGATAACTATCTCCAGATGTTACTCATATTGCAGAAAATGAATACTCTCCCCAGGTTTTCTCCATTAGTTAGTCAGGACACCACAAGACAGAAGGTTAGAATAATGAAACAGAGATTACCCATGTAGTCTTTGATAGTTTGCTGGAAAGATAAACCAACCAAATCCAATGATTTGTTTCCATTTTCTCCATCTTAAGTTAGCTGACTAACTGCAACATCTGTCCTATTCTCTCATCTGTCTCACTCTTTCCCTTTCTATACATGTTGTTACGTACACCCAGCCCCACCCTCCACAGATTGATCACTGAAAGTAAGCCTCCAGTATCTCTGGAAGTTACCATAGCAGACATGAAATGGAGAGTAAAAATCTAAACAACTGTTGTTTTCACCTTTTAGTTCTGTGTTTGGCTGATTTCCCATGCACTCCACCATATTGTTTGTGTGCATCTAACTGAATATTCATGATGACATGCATGCTCACAGTCACAGCTCTCCCCTGACATAACATCCCTACACCTGCACATTTCTCACTTGAACATGTTTGCATGCTGAAACCAACTAAGTTTAAAATTTTAATGAATTTTTACTGCTTGTTTTACAAGATGACTGAAAATTAAACATTTTGAATGGTGAATGGATCAGCCAGAGCAGTCTCTGATAGTCTCAGTGACCCTCCATATATTTGTGTTCATAAGCAAAAGTTATCTGCCCTTTCCTAAGCTCTGTATCCCACAATACTTATGCACTAATTTGTTCCATGAGTGCTGCATGTGCAATTGGCATGGGCGAGGCTGTGGTGGCCTACAATGAGGCTATCTCCAAGGCACTTGATGCCATTTCAACATCTGTATATGACCTAGATCCTTTCACTTGAGACACCCATGGTTTTGTGGGGCTCTCAAGGAGATGAAGATCAAGGGTCAGAAGTTGCAGTGTTGCTGACGGAAGTTCCGGTCCATGGAGGACAGACTGGCTTTGAGAAATCATTATCATGATTATCAAAGGGCAATTGACCATAAGAAGGCAGAGTTCCTGTCCAGGAAGATTGCTGCAGGGAAGAACAGACATGCTCAGCTCTTTCAGGCTGTAGACAGACTACTTAACCAATCTGTCTACAGGTGAAAAGAGCTTTTTCAATCGCACTGTGCAAATAGTTCACTCTGTTCTTCTCTGACAGGGTGTCCTCTATTCAGGCCGGGATCACCCCAGTGAGAGTAGGTCAACCCCACAGTGATGGGCCTGGGCGTGATAGGGGCACTCCCATTGTCTGGGGGAAGTTTCGGCCTGTGGAGGTGGCTGAGGTCATTGAGGTGATTTCAAAACTGTGGCCTACCTGTTGTGAACTAGACCCTGGCCTGACTCAGCTCCTCGTGGGATTTGCTGTGGCCATTGGTCCAGTGTTCACTGGGATAATCCAATGCTCGCTCTCAGAGGGGCTTTTTCCCCAATGCCTTGAAGGAGTGGTTGGTGAAGCCACCTTTGAAGAAACCATCATCCGACCTGGATGTCCTGGTGAATTGTAGACCGATCTCCAAACTCCCATTTTTAGGGAAAGTTGTTGAGAAAGTGGTGGGACTGCAGCTTGAGACACACCTAATAGTCTTTGACATTTATGAGCCATTCCAGTCCAAATTTAGGGCCAGGCACAACACTGGGATAGTGCTAGTTCTGGCCCATAATGATCTCCTCAGGTTAAGAACTAGTGGGGAGTGATCAGTTCTCATTCTCCTCGATCTCTCATCAGCATTTGACACCGTGGACCACATTGTGCTAATGGATTGCCTTGGAGAGTATTGTGGACTCACCAAAATAGTCATCCACTGATTTGAGTCCTTTCTCTTGGACAGGAGGCAATGGGTAGTGATGGGGAATTTCTCCTTCTCCTTGAAACCCCCATTGTATGGAGTTCCTCAGGGTTTAATCCTGTTGCCGATGCTGTTGATGGTGCACATGCTGCCTCTGGGTGATATCTTAGATGATACAGTTTGGGTTTTCACTGCTGTGTAGATGATACCCAAAAGTATGTGTCATTTGCCCCTGGAACAAATGTCACCCTGGAAGTGCTAAATAAGTACCAGTCCGAAATCCAGGACTGGATGTCCTCTAACTGGCTGTGACTGAACCCCAAGAAGATGGAGGTGCTGGTGGTTGAGCCAGGTCATGGCATGATGGTAGTGCTGCCAGGGTGGCAACAGGATTATTCCTTGGTTCTACCCCGTTGATGGCATCCCCCAAGGTTAAAAATCTGGGCACCATCCTTGATGATGGACTGACATTTGATGCTCAGATGTCATCTGTGGTCCAAAGTGGTTTTTACCACTTAAGGAATGTGGCCCGGATCAGACCCTTGATTCTGCCTGAGGACCTGCCACCACTGGTACACACCTTTGTTACATCCAGGCTGGATTACTGTAATGCTCTATACTTCGGGGTCAGTGGAGGGAACCTCTGCCAGCTACAGCTAGTGCAGAACGCAGCAGCCAGATTGCTGATGGGCCTACTTAGGTCCCGTCATGGAGCTCTGGGCCTGCAGGATCTGCACTGGCTGCCGGTCAGGTGAGGGTCATCTTCAAAGTGGACTAGTTCACTTATAGGGCCCTATATGGCTCTGGCCCCGGCTACCTATCTGACCTCCTTACCCCTACCACACCGGCTCGCTCTCTCAGTTCCTTCACCAGGGCCTCCTAGCAGTTACGAGGGCCAGGCTGAAAACCTCAAGTGATCATGCATTCAAGGTAGCCGGCTTGGCCCTCTGGAACTTGCTTCCAACATCTTTGAGTGAGACCCATCAGTGGAGGTATTTAAGAAGGGCCTGAAAGTCTACCTCTTTAATAAAGCCTTTTTTGAGGATAGTAGTTGATTTATATTGATTTTACATTGATTTTATTTAATATTTATTGATTGATAATGTATGTTGTTTTATATTGTATCTTGTCTGCTTACCCTGTCTATAAATTGTAAGGTGCCTAGAGCCTCCGGGATTGGGTGCCGCATAAATAAATTACTTACCTACTTATTTACTTACCTGTCTGCAGGATGACTCACAACATATTCATCCCTACTAGAAGAGTGGTCAAGGGTATAGCAGCTGGGTTTCAATGCAAAAAAAGTACAGAATAATCCAGTTAAGGCACAGAAACCTGGGGAAGAGTACAAAATGTGTGGAGTGGTATTGACTACCAAGGAAAGAGACATGGGGATAATCATATTGGATGACCTAAAGGTGGCCAGGCAGTGTGACAAGGTGGTAGGGAGAATGAGTGGGATGCTAGGGTGCATAGGGAGGGGTATCACCAGCAGAAAGAAGGAGGTGGAGTTATATATCGCTGTATAAATCACTGGTAAGAACCCACCTAGAGTACTGTGTCCAGTTCTGGAGACCACATGTCTGGATGGACATAGACAGAGTGAAGGCAGTCCAGAGGAGGGCAACTAAAATGGTGCAGGGTCTGTGTGAAAAACCCTACGAGGAGAGACTAAAGGAGCTCAATATGTACACCCTGGAACAGAGAATGGAGAGGGAAGATATGACAGAGACCTTTAAATACCTCGCAGGAGTAAATAAGGTACAGGAGAGGAGTATTTTTCAGAAGAAAGGGTGCTCAAGAACAAGGGGACATGCAATGAAGCTGGAAGGGGGTAGATTAAGGAGAGATGTGAGGATGTACTGCTTCACAGAAAGAGTGATGGATTCCTGAAATAGTCTTCTAACAGAGGTGGTGAGGGTGAAAACAGAGGTGGGGTTCAAGAATGCATGGGATAAGCAGATAGGTATCACAGTAGAAAGAAAGGGGAACGAGAAAGAGCTGTAGATTGGGCACGGTCTGTGGTAATATTGTAGGAAGGGAGAAATGGACAGACTGGATGGGCCAAGTGGTCCTTATCTGCCATCAAATTCTATGTTTCTATGTATGTTTCCCAGACTCCTTGCATTGGCACACTTGGCTCTCCATACCTTCCTCTCTTCCTCCCTGCTTCCCTTCCACCTGTGATGTTCTCTCATGCTCCCCTGTCCCACCTTTTCCCTTGTTACCTTTTTGTTACCTGTCTCCTTTACTCCTTTCTTCTCACTTCCCTGATTTGCAACCCCATTTGTCCTCTGCCTTGTCCCCACCCTTGTCTTCTTGTGTCCCTACCCTGTGGGAGCTTACCCACTTCAGACCCTCCCTCCCTACTTCTTCATCATCGGGTGGTGCAGTTTTATGTTCCTTAGTTCTACAGTGTCCCCTGGATATTTTAAATGCTAATCCAAGTAGCATTTAATCCTCCAGTTAAGGACTGTGTTCCCCTTCCTGGAAGGATCAGGTTGTCTCCCCTACAGAGGCTCATATCCTCCCAAGTTGGCCCCCAGCCCTAATGTTGCTGAAGCTTTCCTCCATGCACCATAAATTCAACCAACTGTTAAAGCCCTGATGCAGCATGCCCTTTCTTCTCCCCACTCATACACAGTGAACACCTCAGCAAAAGCCATGTGTTCCTCCTGCTTGAAGCCCCTCTCCAGCTCCTTGAAATTTCCCTGCACTACTCCTACCCTGTCCCTTGTCAGGTCATTATTTGTCCCCAGGTGGACAATGACATCTAGCTCCTTGCACTGTATCTCCTGCTGCCCTAACAATCCTCTGGATCTGCTCTCCATCCCTTCAAGCCAAAGCACCTTTCAGGCACTTCACCTCCTTCTCCCTTCCCCTCCCGCTCCCAAGTCTATGCCCTAACAATAGAGTTCCCCACCCCTGCAGCTTCTTCCTCCTTGGCTGGAGAACTCTTCCTCCCTCATTGGGGTCTCCCATTCTGAGGACCCACACTTCCTCCCTTCCCATTGTTATGGGTGTCTCCTCTTGGCTGTCCCTTCCTGCTAGTGTGGCAAAGGAATTCTGCAGTGGTACAGGCTGAGGAGCATGTACTCTTCCTGCCACCCCAACCCTCCTTGAGTCCATCAAGATCTAACTGCTCTGCCTCTGCCTAGCCATCCTGTGGGGAAGTGGTGGCAGACTTGATGGTTCCTGGGTGGGGCAGGAGGTCTTCTGCATCCATACCCATTCAGCCCAGAGTCTAGTAATCTCTGCTTCTTAACCCAGACAGTTGCCTACAAGTTATATATTCTGATATGCCTTGATGGATTTTTGATGAATAAATAATCTAGTTTTGGGGTGCTCTTAGATCTACATAAAGTTCCACTCTCCTCAATAGCCACAGATCTTTTTTCTCAATATTTGTAAAACATTCCATGACATCACTTACACCATCCCATGCTATTCACCTGAATGGTCAGGAATGGTATCACTGATGTCATAGAATGTTCAGCCAGTATGAAAAAAAAGAGATCAGCAACTGCTGAGGAGACATGGATTCATGGGTGGTTACAAAGGCAAACTAATAGATAATTAATTTGAAGGGGAACTCTTTGCACCCCAGGAGTGATGCTGTGGGACCTAAGGCTCCCAATTAACCAAATCAGAGGTAAATTACATTTTTTGAATGACTGACATTTTTTTAAGTTATACTTTGCATCTGGTTGATCCTGCAATCTCCACACCTGCCATGACCGCCAACTACTATTCCCAAAGACCACTTCAATACAAAAGGAGAGCACTCACCCCTGCCTGGAGGAAAAAAATCAGCCAGGATCCAGTTCCAACCAGTTAAACTGCTTTATTCACCATCTCTCAGCAGCAACAAAATGCAGTATAGACAAGAAGGGCAGTGCCTCCACACTAACGGCTTACGTTTCATGCTTCAGTTAGGGCTTCATCAGAGAATACAATACAGGTGAAGATACGAAATTTTATACACAGATTAATCAAAATTAATTACACCATTAATTTTTGATTAATACATGTACAAAATCATGTAGCTTCACCTGTACTGTATTCTCTGACGAAGCCCTAACTGAAGCATGAAACATAAGCCGTAGTGTGGAGGCACTGCCCTTCTTGACTACACTGCATTTTGTTGCTGCTGAGAGATGGTGAATAAAGCAGTTTAACCGATTGGAATTGGATCCTGCCTGATTTTTTCCTCCAAGTAGGGGTGAGTGCTCTCCTTTCGTATTGCAGTGACTGTGAACTAATCAGGAGTAGCACCCCCCATACTCATCTTTCACTTTGCATTACTATTCCCAGTGTTCCACACAGCCAGCTTCTAATCACCTGCATGACTGCATAAGTGATGGGAGAGGCCTATGTGCCTTATAGCTCTGTGTACTGTAATACTAACAGTATGATATAGCACAGTATTGTACTGATGCTGCCAGTACCGATCTGCTAAGGAAAGCATGATTCACAGCTGATCTTTAATGGCAGCTTAAGTGTGATAATGTGCAGCATCATACTGTTAATCTTACACTAAGTAATATGGCACATAGACATCCCACACAGCTTCATCTGCCATGCATGGCATCAGAATACATGGCCATAGGGGACACTAGGAATAGTATTTAGTGAAATACAAAATTCCACATACCCCCACAATACACAGCATCATGGGCTGCATATGCAAATCACCACAAAATATTATGCTGGTTCAACTTTAAGCAAAAATGCATGGTGCCGAAAGGCCTCTCACACACTTTGCAAAGGGTGCCAACAGAAGACATAGACACATGTTTCATGCCACCAGAACTCATCAGTATGCCTCGTCTGTTTGACACCCCAGTGGAATGAACCAGCTATCCTAAGATGGTCGATCTGGATTATGTTGTGGTGAACCCAATTAAAACAAAAAACAATTTAAAAGACAAAGAACCTCTGTGTGCAAGCACTGAGGCAATGGTTACCCCAAAGGGCATTTGGCTGGGAAGCCAGGTTTCAAAGAAATACAAAATCACACATGCCCCCACAATGCAAAGCATCGTGGGCTGCATATGCAAATCACCACAAAATATTATGCTGGTTCAACTTTAAGCAATAATGCATGGTGCCAAAAGGCCTTTCTCACACTTGGCAAAGGGTGCCAACAGAAGACATAGACACGTGTTTCGTCCTACCAGGACTCATCAGTATGCCTCATCTGTTTGACACCTCAGTGGAATGAACCAGCTACCCTAAGATGGTCGATCTGGGTTATGTTGTGGTGAAATAGTATTTAGTGGTCATGGCTGGTGGGGAGGCTGCAGATTAACTGGATGCAAAGTATGACTACAAACAGGTAAGTAATTTTGAAAATGTAATTTACCTGCAGTTTGCTTAAGTGGGGTGAATCTGAAAACTTGCCAATGGTGTCTACACATCATTAATTAGTGTTTTAAAATGTAGCCATGCAATAATAAAGAAATGGCAGCAAATGGGAATAGCTTATTAAAAATTGGTCCCTGTCTCTGCAGCAGTAGAAAAAACATGGATCATTTAAAAAATGACACTGGAGGAGCAATCAATGGCTTTTTCCCAAATGTTACAAAATTAAATAAAAATGGCAAGAGATATAAAGCATTCAAAAAAAATACTGATTAGATCAAATATATTCAGCTTCGAAATATTCTTCTTTCATTTTATTGTTTTGCACTCTTTGCACATTTTCATCTGTTTTGCATTATTTTCTGATCTGCACCTGCAAATGTACTTTGACTTAGTGTGCTGTTTCCCTTAACATTTTCTAAATAAATAAACTAATTAAATAAAATGCATTATTCTAATCAAATCTCTTAAACTGAATTATAGTCTGAAGGCAATATCCAGCTCTTAGAACAATACACGAACATTTTGTGAAGATATTATTTTCTATACTACAAAGGCAGGATATTCAAATCAGACCTGCCACTGAGTCACCATCATTATACCATCAGTTAGATAGTCTAACAGTGTCTGTTGCTTTGATGGGAGAATTGACACAGTTGCATCACAAAAATGAAACAATCCCTCATCTGCATCATATTTATGATGCAAGGTCCAGCAAATCATGACATTTGACATAAAATCCCCATGGCTTTTAAACATAACAGAAGGGGGCTCGGGCACAAGTACCCTGACACAGACAAGTGTGGATCTTGCTCCCACATCAGCATTTGACCTTTTTGGACATCGGGCCCCTGGTTGAACCTCACAAATCAGTCAAGATGAATAATGTAATATGGCGTCCACTTGTAGTTGCATCATAGTATTAATCTGAGTCATTCCTGTAAAACGAGATTAATGCTCCAGAAAATGTAACCCAGTTATCTAATTTTAAATACAGTAAATAAATAAAGAATAATAATCAGGTTTTGAATGCACTTCTTTCCCATTTTACAGGATCCCACCTGGCCTTTGAAGAGCATGCTTAATCAGTGGAACACAATTACATTCCATTCTTGAAACCTGAGGAAACAAATCAGAAAGAATGCAACAAAGATAACACTAATGTGTGCTACTTTAAATGATCTATGTAGTGGGAAGGGAAGTACAGTCAGTTTCCAGCTCTCAAAAGGTCTGCAAGCTCCTCGGTCCCCGAAGTCTTGAAGATGGAACCATATTTCTTAAGAATCTAAACTAGTGTAGTTGTTGAATCCCTCACTCATTATTTTCTCCTTTCCATAATTCTTAATGAACTACCAAAAGACTGGAACACAGCTTTTGTTTCCCCCACCGGGCCAAACAAGAATGGTACTGACCTTACTACCTATGTAGATCAATTACCAGTCTGTCTGCAGTAGTTGGTAAAACATCTGAAAAGTTTTGCAAAAAAGTAATTAAATACTTGGAGTCTAAACTTGTTCTAAGGACATCCCAGCTGGGCGTCAGACTCAAATAGAACAGCTACTGCAACAGCCAAACTTGTAAATGAGTTCCACAAGCTGTGAATTACAAATGGCTGTGTTCTATTGTATAAAGAGTGACCTAATACCTCTGATACATTTGTCCACCCACTGGAAATCCAACAAATGTTACAATTCTCAGATTAATCTAAAGGCTGATGGATACATCTGAAATTGTCTGAAAAAAATAAAATGCATAAAACTAAGCAAGGCAAATTTTATTTAGTATTGAAGTTCCAGTTGGCTCACTTAGCTTTAAATAAGAGTTGAAGAAATGATAACTAAATACAAAGCAAATGAAACCAAAATTCATTAAAGCTCCAGTACATCAGACATTAATTTTCAGGTTGGCTTTAAGGTAATCAAGGGTAAGTGCTAATCTAAATAACACAATCAGAAGAGAATTCTGTAGGCTTGAGGCAGCCATCTTGAAAGCTCAGTCCCAAGATAATATAAGGTGAGCTCACAGAACCTTCAAAAAGGCAGCCACAGTGGAACATAGTTCACAAGGGGGATAGCACAGGATGAAAAGATTGCTAAAGTAGTGTGGGCCCAGTCCATTTCGGGTCTTGTATGTTAGCCAGTGCAAGCTATGCAGAACATGGGGGATATGTTCTATCATTTGCAGGGATGACAGAAATCTTGAAGCAACATTTTGCACCAACTCTAGGTGGCACAACAGCCTGCTGGGTAGGTTCACGAACAAGGCATTGCTGTAGTTCTGATAGTACAGATCGAAAACTCAAATGTGTGGTTAAGTCCTATACATGGATTTTCTTTTTTAAAAAAAATATTTCATTGAAATTTTCCAGTTTAAACATCCCTTTCATGTTACAGGTACAAAGGGAAATATTGATCTACATAGTAATCATAGGAAAACATTCATGAAAGTCAGAGAGGTAACTTACAATAAAACATTGCAATGGTGTATCAGCTGATGAAGGCTAAGATATTGCCTTCACATACCTTATACAGTATTATTATCATTGGAATCTTTCAGTTGTTGCACCTTGTCTGATGGGGTATTGTATCCCAAAATTCTAAAGTCTGAACAGAAACATATTCAGATTAATGGAATTTAGTAGCTATGTACCAAGTAAACTGGCCAAGGCACCAAGGTATAAATAAGACTGAAAACAGTCACGAACACACAGTGGACACAGGCTCTCATACAATATAAACTGGAGCATTCAATTATTAGTTGTCTGCTATGTATTTATAAATGTAATACTGATGAGTACCTAGCTGGTTGTTTGTTCCATAGCCAGGACAAAGCACATCCACAGCAACCTGAATGGCATCCTGGGCTAAAGGCAGAAATGGCTATGGGAGTTTAGTATAGAAAACAAAGGGAGGTAGTGAGTGAAGTTAATTCCAAGGAAAAGAGGGTAACCAGCAGAGAACCACAGAGATCATCAGTTCTGGGATCAGTCCTGTTTAATATCTTCATAAGTGACTTTGTAAACAGGTTAGAGGGGAAGGTGTGCCTCTTTGTAGATGATACTAAGATCTGAAACAGAGTGGACACTCCAGGAGTGGTGGAAAAAAATGAGGAGAGACCTATGTAAGCTAGAAGAATGGTCCAAAGTGTGGCAGCTGAGTTTCAATGAGAAGAAGTGCAAAATCATGCACTTGGGGCACAGAAATCCAAAAGAGGACTAAATGATGGGGGGGGGGGGGGGTTACTAATAGTCATCAAACAGGAAAGAGATTTGGGAATAGTCATATCAGATGACCTAAAGGTGGCCAATCAATGCGTCAGGGCTGTGGGGAAGGCTATTAGGGTGTTGGGATGCATTAGAAGGGGCATAACTAGCAGAAGAAGGAGGTGGCGATGCTGTTGTACAAAACATTGGTAAGACCTCACTTGGAGTACTGTGTCCAATCCTGGAGGCCACATCTCTGCAAGAACATAGGCAGGGTGGAGGCAGTTCAGAGAAGGGCAACAAAAATGGTGCAGGGCCTGCACCATTAGTCATATAAGGGTAGACTAGAGGTACTAAATATGTATACCCTGGAGGACAGGAGAGAAAGAGAGGATATAATAAAGACTTTCAAGTGCCTCAAGGGCTTTGATAAGGTACAAGAGGGTAGCATCTTTCAGAAAAAAGATGTTCAAGAATGAAGGGTCATGATATGAAGCTGGAGGGAGGTAGACTCAGGGGCAATTTGAGGAAGTATTTTTTCACAGAAAAGGTGGTGGATGCATGGAACAGCCTCTCAGCAGTGGTGGTGGGGACAAAAGTGGTAGGAAAATTCAAGAATGCCTGGGATTGGCCCAAGGGAACCCTAGAGAAAGGGAAGAGGGGGTAAACTCCTGAGACCAAGTAGGGTCTATGGTAGTGCAATAGGTACGGAAAATGAGCAGACTAGATGGGCCATGCAGTCCTTATCTGCCATCAGTGTCTATGTTTCTATGTTTCTGTGTCCCAGCTACTGGGAACCAGCACACCTGTTGCCTCCTACCCACACAGCAACCTATGCACAGCATAACCGGCAGGGATCATGTTGCTCCCCATTCCTTCTTTTCCATCAACTGCAGCTCCTTGTATCAGTGACCCCTCCCAATAGGTTATAGAAACATAGTAGTTGTTGGCAGAAAAAGGCCCTGCATCCCATTCAGTCTGCCCAGTCCTACCTGCCTATAATTGATTGTGAGGGCATTTGTAGCTCTTCATTTCTCCTTACCCTCTCCCCTTTTACCTCCATCTTGACAAGCCCCGTATGTCTGCCCCTCCCATATTTCAACCCCTGCTACAGATTCTGCACAGTCTACCTTCCTTGGTAGTCTGTTCTACCCCTCTGCCACCCCCTCTATGAAGAATGCTTTCTGACAACCCTCTTAAATCTCCCACGTGTAACTTGTGCTTCCACTCAGCATGAACAGATCTCTGCTCTGTTTGTCCTGTGGAGATATTTGTATGTCTCAGTCATGTGCCCCTGCTCTCTCCTTGTCTTCAGTGTGTACATGCTGAAATCTTTTCAACCTTTTAATGTAAGTTTTTTCCTGCTGACCCTGGATCATTTTTATTTATTTGCTATATGCCAGTTCCAGAAGAGAAAGAAAGGTGTGCTCTGTAGACAAAGTCAGGCAGTGCAACTCTAAATAGCAAGCCAATTCGTTAGAGAAAGAAGTGAGTTGAACTCATAGGAAACATTGTACCAGAAACTCAAGTTTAAATTGAATATTTATTCTAGCAAGTGGGTACACTGTGTAAGCCTCTGCGTTTGACCAACAAAGTTTTCCTCAGGGGGCATCTATATACCAGTTCCACCCTGTCTTCAAGTGATGGCTCCAGCATTGCATACAGTACTCCAGGTAGGATGAATCATTATGTTAGACAGAAAAGGAAGTGCAAAAGAAGAAGGAAACCACTTTGGTTCTCAAATACAGTAGCAGAAAAGGTCAGAGCCAAAAGGCTGGCCTTCAGGAAATATAAGGGAACACAGCGGGATGAAGATAGGGAGGCATACCAAACTGCCCTAAGGGAAGCAGGTAGGCAGTAAGGCAGGCAAAGTCCCAAACTGAGGAAACACTAGCACTAACAGTAAAAGAAGGTGACAAGACTTTCTATAGATACATTAGTGAAAGGAGAAAGTCCAGAGGGGTATTGCTAAGCTTAATGGAGAAAAGGGAGCATGAGGAGGAGGACCTGTAAAGGCATCTATCCTAAATAGATACTTTTGCTCAGTATTTACTGAAGAGAAGGTAGGGCAGGGCCCACAGCTCAGCATCATGGACACAGGGGAGGGAGGTGAGCACTACTCCTTCACAAAAGAAAGGGTCCTACAAGAGCTTGCTAAGCTCAGGGTGGATAAGGCAATGGGACCTGATGGCATACATCCCAGGGTACTTAAGGAGCTAAAGGAGGAACTAGCAGTGCCATTAGCAGAATTGTTTAGTGAGTCTCTGAGCACAGGAGAGGTCCCAGAAGACTGGAGAAGGGCTTATGTGATCCCGCTCCACAAGAGTGGTAGCAGGGAGGAGGCGGGGAACTACAGACCGGTCAGTCTTACCTCAGTAGTGGGCAAGATTATGGAGGCACTCCTTAAGAAGAGATAGTACAACACCTGGAATCCATAGGGCACAGGATCCAAGACAGCATGGGTTTACAAAGGAAGGTCCTGTCAAACTAATCTCATAGATTTCTTTGACTGGGTAACCAGAGTGGTGGACCAAGGGAGCAGTTGATGTCGCCTACCTTGACTTCAGCAAAGCTTTTGACACTGTTCCATAGAAGATTGATAAATAAGCTGGGCCGTGGGGTGGGTCAGAGTTGGTCAACTGGGTGGCAAACTGGTTGACGGGCAGAAAACAGAGGTGGTGGTAAATGGTATACAGTCAGAAGAGATGCAAGTCACAAGTGGGTACCTCAGGATCAGTCCTGGGGCCAGTCCTCTTCAACAGCTTCATTAGTGACATTGCAGATGGACTAGAGGGGAAGGCTTGTCTGTTTGCAGATGACACCAAGATCTGCAACAGAGTAGATGATCCAGAAGGGGTGGGCAGACTGAGAGAGATCTGGATAAACTAGCAGAATGGTCAGAAGAGTGGCAACTGGGATTTAATGCAAAGAAGTGCAAAATCATGACACATAGGAAGAAAACCCTGAAGCCACCTATAGGCTGGGAGGGTTGCTAGCAGTCACAAAGGAAGAAAGAGACTTGGGCATCATCATCACTGATGACCTAAAATCATCCAAGCAGACCTCTAAAGCAGTAGGTAGGCTAGGGGGTGTTAGGGTGTATTAGTAGGGGTATCACAAGTCGTAAGAGGAGGTATTAATCCCTCTGTACAAGACACTGGTTAGGCCCCATCTGAGTACTGCACGGTATTGAGGCCACACCTTCACAAGGACATTAACCAAATTGAGGCAGTCCAGAGAAGGGCAACCAAAATGGTCAGGGACTGCATCAGAAGACATATGAGGACAGATTAACGGAGCTCAATATGTATACCCTTGAGCAAAGGAGGGAGAGGTGATATGATCGAGGCATTCAAACACCTTAAGGGCATAAACAAGGTGAAAGAGTCCAACATGTTTAAATATAAGAAAATAGCAGGACAAGAGGACACAGCATGCGATTAGAGGGAGGCCGATTAAGGGGAATGTGAGGAAATTCTTTTCACAGAAAGGTGGTGGATGCATGGAATGGCTTACCACAAGAAGTGGTGGCTATGAATACAGTGCAGGGCTTCAAAGAGGCATGGGATAGGCATAAGGGAGCAATACAAATGACTGTGAATAGATAGGCCACTGACAGAGCAAAGGCCGATGGCACATTTATAAGGTAGAAAAAGAAATGGGCAGACTGGATGGGCCTTGTGGTCCTTATCTGCCGTCAACTTCTATGTGTCTATGTTTCTATGTAACCATGTACTGTACCTGTACAGTGGCAGAATCATATCTCACTCTTCCAGGTACTCATCCCCATTCCTATGCATTTCAGCATCCTATTTGCCCTCCCACTTCCCTGTTGCACTGAGCTAAAGTTTTTAAATTGTTCAATGTTATTAGCTATAGGTCCTTCTTCTCAGTTGTATGCTCCACTCTTTCCATTCTGTATTCTGCTTTCAGATTTTTTGCCCTTATGTGCATTGCATTGCTCTTTTTAGCACTGAATTTCAACTGCCACACTTTTGACTACATCTCTTGTCTTTCTAGGTCCTCCTTCATACTTCTTTTCCCTTCCTCATTATCCACTCTTTGCAGATCTTAGTATCATCTACAAAAAGGAAAACCTTCCTCTCTATCCCTACTCCAGTACCCCAGATGTAGATGTTGAAGAGGACCAGATCCTGATCCAAGACCAATCCCTCTGGCACACCACTGGTGACCTCTCTGACCTCTGAGTGCTATCAACTAAGGACAACCTTCCGGGTTATGTCACTTAGACTATTTCCTACCCATCTTGTGATCTTCCCACACCCTAAGGTCACCCAACTTTTTGGCCAATCATACAAACGTAGAAACATAGAATTTGTCAGTAGGAAAGGACCACATGACCCACCAAGTCTGCTCAAATAGTCCCTGTATAGTCTGTCTGTATAGACCCTAGCTGGTCTCTGGGGAACCTCCATCCTCCCTGCCCATTTGCTAATATCACCCTGTGTCTAGCCCACGCATGCTTGAAGCCCCCCTACTGCTTTTATCTCTACTACTTCCTCTGGAAGTCTATTCCAGGCATCCACCACTCTTTCATCGAGTACTTCCTCATATCCCTCCTAAACATCCCCCCTCTAGTTTTATCCCATGCCCTCTGGTTTTGGCACTCTTCATCATTTGAAAGAGACTCCTATGCTGCACACTGTTCACTCCGGTTAGGTACATTTAGGTCTCTTTCATGTCCCCTTTCACGCCTGTCTTCCAAGGTGTACATATCGAGATCATAGTAACATAGCAACATAGTAGTTGATGGCAGATAAGGACCACTAAGCCCACCTAGTTTGCCCATATTCCCTGCCTGCATCATTGGCAACTGACCCTACTTGGAAATTGGCTATTGCCTATCTTCACCACATCTAGGGTTCCCTTATGTCTATCGCATGCATGTTTGAATCCCTCCCCCAATGTGTTAGCACCCACCACTTCCTGGGGTAGGTCATTCCAAGCATCCACCACTCTCTTCATGAAGAAAAACTTCCTCACAATTCTTCTTTTCCTGCCCCCCTCCAATCTCATATTGTGTCTTCTCGTCCTTGTACAATTCTTGTACTGAAAGATTTCAGCCGCCTTCACTTTGTTCAAGCCTTTAAGATACTTGAAGGTCTCTATCATATCTCCCCATTCCCTTCTCTCCTCATGTGTATACATATTGAGGTCTTTTAATCTGTCCTCATATGCTTTCTCATGCAAGCCCTTCACCATCTTGGTCGCCCTTCTCTAGACCACCTCCACCCTGTCTATGTCTTTGCGAAGATACAGCCTCCAGAACTGAACACTGTATTCCAGATGAGGCCTCACCAGCGTTTTGTACAATGGCATCACCACCACCCTTCTTCTGCTAGTCATACCACTTTCTGTGCACTCCAACATCCCACTGGCCCTCCCACAGCCTTGTTAGACTATTTGGCCACCTTTAGGTCATCTGAGATGATTATTCGTAAGTCATTCTCTTCCCTGGTGACTGTCAGCAATCCCCCTTCCATTCTGCAGCTCTCCGCAGGGTTTCTTCATCCCAGGTGCATGATCCTGCACTTCTTTGCATTAAACTTTATTTGCCACACCTCTGACCACTCTTCCAGCTTTCTCAGATCCCTTCTCATTCATGTGACCCCCTCTGGTATGTCTACTGTGTTGCAGATCTTGGTATCATCCGCAAATAGGCAAACCTTCCCTCTAGCCCTTCAGCAATGTCACTGATGAAGACATTAAAAAGGACTAGCCCCAGTACCAATCCCTGAGGTACCCCACTGGTCACCCTCCTTTTCTCAGATTTGATCCCATTTACTACCATGCTCTGCATCCTGTCCCTTGGTATGGCCCCAACAGCGACACCAGTACAGTGACCTACGTCGCTACCAACAAAATCAACAGTTCATAGACAGGTTGCTGTATTGGTGCATCAGAGACAGGGGCACACTGTCTCCTGGTCCTGAACCCCCTTCCTGAATCAACTCTGATTGGGAGTTGAATATAATTAGAATGGGGGGGTTCCCCCCATATGGGGGATTCGCGGGGGCAAAGCCACCCGATAGAAAAATGGATCGGCAGTCCATCGGGATTTATGTCAACCATAACTTGGGGTCGACAAAAATTCTGTCACTGTGATGCAGATCGACAAAATTGTTATCGAACCGGCATCATACAGCCCTGTCCCTCAGCCAGTTGCTAACTCAGTTCTCCACTTTGTGGCCCACCCCAGGCTACCTAGCTTGTTCACCAGTCTTCTGTGGGGTACGGTGTTGAAGGCCTTGCTGAAATCAAGGTAGGTGATATCCCTCAGTCTCTTCTTGTATGGCTTTTGGTGCAACTCCTGCACCATTTTTGTTGGCCCTCTCTGGACTGCTTTCACCCTGTCTATGTCTTTTCTGAGGTGTGACCTCTAGAACTGAAGAAGAATAATAATCAGCATTTATATAGTGCTTTTCATGCACAGTGCATTCCAAAGCACTTTACAAGCAATGCTAGACTGGTAATGAAGTGACTGAAAGTGTAGTGGTGGCTATATCGCACATCAGCACCCACACACAACCTGGAGAATTGCATGAACCAGTTTGAACTGGACACAATACTGTTATTGCTGTATGTGGGGTCTCACCAGTGAGCAATTTAGTGGCAAGCCCACCTTCCTCCTCCTGCTGGAGATGGAAACATAGACAATGATGGCAGAAAAAGGCCAGTGGTCCATCCAGTCTGCCTGAGTTCCATATCTAACCCTGGGACATACTGTCCATCCAGGGTCCTAGCCCTCCCCCTCTTTCTTCCTGTTTTCTTTCCATTTTCTTTCACCCCAAGTGACCACTGTACCCTTTAGTCTGTCCCAACCATGCTTGAAACCATTAACTGTTTATTGCCCACCAATCTGGCTGGCAGGTTGTTCCATAGCACCACTACCCTTTCTGTGAAAAAATACTTCCTCAGGTCTCTCCTAAGCTCCCTCCTGTCAGTTTTCACTCATGCCCTTGTGACCTGGAGCTAGTATTCAAGCCAAATAGTTCCCCACAGTTCAGCTTGATAACAATTTTAGGAATTTGAAGGTCTCCATTATATCTCCCATCTCCCTTCTGTTCTCCAGTGAGACCATGTTCAGTGCCTTGAGGTGCTTCTTATAAGACCTGCCCTGTTGCCCTGAATCATCTTTGTTACCCTGTGCTGCACTGTTTCTAGCCTGTCCCTATATTTCCTGATGTGAGGGCTCTAGAACTGGGCACAATAGTCCAGGTGTGACCTCACTAAAGATCTATAAAGGGGTAGCATTGCCTCCTTCCTCCTGCTATCAAAATCCCTCCTAATATTCCCCAGCATCCTACTTTCCTTATGATAGGCCATGTTGCACTGGCTCGATTGTCTTAGGGTGTTACTGATGATAATTCTAAGGTCCCATTCCTCAGCTATAGTGTTAAGTCTCACCCCACTCATCCAGTTCTCTGTCTGGCGTTCTTAATCCCTAGGTGCACTACCTTCCACTTTCTGGGGTTGAATTTCAATGGCTAAACTTTAGATCACCCCTCTAGCTTTTATAAATCACTCTACATTTCCTTAATCTCCTCGTTGCTATCCACCCTCCCATTGAGCTTAGTGTCCTCTGTGAAGAGACACAACCTGTCCCAGATTCCTTCTCCAATGTCGCTGATGAACATATTGCAGGGGACTAGGCCTAGGATGAATTCCTGTGGTACATCTCCCTCTCTTCTGATTTGCCCCTGTTGAATACAACTCTTTGCTCCCTCCCCTTTAGCCAGTTAACTACCCAGTTTACTATGTGCTTATTCACACCGAGATCCTCCATTTTCTTCAGCCAGCGTCTGTGGGGCACTGAGTCAAAAGCCTTGATGAAGGCAAAGTAGAGCAAATTCACAATGTGGCCCCTATCCAATTCCATCATCACCCAGTCAAAGAAAACTAGCAGGTTAGTCCATTAAGACCTCCTTGCCACAAACCCATGTTGCTTACTATCATGGAGACCATTGCTCTCCATGTAATCCATGAGGACCTCTTTGACCAGTGATTCCATCAGCCTCCCTACAATAGAGGTAAAACTGAAAGGTCTATAATTCCTTGCTTGTTCCTTTCCCCTCGATGGAGTGGAACCATGTTCATCACCCTCCAGTCCTTCAGAACTACCCCTCCCCATCCATAGTGAGCTGTTGAACAGTCCTACAAGGGGTTTAGCCAATTCTGCTGCCATTTCCCTGAGTATCCTTGGATGCAACCCATCTGGTCCTGGGGCCTTATCTATCTTTAGGACTGACAGTCCTTTTGGGACCCTTTCACCTGTAAATATTGACTGCCTCATTTCCAAGATCCCCTTAGTGGCCACCTTGATGCTATTCTCAGGCAAGGGCATGCCTTACTGCCTAATAAAAACTGAGCCAATTTAATCATTAAGGATGGCAGCCTTTTGCCCATCCTCCTCTATTACCCTACCCTGCTCTGATAGCCTAATGATTCCTACTCCTTTCTTTTCTTTTCCCCTAATATATCAGAAGAAATATTTTTCTCTGCTCTTGAACCCTTCTGCAATACACAGACCTGTGTCTGCTTTTGCCTCCCTAACTGCCCCATGGAGATATCTCTTCCTATGCATCTCAGCATCTCGGTGGCACTACCCACTGCTTTGTCACACTGCCCTTCCACCTTCAGGCCAGAAGATATGATAACTCCAAGGTCCCTTTCCTGCTTAGTGACTGGCAGTAGCTCCCTCCCATACTATACTCAGTTCTTGGGTTCCTAATGCCCTAGGTGCATAATTATGTACCTTTTGGCATTGAACCCCAATTACCATGCTCTGGACCACTCCTTGAGTTTCCCAAAATCCCTGTGCATCCTTTCCATCCCTTTCTTATTGTCTACCCTAATACAGATAATGGTATCATCTGCAATAAAGCATAATTTCCCATCCATTTCATCTGCAATGTCACTTATGAAGACACTGAAGAGGATCTTTCACAGTACTGAGCCCTACAGCACCCCACAGGTCACTCTACCATCATTAGAGTGAGTGTCATTAACCACCACCCTCTGTCGCCTATCCCTTAGTCAGTTTCTAGCCCAATTTGCCACTTGGATCCCACCCCAAGGCTGCTCAATTTCTTAATCAGTCTCCTGTGCTGCACTGTGCTGAATGCCTTGCTAGACGCCATAGGCCATGTCCACTTCCCTCCCCTGGTCTATTTCCCTGGTCACCCAGTCAAAGAATTCAAATAAGATTCATCTGGAAAGACCCCCATAAATCCATGCAACCTGTGATCCTGCAGAGCATCTGATTCAAGATACTCTACCAACCTTTCCTTTAACAGTGTTCTTATTAATTTTACTACCACTGAGGTAAGGCTCCCTGGTCTATAATTACTAACCTCCTCCCTGCTGCCGCCCTTATGTAAAGGGACCACGTTTGGTCGCTTTCAGTTCTCCAAAACATGCCTGATTCCAGTGAGCTGTTACATACGGCCAACAGTGGTACAGCTGGCACCTCTCTGAGCTCTTTTAGTACCCTTGGATGTATCTCATCCAGTCCCATAGCATTGCCCTCTTCCAGAGCTGCATATCCCTTCAGGAATCTTTCATCTGAAAATTGACTTGAGTCTGCCTCTCCTCACCTTTTATTACTGCTAATCACTGGTGGTCTGTCCCCCTCTCCCTTCATTGTGAAGACTGAGCAAAAGTACCTGTTTAGGATGTCTGCTTTTTCTTGGTTCACTTCTGCACAGTCTCTCTCTGCCACCCTCTTTACTCTCACTATCCCTCCCCTTGCTTTCCTCTTCTTACTTATGCGCCTGAAGAAAGTTTTATCCCTGTTTTCTACCTCTTTGGCTGTCCTTTTCTCAGTCTTCACCTTTGCTCCCCTCACTGCCTTAGCTGCTTCCCTCTGTTTTACCTGGTATATCTTCCTGTCTTCCTTCTACTGCATTTTCGTATACCTCTGGAATGCCCTTATTTTTTTCCTTCATCACTGTGGCCACTTCCCTAGAGTACCATAGGGATCTCTTTTTCCTTTTGCTGTTACTCACTTTCTTCATGCAGAGGCTGGTTGTCTTAATCATGCTCTCCCTCATTTTCCCCCACTATACCACTACCCCTACCTGGCATATCCCCTACTAGGAAGTTTCTGATGCAGTCTCCCATTTTGTTAAAATCCACCCCCTATAGTCCAGGACCCTTGTCCTTGTGTGGTTTGCCTCCACTTCATTCCTAATGTTAAACCACACTGTACAGTGATCACTGGTACCTAGTGGACTGCCTCCTGTGATGTCTGCAATGCTGTCCCTGTTTGTAAGCACCAGGTGCAGCACTGTCCCATCCCTCGTGGGTTTGTTGACTTTCTGCCTAAGAAAGACCCCTTGTAGGGAGTCGAGGATGGTTCTGCACCTTGCCAAAGCTGTAACTGGAAGGCTCCAATCCATGTCTGGCAGATTAAAGTCACCAACTAGCAGCACCTTTTCCTTATTTGTCACTCAAATGATGTCCTCCCCAAGTGCTTTATCCAACTACACTTCTTGTGCTGGAGGTCTGTATACTACGTCTATATGGATAGCGACCCCAGCACCTGTCTCTGGTGTAACCCCCCTACAAATGGGGGTTCCTAAAAAGCCTCTGTGGAGCTTGCCAAGGTGGTTCCCCTGCCTGCTGGTGTTCGGCAATTAAGCCATTAAGAATGGCACTGTGAGTGCTGGTAGAGCCTCCTTATACTGTCTCTTTAACAGCTGCCTGCTTGCAGACATGATTACTGTTTCCTAGGAGGGCTGGTGTTTCTCTGCTTGAATCCCGCCTGAACTGCGGGGAAATCACTCCGTTTCTGCAGTCGCTAAGAGCGCAGAGGGAGCCTAAATGAAAGATGTAACTGTTTGCCTGAAACCAGTTAGAGTGTTAGTAAAAATGTAGTTTGTCTAACCTGCCTTTCTTGCAGCTGGGACTCTGTGTGTTTTGCTCCTCCATTTTGGACCTGAACTGCCGAATGGGTCCAATCAGTGTGGGGGGACCGTTAAAATGGAGTCTGTTTATACCAACCAGAATTCGGACTCTCCTGGGAGCCAGCTTACAATGAGGAGGTATAGCTAGTAATTCTGGGAAGTGAAGTTCTCGGCCTTGGCACCTATTTGCACCAATGGAGAGAGTTTCTGAGTGATTGACAGCTGAGTCCACCAACTGGATCGGGTGGCGCCTGAAGAGAATGCTCTGCCTTGCGACTGGGAGGTCAGATTCATTGTGACCGTGAGGAGAGAAGGAGCTCTGTGCTTCTGTATTGTATAGCTTCACGCGGGAAGCGCGTGAGAGGCCTAAAGTCGGACCGTTGCCAACTTGAATCGGACTGAATCTGTGAGTACCAAAGGGAAGGAAGGCTGAAAGAGTGGAAACCAGGCTCACCCTGTAGAAGACTGGAGAAGTTGCTGAATCGCGATCGGTCTGTCAGGAATTGAAGCTGCTGTGTGAACTCCCTGGTATTTGCAGTAAGTGCATTCGGGCCTGAAAGCAGCTGCCTGGTATAGTAATTTCCTTTACATATAATTGTGTTGAATGCTCGTGAGGAATAGCCATTCCGGTTCTCTTGTCACCGTGCAGTGTAAGCTGAATGTTGAGCTGAATGTATTCGGACTGAATCTGTCTGCTGATAAAGGCAGTGTGGCCTGGGCGGTAGAATCTCGTCTCCCTGCTTGTATGTCTGGCAATCCAGAACCACCATCTGTGCCAGGTTTCTTTAGTGTGGGGTAGTGTGAGTACAAATCAGGGCATCCCCTGCGACCTGTTAACAATCATCAGTGTTTCATCTGATTTTCTTTCTTTCATTTCATCAAGGACTGAGCCATCTGGCTCCGGATTACAATTGGGTATTGTGCATATCTTTTTCCTACAGGGCCCTTCCATCTGCACCTGCCGGCCATCCCTGGGCAACAGACCTGGCTAGCCCCCCCCCCAAACTGGGTACCCAGAGTGTGACTTATAAGACCTTGTATGTGTGCACAGTATTGTGATTTATTTCTGCTAATCAGCTTGATCTCCCCCTCCCTGTGTTTCACTCCCCTAAATAAATCAGATTGGATGTTGTTGACTTTAAACGGTTTGAAGTGTCAGTACCTATATAGCAGGCATTGTATGGTTTTGTGTAAGTTGACCAACCTTATTTCACAGGGGGTCCTCCGAGACGAACTGCAGAATCGGTCTCGAGGGTAAGTGGTACCTTATGATTGAAACCAGTGTACTGTACATGTGGGGTATTGGTGCTACAATTCTTGTGTATCGTGTGGACCATTAGAGGGAACAAAAGGGGGTCTCAGTGTCCCAGAGGGCTGTGACCAAACTCAACCAACCATTACCAACCCTGACCTCTGGGTAGAGGCACCTGCCATAGAACCTAGGCCCCTCAACCTGTTGGTGGTTCAGCAGTCAGGGGTAGTAGCCCTTGGGACAGCACCACCTGGGGGTTACACTAGGATTACCCACAGCAACTCCAGTCCTTCTTCTTCCTCTGGGTGCCCTTGCACTTTCATAGAAACATAGAAGTTGTTGTCAGGTAAGAACCACTTGGCCCACCTAGTCTGCCTTAAATTCCCTACCTATAGTGCCACTGGAGACCCTACTTGGACTCCGGCTCACGCCCCCTCTTGCTTCTAAGATTCCCTTGTGTCTATCCCATGCATTCTTAAATCCTGTGCCTGTTTTAGTCCCCACCACTTCCTCTGGGAGGCTGTTACAAGCATCCACCACCCTCTTCATGAAGAAGTACTTCCTCATGTTTTCTTTCAACCTTCCCCCCAAAGCTAGCCTTGATAGCCTTGATTCTCTCCCTCACGTATAGTACAATCCCTCCTCCTCTCCTCCTTTCCTGTCCCTCCTGAACAGAGATTAGCCTGGTATGGCCTCATCCCAGTTATGGCTGTCAGTGCACTATGACTCCATTATGGTCACCAAATCCAGGCTAGCCTCCTCCATCATGGCCTCTAGGTCTAGAATGTATTTCCCAGGCTCCTTGCATTGGACAAATGTCTCTTGATACTTTACCCCCCTTTGCCTGCCTTCCTTTCTTCTCCCCCTCCTGAGTCTGCAATTTACTGGAGCTGCCCCTGACTCCCTTCTTCCCTTGTTACCCTCTCTGTTACATGTCCCTCTTACTTCTCTCTTTTTGCTATCCTCATTTATACCCCTTGTCCTCCCCTCAGGCCCTCCCTCCTTGTAGTTTATCATCTAGGAAGAGGCAATCTTTGCCTCCTTTGGTATTATAGCACCTCCAGTCAGTTTAAATGCTCATCCAAGTAGCATTTAAACCTCCCACTAAGGACCAGTCATCTATGTGGAACAGAGTTGAAGGATTTGTTGAGGTCAAGGTACAGAATGTCTACCACCTGACTCTTGTCCACTACCTTTGTCACCCAGTGAAATAGGTCAGTCTGGTTCTTCTGACACAACCTCCCTCCCGTGAACCCATGCTGACTGATATTCTTTGGGAAACCCACTAGCTGCTCTTTTGTTAAGGTCTATAGTAACTTCCCCACAATGAATGTCAAACTGACAGGTCTGTAGTTCCTTGGATCTTCACTCTTGTACAGGGGAACTATATCTACTATGCTCCATTCTCTAGGTACTAACTTCATCTCCAGTGAGCTGTTGAGGAGCTCAGCTAGTACCGTTGCTAGGAAGTGTCTTACTTCCTTTAGCACACAGCCATGCAGCCAACACATGCCCATTGACCTTCAGTGCACTTAATCCCTTTAACAATCCTGCTTCTGAAATTGGATCCTCACTCATACCCTTCTCACTTCCCCTTGTCTTGATGACAATCAAAAAATGTTCCTTTATCCTCCACTGTGAATACCAAAGAGAAAAAACTTTTGCAATATTGTCATCTACCTTCCTTTTGTCAAACTCCTCCCACTCTTCCCCTTTCTTTAATCTGACTATCCCTTCTTTTGGTTTGGGTTTCTCCTGTATGTAATGAAACAACATTGCTTCCCCCTTCTTCATTCCTTCAGCTATGTTCAACTCAGTGTTAGACTAATTGCTCTCCTCAAAGCCTTGTTGGCCTGTCTCATTCTGTTTAAAATCTGTACCATATCCCCCTCTAACTAGCTGGTTTTGTATTTTCTGAAGGCCTTGTTTTTCTACATCACAGCCTCTCCTCCTCCTCCTTTGTGAACCACAGTGGTTTCCTACCACCTTCTGTTTTTTCCTACTACCCATACATAGACTTGTGGCTTCCAATATTCCATTTTTAATCAAATCCATGTTCTTTTCCACTTCTTCTATCACTCTTACCCCTTACAGTTTGTCCTGTGTCAGCTTCAGTATCCTGCAAAATCTGCCCTGCTGAAGTCCAGGACCTTTGTCTGTGACTGTTTTCTTTCTGCTTCTAATTTGATATTGAACTACATGATCTTGTGATTACTGGTTCCCGGTGAGTCCTGCACGGTGATCTCTTCTATATTGTCCCTGTTCATGAGAACTAAGTCTTGGATGGCTGTCTCCCTCATAGTCTTCTCAACCTCCTGTATCAGTAATGTTTCCTGGAATGCCTCTACAAGCAGCTGATTTCTTGCACTTGCTGCTAATGGGATCCTCCATTCCACATCTGGCATGTTGAAGTCACCCAGTAGAAGCACCTCCCCTTCTTCTGCTACCCTTCTGATCTCATCTCCCAGTTCCCTATCAGCCATCTCTTTCTGAGCTGGTGGTATACAGTATATACCACTCCAATTCTGATGTTCTTCCCCCCATCTATGACTACTTGTACCCACACCATTTCCATGCACTTGCCCTCCCCACTATCTTTTTTTTTTCTATAGAGGTTTTCTCCCCGGACAGTAACTCATTTCTAGGCTATACCTGTTCACAGTGATATAAACTGATCAGCCAAAACCAGCCCATAAATCACATGGCTACCAGGTTTTCCCCTCCCACCTCCCCTGGTAGGGCCAATGCCTCTGTCAGCCATACACAGCCATAGTTTCTGCTACAGCAAGAGCAAGCTCCTTGACCAAGTTGCAGGGGTCACTGTGGTGGTGGAACCCACCACTGAGCCTCCACACTGAGATACACCACAAGTGGCAGCTGTCCTGACCATAGCCAGCCTCCCAGCGTGACTTCCATGGCTCGATTCTGAACCCTGGTGATTGGCATGGCAGTATGACATGCTGTTGCTGGGTCATTCGGGTGGCCCCTTCTCACTTTATTTGATCTCCATGGCTTTTATACCTTCCCTTACATAATACACCACCTTACCCCCCTCCATGCTCCCACTCTGTCCTGAACATTGCACACCTTGGAATGGTTAGATCAAAGTCATCGTACTGTGTTGCCCACATCTCTGTGCTCTCCAGAAGGTCCAATGATTCTTCTGCCTCCACTGCCTCCGGTTCACTGGTTTTATTCCCCAGGCTCCTGGCATTGGTGTACATAGCTCTCAATGTCAATTGTTTCCCCCCTTATTCATTTATCATGATCCAACAGCTCAGGTCTGTTTGCTTTCTCTTCTTTTGTATTTTCCTGTATGTTGGGGTTTTTTGCAGACTCTTTCCTCATCTCATGGCCCTCAACAGGGTTCAGCTCCATATTATTTCTTTCTCACTACAATAAATATTAAACAAAGGGCTCTTTTTCTCCTTAAATGGACACCAGTATGTGTGCAGTAAGCAACACAGAAACTTTTTGAGTATGACCAGCTGTAACTGAAGCACTTAGTTTTGAAGTCCAGTCCTAGAGAAACAATGCTGTAGTATAAATCCTTTGCCTCTGTAGCTTGTTTTGCCACTGCAGCTTCAGACTTGATACAGATTGGGTGCATCTGTTAAAACCTAAATGCTCCACTCATCCTGAGATCAAAGGGGCAACCATGCAGGAAACCCTGCATGCATCATGTATCTGAGGAGCCCAGTTTATAAATACTAAGTAAGCAGTAATGCTTTTGTGTTTGACAACAACAAAGTAATGGGACTGGGCATTAACTTAAATGCACTGCATATTGGTGCCACATGGCAATGGCTGAGAAGCACTTGTGTGAATGGACTGGGTATTGTTTGATCTTGTTGCGTTTTGAATTACTATGACCCCATAAACTGAAAAGGTGATTATAAAGTATAGTAAACTGTAACTTGGTGCTGCAGGACCACTGCCATACCTCTCAGCTGCCATTAGAGGGGATATCCAATCCCTCAGTCTATTTCCCCAGATTAGAAGAGTTATCCCCTCCCACAGACCATGTTCCTCTGTCTATACCTGGCAACCTCCCCAGAAGAAGGGACACCCTCATTTTACAACTCAGTCAGGACCAAGACTGAGACAGGGCCTTTGGGAGAAAAAAGGCCTATCCCATCCCAGTACCTGAACTAAGGTAGGCAGCATACTGCCCTGAGTGAGGATAATAAAAATAAGTTTAAAGTTTTGCATGGCAAGGCAAGCTGTTACTCAAAGTGCACTAGTAGAATATTTTAATTTAAAACTAGTTATGGGCTGAGTGTGTGGGGTGGCAGAATGCAGTATTTCATTTAATTTGTTTATTTATTTATTTCACATCACCCAGACCTTTCTAGTGTGGTCATGACAACAGCTGAGAATAATAGGGCCTGTATTTATGGGGGGGGGCACTTCCTGGCTATACCCCTTCCCCTTCTGTTCACTTCTGATGAGACTTTAAATGTATGACTCCCCCACCACCAAAACAATTACCCCATCTGAGGGAGGGGGACTCCCCCTTCTGCTTTATTGCTGTAAGGAAAAAATCCCCACATGATGTAGCAGTATTTCCACTTCCCTAAGTTCAAAGGCACTGACTCTCTTAATTCCAAACTGGGGTAGGGGGTATATAAACTTTCCAAACCTGTTCATGCTCCTTGGATCCAGACTAAATCTTTAACACAGGTTCACATTCCCTCTCAACCTCCCCCCCCCCACAAAAGAAAATACAAAATAAAAATAAAAATAACTTGCCTTCAAGGAAGAAGATTGACCAAAAAATTAGAGAAAAACATTTTTTTATGAAATCCTCTAGATCAAAGAGTACATAAACAAGCAGAAATGTAGTAAAATAAGTAGAATATTTAGGGATGACGAGCTGCCTTGGATTAGTCTATAACTCCCCAAAACAAATCTTCCAGAGAAAGTTTAATGTTGTTTTTTTCTTCCCCTTAAAGTCCCATCAGTAGCTGGTTACCCTGGTTGATGCAGCATGAGGTTGTGACTGCTGTTTGTCACTAATCCTCTATTGACTTTTCTTGATTAGTCAGACTGCCATTGATTCCACTGCCTTGGCTACCTTGCTGCTGCCTGAAAGTGCCCCGCCAACTCACCACGCTGCTGCCTCCTTGGTCAGTATCAGTGCTGCTGCTGCCCCACGCTATGACAATTACACACACTCGACAGTAGGACAAGCGGGCATGGAAGGGAGGAGGCTGTGGTGGGTGGCATTGCTCCTGTTGTAAAGTACACCAAATAATAAAACAATTGTTTTTGTTACTGTTTTATTTAAGTTTTGGCTTTCAGGAATATCTAATAATTCAATGGACTATCTCATTTTTATGCTCGCCCTTGCACTTGCGCAAGGGTAAACATATTGTTGTAATATTGGAGTTCTGAGGTGTGTCACTGTTGGGTTCAATGCAGCTCAAGCTGCAATAGGCTCGCCTGTGATAGTCCAATGATCAGCAAGGCTGATCATAATGCTGCTCTGATGGTTGATGGGTGGAAGCTTCCTGTAGTTCTGAAAAGAGGTTGCCACACCTATCAGACAGTAACTGCCTTCCCTCATCTGCATGAGACCACCCACCAACCAGCTGAGTGGCATTTCTGCAGATCAAGGGAGAATCATGACTTCAGTGTCAGCTCTTGCATGCACTCTTTCCTGGGCCTCCTTATTTGTGTGTGCATGATCCTGCCCCCTTGCTTGCGTTATGATTGATGGATAGCTCTTTGTTAGTTAACAGTCTTTTCTGGAATTGTACCATTCTCCACCTTGACAGAGAATCACCAATTTATAATAGAAACCAGTGTAAACCATGGGACAGCTGCAGCTGTACAGGTTGCCTGGCTGACACCTCTTGCAACTCTACAATCTATGCCCCCCAGCTGACGATCCATTGGCCAGCTGGACACTGCCTGGCCACATGTCTGCTGGCACCTCCAACCACCAGCTTTTCTTTTCATGCACACCAGCCATGCGGCCCGCCACACTTGTAAACAGTCTTTGAGTGGTGAGGGGCAGGAAGCATGAAACTGACCCCTGCTGTAGTAGGGTTGTCAGAACTAGTTCGGTAAAGATTCGAACCCTCCTCGAACCCTGGTGTTCGAGTTCTAATTTAGAACTCGAACACTAGAGGGTTCGCAAAAGGGTTCGAATCACAGTGCTCATTTTTGCTGCCCAAGTTGTTTGAAAAATAATTATTACTTTACTTTACTGTCGGAGTGTCGCTCCTCCTCCCTCCCGGTTGGCGCTGATGTTTCCAAGTCATTTCGGCTCAGCTCCTCCCTATTGTGCAGCTCAAGATAGTTGGGGGCAGCGAGGTCGCACTCCTGAGTCCCCATCACATGACCAGCTGCTGTACAGTCAGGTGGTAGAAAGATGATCGGAGGGGTAAGCCCCATGGGATCCACAATTCAGGATAAGTGAAGTATGATCATGCTGCTCCAGTCCTGTGTCTGATTCCATTGAGGAAGGCATGCTGCGAGTGCTGTGCTTCAGGTCCAATCTTAGACCCACCCAACTGCATTTTATCAGGCAGCATTCAGTTTTGAAAATTTTAAAAGGTGTATTGCCTTGCTGAAAACAAAAAGAGTTGCATAAGGGGCGTGAGTGGGCCGGGGTTACAATGGGAAAGAATGGTCAGACTCAGGAGCACTCAAGAGGGAGATCACCCTGGCTGGGGATGGATAAAGAGATTAATGGAACCGGAGAAAGTTGAAACAAACAGGAAAAATGTCTCCCAGGTTGGCACCATGAGGCGAGCAACATGTTGTGTTGTTCAGTGTGCTTTACTAGTACAACATTTCAATAAATAAATTCAACAAAGTGAAAAATCGTATTATGATGACTGTGCTGAAGGGGTCTTTTCACCCCAAACTTCCTGATACATACAACAAGGCAGTTCGCTTTTGACACAGTATTCACTGTGTTGTTTCCTGCTGTGGGGTTCTGTGGCCACTGCCAGCCCATCAACTGCTGTGTGTGTGCCTTGACTGCACTGTACCCCAGTGTATGTTGTGTGGACTGTGTCAGCCCAGAAGCCAGTTCTGTGGTATCCTACATACACCACAGCATATATCCAGCACTACCACCACTAGCTACATAATTCAATAAGTAAGATACAAGATCGTGCATCAAATCACAATTATTAAAGCCAACAGTGTGTAAAAATACCCTACCATGAGACAAGGGGAACAACTCACCACCTCCTACTGGTTTCACCTGCAAAGGTTTCCTCAGGGAGTATTTTACATGATTGTCTTTAATAAATGTGATTTTGAGGCACATTCTTGTGTCTTACTTATTGAATTGTGTGGCTAGTGGTGGTAGTGCCAGGATTTGTGTGCTTTAATTTAATATTTTTATCCTGAGCACACCATAGCACTGGGGCAGTATTCATTCTGCCATCTTTAAATACATGTCAGAATATTTCCCAGTTGGGAGAAGAGACAGAAAAATCCATTTTCACTGTGTTGTGCGACTGCCTCCTGTGGCCAGTCCATCACCCTGCTGTGTGCCCTTTGATCAGCCCAGTAGACAAGTTGTAGTGGTATCCTTAAACATATACCAAAAATATATTTCCTTGTTGGGAGGAGAGACAGAAAATCCTTTCAGTGTGTGTGTGTGTGTGTGTGTGTGTGTGTGTGACTCTTTCTTGTCTACTGCCGGCCTATCACCCTGCTGCTGTGTGCCTTGACTGCACTTTACCCTACCCAGTGTGTGTGACCGTATACAGCCCAGTAACCAGTTGTGTGGTGGTATCCTTAAACACATGCCAAAAATATATTTCCCTGTTGGAAGGAGATTCAGAAAAATCCCTTTCACTGTGTTGTGTGACTCCGTCTCCTTTGGTGTACTGTGTGGCCAGCCCATCATCCTGCTGTGTGCCGATTTGACCACACTATCCTACCCAATGTGTGTGACTGTGTGTAGCTCAGCAGCTGTTTGTGTGCTATCTTTAAATACATGACAGAAATATATCTCTCCGTTTTAGGAGAGACAGGAAAATCCTTCAGTATATTGTGTGACTTTATCTCATTTGTTGCATACTGGCCAGCTCATCATCCTCGGTGTGCCCTTGGACTACTGCACTGTACCCAGTATACCAAATTCACACAGGATCATTTCTCTCTCCCCTTATACTGAACAGGTTTTATTTCTTTTTGTCCTCAATTTCATATGTATTTCACTATTGTCTTGTAATTGAGAGCATGTGCTCAATTTCATGTGTATTTCACTATTTCCTTCATTATTGGCAGCAAAATGAAAAAAATAGGGTTCGAGTTCTAAAAAAGATTAGAACCCTAGAACATTTTCAAAAGTTCTAGACTAGAACTAGAACCCAGAACTTCTAAGGGTTCTGACAACCCTATGCTTTAGTGCTAGTGCATAAGTTGCAGCAAGTTTGTTAAAGTGGTTAACTTGCCCTTATCACGAGTAGATGCTTTGAGTGTGTGACCATCAGACCATGGCCCATCTATTGTTGAGCTGAAAGAAAGCTAGCAGGAGGGCTTAAATGCTTGGCTTTTCCATGGACTCATTGTATCACAGCAGGTAGGCTAGTGAGTGGGGTAGGGAGCCCAGCCCTCACAGTAAGGTGAGGTCAGGTAGGTGGGTGTGGGTCAGAGTCAGACCGGACGTTCTAGTTAATGACGGTCATTTAGTGCACTGACACATAGTGACAGGTAGTAGGCTCAAGAGGAGCCTGAGAAGAATGTAAAAAAAAAGCACAGAACTGACTGAGGTCACTGGTGCAGCTGTGAGCCTGACATTCTCTCCTAGGCCAGCAGTATTTTTCCCTGGCTCACTGCAGCACTTGTCATTGCCGAGCACATGCAGCAAGGCCAGGGCTGGATTAAAGAAAGGCTAGTCGGTGTCTTGGTGGCTGGTATTTGGAATCAGGAATGAATCCTTCCAAATAAAATGGGCACTTCAGTCTACTCTCCATCTACTGCACCATCACTGACTCGCAGTACAGAGAAAGGGAGCGGCAGCAGAAGCACAGGCTGCCTCTGGTGAGTGCTTACAGTGCCTTTCTTGAACTCTTGAGCTGAACAAAATATGATTTATGATCAGAGAGCCAGGCTGCAATGTACACCCCAGTGCAGAGTTCAAAGGCCTTCCTTAGAAGGTAGCTTGGTTTAATGGTGTGCAGTGGTTTGATCTGGCATCTTTGGCATATTAATTTAAATCTGGGCAGTGTGGCACTGGAAAGGTGACCCCAGATGGGGGAGTGCTTGAAGAGATTATTGCACTATATGAACTCCTGCCAGTCAGTTCGATATCTTCAATCCCTCCCTCCCCACCGTGGACCAAATATCATGACAAAATTGAAACAGCAGCAAATGAAAAATTGCTTCAGACAGCCAGGCTCAAGTGCACATCCCAGTGCTGAGTTCATGCAGGCTTGCCTTCAGTAAAGGCCTTGGTAGCTTGGTTTGTGATGACTGGCAGTGGCCCAATTTGTCTTTAAACAGGAAAATGCAATCTCAATATGCTTCCTTGTGTACCGAAGAAAATTGTTTATATTATCCTCCTCACCTAGAACTAAACCCATGCTAATGGTATTGATGTACTGTTGTGCACCACCTTGCAGGCATTGTCCAAAACCTCTGCTATGTTTTGTTTTTGCTAAGAAGGGTCAGCTTGAGGTAACTGCTGTTTACTGGAGGCTGCTGAAATGAGAGCAGTAGTCACAATAAATCAGAACAAGAACTGGTCTGGAAAAAAACAGAGGCATCATATGTACTGTATGTGTTACTTCATTCTGTTGCTGTTGTGTTGCTCAGAGAAACCTGGTCCTGGATATAGCTAGCCAGTGTTGAGGATCAATAGGTGGGGCCAAGTTTGGCCATTTTCTGTCCTTATGTTATGTTTCATTGTTTCTAAGCCACTGGAGCCAATTCAAACCATTTATTTTGTGCAAATGAATAGTTTTTTTTTTTTTTTTTGTCTGACAGGAGGTACTATTTGGCTTTTGTGCCTGTGTTTTAGCTACATAATTGTATTTATATTCTGGGGTGACCAAGAGCCTGAAACAATCCACTCCAAAGGTGGTTGTTGGTAAAAAGAATGCCTATGTACTGTACTTTCTGCCTTGCATTTGGTTTACCAACATAAAATAATTATGTGATGAATGTGTGAGTCTCTGTGTAGCTGCACCCCTACCTACTGCAGCCTTGTAAAGATGGAGGTTTTAGCAACAAGGTACATGCTTTATTGAGCACTGTTGCTGAAGCAGTGATGGCTGTTTGTACAGCCCCAGTGGCAGGATAATGTTACATACAGGTGCCTTCAAATACAATATATTACAAAAGTGAAGGTGACAAATTGTCTCCATGATGTCACTATCTTACTTTACATATTTTTAGGGCTGGAGTGGGCATAGCCCTGCAGATCTCTTGCTATCAAAAAAGCAATCAGCGCATTCCTTCCTACTGAACAGCATGTTGGAGTTGCAACACAGTCACTGCTGCATCCATGAAGCACTCTGCTCGCTGTCTCCATCGGCAGTTACATTGCTTTATTTTTTAATCTGTTGGCAGTCACGGTGGAACACGGCACACTCTGCCATGTCCAAGATGACTGCCAAACTGTATTTCACATGCGCGACTACTAATGCATGCACAGTATAGTGCAGTGGCCATCTTGGTCACAGCAGAGTGTGCCATGTTCCACCATGACCGCCAATTTCCTTTTTATAAAAATTATACATACCCCCTCACCCAACCCTTCCCCCAGAAACATAACAATGACACTGGGGGTGCCCAATCCCCCAGTGTCACGATCATGTTCCGCAGTGACCTTTTTTGTTTGGATATGTTTTTCCTCACCCCACCCAACTCTCCCTCTCAGCACCCACCCCCCTGCCCCCAGAAACATAATGGTGAAACTGGGGGTGCCCAGTCCTCCAGTGTCACGATCAGGAATCCTCCAATGTAATTTTTTTTCATCTGTAAAAAGAAAACCATCCATTGATGTCTTTTGTGGTCATTCCTGACCCTTCACCTGACCCTCCCACTCGGCACCCATCACCACGCACCCCCAAGCCCTTACTTACCCATCAGGGGTCCCATGCCATAATCATCTCTGGATTGCAGACATGTTTTCCCTCTTCAAAGCCAGACCATGAACTGAAGAAACAGGTATGTTGAAAATTTGGTGTAAAAATATTAAAAAACTAATTTTCAATATGTTTACCCTAAATTTCTTGGCTGTAGCCCTATCAGCTCTGGTCATAGTTTGTTCTACATGGCACGTGTAAGCATGTGTATTGGGAGGGGGGCATATGGGGTAAACCTGGAATGGGAGAAAGATGCACTTACCCACTGCCAGTGCCATCCAACTGGGCTTTAAGGTGCTTTACATCCTTGAAGCATCTCCAAGCTGTTTGTAGCCCAGTCCAAAGGCACTGGCACTGGGTGAATGCATCTTTTTCCCATTCCAGGTTTCTCACATACCCCCAAAATACACACGCACACACACACACACACACACACACACACTTACACATGCCATGTAAAAAACATGCAAAACGTAATGGCATCATGAAGACAATTTGTCACCTTTAGTTCTGTAATCTGTAAATACAGGTGGTGCTGTGCAATAAATCACAACACGAACAGTATCATTTTTCTAAAGGTTTTAAATTGTGTATGTCTTGGACAGGAATCTTGGCTGGTCTTGTTGAACTGGCAGACTGAGGATGACTCAAGAGTTTGTTCACTGGTAAAGTGTAAATTAATTAAGGCAATGGTAACATGACTGTGTGGCTCATCCACAAATGTGTCTGAAAATGAGGTATTGCACCTCAGCTGGGTTATCCTGGGTAAATACATTGCAAAACTTTGTAAAACATGAGACTGTACATCAGAACCCCACTGAAAAGGAAATTTATCTAAAATGAGCTGGCCTAGAAAAATACATTACAAAAGCAGGACCACATTATTTTTATTTATTTAGATTTTGTTGACCAGGTAAGTGCACTAGACAAATCCTGCCTATTTTCAGGCACGACCCGGAGGACGGGGATACAGATGAATGCTAACTGACCTTGAACCAGATTAAAAACGAGATAACGCATCTCACCTCTACTATACTGGACAAATGCGGTATAAAACTGCAAATTCAGGACTCCATTGCAAATGACATATTACATCTCATCTGGTCTATCTTGTGTTAATATACAGTAACAAGATTTGGTAAGAGCCAACACAGTTGATATACTGCTTTAAAGGGACAATGTCTGCTTTTATCCGACTTTTGTCCTTCTTATTAATGAAGGTGACTGCAGCCCTCTACATGGCTGGTTACTATATATATATATGCTGAAGGGATGCTATGACATACCATTTTTTTAAAGATTTAAATGACAATGAGTAATCCTGGTGAACTGCCTTTATTTTCATCTGCCCGGTGCTAATGAGCTTTCATTGGTGCGTTCACATCTCTACAGGGCATCAAAGCACTGAGAGTACATCCACGGATTACTTTGACAAAATTTAAGCTGCATGAAATGAGTACATGTTTACAGATTAGACAAACAGGTGAACTTATTAAGGAGACTCCTTTTTAAGAACCGAGCACTGTACCGTGTTTAAAACTGTGTTTGAAAGTGAAGCTGCAGCAACTGGCACAAACATTAGCATTGAATCTGTTGTGCATGCCCAGTGACATGGCTTCACTTTCAAACACAGATTTAACCATGCTGCAGCACTTGGTTTTTAAAAAGAGTCACTTTAGCAAGTTTCACCTCTTTGTTTAGTCTGTAAACATGTGCTTAATTGCTGCAGCTTAAAGTTTGCCAAAGTCATCTGTGGTCAAGCTCTCAGTGCTTTGATGCCATGTAGCAATGTGAACACGCCAGTGAATGCACATGTAACCCCTAGGTGGTGCTATCCCAAGGGCTACTACCCCTGCCTGCTTGGCTACTAACAGGTTGAGGGGCCTAGGTCCAATGGCGGGTGCCTCCACCCAGAGGTCAGGGTTGATAGTGGTTAGACTAGCTCGGGTACAGCCCTCTGGGACACTGTGACCCCCCCTTTGTTTCCACTAGTGGCCCACATGATACTCGGGAGTTGCCTTCCCTATACCACACACTTGCACACTTCTTACACATACAGTAACACTTACCCTCAGGACTGATGTCTTGCAGCACGTCTCTGAGGACCCCCTGTAAAACAAGGTCAGGCAATACACACAAACACAATGCAATGCTTTTTTCTACATGTACTGACACCACAGACAGCATATAGTTCAATAACAACAAATCCGATTTATTAGAGGTGCAGTAACAAGGAGGGGGTAATCAAGTTGATTTGGTTTGGAAATATTCAAATCACAGTACTGTGCAAGCATATAGGGTCCAAAATGTCACTCTCTGGGTACCCAGGATGGTGGGGGGCTAGCCAGGGTCAGTGCAGCTGGTTGGGGCCCTTTGATAGAAAAACACATGCACACACAAATTGTAATCCAGAGCCCTGGGGCTCAGTTCGTGAAGAAATGAAACAGCAATAATCAGATGACATACTTGTAGTCGATAAAAGGCTGCAGGGGGAGACCCAGATTTCTACTCACAATACCAAAGTTGAAAGCTGGATGGAGGATGTTCTAGCTGGATTGCCAGAAAAACAAGGTATAGAGACAGGGTCCTTGTAGCTGGACCCAACTGCAGTTGATAGCAAGCGGATTTAGTCCAACTCAAGCTGGGATCTGCTTCCAGCTTTAGCACACAGCTCACAGAAAAAGGGGAAATAACATTGCGAGCCCCCACAAACACTATGCACATTTCTATGTAAAAGGAAAGTACTATACCAGGCAGCTGCTTCTCAATCCCGATTGCAAACACTTGCAAATTACCCAGGAGCACACACAGCATCAGCAGTCCCTGACAGGCCGACCACACTTCAGCAAATCTTCAGTCTTCTATTGGCAAGCCTGGTTCTACACACAGCTTCCTTCTCTTCAAAACTTGGATTCAGTCTGAACTGGCACTTGGAAACGGCAGCAGACCAACTTCAGGGCCTCCCACGAGCTTCCCCCGTGAACTGTATGCTGCATCAGAAGCAGGGCTCCTTCTCTCTACAATGTCACTACTGATCTGAGCTTTCCAGTAACAGAGCAGGGCATTTCCTTTGATTTCCTCACAGTTCGGTTGGCTGGTTCGGCTGTCACTCACAATAGGGCTCCCTCTGTTGGTGCAAAAAGGCGCCAAGGTCCAAACTACATTCCCCAGAGGCACTGGCCATATAGTACATAGGAGGCTGGCTCCACAGTGAGAGTCCAAGTTCTGATTTGCCAGCAGCAGGCTCCATTTTAAAGGTCCCCTCACACTGATTGGTCCAGTTCAGCAGTTCAAAACCAGAATGGAGGGCTAGGCAAATACAGTTCAGACTGCAAAGAAAAGCAGGTTAGACAAACTGTATTTTCACTATTACGTTAAACAATTCCTGGCAGATTGTTACACCTTTTGACAAAGCTCCCTCTGCACATTTAGCGACGGCAGAAACAGAGCGAGTTGACAGCAGCCTGGGCTGGACTCAGGCATTGAAACACACAATCCCCCTCCTAAATTAATTATGTCTGCAAAACAGACAGCTCTTAAAGAGATGGTACGTGGAGGCTCAAATAGCACTCACTTGGAACCACATTTAAACAGCTTAGATGCCGAACACCTCCAGGCTTGGAGCATTCCTGCAAGCTCCTGAAAGACTTTTGGGAACCCCCATTTGCAGGGGGGGGTCACACACATTAGCACTGAGCATACATATATAAAGGTGGGTCAGCAGGACTACTTATTTTCATTAAAACCTTTAAAATAATGGTATGTCTTGGCATCCTTTCATCATATATGCAGTTACTGAGCATGAGCATGTAGAAGGCTGCAGTTAACTTTTTTAACGGGGGTGGAAACATCAGACAAAAGAGGACAGTGTCCCTTTAAATATGGTAATTCTGGCTGAGGTTCCTGCATATAAGAGATGAAACTGTATAAGGTACAGATGCAGACTTGACAAGTAGCACACCGTATGAATTGAATGGGTGGCAGTGGGGTCAGCAGCAAGAAAATAGTGCTGCAGGAGGAGGAGAGAGGCAGTACTAAATGAAGACGGCAAAGTGATTATACTTCAAATAGCAGAGTGATTGTACTTCAGCTCCCTATTTTGTGCTTTGTTTGGAATCTGGTCACATGCTTCCAGAGCCCCCATTTTCTACTACGTAATAGTAAGACATCAGCATAGCTCTCACTATGCACTCATAAAAATGTGTACATGCTGGACCTGGTACAACAGCAATACAAGCAGCCAACATTTTGCCTTGACAAATTCTTGTTTATATTTGTCAAGACAGACCCTTGACTTTGTGCCTCACCTCCACAATGCTCTTGGTGCCCAGTCAGCCCCAGTATTGGATTCTGGGGTTTGCAAATGTGCTTTGGTCTCCCGTACAGCAACACAATGCCCAGCTTCTTGCAACTAGACCAGCCCAAAAATATATTTTTTAAAATGTTTACATAAAAACATAGAAACCTGGAAGTTGTTGGCAGATAAGGACCTCTTGGTCCACCTAGTCTGTCCAGTTTTCCCTGCCTACTGTGCCACTGTAGACCCTACTCAATCTCCGGTCATCTCCTCCATCTGCCCTACTACCAAGGTCTCCTTGTATCTGTCCCATGCATGCTTGAATCCTGTCACCATGTTGGCACCCACCACCTCTGATGGAAGGCTGTTCCAGGTGTCCACCACCCTCTCCATGAAGAAGTATTTCCCCACATTTCCTCTGAGCCTGTTCCCCTCCAACTTTATAGTGTGACCCCTTGTCCTCGATCTTCTTTTTCTATCGAAAATGCTACCTTCCTGTACCTTATTTATACCTGTTAGGTATTTGAATGTTTCTATCACATCCGCCCTTTCCCTCCTTTCCTCTAGAGGGTACATATTTGACACCTTGAGTCTCTTCTCATAGGGCTTTTGATGCAGGCCCTACACCATTTTGGTAGCCCTCTTCTGTACTGCCTCCACCTATGTTCTATGTTTTAACAAAATATTTAAAAATGGAGGTAGTTTGGTAAACCAAACTGAATCTGTAACATTTCATGACTTTTACTAGGATTTCCATGACAAAAGCACAGTCCCAGCCAGGATAGGCTATGGCACACATGTGCTGAGTATACACCTCCAGTGTCTACCTAAATGTACAGAAACCAGTGAGGGACCTGTGTGGTGGCTCCACAGCCCCAGTCATGCATATATGATACAAGCCATTCACAGCAGTGCAGTGCCTTGGAGAAATGGTTACTGTCATGGGGCTGTGGCTTTTGCTGAGGTTCATGTATCTGATACAGGTGACAGAGGCCCTGCTACACCACCTGTAGCCCTACCTAATACACCCTGAAACTGAGGTAGGCAGTATGGATAACAGGGAGGGTTCAGGCAACTCACCTGCTATGCACAAGGGTAGTGTTGCACTGTCTGCATGCATGTGTTCCTTGTACTGTCCTCTGGGGTAGCGCGCAGGTGCAACTTGCTATACACAGATGACACAGCATTATTACTGTATGCTGGAGGTGTGTGACTGCACCAGATGCATCACAACAAAATAATTTTCCTTTAAGTGCTTGTAGCCTTTTGACTCCTGAACTGCAGTGACATGTAAGACAGTCTTCCTCTCACATATGTGCCAAGTGTCTGGCAACAACATACCCTGGTGCAGTCACGGCAAAGCATGCCACCTAGGTAGCTTAGGCAGCTGACCTAGGAAGTCATATTACTTTGCATACATGCATCCTCACACATGTGTCAGGTTTTTTTCACATTCCAACTGTCCGCCTATTACTAGTTCACTTATGAGAATTGGTAATGATACACAACTGACATATTCACAACACTTCCTACCCCCAACACAGACTACATACAGTGCATTCCATGTTTGAACCTGGAGTATCAGTGTTCTGCATGATGCAGTGTGTGTATCATAGCTGTACAGGACAGATGGCAGATGACAGCTGTCCCCTGTGCAGGTCTAGCACATTTACTGCTTAATGCATGACAGTGCAGGGTTTTACATGCTGAAATCACCAGTCCATACTGACATCCACACAGATTTCAGAAGGGGTGGTGAAGTGCTGTGCTATGTCCCATATCCACTGGCATCACGTAAGCTGCTGATGTGGCAGAGAGGTGCTGACTCCACTGGGGGTGGGATGGTGGGGTGGTGGGAGTATACTAGGCATCATGCCCCGTACCATGATAGGATTGCAGCTGGTAGTTACTGCAGTTTTTGTGTCACCATCAGCAGCTATTTGGCAGTGTCTCTACACATGCTGTACGCTGCCCTATTCAAAGTCAACATCTCTGCAATTCTCCACATGGGGTGGTATGCCAGCAATAAGACATGACGACACGTGGGTTATGGCCTGATAAGAGTATGCCCCAGGTGCACTATGAGGCACCTGGGAAGTGCTCTTATCATGCCATAACCCA
This sequence comes from Neoceratodus forsteri, assembly GCA_016271365.2. Taxonomy (NCBI): domain Eukaryota; kingdom Metazoa; phylum Chordata; order Ceratodontiformes; family Ceratodontidae; genus Neoceratodus; species Neoceratodus forsteri. Next base: position 913,969,364 of record CM057452.1, on the reverse strand, counting down.
CACCTCAGAGTGTCTTGTTGCACTTATGAAATGGGCTCCATAAATTACTATTTAAGAAAATGAAAATTTAACAGAAATGTGCCAAAAACAATTGAAAAACCCAAGGTTTTAATACCTGAAGGAGTAAAATAGGCCCTCTAATGAGGTAACTTTTTTGAAGTGTTTGATGGGCTGTGTAGCCCCCCCCCCACCATGCCACACACACACACAGATACTAATTAGGTTATTTTCCACATCCCCACACACTGTATTAAATTGGATTCACCACTGCTCACAGTGAGAACTGTTTGATGACCAGTACAGGATGGTCCCCCCTTCCTTCCTACACTGAGACAGATACCAATGAGGTTGTCCCTCTGTTTCCCAGCACAACTGCATTAATTCATAATTCACACTTCTCCCCTTCCTCCCAACACTCAGGCAAACAGATACTGGTGAAGTTGTCCTTCTGTTCCCCCCACAACTGCATTAAATTACAATTTGCACTACCACACACCCATTTTCATGAAGTGTGTCTCTGGTAGTGAGGAAAGAGCAGAGCAGTCATTTTGAGAGTGAGAGGCTGCTTTCAATTAAGAGTGAATGTGTCCCTTTCCAGACAGCGTGCATACCGCTTCTGTAATTGCAGTTTCTAATATCGCGGCACTCGCTCTTCTGTACTGAAGAAAACTTGTACATTTGACATACTTTTTTCACCTCATAACTGCCGCATATAAGAAGACCAGGACCATGGACCATGTCTCTGGTTTTATTTTGAGGATACATTCTTGCGGCACGTGCATCTGTTGGCTTTGTTGCAGTCAGCTTTTTTTATGGCCGCAGAACAGAGGGTACTTTTTGATTTTCTAATGTTTTGCCATGGCATGAGTTTGGGGTACTGTTTTATTTTATAACCTTTTTCTATGAGATAAGTTTCCTCATGTAGAGGTATGCATTTCTGTGACTGTGTTTTGGTGATGGTGTGGGGGGGGTGTTCACTTTCCGCATGGAGCATCTTGTACTTTGAAAATCTGTAGGTTGGGCAGAGTGATGTCTTTCCGTTGTGAGGCTCAGGTTGGCACAGGTAGTGCCAGTTGTAAAGTTATGTCCCGATAAGGACACGGCTGAAAAAGGCTTTCAGCCAATCAGGGTTCAGGAACTTTTTTGCCCATTTTATAAGCCTCCTTATATGATGGGGTGTGACAAACTGATGCATTCCTGACTCACCCTGTATAATGTTACTAGCATTCTCAGTGTTTCAGTAAGTTCCACCACTCAGCTTAGACACTCTTGTAGCATATCTTCAGGTACGTGTCCCTTCAGAGCCTCTGCTCACATAGTATAGTGCTCCTTGTTCAAGGTCACATGATCAGCCCATCTCTGTCACAGCTGAGAACACCATACTTTAGAAACAGGTTATGGTAAAGGTAGCCTTCTCCTCAGTGGCAGAAATACAGTTATTGTCAGTTATAAATCTGTTAGCTGTACCCAAAGGATTCAGTCACTGAAACATGAAATATAAAAAATAATGGTTTTAATATTTTTAATATTTCAAGGTAATTACACAGATACTACAGAATATTATAGCAACAATACTGGGAACAGTAATCCTGCAGAAATGGAAATAAACTTCTTTCATCCAATACGTTACATGCAAAATAAAAGTTCTCTCTCTCTCTCTCGCTCTCTCTCTCTCTCTCTCTCTCTCAAACAATGTACATTGGCTAATAAATGAACATGGACTGGCTATGGCCTTCCAATCATCTTTCAAAACCACCAGCTCTCCATTATGGCAAAAGTTTGCCTGGAAGGTGAGGATCCATTATGTCTACACTCCTGCAGTACAGGATAAATGGGCCCAGAATTCCTCCCTGGCCTGCTGGAGGCTCTGTTCCGAAGCTGAAGCACATCACTCGTGTGTACAGTATTCTGGCTATGCCCTAAATGTACCAGACTGTGGGAACAGATTATAGACACTCATAAAGAGCTGTTCAAGATAGAAGCCCTGCTAAACTTCCAGCAGACTATCCATGGTCTCCTCCCAGCTGGGGTACGAGGCACAGCCAGAACATACCTTTAGCATGTGCTCTTCGTGGCTTTTCACAAAACCATAACAAGACAGAGGCTCCAACCACTGCCCCCCATATATGAGCAGAGGGTGGAGATAACGGCACAATTTATCATATGGAGCAGCTTACATAACAAATAAACAAATGCAAGTCAAACTTTACCAACAGATGGCTGCAATGGGTGTCCCATCTTGAAGAAAGAGACTCTGAATTCATTTCATAAATGAATCACCATCCTACCTGGGGACAACCCCCCCCCCGGCCACCCCCTGGGTTGTAGGCCTACCTTATCCTAAAACTTGATTGTCAACTGTTTCCTCCATTGTTATCCTGAACCTCCTTGCTGTGAGGTGGAAAAGGTAATGTTGTTCCCATTATAACCATTGTCTTTGAAATATTGCTAGTGACAGTCAATTTGTAGTATAAACTGTGTGACTGCATACACTAGCCCAGATATTCAAAAGGGTTGTGCATGGTGCAACAGTGTTGCGCCATCTTGAACCACTAATCTTGATTTGATATTCAAAAGGGAAAGTGCGTGGCACAAATCCCAATGTGCCGGAGCATCAGCAATGTATGCAGGCGCAGTAGGGGGCGCACATGCATACCTGCACAGCCCGATATTCAGCCCAGGATGTGCGGAGCCATGCAACACGAACCCCTACCTGTGCCAGCACAAAGTTAAGCAAAAAAAGGAGTAATGGCTGGCCACCCACAGGTGAGCTGCCGATTGCAGGCGCAACATGGCAGCTGCCACCTGTGGGTGGCCGCCAAGTTCGGATGCACCTCCTCCGTGGTGGTGCCTCACTCCATGCCCGGATTGCGGGCTTCAGTTAAAAAGGGATACATCCTATATTCCTGGTGGTCCAGTGGACCTTTGTGCCCGATCGCGGGCTGAAGTAAAAAAAGAGATAAATTCTATATCCCTGGTGGTCCAGTGGACCGCTGCCCGCCTGATCTTGGGCTTCAGTAAATAAATGATAAATCCTATATCCCTGGTCGTCTAGTGGACCGCTGCCCTCCCAATAGCAGGCTAAGTAAATAAAAGTAACCTATTATCCCTGGTGATCCAGTGGACCTGTCCGCTCGATCACAGGCTATGTTAAAAATCAAAGAAAACCAGTATGCCTGGTGGTCCAGTGGACCTGTCCACCCGATCGTGGGCTATGTTAAAAATAAAGAAAACTATTATCTCTGGTGGTCCAGAGATCATCTCCTCATCACTCACTGATCTCACCTACCCTGCTTCCTCCCGGTCAGGCGGCGGTAGCACCACCTTCCGTCACGCCATCGACGACATCGCCGTACGCTTCATTGGTTCACAGTGTGAGCTAATGGGTGTGCAGCTCATACAGATATACATTCCAGATATGTGAATGGATCCATTCACATATCTGGAATGTGTAGTACAGTATAGGTTGCACGCATTACTGGCTCACGCCAGGACCATCGGCATACAGCCCTACCGACGGTGTCAGTCGGTGGGCGCAGGGCGGCAGGGGGTGGGGTGCTGCCATCTGCTACTGACTGGGGGGAGCAGGGCGGTAGGGATCAGTGGGCAGGTGGGGAGGGGGGTCCACTGGACCACTAGGGATAATAGTTTTGTTTTCCTTTTCATTCAGCCCGCGATCTGGCAGACAGGTCCACTGGACCACCAGGGATATAGGATTCATCTCATTTTTTACTTAGCCCACGATCGGGCGGGCAGTGGTCCACTGGACCACCAGGGATATTGGAGTGTACTGTATTTTACTCAATCCCACGATCGGGATGACAGCGGTCCACTGGACGACCAGGGATATTGGAGTGTACTGTATTTTACTCAGTCCCATGATAGGGATGACAGCTGTCCACTGGACCACCAGGGATATTGGAGTGTACTGTATTTTACTTCAGCCCACGATCGGGATGACAGCAGTCCACTGGACCACCAGGGATGTTAGATTGTTCTATATTTTACTTCAGCCCCCGATTGGGCTGTGGGGCACATTGCCTCTCTGCAGGAGGCGTTGGTCCCAGACAGCTGCTGCCTGGCAGGGCGCCAGGCACAAGTCGTCAGGGATCGGCACACCTGTATGCAAATGGGGCCATAATGACATGCAAATGGCCCCATTTGTGCCTTGCATTAATCATGACCCGATTTGCATGTCAACTTTTGAATATCGTGGTTGAAGCGCCTTGCGCAATGGAACTTGCGGTAGCGCATCCCCATGCTCCACTCTGGCCACTGGTGCTGGCGCAGTGCCACTGTGCCATGCGCAATGCGGGCAGCCAACGTTTGATATTCAACGATGCTGAGCCATGGTGCAGCTCTGTTGAATGTCGCCCAGTCCACACCCCTGCGCAGTCAAGTTGAGCTGCGCCCAGGCTTGCGCCACAGCCTGGTGCAGTTTGACTATCTGGGCCACTGTATTCAATACTCTCTGTGTATTCTGTACCCAAGTTATACAATAAACTTTAATTAAAAAAAAAGTAGATGGATGGCCTGGAGGCGCTGGAGGTTGAGGTGCTGGACACCACACCTTGGGTCATGCCAGCAACCTGGGTTCAGGAATGAGCCTGGGCCGCCAGGGGTTGGCAGGGATGAAAAAGGATCAAGCATCTGGAAGAATGCTCTCCTCCCTTGGGGTGGGAGGGATTGCCATCCCACCCGCTGATTGCCCCCTAGTGGTGGCTTGAGGGAGACGCAGGTTTGGAGGCATGCAGCTGATGCATGACGTCAGAAAAAAGGAGGGGGTCTGGGAGAGAAAAGTGAAAATGGAGCTGGCAGGATCTGTGATGGCTTGGCTGCACCCACAATGAACCCTGGAATCTAGATGCTGGCTATCTGGAGGAGGGGAGAAAGCTGATGCTCCTCAGCCCTGGCCATGTCACGGGGGGGGCAACCCATGGGGGGTTTCCCGGGAGGATTGGTGCAGGGATGCCGTGGCTGGATAGATGAGCTCCTCCAAGGGAGGAGCCATAGCCACCTACCAGCTTCCCCATAAAGCGAGCATAAAAAAAAAGTAGATTTGATTACAAGACACTTTGAATCCAGGCCGACATTAACTCTTAGATGGCAGTTTACCTCTAAACCCCCCATGACACATCATTGGTACATCATCCTGTGTGTCACTCAGATTAATAATCTTTTGTCTGGAGCCAAGGTTGGGAGAAATGACTTGGACCAGCCTGTTGGCCAGGCCAATTACCATGAGCCCCTAGCAGGAATGTTTGTGTTAGCTAGTTGCTTCGCAGCATCAAAGACACTTCTAATGCTCAACCATATTTCAGAAGTCCAAGACTGGACAGCCCAAAGTAAATTTACAACCAGGCCCACTTAATCTGTTTTTCTTTTCAGAGGCATTGCTAAGAAAGCTTGACTTTTTTCTCACCATCTGCTAAATTTAAACTTTTACCCTTGCAGAAAGAATTACATATATAAAAAGAAAAAGGAATACAGCACAAGTATAGTTAACAAATTGTTACATCTTCTTCCCCCCCAAGAAAGAAAAAAAATATATATTTTTAGCAGCACTGTGTGTGTGTGTGTGTGTGTGTGTGTGTGTGTGTGTGTGTGTGTTTGTGTGCGCGCACACCAGCTGGCTCCATCTGCCATGCTCTCTGTTCACTTTTTGTGTGAAACCCACCTTAGTTTCTCCTAGGTCTCTCATACTTAAGAAAAAAACAAACATACAAACAAAAGAAAACAAAAACAAGGGCACTAGCTATTGTTTCAACAGCCCCCTTCTCAGCCTTGATGGAGGACAAGGGTACTGCTTCCGGGTTCCTTGTGGCATAATCTATGCCCACCAAAATGTACTTTTTGCCAGTATGACATGGGGTGCTAAGGGGCCTCACAGTGTCCTGTGCCACATGCTGAAATAGCTAATAAATAACAGGAAGGGGAATTAGAGCCACTTTAGCCTTGTCCTCAACCATTCCCACCCTCTGGCACTGTGGACAAGTCTAGCAGTAGTTTGCCACATCTTTAAAAGTACTGGGCCTCTAAAAACAAGCATTTGCCAATGCCAAATGTTGGCTTGCTGGCATTGGCATTGGTAGTGCAGGAGTTAGACAGATGCATCATAGGAATGGCAGTGAAGTATTGAACTGATGCCAACCCACCCCCACCCTGCAGAGAGTGACAAGCATTAGGGTGTCCCTTTGGGTGTTTTTTAGTGCAGTGTGGGAAAACATGTCGGGCAGGATGTGAGAAATGACAGCTGCACAGTTCAGAAGGAGGTGGAAAAAAATGCCAGTGTTGAAAATGTGGCATGTAAATATACCACATTTGCGAAGATACTAGGGTGCGTGGGAAATATGCAATGCATGCTTGCAACACTGCCATTTTATGGGCGTTCAGCACCAAATTTTCAACATAGGCATTTTAGCACCTCTGCTTATGTACAGTGTTACTGTTATTTCCTCAAAGTGTCCCAAGAAGTGATTTCGAACAGCGACCACGCTATTCTGCGCCGGAAGTGCGAAAACACATTTTGGGCATGATATGTCAAATGACAACTGTACTGTTCATCAAGAGGTGTGGAACAATGGCAATGATGAAAATCCAGACTGAAAATATCACAAATGCACGACGGTACGAGCGTGCGTGCAATCTGCCAACACATGCTCGTAACACAGTTATTTTATGGAGTATCATCACCAAATTTTCAACATAGGCATTTTAGGTCCTCTGCTCATGAACTGTGTCACTGTCATTTTCATAATCTGGCCCAAACACTGATTTCACACAGCAACTGCGCTATTGTGCGCCGGAAGTGCGGAAACACATTTTGGGCTGGATGTGGCAAATGACAGCTGTACTGCTCACAAGGAGGTGTACAAAAATGACAATGCTGAAAATCTGGCAGTAAAATATTGTGAATGCACGAAGTTAGGAGCCTGCGTAGCAACTGCGCAATGCACGCTCGTAAAACAGGCATTTGTTAGATTTTTTCCACCAAATTTTGAATTTAGGCTTTTTAAGAGGGCACCTCATGAACACCGCCACTGTCATTTCATTAATGGGCCTCGAAAGGTGATTTTGCACAGTGACTGCGAAATCACCTTTCGAGGCTGATAAACGCCATGACAGTGACAGAATTCATGAGGAGGGGCCCCAAAACCCATGCTGAAAATTTGGTGCAAAAATTCCAAGAAATGCCTGAGATATGCGAAAAGTTGAAAACCCTATTCACTCCATTATACAGCTTACCGGGCATTTCCTCAGTTCGCGGTCGGCTTTTGAAGAGTGCAGACGTGGTTCCCGGGTCCACCGAAGATCATCGTGCCAGACTCTGGAGGTAAGTATGGGGTGAGGGGGGGTGTGGGGAGGCAGGGTGCAGTGGGTTGGTGCGGGTTGTGGGGGCAGGGAGATTGCATGGGACCATTTTTAATTTTCAGATACTTTTTCTTTTTTAATTGATGACGCGGGACATTTGCCAAGCTGGGGTGGGCTCCCAGCATGGCAGAAGGACGGCTGGTGGGGGGCGGAGTCGACGGGGATTGGGCACCCTGGCCAGCCATGGCAGATTGTTGCCACGCTGGGGTGGCCTCCCAGCGTGGCACCCTGCTACTGGGGAGGACAGTGGAGCCAACAGGGGATTGGGCACCCCCCGTCAGCTATTCAATAACTTGCCATGCTGGGGTGGGCACCCAGCGTGGCATGGGGAAGGCTTGGGGGGGAGTCGTGGGACTCAGACTAGCCAGACATACTGACACGGGGATTGTACCCCTGATGTTGGATTCCTTTCAGATTTAGTGGTGGCGGCTTCGGCGCCATGTTTATCGAAATGTTTCACTTGAAAAGGCACGTATGGGAGGTGTGTCTTTATGCCGCTGCATGATGAGCTTGTCTCTGATTGCAGCGGCACTTTGTTTACAAGTTATGTCCACTTTACATAATGTTGGTGTCAGCACTAGCATGCTGGCTTATTGGGGAATGAGGGACACACCTACTGATGCGTGCCCTGCATTCGCCCAACAGCAGCCGCGCCTCCAAATCTCCACTCCTTCAATATGTGAACTTGCGCGCAAGCGCGGCAAGCCAACATAATTATTAGACAGCCACTGTTTTGTACAGCTGATTCTTATAGGTGTCCCAAAAAGGATATATTGTGGGCTAAAGCCAGAAGCTGCTTCCTATACTCCCCAGGAACCATTATCTGCTGGAGTACCCCTTTCTGTGGTCCTCTCTTAGGAACCCACTCATGATACAGGAGACCATTGTTCCAGTACACTTCCCTTTTTCCAACACTTGTAGAGTCACCTTCTCCACTGGTGGCTATCTCCCTTAGCTTTTTTGCAGGGATGGGTAAGCTTGCTGTTGCTCCCTACCTCTGCATGCCTGACCTTCCCCAGAACACACTGTGCTGTGGAAGAGATGCCCACAGCTGGGCTATCATCAGTCTAACTCAAAAGAAAAGAAGCAGCGCACTACAATGAGGGGGGTGCTCCTACGAAGGTTGCAAACCTACAGTGCAACAAAAAGCTAGGAAATATGAGCACACCACGATTCTTCAAAGCTGAATTAGCTTATTTTATTAATGCCAAAACATCCACGGCCAGGAACCCTGTGCTTCAGCTGAATAGCCTTCAAGGGGATTTGGCTATGTGTGAGAACACAAACATTTTTAAACAGTGTCTGACATCATCAGAAAGTGACGTGAAATTTTAAATACACATACCACTATACTCCCAGCTGCATTACTTTGTTCTAAAACCTTTATTGAGTTAATAATTAAGGCTGATATACAGAAGCATGCAGAACTTGAAACAGAGATTGAACAAGCAAAAAAAGAGGTTCTGGTATTTAAAGAGACAGTAGTATTTAAAGAACTGGATGTATCTATGAAGGAAAGATTGAAAAAACATGAAAAAGATCTCATCATTAAAAAGCAAAAGAAATTACTACATGACCAGAACAATTATGAGAGTGACAGAGTGCTGAATTGGAAGAAGGGTAATTACAGGAATAAAAGTAGAAGTAGAAGCAGAAGTAGGAGTAGAACCAGAGTGCACTTTTCAGAAAGAAGAGGGAGTGAAAATAACAGAGATAGAAGTCCTTTTTTAGATCGGGATCAGGAACAAGACACCCAGGAATCAAGAAAAGAAGATTCAGAAGGACCAGGAGAGGAATGAGAGTAGGAAAACATTACAACAAACAAAAGGAAACCCAGGGGTCGAGGGAGAGGCCGGGGCAAGAGCACCAAATAGAGAATCTATCTAAAAAAGAACTATCTGATGAACAAATTAAACTCTTGAAACACAGTTTATCCTTTGTCCCAATACCAGCCCTAAATCCATTTCAAGTTCAAGTTGATTTATTTAAACTTTTTCGGAAACTCAGATTAAGAGCATTTTTTTTTTTAGGAGACCAACACTAGAAGACCAAATAGAAAATATGGGCTTTCTGGAAACTACACTGGGACAGAATCTTCCTGCAACATCTGATTCTAACTTGGAGATGAATACTGGAACTCAGAACATCATGGAAGACATTGATTATGTTATCAATATATTGGAAGGAGACTTTGAGGGATCAATGGGTTCAAGTCCCACCACTGTAAGTATGGACCCTGATATAAAACTGCAAAGAAATAATTTTCTCCATCTTCTGATTTCATACCACATATATTCAATCCAGCAATCTCTACTTTTGAAAGAGTTGTTCTTAGTGAAATAGAAAAAATATTGAAAAAAGCAGGACAACCAAGGGATAAAAATTGATCTGCCATAGAGATACAGGCTCTTAAACAATTACAGGCAGAAGACAGCATTGTAATAAAATTGGCAGATAAGGGTGGTAATACTGTTGTTCTTGATAAAAGTCATTATATTCCTATTGTATTAAGCTTGCTGAATGATGCATCGAATTATGAAAGGCTTAAAAGCAACCCCATGTTTCAGTATAGAACTGAATTAAGTTTGTTATTACAAGAAGCAGTGGAGAAAGGGGAAATAACAGAAAAAGAATTACAGTTTATGTGGAATGAGAATCCCATTTTACCCTGTTACTATATATTACCTAAAATTCACAAAAATATGAATAACCCTCCTGGTAGACCAATTATTTCTTCCATAGGTTCTCTTACAGAAAGACTTGGAGTATTTGTGGACTTCTTTTTACAGAGAGAAGTAGTTAAACTTCCATCTTACACGAAGGATACTACACATGTCTTAAATAAACTTAAAGAAATACAGTGGACAGATGACATGTTATGGCTAACTATTCATGCAGAATCCCTGTATACTCGTATACCACATGAACAGGGACTTAGCGCCTTCAGATACTTTTTAGAGAAAAGGGAAAGCACAGGTGAAATCCCTGTAGATTTTATATTGTCAGCAATCCACTTTATTTTGACCCACAACCATTTTGAATTCTTAGGAGACCATTACAGGCAGATAAGGGGACAGCTATGGGTGCCTGCATGGCCCCATCTTATTCAAACCTATTCTTAGGAAAATGTTCTTCTTGAATCAAATCCTGCTTCACCAAAGAAATGGAGGCCCCAGTTCCCCTCAGTCTGTGGGTCACCAACCCATTAACACAGACAGGGTGCATATGTGCAGTGGAGTTAGAGGGCACTGAACCCTATGTACAGCCTATGTACAGGTTACAAACTGCAGGGAGCTTCTCCATAGCCTACATCTCACAACTTTGCCTGGCAGTGACCATTTTCGCACAGCTTTCCTGGTCACTTCTTTTGGAGATGCTTGTCAGTTCTGCCTATATTTGCCCCTTCTTATAGGCCAGTTCTCACTTTTGGTACAGCTCCTGCAGTTGTAGCAGTAAGTGGCTCTCATATGACCCAGGCATAATGTCTTTCTTTCTCTCTATTCTTGCTTAACATACAAACAAGCAAAAAAAAATGGTAGAATATACCGTCCCCTTTTGGATATCCTGTTCTGTGACTAGACAGGTGACATTTACACTGACAAAACTGTTTCAACTCACACCCCGTTGCATCCAGTTTGTGACAAACTGGTTTATCCCAGACTCAGCCTGAAAAATGTTATGAGATTTCTCAATACCTTACACCCCTGTGTCAATACCACACATGTCTGAAGCTCTCCACTGTTTATGCCTCCATCACTTCTGCTGTCAGTCTATTCCAGGCCTCTACCACCCTTTCAATGAAGAAATGTTTCCTCACATCTCTTTCAAACTCCCCCCTCCAGCTTCTTAGCATGCTCCCTGGTCCTGGTGCTTCTTCTCATTTGAAAGAGGCTTCCCTACTACACCTTGTTCACCACTGTGAAGTACTTGTAGGTCTCTATCTTATCACCGCTTACTCTCTTCTTTTCCAGGGTGTAGTAGTAGTATTAGTCTTTATTTATAACTGACACCCTTTCATGGAGGACCAGGGTGCCACTACTATAATAAGCACAGTAGAAGCATAGATCAACACACACTATAAGGAATAAAGTATGGGCAGCCGTACACAATGAGCCTGTGTTTCCATCGAGGGACTGAGATACTAGTGTATGGACCTCAAGAGCGAAGCTCGAGAGGTCCATGCTGGTATCTTAGCCCTGAGATGAAACCACACTGCAAGTTGTGTTTGGGAGCCCATACTTCATTTTTTTTATTGTATACGGTTCCCTGAGATTTTTTTAAAAAGTTGTATTTCTGAAGCTTTTAGTTTCACAAGGTTTCCTACCTTATGTTTCTTTCCACTCCAGTTTGTTGTCGGCAGCTCAGTCTGCTGCGGTGTTCATCAGTCCCGGTCGTCGCTGAAGTTCCATTCCAGTCCTGAGCCTTCATTTATTAACAACAACAAAAAAGATTATTGCTGTTTGTTAACATGGAGCCGACTACGGCACTCCATGTGCAGATCATCCCTGTGAACCACTTCCTAAGCGATGTCACCATCTTTGTTTGGATTCCTTGTTTGAAGAACTCGGTTTTGTCCAATCAGGTGATGGATAGCATGAGCCTGATGAATATTAATTCTGGACTGATTTATATATTTTTTTCCTTTTTCTGAATTATTTGTCTCCTGGTTCTCCCCCCTAGCAGACCCCTTCTGACCCAACCCCCCATCCCCATCACCCAGCTCCTCGAGGACTTACCTTAACTGTTGTCCTCTACCACAGGAGTTGTGGTTGTGCCCGGTCACCAGTGTGGGGCCTGTGGGGGTGTCAGTCATTCTTCCTGCTGCCTGGGATATTTTTTTCCTCCACTTTCTCCCTGGGCCCATGGATGTGCAATGGGCATGATGTCTAAGCTCAGCTTCTACGGAGATGGTCCTGGTGTACTGAATGTGGGTTCCCTTCCCTGTATGGTGAAGTGCATGTGCTGCGACGCAGCCATTGCTGGGTGGCAGGCAAGCAGTGTGCCACTCTAACCCCCCTCCCTGAGGAAGAAGAGCTGTCTTGGAATACACAATCCTTGTAGAACATGCACAACAGCTTTTAGAATGTGCACAACAACTTTTAAAACATGCACAACAATCAATCACTCAATCAAAATCTTTATTTAACCAAGCGAAACATCGATGAGAAAAACTCATTTTTGAGATGGAACTGAACAATATACATATTCAGTACACAGAGCAAGTTATACACACAATATACATTGTTAAGTATTTTGCTGGGCTCTGTTGGACACCCTCTGACTTTGTTATTATGATGTAACAAACCCATAGTTACCTGCAGGGAAAGGTAGCCCTTTGGGGAATGTCTGGAGATTACTACACCATAACAAAACATACAATACCTCTCTTACATGTTCTAGAACTGAGAAACGCTAATAATGAGAATCAGAAGCAATTATAATAGCAAAATAAGGTTATTTTTGTTATCCCTCTGGTTAGCTTATAGGATAGTCATTACACATCACATGCTAGTTATGTAATATACGTACCCGGGATTCTGGTTCTCTCGAACACTGCAGTGTCATCCAGGGTGTGCCTGCAATTTTCTTGGAGAGGGGGCATTGGAAAAGGGGTTTTAGACCCTGATAAGATCTTAATCTGGTAATAGATAGCCAGCTCATGTGCGTATGATGGTCACACTTACTATTACTTCTATTGGTCAAATTGGGGGGCAGCAGAGTATTATCTCAGTTGCCCTTTTGAATGCTACAATTGTAGTATTCAAGTCATAAGAATACGCTTATGTCAATGACGTGTTCTTATGGATGAAACATTTTGTAATGTATCATCATGTTCTCTGAAAGGTCCATTTATATAATATAGCTGTGTCAGCACATGACACCTTAGCTGTAGAGGGTCCTCCTGGATAAATAAATCATCATATTTCTGACATTATCACATCAAAATAGCAGTGCTGTTCTAGCCTAGAATATTATTCATGGTGTTTTGTCTCTGGCCTACAGGATCAAATGTAGGGTGAAGGTTGTGCTTTAGAAGCAGTGCAGTTTCATAGCTTGTATATAGGTTCTATGCAAGAATAAGGAATCACCTAGTCTTATGTGTATGTAAACCTATACTAAACTTATGTAGATGCTCCCCAGCTATGTGTGGGAGTCCCTAGCTCTATATGTAATGTGTCCCCCCAGTGTGTGTGATGCCCCATTTATGGCCTGTGGGCTATGTACTTGTGTGTCATCTTGCATGGCATGAGCATAAAGGAAATCATTATGTGCCTTGTGCACGTGATGTGTGTGGGTAAGCTTGCAGTCATGATGTACCTTGTGTACGTCACGTGCTTGTGGGTGAGCATATTCTTACAATTCTCCCCCTTGTTACCTGCGAGCCTACAGGTAACACAGAAACAAGAAAGAAAGAATTAGTGAACAGGAGAGTGGATAGACTGGGTAGCATAGAGAAAATTGAGTTGAGATCTAATAAAAGTTGAGAGCTTTACAGAGGCAAAAAAAAAAAGTAGTAATAAGTATGAAAATGAGAAAAAACTTGAACAATAACAAATCCCTCTAAATGTGAACTTCAGTCATGTGTTGGTAAGTGCAGAATGTGTATTTTCATTATGAAACATAGTTTGTAATGAATCCTCTGTCTTTTGAATACTATTTTTGATTTGAATAATGTGTTTTTTTTCCTTTTATTAACCTTTTAACACCAAAGTGTAATTGATCTATAGGAACATTAAAAGCTGGTAAGTATTGGATTTTATCTTTAAATGGGTGGGTTTAGTATCTATAGAATAGTATTGGATTTTATCTTTAAATGGGTGGGTTTAGTATCTATAGAATAGTATTGGATTTTATCTTTAAATGGGTGGGTTTAGTATCTATAGAATAGTATTGGATTCTATCTTTAAATGGGTGGGTTTAGTATCTATAGAATAGTATTGGATTCTATCTTTAAATGGGTGGGTTTAGTATCTATAGAATAGTATTGGATTCTATCTTTAAATGGGTGGGTTTAGTATCTATAGAATAGTATTGGATTCTATCTTTAAATAGGTGGGTTTAGTATCTATAGAATAGTATTGGATTCTATCTTTAAATGGGTGGGTTTAGTATCTATAGAATAGTATTGGATTCTATCTTTAAATGGGTGGGTTTAGTATCTATAGAATAGCATTGGATTCTATCTTTAAATGGGTGGGTTTAGTATCTATAGAATAGTATTGGATTCTATCTTTAAATGGGTGGGTTTAGTATCTATAGAATCTTGGTCATGGAGGGGCACCGGGGTAATGACTGTATTGACAGTACGTTCATGGGGTGTAAAGCAGAAACTGGATGTTGTCACATTACAAACCATATTGTTATAACATAAAACTTATTGATTATTAACCACACAGTACAAACCTTTAGAACTGTAGGTAACTTGAATGTCAAGTACAAGCCATTTGATAAGTCTGATGGGACACAAAATTGAGGAGTTGGTGAGTTTAGTAGAAAATGGAATTTCAGCAGCCTTGATGAAAGTGTTGCTGCTGTGCTTGATTGAAGTTTGAATTGAAGTCTTGATTGAAGAAACATCTGAAGAAGTGTTTTTTTCACTGAAGTGAGGGATTGCCCCTTCCCCAGGCTAGTCTTCATGTATGGTACCCTGAAGTATTAGCATTGTTGTGGGTACCAGTGCTGGCTAGTGAGGAAACAATGTGCTGTTTTCCATTAGCTGCATCAAAGTTTATGTTGGCTTGGTCAATGGATGACCCTTTTCCAGGGTCTGGTTCATACCCACACACAGGTGTGACCATGGTAAAGACATCACATTTGCACATTTAGTGGTACCCCTTCCTGGTGCATCAGTCTATATGGGGGGGGTACCCAGGCATTCAGGTGATGGTGATGAACAAGAAGATCTGGCAGCTTTATTCATTCTAGAAAGAGGTCTTCTTCCAAGTGCCCAAGTGATTGTACCTATACCAGTTTATTAAATACTGCAATATCCTTATCAAATATAGGCAGTGAAACAGTAAATGTGACAAACATGTATCTTTTATATCATAGTCAATGTCTGCTATAGCAGGGGCCCTGGTTGGGGTGCACTGTAACATAACCAATGTTTTTAGCAGTGGCAATGGCAAATGTGATCGTATGAGCCTGCACTTTGTAGTCCATGCTATATTCTCACAGTGGGGGCAATTCCACTTGGTAATATGTGTGTCATTAATGAGGTTTGGGATCTTACCAGTTTCTAAATCTCATAAGAGATTTGTAATGGTGGGGAGTGCAAAGCTTCCAAAAGCAGAGCAAAGGATTTCCCTACCTATGTGGTGTTGTTTAGCCTCCCTATTGCTAAAGTGTATTAACATGTGTCTGGTCTGATTGAAAATCCTAGCAATAAATTGCATGTTATATGTGGTGATCCTTTCTTCTTCTGCACAAGACTGGCAAAACCATGTAGTACAAGCTGTATTACATCCTGGTTTAATTTACTATTAAATAATTTAGCATGCCTCCCAATTTTGGCCAAATTGGCCCAATTCCAAATAGATAATTCAGTCCCCAAAATACCTGTGACAGACCCTAAAATGCCTGTCACACCAGAAAGACCTAATCCTCTTTTCCCATGTTTAGATCTGAAAACCCCATGGTGTTCTATAGAATACATCCCTGCTATAGGATCTTGAGCTCATGGCTGAAATGATGCCATAATGTCAAGTATCATTACTGTATGACATTCAGAACTGTTTGGAGCAATGACCGAGTTTGGCCATGTTCTAGTTACTGCAGATAAATTTAAAATGACAGGCATGTGCATGTAATTTACATAATTAGTTAATACACCTGGAAAAGAAATAGTAGCTAGGCCACTTTTTGGGCTGGGTTCAAGTATACGGCAGTTTTCATAATTTTTTTAGAAACAGTTTTAGAAATTACAGTAAGTTAAATAGGTTCAGTAAGAATAGTGTCCAGCTGGCAAAGTCTCTTCATTGTGAAAACGAAAGGCAAAAATCAGAATTTGTCATAACGGTAATGTTAGAGAGTCCAGCCTGTTGTAAGTGTACATTTTGGATTGTTAAAGTTCCATTAGAAGCAATCTGAGTGTTTGGCCAACCTTTAATAGTTCCTTTGTGAAGGCGGGCCACTTTAAAAGATTTACCATTGTAAAGTACATTAGAATCAGTGAATGTCCACATAATGTCCAGCTGCAAACAAGGGGGTTAAGAGCAGTCACATTGACTTGTAGACTGATATCATAACCTTTATGTGTTGTGCTAGACAAGACCAAGGTCAATGTGTTAGACCAAGGGAGGGATAGTGAGACTTAATAAAGGGGAAGGGAAGTGAGCAGAGATTGACTGTGAAAAGGCAGAGATACTAAATAAATACTTTTGCTCAGTATTCACAAATGAAGAGGTGAAGGTACCTAAACCAAACAATAGAAACACACTGGATACAGGGGTTGATACTAGCCCTTTCACAGATGAAAGGGTTCTGAAGGAATTCTTAAAATTGAAGGTGGACAAAGCAATGGGGCCTGATGGGATTCATCCCAGAATTCTAAAAGAACTAAGGGTAGAACTAGTGACACCACTGACTGCCCTCTTTAATAGGTCATGGGAGGATGGAGTGGTACCTGAAGACTGGAGGAGGGCAGATGTGATTCCACTTCACAAAAGTGGGAGCAGGGCAGAAGCAGGAAACTCTAGACCTCTTAGTTTAACCTCAGTGATTGGGAAAAAAATGGAATCACTTCTGAAGTAAAGAGTTGTTGAGTACCTAGAGGCCAGAGGAGTGCAGGACCCAAGGCAGCATGGATTCATAGCAGGAAGGTCATGTCAGATGAATCTAATAGATTTCTTTGACTGGGTGACCAAAGTAGTAGATCAGGGAGGGGCTGTAGACATGGCCTACCTAGACTTTAGCAAGGCATTTGACACAGTCCCACACAAAAGATTAATATACATGTTGGCTAGCCTGGGAGTGGGTCCCAAGATGGTAGCCTGGGTAAAACATTGGCTGGAGAAAAGGACACAGAGGGTAATAGTAAACAAAGTCCACTCTGAAGAAAGGGGGCGTTACTAGTGGGGTACCGCAGGGTTCAGTACTAGGACCGGTCCTCTTTAATGTCTTTATAAGCGACATTGCAGAGGGACTGGAAGGAAAAGTGTGTCTCTTTGCAGATGACACAAAGATCTGCAGCAGAGTTGATACACAAGGTAGGGTGGAAAGGATGAGAAGGGACCTGGCAAGGTTGGAGGAATGGTCAAATGTATGGCAGCTTAGATTCAATGCTAAGAAGTGTAAAGTAATGCACCTGGGAAACAGAAACCCAGGGGAAGAGTACACAATCGGGGGTGAGATACTAACAACAACAAAAATGGAAAGGGACCTGGGGGTAGTCATATCAGATGACCTAAACATGGGCAAGCAATGTGAGAGAGCAGTAAGGAGGGCTGGGGGATACTGGGATGCATAGGGAGAGGCATCACCAGTAGAAAACAGGAAGTTGTTATCCCTCTGTACAGACAGTTGGTGAGACCCCGTCTAGAGTACTGTGTGCAGTTCTGGAGACCCAATCTCTGCAAAGACATAGACAGGATGGAGGCTGTCCAGAGGAGGGCAACTAAAATGGTGCAGAGTCTGCACCAGAAGACATATCAAGAGAGACAATCTTAAAGAGGGACTCCGGTGGTTGCAATTGCATTTTCTGTACTCACCAGTTAAGAGATAGTGTCCCGTGGTAGCGAAATAAACATTTGCACCACCATTCTAAGTGAGTTTACATGTTTTAAATGTATTAGTTGTCCCCCGCTCGCCATGCACATCGTCCTGCAGTCTGGATCGGAGCGCTGCACCGGAAGTGACGTACAGTCCTGATCTGCCTATCAGCTTCAGCCTCTCAATGTATTGAATCCGCGGGAAGCCCGAACACATGTGCATGGCTGTCAAAAGTGTGTGTTCCAAATTGATAAATGAATGGCAATCTTATTTTTTGTTTTTATTCTGGTTGGACTGATTACTAGTGATAGTGTTACAGTGATTTTAGCAGCTGCATTTTCTTGTTCGCAAAGGTTCCTTGTGATTGTTTCCATAGTTAGCATGATTCAGTTCCTTATGCCTAGTGTGTCTTCATAGCTGAACTTGTGCTTGTGGCGCTGTGGTGATCAAAACATGCAAGTTCAATTTCTGTAGCTAAAGTGACATTTTCACAGTGTTTTTTGCATACTGTGAATGTATTGTGCTCATAAACAGTGACTGTAGTCTCTGTCTGTTGACTTTGTGCCCTGAGTAATACTCTTCAGTAACCTGTTATTCCTGTGTGTTTCCCTGTTCAGTTGTGTGGTTGAGGTATAAAAGCATACTGTCATTTGAATTCTGAGATATATGGTGCAACTAATTTTTATTGCACTGCATGTGTACATTAGTGATTTTTAAAGAGCAGGTGTGTTGGTATTTTAATGCATTTCTGTAATGCAGTACTGCATTGTGACTGCCATTTGCATCTGCTGAGCACAGTTCACCATAAGGTGTCAACACAGTTGTCCACACAGTGTCCATACTGTCCTTTCTGTTTATTTTTGGTTGCCTTATACTGAGTATATTGGTGTCAGTGACACTGCAGTGATGCTTCTTGCTGTGTTGCTGGTAATTGTAGCAACACTCATAAGGATGGTTTCTCCTTATTTACTTTCCCCAAGGACCAACACATAGTTAGGTTGTGGAATAGATTTGTCAGCACAAACGATCTGACTGGAAGGGTCCATCTAAATACAGTGTTTTGTGCTCCTTCCATTTTGAGGACTCTTGCTATGACCCATCTATTCTGATGCAGCATAAAATGCATTTTGCTAAGTGTCTGCGGCTGCTACCAACTGCTGTTCCAACAATTCATGCACCTGATTCCAGTACTAAGCAGTCACTTAGCTTGTCTGCCATAAATTGCAGTGAAAGTGGTTATATTGCGAATGTTACAGCCTCTTCTGATTCTGTGGAGCCCCTGGTCAAGCGATGAAAAAGTGGAGCAGCATTTCATAAGCGTCAGGTTGCATCGGTAAGTCACATATCTGTCCTCATACACCTTTGAAGTACCGTCGTGTACTTCTGTCGTGGTATATTACATGTTGTTCACTGTGATCCTAGGTAATACCATATGATGTTTGGAGCTGTAGATTGACAGAAGGAACATACGGGTTGAAACAATCGAGGACAAGGTGGCTGGCTAAGATTAAAGATGAGTAGAGGTGGTGGGAGAGGTAAATAACACAGAACAGATAACGTCAGGATGAACAAGGAAGGGGAGCAGGAAGTAAATGTTGAGAAATGTTGAAAGTGTGTTATTGTAAGAACAATGTGTTGCAGGAGGAACATGGAGTATACTTTTGGGGCACACTGTACATAAAAAGCAAGCGTTAGACAATACATGGACAAAGCAAGAAATGGCTATCAAGCAATGTACAGTTAACGGTGGTGTGGGTGCCTAATATACCACAAATATTATGTGATAGTATAACAAAATTAGTTGGTCAAGGAGGTCACACAGGAGGACAGGTAGGTTGCTTGTGCGAGAAGGAGGTTTTAAGTATGGATAGGGTGCCACAGAGATCAGTGACTGATGGAAAACTGATCTGAAGCGGGGCATCAGAGATTGGATGCCATGAATTGCACAGAAAGGCATTTTTGATGGAGGAGGATTACAAATACCGCCTGCACAGTAAGGGGGTACATAACGGCAGCAACAAGGCAGGACCCAAATGGATGAGTTGTAATACCTGATGACCTTCAGTTACTTAGTCAGTGTAGCAATGCGGCACACCATGGCAGCAGGTTGCTGTGGTGCATAAGCTGATGGATAATTACAAGGAGGGATATACTGATGCTATTGTTCAGTTACATGGTGAAGCAATACAGTGAGTGTGTGGCACACTTACCAATGACACCTGTAGTAAATGACATACACAACATGGCAAGGGAACAGAGATGGTCCACTACAGTGGTGCTTGGGCTAAGTGTGAGTACATGTGCCGATATGTTTAACGATTTTAATCATTATCCTCTGTAGCCAACAAGGAAGACACAGTACATGAACCAAATATTCAAGTATCTAAAGGTCACCAATGAAGGGTGGTAGACGTTATTTGCAGGTATGGTAGTTACTGAAAGTATGCAGCATGTACTCAATGCGTAAGGTGGTAGGCCTTGGGTAAACAATTATAGTGTATAGCAGAGTGTTGTTCTGTATAGAATTCCATCCCTTTCAATATGCTGTAGTACCATAGTTGTAAGGTCTTGGAATGCTGTTGTACCCTAGTGTGGTATAACAGCATTCTAGAACCTCTATAGATTGCATGATTCATTTTCATTTTGAAAGCTACATAAGTCTCACAGTACTATACACTATAAAAAATACCAGATGAGCAGCTGCATGCACAACCACAGTGTTTTGCTATCTTGGAGTTCTGATTCCCATCGGCCTATTGAGCTTCTCTGTCGAGGTCACAGGGAATGTGAGCCCCTCTGTGTCAGAACACACTGGTTCTGAATAGTTTCCCATCCAGTATTCTCTACATAAGCATTACTTCAGTGAGAGGGTAGAGCAACAATGTAATGTATTGCAGGAGGAGGTGTGGGCAAACATAGTGGAGCCTTTCGGAAGGGCATTGTACAAGCAGAAGGGGCTGTCATGGGGAGGAATGTTTGAATGTTGCGTTGCCATAAGAGTATAGGGAGGTAATGTACTTATTTCATGGAGCATGAAGGTCCTGCTTCAGCAGTCACACTTCCAAGTCCGCAAGGCACGTCACTATCATCATAAAGTCAGTGTGACCATAACTTTGCTGTACCTGTTATTTCAAGACGACTGTGGGGATCATCACCATGATGCTGATGAATGAGGTCAGCACAGTACTGGAAGGAACACCTATCACTTTGAAAGACATTCATTCATCTACATAAATTGTCATCTTCCATGTGATGTACTGAAGGCATTCACATGCATGTTGTTTAACTATCACACTTCCATGTAACACGTCTTACAACACCAGACACGGACATGGCATGCACTCAGCAAATCCCAGAGATCATCAGACATTATCAATGTAAGTATTCACTTTCATTGTTACACAACACACACCCCAATATATCAATTTGCTCTTCATTTCCACCCCATTTTTATTTTCATTACATACTGTTCGAATTATGTTCTCCAAAAGCGGTAAATGTGACATAACTGTTAAGGTATTTCTCAATGCAGATCATCGAGCAGTACTCGGACAGTGTTGCGGTTGATGTAGATGAGACTCTTTCTGAACAGGATATGACCGTCACTCTGCCTTCAGCTGAAGACAGCACACAAGACAGCCTATGTGACCCAACTACTGAACACACACATGTGGCTGAACCCTGGGGCCATCAACAAGTCAGTCGTGGGACACAGGAGTCACTGCTTCATCCACCTCATAAAAGTGTCGGTGAGTATGCACACTTCATTCATCTGTGGTCATTTCTTTCCATAATGGTAACATTACCAACAGTTAACAGTGACAATTTCACTGTTCTTGAACCATGAATCATCAGGTGCATGTGTAAATGTTCATGATAATGCACTGTTGAATCATCGCTCTCCTCACCTGAAGGTACAGTAACACTGTGATGTGGTTGTTTGATGGCAACATAATTCTTTGGAATATTTCTGTAGTTCTTACCATGGGTGATGTTTTACCGCAATAGTAGTAACATGACACATCCAGTACCTCTGTGCAGAGCAAAGTGGCCACAGTGTGACTTTCAACTTTGAGTGCTTTATAACACTAGCTATTATGTTGGATTCTGCATGTTGGTTCTGATGATACTCACTGTTTCTCCATCTGGCAGGTCTTAGGGAGGAGGTCAACGTGATTCAGAGGCAGCTGGGGGTGGTGTGGGGTGGAGGTAGAAGACATTGTAAGGGACATGAACCATATGATGTTAGGCGGGGACACATTTGGCCAAACCAGGGTATGGAGGCAGAGGTGGGTAGACTAGGGCGGTTGGGGTGGGTGGGTCATGGAAAAAGTAATGTACAGAAATAGTTATGTAAGGAGGGTGTTGTCCAGAGGGACACAGGAGGGGGCATCCTTGGGGTAGGCATGACAGTTATAAATCATTTTTCCATGCTACAATCCTGTGACGAGGTGTAGGAGACAAGTGCAAGGTGGGTGCTGGCCGACAGTGAAGTAGTGGTCCTGAAGTGTGAGTGTGTGGTGGAGGTGGTGGATAGGAAAAGGGCCAAGATGAAAATGAGGGGAGGTCATGTGGAAACTGACACCAGGGCACAACAGGGGGCAGGGTGGGGAGAATGTGCGTGGGTTTGCAGGAGGTACCTCTGATGAAGGCGCACATATTGCAATTGTGGCACAAGGGGGCAGGACACTGGACAGGCCTGCTTCAATGCTGCAGAAATAATCATAGGTGGGTGTGGAGGATGGAGTTGTGTATATGCCATTTTCAAGTATGGAGAAATTGTCACAGGGTTGTGTGTATAGTGGAGAACAGAAGGGGACGGGGACGACATCAGGACAGCAGTAAAATGAAGCCTTCATGTGTTTTCCGATGGCAGTTGTCTGAACGTGGAAGTCAGGGTTGGAGTGGGTGACTTTTGGTATCCAGACTGTGGGTGGAGCAAGGAGTGATCTGTGGGCCATACACAGAAGAAGGAGCCTTGAATGCTGAACGTGTTAGTATTTGGGCAGGGGAGTTGAAGGAGTCCCTTTAGGGTGACTCCATCATCAGGGGTTAAATATATACCAGGTCTATCTGTTCACAAGGCCAAGTACAGCACTACTGAATGGTAAGGGAATGTAGGGTATCCACAGAGTTTGTTGTTTTCCTGTGAACACACGAAGTGGATGGGAGCAGTGAAGTACGACTACATGTGACATTCCAGTTGTTTGCCAGGAAGTGTTGCACTCCATAGGATGCTCAATGTCATTTTCGGACATAGTGATAGTAGGAAGGCACAGTGGGAACAACAAGCAAAAGGAAGTACAGTAATTGGTGCAGCAAAAAAGAAAGCAGCAATCAATTTGTGGCTAGACAGCCACGTTGCTGTACCATGGATGAGTCAGATGCATTGAGGGAGAAAAGTATGGCTATGCAAGCTTACAATGTTCAACTGTGGTAAGAGAGAGGGGGCAGTATTAGTTACTGGCTAGGAGGGTCATAGGGGTGGAAAGGGTGGCCATAGCGAGATACGTAGTCAGCAGTCCACTGCGTTTTATTCACTGTGATTGTGCCACTGCCCCACCCCACCCCCACTTACACCTGCATCCAGGTCACAGTTTGTTTTGGGTGGTGGAGATACAGTAAGTGGGACAGTGTTGCCGTGTCCCAGTCACATCCATACCACAGTCTTTGCATTGTTGTGTTCAACACTGTATTTTGCTGTAGGGTCTAGGGCGGTAAGTGCATAAGTTTTCTCTTCACACAACCCTTCAACAGTCATCATGACAACCTTACTTTATCCCAATATCATTGTGCAAGTGGGTACACACCACACACCCCAAAGCCTCAGTGCCCAGACAATCACTTTGCTGACCCTACACCTTTTAGATGCCGTACCACCGATGCGCCGGCCATTGATTTTTGTTATTGCCTCACCCCATCCCACTAAAGTTTTCGTTATTCAGTGGGTACATTTCCTCTATGGTCAGTGTCCTCCTTCCTAGAAAATGTAACAGTCCACTAGTTCACAACCGTGATGTTGCACATTCTCTTCTGGTACACTTCATTTCTGCACCGTACAGCTGATGTCTCTGACTTCTACTGCCACTACGTAGGCTGTTCCTTTGACTGTCATCATCCGTCTCCTTGCCAAACAATGGGACACCACAGCACCTCGGAGCACCCTGGCGGGCATCTGCCATAACCTGCAAGGGCACTCTATATAAATGTAGTATGCAAAGCTGGGTGATTGGCTGTGGAGGAGTACAGTTTAGTGTTGGTAGTATAGCCTTGACTGGACAGTGGAGTAATGGCATATTTCTATGATGGGGATTTTATCTTTTGTACTTGCTCTCCCAAGCGCAGCCATGAAATTACATGAGCATGGCTACCCTACCACGTCAGCGTGCACATTCCATATTTTCACACCAATAGTATTTGTGGTCTGCAACGGGGTCTGTATTGCACCATGGAGACCCACTATCACTACCAGGAGAAAAGCTGTCCTCAGAGGCTCGATCATTCTCTCTATCTTGCCAACCCATCAGCCCAAGGCTCATTTATGAACATCAGTCGCTGTCGATGTGTAAGTTGTACCATCAGCACCTAAACCGTCAGTGACACCATGTCGAAATGATATTATACGTGTGTACTTTATGTTTGATTATATGGAATAACATGGTTTGTGGACATTGACACAAAGTCAGACAAATGTAACAGCACAATCATTTGCTGTTTTCACAGCCCTGCAGATTCACCCACGATGTAGGGATGCAAGCACACAGACTGAACCACTTTTCCAACCAGTGCATACTTCTTCTCAGCATACACCTCCGAACCTGAGTCTGACTATGAATTCCATGATGATGTAAAAGATGCCACGTACACTCCCACCGCTAGTGAAACAGACAGCAACGCATATGACACGCCACAGAAGCAAAGGTTACGTGTGTTGCAATTTTGCATTCTTCATTCATATAAATATTTACCATAGGTACATGCCCATGGCTATGACCTAAACGTGAACTGCAAACACATGCTTACATTTCAGGGCAGCTGATATATCGGTCTCAGCAACATCAAGGGAGTCTGCGTGGAGGGAACGTAAGTTCCTTGTCTTTGAGTCAAGCTTGATGCAGCTGTTTGACATTTTGTCTCCAGTGCCATGCCGTTCATCATGACCAGTTCAGAAAATCAAAGGAACCATGGCTGTCATTAAGCAGCAATGTCACGAATGTGGTTACAGCAGAGTATGGGCCTCCCAGCCAGCAATTGGACAATACCCAGCAGGAAATGTGTTACTGTCTGCCACTATTGGTTTCTCTGGATTATCACCACTGCAGACACTACGTGTACTGAGGCAAATCAACATTCAGTGCATATCAGACACAACATTCTATGAACATGCAAAACAGTTTGTTCAGCCAACTATTATGCATGTCTGGGAAACAGAGAAAAGGAAAACTGTCAACAGTATCAAAGAAGAAAAAGCAGATGTTATCCTAGCTGGTGACTGCCGATGTGACAGCCCGGGTCACTCTGCTAAGTATGGCACATATAGCCTCATGGACATGGAACATCGAAAAATAATAAGTGTTACTCTAGTGCAGGTAACCAAAAAAAATTAAATAAATTGGGAGCAGTATCATTTGTGAAAATAACAACCATTTATGCATACGGACTGTTGATCCATGTCTCTGCAGAGTAACGAGGTATCAGGTGCTTATCACATGGAACTGGAAGGGATGAAAAGGGGGCTGACAGAAGTTTGGAATGATGGCTTGAACCCGGTCTGCATCATTACCGATAGGCACCCTCAGATCCAGAAATACCTGTGAGAAAAGCCAGCCATCACCCTCCACTGACGTATGGCACTTTGTGAAAGTATGTTGTTCAGTATTGTACAGTCTGCAGATGTCCACAGTAACATACATTTCTGTGGCAGTACTTGACACATGGTGCTGTGCTGCACTGTTCAATTGTGCCTCTAGTCAAGTACAGACTGTTTTCAAACACTATGTCTTCGCCATTGGTCTGAAAGGGAGGAGGAGAAGGACTGAACACATAATGCTGCTCTACTTCTCCGTGTCAAAGGTGCAAGGTGCATGGCACACCACAGGTATGGGGGAGTCTGAGGGGTGACTGCTGCACCCCGACTGAGGGGCCATCGGGACAGCAAGGTTCATTCAGTCATGCACCCATATCAGCAGATGTCCCTAGGAGGATGTGTGATGCTGGGTACCATAGGAGCCACCAAGAGTGGTTCCAATGCTGGCAAGAGGTATGAGGATGCACAAACTGTTGAAAAAAAAAAAAAAGAGAAGGCCGACCGTACCAGCGGTTGTATTAAAACTTGTGACAATGGCGACCTGGGTTCAGGAACGGATACAGTTCATCGGTGGGACTGCCGGAAGGAGAAGGATTGAGCGTCCCAAGGACTGCTTTCCTTCTCTGGGGGTGGGTGGCTATGCGCTCGGCACAGGAGCGACACCTGGCCGAGGCTGGGTTTGTCAACCTCGACCAACACTAGGTCGACTATCTCTGGGGTGGAACAAGTGCTGGCGTGATTGCACGTGTGTGCCTCACCTTGCATGGTGCAAAATCATCTATACCTGTTGCCTACATGAAGCCCTGTGTCTGGGCTTCGATTAGTCTGCAGGTCTCAACATGTCCCAACTGATACTGGTTTCATGGTACTGCTGCCCTCTACAGTGCTGCAACCACGCACCCCGGGGGTGTTGGGTAGGGTTAACCGGGGGAGCATGGGGTGCTTAGTAGGAGGTGGAGGCCATGGGGATGCCATCAGTATGGCACAAACAACGGCAACAGGCCAGGGTAAAAACAATGTAATAAAAAAAAAAAGGTATGTTGACGCAACATACATGTGAGTACATTTTACTGTTTCATGGGATGCGACTATATGCTGTATTATTCATTAAGTGTCAGCATTGCAGTGATATCTAGTTTCTTCATACCAGGGTACTGCATGGCAATATATGGTGTCACAGCACTGCAACACAGTGGAACATAAATGCTGACTTTTGAACACGTACACAAACAACACACTCTGTTTGACAACTGTTCTCTGGCCATAATAGGTATAATGAAGAAGCTGGAGTCACTATCACCACGTAAAGGTTGTGAGGTGGTCCACGAGTGGTTGAAGAGCATTAAAAATATGCTGTACTGGATACCACGTTCAACACCGGATGGTAACGGGGCGGTCATGCTTGCAAAGTTGCAGTCCATTATCAATCATGTACAAAATATACATGAACATGAAAACGTACTGTTCCCATCATGTGCTCATGGTCTGCTAGATGAGTCCACAAGGAAGCACAAGTGGATGAAGCCCAGTAAGTGCTATGGTAACAGTTTGTATGGTAATGTTTTATGCAATACTTGTTCTGTGCTTTGGCATGGATGGTACTGACAGGACCACCAGGATACATAACATCACTGGCAGTATATTGTACATGTCACAAGCATAATTGTTTGGTAAACTGCTAATGCTGTCTCTTTCTGCACTATGAACTGGCTATTTAGTATTTTTTTCTCTGCAACTATTTCATACTCATGTCACTGCTATGACATTCCGTCAAGCATCCGTTGATTTTCCAGCCCTTGACACGCCACAATTTCAGAGTCTCCTCAGCAGTGCTCTGAGCAATCACATCGCACCTCCAGTTATTTCTCCCAGTCAGAAGTGCACACAGGCTAACGAGTGTGCAGTGCCACCCAACCACCGCAAGGAGAGGAGAAATGGTGTTGCATGGTCAATGACTTCACCCCAGGACAGCACCCAGCAACCTGAAAGTGTCCGTGACCCATTGCTGTCTGCGTGGTGCTAGTGCGTGGTTCACTGCCTCAGCACACTGCGCCACTGCGCTGACCACTGTACTAATACTGACCAAGAGTAATAAGCCTTGGCACAGTTATGCTGTTAAGCAACACATACAGAAGACTGCATGATACAACTATGCACAACCACTATGTGTTCTGCCACACGGGTCTTCATTCCATGTCAGCATGACAGCAAAGATGGAGATGCCATGGCATTCAAGCCAGAGGTCACAGACCAGAAGGTTGTGCATAAGTTTCTCTTCCATTTCTTTTGGCATACTGTACAGTACTATTATCTGAAATGTGTGCATTTGGTTTTTTATTCTCTTTTTATGATAAAAGTGACTTGTCAGTGTCTACAGATTATAGACTACTGTCTCACCACAGAATTAATCAGATGAAGAAACAATGTGCCAGCATTCCAAGAGGTTCTGCTACAGCACTGACATCAGTTCTGCAACAGAACAACATACTGATGTCAGTCGTGCAACAGACTAAGCATATTCAAGACATGGAATTACATGCATAACAGCATTCCACTATATAGAATAATGTCTTACTGGATGCCCGCAGACAGAGAAGCAGAGTATGGTTTGTGCGTCACTACTTGCATTACTGTTCATTGCTTTTATTGTCCTTTTCACAGGTGAAAAGGCATTTGAAAATGTGGACATGATCTTATCATCTACCATAGTTCATAGAGACATGCAGAAACTGTCACCTTACCACCAAACATCATCCTTAGAAAGCCTTCATGCCCTAGTGATACAGTATGCTCCAAAAAGTCGTGCCTTCACTTACAAAGGCATACTAACCAGGTGATAAACATGTAACATCACTGTGTCTTTCATTCCTTTGTACCATGAACACGTGCATGTTTTCTGTCTGTTCATGCCATGGTAGTCTGCTTTATCTGCATGTCATCAACATGCTCCTGTTATGAATAAGGGTTAAGATCATTATTACTCATGTAAAGTGGTATAGTGCAACCTTTGTTTATCTCCTCTTCAACCCATCCATTCAGGTGACAGTACGCTAAGGTATGGCCTACAGAGCTGCACACAATGCTGCAGATGCATGGAGTACTATTGACGTAAACATTGGCAAGATCACCTGTGTTTGCCTTCACAAAACACACATTGACATTCAGCGCATTGGTTTATTTGCTTTACCACCGTCTCCTACCACGGACATTGTTGTTCATGTTCATTGTTACCGTGACCCATAGGTCTTTGTCATCGTCAGTGATCCACACCATAAAAGCGACCATCCTGGCTGTATTCCCACCTTTGTTTGTTTCAACCCACGTGCACAACTGTAATGTTCTTTGCAATGAACCACAGCTCACACCTCAGGGGTCAGCAGTCAAGATTGCTTAGGTCACCCTGCAGTACCTATCCATCACCTCCAGCCACAACTTACACCATTTTGGTTTCATCTCGAATACAGACTTACTTGCCGCAACATGCACAATGTTGGACAGTAGCCACCAAATAATAGTCCCGGCACAGACCCTGTGGTACCTCAGTCATCACTGGCCTTGTATGACAGCTGCCATGCAATCACCACCCTATGTCACAAATCCATAGTCCAGTGAGGCGCAGTATGGACCATGGTGTGGCCACGCGTACAGCAATGGAATGTACCTTTCCACCCTTTTGTGGATACCATCTGTCCATGGTGCCATGCCCACCCATACTGCATTCACATGTGTAAACAGGAGGTAGATGAGAACAATTTCCACCCAGTGAAGTGCTACAGGGTCGGCTAGGGTGGTGGTCGCCACCCCTTGCTGCCCCAGTGTGAGTAGTGGTGCTCTGTGACTATCTTATTCACAGTTTAATGTCCATTGTGGAGCATGTGCATGACTGAATGGCGCCACCAGGCTCCTAAGCACCTGAAACTGAGCTGTGCAACTGGTGAACACCATCAGTCACATGTTCTCTCACAATGTACTTATAACATAAAGGTGAGTTCACTGACCTTCATGCTGGTTTCCACCTATGTTCAATCACTGGTCAACTGAGTACCGATCAGGACAGTATTCTTCATCTGCACGTGTTGACATGCAACATACATGTAGCTGTATGTCACGATTCACAATGGAAAAAGAAGAAACAGATAAGAACAAGATTCTTAACCTACTGAAATGAAAGCTTCATTGTAAACTGTGTAATCCACTGCTGTTTGTTCTGTAAAACAGGATAATTCAGGCTGCATTGCACTACAATACCAACTCAGACAGAGAGCAGGCTGTGACAGCAGATGGTCAGAGGAAATTTACCATTGATATACCCAAGTACAAGGGCGATCAAGGGGTCGTGAGACCGACAAAGACACCGACATCATATGGTAATTGACATATATTTATTTTATTCACGTGCACAGAAAGCACATCACGATGTTCATGAACATTTTGCAAACTTATAACAATAGGATACAAAGTGTAGTTTTGATGACAGTGACATCAAAAGTTGAAGTACTGATAACTTCATAACAACATAAAAGTAACGCATTAAAATTTGTTATTATGCAGCTTTGTGGATAACCTTCTAGAACAACTGGTGATGAATGTCCAAAGGAAAACAACAGATGAGTGGATCAACCGAGAAGTCCGCCACCGCTAACATCTCGGTTCCCTGTAGTGGAAAAAAGCAGCCATCGAAATATGGTTGAAAAACAGGAGATTCAATTGTTAACCGGGCAGATCTATGGTGCTGGAAGAATCAACATACTGGTCTGAAGGCCACCGCTGCCGAATTGCATGAACGCACATGCTGGAATCACAACACAAACTCTTCGCCAAGCCATCCTCAGCACCATCGCACAAAGCTGTAGGCCAAAATCTGTGTCTGCTATCGGAAAACATTGAAAGAGTTTGTTACTTAAGATGTTGACATATGTTGAGCACAAGCAATCATTGCATCACCTGAGTGGACGTGTTGTGCCACATTACATCAGTAAATCAAACTGACTTTGTAGCTACTGTTACCATGTAATTGTTATGCATGCCACAGTACTGTTAACAACACCTTGCAATAGTTTCAATAACTGTTGTTAGGTGCATTGTAAGCCACCAGCAGCTTGGTGGAACTCTTCAAGGCAGATGTGCACCATGGTGTAGTGGTTACTGGAATGATGCCCCCACCCCACTGATTGCTATGTCATGGTATCACTGTGCTCCATTTGCCACTATTCATCCTTATGTGCTCCACCAATTTCATGTGACTAGCCTCTTTCTGTGTATGGGGTCTATAAACAAACACAGACAGATCTTGGTACCTTTCTGGCGGTGTAACGACTCAGATGACTTCAAATCTGTCATCCACAACTGACTCCCTATTACATGTGATCCTTCCCCTTACATACATGGCCACCCCTCCAGCCTTACCCTTCATGTATAACCCTCTGGAATACTTTGTACCATGTGATTGTTATGTCCCACCCACGGGGCCTGGTTGCATACATCTCCGGAATGGCAGTCATGTTCACCTCCACCATCAATGACTGCAATTCTGTGACCTTACTCCCCAGCCTAGTTCAGTTTCTTTTCTTTTTTAATTTATCACTTTGTTAACCCGCTACGTGCAGTAATCACAGGGACTGTTTTCAGTCATGACCCATTTCTACTTAAAGTATTTTCACCACTGATCATGGCCTCCATGCTCCTAGCCTTCCTGCTTATTCAACATTCAGTTGAACCCTATTTCACCTAAGGTTGTATGTCCCACTGCTGTGGAGAGGTCCCTGGGACCCCGGTCCTGCCTATTACCAGCTGCAATGCTATTCCTCTACCTACTTTAATGTAAACCTCTCATTGCTATAATCCTACATGTTTGGTTTACAAAACCTGTGACCATGACTTGTTGTGGTGTAACTGGTACCCTACCTAAAGATCTGTGTTATCCCATGTACTACTCCACTTGCAGTCATGACTGGCATGCATTGTACTGAGATGGTATCTTTCTGGAACACCTTCTCATCCATCTTATATACCCTGAAGCATAGAAACAGCCTATAATTAGGGCTCTGTTGACTTTTCCTGCTCACCTTTTCTTGCCCTTCACTCTCCTGCCCTCCAACCTGCAATGCTATGTCATCCACGTGTCCTACCTCCCGTTTGCCTCCTCTGACCTTTGCCCTGTCCTCTCCCTCTCAAATATGACCAGGTAATGACCACCACCACTGAAGTATTTTATTTCTGTGTAACCTCCGCTTTGCAGTCATTTGTTGGTCCGTCCACCTTGCTACCACCTCATCTGCTAGTAATTCACCTCCATCTCCTGAAATGTGTACCTCCCACACTGAGACTCCACTACTGTCCCTATCCTTACCATACCCCAGGATGCTTGATGCTTCCTTGTCCTCTTGTCTTCTTGATCCTTATTTCCTCCACAGTGGATTACTGCTGTATAACTACCAATACATGAAGGTTATGTGGCTGATGACTTATATTGGCTTAGGGCACTGCTTGACATTTCTAGTCATGCATGGACACATGTAAGTCAATTATTGATGATTGTACCTGTTGCTCAACCACATTCAGCTTGTGGATGGTTGCTGGCACAATGATGAGACACATACTCTGCCTCAACCATTGTCAAATCACTCCTCCAAGTAAATTCTGCACTACTTATCCCACTGAGACCACAGACTTCTACACTGTACTGAAAGGCCTTTGTTATTGTCTCCTATCTCCCTTGCGGAAACATTAACATCCATCCTCTGTCTCACTCGCTATGGATAGTCATGTCTGGATGAAGTTGGACCCACAGTTCTGTTTCTCTGTGCCATGTCTTTGTGCACTATCTCACTCTAATTAGAAATCAGTATTTTATGTCACCCTCCATCCATATGGTATTATAACATACATTGGTCTTCCCTCTCCCCAAGGCTGAAGATAATTCCTCACCTACTAATTGTCTCATACTGTATATCCTCACCACTGTTGCTAAGGTCAGAGAACACCTGGTCTTCTCAGACAACCTCTTTTCTTGCTGAGTCTTCCTTCGATGCCCTTTAAAAACTTACTTTCAAAACAAGTACTGCAGTGTGACAGAACTACTTAGGCTCACTGAGTTCATCATTACCATCCAGGACAATGGCCTCAGCATCCGTGCCATGTTTTGCCAGTTCTCCAAGCTTTCCAAGACAGTCTCCGATTCCCTCCTTTTCTACCACCGCACATATGTTTGTTTGTCTGTTGCTGCAATTACCTGGCTTACAGATTGTGTGACAGTCACAACAGAATTGTTCAGCATTCAGAATGCGATCTCACCACCCCCTCACAATCTCCAAATGCTTCCCACAGTACTCTGTGCTGTGCCCAATCTTTCTCGCCATCTTCATACATGACCTTCCCTCAGTGTGCCACCCTCCTGTTCACCTGTGGCAAAACCAACAGTGATGTAGCAACCACCATTCAGCCTGACTTACAAAGCAACATTCTTCCTCCTACAACTCACTGTTGTGTGCCTCACATTACTTTCTGTGTGCTAGGTGGTCCTGCTACAATCATCCATTACTTGTTGCAGTGTGAGCCATCTTGTGCTTCGCATCAACCTGTGGCACGCAAAACTCTCCGCCTATAGTCTGCAACCGGCACTCACTTCCTTTGCAACTTACTACCACCAACCCCCATTCCATCCTTTGTGCAACAGGGTACTCTCACTACTGAGTCACTATTGCTTAGACATTTCCTATGGCATTGTTCTGTAAATCATGGACTTGTCCATAACGT
Source organism: Neoceratodus forsteri (assembly GCA_016271365.2). Lineage (NCBI taxonomy): Eukaryota > Metazoa > Chordata > Ceratodontiformes > Ceratodontidae > Neoceratodus > Neoceratodus forsteri. The sequence goes on along the minus strand of CM057452.1, from coordinate 913,935,721 downwards.
AGGCTAACCAGTTCCTCGATGCATACTACCACCGCATTTTATCATGAAAGGGATCTGTCTGGGACCCTGTTGTCTGTCACCTCCCTCTGTCTTGTTTCTTGTGATGACTGCTGGCTATCACTGCAAAATTCCCTGCTGTGGTGCTGTGAGTCTGCTGCATACAACACTATTCCCTCCTGTCATGCTGTACCTCTGACATGGTCCGACACTATAAACAGCATTATGGAGTGATCATGCAGTGGAAGAAGTTTGTACTCCAAACCTTGCAGTCACCTCCTACAAATCCACAGGTCCCCCCATCCCAAGCTCAATGCCTGTATGCCCCCAACCCAGTCACCCACCTTCCAGCACCTTACTTAATTGCAGTGGTTATTGGGTCACCCTCAATCTGTAACGCTGTTATAAGTAACGCTGCACACTTGTTACACCTTCTACATTGTATTCTCTCTGAGTATTTCATCAGTATCTTGAACAAGTTCAAGCTACTTTTTTCTATCAAGATCGCAACTACAAAGATATGTCACTACTGTTTCAAAAACATGTGTCTGCTAGCGATCAATGGGGTTAAAGAATGTTATGATTGTATCCATCTAGCTCATACCACTTAATTTTCCGCATTGTCATTAATTCTGCAGACTGTGACAACCGTATTGCCTGTAATGAAATTCTATATCTATATTGTGTGCGAAATATCTGTATATTATAGTCATGTTCACTGAACACAAGGCTGTGACCATAACATGAGAAAGTTCATGCTCATCATGACCTGTGTGTGAAGCTTGTCAATAAATAAAACAAAAAACAGTGGTCAGACATGTCCCCGAGACAAAGCCAGTGTCCCATTATGAAGTGACTGTCAGCACTGTGTTACCATGGTTGACATTAATAAGTTCACTTACAGTTCCTTCACAGAACATGATAATTTCAGAGAACTAATACTACTGTATATATACAACTGAAATATCGTCACTCTCAGCAGTTGCTAACATTGAGCAGTGCTAAAGAGCAATATTTAATTTTGTTTATTGCCGATTGCCATTTCGAAGCATGTTACACACATACTCCATATATTGATGAAATTCAATAAACGTGAACATACATTTTGTGGTTGATTGTTTCCATATTCATGAATGTGTTGCTACTTATTCATGTTGTGGTACCTGCTCATTGACATGATATTGCCGGTATGCAGCCTCCACAGTCTTCAACACCCAAATACTGAGACACACAGGTTCAAATCCAGGATGTTGAGTTATGCAGGGTGGCACATCGGAGTCTGGCAGCAGTTCTGGTGTCTCATTTAGCTTGTCCACAACTCTGGCCACCTCTTGACAGCATCTGCATTCTGTTTCAGTGGGCATGGCACTAGTGCACCACACCGACACCTGCAGCAACAAAGCGTAGTCAGGGGCAATGTGTCATGAAAGGAGTCCAAGGGCATAGTGTGGCATGACAACCAGGAGTTCATGAAAATAATGTATCGATGTACTGAAATATTTGATTGCAAGTCACCTCTTACATAATTGCATGCTGCCACCATCTTTCTCCTAAAGCAGGTCAGCATTCAGTGCTGTATGAAAATGTGTGATGTGCTAAGTACTCATTTGGTGGTCATCACACAACATATGGTGTTGCAACAAAGGGAATCATGAAGTAATGAATAGTGGTTGCCACACATGAGGGTGCTAGGCTAAGGGAGATAACGAAATGACCAAATGTGCACAGCTGGTTCAGTTCAAGGGTTGCAAGTCAGTAATTGAAAATAGTGGATGAGCAACAAAGCAGAGGCTCAGAAGGAGATGACATGGGGAGAAGGCAATCTTTCAGTATATGTCTGAGCAAAGGGACATGAAGGAAGGGATTCTTTGGGTTACCAATGGGGTGGACTGAGTGACAGATAATGGTGGAAAGGCACAGACATCGCATGAATACTTCTGTTCTGCCATCACCATGGAGGACAGGTAACTGCCTTCTGGATGGAAACAGGAGCTGCGGGAAGGGGAACAGCAATGTATTGATTGAGCAGTATACAGTGATGGATAGTCTGCTTCCATTGAAAGTTGAGAAATCAGGTAATAAAATAACTGGCTACCTGAGGAGGTGGCATGGACAATTGCACACCTATGTAATCTTTCACTATAGTGAGACGTGACAACAACACACGACTTGCAAACAGCGCATGTACTGGCCATCCACACATCCAGATTGTGTGTGGGGGTTGGACAGTTACATGGTAACAAAGAGATAAACAGTTGGTTATCACAGGACTCTGTTCTGGTGCCACTGTTATTCACTGTGTTGAATGAACTTGGCGGTGCCATGAATGGTAAAATATCACTATTGACAGATGACACCAAGCTGTGTGGGATACAGTGGACATAGCTGAAGTGATACAGTAGCAACAGGATGCTGTTGAAAAGATGGGGAGCTGGTCCCCGATCTGACAACTTTAACTATATGACAAGAGATGCACACTTATGCAATTAGGAGACAATCATTACAGCTCAAAGTAGTACCTGGGTGGAGTTACAGTAACTGCAACAGAGGAGGAGAAACACCTTGCAGTGATGATCACTGCTGGTCTGAGGCACTGCACGCAGAGCATGACAGCAGCAGCAACATGAAACAGTATGCTGCAATGCATAGCTAGGGTGGTCAGTGTTAGGAGACAGCAGGTTATACTGCAGCTGTAAAAGTCACTGGAAAGGCTACATGTAAAGTATGTAGTTCAGTAATGGTGCACACACACATGAAAAAAGAATTTACAGTGATGGAGACAATTAAAAGGAGGAATAGAACGAGGAAGGGCTAAATTACTGATACCCAACACATAAAGGTATATGAGTACAGGCAGAGTGATATTACTATGTACTCACGGCAACACAGGATGTACAGAGGGACATGACTGGTAGGGTGAGAAGCAACTATTACATGACAATGCATAGTCTTAAGCTTCATGGTATGACTTTTAGGGTGAATGTCAGCCAGCATTTCTTCACAGAGATGGTGGTTGACACTTTCAATATGCTGTCATGTCAATGAACACAGTGGTTTTTTGGTAACAGAAGCTGGGAAATTCATAGGGGGAGGAAAGGATCATGGTGTAGGCACTGTTATACAATAGGGGAGTGAGGACAGGCACATTACAGGCAGGTGCACACCCTGAAATACAAGCACACTTGACAGATGAAATGGCCTTCTGCAGGCTTCTTGGTACCTCCGTATCCGCCACCCTTCACTGTAGGCCTACAATTAAGCAGCACATATTGTCACAGCACTTTACGGAGTGGAAACGTGGTGCACACACTGCTCATGATGCTCCTGCAGCGGTGAGGATGCAATCCATGATTTGGTAGTTGGGTGGTTAATTAATGCACTGCTGCCAGGAACACATACCAGTGGACAGGACACAGGGGAAATTCATGACCTTGTATGGAATCACTGTTTATTGATATATCACTTACAGGCTCACTGAGTAGCTGTTTCATAACAAAACAGGACATGGACACTTTGCAATACTGACATCAGCATGTGAAAAATACTTACTGGAGTGTGCCACATCACTGTGATAATATTAGGCCATTTTCTGATAGGCTGCATGGCAGCACCACAAAACACATGTAAGAACATGGGCATCCTCACAAATACATTACAGCCACCTATACAGAACTGCACCACTGTGTATTGCTCCACTTATATGACAATGTATGCATAACACACATGAACTCTGTACACCTGCATGAAGCTATCTGTCGCATACTATGGAGGGGTGCGAATATGCCTGACTGTGTGTCACATACCACAGGTGTCATTAGCCTCAAGGGTGTACAAAACAAGCAAGTTGGGGGCAGGAAACAGCAATCGCGAGGTAAGTAGGACAACATAACACTTACTAGTCAGTGTTATCAGTCCTACTGTAACTGCCACTTTCTGATAATGCTGATGAAACACTTATTGATTCATTGCTGCTATAAACTGGATCAAACATGTAGGGGTCGTCAGCATTAATGCTTCCATCAACATCTGAGGCCATATCCCCATCGTAGAAAAGGAGGTGAAGATCAGCGCTACTTTGGGAACTGCTACTGCTACTCATTTTTAAACCACTGCAGTTCCCGTGGTCGCTCAGGTGCATACATCACCACAGAATCACACATTGAGATGACGCGCTGGATGCACGCTGTCACCAGCTTCCGGGTTAGCGCCAATAAAACTGAATAAATAAATGCATTGGTATATTTTCTACTCGAAAACGATATTGCTGCTGTTTCTTGTGCCACACAATTGATTTAAAGTGCCGATACAGGGCTCAGTACCGGAGGCCCTCTTTAATATGTATAGTCTCGAGGAGAGGAGAGGAGGGAGAGTGGGGACATGATAGAAACTTTAAAATACCTCAAGGGACTCAACAGAGTCGAAAAGGGTAGCATCTTTCAGAAAAAGGTATGCAAAAACAAGGGAGCACAATTTGAAGCTTGAGGGGGGACGGTTCAGAGGTAATGTGAGGAAGAATTTTTTCACAGAGAGGGTTGTGGATGCATGGAACAGCCTTCCTGAGGAGGTGGTGGAGTCAAAAACAATGGTGGAATTCAAGAATGCATGGGACAGACATACGGCAATTCTATGGGGTGGATGTTGGAAGAAGCAGGCTGTTGGTTAGCTAGGATCTGCAGCTTATCCGTTAGGTAGAGAAATGTGCAATCTGGTGGGCTAAGCTGTCCTTATCTGCTATCAAATTTTATGTTTCTATGTATGTTTCTATGCAATAAGATTTGGAAATCAAAATTTTAGAAGGGGCCTAGGATGGATGGCTGGAGGTCAAGCGGTCAATCAAAAAGACGAAGTGGGGTAAACTTCTTTCACGTCCCGGGGTCATTTGGGACTTTCTCTGGAGTATCTGGATCTGGGCCTGGCTTCACCTGGACTGGAACTGGAAATGGATCAGGTCTCAGTTCTGGTTCCAGGGATGAAGCTGTATCCTTCTGGTCAGGGACTCCATCCAAGGTGTAGACATCTGGGGATGGTCTCATGGTACTGGAACTGATGTCTCTCTCTGGTCAGGTTCTTGGATCGGACCTTCTTGACCCAAGCATGGCAACCAGGTCGTGAACAGGTAGGCCTGGAATAGGCCTACCCAGGATCGCCTTCCATCCATGGATTTTGGCATTTATTATTTTTGATATCTAAATGCAGAAAATAGGCCATCTGTTAAAATACATGTCCCTTCCCCAATAAGTGGGGAAGGGGTTATACAGTTTGTTACTTAAAACCCTTTTAAACAGCTTTAACTGATTTGCATGGCACCATTTCTCAGTTGACTGTGTTTTTTTTGGTTAAATGCTCCTAGGTATTCAGTAATGTGGGGCCATGCTACTGGGATCTTGAGTACATATCTGGTATGCTACCAGTAAGTTTAGTATCATGGACCTATGAAACTTAGAAGTGTTGGTACTGTAGCAGAATCTAAATTTTGACATATTTTAGTTGGTTAGATTTAAAATCATGGGGATGTGCATAAATTGCACATTAATTACAAGGGTACCTGGAAATGTTGATGCAACCAGGCCACTAGTTGGTCTGTGTTTCTGCATTGGACATTGGGTGGTTTCTTCTTCTGTTGGGGAAACAACAGTTAGAAAAAATGACAGTGCTAGCAATGGAATGGAGTGAACAATGCTGTTTAATAGAACCATTTGGAAATTAAGAACAAACATTTGGGTTTATGAGTGCAGTGTGTGTTTATAAACCTGTGTGTTGTGCTTAGGCCTAGTGTATAGACATGGTATCATTAGGTGGAGCTTGTGTATGTCTAAAAAAACAAACTGTAAACAACAAATGGATTATGTGTAGACAATTCTTTTCTGTGGCTTTTGAGGAAATATTGATATACTTATTTTATTTCTGGATCTGTCAGCTATGGCTCAGTCAGTTCCAGAGGGACTTTTGTTTTGTTGTTTGCAGCCACCATAGGTGTTGCACTGGAAGGGGACATTATTCATATCCTCCCCTGAGCTCCTTCTTTTGTGAAAGAGGCAGCTCGGGTATTGTAGTAATGGAAGGAGTTTGTGTGGATTGGCCAATGCTGGAGCAGAGGCCAGACAACAAATTAGTAAATTATGTAACAGTTCTACGTAGAGGTCAGATGACACTCCATTGACAGCAGGGGTTGTGGACAGCTGACCCGCTGGCACAGCAGTTGGATTTCCTCTTGCAACGCTGGTGACCCAGGTTTGGGAATGGACCCAAGGAGCAGGAGGGCTGGTCGGGGGGGAGAAGGATAGAGCACCCACTGGGCTGCTCTCCTTCTCTGGAGGCAGGGTTGGATGCATGTCCAGCACTTAGAGACTCCTGGTGGATGCCAGGAATAGCACAGGTGCCTGTGCCTAGTTCTAGAGGGGCAGGGCAGATGCAGGTGTCATTGCATGTCCCTGCACCTGGGGTAAGCTCACAAAAACAGCTTGCAGGCTGCCATTGATGACGTGTGCCTGGAACCGGGTCCTTAATTGCCTTAGCCGCCTCACTGACCAAATCCCAGTTCCACTGCACCATCCAGCCCTGAACCCCACCCTGGGGGGGAAGCCAGGGAGGCCTCACCTTTCACATCAGAGATGGACTGGATTGGGCATCGGCCCCACCTCGAGGGGTATCAGTAGGTGACTGGCTGAGATGAGGTATTGGTGTGCAGAATTGGGTCAATGGCTAGGTGGCCTGTGAGGGAAAAAGAAGATAAAATTAAAAAAACAAACAAAAAAAAACCATAGGGGTTGTGGACATTTAACCACAAAAATGTTGCAAGCTTATCTGCCAATTGGTGAGCACCTCAAAAGGTGCATGGTGAATATATACTGCTGGGGTGGCTCTAGAGTGTCCCAATGTTTTTTAAATGTTTAACAACATTACATTTTAAAATTGTCTACTTCATACAATTACCATAGGTGATTTTTAGGGCATTGAGTGTTGTAGCCTCCCTCTGGAGGATTGAGTCTTATGTCTTGCTTTAGTCCCCAGCTAGAGGGACCCTTTTTGTTCCTGACAGAGAAAGGAAAATAAAAACACAACACAAAGAGCAAGGTCTCTCCATGATAGATTAGCATTGATTTTTAAAATGCTGCTACATTGGCCTTATACTGGTGTATGCCTTCAGCTACCTCTATCAACTGTGCCATTGGCAGGGTAGATGGTGTTGTGGCTGCAAGCCACACCTTACATGATTTGTAAAAATCAAATAAAAATTAAACAAAATCAAAACAGAGACAGAAAGGTATCCCTTTCCCTCTCTGCTCTAATTTACAAAAACACAGTCCTAACTGAGTAACACAAAACCCTGTACATTTTATTTATATGTTAAATGAGTTACACCATACCTGTAACAAAAAGTTTTAAAACAAGTCAAAATGATTAGGAGAATTTCCCTATTGATGTTGGATGTCATTCCTAGATTGTATACCCCTGGTGTATTTCATGGACACAGTAGGTAAGTGAATTTGGAAAAAAACAATAACAACATAGTTCTAATAGTTTTCCTTTTAGCAGTTAAAACTGTGTAGCAAGTGACCTTGCTGTCTTTTTCCTGTAAGCTGTCAAAATAAGTAGCTTGTTATGGATGCTGGGGCATTAGAAGATCCATGTTTCCCCCGATTGCCTTGCCTTGCAAGGGAATCACATATGAATGGTACCGGGGAAAATAAATAAATATAAGCCATGGTGATGAACCTTTGTGAAAGAAGATGATACACAAGGGTTGGCGTTGTTTCAAAGATAAGCCAAAAGGTACCGGCAGAAATTCCAGAAGAAAATGGATCTCCACCTTCTTTGGACAGAGAGCAAGCATGAAGCGTATGCTTTCATAAAAAAAGTAAAATCACTAGTTAATGTGTGTTCTGGAAACACTTGCATAAAAGGGAAAAAGAAACTTGTTTAGCCAGGACAGGCACACCATGTTTAAGCTTTTGGGGTATATGGTATGGAAATACAAGAAGGTCAAATAACTTGCCAAAGGTCACACAGTATGCAAGTGAGGCTGGAAAGATACAAACTGAGGTTGCAAGGTTTGTATCCAAGTGCCGCTGATAACTTAATTTAACTAGACATCCACAGGAGGTTCATGCCTCTCATGGCAAACATTGCATTTGGCAAAAATAAAAAAGACATTGCAAAGTAAGCTGTAAATAAAGTAGCTTATTAGTGGATGGGGTCTTTTTGTTTTCAAATATAATACTTTGTTTAAATTTCACGATACAAAGCAATATACAGGGAAAACAATTTTAATAGCATTAAAAATAAAAACAATGCTTTGAAAACTTCAGCTTTGCATAATGAAGGGTGTGAGAGAACACAGCTGTGTTATCAGCCAGTTAGCCATGCCTCCTGGCCTGGCTTGCTGCCACGACTGATGATGTGGTGTTAGGCTGACGTATCAGCAGTGTTGGACATGTTACTTTTAAAAAGTAATCAGTTACACTTACTAGTTACGTTCAAATAAATGTAATCAGTTACAGTTACTTGTTACTTTTATATAAAAAATAATGTGTAACTGTAATGCATATTACTTTTCATATTACTTTATAATACTTTTATTAACATGGTTGTATTTACTCACTGAACATAGCTACTGTATGTGCTCATGAAACCCCAAGAAGTATATAAGATAAATGAAACAGATTCTAAACACAATGAATATGTTAATTTATAATACAGTATCCATCTGACATTGTCAGCCACAACAATCCAATTACATTTCCATAAATAAGAGCTCTATTAAAAAAACACTCACACACCCTGCATCCATTGTTGCCCTATGCAATCTCCCTCCCCCCACAGCTGAATCCTAGCTTTGTCAGCCACTGCTGTCCCTGAACATTTTCATTTCCATAACACCCACACTCACCCTCCAATACACACACTCCCTGCCTCTAATGCCAGTGCCCTTGGTGATCTTTCCCATACAGCTGTATATCTTGACAATGCAAGCCACAACTACCCCTTTACATCCCACCCTTACCCCACTGCCACACACACCCTGCTGCATCTTCTGCAATTGATGATCTTTCCCACATCTAGCCTGTATTCTCCTCCTGATAATGCAAGAGCCATAACTACCCCTTTAAATTTCTGTAATAAAATCCCACCCTCACATAGCTCCCCCTACACTCACACACATGCACCCTGCAGATCTACTGCCCTTCATTGCCTTGGTGATCTCTTCCCATTTCTCCACAGCAGCCAGAATTGTAACTTTGCCATTGCCAGCCATAGATCTACCCCACATCACATACAATAAATTCCACCAGCACATACCTGCTTACCCCAACAAAATGTAAACTCTTCCCCACAGCTGAACCTTGACTTGCCACTGCCACTGAGACACAGTTATAATTATGACTAAGTCTACTATGACAATTATACCACTGCTAGTATGCCACAACTGAAGTCAGACAGTATCACTTACAACAGTCAATTTATCACACAACACAAAACACTTGTTGCACTCCAGTACATACCCCTTTGATGATGATTTTCTTTGAGATGGGACTTGTGATGGTGATAGACTTTGCAGGTGGGTGGATGGACAGTCAAGCGACCTGCTGTGGCAGTTTGGTACATGTGGTGTTGATGGAAATGGGCCCTGAGCCGTGACTGCATATGGACTACTTGCCTTTGTCACTACAACAGCTATGCTGGCTCCAATTCCCTCATGGTTCACAATGAAAACCATAAAAAGGCCATGACTGATGACATGCAGGGTTGTGGCAAGCTATCTATAAATTGCACATCAACTGGCCAATCTGTTGCCCCTTCAAACAAATGTCATCAATTCCTATAGCAATTCTTAGCTGTGCCATGTAGTGGAGCACAAGTAGCATAATTTTTATATAAATGTTGCACAATTATATATTTTAATAATAAACTGACAAATAAAATGATGTCTTCTGACTTGTATTTTCACAGCACATGTTACAGATATAGAACAAAATGGTAGTATTAAATGCATGCTGAAAATAAAAAATAGAGTTAGAATTGATGTTTCAACCATAGGTGGTCTTCAGGAATTAACTAAAAGAGAAAAAAGCACTAAGTGAAAAAAGAGACATATTTGTGAGGAAAGAAAATGGGGGAGGCTGTAGGAGAAATATAGAATAATAATTGGGTGGTGTGTTTAACAAGATTTTACACGCACCCAAGGTGTTGGATGACACATGAATCCCGAAAGTGAAGCTCAAGGGGTTTATTTAAGCATCCAGCTTCAAGGGTGTGTGTAAAATCTTGAGTTAAATACACCACCCCATGTTTTCTTTTTTTCGTATAATTGCTGGGGAGCATTTTTTCACCACAGCAATTATATAAACTAAAGCCACATCCCTGTGCAGCCACTATCCCAGGGTTTCAGCATGGTCCACTAACTGAGCTTTGCTGCTGAAACATTTTCTTTCCCCCTATTTCATTGTTTTTAACAGCTTAAACATAACAGTAGACATAGACCAGTTAGTTCCTTTTTTTTCTCAGTTAACTTACCGCCGAGTGCCAGTCGCAGAGAAGTGTGCAGGTGTGCGGTGCTGCAGAGAGGGAGAGAAGAGCTGTGGCTGGCACGTGAGTTGACCAAGAAAAACTGGCATGTGTTCACTGTTATAACCCATGGGTTATAATGGGAAATTATAACCAGTTTCCCTTAGGGAAAAAATGCTATCCAGTTATTATACAGTGATATCAGGTAAGGTAAGAACAGTATGTGGAAAACGAAAAGGTGATGATAGGTACAAAATTGCAGAGTAGAAGTGAATGGGCTGAGGAGTTCTTAAGTAGGGATTAATTAACAGGACCTAGTGAAAAGGCTGAAAGGTGAAAGCTATGTGCGCACACTCATTTTCATTTTCTACGGATGAAAGAAATACTCAAACTGGAGGGGCCAGTGAGTTACACCAGATATGTGACAATTGGTACAAGAACACACAATGCAATGACACCTCAACAGAGCCATTCAGCATAACAAGATTTTCTGTAATGAGACAACCGGCAAAAACAACCCCAACACCCAATGGCAGTGAGACTGTAACCATGTAGAAAGCAGTGGTGCGATAAATGAGGCTACCTTGTAGTCATATCCATCATGTTAGAGCAAGATCTCATAAGGCAAACCAGTATTAGGTCAGAATTCCTAGGCTTAATGTTACAAGGCTGCATGTCTTTGCTCCAGTTGCTGTGCTACAGGTTTACACCACCCCATACCTCTGGCAACCCATAATACCTAGACACTGTGACTACTCAAACCTGAATATCAGCAAGGCTACAAAAAATGCCACCTCATAGCCATGAAATGTTGCCTAAAGTGTTTATTGTGAAAAAAGGCAAAAAATGGTAGCCAACTGGCATTCAATGTGCAAGGTAAAGATGCTGGGTGCTCATGCAGCGCTTGCCAGAAGGCAGTTTTTTTAGCCTGATGTTGTAATAAATCGAGCACGCAATTAGTTGAGCTGCCTTTGTTTACACTGAAACCTGTATATCAAAAGACTCCTACACAATCTTCACATTTCTGTGATGTCATAAACTTCTTAAGCATCACTCTTGAGGTTTATGAAGTCACAAGAATCCCTTGATGAATTACAGCAACCATAACAGATGGATGCCCATCTGTTTTTCTATTTATATTACTATTTATATTACAGTAACTAGTTACTTTTAGGGGAAAATAACATCATTACAGTTACTCATTACTTTATTTTAAAAGTAATCAATTAATATTACTAGTTACCTATAAAAGTAATCAGATTACAGTAACTGGTTACAAGTAACTAGTTACTACCCAACACTGCGTATCAGCCATATTTTAAAAAAAATAAACACTTTTTTTTGAACAGAGAGAAACCAAAAAAAAAACTTTTAAAACCAACAAAGGTACCTCAAGCTACCATTAAACCACACTTAAATTGTAAATTCCTTGCACAGACTTAATTTTTCTGTGTCATACTCCAGACCATCATTAACTCCCTTCACGTACACCTCAAACCAATTACAACATCCTTTAAACACTTTCATTTCTTGCACATAAACCAACCAATCCAATTCTCTTTTTAAACAAGTCCAATTATCAAAAAACAAAATAATTTGTGAATAGGGATTCTCCCCATATCTTTCTAGGGACAAGAGTTATAAATAGAGAATAACGCATGTGTAGGTGTGTGATGTGCAGCTGTTTTACACACCCAAGGTGTGTGATAATATATAAACCTCAAGAGTGAAGCTCAAGAGGTTTATATATTGTCAAACACTGAGGGTGTGTAAAAAAACTGCAGATTACACACATTCATATGTGTTATTTTTTATAATAACTGGTGCTAAATAAACAAAGCTCAGAGTCTTAGCAATATGTGCTTCCTGTGTTGATTAGACCTCTGTATGGACTCCATGGCATGCTGGTTGTTATGACTACAAGGTGAAGGTTCAATGGCTTCTCCATTGTTTAAAGTGTTTTAAAAAACTGTGAATGGTTCAATTTTTCAAGTCGGTAAGTATGTTAGCGTAGTATACACCACCCAGAGCGAAACGGTAAAAGCCATATCAACTCACAGGTTGATATAACTTTGCCATATCAACCTGCAGGTTGATATGACTTTTTACAGGTGTCAAAAACAGGTTGATATTGGGGATCACTAGTTATTATAACAATATACATATTAACTCATTGCCTCCTAGAATACGCCTGTAGGCAGCAGCAAATGTACTGCAGTGTGTCCCAGAACGACTACAGAAGTCACCTACAGACTTTCTGTGTGCCCTAGTAATGTCTGGAGATGTCACTCACGTGTTTTAATATTACTTGCCAGACAAAATTGATTAGAATTGACTGCATAGCACCATTAGAAAGGTAATGGTGTGCTAAACAACTTTGCTACTGACACTTTGTGTGTATCATGTTCACTTTAGGAGTTATTCACATTTGTTTATGGCATGGTGTGAATGGTAGACATTTTGTCCATCAAGAACCACCTAAGCACTTTGAAGAAAACACACATTATGTGTATCTCTGCCAGTATAAAACAAAAACTGAACCGAGCACAGTTGATTGCATAGCATCGTTGGAAAGGCAATTTTGTGTGGAACAACTTTTTTTTTGTACTTTCTGTTTAATGTTATACAATATACATACAGTTAGTTCTCCAGAAGCAGTACATAAGGAGATATATAGTGACACATAACCACTTGAGGGCACCACACCTCTTAATACAAGCAGGTTAAAGCTTTAACATACTACTTCAATTAGATACAGCATATGAGGGTAATCAGTAGAAACATTTTAATCCAGAATTAACTTAAAAAATGTTTATTGCTGTTTAGGTAAGCCCATGAGCTGCATGATAATATCATCCGTAGTAGTATCCATTAGCCACCAAAAATCTATTTCCAATAAAAAGAATGATAGATATCATGCTAAACCATTGTTTAGGAACCTCACTGGTATCCTGAAGAACAAGTTTCAAGCTCCCCAATTTTAAGTCCTATAGATCCACCACAACCTGTAAGAAACAAAACCCAACAAAAAGGGCATCTGAGTTTAACAATGCCTATCTCAAACACGTTGAGATATTTAATCAAACCAATCCATTGAAGCAAACTATTTATAACAGCAAGAAAACCTTCCCTTTATGGGAATAACCATTAACTGGAGCCTATAAGGCTCACTGTTTTCAAGAGGTTTTATCACCCTGAGTCATAATTATTATTTAGTTCAAGCATTTTCAGTCATTAAGCGAGATCAAAATCTGACGTGAATAAAGCAAACCTGAGTTCAGGAATGATGACAAAAACAATCAAGTCTCTTCTTCTTCTTCTGAGTTGTCCTGGTCAGCTTGATCAGAGGAGTCCTGTGGGCAATCGATACTGCATGGTGTTGGGCCCACTTAAGAGCCTCACTGGAGTCAGAAAAAATGAATACCTTGCCAGCATGTAAAATCCATAGACACACAGGGAAAAGCATGTTGTGGGATATCCTTGACTCTCGTAAGATGGCCCTCACTCCATCAAAATGTTTTTTACTCTACCTTGTAGCACACCTTAAATCCAGATAGATCCTTACTTGGTTACCATCTTGTAGCAGCATTCTCTTCTGGTGAGCCAGTGACAGAACAAAGCCCCTTGATCCCACTTTGTCTAAGACAGCGACTATAGCTTGGAGTGCCTCTGGGTTATCTGATCGTTCCATAAAAGATACCCAATAAGCTTTCTGAATTTTAATTTGGTGGTTGGAAAAGGGTTCCCCCAGTTGCTGCTCAAAGCAATCATAAATAAACAAAGCTAGATGGTCTCCCTCACTCTGCTTGAGCATTCCAATAATTCGTAAGTTAACTGCCCGGGCACGATTTTCTAAAGCTTCAAGCCTGGAGCGGAGATGCGTGTTTTCCTTCACCAGTGTTGCAGCGGTGCCCAAGGCTGCCTCTGAACTCTTGTGGGTTCTATAGCTTTCGATTTAATCAATGTTATTTCTGTTTCTAAATTTGTAACCCTATTGGTCATAGTTTCAAATTTTTCTTCCAGTCCCGACACTGTAAAAATAAGATGATTGATTTTAATGCTGAGGGATTACAGCATTTCTTCTCCAGTACCACAGCCTCAGACTAATTGCGGCCTAGGTTGGACTGTGTGGCTGATGGACCCACAGTATTCTTGCTTTTTGCTCCTTCCTGTAGATGTTCATCTTTCTTTGGGTTACTCATATTTGTTGTCCTTTTGTTCAGATTACTGTTTCTGATTGTGAATCACTTCAAATCTGTCAAGAAAAGAGTGTTATTTTTACTTATTTTCCTGATTTTGGCAAGAGCTAAAGCTTTTAGAAACCGCTTAGCTCAGGCTCAACAGCACCCCCCCCCCATGTGGAACAACTCTGCTGCTGATACGTTGTGTGTATCATGTATACTTTAGGAGTTATATGTATTTGTTTATGGTATGGTGTGTATGGTTCAGATTCGTCCCTCAAACTTCCCTAACGCGCCTTGACTAAAATAGGAAAAAAATTATGTTTAATATTACAGAAAGAGATGTTTTTTTTTAACAAACAAATTATTAAAACTAAATCTAATGTCTGGATGCTTAATTTGATGTTGATATGTTATATATTTCCAACAAAAAAGGCTTATATTGTATTTTTTAGTGAAAAAAAATATTTTTTTGCTGTTTCAACCAGCATAGAAAAAAAACTAAATTACCTATTATTACTTGCATACCACCGTTGGAAAGTTAATCTTATGCTGAATAAGTCTGCCACTCATACTTTGTGTCTAGCACTTATGTTTTTTGTGCTATTAGCATTTGTTTGTGGCATGCTGATTATGGCTTGATTTTGCTTAGAAAGGCCCAGGATTCATGAGCCTGGATATTCAAAGGGGTTGCACCTGGCGCAACCCCACATTGTGCCCCAGTGGGATATTGAGAAGGCTGCCTGGTGCAGTGCAAATCTCTATGTGCTGGGGTGCAATGATAATGTATGCGGCGCAGATGCAGGGGGCATGCCCATGCATATGCGGCACATCCCGATATTCAGCCCGGGATGTGCGGTGCATATGCCGGTGCACTCCTGCACTGCGCCGCATGGGGGGGGTCAAAGTTGAGCCCATGCAGATTAGGAGCAAATCCAGGCCATGCACAAGCAGGCTGCTGTACTGCAGGGCACCACACAGCAGCCCAGCCATGGATGGCCACCTGCCCACCCAGAACACTGTCCGCAAGCACTCACAACCCTGGTGGTCTAGTGGAAACCCCCCACTCGTAGCCATGATCATGCGGTATATGTTCATAATGATATCCCTGGTAATCTAGTGGCCCCCCAGTCCCGATACCCCGATGAGTATGTAACATGACCATCCATGGTGGTCTAGTGGTCCCCCCTTCCACCCGAGTCCCCAGTTCCCTGATAAATGGCAATATGACATTCCTGGTGGTCTAGTGGAACCCCCCCACCTGTTGCCATAATCACAGTAAAATCCTGTATTGTGATGCCCTAGTGATCCAGTGGCACCCCACCCCACCCCACCCATCCCCACTTCCCCTGTCATCTGCAGGTGGCTGCATCACGCCCACACACCGCCAGACCACCTGTTCACATATTTGGGACTGTCTAGTACAGTATGCCCTGCAAGCCCATTGGTCCACACTGGGGATAAGCTTGTAGTCGTGACATACCTTGTGTATGTCATGTGCTTGTGAGTGAGCATATTCTTACAAAATTTTCAATACACAAGAGTAAGTTATACACATTTGAGCAGCCACCAATTTCTATACATAACAGGCTCTAACCATACACTATAAAATTAAATAACTATACAATCATTAAATTCCTATTTCATGTCTACAGTGTTATATAAAATTAACTTCAAACATAACTACATAAATCAGTCAATCACTCAGTCACTCAATAAATAAAGAAATACTGAGAGGTCAGCATCATGATGACTATTTACTCCCCAAATGTTTGAGTAAACAGGAATGTCTTTAGACCCCTCTTAAAGGCCTCCACCAAGGTGGTCTACCTCAAGGCTTTTGGGAGAGTATTCCAAAGGACCTGTCCCACCACCTCAAAGACCTGGTTCACCAAGGTTTTTAACCTCTTCTTAGGAACAACAAGGAGGCTGTCCTCAGGGGAGTGGAGAGGTCACGAGGATACATAAGGATACAAGATATCTGTCAGGTAACCTGGGCCCTGCCCTAGTAGGGTCTTATAAGTCAGCAGGCCAATTTTAAAGGAGATCTACCACTTAATCAGCAGCTCGTGCAGATCACGCAATGCTGGTGAGACATGACACATTCTCAAAAGGCCAGTCAGGAGACTAGCAGCTGTATTCTGCACTAACTGCAGGTACCATAGCATGTTTCCACTGATCCTGAGGTAGACAGCATTCCAGTAATCCAGCCTCGATGTCACAATTGCATGTACCAGTGAAGCAAAGTCACTAGAGGGGATAAGGGACTGACTGATATTCTTCAAATGGTAAAAGCTATTCTGGACTACTGTCAACACCTGTGCCTCAAATGTCAGCTCCTCATCCAGAATGACACCCTGATTTTTCACCTTCATGGCAACCAAAATCACAGAGGGGCCAAACTGAAGCCCTGTCTCCCTCTTAGTAACTGCTACTTCCCCCAACAGCCAGCTGAACCACCAGTACTTCAGTTTTATCTGGGTTAAGTCTTAATCAGCTCAATAGCATCTAGTCTTGGATCTTAGCCATGCAGCTATTAAGCACATCGACTGCACCATATCCTAGGTGCAAAAGACACATAGAGCTGGGTGGTGTGCATGTTGAGATCCCTGAGTCTCTCCTCATAGGGCTTCTCATGCAACTCCAGCACTATTATTTTTGCCCTGCTCTAGATTGCCTCCACCCTGTCTATGTCCTTTCGGAGAAGAAGACTCCAAAACTGGACACAGTACTCCACATGGGGTCTCAAAAGCAAGTGATACAGTGGCAACACCACCTTCCTCTTGTTACTGAATATACACCACCTATGCAACCCAGCATCCCACTAGTTCCACCCACTGCTTTATCTTACTACTATGTCACCTTAAAGTAGTTAGATATGGTAACTCCTAGGTCCCTTTCTTGTTTAGTGACTGTCAGTAGCTCATACTCATCCTAAAGTCTGCACCTGGGTTCCTATAGCCTGGCTGAATAATTTTGCTTTATTTGGCATTGGACCCCAACTGCCATCCCTTAGAGCACTGATTTTCCCTCATCACTGCTCATTCTCTCCACCCCCTCCAGAGTGTCTACCCTATTGCAGATTTTGATATCCTCTGCAAAAAGGCAAACCATTCCTTCTTGTTTCTCAGCAATGTCACTTATGAAGACATTGAAGAGGACCAGTCCCAGTACTGAGTCCTGTGAAACCCTGCTGGTAACCCCTCCATCATTCAAGTGAGTGCTGTTTACCACTACACCCTGTCTCCTGTCCATTAACCATTTTCTAACCCAGTTCACCACTTTAGATCCCACCCCAGGCTACTCAGTTTCTTTATTAGCCTCCTCTGCGGCACAGTGTCGAAAGGCTTGCAGAAGTCCAGATAGTCCATGTCCACTGCGTTCCCCTGATCTATTTCCCTGGTCACCTAGTCATAGAAATCCCTCAAATGCATTTGACATTACACCCCATGAATTCTTGCTGCCTGTGGTTTTGCAGACCATTAGATTCAAGATTTTACTTCGAGAGGGCTCTTGCAGTAGGTAATAACTTGTAGGACTGCACCTCCTGCCACCAGTAAGACATGGAAATTTTAGCTAGCAGTGTCTGGTGGGGGATGGCCCCCCAACATCAGCTTGACCCTATCAAGGGGGCAGTCCCCTAGCCCACCTTCCAGTTCTTTCCCGCCATCGAGCTGTGAATGTCAGACCTAGTGGAGATCGTTGCAGCAGTTCGACCACTTTCTATGGATGAATATCATTTTTTTCTTATTTTTCGGTGCATTTCTTTATTTTGTTTATGTCTTCGACTTCATCCATCGAATCACATACAAACAAGTGCAATTCTTGTGGTGTCCAACTCCCGCACAAAGATCTCCATTGCCTTTATCTGTTCTACCTGGAACTGGACCATGACGTCAAAGATTTTGAGGCCTGCTCCCACTTCAACCTGGCCACACGGAAACAGCACCAGCTGTACCTGGAAGCCCATCTCCTGAAGAAAAAAATGACTTTCATGGAGAAGGAGCAGCAGAAAATTAAAATCGCCTCTTCCCCTCCATTGGAGTCTCACAAGAAGAAGAAAAGGGACAAGAAGAAGCATCGGGACCAGGACCGGTCCCCATCTCACCCAAGGCCACCTTTGGGCCCCCAGGTGAGCAGCAGCCCTCTTCCTCTGGGATGTTGGCCGCACAGACCATGTCTGCCCCTCCTTTTTCAGAGCATATGTTGGTCCCCCCGCCGCCACTTATCACAGTGGCCATGGGTGCCTCGGCTCAGTCTGAGTTTTACTACGCCGCCCTTAGACCCTTATTCTCCATGGGTTCTAAGGAGACAGGCAGGGCCAATAAGTTACCCACCGGTTTGTCCAGCGAGCTCCCAGCCAAGGTCAATAAGGCAGGTGTTGGCTCCTCCGACATCTGCTCAACCACGGTTGATAAGTTGATTGCCGGCTTGCCCGATGATCGTCTGACCACTGCTCTGCCATGAGGCCCCAGCGTGGGTTCTGATGTTGCACAGTCGGACATCAGCTCTTTCCCGGCTGAGGTGCGTAGGTCTCTGAAGGAGGCGACCCAAGTTTCCCCTCCCTCTCCATCGCCCGTGGCACCCTTGCCCCCTTCTCTGGAATTGCAGGACCCAGGGGATGAAGACCTAACATCAGGTGCTCCACTGGTAGCACCCCCGGACCTAACGATGGCCCTTCCACTGGTTTTTCTGACGCCAGGTGAGCAGCCAGTCCAGGCTCCTCAGGATCACCTGTCTGACCCTAGGATCCCTCTATCAGGGCTTACGTCAGGCACCTGTCCATTAAGACTTATGTCGGGGGTTCCCCCATCTGTCCCTCTGTCAGATCCTCTGCTATTGGAGTCCCCCTTCAGTGGTTTTACCCCAGCAAGGCCTCCGTCAGGCCTTACATCAGGCCTTACATCATGCTTTTTGCCATCAAGACCACTGGTGCATTCCCCCCTGTGGTGCCATCACTGGGGCCATCAACCGGGCATCTGTCAGGGCCTCTGTCAAGGTTCCCAATGCTGACCCTTATTCGACAGGTTACCACCATTATACTGGGTACCTGCCATCGGGATATCTGACTCCTCATCTCCAAACGCTGGGCTATACCCTGTACTATTCTTTGCTGGGGTACCCGCCATTCATGTTTCACTCCTCTGGGTGTAACAACCCAGGACGCTTCATGGGGCATCAATCCTTTCATCCACCTCCACCACAGGTGCAGCCACAGGTGGACTTTAGGGAAATCCAAAAGGCCGGGTGGGACAAGACTAAAGGCCAGTTAGTCTTGGAACTGGAGAGCCGACGACCCAGGGAGCGCCCTCGGCTGGACCTGGCTCCTCTTCCTTCCCACTCCTGTGCTCAGCGTCTCCCCACATTGGGGCTTTTGAAGGACCAGATGTCTGCCCCAATGCCAGTTGAGGTTCCAGATGACAGACAGGACCCCCCCCCCACCACCAGAAGGACTATCAGATTCCTCAGATTCAGAATTCAATTCTGTTTGCTCTTCTGTAGGATCTGATTTTGCGACCCCTCCTCCTCCTGAAGAGCCGATTCCCAAGGAGTCACCCAAGTCTCCTCCAAAGGATCCTTCTTTCTTGGCTCTTCTAAAGCAAATGACAGAATCCCAGGGTTGGCAGTCCAATGCCCAGGATCCAAAGAGGCAAATGCTGATGGAGCACTTAGATTTCCCTGAAGTCTCTCCAGTTCTTACTCCACCCTGGTTGGAGCCCCATGAGGATTTGTCCTCCACTATCTGGTAGATGCCATCTTCCATCCCGGCAATGGCAAAGAAGGCAGATCACACTCACCGGACTCCAGAGGGTAAAGACCACTTGAGCACCCATCTTAAGGTGGATTCAGTGGTCATTATGATGGCCCATAACAGGACCAGTAAGCCTAAACATATGAGTACCTTCCGACCGACTAAGAAATCTCGGCAGTTAGATCAGTTTGGGAGGAAGTTCTATTCTTCCTCCACTGTGGCTATATGTGCCCTTAATTATGTGGCACATATGCTGGTCTTCCAAAACTCCCTTTTCTATCAAATGGAATCAGTGATTGAGTCTCTTCTGGAATAGTAGTCTAAGACCCACTTGGTGGACACTGTCAGGTCAACCAAGGTGGCAGGACATCACTCCCTCTGAGCTACCTATGACGCCATAGATTCTTCAGCCAGAGGTACTGCGATTGCCATCAGTCTCAGAAGGTTCACTTGGCTGAGGGGTTCAGACCTAGCACCCGATGTGCAGGCAGCAATCCAGGATGCCCCCTTCAGGGGCCCTGTCCTCTTTGGAGGAGATGCCCAAGATATTTATTTATTTATTTTGTTTTTTGTTTAAGTGCACTAGCCAAAAAATGACTATTTTCATGCACGACCTGGGAGAGTACAGAACGTAATAACATACATAACATTTAAAAAGTGCATGACAGCATTACATATTGCTTAGTCTGGACCAGAGAACAAGGAATACAACAACACATCAATAACAGAGCAGCAGAGAACAGTACAGGCAATGCATAATAATGGCATAAGAGACATAGTATTAGTGACGCAGACAAATAAACAAATGACAGCACAAGTGTATCACTATGGAAGGCTCAGGTTCTCAAGATAACAGTAAAAGGTGTAAGAGTATATAGGAACAAACATTACTAAATATCCCCAGCCTCTAAAACAAGGGCATGGCTCTTAGATCGGTGCACACCATGTACTGACCCAAGCCCCAGCCCATGCACCCCTTTCACAGGCAGACAAAATGCCAGACCAAGCCTCAGCAAGGGCCCGGATGCCAGTTCAAGCAAAGAGCACCCAACACAGCAGCAGTCCCTCCAGCCAAAAACCAGAGGGCTTCCGGGGCAGCCCTGCCAAACCCTCCCTCCATCTCTTGACTCGCAGCCCCGCCTCCCTCCATCCCTGCCTTTGGTGGAAATGGCAGATGCAAGATTCGCTAGAAACACTGAAGGTTGGGCAAGAATCACAGAAGATGTGTGTTTCCTCCAACTTATAAGGCAAGGACACACTTTGGAATTTTGGGAAAAACCCTCAAGTCATCCTCCGGGGGTCTTCACCTACCCAAAGGTGCACATTCCTCATCTAAGGGACGAAGTGTTGGCTCTTCTACAAAAAGAGGCCATAGAACCCATTCCCATGAATCAGAAGGGAAAAGGGTTCTACTCGCACTTCTTCCTGGTCCAAAAGAAGACAGGAGCGCTTCACCCTATCTTGGACCTCAGCACCCTGAACCTGTACATGGAATACAAGAGGTTCAGAATGCTGACTTCTCAAGGCCTGTTGCCTCTTCTGTCCAAGGGACAGTCGCTCTGCACCCCAGATATGCAGAATGCTTATCTCCATATCCCAGTCTTTCAGGCTCACTGCCGCTTCCTCAGATTTGTGTTCCAAGGGGAGCATTTTCAGTTCAAAGCTCTCCGCTTTAGCCTTTCCTCTGCCCCCAGAGTCTTTTCTAAGTGCCTTGCAGTGGTGGTGGTGGCTCTCAGGTGGCAGGGCCATTGTGTCTTTCCCTACCTCGGTGACTGGCTTCTGTTAGCTCTGTTGAGGGAGCTGTTGGAGCAATCCCTGGCAGCTACCCTGACTACGTTCAAGCATCTTGGGATCTTGGTCAGTCTCCCCAAGTCCCAGCTTTCACCTGCCCAACACCTACAGTTTATTGCGGCAGTGCTGGACACAGACCAGGGCATAGCCTCCAACAGAAAGGTTATGGCCAGGTCAGTTCTCCATCTGCATGACCTTATGGCAGCAGCCATACCTACGGTCCCTTTGGCCAGACTCCACATGCAAATCTCGCAGTGGACCCTCAGAGTCCAATGGGATCAGATCAGAGATCGGACGACCTCAACCATCTGATCCTGGTCTCCAACTCGATGCAGAGAGACCTGCTTTGGTGGCAGGACCTTACCAACCTCACCAGGAGAGTTCTCTTTCATTCCTTCCCTCCTTCGCAGACCCTTACAACAGATGCGTCGGGGTCAGGGTGGGGTGCCCACCTAAGGAGCCACAAGACTGAGGGCTTGTGGACCCCAGAGGAGTTACCTCTTCACACAAACATGCTTGAGATGCGAGCAGTTCTCTAGGCACTACAGGACTTTTAGCACCTTCTTTGTCCAGGCAATCTGCTGATCCAAGCAGATAGCATGTGTGTAGTGTGGTACATCAACAAGCAGGGGGCACCTGCTCATATCCTCTTTGCAGAGAGGCAATGAGGGTCTGGAATTGGGTGGTTCTGCACTGAGCGCACCTCTCTGCGGTCCACGTACCAGGTGTGCAAAACATCCTGGCAGACTGTCTCAGCCACACCAGGGTCAGAGCTCACAAATGGGAACTCTAGCAAGAAGTGGTCACTCAGATTCTCAACCAGTGGGGTCAGCCAGATCTCGATCAATTTGCCTCCCCATCCAACACAAAACTACTAAGGTTTTGCTCGCTCATCCCCATGCCTGGTGTTTTTTAGCAAGACATAGAAACATAGAATCTGACAGCAGATAAGGACCACTTGGCCCACCTAGTCTGCCCATTTCCTACCTAACGGATAAGCTGCAGATCCTAGTTAACCAACATCCTATTTCCTCCTACCCCCCACCAGAATTGCTTTATCTCTGTCCCATGCATTCTCGAATTCCCCCACTGTTTTTGACCCCACAACCTCCTCAGGAATGCCATTCCATGCTTCTACAACCCTGTCCATGAAAAAAATACTTTCTCACGTTCCCTCCGAGTCATTCCCTCTCTATCTTCAAATTATGCCTCCTTGTTCTTGCACACTTCTTTTTCTGAAAAATGCTACCCTCTTAGACTTTATTGATTCCCGTCAGGTACTTGAACTTTTCTATCATGTACCCCCTTCCTTCCTTTCCAAAGAGGGTATATATATATTAAGCTCCTTTAGTCTCTCTTCATATGGCTTCTGGTGCAGACCCTGCACCTGCATGCAGTACTCCAGATGGGGTCTCACCAACTGTCTGTACAGAGGGATAACAACTTCCTGTTTTCTACTGGTGATACCTCTCCCAATGCATTCCAGTATGCCCCCAGCCCTCCTTACTGCTTTCTCACATTGCTTGCCCACCTTTAGGTCATCTGATATGAATACTCCCAGGTCTCTTTCCATTTTTGTTGTTGTTATTATCTCACCCCCCATTGTGTACTCTTCCCATGGGTTTTTGTTTTCCAGGTGCATTACTTTGCACTTCTTTGCATTGAATCTAAGCTGCCATACATTTGACCATTCCTCCAACTTTGTCAAATCCCTTCTCATCTTTTCCACCCCATCTTGTGTATCTACCCTGTTGCAGATCTTTGTGTCATCTGCAACGAGACATACTTTTCCATCCAGTCCCTCCGCAATGTCACTTATGAAGACATTAAAGAGGAAAGGTCCCAGACCTGAACCCTGAGGTACCCCACTAGTAAACCCCCTTTCTTCAGAGTGGACTCCATTTACTATTACCCTCTGTGTCCTATTGTCCAACCAATTTTTTAACCGGGCTACCACCTTGAGACCGACTCCAAGGTTGGCTAACTTGTTTACTAATCTTTTTTGTGGGACTGTGTTAAATGCCTTGCTAAAGTCTAGGTAGGCCACATCCACAGCCCCTTCCTGGTCTACTACTTTGGTCATCCAGTCAAAGAAATCTACTAGAGTCGGTATCCCGTGACATTGGCAACTGCAACTGGGCACCTACTGAAAGGGCAACTCAATCATGGCACCTATAATCGGGGCGGCTGGGTAAGGTGGGCGACCAGATGGGGGGGGTGCATGAAATAGCGATATCCTGTTGCTACGTGCCTACGTGCACTTGGGGGGGAAGTAAGCATGCCGAGCATGGGGTGGGAGGGGACGGAGGAGTTGTAAGGGGTGGCACCGTGGTAAGCTGCCAAGCTGTTTCTGTGGCATGGTGGGTGGGTTCAGGGCTGCGGCAGGAATGGTGCTGGGTTCGTGTCCAGTGCAAGTACTTTTTGTTGTGCCCGGACCGAAATTTCATTTTTGCCACATTTACACCCCCCCCCAACATGCACCCCTGGAGTTGAGACTTCTTAAGTAAGGAGGTGCAGCCCCCTGCATAAAATGAAAAGTCCCAACTCCTCAGCGCCGTTTTGCTGTACGCCAGGGAGTACATTGCCGAAATATTTGTTCGGTGATGTGCCATCACCCTAACGGTGATCACCCATCGGCGATCACCATTATCGCATAGATTCATTAGATTCATCTGACATGACCTTCCCACTGTGAATCCATGATGCCTTGGGTCCTGTGCCCCGTTGGCCTCTAGGTACTCAAGAATTCTTTCCTTCAGAAGTGATTCCATCATTTTCCCTACCACTGAGGTCAAACTAACAGGTCTGTAGTTTCCTGCCTCTGCCTTGCTCCCACTTTTGTGAAGTGGAATCACATCAGCCCTCTTCCAGTCCTCAGGTACCACCCCATCCGCCCATGATTTGTTAAAGAGGGTAGTCAGTGGTGTTACAAGTTCTCCCCTTAACTCTTTTAGAATTCTGGGGTGAATCCCATCAGGCCCCATTGCTTTGTCCACCTTCAGTTTTAAGAGTTCTTTCAGAACTCTTTCTTCTGTGAATGGACTGGCATCAACCCTCCCATCCAGACTGTTTCTATTGTTTGGTTTAGGTACCCCCCCTCTTCTTTTGCGAATACTGAGCAGACGTATTTGTTCAGTATCCCTGCTTTTTCACTGTTGCCCTCTGCCCACATTCCCTTCCCTTTATTAAGCTTCAGTATCCTTCCCTTGGTCTTTCTTCGCTCCCTAACATACCTATAAAAGGTTTTATCCCCCTTCTTAACAGAGTTGGCTATCTTTTCCTCAGTTTGGGTCTTTGCTATTCTGACTGCCTTCCCTGCCTTCTTCTGCTTTAACTGATATAGTTCTCTATCCTGCTCCTTCAATATTTCCTTATATTTTCTGAATGCTATCCTTTTCTCCTTAACCTTCCCTGCCACCTCTTTTGAGAACCGTAGTGGTTTTTTCCTTCATTTTGTTTTGTTGATTTGCTTTACACAAAGGCTTGTTGCCTCTGTGATGGAAGTTTTGATTTTTCCTCAATGTTTTTTCACCCCTCCTTCTTGCCTGTTTGCCAGTGCTTTTCTGAGGCACTCTCCCATTTTGCCAAAGCCACACTATTTGGTGGTTGCTTGTTCCCAGATGGCTACCCACTTCTAAATCTGAGAGCCTCTCTCCATCCCCATTTGAGAGTACCAGGTCTAACACTGCTACCTTCTGAGTGGGTTCCAGCACAAGCTGTCTGAGGCATGCCCCCTGTAGGGCATCGAGAATGACTCTGCTCTTGGATGTGGCTACAGTAAAGATGTTCCAGTTAACATCTGGCATATTCAGGTCCCCCATCAGCAATATCTCTCCTTTTTCTGCTATTCTAAGGATTCCTTCTATAATTTCCTTGTCCATTGCCTCCCCCTGAGATGGTGGCATGTAAAGAACCGTTGTGAGGATTGTGATACCATTTCCTGTCTCCAGAGTGACCCACAGTGCCTCCTCCCTTCCTTGTTTACCCTTCAGTTCTGTTGCTTTGATTCCTTCCCTTATGTAGAGAACTCCTCCTCCTCCTCCTCTTTTATCCTCTCTGTCCCTCTTACAGATTGTGTACCCTGGTATGTTGACATCCCAGTCATGGTTCTCTGTGTACCATGTTTCTGTGACTGCCACAATATCCAAGTGTCCCTCTCCCATCAAAGCCACTAGTTCAGGGAGCTTGTTACACAGACTATGGACATTGGTACTCATTGCCCTCCATTTTTTGATGGCCTTACCCCTTTTAGGCCCATCCCTGTCCTTTTCTGGATTTACCTGTGTCTTGCTCCCTATCAACTTCTCTACCTTTATGTCTACTTCACTAACTACCCTGTTTTGTGGGGGGGCTGGGATTTCCCTGCTTCTCTTCAATGCCTCCCCCTTGACTAGTTTAAATGCTTGCCAATGAAGCATTTAAACCTATCACCTAGGATCCTTGTTCCCCTCCAAGACAGATGCAGACCATCACACCAGTATAGACCTGTATCCCTCCAGGTGGACCCCCAGTCCCCAATGAAGCCAAATCTCTGAGCTCTGCACCAGATTTTTAATCAGTCATTGAATCCCATGGTGCAGAGCACCCTAGCCTCACCCATGCCATAGACAGGCAGCACTTCTGAGAAAGTTACCATGCGTACTACTTGTCTAAGGCCCCTCCCCAATTCCACAAACTTCTGCTGCACTGTTGTGATCCCATTCCCAGCTAGGTAATTTGTCCCTAGGTTGACAATGACATCCAGCTACCTCCCCCATGCAGCTGCTCCCACGATCATGAGAATTTTCTTCCTGTCCCTCCAAGCCATGGCACCAGACAGGCACCTTACCTCTGTCTCCCATCCCTCCCCCAGTTCTAACCTTCCTAATGACTGAGTCCCCCACCAGAAGTTGTTTCCTTCCCCTGTGGGGTACTGTGCCACCCTTCCGTGGGAATAATTTGTGGAGGTTCCCAGCATCCTTCTTGGTCTCCACTGTTGATGCCTCCATAGAGGAACCATGTTCTGCCAGAAAGACAAATGAATCATGGAGAGGCACAACTGGAGGGATGCGCCTCTGTTCCACCACTCTCACCCTCCCTGAGCCCACCATGGTCCAACCACTCCTCTTTCTTGGCAACCTCTGAGGCAGTGATGGTGGCCTGGGTGGTCCCTGGGTGAGTTAGGAGATTTTCTAATCCTTGCCAGGTCAGCATGGAGACGGGAAACCTCCTCTATCAGACCAGAGAGGTGCCTGCAAATAGGGCAGCAATGCAGCCTCCAGAAAGTCTCCCAGAAGACTTCCACTCCACAGCCAGTGTATTGCACCACTCCCCACATGTCTGTCTCCCTTTCTGTTCAAGATGTTTTTTTATATTTATTTTTTGTTTTTTTTTGTTTTTGTTTTTGTT
Source organism: Neoceratodus forsteri (assembly GCA_016271365.2). Classification (NCBI taxonomy): domain Eukaryota; kingdom Metazoa; phylum Chordata; order Ceratodontiformes; family Ceratodontidae; genus Neoceratodus; species Neoceratodus forsteri. Next base: position 913,908,106 of record CM057452.1, on the reverse strand, counting down.
TTAGTGTGTGCAAGCATATGAGTATGTTTACCCCCTATTCAGTGTGCTGTGCTCTTAAGGATATGAACAGGTGTATGTCCTTTAAACTTCTGGGGAAGTTATGTCAGAACCCCTGATATGAAGGAAATTATGTGCTTGGGGTGGGTGTGGTGTGGTGTGGTGCAGGGTGGGTGGGACTAAGCCCGTGCTCTTCAGAAACAATCAACAACTGTGTCCCATCACCTTGGTGAGTGCCTTCCTTCCTTTCGGACATCTATTTCACAGAGTTTAAGTAACAGGTCTAGTCACAACTGACTGCAAATATTATCCCAGCCACAGCTCCTCCCTGGCAAATAAGTTGCACTAAGTAAAGTCAACCCCAAAAACAGACACACTGTCACTTTGCTGGACAGGGAGGTTTCTGTAAGCCTTCCCTCCCTTTCCAGTTCTGCAGAAGGTTCTTCTCAAGCTGCAAGCAGAAAGGTCTCACATGATTCTGATTTCCCCTTTTTGGCTGCACCAAATTTGGTTTCCTCTACTGCAGCAGCTTGCAACAGAGCCTCTGTTTTTCTTGCCTGTGTGTCATGACCTTCTCAGTCAGGAGGAGGGCACATTATGTTAGTTCATCAAGGGCTGAAGTAAATTTGTCTTCATGCGTGACACATCAAGACATAATCGCTTCCCAGTTCGGAGTTTCCTCCAGAGTGGTGAAAATCCTTGTGGAGACCATGAAGCCATCCACAGGGAATAGCAACACTATGAAATGGAAGTGTTTTTCTATTTGGGCCACTTCTAAAGGTTGAGACCCCTTTGAGTGCCTCCCTCTTCAGGTCATGGAGTACCTTCTTTCCATTTTTAGACCTGGGCCTGAGTTATTCTTCTCTCAAGGTCCACTTGTCCGCTGTTTCTACCTACCATTCCTTTGTAGGGGGCAAATATTTGGCACAACTTGAAGTGTCCAAAACTTTCCTGAAAGGGATATTGCGCTTGAAGACCCCTGGAACACAGTCCCACACCACTGTGGAACCTTAATTTTATGTTGGAGAAGCTGACTTTTCCTCCTTTTGAACCGGCTGGTTCTTGTGATATGTGCTATCTGTCCTGGAAAGTGCTCTTTTTGGTTGCAATTACTTCAACTCAAAGAATTTCCAAGCTCCAGGCCCTGATGTGTAAGGAGTCTTTTTGATTTTCCATAGATACCGGGTGGCTCTGCATACTAATCCTAAGTTTCACCTAAAAGTGGTTTTAGAAGCCACCTTTAATCAGTCCATTGAACTTCTGGTTTATTACCCAGAATATTCCAATCCTAGGGAAGTGCTTCTGCATTTCCTAGATGTTCATAGAATCTTACATTATTACACAAAACCGCACCAAGCCTGTTCGGAAATCGAACCAGCTTTTTGTTTCTTTCGCACCCAGAGAGTAGGTACAGCAGTTTCCAGACAATGCCTTTCCAAATGGCTTGCCAGCTGCATTGTGTTTTGTTACCAGAAACATGGTGTAACCTGTGAACAAGACTATCACAATTAAGTGCCTACAAAAATGGTGACTCAGTTACGGCACCTGTGTTCAGGGTTTGCTTGAAAGGGGGGGTGACTGGATACTGGGGTGGGTGAGATACAACAACGGGAAGAACAGGGGTATATGCGTGCACGCTCACGTGCTTGGGGAGAGGCATGGGAGGGAAGGTATGTGGGAGGGGGTGTGGCAGGCAGCTGCAAAGCTGGTCCACTAGCATGGTGGGGAGGGTGGTTGGTTGGGAGGTGCAGGGTTCGGGTCCGGTGTAGTGTGGTAATTTTCTTGCCAGTAGGCGGCTTTTTATTTTCAAATTATTTCACTCCCCTTGACATGCACCCCCCTGGAGTTGAGAATCCATTAATAGAGGGGTGGCTCAGTTCTCACTAAAAAAAACATCCTCTAGGTCTGGGTGCCCTTCTTGTTTTGCCACGAGTGTGCATTTTGGCAATGTACACTCGCCCTAATGGTGATCACTATTCCGCAATCGCCATTGTGACATAGAACCAAACATAGTAAAACCTTCCTGGGCGAGGTCAAAGGGCACTCTACCAGAAGCATGGTGGCGTCTACTGCATGCTTCAGGAACATGTAAGCAGCTGATATTTGCTGCAACTGCCACTTGGAGTTCTGTCCACACCTTTACCAAACATTACAGTCTGGACATTGCCTATAGGCGTAGAGCAGGCTTCGGACTAGCAGTCCTTCAGGGCTGCCTGTCTTGAATTTATTGGCATTCAAGCCGATCTGTTACTGCCACCCATGCCCTTCTCCAAGTACCTTGATTCTTACTGCTTTGGACTCAGTCCTACAAGTTATTACCTACTGCAAGAGCCCTCTTGAAGTAAGATAGTACAGTTACGTTAGAACTTACCGTAACAGTAGATCTTCGAGAGATGCTCTTGCAGTAGATATCTTTTTCCCTTTCTCCTTCCCCCATATTTCTGTCGCTCCTCTTCCATGAACCTGTTCCGGTTCCACTAGCCTCTTTCCTTCTCCTGGCACACCTCTTTAGGTCTCCAGCAGGAGAACTGGAAGGTAGGTGTGGGGACCACCCCCTTTATAGGGTCACGCCTACATCGGTCATCTGACTTCGGGGGGCAATCGTCCACCAGACACTGCTAACTAAAATTTCCATGTGGTTCTGATGCCAGGGGACATTGTCCTACAAGTCATTGCCTATTGCAAGAGCATCTCTCAAAGATCTACTGTTACGGTAAGTTCTTACATAACGGTACTATATTCAACCTGTCTTTCCCTTAGCAATGTTTCCATTAATTTCCCCACCACTGATGTAAGACAACTGCCGATAGTTGCTAGCATCATACCTGCTGCTGTTGTTATGTAGACAAGCAATGTCAGTTCTTCTGCAGGCCATTGGAACATGTCTGTTTCCACTGAGCTGTTGAACAAGGCTGCCAGTGAGGCAGCTATAACCTCCTTGATTTCCTTTAGAACCTTGGGTGTATTCCGACTGGTCCCATAGCTTTGTTCATCTTTATCTTTTGTTCATCTTTATAGCTGCAAGTTCATTCTGGAAACTTTCATCTGAAAATGGAATTGTGTCTACCTCCCTCCCCTTGCCATTCCTGCTACTCCCTGGCGGTTTGTCCCTGCCCTCCATTGTGAAGACTCAGCAGAAGTACTTGTTCTTGATGCCTGCTTTTCTGGTCCTCTTCTGCACAATCTCCCATCTGCCCTTCTAATCCTCATTATCCCTCACATGCTTTTGTCTTCTCACTTTTGTATCTGAAGAAAGTTTTATCCCCCTTAATGACTCCCTTGGCAATTCTTTTCTCTGTCTGTGCTTTACTCCCTTCACTGCCTTACCTGCTCCCTCTGTTTTACTAGGTATTCCTTTCTGTCCTCCTCCTTCTGTGTTTCTTATACCTCCTGAATGCCACCCTTTTTTCCTTCACCACCTTGGTCACTTCCCTAGAGAGCCATAATGGTTTCTTTTTTGGGAGGGCTGAAGGCCAAGGTTCAATATGGAGGTAAAGCTCCTCCCACATCCTAAATAAAATCCAGCTTGTCCCAGCAGCCCACACTTAAGTGTGTTTTGAAGCAATGGCATTTTGGTAACCCTTGAAGTGGACACATGAAGAAGGGCACCGTCCATTACAGCAACTCCTTCCTGGCACAATCCACTCATGGCGATGGACAGCTAGGGCGACCGGATGAGGGGGTGGATGAACTAGGCAACAGGATGTCGCTATCGTGTCTTGGCGATGGGGGTGGGGCCGAACATAACTAGCGTGGGCTGGGAGGGTGGAGAGGCTGTGAGGGTGGTGCTGCGGTTGCTGGTCGAGCTACATCATGGCATTGGGGATCGGCTAGTGGCTGGGGTGGCTGAGGTACTGAGTTCGGATCTGGGCACTGGTACGGTTTATTGTGTGCCCGGCCCGAACCTTTTGTCTTCCTTTCACCCCCGACATGTACCCCCTGGGTTGAGAATCCTTAAGCTAAGGGAGGCAAGGGGGGGAGCAAGCAGTAAAAATCTGTCCTGGTGCCGTTGTTCTGCGGCGCTTGAGTTGCTGAGTGTTCTGCACTCTGACTGAGCGATAACGGTGATCACCTTTAGGCATAGGTGGGAACCTTCCATCTGCTCTGAAAAGCCTCTCCCATACCTGGGTCTTTCATTCTGTTCAGATTATTGGACCTCACCACTTGGAGTTGCTCCCTGGGCTCTCAACCACTACACAGCACATATTGGTGTCAAGACATCTTCTGCACCTACTGATACCATGCCTCCCTCACTTGAAGAACGTAATGCACTATCTGCTCAGATTTCTTCCTCATCTCTCCCAGCATGTAGGAGGGCTTTTGCTCCAAACTACTCCATTAAGGATTGATCTGTTCCCATTTTGTGGCCAACCTCTATGTACTAGGGTTTCCAGCACCTGGCATCTGCCTGCATCCATGACTTTTGTGCTTTCTCCTAGCTTCTCAGACTTATCCTGTTTGGGATCCTATTCTCGTCCAGAATCTTCTCCACTATCTGACATTCTGGAATTAATAGCTCCACTCATCCCTTCAGTTTCCAACCTGCTCTTCTGTATATCTGCAATTGTAGCTAGCTTCTCAGCACAGCCTGCTCCAACCTCCAAACCATCAGCAGTACTCAGGAAATTCCTTCTTCTTTTGGTACTCATCCACGTGTCCATATGCCATCCACCTCAGAGCCATCACTGCTGCATACCTCGGACATCAGATTCATCTCCTTCAGAGTCATTTCTGTACTATTGCTGTCTGTAGCTCCTGGACTTCCAATGAACTCAACTGTGTCAGGTTTCATCCTAGCATTCAGCTATACTGTGACTAGATCTGTTGTGACTTCCTTCAAGCCATGAGGCATGGGCCTCCTCTCTATTATGCAGCATTACCCTTTAGATTTTGCACTGACCCTGCTGGCATCTCGGTGCTTCCCACCTCTACCTTCCACTGCGGCACTCTTCAGTTTGCTGCACAGGAACCTGCTGTTATTCATCTGCTGTTTCAGACCACTCTTCAAATAGGATTGTGGATGCTTTGGCCCTGGCTTCTGGCTCAATTGCCACTATCGTGGGAGAAATTTGTCTGTTCTGTATTCTCCATCTCTTTGGCATCTCTCTAGACTGTCTTGAAAGAACTGTTATTGTTTTGCAGTACTTCATCTGTTCAACTTCTGATCCAGCCCAAGATCTGTCAGGTTTGCTGCTGTGCTTTTGGGTATTACTTAGGCTTGTCACCATCCAGCAGTTATTCATTTGTTTGATTACTTTCTCCTGACTGATCTGCCAGATTCTTCTCCCATGGCTGGTATTACTGGTCCTGCCCATATATTCCAAGAATTATCAGTTTGTCTGTCTGAAGACACAGTGGTCCAGTGATATCCCTCAAGTTCCTTGGTATCTTATTGGATTCAGAACAGAAGGATCCGATTACCTCTTGATAAACTCCACAGGATCCAAGCTTTAGTGAAGTCCTCTTTAAACCAGTCGTTTTGCACCAATCATCAACTGGGATACCTCAGCTATGCAGTAATGGTAATTCCTCAAGGTTGGTCCTTCATTCCCTACCTACTGGCACTGGCAGCATTGGTTTCCAAATTGCACTGTCATATCTAAATTCTTGGTTGCTGCTAATCGGATCTAGTTATGTGGTCCCATTTCTACCTTCCTAGAATGGCTGATCAATGTTCTCCAAAGACCCTTCTTCCATACTGCATCTCAGATTCTTGCCAAAAGCATCTCCAACAAATGGCTATTCTGCTATCTTTGAGCAGCCCTAGGTCACTGCTCCCTGGCCTCCAGACAGTACAGTACTTCATGAATTTATCAACACCTTCTTTTCATTTCAAGATTTACCCAATTGTGCCATTCACCTTCCTTGAGGTCATCACTGATCACTTCAGACAGTATGTATCTTTCCCAGTAATCAACTCAAAGTAAATATCATGAACAAGGCAGGTCTATTCAATCATGCCACTCATGTGGAAACTGACTTGGTTTTCTCTTGCAATGGTTCCAGTCTAGGCTGCACAAATTTTTCATATTTCATTTTTTCACTCATACTGTGTTGCAGTGTGAACTGTGCTGCACCTCTGTGCTCTGTTCCCTGAGGGGGAAGGTCTACAGGAGCAGCCACATCCCGTATTGTGCTCTCCAAGGGAGAAAGATTTCAGCTGCAGACACAACAAACCTGCTGTTTTAGAAGATTGCAACCTGAACTGTGCTGCCTACTCAAAACAACTTCCACCCCAATCTGTGTTACCTGGCATTCACTTCAACCTCTCCCGGCTGCTGGCAGCAGTCGGGTGTTGGGGATGAGAGGTGAGGAGTGTTCCAGGGGCAGAGAGTGGCCAGTTTAAAAGGGAAACACAACATCCATCTGCTTTCATTCATACTCAGTTGCAGTGCAAACTGTGCTGCTCCTCCATGTTCTGTTCTTTGAGAGAGAAGGTCTCCAGCAGCAGCCTTATCCCTTGCTGTGCTCTCCTAGGGAGAAAGACTTCAGTTGCAGTAACAACAAACCTGCTGCTTTAGAGGGGTTGTCTTACTTTTATAAAGACTTGATTTAGTTGATAGCAGGATTTAATTTCCTGAGGCAGATTTAGGCAGCTCAAGTTATCGCAACTGTAAGTGAACTATCACTGTATAACTGTTGATTGGCTGCAAGTTTATCAGACTCAGCCCTATTAGAGCAATTTTTAATCCTACTTTTAAAAATATTTCTGTTTTTATGTTTTAGCACTGCCTGTAAGCCAATAGGGAGTTGACTCTAGGAGCCCTCTCTATCTCACCACAGCCTACGTTCCCCCAAAGAACCAGCACCCAGCCCTGATATCTTTAACGGACTACCTGGCCACCCTCCACCATAAGGCAGAACAAATCCTAGTGGGGGACCTTAATGTAAATTGGCTCAGCACCTCCTCATCCACCACCAGAGACTCATTTTGCCCAAGATCTGACCACAACTCGTCACCCAGCCCACGAGACTTAACCCTAAGAGTGAACCAGCACCCTGCTGGATGTTATTATAACTAACCGACCCCATAAAATCCAAAACATCCAGGTCCTCCCAGACTCCTGAGTGACCACTCCCTATCCTATTCCACTGGGTAGCCCCAATCCCAAACCCAAAGCCCAGACCACCCTCCGCAGGTGCCTCCGCCTGGTGGGCTGAAGAAACTTAAGGCACTCCTCACCCAGATAGACTGGTCCCCATTCAGCAGGCAACCAACATTGATACTGCCCTCACCTTTTCACTCACACCTTCAACATGGCCTGTGATCTCTTTGCACCCTTAACCAAAACCCGGTCCAAAAACAGAACGCACCCTGGGTTAGCCCGGCCCTCCTACAATTACTTAGAAACCGGGATAACCTCTGGCACCTTGCCACTGAAACAGGTCGTCTGTCTGATAGGCAAGCATACAATGCAGCCTGAAATAAATGCTCATGGGCCATCAGGAAAGCCAAGGCAGACCATTACCAGGCCTCCCTTACCTCCTCCTGGGGCTCAGCCCGGACCTTCTGGGATAATATTAAGCAACTCAATGGTAAAGCTTGCTCCCCTGCCCCATCCCAGCTCACTAGAAATGGCACAACCTCCACCTGCCACCATAGCTAACTGGTTCAACACCACTTTCACTGACCTTAGCTCAGTCCTCCTAGTAATTTCTTTGACCTCCCCAGCCAAACTCCCCCTGTCCTCCAGCACCCCAGCTTCCTCCTCGAAAGATTTCCACCCAGGAAGCCAGACCCATCCTAATCAAAGCTCTCAATGGCAACAATCCCAGCAGTGACTCACTGGACCCCAGCATCCTCAGGCTGGTGCTAGATGAAGTCCTTGCACCTCTCACAAGCCTAATTAACCAGTCACTCTGCCTGGGACAATTCCCCACAGCTTGAAAACAGCCGTTATTACACCTATTCATAAAGGAGGCGACAGGTCATCGGCCAACAACTACCGCCAATCTCCATCCCTCCCTCCTCTCTAAAGCCCTGAGAAAGTGGTGGCCATTCAAATCACTGATTATCTGGCTAAGCATAACATCTTATGCCCAGAGCAACATAGCTTCCATGCGGGTCACAGTACCAGCACTGCCCTTATTGAATTCTCCAACTTCCTACTCCTCCTTGGATACCAGCTCCCTAGCTGGTGCAGTGTTCATTGACCTCTCAAAGACTTTCGACACTGTCTCCCATCCACTGCTGCTGAATGCACTCTGCCTCACTGGTCTCTCGGCTGGCCCCTGGCATGGTGTGCTAGCTATCTTGACACTCGATCCCAGTGTGTCAAGATTAATAACACTCTCGATACCGTCCCATTCTCTCTGGGGTCCCCCAAGGCTCCATCTTGGGCCCCCTTCTCTTCTTGCTGTATCTGAACACCCTGCCCAGTGCATGCTCTGGCAAAATTCTGCTGTATGCAGACGACGCTGTCCTTTTTGCCACCCACCATAATCCCATCTCCCTACAGGACTCCCTACAGCAGTCTTTCAACAGTGCGAGGCTTGGTTTAAGGAGCGCAGACTCGTCATCAATCTTAAGAAAACCAAAACTATGCTCTTTTCACACCCCAAAACAAAGCTAGCAACCACCCACTCTATATCCTTCCAAGCACCAACCAACCACTGGAACAAGTCTGCTCCTACAAATACCTTGGGGTTACTTTCAATTCAGCCCTCACATTTCACAACCACATCGACGCCCTAACATCCGCCACCAACACACGGCTTGGCATCCTATTCCGCCATAAAACCTGCCTTCCCCAAATGCTCTCCGGCTGGCTGTTACATCGTCGTTCTGTCCCTTGTAGACTATGGTCTACCAGTATACGGTGCTGCCGACACCACTGCACTCAACAAAATTCACCTAACCCTGAATAAAGCATGCAGATTGATTACTGGTGCCCCAGGCTCACACACACCTGTCAGCTATATGTCGATGCTAACCTGCTTACCCTGGATAAGCGGCTCCGATACCAGACCTGTCTCCTCACCAAAAACCCTACTCGGGCTCTCCCCCCCTGGGGTAACGGCATCCATCCACCAGAGCCCTCCCACCATTGCAACACAGTCTTCCTACAAGACCACTCTAAAGGTCCCCAGAACGAGAACCAGCCATGGCCAGAGGTCCTTCAGCTATAGAGCCCCAACCTGGTTTAACTCTCTCCCTGCCACCATCACCAATGCCATCACCATCTCCACATTCAAAACCGCACTTCAGAACCACATCTTCAGCACTCGTAACTGCTCCTGTCTCTGAACATAGCCTCCACCTCTTTTTTCTCTTGACAATGCCCCCCGGGCAGCTCTCCACCCAACCATCCCCTCCACCACTTCCCTGTACACCATGCCTAGGTTTAACCTGGCCAGTGCCAACTGTTTCAATGTTTATCTACCAGAATGCTCACTTGATACCAACTTGTGTAATACCTGTTATCAATTACATGTACCCTGTACCCAATTGTATTTGTCTGACCACAATGTGATGTGGCACCTCTGGTGAATGCCTATTGATTTTTTGCAAATCTTTGCTATGTAACCGAAACACAATGTATGTCTTTATGTGACGTAGTACCTTTGGAAACGAGCCTCTGGCTCAAAGGTTGTAAACTGATTCTTAAATAAATAAATAAATAAATAAGTGTTGGGGCACTTTTAGGTGCCCTATTAACTAGCTATAATAATAGTAAAATATATACAATCAGAATGAGGATATTTTATGCAGTACTGATTATTTTTTTTTTTACTGGTAGTATAGATTGGGGAAGGCAGATCTGGGAAGTCATAGTATGGTGTTTGAGTATAAAAAGCTGAGCAAAGACACCTGGCATTTTCCATTGGATTATTGTAAAGGTGATTTTTATGGCTGTGGGCAGAGCCTACAGCCATCCTGCTTTCACTTGAAAAAAGGTGTTTCCATGGAACACATCTTTTAGGAGTTTTCAGTGTATCCTTTCATTCTGCAAATCTCTGTGGCAGTTCAAGAAATATTCCCTTCTTTCTGTTTAATTAGAATGATGGACACAGAACTCCAAGTTGCTTTTCTCTGAGAGCAAATGTGCACACCTTCCAAACAAATCTAAATATCTTTAAAACTATTCAAAGTGCACAAAAACAGCCAGCATGAAAGTTGTTCAGGGCAAAAAGACCTTTTGCATGAGGGCAGTCACTAATCTGAATTCTTTATATTTTGTAAAATATAGTCTTCCAAACAACCTCATTTTTTTTCTCTGCATGAACACAGTAGGAGTCATGCCAAACATATGTAAATATCTTGGAAAGTATACAAGCTACCAATATACAACCAAAACAAAACTTGTTCAGGGCAAAATGACCTTTCAAATGAGGGTAGTCACTAATCTGAATTCATTATATTTTTGTTTAAATATAACCATCCGAAAGGTGAAAATTGTGATGAAAAATGAAAACTCAGGAAATCAGATGGCCATAGTTTAAAAAAATATAATTAGTGCAGCTTAATGAATAGGCTCATTTGAAAGGTTGTTTTGTCCCAAACAACTTTCATACTGATGGTTTATGCATAACTCATATACTTTCAGAGATATTTATATTTGTTTGGCATAACTCCTATGAAAAATGAAAATTGAGGTAATCAGATGGTCATAGTTTAAAAAACATAATTTCTGCAACTTAATGAATAGGATCACTTGAAAGGTCTTGTTGTCCTGAACAATTTTCATAAGGTTTATTATCTGTAAGTTGTATACTTTTAGAGATCTTTACATTTGTTTAGTATAACTCCTATTATACTTATAAACAGCTTCAGCTTTGCAAATTACTACTCCAAGACAGGCTTAGTTCCATCAAAAGAAAGCTATCCCAAGGTCAAATTTCAGTGACTTGAAAGTTCACTCCCTGACACAAGCTATAAACCAAGTGAAGCTTAATTTTAAAACCCTCTGTGTGAGTCTGTGCTAATATTAGTAAATGACAATGATTAAAAACACAGGGAAACATAAACTTAAAGAGCAGCTGACACCTTCAAGAGAACTTTAACAAAACATAATATTTAGATGAAGTTCGCTTTGTATTTCATATTAGTTCTTTATTTCTCCTCCCTATTATTTATTGCTGAGGTCATTTGGATGAAAACTGAATTTTTGCTCCTGAAGAGTTCATCTATTTCTGTTGCTGTCTCCCTGGCTGAAGTCATAATGTACTGCTTGTGACATCACAGTTACTCCCATGGCAAGAGATTGTGATGTCACAACAGAGAATTATGACTTGAAGTAGGAAGTAAGGTATAGAGGCAGATTAAAGTAACTGCAAGGGATAAAAACCATGTATTCATGCACATTTTTGCAGTAGTAAATAATGGGGAGGAGAAATCTAGAATATATATGGAATACAAGCAGAATTTTACCTAATTATTATATTTTTCAAAGTTTTCTTTACAGCATCAGTAGCTCTTTAAGCAATACATAGTAAATAATGTTAAATGTCTTATAAATATAAAAATATATATGTGTTAAGTAAAAAATAGGTTAGAAGACAACCTGCCCTACTGTAAGTTAAACATTCACCAGCTGTGTCACAAAGTGTTGTCAATCAAATTTTACACAGTGTACTGTTCAGATACATTTTTCTTAAACTCTGTATACAATGGCCCAGATATTCAAACTGCGCTCAAAAGTAGCGCAACAGCAGGGGCAAGCACAAACCAGTTGCAGAAATGCGCAACAGGTGTGATATTCAAACATGGAGCAGAGCAAATTGCGCAAGCAACCAACATCTGAATATCGCACATACTGCGCCATCGCGCAACCAGGAAGGAGAAGCTGAGCCAAAATGTTGCGCTATGGAGCAACCAGGGAAGCTCAGCTGAGCATTCCAGAGCTGCCATAGCGCAAGCACAGCCCCCCCCAGAGCAATGGAACTGCACATCCAGGGAGGCAGGCTGGGGCCCACCGCCAGCCATGCCACACATGGGTACAGGAACACACTGCAGAACCCACACCACACCGGCACACCCCAAGCACAGCATCACTGGAGGTGGGACGGATGATTCATGTGCCCATGGGGACAAGCCAACAAAGCATAGCAGAGCCCTGACACCCCAGCACAACCACTGGCAGGTGGAGAGTACCACACACAGGGGGTTGGCAACCACAGTGCACATCAGCCCCCCGTATGCACAGCACACCCTGCACTGTGACCCCAAGACACCACCCATGTTCAGTGACTGGCACTGCAGGAAACCATGCAGTCCCCCCCAGCACACGTCAGCCCGTGCAACACAGAAGCCTACAAGCCAGACACCCTGTGCACCCAGCACTGGGTGGCAGCAGATGGCAAGACCAACCGAAAGTCACTGCCATGCTGGAGATACCTCCCCATGCACACACACACACACACACATATACCCAGGACCATACCACCCCAGATGGCATGTACACCCCTGCAACTGAGCACCCATAGCCAGCTGCAAATCAGAGACCAACACAGTATTCATATCAAAATAGAAATGTATATTTAAATATCGAATAGTAAAGAAACAAAGCAATAACAACTATTTACAAGGGGGGGATGGGTACAAGGTAGGGGTGTTCAAGGGGTAGGGATGAACAACTTGGAGAGGGAAGGCAGGGTGGTAGGGATGGGAGAAGTGGGAAGGGTAGCAGCCGCTATGGCCCAGCTGGCTGCTCATCCTCCGCCTGATTCTGCACCGTCCTGTGCCGCCTCCTCCAAAGGCCATGGCGTCTGATTGATTGGAGGATGGCCTGATTTCCAATCGACACCCGTGTGAGGCCCTGAATATCGTGGCGAATCTGCCAGAGAATCTCGAGGCCTAGGAAAATGGGAACACAGTCAATGGCTGTGACTGACCACAACCCTGAACACCACCCAACCTGCAAGCCATATAGCCCAATGTCCCGCACCTGTGATGGCATGCACCCACCACAGTGAACATGCACATGGCCATCACAAACAGGCGGAACAAGCTATCACTGCCGCCACACACACTGCCCGTCAATCACAGTACAAACTAGGCTGGCAAGTGATGTGGCAATGTGATGCGATGCCAGTTACACAGCTATGTGCCCAGTGCATGCCTGGACCACCAGTGGACGCATACACAGGCGTGTTGTGATACTGCACTGTGATGCATGTCACCTGTGTGCCGCTCACATACATGGATACATAAACAGTGTCGGTAGATAGGGCCTATGGGCCACCCAGTCTGGCCATTTGACCTTGTAAGTTCACTCTGTTTTCCTATAAGTCTGTTGCACTACCCTGACCTCCAGAATTCCTGTATGGCTATCCCATGCATTCTAAATCCCGTGACCAAGTCATGCCCCACTCACTTCCTCTGGCAGGGTGTTCCACTTGTCCACCACCGTTCTGTGAAGAAATTCTTTCTCATGTTTCCTCTGAATCGTCCCCCTCCAACTTCATCCCATGCCCTCTAGTCCTGGAACATCTTTACGCTTAAAAACAGTGTTTTCCTGCACTCTGTTCCCCCCTGTAAGATACTTGTATGTCCCCATCATATCCCCTCCCTCCCTCCTCCAGGGAGTACATGTTCAGTTCCTTCAACCTGTCTTCATAGGACTTGTGATGCAATCCATACACCATCCGTGTTGCCTCCTCTGAACCCTCTCTACCCAGTCCATGTCCATACATAGGTATGGTCTCCAGAACTGTACACTGTACTCCAGTGTGGAGCCTCACTAGTGTCTTGTATAGTGGAATTATGACCTCCCCTTTGGTTGTGTTGTGCATGGCTGGTGGTCTTGCCCCACCCCAGCATGCAATAGCATCCATGAAGTAATGATACTCACACTCCTCCAGCAGCCGGGTCTGCCGCTGCTGCTGCTGCTGTTGCTGCTGCTGCTGCTGCTGCAGTTGGGGCACAACACCCCCTGGCACCGGGGCCCTGGCACGGCCCATCTCACCCTCACCCTGCGTCCTCAAAATCCGGCCTGTGGGAGACATATGTTGAGACAAACATCAGTGTGACTCAAAAGCAGAGTGCCCCTGCCCCAGTGAGAGTGCTCTGCCCACACAGCCATAACCATCCATCGCACAGCTGCACACACTGACACAGCCAACCGTGTCTGAGCCGGCACCTATGCACAGCCACCCAAGCACACACACACCCTACAGAGAATATAGGTGCATAGATGGTACACTCACCTGGCTTCCAGGCACTAGTCCCACCTGGCATGCGACCGCAGCCGCGACAAAGTTCTGGTTCCTCCGGCGGAGGTCACTGTACCGTGCCAGCACTGCTCAGCAGACGGCCCCATCCAGTGATCTCCACCAGGTCAGTGGCCACTTGCTGCCACAGCTGAGTCCCTGGCACTGGTGAGGGCACCTCACCACAGGCCATCATCAGTGTGGCTCAACTCAGGCCACCAGGTTGGCCACTTCAATCTGGCTCCAGGACACCGCCTTCCAGCTATATGGCACCAACTTTACAGCAGGCAATATGGCACCCCACCGCTATAGCCCCACGTGGGAGTTGCTGCGCAATGAGACCACCACAGGTTCCAATCGCGCTGTTCAAACAGCGCTGTTTCTTATGGTGCTGTCACCAGACAGCACAATAGGGACGCATACATGGCATGCCAACAGCGCCAGGGTCAGAGGGCATACACAAGGTCACGGCAATGGCGCAGGCTACGCACAGCGCCATCGGATCGATAGGCATCCTCTCGCGACTTCAAGCTGCGCACCAGTGCCACAGTGGACTGTCGCGGTAGTGGTGCCACAGCGCCATATAGCAGTGCTGTAGCACCACTGGCACAATGGTGGCCATGGTCTGAATTGCCTGCTCGCGCTCAGCAGGTCTGCAGCGTGATAGACGCATCGCGTAGCTGTCTGGCATACGCGAATGCGAGTGTGGCACACAGCCACAAACCTGCGCATTGGCTCAGCGGACCTTCCGTGTTCGCATAAGCGCCGTCACGCGATATTCAACCGACATATGCAAATCATGCGATCAGCCATTCAAAGGCGCGGTGGCGCGATTAGCATATGTCATTAAAGTTTGCACCACACCTCATTTGCATGTGTTGCACTATAAAAATGTGACAGTGGGTTGTGCTGGCCAGATCTGGTTACTGCAGGTGAGAGGTGACTTACATGCTGTGTGATGCTCAGGACAATGCTCATGGGCGGAGGATGATAAAGGCTGAGGGGCTGAGCATGAAAAGGGCACTTAGAAAGGGACAAAGGGCACCCTTTCTTTCAGTATCTGCCATGCAGAGAGGAAATGTGGGGGCTTCTGCCCCCCCGGGCCGGCAGCTATGCTCATGGGAAATGCTGTCGACTGCACAGTGACAGGTGTCCACTTCCCACCTACAGATCACCATGACTGACCAGAGCCAAGCTGAGGTGTGTGACGGCGGGCGTGGAGGAGGAGGCCAAACTTCACTGCTGGCAGAGACAGAGGCCTCTTCCAGGCCTACCTGGAGGATGAGCCACTAGTGAGTGGATGGAGGGCACCCCTCAGGAACATTAGCTGCATGGCGAGGGGTAGCTTGGGCACGTCAACCTGCGGAAGCCACCAGCACTCGTGCAGGAATGCAGAAAGAAGATGGGACTGACGCAGGAGGCTGAAGGAGAAGGTGGCAGCCTTCAGGGTGGCATGTGCTGGCACTGGTGGGGCCCACCAGTGGTGTTGCAGCGACCCTACCAGAGAGAACACTGGTCATGGCCATGCAGCCGAGTGCCATTAGCGGGTGGTACCAGGCGGAGGATTCAGACAGGTGGAAGCCCATCACTGCACGGTATGACATGGTGGTGTTGTTGGGTGGGGCTGTTGTTCACATGCACTCACATGTACTCTCTTTCTGTTACAGATCCTGTCTCGTCTTCAGGAGATGATGGTGGTGGTGGGTCCAGACAGTGATGCAGACCTGCTGGACATGGAGGAGGGATCCACCTCCGCCACCAGCCTGAGCACTGCAGCAGCATGCATGCTGGGCCAACAACTCCGGTGTCAGTGATACGGGTGCAGGGGTGCACAGCCTGTGTCACAGCAGTCTGGCATGCAGGTATGCCAGCATGCTGTGCTATGGCAGTGGCACACCTGCACCATTGATGATAGCAGGCCTGCAATGGGCAGTGATAGGTGTGTGTCTCATGACGGACACATGGTAGGCCAGCACATGCCCCTGGGCCTTCCTGGTTCACACCTGTGTACCAGCATGCTGGCACAGTCCCAGGCTGTGCCTGTCAGCACCGGTGGCTGTGCAGGTGTCTGGCACTGTTGTCAGCATGGAGGTGGAACAGGTGGACCTGGGGGCTCAGCAGTTGGGGGGGCGGCGGCAGCAGTCGCACACCAGGTCTGGGGGTACAGTGTCAAGCAGTGGCACATGTCGCCCTTTGATCTGCCCATACCTGGTCCTGGCGAACAGCGCCCACCCTCAGGGGTGCTGTGCACCAGGACCGCTCACACCTGGGGTCACGATGCCATTGGGGCACAGTACCCATTGGACACGCACACCCGCCTGCTGCAGGACTCAGTACAGCTGCAGGGGTGGGTTGCAAGGTCCGTGGAGGCACTGTCTGTGTCCGTGGAGCGGCATAGCAGGGAGTGTGCTCGGGACCGAGCTGAGCTGGTCCTTATGCGGATGGATGTGACCGCTGCCATTGACAGGCTGACCCAGGCTGTGGTCTCTGTCACGGATGCATTGGCCACACTGTCAGGTGCCCCTGTACCACACACCCCACACAGTGCGCTCTCCACTCCCCGTTCCCGGCGTCGTGCGACACCAGGCCTGTCAACACCGGGTTCTGCTGTGGGCATCCCAAGCACCCCTGGTGCAAGTTTGTTTGGCAGGATGCAGACCCCTGTGTGGGCAAGGTCACGTTCACGCAATGGGACCCCTGGTGGTGCACCAGCACCACCAGATGTGGCCCCTGCTCAGCCTGCCAGTGCTTCTGGGCCACGGCGGGGCCGCCCACGCATCCGTGGTGGCCGTGGGACAGTGCTACCTGACTGAGCTGTCTCCCAGTGCAGAGCCCTGTCTGGTGCTGCCCTGTGTGCAATGTTGTCATGGTGGGCAGTGCACTGCTGGGTGCTCTGCTCACCACACTGACACACAGACCACCTGCACACTCTCCCAACTGCTGTCCACAGGTGCGTGCATGATGATGCCTGCATTGCACTGTACACCAAGGTGCAAAGGTGCCCAGGTCCTGACACACGTGCGTGGACAGTCCAGGTGGTGGGGTGAGTGGTGCTGTGTGTTGGCAATATCATTTCCGCAGTGCTGTGTTGCTGCCCATGTACGCTGCCTGGTGTGTGTGTGTGTGTGTGTCCATGAGTGCTCACCCTCTCTGATGGTGTGTTGTTGCATGCCTGGAACCTTCAACTCCCCTGACCTTCATGCACGGTGTGTTCCCCTGTGCCTGTGGTTTGGCATGGACAGTGTTGCCTCGCACATGTCCCCTTGACTTACCTGTGTTGGGCGCCGTGCTCTTCTGCAATGGTGTCCCAGTGCAGCTGGGCCTGCCGGGTCAGTCGGGGGTCCCTCCGTCCTAGAGGGGGCTGCTCATCACTAACATCACTGGCGCCACTGGCGTCCCCATCGATGTCCCCCTCTTGGACCTGTACGGCTATACCATGGTCTTTGGCCATGTTGTGCAGGATGCAACAGGCCAGGAATATCCCACAGGCCTTTTGGGGGCTGTACTGTAGGGCTCCGCCGGAGGTGTCCAGGCATCAGAAGCGTGCCTTGAGCATCCCAAACACCTGCTCTATGATGTTACGTGTTGCGGCATGTGCCTCATTGAAGCATAGCTGTGCTGGGGTCGGGGCGCCCGTACGGTGTGAGCAGCCAGGGGACGGAGGGGTATCCGCAGTCACCTTGTGGAGATAGTGGAGATCAGTGTCATGTCAGGTCCATATTGCCCATATCCTTGTGTGCCACTACTACTGGCACCTGTGTCATTCCACCCTTGCCCAGAGTTTGCATTCCATACATGTGTACTCACCCACTAGATGACCTGTGGGATGTCCCACTCTCGAATCGATGGCACAGTGCAGACTGGTGCCATATGAAGGCATCATGTGCTCTGCCAGGTGTGTGGCACAGACATTGATAATGTGCCCAGTGGCATCACACACCACCTGGCAGTTGACACTGGAAAGCCCCTTCGGTTCCGATATGCCTGGCTATCGGGGCCAGGTGGCTTCGAATGGCCACATGGGTGCAGTCTATGGCTCCTAGCACGCCAGGCATATGTGCTACCTGTGGAACTCCTGCATGTTTGTTGTATGCTCTGTCGCGTGCTGGGAAATGGATGTACTCCGCAGTATGAGGCAGCAGTGCTGAGGAATTGGGTGAGGATGCGTGATGTGGCCAACTGTGTAATGCCTGTGGTGTCCCCTGTTGGCCTCTGGAAGGTGCCCGTGTGAGCAGGCACATGCAGGCTGTCACCTTGGTTCTCACGGACAGAGCGTGACTCCGCCGTGAGGGTGCCTGCATCACATCACTGCACAGCTCGCAGAGCCGTCTCAGATTGCCCTGTTTAGGTGGTACCGGCCCACAATCTCGGCGTCTGTGTACAGCTCAAGCTGATGCAGGCACGATACCACCTGTCGGGGCATATCGCCGACGGCCCCTCCGCTGCCACGTCCCCTGCAGCATGGTGTCTCACCCCCTCATTACAGCTTCCATGTGGAAACTGGCACTGTCCATCTCCTAGCTTCTGCCCCCAGCTGCTGTTCCTGTGTTACCCCGCTGCCCCACTGCTGCTTCCACTGCACGGGCACCCCCCACTGGCCTCTCTGTCCTCCTGGACCCACTGTCCCTCTCTGCCCTTCCAGCTCCTGTCTCTCTCTCTCTCTCTCCTGTCTCTCTCCCCCAGTTTGCGGCCTGCTAGGGTTCTTGCGCCGCTTCCTTGAGCCTTTTTATTTTGGCTCAAATCCGGTACTGCGCAACTTCCGGCTGAGCCACTCTTGCGCATTGCGCAAGTGTTCGGATATCGCATTGCGCACTTTATGCATGGACCCACCCCCTTCGGTTGCGCATGCCTTCATTTCCATTGCGCTGTTGCTCAGCATGTTTTCGGTGGCGCAACTGGCCCCTTCTGAATATCGCAGAATGGCGCATTTTTGGAGTTGCGCACGCGCAACCCTGTTGCGCATGGCGCAACCCTTTTGAATATCTGGGCCAATAAGTCCATATTACTCATGAGTAGTCAGATTTATACTATCTTAAACATGATATATCTGCAATCCTGTAACAAGTGACTAGTACATGTGTACATTCAAAACCCAAATCTAACACAGACCCCCTTGTAACTGAGATACTGTTATCCTAATATGTCCATGTATCAATATGTGTCCATATGTACCTAATCTGCTGTTATATTAAATAACAGTTCTATAAATCTGAAACCAAAACAAAACACAACTGAAAGCTTCAGCTTTTTTTTCAGGCATAGTTAAAACAGGGATCCTTTAGAAATATGAATATAATTTATAAGAATAGAGACATTTCCAATGGCTGCACATAAGTCATCATTTCCTGTCCCCTTTAACTCAAGGGATCATTTCTAAAATGTGCAGATGAATATGGGGACCACTTTTTTCAGAGTGTACCACCACTGGCAGCAACCACTTCAAGACTGCTACTACCTTCTGCTAATACAATCAGGGGAAAACCAGACGTAGTCTACCAGTGCTGAGATCAATATGGTTAAGGCACATTTACCAGAAATTACTGCTTAGAAAAGAATAAGAAAGAGACTATGATGATGAGCTAATCTGAAACCAGATTTCTAGTTTGTCAATAGTCTTCTCCTGAGTCTAATTTTTATGGTTGTGTGAGCTCCACAGATGTTACGCCATCATCAGATTTGTAAAAGAGCACTGTGGAAGCACATAACTTGGCTGCTGTTTGATGTTCTGCCCCAGTGCTCCAGCATAGTTTCCAGTGATTCTGTTTATGCAGCCCTTCCCCTCTCTGGGCCACATAAACATATCCACTTCTTGGTGCACTACTTTTTCTTTCCACAAGTGCGGATGTGATGGCTGCCATGTGCAACATGATGGCGCAGACTTAAACTGTGCATACACGAGTATTATGCATATGTATGTAACCCCTACACCACCTTTGGCTAGCTGGCATCCTCCTTTAAAGGACTACTGACAATTACATGGCATACAATTTTCTTTTGGCAGAACTACACTCATGGTACCACCCCTAGTGCTGGAGTGTATACCAGACTCATTATCTAGAGGATGGGGGTTGGGGGTACATACTAAAATTTACCTTTTTATTTACAACCAGGTTTGGGGAGAGGATGCTAGGCATATGCTAGACCTAACTGCCGAGGAGCCCCAATAATGTTCACACTAGAAGCAATAAGTGGTATGTCCAAAGCAGTAACTGGGATTTTGCAGTACGGCTTTATTTATAGATGTTACTTAGAGCAAGGGTGGTTCCCCTAATGTTTATCATTACAATACAGGCACACTCTCTTTTGCAGGACACTTTGCTAGGCAGTACTGTTTTCCACAAAAAACATCTCTATCTCTCTTCCAAAGTGTATATCTGTGGGATGTGCCACACACTTTAAACATTTTCTACACATTTCCATTTCCAAAGTGTATATATATGAGATGTGCCACACACATTAAAATCCTCCTGGTGCATGGTCATTGCCCAGGAAATACTGGTGCACAGCCATGAACCACTTAGCCCTGCCTGAAACTCCAGATTGCATTCCTTATCCTTTGCCCAAAACAGCCTCTGCCATTCCTTCAGGGTTACACCAAATGAGTCTCTAATCCCCAATGAATTGCTAAAGGCTCCAAACTTTAACTTTAAATTCAGCACAGTTGTGTTAAAAGGGGTCCTGACCAGTGTGATCTAGCCTTATCTAGGGCACACACACATTAGACAACTCCCTCAGAGAATAGTCTCAAATTCTGTACTCACAGATTAATTGTTCCTACCTCCCAGTCATGGAAAGAGCAAAAGACACCTTTCTTTCTCTGGTAGCTGTCAGATTCTACTCATTGTTCTTCCTTAAGGCAGCTGTGAACTTCAGGAACCTCTGTGGAGTTCCCCTTGGATCCACAAGAACTGTATTCCCTCTCACTCCTCCTGGACTGAAACTGAAGAGTCCTGCAGGCAAAATGAAGATTTTACCAAACTAGGGTGATAAATACTAGGGCTCTCTTTGACACAGCCCCAATGGCATTCCTCCTGCCAGTCTAACTGCCGCACTTGAACTCACTGATGAACATTCTAAGCTCCCCAAGAGCAGCTGACTCTAAAATGGCTATGCTGCTGTGAGAGTTCTAAATGACATAATCATCCTTCTCTCATGCTAGCTGAGTAAACAATGATGTCATTATGTAGAAAGCCCCTAATGACCTCCCCACCAGCTGCCTTTTCCTACTCGAGTAAGACTAGTACTAATGGGATTCTAGTAACCTGAGGTAACTGGGTTGTTACACGTAGTTATGTCAGCACCGCCATGTTGCACAAGACTGACTCCAGGGCAAACTGCACAGGTCTGAGTATCACGCATGCACAGTACTGTAGTCACTGCAGTATTACCACTGACTCCTGTGCAGCAAGAGCACAGCATATTCTGTCCGCCGCTCTTGCCACTCCTAAAAGTGCTCCACAGCCATATTAGCTCTGACCAGTGAAGTGTATATTACAAATGATCCCCTTTTTTACTTTTTATAGCCTTTGTGAGGATCCAGTTTGTACAATCGTCCAAAAAAATGTGAGAAGGGGTTATTCATGGAACTTATTGAACCTTTGGAAATAACAATTAAGGGGGTAAGTATTCCTAGTAGGTTATATATTATTCTGAGCCTATTGCAGTGTGGAGATATCAGTCCTAATCCTGGTCCATCTGGCTATGTACCAAAGAATAGAAATGGCATTTTAATTGTGCATTCCAATGTGAGAAGTATTCTCCCCAAAATTGATTTGATAATAGATTTTGCTGTTGAATATGAACCAGATTTCATGGTAGTTGCAGAGTCCTGGTTAAATAATAGGATAGAGGACTTAGCTGTAGCCATTCAGGGATATAATTGTATTCATGCTAACAGGAATAAAAGGGGAGATGGGGTTATAGTCTATTTTAAATACAAATTTTCTCCCAAACAGCTTTTGTTTAATATTGGGAATGATTATTGTGAATCTTTGGCAGCTGAGGTCAGGTTTTAACTGGGTAAGCCATTATTTTTATTTGGAGGAAACAGACCACCTAAATTACCTAGATCTAATATAATGACTTTATCAGATATTTTATTTCCCTATTCTATGACACTTGAGTTACTGTTAATCGGGGA
Source organism: Neoceratodus forsteri (assembly GCA_016271365.2). NCBI lineage: Eukaryota > Metazoa > Chordata > Ceratodontiformes > Ceratodontidae > Neoceratodus > Neoceratodus forsteri. The sequence continues at coordinate 913,885,818 of CM057452.1, read as the reverse complement.
TTTCAATGAAGATTAGTTTGACACAAAGAGAGATAATTATACAAAAATTATGGCTTTAAATTTAGGCATGGAACAACTGATTAATGATCCTATTTATGTTAATATTAAGAAACCTGATGATTCTTCTCTGCTCAATCTGATTCTAACAAATGCCCCTTATAACGATATGGAAGCATGTGTTATGGCTGACATGTTTAGTGACCATAACATGGTGTATTGTAAAAGGGGAAAAACAAAGCTGCCTAATCAACTAAAATATATTAAACACTCACTCATTCACAAACTTTGAATTTTTTAGCATCTGCAGCTCATTCAGACAACATAACTTGAGTTGGGAGAGATTAAGATTGATTCCAGGCATTGACCTAGGTTGGAATTTTTTTGTCTCAGAATTAATGCTGGTTTATAACTAGCATTTACCATTTAGAATTAGGAAGATCAAAAATAAATCTGCCCCTTGGTTTTCCTCATTACTCTGGAAATTAAACAAAACTAAAAATAAAACATGTGATAAAGCATGTAAGACTGGGTTACCTAAAGATTGGAAGGCATATAGGAAGGCTAGAAATGTTTATGTAACCACCATAAGAGATATAAAAAGATATTTTTATAATATTAAAACTTCTGAAGCAACAGGTGACCCTAAGAAATTTTGGTCAGTTATGAAATAATTAAATGGGCAAACTAAGAAGTCAGTCAATGCCCATTTTCTAGAAACAACTGATGGCATTGGTGGGGAATGGTTCTATGACATGATAGTGACTGTGGAATGGAGATGCGTGATAATGGTGCCAAACCCACAATGCGAACACTTAGGGAAAAGTCTGTTCTTGCTGGGAGCTTCATCCCCCCATACCCACCCTTGTGGGGGGCTTTGCCCTCCACACCCCCTTACAATATATTCCAACTCCAGTGGGGGAACAACTCAGGGATTGGGGAACCGTCGGTCACACAAAAGTGTCAGCGCTGTGATTCCATCACCGTTGAGACGCTTCCTAATTCTGCAGTCGCTATCTTCACAGGCTACCATGGGGAATCTATAACTGATCAATTTAATTGATATTTTGTGGAATCAAATCTGGAAATTTTGGGAGTAATTTGGATTTGAATCTACACATACCCAAGGATGCAGGAGGAAAAGAAAATACTCCCCTTTTTGCTTTTAGGAAGATTGAGACTTATGAAGTGCTAGATCTTTTGTTGGGGCTTAAAAGAAATAAAAGCAGTGGGCTTGATGGATTACTGCATTCACTTTTGAAATATTCAGCTCTTTAAATTGCAGAACCACTTGCCTATTTATTTAATTGGTTATTATCTGATAGACTGATCCCCCAAGTTTGGAAGTTGGCCAGGGTTGTTCCCATTTCAAGGGGGTGGGGGGGCAGCCCTGACCAACTAACACATTATTGTCCTATTTCTTCATAGTCACAGGCTTGTAAGTTGTTTGAACGGCTCCTGGCAAACCAATTAATGGATCATCTTCACAAAAATATCCTGCTGGGTAATTATCAGTCAGGCTGACTGCTTGGGCTGGCTCAGTTAAAATAAAAAAAAACTGCCATAATTTGATTTCCTTTCCAATGTGCCCCTCTCTCTGTCTTGTTTTCAGCTTTATTGCCTGGACTGGCTCCAGTTAAAAACAAGGAAGACACCTCATTAACCTATTAAAATGGTCAAATATAGCACAAATAACTCATCAGCTATGAACAGATCTCCACATAATATCACATATTTAACCCAAACATGCAAAAACCACTGTTAGAATCTGCCACTCAATAAAATGCTGAGGAATGAAGTTCCAGCCATTGCAGTGAATAAGCCCAAAACATATCACTATGCAAAAGTTGGATACTGGCTAACAAAACCAAATCATCTCCGGCATCTCAATGGGACACGTATCCTCTGCACATCAAACTAATGAAAAAAAAACTGCTGGGTCTCTATAATAGGTACCAAACTTCATTTGGCACATAAAAAGCTGGTTTTAAACTCATGTTCCATTGTTCTGTTAAAACTGAATTTTTTTGTTTCCAATCTTCTGTTCTCCCAACTCTGCCTGTCAGCATTCCCCCAGCCCTGTCATCGACCTTCTCACAGATTTACTGGTTACCACCACTTGCACAGAACCCATTGGGTGGATGGCCAGTCATTTTGGTCATGAGGGAGCTTGTGGGTGTGCTGGCTAGGAGAAGCCCGGCATCCATTTTCCTTTAGGTTTTTCTCACCTGATTGGGAGCATCAGGATGTGTGTGCTAGAATGTCACATTTCAGCTCTGCCCCTTGCTCGCACTGCTGATGCACTGCCACCTGGCCTCTGCCAGTGGCAGTCCCTGCAGCAGGAATTAGTGTTGCCCTCCCTGAGAAAGGAGAGCTGCCATTGTGTGCTCGACCCTCCCTTGCCATGCCGGCCCACAAAGTGACCCACATTGTTCCTTAACCTGGGTTGCCATCATGGAAGGCAGAAGCACAACCAGTCCTCAACTGGGTTGGCTACAGACATTTTTCACTAAATTCATAAAATGTTTATATGTACAGTTACTGAATATTTTATGGTTCTGAGAGTGTCTTCTCAATTATTTTGTGTGCCTGCCCAAAACTGCTTGGTTGCTCAGTTCTAACCCCCAAAGAACTCAAGGAGGCACTCATATCTGACAGAGACACAATAACTGTACATATACACTAGAGATGACTGGATTCTCCATCAACACTTCTGGATACACGCAGATTTCATGATTTGGGGCCAGAGCAGTTACTATCCAGTTATTTAAATGAAATTGTTTCACAAGGCTACACGATTCAATTTTTCTTTAGGATAAAAAAAAATTGATCAGTTTGTTTACAATGGTGTCCTGTTAAGGCAAAACTTCTGGGACTAGATATTAAAAAACAGGAGTGAGCAAAGTGCAAAGGCTTGCGTCTGTGCCTGACCCAGAGGCTGCTATATTCAGTTGGATAGCAAACCGATCTTATTCAACTGAACACTGGCGCATGTCTGTGCAGTGATAAGTTAATCTGCATTGCACTGACATGGATCTGGGCTTTATCCAGCCCACAGAAAATTGTGCACCAGGGCCGGAATGTTGAAAAGGTATGAAGGAGCTGCTCAGCTCATTTAAGGGGAGTTTGAATAGGGAAAGCGACCTTCAGCAATCAGACTTGTACAGAGGGAGTTCAGCCTACATTGCAGAGAAGCTGCTTCATGCAGCATTTTGTTTAAAATTAAGTTGGGAAGCTGCTGTGTTTTATTTTAAGGACGGAGTGTGAAAATTGCATTTTTTTAATATCACTGTGGTATTTCTTGTGACTGGAGGAGGGAAGGAATTGCTTATGGGGTGGGGTGGTGGTGGTGAAACCATTACGGTCCAGTGACATTTGGATTTGAGTGACGGTCCGGTGACATTTGGATTTGTGTAGAGTGATTCCTGAGGTCATCATGTGGGCTTGTGCGTACCTGCCCTAGATACAGTGATGTTTCAGATTCAGTTTATTTATTATACTGGAAAGGCATGTGAGCAAAGTTGCCCATTTTCACAAGCGTCCAGTTTTGGTTAAATACAACAGAAGGTTACATAATTAAGTCAAACAGTAAAATGTACAAATGTTGGGGGAAAAAGGAATAAGATTTGGGACACTGAGTACAGATATGTTACTAAACCATTTCCAAAAAACATTTACAAGTCATATAGTACAGACAGTGCTTGACAAGATTTAGAGCAATTGAGCACTGATGCGTATCTGAACAATATAAAATAAACTTTTGCAAGTGCAATTGGTAGTAAAAGTGCTTGATAGTATCAGACCTGTACATCCTGCCTCCATTATTATTAAGGTGAGATTTAGTTGTTAGGTGGAGTAGAATAAGAGTAGTCTGTGTGAATATCACTTAGTAGGACACTTGCAGATGGAAGCCTGAGCAAGGTGAGACTTTAGGCTATGCTTGAAGGACGCCAAAGAGGAGCACTCAGTGACAGCAGGGGGAAGACTGTTGCACAGTTTGGTGCCCTTGAAGGCAAGGGTTTTTGGTTTTTGGCCTAGTGTGGTCTGACAGAAGGAAACTGAGGAGAGGGAGGAGGACCTTCTAGTGGTCCGAGGGTGGGTTGACTTAAGGAAAAGGGACATAACATAATGCTGTTGGGGAGGAGACCCAGTGAGAGTTTGTGAAAGGTGACTATTTTGCTGTTGAGTCTGTCCTCTAGGGAGGTCCATTTAGAGAGTTGGTAGAGACCACAGTGGTGGGTCATTCTGGGGAGACCCGAGACAAAACGAATGATGTTGCGATAGGTGGTACGGAGTTTTTGGAGGTTACTCTGAGAGAGAGGTGGAAAATAGACTAAGACACTATAGTTGAAGAGCGGGATCAGGAAACTGGTGATGAGCAGGGTCTTAGATTCATAGGTTAGGGAAGGCCTCACTCTGTACAGCATGCCTAGCCATTGGTGATTTTTTTAATTAGCTGATTTATGTGTGAACTAAAGTTATAACATCACTGTCTCAAGGGGTCAAGATAAACCATATCAACCAATTATACAGCATTATAGAAAGGAAAGCAAGGCATTAAGGTGAACTGAGCAATAGAAACACAGTGTGCCAATTGCTCAAGTGGGAGGGTTACTGTAAGGGAGAGGATCTTTACACAGAGGAGACTGCAGGTAAAGTTCCCATTTGGCTAAGTATCTGTTCAGTTGGCCTTGATGGGCATAAGAGAGGCATTCCAGTGATGCCAGGTGAGCAAGAGCCGCATGCCAACACTTCGGGGGGGGGTAACAATACTTGGCGCCAGAGCATTAAAAATTGACGCTTGGCTTCCATAAAGGCCAAAGTCACCCAATTTCGTAGGGGGGGTAGATAGGGTGCTAAGTGGGGTCACATCCCCAAGCAACAGCCTTGCATCTGTGGTTGAGATCACAGATCCAAGCACTTGGGAGCAATCAGAAGTGACTGCTGACCAAAAGTGCTAGACCAGTGGGCAAGTCCACAAGGTGTGCAACAGGTTTGCTTTGGGCTGACTGCATCTCCAGCAGTTCACGTGAGTCAAAATGACTCGACGGCACAGGACTGCTGGGGTAAGGTACCAATAGAGGAGGATCTTAAGTTGGATAAATCTAAATCGGCTTTTCATGTCCCTATAGTGGGTGTGCGTAGCCCGGAGGTATTGGGACCAGATGGCATTTGGGATATCACATTGGAGGGCTTCAGCCCACTTAAGCTTACATTGGATAGAGGGATCCGGCCGTGCATCTCATAGAGCATGATAGAATTTCCCTATCAGACCTTTCAAGCTAGGAGATTTATGGATCCATCCCACCCGCTCCCATTTTGTGTCTACACAGAGCTGGGCTGAACAACTCTGTAGGGCACTGCGCAATTGGAGATACCTCCAAAAATCTGATGAGGGGAGACAATATTTGATTTGCAGTTGGTCATAGGAGAGCAAGACATTGGAGCCTACTATACAAACATCCTGCACTGTGGGAATCCCTTTCCATTTCCAAAAGGGCCAGTTGATAGGATCACCCCCAACTGTTAAGAAAGGGTTGTGCCACAGAGGAGTATAACAAAATGGGGTGGGGCCCAGACCGACTGGGGTGTGTGAAATAAAGACACGATGGTGCGCCACTCCTGACGTATGGCCAACATGGGAGGAGAAAGGTTACATGAAACTTTAACCTGCGGGCTAAGCAATGCCATCAGTGGGCCATCTCAGTACAGACCGGACTCCACCTGGACCCAGGGTAGGTCCTGAGAAACCCCTGGTACAAACCAATGGATGGCTGTAGCAGCGAGTCAAGCTAAGTGATAGCCCTTGAGTCAGGGGACCCCTAACCCTCCACGAATCCAATGTGCCCAGAGTTTCTGTTTACTCCAGCATGGGGGTTGACTGTCCCAAAGAAACTGGAACAGAAGGCGGTCCATAGATGCAAAAAGTTTCGGTGAGAGAGAGAGAGAGATTGGCAAGTTGTTCAGAAGATATAGAACTTTAGGGAGAAGTAACATGCGCACCACTGCAGCTCTGCCTGGTAGGGACAACTGTAGTTTGCACCACTGCTCGACCTCTACAGAGAGTTGGGCCAACAATGGTGAGAAATTGGAGGACTCCAGGTCGGACCACCAATTGTGAATAAAGATACCTAGGTAGGAGAAACCCTTATCCACCCAGGCAAGTTCCGTTCCAGCAAGGCAATCTTTGGAGCATTGCGGGTTCAGGGGAGCCAGAATAGTTTTTTTCTGGTTGGACTGTAAGCCTGAGAGGAGGGAAAATTCCTGTAAAAATGGCTAGGATAGCTGGTAGTACTCAATGGGGTTGAGAGATGGCAAGTAAGAGATCATCTGCATAAGCTAGTACTACGGGGAGGTGCTACCCACCTCAATGCCTGCGATGGACAGTGAGGCTAAAAAAGCCCTGATAAGGGGGTCTAGGGCTATCAAAAAGAGGAGGGGTGATGGGGACAACCTTGCTGTGTCCCTCTTTGCAGTGGAAAGGGAGCAGAGATGGTGGTGTTAGTAAGAATGTGGGCCACCGGTGAGCTGTACAAGGTACTGACCCATTAACAGAAGCTTGGGTCAAAGCCATAATTCTGAAGTACGGTAGAAGTCTCATAAAGGGGATACCTCTGTGGACACCCTATCATCCCCTTTAAGCGGTCGTCCCATTTATCAGAAGCAACCTTTTTTTCCTTTGCAACAGGAAAATACTTTGATTAGAATGAGACACACATACATGCATTACAGTAATGAATAAAACAAAGAAAACAAACAACCATCAAGAAGTACTGGATACCAGTAGTTTTTTTGATTACACTTCCTTTTTTTTAATTCATATTTTATTAGTAAATTTTTTACTAATACAGGGGACAGAGGATTACCGCATACAATGATGATATTCAAAATGATGCATGAGCTGTCCCCATCCCCCCCTTCCCCACCCATACAGCAGCAAGGTACTTACAAAAATAAAAGAATACAATATAGTATCACAAATCAAAAAGCACTGGATGTACTGACTCATTTAGCAGCTCTGGCCATAACTAGCGTGTGAAGGGGATCCTAAGTATTCTTGCACCACTGCAACTTATAGTGGAGGCTTGCTATTGCTTTCTCAGTATGTAGGTTAACCAAAATTTCATTAACTTATTCCTGATATGTTGGGCTTATTGTATCCCTCCAATGCCGAAGCACAATTTTTTAACAGGTAATGCAATCATGGAAATATGAAACCTTCTGATTCTCACCTTGATAGAGGATAAATCCCCCAACAAACATACATCTGGCGTGAAGTATTCCTGCAAACCCAGTATGGGGTCTAGGTTATTCTGTATGGCCATCCATAATGGCTTTATCTTAGGGCATGACCAAAAGATGTGAAGAAGCGTACCTTCCTCTTGACATCCTCTGGTACAGGCCTCCGAACTTATAAGACCCCATTTCCTTAGCTTCACAGGGGTATAATACATGTTATGTAATATATGGTATTGCATAAGGTGGAGTCTATCCTGAGAGACATATTTATGGCAGAACTTCCATAAAGCTGACCAGTTAAGAGTATATTGAGGTAAAAAAGAAACCCAGAGCCTAGTGGGGCCTTCAGGTCTCCCATATTTCCAATGACACAGGACATGATATATTTTGGAGATAGCACCTGGGGACCCTAATAAAGGGGAGAGATCCGATATGAACAGAAAAGCAGGTGGACGAGGAAGAATATTACCAAACATTGCAGAAAGTAGATGTTTCAATTGGGCCACCCTGAAGTAATAAGTTAACGGGATATCAAACTTGCGAATTATATTAGAAACTGAGAGCCATTCCCCTGTGTCATTCAGAAGAGTAGAGATTATCCCATCCCCAATCTGGGGCAACCATTTACGAGATATCATCTCTTTTTTTATTGAGAAAGATAGGGAATTCCAAATGGACTGGGACAAGTCCATTTCTGGGGAATACTGCAGAAATGAACAAAGCTGCGTGTGAACTCTGAGGGACGTTTGGATAATGGGACAACTAATAGTGTCCGGAAGGGAGGCTATTTTAAGATAGAACATTGTCTGGGGGTCAATGTTCTCGGATTGAATAAAGTCTAACTCGATTTTGAGCTAGACCGGTCTTAAAAGTTCCGGACCCGGATTCACCCACCACAAATATTTTGCAATATAGCCCAGTAATAAATTGCTAGATGGGGGATCCGCAGTCCTCCATCTAGTTTCTGAGCAGCTAGTTTATAATATGCTAACCTGGCTTGTTTATTAGACCAGATGAAATCTGTGAAAATTCCATGCATTTTCTGAAACCATGATAACGGTGTAAAGGAATTAAGAAGCGAGAGGGAATAAAATAAACAAGGAAAAACATTCATTTTAATGATATTAATACAACCCTAAAGAGATAGAGGGAATTTGGACCATCTATTGAGGTCCTGAACTATCACTTGGGAGAGAGGCTCCAAATTTTCTTTAAACCAGGAGGAGGGGTTAGGCGTCAAATTAATACCAACGTATCTGAGAACACGTGGAGACCAATCGAGACCAAAAGATGACAAATCATTTTTAAAAGCCTTATGATTAAGGGGGGAAATGGAGGATTTCTTTATATTCAGCTTATAATTTGAAAAAGCACTGAACTTGGCGATTTCCCTCAACATGACGGGAATTGAAATTTTTGGATGAGATAAGTGAAGGAGGAGATCATCAGCGTAAGCCGTGATCTTCACCACCTGGTTGCAAATCGGGATACTAGTTATCTCCGGATTATTGAGAATGTTTCGGATAAGGGGCTCTAAGTATAAATTAAATAAAAGGGGGGAGAGAGGGCAACCCTTCTGGGTACCGCAAGACAAAGGAAAGGGTTTGGAGAATGCTCCGTTGCCAGAGACTCTGGCAGATGGAGTTTGATATAAGGCCCGAATCCACTCTATGAACTTAGCCGGAAAACCAAATACTTTAAGGGCCTGAAACAGGAAGTTCCAATTGACATGATCAAATGCCTTCTCGGCGTCCAAGGAGACCAATCCCGCGGGAAAGGTGGCATCCCTGGACACCGAGACTACGTGTGACAGGGTACGTAGATGGTCAGTTGATGAGCATCCCCTCATAAACCCTACCTGAGACATATTAATCAGGTCAGGAAGAACTTGTGTTATTCTATCAGCCAATATCTTGGAGAGAATTTTAACATCTTGATTCAATAAGGAGATTGGTCTGTAACTTTGCACTAATTCCAGATCTGTATCGGGCTTAGGGAGAAGAACAATCAGGGCTTCAAACAAACATGTATCTATTTTTGCACCAGAAAAAATGTGGCAGTACAACCGGTGGAGAACTGGCAATAATTGTGATCAAAAAGGTTTATAAAATAAAGCGGAAAAAAAGTCTGGTCCTGGGACCTTATCTGAGGGCAAAGCCCCAAAGACCTCTGATATTTCTTCAAAAGATATTGGTGAGGATAGAAAATTCCTCTGTGATTCCGATAGAAAGGGTAGAGAGGAATCCCTCAGGTAGACCTGAAGCTCTTCTAAGGAAGGAGGGTTGTCCATGTCCCTATATAAATCCTCATAGTAAGAAGCAAACTCCTGCATGACCTCAGAAGGGGATACCTTCAAGGATCCATCTGCTTAGGCCCTGATTGGAGGTATAAATCTAGCTGATTCTTGCTGCTTTAACCTTAAGGCTAGCAGGCGACCTGCCTTTTCCCCCGATCGGTATAGTTTGCTTTGGTACAAATAATAGATAATTCTGCTTTTTCCCTCAACAGATCTAAGTATTTATCTTTAGCTACCAAGAGCCTCCTCATATCCTCTTCTGTGGCATTAGAGGATAACCTGGTTTCTAAAGACCTAATTAGAGATAATGAAGCTAGTAATTCCACCTCTCAAACCTTTTTCCTTTTTGTGGCTAAGCTGATAATGATCCCTCTCGTGTATGATTTGAAAGCACCCCACAAAATATCAGGTGTCGTATCCTCAGAGGAATTAGTGGAAAAAAAGAAATCAATCTGCTCCTTTATTAGATTACAGTACGTGGAGTCTTTGAGCAATTGACCATTTAATTTCCATCAGTTTAGAAGTTACCAGAGAGTGATCAGACACTGGACCTGGCTGGATTGAGGTAGTTAAAATCCCTGGCAAAAGGGCCCGAGAGAGGAAAAAATAGTCAATGCGAGACTGGGTTCTGTGTACCGGTGAATTAAAGGTATACTCCCTGTCCTTAGGGTGTACTACACGCCACACATCACACAGTCCGCACTGGTCCCCAGAAAGTCCCTAAGGGCCCTCTGTCTGGGCGTTAAGCCCCTCAACCCAGTACCAGACTTGTCTACTTCAGGATCAAGAACCAGATTGAAGTCCCCGGCCTATTACTATACCAATAGGAAGCATGGGGAGGAGTATGGAGATAAGCTTCATGTAAAAGCCTGGATCATCTGCATTAAGCCCATAAATGCTACCAAGTAAAATAGGTGTAGACCAGAGAGTCCCCTGAACTAAGACATATCTACCATCCGGGTACCTGAAAACTTGTTTGGAAATAGAGGGAATGTTTCTATTAATTAGAATCATAACCCCGCAGCTATTAGTGGACCCCGAGGCATTAAACACCTGCCCGATTTGTTGCCTCCTAAGTTGCAGGGTTTCACTTTCCAGTAAATGAGATTCTTGGAGGAATATAATCTGAGAAGATAATAAACTCAAGTGTTATAACACTTGGTATTGTTTAACTCTTTTCCTTATCCCCTTCACATTCCATGTAGCAATGTTTATACTACTGGCCATCTAAACAGAAAAGGAAAGAGAACATTATATGAAATCTAGGAATCACAACAATCAGACTAAAATGACCCCCAACCCCTATTTGCTGCTGTATTTGACTACACTTCCTTTTGTAAAAGTATGTTTGATTTGGTTCTTGATTTACTCTTTATTTAATTGGTAAAAGCAACACACTGAACTTTAATTAAAATCACTTAGCTTCACTTAGCAACTTTTGAGAGAGAGGAGTTGGGCAGCTGTAAAGCCTTGATAACTTTTATTTTCTCACTTAGTGGGAGGTTGACTCTTTTGTTGTTGCTTGTAGATGCCATCCTGCAAACCAAACACACTCCAGAGAGATGCTAAGCAGGTGGAAATGTTAAACAGCTTAAACATTTGGCACTTAATGAGCACTTAACGAGTCGCGATTAAATTTTCAGCACCTTTTCCTACACCTAGATAATCACCCCAATTAAGTGATAGGACCATCCCAATAAAACAGAAGCTAGTACCATTGAATAACATTAGCCAAAAATCAGTGCCAAGGGGATCATCCCAATTAAGCAGACATCCCCTTTAACCATGTCCCTTTTAAGTGGCTTCATCTGTACTGTGAGTAGATAGTTCCATTCTATCGAGCCGAAGGCTTTGGTAAAATCAACAGCAAGGGATGCCATAGGAACTGTGGACTAGAACGCTGCCCATTTAAGGTTGAGCAACAACCTGGTTTTATCAAGGCCTGATCCCCCCTTCATAAAGCCCACCTGAGCTGGGTGAATGGTGGAGGGCAGAACATCAAGCAAACAGCTGGCCAGGATTTTAGCGAGTGTTTTTGTGTTGACCAGTAATAGGGAAATGGGGCGACAGCTCGCACAGTTCAAGGGGTCATTGGATTTTTTATGGAGAAGGGTGATAATGGCCTCTCTCATTGTGGGCGGGAGCAGTTACATTGAGTGTGCTTCCTGGAGTGCTTTAAGTAGCAGTCCTATGATTACTGGTCCCAATGCCCGATAGAGTTCAATGGTCATACTGTCTGGGCCTGGAGCTTTCCCAGGTGCCATTTGAGAGAGGACTTGTCTCACCTACACTTCCTCTAGCGGGGCATCTAACCAAGATACCTGGTCTTGGGTAAGGGTCGGTCCCTCAAAGTTTTGGCTAAACTGGGCCAGTTTTTGCCGTATCTGGTGCAGAGAGAGGAGAATGGGATTCATACAGGGAAGCATAAAAGGATCGCATGGTAGAATTGATATCCTGCGGGGTATAAAGCATGTTACCTGAGGTGTCCCGAAGAGCATGGATGTGGGACGAAGCTTGTTGCTTACGTAATCTAAATGCTAACAGTCGCCCACTCCCCCCCCAGTAGGTGTGCTTTGTCCTAAGGAGTAACCACTCCGCTTTTTGATTTAAGATGGTACTGATCTGATATTTTAACCCCACTATTTGGTGTATAAGGGAGGGATTCCTGCTCGAGGAACTGCTAGTTTGGAACTTATGTTCCAGACCAGCAAGGTCAGTTTGAAGTGTGGTTAAAGTCGCCCTATGAGCCCTGTTCTTCACCACGACGAAGGCAATGATTCACCCTCTAAGGATTGCTTTATAAGCCTCCCAGACTGTGCCCGGGGTTACTTCCCTGGTCAAGTTAAGGGCAAAGTAGTCATGGGCTGCCTGAGAGATCATGCTGTGGAACTCTGGGTCCTTCAGAAGGAGAGGGTTACATCTCCAGCGGATGCCCTTTGGTCACTGGCCATCGGGGGAGTATGTAGTTAGGACGGGGCAAGGTCAGATTTCAGGATACTGCCACATTAGCCAGCCAGAAGTCAATATGGCTATGCATGGTATGGGCATGTGAGTAAAATGTGTAGTCCCGACTGGTAGGATGGTCTCTGCATCAGACATCCACCAGCATCCACTCTTCTTGCAGTCCGTGGAGGGTGGCATAGGCTTTGGGGTGAGACTGGGGGTGAGGTTTGGACTTATCCAGGAAAGAGTCTAGGACCATATTGAAATCCTCACCCACCAGGATAGAAATGTCAGACCCGTCGCCAACTAACAAGGTGATGGCCTGGCTAACAGCTGAGAAAAACTCGGCATGTTCTTCATTAGGGATGTAGAGGTTAGCGATGATATGTGGCCCTGCCGAGAAGGATACTCTAACCACTACCCATCTACCACAGGTGTCTCTACGGGTGTCCTCCATTTTCCAAGGAGATGATCTGCATATCAAAATGGCTACCCCTTTAGTTTTGTTCGGGGCTGAACTAGCATGTACCTCACCCACCCAGGAATTTTTCAACCGGGGGCAGCTCTGCTCAGAAGATGCATTTCTTGAAGGAGGGCGATATCTACATGCAGAGATCGGAGAAAGTGAAGCATCTTGGTGCTTTTAATAGGGTGATTAAGGCCCTTAACATTCCAAGAAACCAATGAAGTGCCTGAGGGGGATTGAGGTACCGGTGGGGCCATGGCTGCAAGCAATAGGAATTCAAAGAGAAAAGCTACTTACTCAGGTCACCAAGATTAGGACACTAGATCAGCAATACCAGTGCAAGTAAGGGAAGGTTCCACCCACCAGGGATGCAGGAGACTTCTGATGAACCTTTGGCACTAACCTTTATGCAGAGAGAGTTGCAGATAATTCACTAATACTGGAAGGGAACTAGAGAAAGAACAGAACATAGTATTGAATATTAACTCTTTCAACAACAACCAAACAGCTAATATGAACTACTGTTGTAAACACAACTAAGAAATTCAGAGAACAATGTGAACAAGCATAAATACGCTGGTGGATTCTGGGCCAAGTGCAAAAGAAAATGTTGGTCAGCCAACACTTTCAGCTATGCTAGCCAAGGAACCCACGTAGGGGGAGGTGTATGAAACCCAGTAAAAGGCATGCCCCTATCAAAGCATCGACCAAGTGGTCAGGCACCAGGACATCCTGAGTTGGGGGTAGGGAGGGAGTTGGACAGGGGGTAAGCTAAGGGGGTTTGGGGAGTAGGCGGGGGGGAGGGAAAAGGGAGCAGAGAGGTAGTCTCTCTAGTTGTATATATCAGCGGTGCTAGGGGGCAGTGCAATAACCCCACAGAAGAGCTTATCAAGCTAGGTAGGCAAAACAAAAAAAGGAGGGGTTTAAGCCCCAAATGCCATTGTTGTAAACAATTGCAGTCTAGACTGCTTATAACAGCTGGTTTGATAGCCTTAGGCACCAGCAGTTGCCCAGAAACCCACCCCAGAAGGGGCATAGTGGAAGGAATAGGGGAGAAACCAACACCCCAGTCTGAGCCCCTCGCGTGCACAGAGGTAGCAGCCCCCGACTTAGAGCTCTTATGGGGGAAAATGCCAGAAAATCAGCTCCAGTGCAACAGTGGGGGGGGGAGACTTGGTCAGTGCTGTATAATACCACTGAAACCTGCTTATAATGTATTGAGAGAAAAAAGAAAGAGTCCAGACTTTAACCATGGGGGCCTTCGGCCTGCCCGGTGACAACTGGGGGGGGAGATCCACAGTTTCTGGAGGTCTGGATGATACCACAGCAGCATAGAACAATACTCCAGGTCGCACTGGGGTTGAAGCATCTACTGCTGCCACCAGCGAGGCTTCGGGATATTCCGCTCAGTCGAGAGATGTATCAGTGTACATAGTCGAGGGAACCTGTCATTAATGATAGGTGGGAGAAGCAGGAGAGACATATTCCTCTTGAAAAATTTTCATCAGAGGGGCATGCAGGAGAGATTCAGGAGGGATAGAAGTACCTCTTCAGGACCGTTGTCTGTGCCTAGTAGTGAAGTTCACCCCACGGGATGGTAGAGATGTGGTGGTGCCAGCTTCAGGGAGGGCAACTGCTTGCCGTGGAGAAAGCGAGTGAAGTGAGGAAGCTGCTAGCACAGGGGGGCCAGAGTTGGCAGCTGGACGACTGTCTGAATAAGAGTCCTCCAGCAACTGCTGCCATGACTTATGAGTCCCTCTGGTGGTAGGCAAAGGAGATGATGCCCAGAGACGTCTGGGAGTTGTAGTTGGAGGAGGAAGCTCAGGCCAAAACCTGTGGTGCCATTTCTCGACTAAAGCGGGGTGGTTAGCTAGCAGTTCTTGGCCATCTTTGGAGACCAGCAAGTTGGTGAGTGATCTAAAATGGAATTGAAAGTTGTGTTGGTACAAGAACTTTTTAATCGGCCCAAATGCCCTTCGTCTAGGGCACGGGGTCAATACCACACACGGCAGAATGTTGTGCGAAATAATCGCGTTGCGCGATTTATTGAAATCTTTTTTTCTGTGGGGGGCTCCACCCCCTACACCTCCCATTGCAGGGGACTGCACCCCTGGACCCTCCCACTAAGGATGCTAACTCTGGGGAGGGGTCCAACACGGAGAGCGCATAGGTCTGGGTTTCAGCATAATGCCATGCACTATTAAGCATATGACATTATGACCCAGTACGTTCACCTTGCTGCTGTCTCATGAGTGAAATCTCTGTAAAAAGACACCAAGGAGCCCTGCCAGCACACCTCTCTCAGATCTCTAACTGCCCTGAGGATGCGCTCCTTGGTAGTGTAGCGAAGAAAGCAGGCTACAATGGGCCTCGGGGTTTAACTGTTCTTATCCCTTCTGCTGGACACCCGATGAGCCCTCTCTACATCCATAGGGCCATGCCACCTATCCCCAAGCAGTACCGGGAGGTTTTCATTCAGGAAGCGTTACATAGATGGGCCTTCCACCCCTTCTGGAAGATCTGTGATGCACAGGTTATTGTGCCAGGCCCTATTTTCTTGGTCTTCCACCCGATCCCATAGGTTAGCTAGTCTCTCCTCCTGCAACTGCTCCCTTTGTAGAAGTGTGGCCTGCTGGTGTTCACTGGTGTCCAGGTGCTGCTCTACCACATTCATTTTGTCCTGCAATTGTTGGACATCAACCGCTGTGTTGTTGAGTGAGGTGTTAATGTCGTCTACCCTCATAAGTAAAGATTCAAGCATATTGGTGATGTATTGTAGGGAGTCTGCAACTGAGATGGGCTGAGATGCCGGTTGGTCACTTCTGGACTGTATGGCCGGTTGTCCTGTGCTGGACATGGTCTCAATGTACACCAGGAAAGACATGTCCAAGGAAGGCATTGTAGGCTTGTGGTGTAAGGCACCCAAGGTTGATCATAAGGGCTATCACCTGTAACGGTAGGTTGGATGCAGCAGCTAGGGCCTATGCGGCCTACAGCGCCCACACAGCTCGCGGATACCCAGCACTGCAGAGAAAGAAAATTGCATCAGAATCCACTGTAAACATTGCCAGTCAGCTAGAAACAGACTACATAAACATTAGAAAGGGTTTGTGGGCTAAGATGTCCATGGATGACAGTGCCAGAGCATGGATGTTGCCCAGATAGGGGAGAGCAATAGAAATTATGCAGCCATTGCTCCGGCGGTCAAGCCATGCCCCCGGCCAGATACTACTGGATCACCAGGGCTATTCCTACTAGCCAGAGCAACCTATTTACTAGCCCTCGGCTACTAGATACTGCACCCATTATTCCCTTTACTGTAGGGTGCCAGGCAATTTACAAAACTGACAGTGTATTTTGTGTATGAAAGGGGGCATAGGCAATCATTCCTGTCTCCCCCTCTTAGCTTTACTCCTATCAGCACTAATAATATGCACACAACTGTTTCTCTGTTTTACTTTTACAGGGTCTATCCTTCCTTCTGGCAGATCCCCAGCTCCCAACCTTCCACAGGTTACCTCCTAGCAAATAAGGTACCCAGACTACATAATTGTGGAACAGTCATTCCACGGCTGTTACACTCTGATCACCTGTCCTGTAAATGACAATCATTTGCCTGGTGTCTAGTAGCACCACCACCCCCCCAATCACCCATCCCATACATGACAATTTTTTTCCTGGTGTTGTCCTGTAAATGACAATCTTTTGCATAATGTCTAGTGGCACTCGCACCTCCCAGTCACTCATCCCATACATGACAATCTTTTTCCTGGTGTCTAATGGCACTCACCACCCCCTGATCACCTATTCTGCATATGATAATCTTTTCCCTCACATCTAGTGGCATACTTCCACCCCCATGGTCACCCGTCTCATATTAGGAACTGTCTCCCTAGTGTCTAGTGGCACTCCCCATCTACCAATCACCCATCCCCATTCTTATAAACATTTCCCTGGTGTCTAGTGGCAATCCCACCTTTTGACCACCCAAACACCCAGACCACATTCAGTATACCATGCCTGGCGGTCAGTGATACCCCGCCCCCACCTCCCGAATGTCTGATGATACACGGATCAGCAAACAGTGGCAGTCCAGCAGCCCCTACCCACTCCACCCACACCCAAGTACACCACCCATCCACCCCCTTACCAGAGTCTCTGATAACATTCCTCAAATCCTGATACAGTGACTGGCACAGACCTCCTTTTACCTCCTCAGCCAGCTGTCATATGAGCTGACAGTGTGCACACAAAGCAGTTGACACTGTTTGTCAGTCCATGTGTCCGACAAGCACTCATGAGTGGGAGCAGGGGTACCACTGGCCACTAGGTATGGTATAAGTAACATGGGTTGGGTGTTCCGGGGGGGGGTGCCACTATACATCAGGGAGATATTTCTTAACACATAATGGGTGACTAGGGGTGGTGCCATTAGACACCAGAGAAAGATTGTCATATATGGTATAGGAGGTCGGGGGAGTGGGGTATGCCACTAGACACCAGGAAAACAATTGTCATTTACAACATGGGTGATCAAGGGTGGGGGTGCCACTAGGCTCCAGGGAAAGACTGTCATGTATGGGATGGGTGATGGGGGGGTGAGGGTGCCACTAGATGCCAGGGAAACAATTGTCATTTCAAGGATGGGTGATCAGGGGGTGGGGGGTGCCACTAGACACCAAGGCCTGCATCCTGGCTGGTGTGCTGGTGACTGGGTGCAGGCAGCTGTAGTACAGGCATCCTGCAATTGGTGGGGTGGGGGCATGGGCTTACTGCCCCATGAAGTTGAGGTTTTTGAAGGTGGTAAATAGTCCCACTTTACCGCCATCGCAAACATTTGAAATTGCTGCTGCAACCGTATGCAGGAGGGGCCCCCTCATTTGCATGGGAGCAGTGTTACGTTACTGCTTGCATGGGCACAGAGTTATGTTAGTGCCTGTGTGGTAACGGGTCTAGCCCATGCTACAGAGGCCTCTGAATATAGACCCCACCCCAAAAATGGGTGCAAACACAGATAGCATGGGCAAAAAAACATTAGTGGCCGTGCTGACTTCTGAATATCTGGCCCTGATGACAAGTGAACATGCTACAGACATAAATAGTGCTAGGTACAGTGTACAACTTTCAAGGCATTGGATATTTACAGTATATAGGCATAGCAAAGGTTCAGATGCAAGGAAAGGCCCAGTGCAGGGGGTGTAGGGACAGACATTTAGAGTTGTTATTACCTATGTTACACCTCTGGAATGATGGCAGCAAGGTTTATGCTCAGAAGAGACTAAAAATAACTATTCCTTGGTTTTGTACTGGAAGGAAAGGGAGTGGTTTAATATGCTTAGGGATTCTGGGAGGAAGTTCCCAGCAGTTGGGCATCTGTGATTGAAGGCAAGGGGTCTGCAAGTCATATTTATGTCCAAGACCATCAGATTGACTGATACAGTGGAGTGCAAGGATCTAGGACAGGGCTTGTGAATAAACCTTAAAAATAACTAAGATTGGACGATGCCTTTGTCACAAGAACAGTCAGTTTAATGCACTTTATAAAATGGTGTCTGGTCAATTCTGACTCCTCATTGGTCAGGACCAATAACATGGTACTGCGTTAACCTAGCATAAACACCCATTCAGAAGACATGATGGGCTGTATTAATCAAGAGCACAACCAGGCAGTGTCAAAAGGTCAATATGCTGAGCAACGTCCGGTGATGTCACCGAGCACTATGGAGGGCTAGGGCTACAGCTTTGTACCCATTATTCCACTAAATCAGCTCTGCAGGTTGAATTTTACTAGAAAACAGTGCAACAAAAGCTTACTGGAGCTAGAGAACATGTTAGGTGATGGGAGTTTTTGGGGAAAAAAGGATAAGCCACCTAGAGGGAGTCAGCTGCCCGGTACCTCTTCTGATGCCCGAACTGCACCATCAAGTTTGAGCTCCAACGAAGACTCCTCCACAACATGAGGGACTTGATACCAGCAGAAAGATTTCTAATGAAAAATTATTTCAAGAGTTAGTGGGATTTCGTAGAGTCCCAGTCTGCCTTCCAATTGCTCTGTACAGAGGTGGACAATCTTAAACTGGAGATAGCAGACAGCAGAGGCTACAACAGAGCTGGGTGAATGAACTGACACTGGGGGAGACCTTCTCCTCCATATACACCTCTGTCAGCAGCAGATCTAAAAAAAATGTGTAGACATGGAGGGCCATCTGAAGAGAAAAAAACTCAGAATCTCTAGAGTGCCAGAGGGGCTGGATGGCATGAACATTACAGCCTTCACTGCTAAACTGATAAAAACTGTTCTACTCTTGCCTGAAAATTTCCCCCCAGAGTTAGAAAGAGTGCACAGAGTATTAGAACTGAAGCCTGGACAGCAGAAAAGACTGAGATCAATGATCATGAAGTTTCTATGATTTCAAACTAAAGAGCAGGTTCTCCTTAAAACCTGACATCCGGAGCAAGTGCACTGGGAAGAAACTTAGATTTTTTTTTTTTAATAATGACTGCCCCAGCCATTCAACAAAAAAGAAGGGTTTACGTTCCCTGCTTAAGGCTCTCAAAAAGGCAGGGTTGAAGTTTCAGACCCTATGCCCTGTGAAATTGCAGATCTCATTCCCTGAAGGAGACATATTATATTATACTGTATTTTGGAGGAGTCGAGCAAGATCTTGAATGGAGAAGATTGGAGATCCCACAACCAGCATGACTTATTAGCAGAGATCAGGGATACAGAAGGAGATGGTGACCAGAGGGCCCAGAGGACTCTGAACTATGGCAGGAAGATGCAGCTCAGGGGGCCATACACTCATTGGACACACTGAAAACAGTAAAAGAGCTCTAAAAGCAACTCCAAAGATTAGGTGATAACATGGTCTCACACAGTGGATTTTACTAGTAGCTATTATTTTCTCTGGAGTTCCATATTCATTCATCTTGCATATCTACTCAGTGCTAGCAGACACTGCAGATTCTTTGTTTAACAGGTATTGTCTTGGAGGGGCTGGATGGTTTGGTGACACGCGCATCAATCCCTCCAGTCTGGGCTGTCTGCATCCCTTTTAGTTTTGCTCTGCCATTTGGGTGGACTTGGCTGCTAGGTTTACAGTGGCGTGGTGGGATCAGTGAGTACTCATTCTCTCCTGCCCAGAGATGCCAAATGCAATGCAGACCTTCCTCCGAAATGCCTCATTCAGGCACTGGTGAGACTTGTAATGCACATCTGGCCATACTTCACCTCAAGCCGCCAGTCTGGAGGTCCTGAATTGGGTCGACTGTGCTAGGCACTCAGGGATTTGATTTGCTGCTTCCTCCTGTTTTCCTGTAACAACATAAGTCAGGGCTCTGTTCTCAAATCCTGCACTAATATGTCTGCCATACAGAAATTATTGTCAAAAGCCACTGGGTCCACCTCTCTCACACTGAGCCTGGTTGTGCTTATTACCTATTTTAGTAGAGCTCTCTTTCTCTAGCCAAAGGTGGTATGTCTTCAGGTTCTCTGACGGGGGGGGGTGGAGGCTCAGGGGTGAGCCATGCTTGCCGAGGGCTGTGATGTTTGACCCTTCTCAACCAGAACCTATAGTTGCATACTCTACTAGACCTAACCATACCAGTCCTGAGCGAAGCAGGTTTCTGTCTGCTCCTAAATTCCCACCAAAAATTATCAAAGGACTCTTGTACTCTCTAGGGTTTATCAATTACTTCGATCAGAGTTTTCTGGTGCTATAGAGGGGTTTGTATCAACTGTATAATCACATTTCTGCCACGGCGCTATATAAACTGGATAATAATACCTGGAAGGCTATGCATGACTAACTTTTTGTCTCCAGGCTGACAATCGTAAGGGGATCTTAAGTTTTATAATTCTTCTAATTTTAACTCCCTTTTTTATTACATCACAGTGAGCAGCAGTGGGACATCTGAGATAACTGGACGTTAAGCTGCTCAGAGACTCTTGCTTGACTAACAGGGAATTCCTATCTGGAGGGCCTGCCTATTGCCTGTGGGTTCAGAGGTGATTCAGTGGGCACTTTCCCTCCCAAGGGGTCTTTGTCAGCTGACTCCTATAGGAGCATGTGTGGGCATTTGCTCCCTCCCTAGGAAGCACAAAGGTTGTCCCTGCTAGCCACCGGTGAATGTTCTGGTGAATGCTAACTTTTCGTTGGTCCCTTTGCTGTTGTTCCTGTGGTGCCTATTGCACCATGTTGCATGTAGAATTGATTCTCTGTAATCCTAATGTAACCCCCCTGCAAATGGGGGTTCCCAAAAGACTTCCAGGAGCTTGCTTGAATGCTCCAAGCCTGAATGGTGTTTGGCGTTTAAGCCATTTATCAGTGAGTGTTTTTAGAACCTCTGGTACTGTCTCTTTAAGAGCTGTCTGCTTGCAGACATAATTAGTTTGTATGGGGGACTGTGTGCTTCTCTGTTTGAGTACCACTCGAGCTGCTGCCAATTCACTCCATTTTTGCAGTCACTAGAGTGCAAAGGAACCTATCTGAAAGATGTAGCTGTTTGCCAGAAATCATTTACAGTAATAATGAAATTACAGTTTGTCTAACCTGCTTTCTTTGCAGTCAGAACTGTGTCTGCCTAGTTCCCCATTCTGGTTTTGAACTGCTGAACTGGACCAATCAGTGTGGGTAAGCTAGCTCTAAAATGGTGCTTTGGACGAATCAGAACTTGGACTCATAATCTGAGCCAGCCACAAGAGGATTGTATGGGCAGTGACTCTGGGAGATGTAGTTTAGACTTGGCGCCTTTTGGACCAACAGCAGCAGTCTATTGTGAGTGACAGCCAATCCAGTCAAGAACTGGGAGGAACTCAAAGGAAGTGCCCGGTTTTGTCTGTTGGGAGTTTCAGTTGAGCTTTGGCAGTGAAGGGAAAGGAACCCTGTGCTCCTTCAGTGCACAGTTTTAGTCAAAAACATGTGTAAAGTCCAGAGTTCGGTCTGTAGCTTGTTAGGACTGAATCCGTCCTGTGAAGAGAATCAAAGGATATCTGAAGAGTAGAAACCAGGCTCACCCTGTAGAAGACTGGAGGAATTGCTGAAAATTGCACTCGGTCTGTCAGAACTGAATCTGCTGTGTGTTCTCCGGGTATTGTGCAGTAATTGCGATCGGATACAGATGCAGCCTGCCTGGTATAGTGCTTTCTTTTTAGCATATAAATGTGTGAAGAGGTTTGTGTACCTCAAGTGAATCCTGCTGCCATTAAGTGACTTTGCCTGTGACTGTTTACCATATAAATGTGAGGAGTCTCTTGGGCTCAAGAGTAGCCCTGCTGACATTGAAGGACCCTATCTTATTTGGAGGTCGTGAGTACTAATTCAGGGTCGCTCCTGTTGAATTGCCACATTAAATCCAAATGGAATTACTGTACTGCTGATTGTTTAATTCTCCTTTTCTCTGTGTGAAAGGGCTACCAGCTGCCACGCAGTTTGGACTAGCCACTAGGGCTTGGGTACCCAGGGACAGTAACTGATAGGATAGGCCTGTGCACAGAGCCATAGGTAGATGAGTAGAGTGATAAGCTAATTAACCTGATTTCCCCTGTCCTTGTTATATCCCCCTAAATAAATCAGAGCTGCTTGTTTCAGCAAAGTTATACTGCCTGAGGTATTTGTCTATGTTAAAATACTGTACTGTGATTGTTGCACTGTATCTTATTTCACAGGAGGTCCCAGTGCCGGAACCAGTCCTGGGGGTAAGTGTATACTGTAAAGGTAATTCTGATGTATTGTGTGGGCCACTAGTGGGAAGAAAGGGGGTTGCAGTGTCCCAGAGGGCTGTGACCAAGTTAGTTTAACTATTGTAAACCCTGACTCTGGGTGGAGGCACCTCCATTGGATCCAGGCCCTCAACCTGTTAGTGGCAAATCAGGCAGGGTAGTAGCCCCTGGGATAGCGCCATCTAGGGGTTACATCTTGGAGGCTCACCGCTGGGATTGTGTGTCCTCTAGTGGCCATATTTACGAACCACTGTTAAGAAAAACATGGGTACCCCGACAGAAGTGGCTGTGCACCGGCTGGTGGAGTGGTGTAATGGGGAGGAGATCGACCCCCAAAATGCTATGCTTATCCTGGACATCCCCCTGGGTATCAATACGGACACTGTGCAGGGAGTACTTTCCAAGGTGGAAGGTTTACAAAACCCTGTGGTGGTGGGTCGGCATGCTAATCTGCTCACCCACACTTTCCTGGCCCTAGTAGAGTTTAAGGATCCCATAGATAGCTCCAAAGTGCCACAGACCATTACCCCAGAGGGAGCCCTCACTGCTTGGAGAGTGATAACTAAGGACAGTAAAGACCCGGGGGGGAATGAGCCCCCACCACTATCTGAAACTTTTGAGGAGAAATTTGCTAAATGGTTGCTGGGGGAAGGGAAAACTGTGGAGGACTTGAAGAAACTATTCTTGCCACCTGGGGTGTTCCTCCCCAACACCTTCTCCGCTCCAGTACCCATAATGGTGGCTGAACCAATGCAGACTCAATTTCTGCACCTGCCATTAGTCACGACTCTTACGAAGGTTGAGGATCTTCTCTGGCACCCTCCCACCCCCAAGGGAGGATGACTGGGAGACCTGGATAGACTATGTTGCCCCCAAGTGCTAGAATGGCAATGCTCAGAAGCTGAAAGCGAAAGAGGTTAGTGAGCCTCCGAGGTCCTGCCCTGGCTACCATTCGTGCTAAGCAGGCCAGTAACCCTGAAGTGACTGCACAGGCTATCTTGAGGCCCTGGAGAATGTGTATGGAGCCCAGATTCTGATGAGGACCTATGGTGGAGAGTAAGAGATGCACAACAGTACCAAGGGAGCTGTTGTCTGTGTATGTATCTCGGCTGGAAAAATTGTTGCAAGAATGCCTCAGAAAGGTAGTTTGCCAGCGATTGAACTGGACGAACCAGGCTGGACAGGATCCTTAAGTCTGCCCCTTCTCAGAACTGCTGTTGCTTCAGTTACGCCTGGCAGATCGACTGGAATCCCAACCTCCTATGATGAGTTAATGAGAGAAATTCGAGGAGTTGAGAAAGACGACCTCGGGAGGGACCTGCACCAATAGCTGCGGCTACGACCCGAGTGACTGAGGGTGACCCATCAAGTGAAGTTCAGGGGCAGAGGTTGGCAGTAAATGAGTGCTCTGGCAAGGAAAAAGATATGCCACAATGGGGCTAACTGTTGAGAGAGATCCGGGAATTCAAAAACAGTCCCTTTATGAAGGCCACGCCTGCAAGTACAGGCCCTGACCTATATCCGACTGCATCTGCTATGGCGGTGGGGGTAACGACCCATGTATCTCCTGCTGATAACAGCTCCAAACTCAATTCCTTGACCATGGAAGTGGAGAAACTGACGAGATGTCTCCAAATGCTTATCACGCCGCAGACAGAGATGGCACCCAGGTTTCCAGTTAGTAATACCCCGCCCTGGCTCCCAGTGTGGCGCCCGGCCAGCTCAAACTCCAGAAAGTATGTTTTGCTATAATTGTGGGAAAGATGGGCACATGAAAAGGGAATGCCAGTCCCCAAAGACACTGGCAAAGTTGCATATAGGCTACAAGGAGAGCTTCGAGAACAAATCAGTGGTTAAGAGGTGCACGACATGATCCCAGTGAGGGCACCAAAATGCTAATTCATGTCCTTTTGTGGCAAGGTCAGTTGCCCAGGCCCCCACTACCGCCTCTCCAGACTGGTCCAGAATAGTGGGTCCCTCCATGGAGACCACTGTAAAGGTGAATGGAGTGTCTACAAGAGCTGTATTAGACAGTGGCTCCCAAGTGACAATTATGTTCCAAGATTGGTATCAGAAGCATTTGTCAGACATACCCTTACAACCATTAGAAGGACTGCATGTATGGGGTTAAGTGAGAAGGCTACCCTATTCCGGGTATATCCGAATTTGGCTGTCTTTCCCCACCTCCGTGGCTGGAGTGGCCGAACAAGTAGAGACCCTAGCCTTAGTGTGTCCCCCACTGGACTGTATGATGGTGTCCCTTTGTTGATTGGAACAAATGCTCATATGTTGGAGGCTGGCACAGTTGTGTTATGAAAAACAGGGTCAAAGACTAGTAGAGCTTTAAGAGTTCCGGCTTTAATTAAGAAGGCCTATGAGGCAAAGAGAGATGCTGAAAAAATAGAACCAGAGGAACCGGTGAATTGTATGGAAGAAGGATCCTGAGTCTCTGATCCTGGCGCCAAATGCCCAGTGTACCTTACAGGAGAGGTCTGTATCAGAAAGGATGTTAAGAATAAATTAATGTTGGATGCACCAGGCGATGGAAAATTGCCAGAGGGACTGCTGGTCAAGCTTGTATTTTGCCCGCTAGAGCCCATGCTTATGCCAGAAGGGTAATGGTCCAAGTTCATAATGTGTCTGAAAGAGACATTCAAGTAAATAGAGGTTGCATCCTGGCTAATGTGCATTGTGCAGACACTGCAGTGCTACCCAGCAGCAAGAGTTCAAGGAAGAATGACAGAGTAACGCCTGACTTGTTTGATTTCGGCGACTCCCCGCTGCCAGCTGAATGGAAAGTGAGGATCAGTGAGAAGCTTGCCCAGAGAGACCAGGTGTTTTCTTTAAAGGAATGGGACGTAGGATGCGTGCAAGGAGCTGAGCACAATATCCGGCTGCATGACGAAAGACCATTTCGTGAGAGGTCTCGACGCCTGGCACCTGCTGACATAGATGATGTGAGGCGGCATCTGCAAGAGATGTTAGCTGCTGGTGTAATACAAGAATCCAGAAGCCCTTATACTTCCCCATTGTGGTAGTGAGGAAAAAGAATGGAACAGTAAGGATGTGTGGATTATCGCACCTTAAACGGCGGACTATCCCTGATCAGTACACAATGCCCGCATTCAGGATGCTTTGGACTGCCTAAACGGGAGCAAGTGGTTCTCTGTGCTGGATCTCCGCATGGGTACTACCAGATCCCATGGCCCCAGAGGACCGTGAAAAGACAGCCTTTATCTGTCTGCTTGGCTTCTATGAATTCATGAGGATGCCTCAAGGGATTTCAGGTGCCCCAGCCACTTTTCAATGATTGATGGAGCATGCAGTGGGGGACATGAACTTACTAGAGTGCCTGGTATACCTAGATGATGTTATTGTGTTTGGCAGCTCACTGGAGGAACATGAGAGCAGATTATTTAAGGTATTGGACCGACTGGAGGACTTTGGCCTCAAACTGTCCATTGATAAGTGTCAATTCTTTCAAACATCAATAAAGTATGTGGGACACATAGTATCCACCGAGGAATAGAGACCGACCCAAGTAAAGTTGAGGCCTTGACCACCTGGCCGCAGCCCAAAAATCTAAAAAGAACTGCAAAGATTCCTGGGATTCTGTGGTTATTATCGTGCTTTCATCAAGGACTATTCAAGAGTGATCCGCCTTTACTTAACCTTACTCAAGGGTATCCCCAACCCACAAAAATACCAAAAGTCAGCGTCCTCAAGACTGAAAGAGTGTATTTTCATCCGAGTGAAGTATTTGGGGCCCGCTGGACTCTGATTGTGAGACTGCTTTTCATGAGATCATTTATCAACTTACCCATGCTCCAGTGCTGGCCTATGTCGATCCAAGAAAACCTTATGTCCTGCACACTGATGCTAGCTTGCAAGGGTTGGGGGCTGTGTTGTACCAAGAGCACGAGAATGGCCTGAGACCAGTGGCCTTTGCAGTAGAAGTCTGACCCCATCCAAAAAGAACTATCCTGTACATAAGTTAGAGTTTCTAGCTTTGAAGTGGGCTATTGTTGACCAATTCCATGAGTATGGGGCTAAAATACTAGTAAAAACTGACAATAATCCTTTAACCTATGTGCAGACCTCAGCTAAGTTGGATGCCACTGGCCATAGGTGGCTTTCTGCATTATCTACATAGACTATGCTCTCGAATACTGAGCAGGTCTGAACCAATAGATGCTGATGCTCTCTCCAGGAGGCCTGTTCCCAGAATGATTGGGTCCGATTGCAGAACCTGACATTCGGGCACTCTGCCGGAAGTTTGACAGGGAGGAACAAATGTCCACGGACGCAGTGGACTGCATGGTGGATTGCTTGGGACCCTCTGAGAATTGCATACCTGCTGCTTATTGCCACTTTTCTGCAATAGACATTGGTGCACTGCCTCAGCTGGACAATGACAGTATTCGGCGGGCTCAATCCCGCGATCCCATGATCAAAGCAGCTTTAGAAGCCCTCTATGCAGGAAAAGATGTGTCCAAATTACGCTCCACTGATTTGAGAACTGCACTGTTATACAAAGAAGGCCCTAAATTGAAACTGATCAATAAACTGTTATACAGAGAAACAGTAGACAGAGGGGACAAGTAGACAAACAACAACTAGTGCTGCCCACTGCCTTCGAGACTCAGTATTGAGGTCCTTGCACAACCACATGGGGCACCTTGGTATAGACAGAACACTTGACTTGGTGAGATCCAGATTCTATTGGCCTAAGATGGGGGCTGATGTGGAGCAACACATTCGAACTTGTAGTCGCTGCTTACAGAGGAAAGCTTTGCCCCAGAGGGCTGCCCCTTGTTAACATAACCACCAGTGCACCCATGGAGCTGGTCTGTATTGATTTTCTAAGTTTGGAGTCAGATCAAAGAAATATCAGTAATGTGCTGGTGGTCACTGACCATTTCACGAGATATGCCCAAGCTTTCCCGCCAAAGACCAGAAAGCATCCACTGTAGCCAAAGTATTTGTAGAAAACTTTTTGTTCACTATGGGGCTCCACAAAGAATCCATTCTGATCAAGGAGAGACTTGAGAGTCATCTGATCAAAGAGATGCTTTCTCTGTGGGGAGTGCGAAAGTCCAGAACCACTCCTTACCACCCCAGGGGACCCACAGCCTGAACGTTTCAACCGCACTTTGCTAGATATGCTAGGCACCCTGCACCCAAAGGACAAGCCTAGATGGAGCCAACAAATTAGCACCCTGGTACATGTTTATAACTGCACCAAAAGTGATGCCACTGGGTTCTCCCCCTACCACCTGATGTTTGGAAGAAAGCTCGACTACCAGTAGATGTGTGTTTTGGGGTCTTTCCTGATGGGGTTCAAGCTGACAACTATTTACAGTATGTGCAAAGTTAAAGGCCCAGCTAACTCATGCGTACCAACTGGCTCAAACCATGGCTGCCAAAAGAAATCTGGCCAACAAAGAAAGGTATGATAAAGGTGAAAGCACAGGAACTCCAGGAGGGAGATCGGTATTGCTAAGAAATCTGGGACTGCATGGCAAGCACAAGATTGCTGACAGATGGCACCATCTCCTCACATTGTAGTGGGCAAACTAGATGATCTGCCAGTGTACAAAGTAAGGCCTGAGAATAATTCAAAAGATGTAAAACAATGCATAGAAATCATTTACTGCCCATTGGACAAATCTTAATTGAGTCTGAGCCCCTAGAAGATGCACCCTCTGGACCAGTGACTAGAGCTGCTGCTAAGAAAGATCAAGAAAGTCTGCACCTACAGAAGCAAAGTTAAAGTGTTCCCTCCACAAGTCCCAGTTGAGCATGACTGTCAGTCCATATCGGAAGAAAGTGAGAGTGACTTTGAATACTATCCTTCTTACGAACTGAGTCAATTGTTTGGGCAATCCCTAGTCAATACTGGAGATGAAGCTGGGCCTTCTGGACTGTCCAAGCCCCAGCTTCGTCCCTGGAGCCAATGCTCCCAGAAGTGAAGTGCAAAGCATCAGATCAGATGAAATGGAATCATTGTGCATGGTTGAACTGTTTGAGCTTTCAGGGGAGGAAATGATAGATTGGGGCAGACTGGTGATACACCAGAACAAGAAGAGTATTTTGAGTGCCCTGACAGTCCACTGCCAGTGTCCAAAAGCTCTCCATGCGAGCCAAATGTTGTGGACTCAGAAACTGCAACTCCTGGAGCTGAAAGTGCCCCAAGTTCTAGCCTCTCTACCCCAGGAGACTCCCTGACAAGTGAGGACAATGCTGAAAATGAGGCTCAGAGTGCAGAGACTGTAACAGTTCTCCCTAGAAAGACTGGTCGAGCTGTAAAGCCTGTGGTGCACCTCAGTTATGATTCCTTGGGAGGCCTGTGGATTTGCCTCTCAATGTTGTCCATAAAGGTGTATGTGTCCCAGGCTCATTGCCCAAACTGAGCGTCAGTGCTAACTCAAGTTACTTGTGTTGCCCTCTAAGTATGGTGCCCTTGCCCGTCCAGCCCCAAGGTAACTGATAGGGAAGGGCCTCTCTTCAGGTTTCATGTACAAGAGGTAATAACTTGAGTTATGGTACAATGTATATGTAATACTGTGTAAAGAGGACGACAATGTTTCAGAAATGTGTTCTTGGTAAAATGATATATTGACTGATGATTACATGTGTGAGCCTAATGCAAATGTGTATGGTTGCAGTTAAAACTTGTGGTACTTGCTTGATGCGGACGCAAGCTTTCCCAGGCCAGGAAGGTGTAACCCCCTGCAAATGGGGTTCCCAAAAGACTTCAGGAGCTTGCTTGAATGCTCCAAGCCTGAATGGTGTTTCGTGCTTAAGCCATTTATCAGTGAGTGTTTTAGAACCTCTGGTACTGTCTCTTTAAGAGCTGTCTGCTTGCAGACATAATTAGTTGTATGGGGGACTGTGTGCTTCTCTGTTTGAGTACCACTCGAGTTGCTGCCAATTCACTCCATTTTTGCAGTCACTAGGGTGCAAAGGAACCTATCTGAAAGATGTAGCTGTTTGCAGAAATCATTTACAGTAATAATGAAATTACAGTTTGTCTAACCTGCTTTCTTTGCAGTCAGAACTGTGTCTGCCTAGTTCCCCATTCTGGTTTTGAACTGCTGAACTGGACCAATCAGTGTGGGTAAGCTAGCTCTAAAATGGTGCCTTGACGAATCAGAACTTGGACTCATAATCTGAGCCAGCCACAAGAGGATTGTATGGGCAGTGACTCTGGGAGATGTAGTTTAGACTTGGCGCCTTTTGGACCAACAGCAGCAGTCTATTGTGAGTGACAGCCAATCCAGTCAAGAACTGGGAGGAACTCAAAGGAAGTGCCGGTTTTGTCTGTTGGAAGTTTCAGTTGAGCTTTGGCAGTGAAGGGAAAGGAACCTGTGCTCCTTCAGTGCACAGTTTTAGTCAAAAACATGTGTAAGGTCCAGAGTTCCGTCTGCAGCTTGTTAGGACTGAATCCGTCCTGTGAAGAGAGATCAAAGGATATCTGAAGAGTAGAAACCAGGCTCACCCTGTAGAAGACTGGAGGAATTGCGAAAATTGCACTCGGTCTGTTGGGAACTGAATCTGCTGTGTGTTCTCCGGGTATTGTGCAGTATCGAGGATACAGATGCAGCCTGCCTGGTATAGTGCTTTCTTTTAGCATATAAATGTGTGAAGAGGTTTGTGTACCTCAAGTGAATCCTGCTGCCATTAAGTGACTTTTGCCTGTGACTGTTTACCATATAAATGTGTGAGTCTCTTGGAGCTCAAGAGTAGCCCTGCTGACATTGAAGGACCCTATCTTATTTGGAGGTCGTGAGTA
This sequence comes from Neoceratodus forsteri, assembly GCA_016271365.2. NCBI lineage: Eukaryota > Metazoa > Chordata > Ceratodontiformes > Ceratodontidae > Neoceratodus > Neoceratodus forsteri. The sequence continues at coordinate 913,855,361 of CM057452.1, read as the reverse complement.
CTAATTCAGGGTCGCTCCCTGTTGAATTGCCACATTAAATCCAAATGGAATTACTGTACTGCTGACTGTTTAATTCTCCTTTCTCTGTGTGAAAGGGCCCCTACCTGCTGCCACGGTTTGGACTAGCCACTAGGGCTTGGGTACCCAGGGACAGTAACTGATAGGGATAGACCTGTGCACAGAGCCATAGGTAGATGAGTAGTGATAAGCTAATTAACCTGATTTCCCCTGTCCTTGTTATATCCCTAAATAAATCAGAGCTGCTTGTTTCAGCAAAGTTATACTGCCTAGAGTGTTGTCTATGTTAAAGTACTGTACTGTGATTGTTGCACTGTATCTTGTTTCACAGGAGGTCCCAGTGCGGAACCAGTCCTGGGGTAAGTGTATACTGTAAAGGTAATTGATGTATTGTGTGGGCCACTAGTGGGAAGAAAGGGGGGTTGCAGTGTCCCAGAGGGCTGTGACCAAGTTAGTTTAACTATTGTAAACCCTGACCTCTGGGTGGAGGCACCCGCCATTGGATCCAGGCCCCTCAACCTGTTAGTGGCAAATCAGGCAGGGGTAGTAGCCCCTGGGATAGCGCCATCTAGGGGTTACACTAATAATATGATATGGTATCTGTAGAGTTTATATGGAGGTGGAACTCCGCTGTGGGCTGCTTGTTCTTCTCAGATATCTCTGTACCATGCCCCCTCAGAAAGTACAACAGTGGCAGCCATAGAAACATAGAAACATAGAATTTGACGGCAGATAAGGACCGCTTAGCCCACCTAGTCTGCCCATTTTCCTACCTAACAGATAAGCTGCAGATCCTAATTAACCAACAGCTTACTTCCTCCTACCCCCCCACTAGAACTGTCTTATGGCTGTCCCATGCATTCTTGAATTCCCCCACTGTTCTTGACTCCACAACCTCCTCAGGGAGGCCCAGCCCCAGTTAAAATAATTTCCTTTAATATTAATGGCATACAGAATCTGATTCAATGAACCAGGATAATGCAGTTTGTGAAGAGAGACTACCCAGATATGATTTTACTTCAAGAAACACACTTAACTACTGTATAACATGCAAAACTGACCAGATATGGCTTTCCTACAGCGGTGGCATTGTCTTATAGAAATGGTAAATGGAGGGGGAGGCCACTCTTCTACCTAGTTTGACAAAGTTTCATGCACAAGAGACCTATGTAGACCCTGAGGGTAAATATATCATTTTGGTGGGAGCACTGTATGACACCATAGTCACAATAGTAAAGGGAGACCTACCGGAACTGTAAAAGAACTCAGAAAGACAGCACATGTGAAGCCTACATTCAGAAGAACAAAGAAGCAAAGAGTATGGTAAAATCAGCTAAGGCCACCATGGTAGTTTATTCACCTGGTAAAAGTGATTGTGGGAGAATATCTCTGAGGCACTCCAGTCCTTACATACTTGGTCTCCACACCACCTGATAGGCTCTCCATGCACATGTGACTTCAAAGAAGTCCTGCCCCTGACTGACCACTCCTTTGTCCTTTTGTGGTCAGTTAGACCTCTTCCATAGATGTACCTTTATACTGGGGATAATTGGATGCTAAGTTGACATGGCTACCCTGCATAAACACATGCTCTTAATGCTTCTCAGAATTTTCTCTTTATTCCTATTATATACACTCTAGGTTAAACCGCCCCTTACAGCATGCCGGTAATTATCACCATTCATCAATATTTCTAGGCCATGCCACCCCAGTCACAAACTGTTTCCCTGTCCGGAGGGATGTGGAGTGCCTCAGAGATATTCTCCCACAATCGCCTTTACCAGGTGAGTAAACTACCATTCTGGGAAGAATTCTCTGAGGTACTCCTGTCCTTACATACTGGGTCTTTGAAAAGCAGTACATATTCCCAGTCAGGGTAGGGGAGATGGTTTGTGAGTGGTCAACTGTCCTACTGCTGTTCTTAACACAGCTGTACTGAAATTTGTACGAGCAGCTGAAATCATGTCCAGTCTATAATATCTTATAAACGTGTGAACCGATGCCCACGTTGACGCTTCACATATTTTGTTGGCCATAGCCAGATTATGTTCAGCCCACAAAGTAGCTACAGCCCTGGTAGAGTGAGGCTTTATGCTACTTGGTGACATGGTATTCTGGGCCTTGTAAGACTGAGTAATAGCGTCCTTCAACCATGCTGCTAAAGTTGACTTAGATGCTGGTTGTCCCTTTTTCTTTCCTTGCCATAAAATAGTCGATCAGTCTTTCTGAGTTCTTTCATTCTGTTTATGTAAATTTGTAACAGTCTCTTCATACCCAAGGTATATAGCTCTGGTTGGTTAACAATGTCTGCTTCGGGTAGTGAGTTCAGTAGCTCAATAGATTGGGACACATGAAAATCTGAATTGACTTTGGGTGTAAATGACGGTATTGTTCTCATTGTAATTCTGTCTGGTTGAAACACTATGAATGGGGCCTTACATACTAGTGCCTGTAATTTGTATGTCCGTCTCATGGAACATAGTGTGACAAGCAGCACGGTTTTCAGTGTCAGCCACTTATGATCACTTGCCTGTATGGGCTCGAACAGAGGCACTGTTAGTGCCAGGAGAACCAAGTTCCATGGTGCCGTAACTGTTTTTGCCCTAGGCCTCAGATTGCTGGCTGCCTTGATACACCTGATTACCTCGAGATATGCCCCTTGTGCTGTGCTGCCTTTCTGTCCCCTGGCAGCCCCGATTGCCGCTACTTGTACTGTCATAGATGATGGCGATATACCTTTCTCCCGACCTTCCTGCAGGAATAGTAACAGTACTGATATCGATGCTGTTGGGTCAATATCTCGCCTCATGTAGCAGTGTGAGACTATCTCCCACTGTTTCTGGTAAGTGTTTGTGGTCAAGGACCTTCTGGAAATGGCTAGTGTGTCCACTACTCTTTCTATGTATCCTGACCTCAGCAGTCTCTCCCTTCCAGGAGCCAAGCAGTGAGCTGGAGACTGTGAGGGTTGGGGTGTACTACTGGGCCCTGGTGTACAATATCTCTTATCGCTGGCAGTATCCGGGGATATTCCAGGGCCATGGCCACTGCCATGGTGAACCACAATCTTCTTGACCAGTATGTCATCACAACAATTACTCTTGCTCGGCATTGTCTCACTTTGTGCAGTACCTGTGGAATGAGTGAAATTGAGGGAAACACATAAGCTATTGTGAATTTCCATTCCCTGGACAGTGCATCCACTCCAGCTGACTGGGCTTCCCTGAATCTGCAGTAGAACTTCTGCACCTGTGTATTGTCTGCAGTTGCCATGAGGGCCAGATCTACGGGCCCCAGTGATTGTTGATGTTTATAAAGATCTGTCAATTTAGTTGCCATTCTACAGGGGGAATCAGTTGGTGGCTGAGCCAGTCTGCTGTCTGGTTCAGTTTCCCACCAAGTGCATCGCTGTGAGGTGGAGGAGGTTGGCCTGTGCCCACTAGAGGACATTGGCAGCTTCGCTCTGCATGGTCAAACTCATAGTGCCCCCTTGCTTTGCTATGTATGCCACTGTGGCCATGTTGTCTGAGCATATGAGGACGTTCTTGTGGTGGACTCGGGTTTTGAGTGCTGTGAAAGCATTGTACACTGCCTGCAACTGTAACACATTTATGGGGAGCCCTACAGGTCAAAATGTTGCACACTGTACAGCATACGCCACTGACCGTGAGGTAGGAACAGCACGGTTGGTAAGAGCGAGAGGGTGCCAAACCTGTGAAACGAAGTATGCACGGTAGTGCACCCTTTCACTCTTCCCAGTTCAGGATAAGAATCCTGCTGGGACAGGGGTCTGCTGAGCAGCTGCAGTGGCTCGATGGGATGAGCCATGGGCAGCAAGGGTTGCAAGCAATGCAATGGGACTGGGTTTCGATTCCCGGTCCCAGACGCATGGAAATGTTTTATTCTCGCACTTTGTGCAATGTTAAGTGTGACCCCCCCCCCCCAGAGTTTATTATTTTAGTTGGGGGGTGCTTCTGGGGTGCAGAATTATGCCGTTTGCAATATATTGCACTGTATTGGCAGCATGGTATATTGCTATGTCATAAAATCTTGAGACATTTTGACCCAGTGCTATGGGGAGCTTTTTCTGTGAAGGAATCCACCTTCTTTGCACTGATTGGTTCCCTGTGGATGCTACACAGCCTACTAGGCTGGTGTCTGTTTCTATGATGACCTCCATTTGTGGGTCCAGATGTGTCCCTTTGGTCAGGTTGTCTCTTTTTCAGCCACCATGTTAGTGAGATCCTCACTTATGGCTTCATGGTGAATTGATCCGATAGGTCTTGATTCACCTGTTGGGCCTGCCCTATGTAGGCTAGCTTATCACCACCATTGTCTTCATGAAGACTCGAGGTGTGGATGCCAGATTGAATGGGAGGACTGTGTACTGGAAGTGTTGGACCATGATGTGGAATCTCAAGTATTTGTGGTGAGTCGGTCTGATGGGGATATGTAGGTACACATCCTTTATATCTATGGACATGAGATAATCTCCTGGCTGCAGGGCCCTGATTGTGGACTGTACAGTTTCCATCTTGAATCACTTGTATTGGATGAAGCGATTTAAGAATTTTTAAGTCGAGCACTGTGCCAAGTTCTCCCGTTTTCTTGGGAACCATAAAGAAGACGGAATATATTCCCTTGCCTGGCTCAGAGTGTGGTACTTCTGCGATTGTCCCTGTTTCGACAAGGTTCTCCAGTATGTTCCTGACTTGTTCTGGAGTGGCCCTCTTCCTGGAGACCGGGGACATAATCACTCAGTCCCTGTGGGGTAGCTCGGTCAGTTCTATTGCATAGCCCTCCATCACCACTTCTCTCACCCATTTGCCTGTTGTCATTTTTGCCACATGTTTGCAAATTGTTTGAGGCGGGAACCGATTGGTAGGTATCCCAGTGTCTTCAGAATCTGCTGGTAGTCATTGTTTATTTTGTTTAGGCTTGAATGAGTTATTTGGATGATTTCTGTTGGGTTGGAATTTGTCATGGGACTTATATTGCTGGCTTCTATTGTGCTGCCGATGGCGTCCCTGGTAGCTGCTTGTGTTGTAGCTTTATTTTATGTCACCAAAATTCCATCTTTTCCTGGATCTTGAGCTGTCCGGCAAGTATGTGTCCTCAGATGGTTTACCCTTTCAATTTCTCTGCCCTCTTTCTTTCCTTATAAAAACTTTTCCATGCCTTCTCCAAACAGGGATGCTCCCTTGAAGGGTATTTTGAGGTGCATGGCCTTTGATTCTAAATCTGCATCACAGATTTTCATCCATATTAGTTGTCTGGCTCTGTTTGTTATTGCTGTTGATCTGGCGTTTATTCTTACTGAATTGACTGCCATATACACCAGGTATTTTGTCGCTAATCTGGATTGATACATCAAGGTAATTTCTGTTGAGTTCTGTGCTAAAATCATCTGTATGTATTGGAGCCATAGTACCTGGGCCCTAGTTGTATAAATCACTGTGGTGGCGGTCCTAATGTCTAGGCCGGCAAGTTCAAAATTATTTTTCAGGAATTCCTCCAGCCTCTTATCAGTGAGTTCCTTCAATGCTGAGGTACCTTCTGCTGGCAGAACAGTCTTTTTGCTCAGAGAGGTGACCTGCAGATCTACCTGTGGTGCTGTGCACTATGTTTTGAGGTCATCCTTCTGGAATGGGTACATCTTGTCCCATAATCTCCATTCCAGAAGTCTAATGGGCTCTGATGAGCCCCAGTCCTTGACTACCACTTCCTGCATAGATTCACACACTGGGAAGGTGTTGGTCGACTTCAGGGCAGGGTTCAGGGATGCCACCAGTTTTGACACTGGTTCTCCGGGTGGGTCTGTGAATCCCACCATACATTTGATGGCCTTCACCAGATTTGGGACCTGGACAGTGATGCATTATTTTGCTGTCAAGGACTGCAGGTCCTGTTCCATTGGTTCCTGTGGTTCGGGTTCCCCATCAGATTGATTATCTGAGCCATCTCTGGATTCATCCAGGTTGTCCTTGCTGGTGCCGTCAGCCTGTTGGGGGTCCTCGAGGGTCCAGCGGGCTGTTTTGGCTGCAACATCTGTTAGTTTTTGAAGTATTGCTGATATGAACTGCTGCTGCTGCTGCTGGATCAGTGTGTTTGTTGCCTGTGGGTTCTGCATGAGCAGAGTGGCCTCGTCTGGTTGAGAGTTTTCCCTGGAGAGGGGCTTGTTGGTGCTGCCCCTTGGGATGAAGTACCCTGTTCCTGGTTGTAGTGGCCTGAATGCTCCAACTGTTCCTCTTCTAGGTAATCTGGGCAGAGATAGCTTAGGTTGACCGGGAGTAGTGGGATCTTGCATGACTGGCAGATGTGAGTCTTAACCATTCTTGCTGTCCTGGGGAGACATAAGGGTTAATAACCTTTAGGTTGTGGGATCAACAGTTGTTGCTAATACTCTAGTATCAATGACACTCCTTCCTGTGTTTTATATATATGTAGTCCTGTCTGGCAAGATGGCCGGCGCTGAGAGAACTACTAAAATGGCCCCAACTGCATCCCACCTTTGGACTATATGAAGCCCTCTACTTTTGGTGGACTACAAATGTGGCTGTTGTCCACTCGGTGACTACTGAGTTTTCCCTTTAAGGCTTTTTTTAAATGTTTTGGAAGCCCTGTAGATAATCACCCCATGTGTTATCCTGGGGCTCAGTTTTACTATAAAATGTTTTGCTTCTTTAGTGGTCCCCCTGATGTCTCTCTAGTCTTGGGTACGGAACATGGTAGGACATCAGGTGTGCATGCATGGTAGGTTTTGTACCTAATGCACACACTCCAAGTCTGAAAAATCCCGTGAACAAACTGGGAAGATGCAGTGGAGGTCCTGAGATGGCAACTCCTTTACTGGAGCATGGAATGGGACCTTTTGTGTGTGTGGAAAAGTTGGACAGAAGAAGGATCGATGGGGTGTTCTGGCTCTACTCAGCTCTCGCATGCAGGTACTGTTGCCTTCTGAGAAGTGTTTGCTGCTGCAGTTAACGTCCTTCTTTTTCCACTTTCTCCTCTCATGTGGGCAGACTTCCTTATAGCTGCTGGAAGGGGCTACAAAGTGCTACCCATGGCACCCCTTTTCCTCAAGGGTACCCCGCAAGAAGGGGGGTACTCTGGTGGAGTTCTTGTTTTTGGTGCCACTACCCTCTGGGGACCACTGTCTGAGGGATCTCCTGGGGTTCTCTCTAATGGGGTTCTGCTCTGTATTCTGTATTCCCTTGTGCCATAAGAAAAAAAATGAGCTTTTGTCTTAAACTGCTGCTTATTTGTAACTGACACCCATTAACGCGATTCTAGCCTATTATAGTGGTTAGTACTGCATCATTCTCTGAGTGGCTATACTGTTTTAGCCTTATTGCTCATATAGATTGGGTTAGCCAGTGAAGAAAAGGTTTCTTACCTATTGTTTATTTGAGTTGCTGTTTCATCTGTTGAATTGTTCAGGAGCTCGATTCTAAGCATGCAGCCTGGTTAGATGCACATGAATAACTGACAACAGAAGGACAAAGGATGGTTCAAGCAGGGAGAGGACTTCTTTGAAGTCACATGTGCATCGAGAGTCTATTAGGTGGCATAGAGACCCAGTATATAAGGACTGGAGTGCCTCAGAGAATTCTTCCCACAATGGAACTTTGGCTTGTGGAATTGATTAAAGAAGGGAACAAACACTTTTTTTGATATATGCAAGAAAAAAGACAAAAAAGGGGAGGAATAGTTAGACTCAAAGATGGTGACAGAGTTGTGGAGGAGGACAGGCAGAAGGCCACTATTCTGAACAATTCTTTTTGCCTAGTGTTCACCGAAGAACACAAAGGCCCAGTACCAGACAGTGGCATCAGGGATGCTAAGAAAGGTGTTCCACAAATGGAAGCATCACCAATCACCAACAGTAGGGTTAGAGAGGCCCTGAATCAACTCAGGGAAGACAAGTCACCAGGGCTTGATGGAATACACTAGAGCATGCTAAAGGAGCTAGCAAGTGAATTGGAAGGTCCCTTAGCACATTTATTCAGCAGATCACTTCAGACAGTGGTAGTGCTGGGAGACTGGAGAAGAGCTGATGTGGTACCTTTCCACAAGGGAGAGAATTGGGACAAGCAGGCAACTACTGACCTATAAGCCTTGCATTGGTAGTGGGGAAACTGATGGAAACCTTAATAAAAACAAGACTTGATAGAGCACCTAGATAAGAATGGTCTGCAGGACGACAGGCAACATGGGTTTGTGGTGGGAAGTTCATGCCAAATGAACCTAATCACATTTTTTGACTGGGTCACTAAGGAACTAGACAGAGGCCACCCAGTGGACCTCCTCTACTTTGATTTCAGTAAGACCTTTGATATGGTGCCACACAACTGTCTGCTGAAAACATTGGAGGACCTGGGTACAGCCAAGTGCATAGTCAGTTGGATAGATAGTTGGCTTAGGGACAGAAAAACAGAGAATAGTGGTCAACGGGGTGAGGTCTGATGAAAGCATGGTCACTAGTGGTGTGCCCTAAGGCTCAGTGTTGGGGCCAATCCTGTTTATTGCCTTTATCAGTAACATTGGTATAGGTATTCAGGGCACAATTGCCCTATTCGCAGATGGTACCAAGCTAGGAGGAATGGTTGACAGCAAGGAAGTGGTTAAAGACCTACAAAAAGACCTACAGAGGCTGGAAATATGGTCCAAAGTCTGGCAGCTGAAGTTCAACGCAAAAAAAAATGTATGGTGATGCATTTTGGTAAAGGGAACCCAAGGACAGAGTACCATCTCAATGGAGTCCATATCAGTGCCACACAGGAAGAACGGGACCTAGGTGTCATCATAAACAACACCCTTAAACAGTCAAGCCATTGCAACAAAGCTTACAGCAAGGCCAACAAAATGATGGGGTGCATAGGGAGAGGATTCGACAACAGAAAGAAGGAGGTAAAACTGCCACTCTACAGATCCCTGGTAAAGCCCCATCTGGAGTACTGTGTCTGGTTTTGGAGTCCACATCTGAAAAAGGATATAAACAGGTTGGAGGCTGTTCAGGGAAGAGCAACCAAAATGATCCAGGGCCTTGAAGAACACTCGTACGAGAAGCGTCTGAAAGCATTAAATATGTTCTCACTGGAGACAAGGAGGAAGAGGGGAGATATGATTGAAACATACAGGTTCCTGAGTGGAATAAATAAGGTGTCATCCTCAGACCTGTTTAACAGAGTCTCCAACTCTAACACTAGAGGGCACAAGTGGAATTGAGGGTGGGAGTTTCAAAAGGGAGCTTAGGAAATACTATTTTACAGAAAGAGTTGTAGAGCCATGGAATAAACTGCCAGTTAAGTTAGGAGAAGCAAAGTCCATGACATCATTCAAGCTGGGGTGGGACAAGGCTAAACCGCAATCAAAAGCAACAGGAGCAGTAAAAGATATTAAGCAGAAGGGGGGGGGTTAGGTCCTGGGATCTGATAAGGCCCAAGGAGCACATAGGCAGACTAGATCAAACCTTGGTTTCCTGCTGCCTTCATTTTTTTCTGTTTCTATGTTTCTAGTTGTCACCTCAGACTGACAAAAAGTGACCTGATGCTGAACGTTTTTGACAGGGTTCTCTCCCTGACTCAGGGACAGTTGATTACAGGCAAGGATATTAAATTAACTTTAAACCTGGACTGGGGATACCACATATCCACGTTAAAATAGGCTGACCCCAGCCCAAAAATATTTTAGAACTACTTTGGGACAGCTGGGGATCGTAGCTGCATAGTGCACCTTATTCCCTACTGGGAGACAATATACCCATTTTTCTACCCACCACTCTGGTCATTCTTGATTGGATTATATCTTAGTCTCCCTGGAACACTTAAGTATGGTGTGGGACATTGTAATTGGCTACAGAATATTATCAGACCATTCCCCAACAGTTATAAAACTGGACCCATGGAAAAAGGAAAAAACACACTAACTGGAGGTTGAACTTGTCCCTGCCATGGGAGGATCCCCTTAAAGAGCAGCTGACAACTTCAGGAGAACTTTAACTAAACATAATATATAGAAATGGTTCGGCTTGCATTTCACATTGGTTCTGTATTTCTCCTCCCCATTATTTAGTACTGAGGTCATTTGCATAAAAACAAGACATTTGCTCCTGAAGAATTCATCCATACCTGTTGCTGTCTCCCTACCTGAGGACATAATTCACTGCTTGTGACATCCCAGTTACTGCCATGGCAACAGATTGTGATGTCACAGCAAAGGATTATGACTTGAAGTAGGGAGCAAGCTTTAAAAGCAGATGAACACTAAGGGATAAAGATTATATATTCATGCAAATTTCCTCAGTAATAAATAGTGATGAGAAGACCTCTATGGAACATATAAGGAATGCAAGCTGAATTGTAATTAAATATTATGTTTTTCAAAGCTGTATTTAAGGTGACAATAGCTCTTTAAGGAGTTAGTGCATGACACAGTATAACAGTTCTTGGGGAACAATGATCAAGGGAATGTCACAGACCCCATTTTGTGGGACTTAAGCTAGTGCTTAGGGAGGAAATCATTTCCTATGCTGCTAAGAGAGTTCAGGACAGAGATAGCTCCAGGACCCCATGCCCATGCTTGGTACTCTGCTGCAACTGCATGAGGAGGGAGACAAGGATGTTGATCTTCAAACCAGAAAAGTAAAATGGCAAGGTTCTATGTGATAATGGTGATCCCGAAAGGGCGATTGCCATTACAGCAAATGTACATCGCCTAAAACAACAATAGCAATGTACATTTCCAGCGCCAAAAATAACTTTAGTTTTATTATCTGGGGGGCTGCACCTCTGCACCTCCCTAATTAAAATAACTAGCTCCAGGGGGGAGCATGCCGGGGAAGGGGCAGAACTGGGACGCAGAGGGGAAAATATAAATGGCATGACACAACACTAAAATATTGTGCTCACCCCGAGCCATGAACCCTACACCCTCCTCACCAAAGCCAGCCTCCCTATCCACCGTGCCACTAGGCTGGCTCAGCAGTTGCCCCTCTCACCACCTTTCACATAACTCACAGATACCCTTCCAGTATCCTGTCACCGTCCTCGTGCCCTGGCCTTTCCTGTCACTACCCTTGCAGAGTAGCCCACAACAGAGGTGCTGAGATTGAATCACTCATATTTGAATCGCTCAAACTCAGTCACCCTTTTGATGGTATACCTACTGGCAAATATAAAAGGTGTAAGATCAGAAGGTTGCATGGGCTCTTAGTTACTTGAATCAATATTAGTATGAAGGGGGTACAAGGGGTGCATGTCGGCTGGCTAAGCAACTTCAGACCATGTGTAAGACAACCTGTATTACTCGATTACAGGACATTAACACAGGTATCACAGCACACTCAGCTCTCTGAATAGAGTATAGTCTGAGAGACATAGGCATCACAACACACTCAGCTCTCAGAATAGAGCATATTCTGAAAGACCATCATCAGGACTTGCACACAGCTTCTCCTATGGAGGGCTCCATGGACCCCCAATATTTATCTAAACTACGTCTCCTGGTTCTCAGGGAGGAACAAAAGGCAACACTTGTGACACCAGTGGGGGAGAGGAGATGCTAGAGATTATTAAGACTGCTAAGAAGACAAAATGTCTGGGTCCAGATGGTTTTGCAGCAGAGTTTTATAAATCGTACTCCCCCATCTTCTGTTCTTATTTTCTCATGCCTCCAGAGACAGTCAGGACAGCCAGAACCCCCCATCCTGGAAATGGGTGACAACACCAGCAAAATTAAAACCTGGAAACAATTTGATAAAGCCCCTTTCTTACCAGCCCATATCAAACTAAGATTGTTGTGTCAATATGGGCTAAATGATTAATTGCTATTTGCAGATGACAGGAAGAAGTGAGATAGGTATGATTTTTTTTAGGTTGAACAGGTCACCTCCTTTATAGATGGACACCACACTGGCAGCTTTCTAGCCAGATGGCACATAAGATAGCTCTTCACTGAAAGATGTTGGTTGGGGGACTAATGGAAAAAACAATGCCAAGCATTTCACTGATGTATCTTCTTTATTTATTATTAACACCCAAAGTTTTGCCCAATAAGACTTCTGCTGGGAGATTATTTTAGTTTCTAAGAATGAAATAACAAAATAAATGATTCTCATAAAGTGATGTTTAACACAAATAAATTATGATCTTAGTACATGAATTTACACTCCATTATTCTTGCAATGCAAACATACCTCACTGTGAACATAAATTCTGTTAATACAAATTGTAGATGTTGCATTTTGAATTTGTTTCGTTTGTTTCTGGATATATACAAAAAATATGCTCAAATAAAAATAATAATAAAGCATTTGTGAATGTAATTGTGTTTCTCCTTATTTGGGCTTAGAATATAACTAACCAACTCCTTTTTGCTTCATTTCCCATCCAGGGTAGCACTTCACCACTTAGTGCTGTTGCTGTTGTCCCTTTTGCTAAACACTTTGTTATTCAGGGACTCTAGAGAAAATAAGTTACTCACATGTCATGTATAATATATCTGATATAATGTATCAAACCGCATAGGACAGGTGTTCCCCCACTAACTTCAAAACTTTAAGTTAATATTAAGTGGAACAATCCAATCCTCACTCTGTACACACTTAAAGTGCATTCATAGCACCAATTGCCTGGTCCACATATGCTCACACAACTCTCCTTGGCTGTCAACAAGTGGCTTTAGTTACAAAGCCCTTGCAAGTGGATTGGTTAGCAACCCCATGTCCCAGAGGGGATGTGGGCTACATGATGTCACCATGTCATCAGTGTCATGATGCCGGGGAACTAAAGAGGCCCTCATACACAGATGCCAGTGCTGCAGCAACTCGGTAATGTCACCTACCATGCTGATCCCATAGAGAATAAGGACAGTGTTTTGTCCATGGCTATGCTCTGCAGTTCAAAATAAAGTAGGATGGACACTAATTAAGTTTGCATTAACTTAATAGCTGCAAAACACTGAAGAATGAGGCTCAAAAAATAAGCTGAGACATAAAGACCAAAGAGAAAAGTAGAACTGATACAGATGCTATGAACTAGCTGTAGCCAGTTAACCAATGTATGTGAGTTACAGGGGAGTGTAGAATAATACAGCCACATTTAATACAGAGCACTTACATGGATGTGTTTTGGAGGATATGCAGTATTTCTAATAAAAAAAAACATTAAAGGCATGGGCACATCAAAAATGTTAATACAATGACCTTCGCAAAGGCTTTCATATCATTACTTTTATTATTTCTAGTAGAACATATTTTTGTATATTTCGAGAAATGAATGAAATGAATGCAAGATGCAACATGTGCATTTTATATTAACATAATTGATGTTCGCAATGAGGTACACTTGCACTGTGAGAATAATGGAGTGTAAATCCATGTACTAAGATTATAATTCATTTATGTTAATAGTCACTTTATCATAATAATTTATTATTTCATTGTTAGAAACTAAAATAATACTCTAGAAGAAACTTTATGTGACAAAATGTCAAGGTTTTAATTAATAATAAAAAATTTAAGATATGTCAGGAAAAAGCCTGGAATTGTTTTTTTTTTCCATGACACCCCTGTCCTGTTTTTTTGGTGAAGAGTGACCTGCATACAAGGGGCTTGCCCTTACTTGAGAAACCATTTACGTGCAGATTAGTCAGTTCCCTCACTAAATTAAGAAGGTATGTCAGAGGTCTGAAAATATCTGGGGCAGCAAGTTTCAGCAGTTTGTTGCCCACACCATTTGGACCACTGCTTTTTCTGATTTTTAAGTGGAACAATTGGTCCAGGACTATGAGAGCTCAGTTTTAGAGAACAAAATGGGGATTCCTCTTGTTGCTAGGTTACAACATACATACATAGATACAGCAAAAATATTGTCCACACATGCAACTTGGGAGCGAGAGGATGGGAAAGAATTACAAGGTAGAAACATAGGAGCAGTCAAGTACTGGACAGTACAATACGATACGTGCTATACAGATTTTATACAGTAAAATACATGCTCTACTTCCCAAATGGCCATGTTCTCTTATATGCATCTAACAGAATGAATGAAATAATCCATAACATCACAGCTTTTCTATTTTATTTCAAGTAGTAGTTACAATTAATCATTAATTGTTATGATAAAATGATCTATCATGAAACATGTTATTATGTATATCTGTATTTTATTTAAGGGAATTTGCTTTAGGTTTGTTAACAGTGTTTAATATTTAAACATGTGTGATACAGAACTGTTTTACTATTCTTGTTCCTTCTTGTTAAATATTCTGTAAAAGTATTTATATGGTTTGTTATGACTTGCATGACTGATAATCCAATAAAATTTTAATTTAGAAAAATACATGCTATACAGAAATTATACAATATGTAAGATATTGTGGGCTCCACACCAGGGCAATACAGATGTTTATTTCAGAGCAAATAGTCACTATTATCCAAACCAGCCAGAAGATGCATCCTGGATAACGGCAAAATAATCTGGAGTACTTCATTAAGATACTGATCAGGATACAGCAGTGGCAGAAACTCTGTGCACAATTTGAAATTATGGGGTTGTCTGATAAAGATTATGTGAATTTTTACTTGTTGGTGAAGTGTCAAACTTCCTGCTAGGCATAACTTCACAATTTTCACATAGTTTGACACTTTGGTAGCACATTTTATTTAAAAACCACAATGTAGAAACAGACTTCCACTCTCATAGCACCCAGTCACCCAGAGAAGTACATACTGTACCTGTATACCCACTTCCTCTCAATCAACATAGAATTCTACCCCACCCATAACCCACCACCACACCCCTGAAAATGAATAACAGTAGAAGCATACCCAGTAAACTAGTAATACCCATCCCTTTAACCACATATATGTGGACAGATACAAGTATTAAGTAACCCAATTCCCCCTCTTTCCTACTCTGGAAAATCAGTAAATCCCCCTCTCCTTCCTTCGTGTGAAAACATAGGAAATTTCTTGACGTAATAAATTGCAGCTTTTCACACACCACTAGTATTCGAACATCCTATAATAGATAGTGCTGGGCAAAATTGTTATTGGGCTGATGAAATACAGGCAGCATGAAATTGTCATTTTCAAATGCAAACAATGTTCATGAAATAGAAACGAAATCCAATGTAATTTTCCAAACTTTTTTTATTCAAATAGGGCCGTATTTTTTCTCAGATTTCACATTTTTAAAATATGCAATTTTTTGCACTAAAAGTTTATTCAGATTTCTACAAAAACATACAACATACAGTATCAACAACGTACAATAACAAGATAAATAAAGACATTACAAACTTAAATACAGCAGCTGAGCCAAGTAAACTAATCAATGATTTCATGTTGTAGAATATGATGATAGAAGCCTGGTTTGGTTTCTTCTATCCCAATTTCCTTGAGTTCATGTACTCCCTTGTACTTCCAATTTAGGGTAGAGTATCGTGTTTGTAATTTGTGTCCCTGTACTGCTAGTAGGTGAGTTGATCAACCCATGCCATTCAAGAATCAAGGAAATATGGCCAATTGGTCAATAGTTGGGGTTCCCACTGTTATCTCTAGGCAGCCCATGAAAGAGATGCAATAGGCTTTTACCTTATCATGGCAATGCATTGACTTTGCAGTTATGTGTTCCATGTGCATTTTGGATTTGCAGTTATTTAACAACATCTTCACTGCTGAAGGGGAGTTTTGAGCCACTTATGTGTTATAGCCTTTGCGGCCACCATGATGAGAATATTAAAGGGGTAGGTTTTTCTTTGGAGCATATTCCCTGGGGTGTACTCCCCATATCAGCTGTTGGAAGTGTTTGGATGGACCAATTCCCAATATCTCACCTATGATCTTAGCCAGCTTTTCCCAGTAATCATCTAGCCTAAGGCAGACCCATGATATGTTCTCATTTGGTATTGCCTCCAACAGGGCACCCCCACATCCTCTGACCATTTTCTTTGTCTGGAAAGTTGCTAGTTTGGGTGAGGTGCAAACTTCATGGAGCTGAGAAACAATATGGGGGTTGCCTGTGTCTTCCAGAGATTTCCCACCCACTTCTGCAAGGGTCCATTTCCTTCTGCAGTTGGCATTGATGTGGTTCTGTAGTTAAATTCTAACATGTAAGAGGCAATAACAATCTTTTTTGGAGGGGAAAATTACCTTTGGATCTGGGCAAAGGATTTAGGTGCCCTGGCCTCCAGGAGCTCTCTTACTTTACTAAGGCATACCCATTCCAGTCTTTCATAAGTAGGGCCAATTCTACAAGGGGAGAAACCTGTTAAAAAGCTCAATTGAGGTATGTTTTCAGATTGTGGTGGTATCCCCATTCCCCTTAGTTGCTTCACTCCAGACTGTCAGCATCAAGCACGCCAAGGGATCAGTGAGCTGCCATAGGCTTTAAGAGTCAAGGGGAATTAAATACCTGTGCTCCAACCATCCCTCTTCCTTCTAATTTCTTTTAGCCTGGGGCTTTTTCTCCTTGGAGATTTGCTACCAGATGTTGCATCTGACAGGCCTGAAAGTAAACTGGTAAGTTTGGAAAGCCCAGCCCTCCATTGTTTCTGTCCAACATTAAGAAGGTCCACCTTATTTTTGGTTTGGAGTACCAACAAATAAATGATGGCCACACCCTTCTGCTTCTCTTCCAGGTCAACTTTGAGATGTCTACTGGAAGGGATGAAAATAATAAAGTAGCAAGAGTAATGTTCATACACAAGGCCTCAATCCAGCCCATGCTGGTTGGGGTATTTCATTCCATTTTTTGAGATCTGCTTCCATTGTCTTCAGGGGTGAGAGATAATTGATGCCAGATATTTTCTGCCTGTTAATGGGGATTTGTATCCCTAAATATGTAAAGGGGCTCCACACCCACTTGAAAAGGCAGGACTTTTTCCAGTCCTCCAATACTGCAGCACTGAGCAGCATGACTTCACACTTAATCTGTATTGACTTTAAAGCCTGATACCTCCCCATATTACAGCAGAATCCACATAAGAGTCCCCATTATATGTTCCAGATCATGAAAGGGATAATGTCAACCCTTCTTACAGTAGGCCTCAAACTGTCGAAAGTTTATAAAACACATTGTATGACTGTTCACATTCTGTAGAATTTGCTAATGTACCTGGTAGTTTGATTCTGGTTCTTTTTTCTTTTTAAAACTGAAAAACAGACTGCCCACCACGCTGGTGTTACTGCCCCAAAATGTGTTTGTTTACCTTCCTTAATCAACTCCCACTGCATCTTTCCTGGACTTGGGAACACCCTCAACATAGTCTAGCCAATCAAAATGCAGTGGGAGGGGAGGATACTATTTCTCCTAAGTGGCTGCTCTGTTGGGGATGTTCTTAATGTTCAGGAGGTATGCAGTAAGAGTAGATAAAGTATTTAAAACAAAACAAGGTTGGGTCTAGTTACACTGTAGTGAATTTCTCAGTACTGTGGTATACCTGGGTATACTGAGGCAGAATGAAGCAGAATCACATTACAGTCAATGCAAATAGTAACTTGAGTGCCTCAGTGATGACTCAGTGGTACCTCGAGGTAGGCAATCTTTAGATAACTATCACTGTATAAGCATGCATTTCAGTTTGACTAAGAAAGGAGGCAAATTAAGCAACTAACAACAACAATGAATTTTAGAGAAGATAAGCAATCACAAAAATTTGGGATTTTGACTAGAAACAGTGTAATAGAAAAAGTGTTGACAGTGTTCCTTTAAGAAACAGGAGGATATTGTTGGCATACAGTGCTATCATCATGGCTTCCCCTCTTGCTCTGATACCCTGTATCTCCAGTGAGAATTTGACTACTGTGGCCAGAGGCTTGATGCTATGAGCAAAAAGCAATGGCAGTAGTGGGTGGCCCTGCCTTGTGCCCCTTTCTATTCTGAAAACCTGGGAGAAAACCATATTTGCTCCCACATTCGTTGAGGGCTACCCATAAAGTGCTCCAACCCATTGACCAAACTTTCCCCCAGGTTAAAGGCGCCCATTGTTTTTATAAAAATGCCAAATCCAGGTGATGAATACCTTCTCAACATCTATTGTGAGTATTACTTTTGTATCCCTGCTGCCCTCTATGAATGCCATTACATAAAATATGTGGCTTTTTAAATTTATTTATTCATTGATTTCAGAAGTTTCACCAGGAAAGACATACTGATCTATGAACAGCTCATTTCCAGATGCGTGCAAGGGACAAATGGATATGGTAAGTTAAATACGGCAAACACAATATGTCAATGAGCATAATAAAAAAAAAAATTGAAGGCAAATCGGTATAACAGTACGCAGTAGATAAAACAGAGATAAGTACTGCAAACAAAGAAGAGGCTGCACAGGATCTGGGTGCTGGGATAAATAAAACAGATATCCTGAAGCGTTTTGGAATTTACATTCAATATAAATTCCAAAACACATCAGGACATCTGTTTTGCACACTGGCACTTTGAATACATGAAGCACCTTGGATATCGTATGAACAGTCTTTGATTTTGGGTGGTGAGTGTGGGATTCTGACTGATTGTGCAAAACTGAGATAAGTTAGGCAAGGGAAAGTACTCTTACAGTACAGGACAGTGAAAAGGTAATGAGGGAAATATACTGTCAGGGCAAAACTAGTTGTGGGGGGGAGGGTCACGGTCAGGTGCAGGTGGGAGAAGAAAAGAACGAAGAAGAGACTTTAAGGAGAAAGCAAATGAGGCAGAGCGAATTGACAAGGGAAGGGAGGACCAGAGTTTAGGAAAGCGGTGCAATTCCGGTAATTAGCACTGTTTTTCTAAATTGTGCATTTTTAAAAACTGCACATTTTAAACACTTCTAATTCACAAAATTATGTGAAATTGATGCACTTTTGTGAAGAGTGTGCCCAACAGATTTTTCAAATTTTGCCCACCACTGATGATGGCGGGGTAATGACACCAGATACAGATAATTAATTATGGATATGGAAAACACGATCTGGAAATTTTGCCTGGGAGCAAATCCACCCCAATAAGGATAACTGCCAAAAGAGTTTCTGTCATTTTGGTATGTTGTTGTTTGTCACTTATGTATGATGTCTGCATTTATTTACTTTTTCATCCTGAGTCATCCGTGAAAAAGGAAAATTTTTTGTAGACTTTACAGGATTAATGTAATAAAATAACTAACTGACTAAGTAACTAAGATTATATAGTGTGGTATATCTAATATTCATTGCAGACAACTATATTCAGGCATCAGTTAGGGCTGACCCTTAAAGGAGAACTGCATTAAATCCATAAGTAATTTTTTTCCTTTAGATGCTCTTTTAAATACTGATTCCCATTCTGTTATTTTGTCATCTGTGTAGGTCTTTCAGTAAACCCAGTATGTTTTGCAGATATACGCAACTGTGGCGCGTACCATTTTAGAACTGTATGATGTACAATCACAGCCATGTACGTGCATCAGTGCCATGCCCCATCCCCTTCAGAAACCAACTCTGCACATTCCTGATATAGAGTTCCCAACGTACCCACCCACCCTGATTCGTTACTTTCTACTTTAAAGGAAGTGTGCCCATTCTCTCCTTGGCCCTTGGTTCTTGAGGGGAAGATCTCTCATTATGATGTAAACAACCATGTAGGAATCAATTCATTGTTTGTATAAAGCTCTGCTTAATTTGTAAGCTTACTCTAACTGTAACTCTGTACCCCTTATAACTTCCTGCTGTATTCATCATATACCTGAATGCTTTCACTAGCCTAGGAAACCTACTATATTTGCATCTGCTGCATATATCAAATACCCTATTTGTACTGCACCAACTGATTGATGGGAGCTTAGTCACTGAATGCTGCCTAGCTGTGGAGGAGCTAGTAGAGCAGGAGCTGTGCAAAGTCTGTATTTTTCCTAGAAAAAGCATGCCACCATTGCATTGAATTTATTCAACCTGTAACCTACCTGTCTAAGTGCACAGCCTTCCCAGGCCATCGTATGCGGCTTGTTGTCTGCATTCTGTCCATTTTCTGATCTCCTGTTTTCTTCGCAGAGCCAGAGTACAGATGGTGGTGTAGCAAGCATCATAGAGGAGGAAGTGAAGAGTTCCTCATGTGGGGATAGCAGGATGGATGTAAAGCTGCAGTGCTGTGATTGTGGCAGAGGGGATCCCTTGCTGAGTGCTGTGGGTGAAGATATATGGGACAAGCTGAAAACCCTAGCTTGCTGTAGTACTGGAATACTTTTGGAAGGAAAATTGATGTTTTCTCTTCTCATTCTCCTCCCACTACTCAAAACTGAAGGGCTTCTTCCATAATATTTGGCAAGTGCCTTTCTATTTTTCTATACTTCGTTTCACTAAATTTTAGAAGTTTTATGGAAAGTCCAGCTAACCGTGAATTTTGATTTTAGTTCTGGAATAATTTGTTTGTGCCTTTAAATTTTTAAATCTTTTGAGAATAATATCTATTACTGATTAAACGGGGAGGCTATTGAACTTTCTTCCTGAACTAATCTGGTTTAGACTATAGGATAATTGGACCCAGTTGCTGTTGAGACAATTAAGGAAGTGCATGTGAAACTGCAGCACTATAGACCCATAAAAGCACATGTGCCATGTCCGGGACTTAGATTCATTTTTGCTTTCTGTGTGCTGAGCATGTGGTGCCTCTGCAGTGGGGAGCTGCTCCGTTTTGGCTTCATTCTTTCTGGTCCAAAAGCTGTAGTGGAGGAGAGTGTTTTCCATTTCTGGGAAGTCCACTAGTTTGATGTATTCTTGGGCCAGTACTTACTGTTGGTGCTGCTTTACATGCTTTACTCACATCGTATCAGCAGTAAGTACAGAGTTACTGTAGACCATTATTTAGTAAATTTTATCCAAACTTAACTAAAATTTTGCTAACCATTTGTTTATTTTTTCTTTAAATTTTGGTTAAAGTACTGATTTTGTTTTTTGGTTTTTGATAAGCGGCACACATTGGGGGCTAGATTGCTTTGTTTTAGTAAGCTTTTAGAAAATGCTTTGATACACAGCTATTGGATTGACTACAGATTGTGGTTTTCCTTTGTTTTGCATCTTTTTCTTAGTGCAGTTCCAGCAGGCTAGAAGGAGTCCTGAAACCAGATGTTATTCTTGCTTCAATTGTAATGCAGCATGTGCAATCTAAGGACATCTAGGAAAAAATCATGGGGTCATAAAGGAGTCAATTTGGGTGCTGGAACTGTTATACTGAAGGAAGACCTAATCCTCCTGAAACAGCAATGGCAACAACTTGTCACCAAAGAACTAAAACTGTGTCTGGCCCACTGCTGTAGGGCAAGTACTTTTCAAAGGGGAAAATCTTTAGTTTTTTTCTTGACTACCTTAATTCTATCTGTGAAAAGGATACTTAACCATCAAAGGTAAATTGGTCTGAGTTGATTTTTCAATCAGGTGCTTATTGTTTTGGAGCTAAAGTAATATCTTGATATAATGGTAGCCACAAGAAAGCAAGCTACAACAGGCATAGAAGTAAAAATGGTCCATAGGGAACAAGGAGTAAGGAATGAAGTACATGCTTTAGAACTATCTGCTAGAAATATTTTAACTGATTTGAATATGCACAACCAGAAAAGGCCCAGAAATAAAAAAGATAAAAAGCAAGTGACAGCAAAAGCCAAAAAAACCCCAAAAATATCAATAAAGAAGATACAACAACTAACTTAAGTGAGAACAAATGTAAAATAAAGGATAGGGTTCATAATGATAAAATCAATAAAATAGTCAGGAAAAAGAGGTGATAAGAGAACATCTAAAAATCACCAACTCCGGTCTCGGTCTAATAATCAACTTAAAATTATTGACATGTTTTCAAAACAGAATGAGGTAGTGTTTTCATCTAAGGGCATGAGTGTATCTGCACAAAATTCTAGTTTAGATGTTAATGAGTCATCAAAATTGTCTTCTGCCCCTAAGGTTTTTGACTTAATCAGCACCTAGGCTACTATGATTTCAAAGCCAAGTAGGCCAAGTAGTTATGGCAGTATAGGATCTGTTGATACTGTTATTTGTAAAGACACCCAAGCTTCTGGGGCAGTGGGGAATGTGGAGGAAAATGTGGAGATTTCATTACATTCCAGTTATTATTAAAGTGATTCATATTCACCAGCATTTTCACAAGAAATGTACACTCCAATATCTGTTAGAAAGAATCCAGATCAGGAGAAGCTACATACTACTACAAATGAGGTTTTGGGGAAGCTTCACATGTTTACCTCTAAGCTGAGAAAACAGATGCCTATGTGTGACCCAGGGTATGAGGACCCTGGGGGTAAAACAGCAAGGTATCCTTTTGCCCTGAGTGAAGATATTAAACATTTTATTAAAAACCCATCTGCTGCTCACTTAATGATTTTAGACCAGATGGTGGGCATTCAAAATTAAATTGAAACCATTAAATAAAATCAAGCCCTAAATGGTTTCAGACTGGAGGATATTATGAATAAACTGGATAGAATTTCTCCAGATATTCCCAAATCACCTTCTATAGAACTGTTATAGCCTGAGCAATTACAACTCGATTTTTCAGTGGTTATAATTCCCTCACCTGAGCCTAGGAACAGGCAGAAAAAGGACAGGAAGATGGAAACTAGAACTAAGAAAATGGCTGTAAAGGGTTAAGGCATCCAGAAACCACAGATCCCAGTGCAGGCTGTGGGAGTTAACAGTAGCCCTAATCTAATTTATAGCTCAGATTGACATCCTAAATTGGGGAACAAGGGGTGGATATAGCCTCCTGAGTTCAGTGCTGATTCAATTATTAAGGCAGTTAACATAGCTGAAGGGAAGGACTCAGAGTGGAGTGTCCATCCTTCGGTGACCAGTGGGTCTCAGTCTGCAATACTAAGT